>OY728157.1:473468123-475968123 GCA_963277665.1 Viscum album
GCGGTGGCAATCTGACTCATTTGAGTCTTCAACTCCCTCAGCTCTGAACCTTGAATCTTTAGCTCATTCTGTTGATTAAGAACAATTTGCTTCAAAATGTCATCAGTGTTAGAATCTACCTTGGGTGGGGGATTCCCTTGTTGCTGGCTTGCTGATGCTTGGGCTTCAAATCTCCTTTGGGGTTGTTGGAAACCCTGCTGGTAAGGCGGAGGCTGCTGGAAGTTTTGTTGAAAGGGTGACCTTTGTTGTTGTCCAGAGCCATACCTCATGTCCGGTTGATCTTTCCACCTTTGGTTATATGTTGGATCAAACTTCTTTTGGGGATATGGTTGTTGTTGTTGTTGCTGATATGGTCTCCCTGGGAATACTGCTGCGCAATCCTCTGTCTCTTGTAGTTGTGGGCAACAGTCAGTTGGGTGGCTTGTCTCAGTGCAAATGCCACATGACCTTGAAGGAGTGGGTTGAGATGTCTTTTGAGCCAATGCAATCTGCCTCACTATAGTGGTCAATTCTTTCAACTTGGTATCAATCAAATGACTTTCAAGAGAAGGACTTACCTGATGTACTCCCCTGATATGTGGTGTACCTCGATCGCCAAATTGTTGGGAGTTTTGTGCCATCTTGTCGATCAATGCACGTGCGGCTACTGGTGTCTTGTCCACCAATGCCCCTCCTGCTGCGGCATCCACCATGCTCCTCTTCATAGGTGTGAGTCCTTCATAGAAGTACTGAATGAGGAGTTGCTCACTGATTTGGTGATGTGGACAGCTTGCACACAACTTCTTGAATCTCTCCCAATACTCATACATTGACTCCCCTTGTGCTTGCTTGATCCCCGAGATCTCCTTACGAATGGAAGTGGTCCTCGATGCTGGAAAAAATCTCTGCAAGAAAAGACGTTTCAAATCGTTCCAACAAGTTACATCTTCGGGTTGTAAATAATACATCCAGTCTTTTGCAGCTCCATCAAGTGAAAATGGGAATGCTCTTAATTTTATTTGATCTTCAGAGACATTTCTAGGTTTTAGGGTTGAGCAAAGCACATTAAATTCCTTAAGGTGTTTGTTAGGATCATCACCAGATAAGCCATGAAACTTTGGAAGAAGGTGAATTAATCCAGATTTCAATTCAAAGTCCGATTCGAGATTTGGGTATGCAATACAATTTGGTTGATAGTTAATATCTGGTGCAGCCAATTCTCGAATGGTTCTATTAAGTTCATTTTCATTATTTTCAGCCATTGGTGACTCTTTTATGTTTGAATTTGAATTGCTTCCAATTTCAATGTTTCCAGAAGAGAGGAATTCACCAATTGGTTGAATATTGAAACTTCCCGTAGACTGAGAATGTCTGATTTGAGCCCTAAGGCTACGTTCAATCTTAGGGTCAAGATCTAAGAGATCTTCGGGATTAGTTCGTGTCATTAATCAAATAAAAATGAAAAGAAAGAAAGTGGACCATAGTAAAATAAAAATGAGAAGTTTGAGTTGATGGTTCAAAAAGAAAAGAAGAGGATGAAAAAAAATGAAAACTTGAGAAAGGGGAAAGATGAAAGAGAGATGTGAAGAAAATAATAAAATGAAAAATAAAAGAAATACCTCTAAATGGTTGAATAAATTACTTGCCTCCCCGGCAACGACGCCAATTTGAAAGAGCGCTGTCGTGAGCGCTCTCAAATGATTAGTGTGATTTAGGGGTACTTAGGTGCAGCAGAGTGGCTGACCAAGGTCGTCTCTCAAAGGAGGAAGTGAATTTAACAACTTATTAAAGGTATTCTAAAATAAAATAAAATAGAATAGAATAAAAACACTACTTTAAAGGATTGAGGTTTGTTATAGTTTATGAATCTAGAAGAAGTTTGCTGGAAGAATATTGTATAATTTTTTTGTTTTTAATTTTGAAATGAAGTTTGATTAAAAAGACACAACAAGAAGATGTTTTTTTTAGAAAATATTTTAAAAGACGCAATCGATTTAACTCTATTTCTTCATTCACTTATTAATCATTATCATTTAAATTAATATCCACTTAATTATGATCCTCTAATTTGTTATCCCTCAAACCCTACGAGAGTTAACTTAACCACAAAGATGAAATTACTTAAACCCTAGGCTAGCTTCGGAACACGCAATCGCAGCACCCTGCTTTGATTGTTGTTCTAAGGATGGCTTATGGTCAATGGTTAATTAGAGCACATATCCATTCTGGAAATGAGGATGAATTGTGTTTAGGGATTATATTTGAACTCTACAAATTTATCCCGTGTGGTCTTGTATTACCGGTTAAGGTTGCGCTCTCACAGTTCACACAATTCCCGACCTTGTGTGTTTTGTGTTAACTATTCAATTGCTTGCTTGGTTTTATTTAAATTAAAAACTCAATTAATAGATCATAATATGTGAATTACAGTAGCTCATTGATTCAAAATAAATGAATGAAGAAGGATAGAGGTCGATCGATTACTAAAAAGAACTACTCTTCCATGGGTGGCGTAATCATCGTAGAAACGTTTTGCATGTGCAAAGGTTTATAATGGGTATAACCTAATAACGGTTCTACTCAAGAATTCCAACCCAATTAGGAAGATTAAGAGAAGAAGAAATTTAAACAAAACATAAGAAAAGATGAGGAATAAAAGAAGATCAAAGAAGTTTATTACACAAATGAAAACATTACAAAATGAAAGAGAATGAGGCTTCGATGAGGGGATCCTTGCTTCAAGAGCTACCCCTCTTACAATGGTTGGAGAATTTGGGTGAAACCAATTCTCCTCTGCCTCCAATATCCTAATGCACGTCCCAACCCCACCAAATGAGAAAAACACCAATTTATAGAGTGGTGGGGAGGCTAGGTTTAAAGAGGTTTCAAGTGTGAATGGGAAATTTCGGCCAAATATTTTAATACAACTTGCACCGCCCATTTGACTTCCAAAACGCGTGAACCAGCTCTTCTTCCAGAAGGATGATTTGTGGGAAAATGAATCCCCGAGCTCCTCTCAAAATTTGGGCCTAATCCAAGCACAGATTAAGAAGTTATGACCCAAATACAGAACCTATGTCCATTCTGGCGAGTCCAGCCCAACTTTGACTTCATGACCCATTTTCAACAACCAAATGCACTCTTTAGCTCTAGTGTCCTGAATAAAAGTTGTAGAAAATTAAGTTAGGAACACTGTTACAAAATTTCAAATTCAAATAATAAATATAAAAATATTTATCTTCGAAATACTACAGTGCCCTATAAAGGGTAAAACTGGAATTTTCACTAAATTTTCAAATGAATGATCAAATCCCAAATATTTTATAAACAAACATATTTAGCACAATGTGAGGAAATTATATCATTTATTATTAATAAAATATTCAACAAAATAGTGTTTTATCACGCGACCCCCTTTGTCAGGTGCGGCTCGTGCCTGACTGGAGTCCTTGCCACCATCGCGGGTTCCTGGTAACCAAAGATCTCCTGTCGCAGTTATTTGATGTTTTGTGAATTAATGATTATTGAAAAGTATTTTATTATATTTTTGTTATCATAAATAAATGGGGCTAACGTATCATGTGTGGGATCTTTGGGTTCTCAAGGATTGATTATTTGATTATGATTTTGGTTAAAAATTATCGGTACGTATTTTAATTTGTATTTTTTTGATTGAATTTAAGTTTTTTTAAATTTAAAATATTGTTGAAAACTGTATATAATTAATTATGTGCGCATGCGGCTTAGTTGTGCGCCGCGCCGCATCCCCAAGCGGCCTTTGCGCCGCGTGCCTTTGACAACAATGAATGTGGGTCACCAAGAGACAATTTGGTGACAAGGTGTAGAGACTCTGGTTTTGCCATGTAAGACTTTGAAATATTTCTAGGAATATTTTCGAAGCCAGGCGTTCAGATTGCGTAAGATTCTGGGGCCCGGAGAGTCTCGGTGCAGTGAAATTAAAAATATTTTATGTCGCTGGCGCGATTTTTTTGGAAACGCGGAATAACTCCCGAGCGGAGTTTCAGATCGGAAATTTGAGACTGCAGTTGAGTTCAAAACGCAGATTTTACCCTAGGCGCGACATTAAGTTTGTTAGCGTCGGACGCCCGACTTAAGACGATCGTTGGCGAGGTGTTAAATGGAGGTTTATTAATTTAATAAAATAAAATTAATAATCCTACCCCCCCATTTGGCTTCTTGCCTACGGAAGGGGGAGGGGTGGTTCTCTTTCATGACGACGGACGAACCAAGGCGAGGAGGTGCTGCCGGACCCCGTTTTTGACGCTGATCATCATTGGATCGAGGTGCAACAGCCTTCGAGTGTCGTGTTGGACTTGAAGCTTCGACTTTTTGCGACGAGGTAGGCAGATTTACGAGCTTTATGTCCTGATTTCTGTTTATGCATTGTTTTATGGTTTTATAGCCCTTTTTCGACCGCACGACCAAGGACACAGGCTTGGGCTGCGAGCCAAGAGAAACAAGCCGTGTACTGTGTGTTGGAGTTGGTGTTCTAAGACCAACTGTTTGTACTTTGATTACATGTATATTCAATGTATTGAATATTAATAAAACTATTTATTACGTATTGTTCGTTGTTCTGCATGACTCTAATGTAATAATGTCCTAGAGTATATCTCGCATTGATAAGGTCATAGTAGTTTCTCGCTATGATGAGAACCTTGATGTGTTATGACAATATTCTTAAATAATGTTCTGCGGTTGGATAATGTACTATGATGAGACACGTAGTACATAGACTTTCAGGTGCGAGTACTCGTAAGCGGATGAAGCTTTTTCTCATGAATTTCGTACTTGGTAATCTTCAAGACGGAAGATTATGAGAACAGATCCGTCAGTAGGAATTCTGCATGTTTTGGTGTCATCAGATATTCCTATCTACGAGCGTGTGCGATGATCCTTAGTCTTTAAGATTATTATTAATGTATGTTACAACTCACACACTTAAATGTATTTCGTAAACCATGACGATAACTGTTCATGGAGAAGTTGGATACGTTGGGTGCATCACGAGTGACATGTCATTAATGAATAAGTCGAGGAAGGATTCGCCCCTTCCATCTTTATGGAAACTGATATCTCGACCCTTTGATTGGAATAAAACCATCGCATTAAATTTCATAGCCATGGTGTAACGACGTGTTTATTTCAGATAGTCGAAGAAAGACATATCGAGCATACAGGTTGATGACACAAATGTGCAACCTGCTTGATGAGATATTGTGATTAAGAGATTATATTACACAATGAGCGTTTGTATGTGTTTGTCGATGTTGTGACATTAAGTTCTTTCTCTTGGCTGCCTTGACCCGTTGCTAGACAGAATCTTGGACTTTAGGCAAGCCCGCTTAATGCCAACAAGAAAGAATTTTAGAGAGACACACACTAAGTGTTTCCGTTGATCTCGATGGAATAAATATTATTCTCAAGACCGAGTAATAATTTTATTCACGTTATATTGACCGCATAAATTAAATAAATATTTATTCGTCGGCTTGTGAATGAAATCTTTATTTTATTTATTGAATATTTTAATAAATATTTATTCGCTAGATTGTGGATAAAATATTTATTTATGAATAAATTATTTATGCGGTTCAATAAATGCTAGAGGAGTTCGAACGGATCAAGACCGAGTTCAGTGACAAATATTAATTAACAAGACCGTTACATAATATTAGTTATTGCGCAAGTTGGCACGCGCCCCAAAATAATAATAATATAATTATTATCATGTGGCATGAGGTTTATTAAATGTAATGAATGTTATTTAATGGCCGATATGCATTTAAATAATATTTTAACTTAAATCTTAGCTTTATAAATAGACGATTGTCTTGTGTAGAGTATCCAAAAATTGTGAATAGAGAATTGTTGCGCATAATAAATTCTCTTTCGATTTTTCTCTCCCTCAAGAACGAGAAGCGCAAAAGAGATTTTTTTCAAGACCGAAGAATGAGCGATAAAGGACGAACAATGCAAGACATTTGATTCGCCGCACCAACACCCGGTGATAGAGTGGTGTTGCTCGGAGATCATTGGAGCACATGTGGATCACCGCTAGAGAGATTCTATCATTGGATCCTTACAGCGCAATGGAGACAATCCGAAAGGGTCTTTTTAGGACGATTAACAATCATCAACTAAAATGTTCCTAAGCCTAGATATTTATTTATTTAGATATTAAATAAATTAATTATAAATTTGATGTGAAAGATCTTCGCTCATGGTTTCAGACAACGATTATTAAAAGAAATTTTAATATATCGCTCACCACCGCAAGCTTTCGATGCGCTCGGGACCATCACTGTGGGTACGCGCCGTGTATGGCGACATGGCCAGTGAGGCCGTGTGCGGGTGAGGACACGCCCAAAGGTTCAGATGAGGTCACAGGCCGTGTGACATGGGGTACACATCGTGTATTCCTTATACACGCCAAGTACCGAAAGAGGACACAACTAGAGGTCGGTTTCTAGAGACACGCCGTGTACTCCCCTTGAAGACTTCTCCCTCGCGCATCTCCGTCTACAGGACTCGGTTGGAGGCCCACAAGTAGCCTATCTTGGGTAGTTTTCCGTGTTGGACGCGATGGTTGTAACGACCCGAAATTTTAAATAAATATTGTTTCCTAATTTTATGTGTTATTTTATTTTATTTTTATACTCAACAAAAGTGTTTCATTTGATAACATGAGTATAATTAAAATGAGACTGTTGGGTTTTGACTGTTATTTGACCATTGGTAAATATGACCGCTGGAAACTAAACGTTTTGACTATTGTCTCTAAATACAAGCAATCTTGGTTAATTAATATAGAAGGAAGATTCGATGGCCTCACCCAGTAGTCTTGGACCGATCGAAGCCCATCTAACAGAACTTGGGAAGGAGGTAGCACCACTGGGCTTTTCTCTGGACCAAACCCAAGTTGAACTTCATCGTATAAAGCTAGAATGGGATCGCCTTCGCGAGAAGTTCAAACTGATAGAAATTACTACTCGTGCGATGTTGGCTGAGCCTCCCTCGGATTCTCTCACCTTAGCACACCTTACACTTAGGTCCTATACTGGTGTGATAAGGAGCTATGTAAGGAGACCGTAACTGTCTTGTGTAATCATTTGTTTTAAATAAAAATTTCGATTTCTTTTATGAATTTTCAAATGACCGGATAAATATAGTATGCATATTTTTGATGAATTTTAGAAAAAGGATATTTTAAATATGTTTATGTAAACCCTAAATAATTAAAAATGTGTAATGATTTTCACAAAATGGTCTTCTACAATTATGTTCAGTACGAAATTTAGAGTCTAATAAGATCAAATTGATTTTTGATGAATAGTAAATTATGAATAGTGATTTTATGATTAGGATTAATAATGTGTCCAAATGGATTAGTAATCTCACTTAAAGAAAGTATTAAAATAAGCTAGGCACTTTGATTAAGTAATGTGATTCAATAAAATGGTTAAATAACGGTTTCATAAATTATTATTCAAGTATTAGTTATTTCGGATGAATAGTGTTTTTTAATTAAAATTTTAATTAAAAATATTTAGAAAATTATTTTTATAAAATGGACTTCATTTTTGAACTCAGAGCATCGATATTATGTTAAGGTAATTTTTGGGGATTTTTCTGAAAAAAATAAATTTTCGATGAATAGTGTTTTTAATTAAAAATTTAATTAAAAATATTTAGAAAATTATTTTTATAAAATGGATTTCATTTTTTAAATCAGAGCATTGATATTTGGTTAAGGTGAAATTTTGGGATTATTCTGAGAAAGTTGAATTTTCGATTAATAGTGAAAATACAGTTTTTAAGTTACGGGTGTTTAATGACATCATTAAATGATGTATTAAGTATGTAATCAATATGGTCGACTTATGAATAGTAAGATAAGGTATGAGGTGTCCCAAGTGGCCAATACCATGGGCAAATACCATGGGCAAACCCATGGTTTTGCGAAAACCACTAATGAGGTGTCCCTTGGCCATTAATGCCTTGTCCCCTCACATTCCCTATAAATACTAAGCCATCCTCTCATCCATTCGACTCCCCACTCTCCTCCAACGAAGTTCTGGTCTCCTTACCTCCCAAGGAGTCCTCCCAAGGTGCCCCCAAGCCCTCAAGGTCCAAACCTTTGAGTTTTAAGAGTTACGTTTTAAGGTAAGGGATCCGACCCCTCTCTTTCTTTTCAAGTGATCTCTTTTATGTCAATTCTTTTATGCTCCATGTTCTTATGTTGGTGGATGTTCTTTTATACTCCTCTTACTGCCCTTTTCATGTTCATATAATGAGAGATCCCCTCTTACTCTCATTATTTCGTTTTATGAAGTTTTAAGTGGCGCCGTTAGGCTGCCGAGATTTTTGTAACGGATTCTTTCTCCCTTCTCATTTTTCAAGATCTATTTTCATGTAAAGTATTTCAAGCTCCTTTTTATTATGTTGGAGTATGATCTATAAATTTATCATACTGATCTTTTATGTTCATATGATGAGAGACCCCATTTGATCTCTTCAATTCAGTATTTTGAAGTTTTAAGTGGCACCGTTAGGCTGTCGAATTTTTAAGTGGTTCTTCACCCTTCTCCTTTTGAAGTTTTACTTTCATGTCAATTATTTCAAGTTCCTTTTTGTTATGTTGGGGTATGATCTCTATATCTATCATACTGGACTCTTATGTTCATATGATTAGAGACCCCATTTGATCTCTTCAATTCAGTATTTTGAAGTTTTAAGTGGCGCCGTTAGGTTGCCGAATTTTTAAGTGGTTCTTCACCCTTCTCGTTTTGAAGTTCTACTTTCATGTCAATTATTTCAAGTTCCTTTTTGTTATGTTGGGGTATGATCTCTATATCTATCATACTGGACTTTTATGTTCATATGATGAGAGACCCCATTTGATCTCTTCAATTCAGTATTTTGAAGTTTTCAGTGGCGCCGTTAGGCTGCCGAATTTTTTAGGGGATTCTTTCACCCTTCTCATTCTTTTCAAAATTCTACTTTCATGTCAAGTCTTTCAAGTTCCTTTTTAATTATGTTGGGGAATTATCTCTATATCTATCATACTGAACTTTTATGTTCACATGATGAGAGACCCTATTTGATCTTTTCAAATCATTTTGTTTGAAGTTTAAGTAACGTCGTTAGGCTGCCGAACTTTCATAAGAGAAATCTAATTTTTGTCTTCCTTCCATGTTTTTCATTTCAACTGGTATGTACTTGAAATTTCATTACCATGATCATGTATCCTTCTTATTCTGTCCATCTACTGTTTTATGGGTCATTTATGAATGTTTGACCTATTTTCCCTCTCTTTTTAATGTCTTCTAAAACCTCGTAACATAGCTGTTATGCTGCAGAATTTCCGTCTCAAAATGTCTCTCTCTTTTTCTAAAGTTCTTTTATGTTATTAAGTGAATACTCAAACCTCTTATTTCTACAGGGTTATTCACATATATACAAAAATGTTCTATTTTAAATTATGGGACCGTGGGTTTAAAGTGACGTAAAGATCATGTCTTTAAAAGCAGTTTTTAAAACGTTATGATTATGAAATGAAACCCATTTATTTTATGCTATATGGGTTATTTATGAAATGTTTGATGATGATATATGTGGCTTACATGATAATAAAGGCAAATTTAAGGGTGCGCCCTGATAGCGCTCCAATGTATTGGGTAATGATGTAACCACTAGAGATTACAATTTTCACGATACCTTGGTGAATAACCTTGGTAATTTTCAAATGACACCTTGGGGATGGACCTTGGTGATATGTTCATGATTGTCAATATTAAATGTTGTAGCCACATCTTCAAGTTATGAAAAAGTTTTATTTTTATTATGATATGCCTCATGATTTCATTTTCATGCCTTAAAGTTCTTTTCATGACTTTATTGATGTATCTCAAGTTCATATGTAAAATGTTTCACTTGTTTCCATTGCTGGGCCTTCTGCTCACCCTTTCTTTTGATGTATGTCCCCAGGTTATGAGATGCAGTAATGAGCCTAGGGTTAACATGAGGAGAATCCTTTCAAGTGTTTAAGAAGAATGTTTTTTTTTGTTTCATGTTTTATGTTCCTTGTTTCCAAGACACTAAACCTTAAAGATCCTCAGTTCCGTGTAATGGAATGAAAGTTATGTTATAAAAAGACGGGATGCTATAATGGTGACCATGGTTTTTGCGTTAGAGATGCAATGTGAGGTGACGTTTGTGGGTTGCTTTTGTTAGCGATGTATAGACTAGTATCGGTTGAGTGAGCTCCCTTGGTCTTTTCCTATGAGGGTACTTTGCGACATCACGTCCTCACAGCATGGGATTGTGACCTCTCTACAGATTGTTTCAGATAAAGTTCGTGGTGTCCCTCCGAGTGGCTCGGGGTGTGATTCTCTATCATTCTAGTACCCTAGGTGGGGTTCGTGGTATTGGCGTGATCACCATGATACAAGGCGTCGATCCCCCATCTAGCAGGTGGTTTCAAGAGGGTTTGTGGTATCGTAGATGCAACGACCCCCTCCTGGGCCAACGATGAGAGAAGGGAGATGGTGACTGCCCGAGTCCCGCCTCCAGTAGTCCCTGAGTTGCCGACTAGCACCAAAGGTATAATAAGCATACATGCGATGTCATACAATACTAAAACAACTGAAATGAAACTACAAGTACCAAAAAGTTAAAGACGACAACGACCACGAAGCCTAAACAACTCCTGCAAAACCATGAGCTAGTAATAAACCCAATCTCCAACCCGCTCCTGTTGACTTGAAAACAAATCATATATATGTAGGGTAAACATAACAGTATACACAGTAGGATCCTCCTCGGAGGCTCTCATGCAAAAGATAAAAAAATCATGCCAAAACACAGTGAACAGTGAAACTAACTCGTCATATAAAAAGATATACTAAGTTTCCAGCCTCACCATGACTAACTCTCACCAAGTATCGCATACAAGAGAGCATATTATATAATAATGATGTTGGAGTTGGTGCCCTAGAACCAATTTCTGTGTACTTTATGATAATCTGTATTCATAGTTTTGAATATTAATAAACTACTTATCACATCATGATTGTTTTTTTGCGCAACATAGTATGTGATAATGTCATAAGAGGAGCTGTCGCGCTAAAAGTTCTTAGCAGTTCCCTGTTATGATGAGAACCTAGAAGTGCTACGACACTATTCTTAAATATATGTTTTATAGCCGGATGATTTCATTTTAGGGACACAAAAAGTTATTAGAGGTGGAGACTCATAGGACTTTGAGACACCTTCTCATGGTGTACGCCCTTGTTAATATCCAATATAGGATATTATGAGAACAAGGTCCGCCAGTAGGAAATCCACATTTATATGTGTCATTGGATGTTCCTATTTGCGGACGCGTGCATTGATCCTTAGACTTTAAGATTATTATTAATGAGTATTATGAGTCGCGTACTTTGATGTATTGACGAAAATCGTGACATATGTTCGTGATGAGGTAGGATACGCTGAGTGCGTCACGAGTAATATTACATTAATGAATAATGCGAGAAATGATTTTTTCTTTTTGTTCTTTAACAAAAGTTGATATCTTAGGCCATTTGATGGAAACAATATAACTTAAATAAATCCATGACCATAGTGTTCTATATGCAAGTTCGTTTTCCTGAAAGTCAAAGAAAGCGACATCAAACACATAGGTTGATGACACCAACATGCAACTTGTTTGATTAGAGATATCATGATAAAGAGATTATATTACACAGTAAGCGTCCGTATGAGATATTATATCGGTGCAACATTAACTTTCTCTATGGGTGCCTTGACGTGTTGCTAGATGCTAACTTTGGACTTTAGGCTGCTTCGCCTAATGTCACTGAAAAAGAGGCCTAAAGGGTCACATACTAAGTGTATCCATAATCTCAGTTAAATAATAATAATATTATTTATTATTTAACAAGTTGAATAAATATTATTCTCGCATGTGATTTAATAATTATTAATGTTTGCTTAATCGTATTTATTCTGTCATGAGAGAATATAATGTGAGTGGAATATTTAATAAATATTTATTTGCTCTTTAGTGAATATAATATTCATTTATTTATTGGCGAATAATGCATTGATATTTATTTAATAAATAAATAGTCATTATTCAAGGCTAGATAGATATTGTGTGGATGAATGACAGACCGAGTTTAATGGTCCGGTGAGAAATAATAAATATTGAATATTATTTGTTTAAATAATATTTAATTTGCAAGTTAAGCACATGTCAAGAAATAATAATAATATTATTATTTGACATGGGGTTCTGTAGGGATTAAATAAATAATAAATACTTGTGCAATTATTTTATTTCAACCCTAGCAGTATATAAACCCAATTATATTATTTTCTAATAGAGCCTATTCATTTGTTTGGTTGTGCACAACGGATTTGGCGAATCCTCTCAAGCTCTAGAGAGCTTCCTTCTCCAAGAGCGTTCCCAACAACGGAGAACGATCTTCCTCCATCTCCCACTCTCAAGTCAATGGAGATCAAGAAGAACGTTTTGGAAGTGGTTCTTGAGGCGATCAAAGGCGGACGACGCAAGCGATAGGATCTGCCGTGCTAGCACCCAGAGATTCCTAGGGTGACGTTTGGAGATTTGTGGAACACGTGTGGATCACCACTAGAGGGAATCTGCCCTTGATTCCTACAACGCAACAACGGTACAAAGCAGATCTGTTGTCAGATCCACCAACAAAGAAAGAATTCAATCAAGGTAATTCTTTAATTACTTAAATTAATTATAAATAATATGTGATGATTCTCTCTCGAGTTCCGGCGTTCTATCCCTTGTCTGTTTTCTTTGATTCAATTAGACGTTTATTGTTGTGTAAATCTCAGAATGATCATCGATCATGACAAAAAGCAAAGTTGGGCACGACCCATCGCACGCTTTCGTTGATTGATTTACGCATTTGTGATTTAGTTTTCAATTCAAGTTTAATCATTCTTTTAATCCGAAATGCGAGATCTGCTTCTTCCTTCGTTTCTTGTAGATCTAATCAATACAATTAATTTTATGAACGAAATAAATTCGAAGAACTCATCCGGAGGTGCCAAAGATTCTGGCCAGATAACATAGGAGTACACGTCGTGTAACTGGAGTTACACGCCTTGCACTCGTGTTCAATGCATCAGGAATTAATTCAGAAATTAATTCAAACCACGTGCATTGATGACACATGGTGTATTTATTTATTACACCGCGTGCTGACCGGGCAAGGGTGGCGCACAATCAGTCGGAGTACACGCCGTGTAGCCCACGTACACGACGTGTAGTCCCTTTGAGTTAGAGACTGGCCGTGTATTCATACACGACTTACCTGACTGGTGATCGCGTAACAAGGAGACCTCATGCCGTGTAGTTGCTTAGACATGCCGTGTACTCCAATTTTCCGAGGCACGGTTTACACACTGAGTCCCTAGGCGTTTGCCTTAGATACACGATGAGAGATGTACATGCCGTGTAGCTCGGCTGTACACGCTGTGTACTTATACTAAATTATGCGGATTTAAAATTTATTTATTATATTATGTAGACCTTATCGACATGTGATTGTGTGTGGTCATTAAGTTGATAGGGCACGCCATATGGTACGTTTTAATATATATATATATATAATAATAATAATAATTAATATCCGCGTAATATTCAGATCTACATATCATGTATGATTCGTATTAACAGTTACTCTACGTGCATTGAAGCATAACACGTGACCGGAAAATCATGTAATTCGTGTAATCATTAAGTTGATAGTACACGTCATGAAAGTATGTGATAAGTCGTGTATGCCACATGTCACAAGAGTAAATTGTATACGAGTATAATACATGTTGGGTAGATTCAGACGAGTATTCAGCGTGTCGCCTCCAAGGTACATTTATGTACATAGTTAATTTTAAATAAATTTATTTAAATTGTTTAAAATTATAATGGATGAGAATCTAAGGAAATTTGGATGAGAATTAAGATAAAAGAATTGATTAATTATAGATGATATTTAATTGATTCGAACGCGATTTATCTTAAATAAGAACAATTAAGGATTGAATGCTAGTTTTATTAAATGCGTAATTCGTTGTATGCACGTGAATGATCATGAGCATAGACCAGACCTTTGTATGTGATTAGTTTCATTTAATTTATTATTAAATTAAATTGTTGGTCTGCGTGCCTTCTCCCCTCTTATTATGTAAGGGTCTGTGTGCCCATGGTTTCTTTTATGTAAACCCTTTTCCCCTCACCTGCGTGTGAGTAAAAACATATGTAATGGATGAAACACCCAAACTAGTGGAGGTGGTTCAAAGTATGGAGTCGAGGCGAAACCAATCCAAGAGAGATACGTAGGTGGACAGGTGGAAAACTTTAACACGAACCTTAATTGGTTCAAGGTGTTTTTCCCCTAGGTCAACAGTTAGTTTATCAACCGCTAGATAAACTAACCATTAGTAAAAGCTAATGATCATACCACTTTATTATTTTATTTCTGTCAAGTTACATGGTTATTTCATTATGAATGTTTTGTTGCAATCACATGAATTAATGAAATTAATGAGCATGCAAGATAGAACTAAAATAAATTGGCTTTATGCGTAAATATTATCTAAGACATGGTTAATCATTTAAGTAAATCCACTTAATATTAATAAGCATGTTTTAAAGATAATAATTGACAATTTACACATAAAGGATAACATCCCTCAATTACATATATTAAGTCGGTATAGCCTTCGAGTACTTAAGTTAAAATCGAACAATAGTTCAAAGTGCTTGACCAACCAAAGTTGGGGTACTTTCAATTATCAGAGAATTTTAACTTGAAGTTTTGGGTTGACTTAATTTAGTTCCCATCAAGGGTTGACTTCCAAAGCAGGACTTGGTGTAACTGAGAGGTAAGGGTTGAGGAAATCCAATTTAAGGATTTCAGGATTGAGAAGTCAATTCAATAGATCAAGGAACTGTGAGTTAATGCAATTGACATTTGGAATGCCTACCTAAAACCATTCAAATTGCTTGACCAACCAAAGTTGGGGTAATGAGAAGGGGAATATGGATCCTTGTCGTTAGAATGTCCAAACAACAGGATATTCCGAAGCCAATGGTGAGGGCTATTGATTTCGATAAAATAATGAGAGACTGATAAATTTAATATTTATTTATTTGTCTAAATTTCATCATTTTAAGTACTAAACTTTTACTCATCTTATTTGTAGAAACAACATTAAAATGACTTCAAACATATCATTGCGATCCATACTTGAGAATGATAACCTTCTCACCGACACAAATTTTCAAGACTGGCAAAGGCGCTTACGCGTTAGCCTTCGCCATGAAAGGAAATTTTATGTGCTGGAATAACCTATTCCTGATGCGCCTGGTAATGAGGCAAGTGATGAAGAGTCACCACTTTATGAGAAACATTTGAACGATTCCACAGATGTTCAATGTTTCATGCTATCATCAATGTCCAATGAGCTTTTGAAGCAACATGAGGACATGAATGCGTATAGCATGATGTCTCACCTTCGAGATCTCTATCAAGAGAAGACGAGATAAGAGAGACACGAGATCTCAAATGCTTTGTTTACAACTAAGCTTGAAGAGTCTGCGCTAGCTGGACCTCATGTCGTCAAACTTATTGGCTACATTGAATGCTTAGACATCTTAGGGATTAAATTTTCGGATGAGTTGCGTACAGATCTCATACTTTTATCACCGCCCTAGACCTTCTCCAGTTTTATTGTTAATTACAATATGAGCAATAATGAGAAGAGTCTTTCGGAACTTCTTACTTTGATTCGTAGACAAGGACATGGGGTGTGATAAACCCGTGGTCCTTATGGTGAACAAGGAAGAACAAGGCAAATGGGTTCAAGACTCCTAACAAGTCTAATGCTTCTAAGCATCATCCTTCCAATATGTTTTGCATGTGGCAAGTCAGACCACTGAAAGAAGAACTGCACCCAAAAGCAAGGGGAGGCGAAATGTGCGTTTGTTATTGAGTGTCATCTTTCAATATCTACACATTTGGTATTAGATACAATTTGTGGTGCTCACATCTGTATCCAAATGCAAGAACCAAGTAGATTTCAAAAGGTTGCTAGAGGAGAGGTGGATCTGAGAACTGCTAATGGTGTGAGGCTGACTGCCCTAGCCATTGGTGACTACCTCCTTTCACCGCCAACATGAATGATTTTGATTTTTAAAAGACTGTTATTATGTATTGATGGCTATCAAGAACATAATTTTTGCATCATGCCTAGATGCATATGGGTTTATTTTCAAGTTTGGAAATAAAATTTTCTTTTTTAAAGACAACATATGTTATGGTATGACACATTTAAATAACGGTCTTTATGTATTAAATTCCGAGAACTAAGTATTTATAATTACTAACAAATCATGTTCACATGACTCATATAACACCCAACTATGTCATCACCGTCTTGGTCATGTGAACGAGAAACATTTGACAAAGCTCTGTCAAGATGATTATTTTGATTCGTCTGAGCTAAAACCACTTCATGTTTGTTAACAAGAAAAAATGACCAAATCACCATTTGGTGGATAGGGTGAAAGGGCCGCAAAGCTTCTAGGATTGATACACACTGATGCGTGTGAACCATTTCCAGTAGAAGCTAGTGGTGGATATTCTTATTTCATAACTTTTACTGATGACTTAATAAAGTATAAGTTCGAGTCCTTAGAGAAATTCGAGGAATTCAAGAATGAAGTAGAGAATCAACTTAGTAAGAAGATAAAGAAGTTTCGATCGGATCTAGGTGGTGAATATCTTAACCAAGAGTTTATCGACTTCTTACGGGAGTTTGAAATTTTATCTCAACTCACTCCACCTTATACACTACAGTGGAATGGTGTTAGTGAAAGGAGGAACTGTACCTTGTTAGACATGGTAAGGTCGATAATGATTCATGCAGATCTTCCATTGTTCTTTTGGGGATATGCATTACAAACTCCAATATACACATTAAACCGAGTGCCAACTAAAGCGGCAAATGGAATTCACTTCGATCTATGGAGTGGAAAAAACTCCGTTTTGTCGCACACATGTGTATGGGGTTGCGAGAAGTTTGTTAAGGCCTTCTCAGACAACAAACTAGCACCCCAAAGCACAAATTGTATCTTTATAGGGTATCCTAAGGAAACAAAGAGATACTACCTATACAACCTCTTAGACAAGAAAGTGACTGTCACTAGACAAGCCGTCTTTCTTGAGAGGGAGCACATCCTCAAAAAGGATAGTGTAATCAAGATTGACTTCGATCAAGTTGATGCTCAAGATACACAAGAGTTGGTACAAGAATAGATTCCACAGGTCCCTGTGGAAGTAGTTCCTGAAACACAAGTACTGCGTAGGAGCCTAAGAGAGGTAAGAGAACCAGAAAGATGATTTTCTAGTCACCCAAGATGGTGACTTATTATTAGTTGACAATGATGAACCTCTCCCCTACAAGGAGGCAGTAGAGAGCTCAGAAGTTGCAAGACAACAAGAAGCCATGAATTCCGATATGGATTCCATGTATCAAAACCAAGTTTGGGTTCTGATCGATGCGCCGGTTGATGTAAAGCCCGTTTCATAGGAATTTAAAGGAGTCTTGTGGCCGTTCTAGACCACCTATATAGTTTACTTATCATAGGAGGGGAACTCGTTAGTTAGGTTGGGGTGGTCTTGTAACTGCCAAAGGGCAGTATTGTAATTCCATT
Source organism: Viscum album (assembly GCA_963277665.1). Classification (NCBI taxonomy): domain Eukaryota; kingdom Viridiplantae; phylum Streptophyta; class Magnoliopsida; order Santalales; family Viscaceae; genus Viscum; species Viscum album. The sequence goes on from OY728157.1 coordinate 473,485,891, forward strand.
TGTTAGTAATTGGATGTCTGTTAGTTACGTTTGGGTTGGGTATAAAGGGGAGTTGTGTGGTCTGTTAGGGGGGATCGGGTATTCAGTTGTGAGGCAGTTTGGCCTTGGCCTAATCAGAGAAGTTCTCTCTCCTGGGACGTCCTATCTGATTTTCTGGAACATTCCAGACTCTTGTAGTGTTTCGGAATACCTTAATAGAATCTTCTGCTTGTTCTCTCTATTCTATATTGGAAGCTCTATCGATTGGTGCTTTCATTGAGAGATTTCTAGAGAGAGAAACTAGAAGTAAGAGCTTCTTGAAGAATTCTTATGTCTACACGCATGGAAAGTAGGATTTCCGATTTGGAAACATCCGTAGAAGAGTTAAAAGCAGGCCTCCAACGACAAGTGAAGTTGGAGACTGCTGTGACAACAATACAACAACAAATGCAAGACGTTTCCGTAACACTGTTCCAGCTCAACAATTTTGTGAGGAATCAGACTGAGGTTACTAATAGCGGAAAAGAGAGACAAATCTACAGTAGAAGGAGGCGGTAGTAGTTTGAAGACAGAAGCAGCGGTACAGGGATAAAGGCATGATGCAACAACAGAAGTATGTGGAACGCAAAATGTTATAGATTAGGAGCCGCGCAAAAAATCTCGGCATGTGGAAATGCCTATTTTTTCCGGAGAAGATCCTGTTTCATGGATCTCTAAAGCGGAGACGTATTTCCTGATCCACCAAACTCGAGAAGAGCTGTAGGTTCCTCTTGCACAACTTAGTATGGATGACATGGTTCAGTATTGGATGATTTTGTTGAAGACATCCAGAGTAGGAATCACACGGTCACAGCTAAAGGAGGAGTTGCTTGGTCGATATGGGAGCACAACAGAGGAAGATCCGGTCATATTCCTTAAACAGTTATGACAGAATGGTTATGTGGATGTTTAATTGATGAATTTGAGCGGCTGGCCATGCGTATACCAGATTTTACAGATAAATGGTATATGAGTGTTTATTGGCGGTCTTAAGCCGGAAATTGGAAGTTCAGTATTGACACATGAACCGCAAAGCAAGGCAAGGTTATTGACCTTGGCTAGGAGGATAGAAAGGGAATTAATTGTTAAGGGAACAATTAAGCAGTCAGAAGTTAGAAACATGAGCAATCTTCCTGTACAACAGGGAAGAAATTGGAATTCCAGTCGGGCAGGGGTAGTATCAACAGGGGATATGAATGAAAGAAGGGGTGGTAATATGCCAAGGTGGAAGGGTACTAGAAATCTTTCTAAAGAAGAATTTGAGAGAAAGGCTAAGGGATTGTGTTACTTATGCGGACAAAAGTTTGGCCCTGCCCACTGATGTCAAGAAAAGGGATACAAACTGATGGTTTGGGAACGTGTTGAACCACAAGTAGTGGATGAAGATGTGTCAGATACTTCTGAAAAAAAGTCAGAACCGGAAGAGGAGGTAATTGAGATGGAGATGCAAGGGACTGCTGCATTTGGAGTGGAAAAGGCCGAGGCAGAAGACATCAAATTAATGTTAATGGAGGGAAATATCAGAGGTGCACCCTTACTCATTCTTGTGGATAGTGGGGCTAGCCATAATTTCATATCCAAATGTTTGGTCAAATTTTTATCGCCGCAGGAAACTAAAACCAAACCATTTCGTATCCGTTTGGGAGATGGCCGTAGGGTAGATTCTGAAGGAATGTATCAATCTCTGGAAGTGATGCTTGGGGCAGAAGTATTTGTAGTTGATGCCTATGTTTTTGATACTTCTGGACCGGATTTGGTTTTGGGGATTTCTTGGCTGGAAATTTTGGGATATGTCACCACACACTGGTTGAATATGACAATGGAACAAGAGAGAAATGGAAAAAAAATTACCTTACTGGGGGTAAAGACTACGAGGGAGTCGTCCGGAGCACTTCAAGACTATTTGAGAAATGGAAAGCTGGGTAAAATTTGGGGAACAAAGCTGGCAGAAATTTGTCTAGAATTGGAAGGCAAGCAATAGATGTTGATGCAGGAGATTTTGAAACAGAACTGGATAGTATTTGAAGCACCGTGAGAGCTCCCTCCTGAAAGGAATACTGACCATGCAATTAACTTGAAGGATGGGGCTGAACCAGTCAATATCCGTCTTTATAAGCATGCTTATTTTATGAAAAATGAGATAGAAACACAAATTCAGGAGCTTTTGGAACAACAGTTTATCAGGCACAGTGCAAGCCCTTATTCAAGCCCCATTATCTTGGTTAAAAAAAAGATGGAGGGTGGAGAATGTGTGTGGATTATAGAGCTTTGAATAGTTTGACAATTCCAGACAAATATCCTATTCCTATAATTGAAGAATTGATGGATGAGTTACATGAGGCAGAATATTTCTTTAAAATTGATTTGAAATATGGTTTCCATCAGGTATGTGCAAAGGAAAAAGATATTGAGAAAAAAATGTTTAAGACTCATGGACACTACGAGAATCTCGTAATGCCCTCCGGTCTAATGAATGCACCCGCCACATTCCAAGCTACAGCGAATTCAGTGTTCGGGAGGTTTTTAAGAAAGTGTGTGTTGGTGTTTTTTTGATGACATCTTGGTTTATAATAAGAGTTGGAAAGAGCATTTGGATTCGGTGGAGGAAATTCTACAGATAATGGCAGAAAGCAGGTTCGCTAATAGAAACAAATGCACTTTTGGAAGGAGGACTGGAATACTTGGGACATATCATTTCGGTACAGGGTGTTGCAATGGATCTTAAAAAGTTGGAAGCTGTTAAAATGTGGCCAAAAAAGGAATGTTAAGGAAGTGAGGGGATTCCTTGGGTTGACTTGGCCATAATACTTTACAGTAAGTTTGTAAAGTATTATGGAAAAATAGCAAGACCATTAACAACTTTGACTAAAAAAGATAGGTATTGCTGGATTCCTGACACTCAAGTAGCGTTTGATGAGCTGAAGGAAAAATTATCTACTGCACCAGTACTTGGCATGCCTGATTTTTCTAAATAGTTTGCTTTAGAATGTGATGCTTCTGGCTTTGGAATTGGAGTTGTTTTGACTCAAGAAGGAAGGCCATTGGCTTATTTTAGCAAAGCGTTGTCTGAAACAAATTTGAAGAAATCGTTATTTGAGAAGGAGCTTATCGCATTAGTCCTTGCGATCCAGCATCGGAAACAATACCTTCTTGGGAGAAGGTTTGAGGTTTTCACGGATGATAGTAGTCTCAAGCATTTGCTTAGCCAAAAGGTGGTTTCTTTTGACCATCAATGTTGGCAGGCTAAATTGCTTGGATATGATTTTGTTGTCATTTATAAGCCAGGAAAAAATAACAATGCTGCTGATGCTTTATCCAGGTTCCGTGGGAAGGAGTTTGTTTGCAAATGGCTATATCAGAACCTAGCTGGGAGGAGCTTGGGGTGTTGAGGGAGGAATTAGCTCAAGGTGCTAAGCTGTCAACTTTAATGGAACAACTTTTGCAGGGTGGTACGGTTAAGCCTGGGTATACTAACCGGAACGGGTTATTATTCTATTAAAATCGGCTGGTTCTATCCAAGAAGTCTTCGTTGATTCCAAAGTTCTTACAACATTACCATTCTCCAGCAGGTGGGCATTTAGGATATTTAAAAACTTATAAACGCCTGACAAGGGGTTATTTTGGTCTGGAATGACACGAAGTGTAATGCAGTTTGTTCGGGAATGTGAAATCTGTCAAAAAAAAAAAAAGTATGAAGCTTTAAGTCTAGCAGGTTTATTACAACCACTTCCTATCTATTCCTAGTTTAATTTGGGAGGAAGTGTCTATGGATTTTGTATATGGATTACCTAAGTCCCAAGGTTTCGAAGTAGTGTTTGTGGTGGTAGATATACTAAGTAAATATGCACATTTTATTCCACTCAAACACCCATTTTCTCCAAAGACGGTTCCTGAAGTATTTTTAAGGGAGGTAGTTCGATTACATGGAATTCCTATAGCAATAGTAAGCGATAGGGATCCGATGTTCACTAGTTTGTTTTGGCTGGAGCTTTTCAAATTGCAAGGCACCACACTCAAGATGAGCTCCTCTTATCATTTACAAAGTGATGGACAAACGGAGGTTGTAAACAGGTGTTTAGAGGCTTATTTACGGTGTTTTTCTTCAGAAAAACCCAAACAGTGGGCATCATGGTTGGCCTGGGCAGAGTATTGTGATAACACTTCATTCCATACTTCTACTGGGAAATCCCCATTTGAGGTTGTATATGGTTGACAACCCCCTCATATTCTTCACTATACACGCGGGGAAGCTTCTGTTGAGGCAGTGGCTACAACGTTGGTAGGCAGGGATGAAACTCTGAAGCAACTTCGAGTTAATCTTCATAAGGCACAACAACTTATGGCCAAATATGCTAATAAACACCGGTGGGAGGTACTCTATAAAGTTGGAGACATGGTTTGGGTTAAATTGAAACCCAATAGCGTCTCCAAGGTAAATTTAAAATTGGCAGCCAGATATTATGGTCCATTTTCGATAATCAAAAAGGTGGGTACAATAGCATACAAATTGCGGCTTCTAGAAAAAGGTAAGGTACATCCTGTATTTCATGTTTCACAATTAAAACCAGCAGTCGGTGGAATCTAAGTAGAGGAAATGATGCTAGATGAACTCGTAGAGAAAGAGGAATATCCTGTAGTAATTTTAGCAGAAAAGTCACAAGGAAAAACTTTATTTTGGCTTATCCAGTGGTATGGCAGAGCTGCAGAGGAGGCGACATGGGAAGATGCTCAGGTTTTAAGGGCCTAGTTTCCCTATGTTCACCTTGAGGACAAGGTGGTTTCTCAAGGTGGAGGTATTGATAGGAATTTAAAAGAGTAGTCTTGTGGCCGTTCTAGATCACCTATACAGTTTATTTTTCGTAAGAGGGGAACTCGTTAGTTAGGTTGGTGTGGTCTTGTAACTGCCAAAGGACAGTATTGCAATTGCATTTGTTAGTAACTGAATGTCTATTAGTTACGTTTGGGTTGGGTATAAAGGGTAGTTGTGCGGTCTGTTAGGGGGGATCGAGTATTCAGTTTTGAGGCAGTTTGGCCTTGGCCTAGTCAGAGAAGTTCTCTCTCCTGGGACGTCCTATCTGATTTTTTGGAACATTCCAGACTCTTGAAGTGTTTCAGAATACCTTAATAGAATCTTCTGCTTGTTCTCTATATTCTATATTGGAAGCTCTATCACCGTTGGATGCAAATGAGTATAATACCTATAAAGCAAGGCTAGTGTCTAAAGGGTTTAAACAATGTCAAGGAATTGACGACGATGAAACCTTTTCACCAGTTGCCATGTTTAAATCCATCAGAATTCTACTTGCTATAGTAGTTTACCATGACTATGAGATTTGACAGATGGATGTCAAAACTGCATTTCTTAATGGGAACTTTCAGGAAGATGTCTATATGACACAATCAGAAGGGTTTGTGACTCTAGGTGATTTCAAAAGGATTTGCAAGTTGCAGAGATCCATTTATGGATTGAAGCAAACATCCAGGTCATGGAACATTCAATTCGATGAATCCATAAAAGAATTTGGTTTTGTTAAGAACGAATGTGAGCTGTGTGTTTACAAGAGGTTTAGTGAGAATGCAGTTGTTATTCTAGTAGTATATGTTGATGACATATTACTTATTGAAAACGGCATACCAGTCTTACAGTCTGTTAATGACTGGTTAAACAAATGTTTCTCCATGAAGGACTTAGGTGAAACATCCTATATTCTAGGGATCAAGATCATTCGTGATAGATTCAAGAGACTGTTTGAACTAAGTCAAAGTACATATATTGACCAAATACTAAAGAGATTTAGTATAGAACAATCCAAAAGGGAATTGATTCCAGTGTCAAATGGTTTGTATCTTTCTAAGAAAATGTGTCACCAGACACAATAGGAGAAAAATAGAATGAGTAAGATCCCATACGTTTCAGCGATAGGATCAATCATGTATGCCATCTTATGTACTAGACATGATGTTGCCTATGCATTGAGCATGATAGACAGTTATCAAGCAGATTTAGGAGAATATCATTGGTTTGATGTTAAGGCTATTCGTATCTGAGAAGAACTAAGGATATGTTCCTGGTGTATGGAGGAAACGAGGACCTGGTCATCAGGAGATATACTGATGCTAGTTTTCAGACAGATCAGAATGATCTGAAGTCACAGTCAGGATATGTTTTCTGTCTCAACAGAGAAGCTGTGACCTGGAAGAGTTCAAAGCAGCCAGTTGTCGCTAATTCTACAGGAGAGTCCGAGTATATAGCGGCTTCTGATGCAGCCAAAGAAATCGTCTGGATACAGAACTTTGTCTTGGAGCTTGATGTGGTACCTAGCAGTAAAGATCCTATCACATTGTATTGTGATAATACTGCAGTGATGACTCTTGCAAAAGAGCCAATGTCACACCAACGAACAAAACATATACTCCAGAAGTATAACCTCTTCAGAGATTTTTATCAGAGTGATGAAGTTGTAGTAAGCAGAGTACCCACAGAAAAGAACGTGGCAGATCCCTAGAACCAACTTTTGTGTACTTTATGATGACCTGTATTCATAGTTTTGAATATTAACTACTTATCACATCATGATTATTCTTCTGCGTAACATAGTATATGATATTGTCCTTAGAGTAGTTGTCGCGCTAAAAAGTAGTAGTAGTTCCCTGCTATGATGAGAATCCGGAAGTGTTACGACATTATTTTTAAATATACGTTCTATAGCCGGATGATATCATTTGAGGGACACAAGTGATACAGGTTATCAGGGGTGGAGATTCACATGACTTTGAGACACCTTCTCATGGTGTACGCTTTTGGTAATATCCAATATTGGATATCATGAGAACAAGATCCGTCAATAGGAAATCCACATTTATGTGTCATTGGATGTTCTCATCTGCGGACGTGTGTATTGATCCTTAGACTTTAAGATTATTATTAATGAGTATTATGAGTCGCGTACTTTGATGTATTGACGAAAATCGTGACGACATATGTTCGCGGTGAGGTAGAATACGTTGGATGCGTCACGAGTAATATTGCATTAATGAATAATGCGAGAAATGTTTTTTCCCTTCCGTTCTTTAACAAAAGTTGATATTTTAGGCCCTTTGATAGAAATGATATAACCTAAATAAATCTATGGACATGGTGTTCTATAGGCAAGTTCGTTTTTCGGGGAGTCAAAGAAAGAGACATCGAGCACATCGGTTATGAAACCGACATGCAACATGTTTGATTAGAGATATCGTGATAAAGAGATTATATTACACGGTAAACGTCCGTATAAGGTATTATGTCGTTGCGACATTAACTTCTTTCTCTATGGGTGCTTTGACGTGTCGCTAGACGCTAACTTTGAACTTTAGGCTGCTTCGCCTAATGCCACTGAGAAAGAGGCCTAGAGGGTCATACACTAAGTGTATCCAGAATCTCAGTTAAATAATAATAATATTATTTATTATTTAACAAGTTGAATAAATATTATTCCCGCACTTGGTTTAATAATTATTCATGTTTACTTGATCGCATTTATTCCGTCATCAGTTATTTGAGAGAATATAATGTGAGCGGAATATTTAATAAATATTTATTTGATATCTGGTGAATATAATATTTATTTATTTATTGGCGAATAATGTAGTGATATTTATTTAATAAATAAAGTCATTATTCAATGTTCGATAATTATTGTGGAGGAATGATGGATCAAGTCTAATGGTCTGATGAAAAATAATAAATATTGAATATTATTTGATTAAATAATATTTAATTTAATTTACAAGTTAAGCCCATGTCGAGAAATAATAATAATAATATTATTATTATTTGACATGGAGTTCTGCATGGATTAAATAAATAATAAAGGGCACTTGTTGAATTATTTTATTTTAACCCTAGCAGTATATAAACCCAATTATATTATTTTTTAATAGAGCCAATTCATTTGTTTGGTTGTGCACAACGGATTTGGAGAATCCTCTCAAGCCCTAGAGAGCTCCCTCTTTCAAGAACGTTCTCAAGAACGGAGAGTGATTTTCCTCCACCTCCCACTCTCAAATCAAGAGAGATCAAGGAGAACGCTTTAGAAACAGTTCTCAAGGTGATCAAAGGCGTACGACGCAAGCGATAGGATTTACCGTGCTAGCACCCGAAGATTCCTACGACGACGTTCAGAGACTTGTGGAACATGTATGGATCACCGCTAGAGGGAATCTGCCCTTGATTCCTACAACGCAACGACGACACAAAGCATATCTGTTGTCAGATCCATCAATGAAGAAAGAATTCCATCAAAGTAATTCTTTAATTAATTAAATTAATTATAAATAATATGCGAGGATCTTTTCTCTGATTTCGGCTTTCTACCTATTGTTTTCTTTAATTCAATTCCGTAGATCACGATGTTTATTATTGTGTAAATCTTGGATTGATCACCGATCATGACAAAAAGCAAAGTGGGGCACGACTCAAAGCACGCTTCCGCTGTGCCCGAAACCTACATGCGATGTCATACAATACTAAAACAACTGAAAGGAAATTACAAGTACCAAAAAGGTAATGACGACACCGACCACGACGCCTAAACAATTCCCGCAAAACCACGAGCTAGTAATATCCATCCCGATCTCCAACCTGCTTCTGTTGACCTGAAAACAGTTTATATATATGTAGGGTGAGCATAACAGTATACACATTATGATCCTCCCTGGAGCCTCTCATGCAAAAGATAAAGAAAGCATGTTAAAGCACTGTGAACAACAGTGAAACTTGTTAGAGTTGGTGTCCTAGAACCAACTGTTTGTACTTTGATTACATGAATATTTAATATATTTAAATATCAAACATTTTATTACATATTTTTCATTGTTCTGCATGACTATGATGTAATTATGTTCTAGAGTATTTGTTGCATTGATAAGGTAATGACAGTTCCTCGCTATGATGAGAACCTTGAAATGCTATAACAATATTCTTAAATATAGTTCTGTGGTTGGATGACATATTATAATGAGACACATAGTATACAGACCGTCAGGTGCGAGTACTCGTAAGTAGATGAGACTTCTTCTCATGAAGTTCGTACTTGGTAATCTCCAAGACGAGAGATTATGACAACAGACCTACCAGTAGGAATTCTGCATGTTTTGGTGTCATCGGATATTCCTATATGCGAGCGTGTGTAATGATACTTAGACTTTAAGATTATCATTAATACGTGTCACGACTCGCACACTTTGATTTACTGACGAAAACCGTCACGCAGACAGTTGACAGGAAGTAGGGTACGTGGGTACGTCACGAGTGACATGTTATTAATGGATAAGTCGAGGAAAGATTTGTCCCTTCCATTTATGGAAGTTGATATCTAGGCCATTTGATTGAAATAGAACCGTCACGTGAAATTCCATGGCCATGGTGTAACGACGAGTTTATTTCAGGTAGTCAAAAAACGACGAGCACAAAGGTTGATGACACTATCACGAGACCTGCTTGATGAGATATTGAGAAAAATGAATTATATTACACAGTGAGTGTTCGTTTGTGAATGTCGTTGTTGCGACTTTAAGTTCTTTCTCTTGGGTGCCTTGACCCGTTGCTAGACAGTACTCTTGGATTTTAGGCAAGCTCGCCTATTGCCAACGAGAAAGAATTCTAGAGGGTCACACACTAAGTGTTTCTGGTGGTCTCGATTAAATTCTATTTGAATTTAATTAATGGAATAAATATTATTTTCAAGATAGTGAAATAATTTTATTCAAGTTAAATTGATCGCATAAATTAAATAAATATTTATTCACTGGATTGTGGGTAAAATATATTTATTTATTTTATTGAACATTTAATAAATATTTTTTTATTAGTTTGTTAATAAAATATTTATTTAAGAGAATAATTTATTTATTTATTTATTCGGGTGTTAAATGGAAGTGGAGTTTGAGCGGACCAAGGTTGGTCCGGTAGTAAAATAATTATTTGCAAGACGGTAAATAATTATTTAACCAGTTGACACAAATTAAATTAATAGTAACGCTGCTATTATTTTGTTACGCGAAATTTTATTTATTCTGTTTTGCGCAAGTTGGCGTACCATAAATAATGACGCAGTATTATTATTAAAAGCATGAGTTTTCTCTAAGGTTATGAATGTATTTAATTGCTGTTACGTAATTAAATATTGCAATCGAAGCTCCATGTCGATAACTAGACACGTACGTCTATTGTGCCATGTACCGAACTGTACGCCCGATGAATTGATAATTGTCGAGCTAAACAATTTCTTTCTCGAATCCTCTTGCCGCTTCTCTAAAGAACGAGTGATGTTTTTCCAGACCGTAGAACAAGTGATCAAGAACGACCGACACAAGACACTCGCTTCGCCGCGCTAGCACCCGAAGAACGAGTGGTGTCGATCAGAGGCCATCAGAGCACGTGTGGATAACCGCTAGAGGGATTCTGATTTGGATCCTCGCAAGCGCAACGAGACAATTCGGAAGGGTCATTCTGAACGATCAATGTCATCAACGAAGAAATTACCGATGATCCAGATATATTTTTTTCTTTATGAAATTAATTAAATTAATTATAAACCTGATGTGCAAGATCCTTTCTCAAGGTTTCAGGCCTTTTCCTTTATCTAAATCTTTGATTCTATTCCGTGGAGACTGACGTTCATCGTCGTATTGATCCTGGAATAATCATTGATCATGGTAAAAATTAAAGTTGAGTGCCATCTCAACCACGCTTTCGCTGCACCCAGAACCTTCAAGTGGTATCAGAGGGGTTATATCATTGTTTATAATTATTTAAATATTTCGTTGATGATTTTCGTATTTAATAATTTAGTGGTTTCAATTCAAGTTAATCGTTCTGTAAATCTGAATCTCGAGATCTGTTCCTCTTTCGTTTCTTGTTCACCTTACAGAAACGATCTTTTCTTTTAATTTTGATTAAAATAAAACAGAGGATCTCATCCGGAGGTGCCAAAGGTTCCTGGCTGTACAACACTAGAACACACGACGTGTATTCGGTAGTACACACCGTGTAGTCAAGGTTCAATGCACTCGGTCTAGTCCGCCAAACCAAGCTGTGTCATTGGTGTTTGTCTAAGTCTTAATGACTCCGTGTGTTGACCAGGAATAGGTGGCACGCGGTTTCTGGATTACACCCCGTGTGACCCACTGGACATGGCGTGTAGTTCCTTCGGGTTATGGTTGGACCGTGTACTCACACGCCGTATCCCCGGGCGTGTATTTCGGATGGACGGTGAACAATAATACACGCTTTGTAGTTGGAACTACACGCTGTGTACTCATTCAAATTACGCAAAAATTTATTATTATATTATGCAAATCCTTGAGACGTGTATCATGGTGTGGGCGTAAAGCTGAGGCACAACACGTGATAGGTGTTTTATATATATGTGTTTAATTTAACATCTGTGTAATGTTCATTTATACTCATTGGGTAGTTATGAACAGGAATTCACCGGCTTGTCTCCAAGGTACAAGTTACGTACAAAGATAATTTTAAATGAATTTATTTGTTTAAAATTATGATGAATTAGAATCTAAGTAAATTCAGAAAAGAGTTTAAGATAAAAGGATTGATTAATTAAATATGATAATTAATTGATTCGAGCGTGATTTATCTTAAATAAGAACGATTAAAGAATTGAATGCTAGTTTTATTTATGCGTAAATATCGTTGCATGTATGGATAATCATGAGCTAGACCATGACCTTTGTATGTGAATGGTTTCTTTTAATTTATTTAAATTGAATTTGTTGGTCTGCGAGCGTTCTCATTAATATGTAGGGCCTGCGTGTCCAAAGTTTTTTTTATGTAAAACCCCGTTTTACCCCTCACCTGCATGTGAGCTTAAAAGCATATGTAATGGATGAAACTTCCAAGTTAGTAGAGGTGGTTCAAGCTGGAGCCGAGACGAAACCAATCCCAGGAGATACAGAGGTGGACATGTGGAAAGCTGTAAGCACGAACCTAAAAGGTTCAAGGTGTTTCTCCCCTAGGTCAGGGTTAGTTTATCAACCGCTAGATAAACTAACCATTAGAAAAGCTCATGATCATGCCCTTTGTTTTATTTTATTTCTATCAGTTGCATGGTTTATCATTATGGATGTGTTGTCGCGATCACATGATTAATGAATTAAACAAGCTTGCAAGATGAAACTAAAATAAACCAGGCTTATGCGTAATTATTATCAAGACATGGTTAATCACTTGAGTAAGTTTCACTTAATATTAACAAGCATGTGATAATAAGCAATTCACGCATAAGAGATAAAAATCCATCAAATAAAATATTAAGTCAGACCAAGCCTTCCCTTACTTGATTAAGGGCAAAACTCAATAAAACCATGTGTTTGACAAACCCTTGTTGGGACACTTACTTTTATACAGGAAGCTCTTATGAAAGGTTTCAGGTTGACTTAACCATATTACATCAAGAGGAGTAGCCCTTGCTAGACTTGGTGTAATATTGGAGGCAAGAGTTGATGAAATCCAAAGTTAGGATTTCAAGATTGGGGAGTCCACTCAACAGATCAAGGAGCTGCAAGCCCACAGTTGACAAAAACCTGCCCCCTAATACTTTCAAATAGCTTGACCAACCTTTGTTGGGGTTATGCAAAGGGGAATATGGATCCTTGCCACTAGAATGTCATGACAAGTGGACATTCCGAGTTCAATGGTGAGGGCCATTGAGACTTGATAAAATAGTGGGTGACTTAATAAAATGAATTTATTATTTCTCATAAAATGTAATCAAAGAAAATACCAACGATCTGCTCTTTTAATTGTAGAATAAAAATGACAAGCTTGTCAACCACATTATCCCTGCGATCAATTCTGGATAAAGACAACATCCTTAGGGGCAGTAACTTTCAGGAATGGTTTAGACGCCTTCGGGTTATCCTACGCTATGAACGGAAGTCTTACGTGTTGGAGTCAGCATTACCTGATCCGCTTGCCAAAGAGGCGAGTGATGAGGATTTCCTGGTGTATGAGAAACATATGGACGATGCGGTCGACGTTCAATGTTTGATGCTATCATTAATTTCTAGTGAGCTCATGAAGTCTCACAAAAATATGGATGCTTATAGCATGCTCGAGCACCTCCGTGGTCTTCACCTGGAGAGAGCAAGACAGGAAACGTTTGAGATCTCCAAGACACTCTTTCAGAGTAAGCTTGGAGAGGGTGCCCCATCTGGGCCTCATGTATTCAAGCTCATTGGCTACATTGAACGCTTAGAGATTCTAGGGTTTAAACTCCCCGAAGAACTGGACACCGATCTCATTCTCGAATCAGTCCCTCAGAGCTTCTCCAACTTTGTTGTTAATTTTAATATGAACGACATTGAGAAGTCTCTATCTGATCTTCTTATCCTCATTCGCCAAGTGGATAAAGATATGAAGCGTGACAATCCTTCTGTCCTTATGGTGAATAAGAGGAAAGGGAAGACAAAGAGCTTTAAGCCCAAAACTTCTCCACGCCTTCCAAGAAAAAGAAGATCAAAAGGGAGGCAAGAGAACATGAGGTTGTTTGTTTCGCATGCGGCAAGAAGGGCCACTGGAAGAAAAACTGCACCCAGCCTAAGTGTAACGTCCCGGTTTTGGAAGCCACCCAGAGGCGCCCCGTACCCGGTTGGTCACATGGCCTCAAGCGCATTTCCCCAAACGCCAGAGGCTGCCGACTAGCAGCGAGGGCCTTGGGTGTGATAGTGGGGAAACTATGTCCTCATTGGCAGAGTACACAACGGAAGAGAAAACAAATAACAACAGCGGAAACAATAGACATCCATACTAGAGTAAACAGCGGAAGACTGATAAATAAACAACTGGAGCTGAAATATATATAAATGATGCATGATACATACGTGTCTAGGAAAACAGCCAAACAAGTCACAATGCTGAATACAATACTAAACCAAAGTGCAAGCGAAAAACAAATGAGCAACTCCTCAGCATCGCAAGCCTCGACTCGGTCCCATGCTCTCCAGCTGCAGTGCAATCAAGAACCTGAAGTAGAAGGGCGCTTGCCCTTATCTATACCTGCAACAACATAGTCTGCTTGGGCCCAAAACATGACCCAAACAGGGTGTGAGATACAATCTCAGTAGACAATCACCCAAAGATTTGTGCCTAACAGTCAATGAATACAAGGCAAGTAAGAGTGCAGGAAGCAGTAAACAGAAAGGCACACAACAGCTACAATCCACAGTTCTAGCATATAAAGTACATAAGTAAACAACCAACGACAAGAAGAAAACAGGTAACCCTCTGGGTAGCTCTCATAGCCTAACCTCTATGGTTCAACCTACAAGTACTAGCAACCCTCTAGGAGGCACACACAGTCTCACCCCTCTGGTTCGGCTATGAGTAGACTTTCTGAGGAAGCACTCACCGTCAATTCTGGAACATCCCTGAATGATACATAGTTAAATGACTAAATGATATGACTCATGTCAACAAGGTGCACCTTCCTTTTCGGGAGCCTGTCTGATTAGAACTCCACAGTTAAGCGTGCTTGGCCTGGAGTAGTGATCAGGATGGGTGGTTACCTGGGAAGTTTCCCAGGGTGTGTGTGAGTGAGGACAAAGCACACTGGAAATGACATGTGTTGGCCTGTGGGGACAGTCATTAGTCAGATGACCCGTTCGGGCATGTGGGTGGACCCTGGGGTGGGCCCCACGTGTCTGCGGGGCAACTGGAGGTACCTGGTGGGCCAGGACCCGACAACCATGTTAAGGCGGGGTGGCTGTGCTGTCACCGGGGCCCGGTTGTCACATTTGGTATCAGAGGAGGAACCCAGCCTTAAGTGTGCTGCACTGCCTGGGTTGAGATGTAGGGCCCACAACGAGGGCGTTGTGCTCTAAAGGGGGGGTGATTGTAACATCCCCGAATGATTCATTGTTAAATGACTAAATGATATGACTCATGTCAACAAGGTGCATCTTCCTTTTCGGGAGCCTGTCTGATTAGAACTCCACAGTTAAGCGTGCTTGGTCTGGAGTAGTGATCAGGATGGGTGACCTCCTGGGAAGTTTCCCAGGGTGTGTGTGAGTGAGGACAAAGCACACTGGAAATGACATGTGTTGGCCTGTGGGGACAGTCATTAGTCAGATGACACGTTCGGGCATGTGGGTGGACCCTGGGGTGGGCCCCACGTGTCTGCGGGGCAACTGGAGGTACCTGGTGGGCCAGGACCCGACAACCATATTAAGGCGGGGTGGCTGTGCTGTCACCGGGGCCCGGTTGTCACAAATTTCTCCTATAGTCTCGTATCGTGCTGAAGGCTCTCTGGGGAAGCACTCAACGTCTCATCCCCCTGTGGCCCGCGTCGAGGAACTACAGACTCTCTGGGGAAGCACTCATCGTCAATTCCCCCTCTGGTCTCGCAGCGTATTAAAAGACACTCTGGAGAAGCCCTTATGTTCATTCTCCCTATGGTTTACTACACTAGGTTTTCACAGTCCTGTGTGAAATTAACATGCTCAGCGCGCGTGTATCGCCCAAGTAAACCTCAAGAATTACTTGGCTGTCATTCTAAGGCACAACAGCATAACAGAATAACAGTTCCACTATCCTACAACTAGGCATGACAACTGGCAAAACACCTAATAAGCAAAGCAAGTACAACAAACAACCAGAGTACAACAAAACTACTCTATTCACAAGGTAAACCTCTACTATAGCAATCAAGCAAGCAGACAATCATTCAAGGGCAAAACAGAAAAACGCACAATTCCCGTTCAAGGGAATTGGCGAAATTGCACAAAATATTCAAAGACTTTCTACAGAAAGGCACAAACCACCTACCTTGATGCTAGGGGATCGATATACGTGAACAACGACGACAGATTCTCCTCAGAACGTTGTAGATCTGAGAAAACGTCCGAAACACATAAACCACGATAACAAGAGAAAGAGGAGGATTTGGAAAACAAGGCTCAAGCAGAGTGGAGAACTCACCACTGCGATTCCAACGCAATCAACGGTGCTCGAATCGGAGAACGGACGGAGAGGCGGGGGTTCGTCGAAGATTCGTGGATCCTTGGCGCTCTCAGACGAAAGGAACCTAGAAGAAGACGTTTCTGTGCGTCAGGCGCGACCTCGGTCTGTTTAATGAAAAAAAAAGAAAGTACACAGCGTGTACTAGGTCTTTCCATACTCCGCCAAAATTGGTCTCCACATCACCCCTACACATCGTGTGTGTGGCCCGGACACGGCCCGGACACGGTTTTGAGCGGGAAAAAAGTACACAGCGTGTACTCAGAAAGTACACGGCGTGTACTTCAGAAATTTCCAGAAAGTTTATTTTTCTCAAAAACTCCAGAAAAAGGAAAGGCGTACCTGAAACGAAGATTCGGGTTCTTACAAACTTCCCCCCTTAAAGAAATTCGTCCCCGAATTTCCATAGCGAGGCGTAGAAGAAGAAACCCCGAACAGCTTCGGCCACTGCGATCGTACATCGGCCTCCCTCTCCCAGGTCTCGTCTTGTACTCGCTCATGCTGCCATAACACCCGTACAAGAGGGACAGACCGTCCACGGAGAACCTTCGTACTGCGATCGACAATCCGGATGAGATGATACTCAAACGATGCATCCACTTCGAGCTCAACCTCCTCAGGTTGAAAGACATGAGACGGGTCTGAAAAGTAACGTCGGAGCTGAGAGACGTGGAAGACGTCGTGCATGGCCCGATACCTCTGGGGTAGCTGCAACCGATAGGCGACCGGCCCAACTCTCTCCAAAACCTCAAACGGCCTGACGTACCGCGATGAAAGATTACCCTGCCTCCGAATCCTCTTGTGTTCCAACCTCGGTGCGACACGCAGGAAAACCTGATCCCCGACCTCGAACTCCAGAGGCCGTCTCCGCTGATCAGCATAGGACTTCTGCCGAGACTGTGCTGTAGCCATCCTCTTCCGAATCAGTTCTATCTACTCTGAAGTCTCCTGAACAAAACGAGGTCCCACCAAAGCTGCCTCTCCTGCCTCCGGCCAGCATAAGGGTGATCGACATGACCTACCGTACAAAGCCTCGTATGATGCCATCTGAATGGTCGCCTGAAAACTGTTGTTGTAGGCGAACTCTACAAGAGGAATATGCTTCTCCAAAGAACCGCCAAAGTCTAGGATGTAAGCTCGGAGCATATCCTCAAGCACTTGGATCGTGCGCTCGGACTGGCCATCAGTCTGGGGATGGTATGCCGTACTCAGAAGTACCTGAGTACCCAAAGCCTTCTGAAGTCCCTGCCAGAACTGAGAAGTAAAGCGTGCATCCCTGTCTGAAACAATAGAGCGTGGAACTCCATGCAGACGAATGATCTCTCTGATGTAAAGTCATCCCAAATCATCGACACTGAAGGTCTCCTTGATCGGCAAGAAGTGAGCAACCTTCGTGAGCCTGTCGACGACAACCCAAACAACATCGTTCCCCCGAGGCGACCTCGGCAACCCGGTCACGAAGTCCATTGCAACATCGTTCCACTTCCACTCCGGAATGGGTAACTGCTGCAAAAGTCCCGTTGGTCGCTGATGCTTTGCTTTCACCTGCTGACAAGTAGAACATCTCATGACAAAACCAACAACATCTTTCTTCATACCTGGCCACCAGTACTGGCGATGAAGATCCCGATACATCTTGGTGACGCCAGGATGAACTGCCCAAACAGAGGAATGAAAATCCCGCATCAGCTCCTCGCGTATGTCTGCTGGCACCCATACGCGTCCCTGGAAACGCAAGATCTCATCCTCGCCCACTGTCCGTCCAGGAAGAGGGTCCTCTCCTGACACACTCTCCCGCAGGACTAAGCCTTTTGAGTCTGATAGCTGCCTCATTCGTACCCGATCAAGTAGTGTAGAGGTAACAACTACAGAAGATAGGAAGGTCTGTCCCTGCCTGTCGTGCACCTCCAGATGCATCTCAGAGAACAGAGCCATAAGCTGCCACTCACTGCTGGCCTCCTGAACTGTCTGAATCTGAGTTCTTCTTCTCAACGCATCTGCCACTGCGTTGCCCTTTCTCGGTGTATAGGCAAGCTTGAAATCAAAAGACTGAAGATACTCGACCCACCTGCGCTGCCTCAGATTCAGATCACGCTGAGTGAAGATGTACTTGAGACTCTTGTGGTCAGTGAAGACCACAAAGTGCTCTCCCAGAAGATAGTGTCTCCAACAGCGCAAGGCATGAACAACAGCTGCCAATTCCAGATTGTGCGTCGGGTAGTTCCTCTCATGTGGCCTCAACTGCCGAGACCCGTACGCAACGACTCCATCTCCCTGCATAAGCACAACGCCCAGCCCAATACCTGAAGCATCACAAAAAACAGTATAGCTCTTGCCTGGCTCTAGCAAGACTAGTATCGGTGCTGACGTCAACCTTCCCTTCAGCTCCTGAAAGGCTGACTCACAAGAATCTGACCATAAGAACTTCGCCCCCTTTTTGGTCAGACCTGTCAAAGGTGCTGCTAGGCATGAAAAGTCCTGAATGAAGCGTCTGTAGTATCCAGCCAGGCCTAGAAAATTCCATACCTCAAAAACGTTTTTTTGGCTGCTCCTAGGAGACTACAACTCTCACTTTCTCTGGGTCCACAGATACTCCTGCCTCTGAGATGACGTGACCCAAGAAGTGAATCTGTTCCACCTAAAAGTGGCACTTCGAGAGTTTAGCATAAAACCGTTGCTCTCTCAGTGTACTCAGAACGATCTCAAGATGTGTGACATGGTCGTGTCGAGTGTGAGAGTACACCAAGATATCGTCCACGAAGACCACGACGAAGGAGTCCAAGTAAGGATGGAACACTCTGTTCATCAGTGTCATGAAAACTGCAGGCGCGTTCGTGAGACCGAACGGCATGACTGTATACTCGTATAGACCATACCTGCTCCTGAAGGCTGTCAGAGGTATATCTGATGGTCTAACGCGCAACTGATGATAACCGGAGCTCAAGTCGATCTTCGAGAACACCCGGGCTCCTCGAAGCTGATCAAAGAGGTCATCGATCCTCGGCAAGGGATATCGGTTCTTGACCGTCAACTGGTTCAGCTTCCGATAATCCACACAAAGCCGAAGGGTACCGTCTGCTTATTCGCAAACAGGACAGGCGAACCCCAAGGAGAAGTACTGGGTTGGATGAAACCCTTTGCCTGCAACTCCTCCAACTGCTTCTTGAGCTCCTGCAACTCAGGTGTAGCCATCCTATAAGGAGGAATGGACACCGGTGCTGCTCCTGGCACGAGCTCAATAGAAAAGTCTACCTCATGCTCCGGAGGCAAACCCGAAAAGTCCTCTGGAAAGACGTTCCTGAAACGATCCACCACTGGAGGAAAGTCCAACTGTGAAGTTCCCTGATCATCCAGATAAAGACTAGCAATCTGGGCTGTCACCCTTCCCAGCCCATGATGCTCTAGTCCTGCCCGACTCGCATGAACGTCCCATTCGCCTCTATAAAGAAAAGATTCACCCTCTGGTGTAACGAAACTCACTCTGCGGCGATAACAGTCGACGACTGCCTGGAAGGGAACCAACCAGTCCATCCCGAGAATGACATCATAGCCTGTCATCTCTAGGACGTAGAGATCCCATAAGAAACGATAACCTGCAACCTCGAGAGGGCACTCTATACACTGTCGTACACTAGATGTCCTTGTCCCCAAAGGTGTGCCTAGTGTCAACGAGTCGGTAGAAGAAAAGATGCAGAGCCCAAGGCTCTCCACGACAGCAACAGAGATAAAACTATGTGTAACACCAGTATCGAAAAGGGCTGAAGATAAAACTGAGGCTACTAAAATCGTACCTCGAACTGTAGAAGGGCCAGGATCCTGCTCCTGATAGGTCTGCTCCACGGCGAAAGACTGGCCTGTGCCGCGGCCCTGCGCCCCTGGCTGACCACTATGAGCTGAACCTCCCTGCTGGTGCTGAGGGACTGGTGGCTGACCGCCACGGCCTCGACCTCCACCTCGGCCTGAATGGTCGGAAGAACTCCAGTTCTCCGACTGGTGAGAAACTGGTGGGGCTGCTCCTGAACGAGGAGTCATGGAAGAACCCCGGTCACCAGCTGCTGGTGAGAAAACCTGGCAGAAACGCTGAAGGTGACCCATCTTGCCGCAAGATCGACACTCTACGAGGTCTCTCTGGCACTACGGCCTCGTGTGCCCTGACCGGCCACACTGGTAGCATATCACCTGGCCGCCTAACGATGCATCTCGCTTCCTCGGATCACTACGTGTAAACTCTCTACGACGCTTCTTGCTGTCATCTGGAGGAAAACTAGCTCTGGGAGCAGAAACGCCCTGGCTCGCAGCTCCGGAGTCTCTCAGATTGCGCTCCGCAATCAGTGCCTGGTTGACGATGGAAGTGATGGAAGTCAACTGGAAGATATTCACCTGCGAGCGGATCTCCCGCCTGAGACCATCCTCAAACTTCCTTGCTAAGAACACCCCACTTCCATCCCGGAGGGGTGTGAAACGCTGCAGTTCAATAAAACGAGAGGAATACTCCATGATAGAAAGAGTACCCTGCTCTAAGCTCATGAACTCCCGGGCTCGATCGGCCCTCAGGGTCTCCGGGTAGAAGTAGTCGTAGAACACGCGCTGGAACTCCTCCCAAGCCATAACCTGCTGATGACCCGCCTGTGAGATCACGTCCCACCACCTCTTGGCGGAGTCTCGGAGCATATAGGTAGCGAGCTTGACCCGCCTCTCTGGAGGTGTCTCCAGATGCTCGAAGATAGTCAGCATGACTTCCAGCCATGACTCTGCAGCCTGAGGTCCTCCTTCCCCCGAGAACGTGGGAGGATGCTGCTGCTGAAAAACCCGCGTCAAGTCTGCCATAGTCGAGGCAGGAGGCGGTGCTTTCTGAAAGGTCTGCACCATCCTCATAAAACCTTCCCTGAACTGCAAATCAGTGCCTGCAACTGGTATGACAGCCGGTGCCAAGGTTGGCCCGACTGGAGGATCGGCAGGAAGTTCCTGATCAGCCATATCTGGCGTTTGATCACTGCCTGACGACAGACGTACAACCGGATGACGTCTCGGAGACATAGCTCTGAAAGATCAAAAGTACACCTTAGATCAGAAAAACAAGGACAGAGAACACAAGAGTACAAAACGGGAACAGGGGATGGAAAACACACAAGTTTACAAAACACGACTACACGGCGTGTATAAAAATTACACGGCGTGTCTTCTTAAGCCACTGACATGAGCGTGTACTCCTGCCCTACAGGTTGTGTAATACCTCAAACTACACGGCGTGTTGACCCAACACATGACGTGTACTTGAAAACTATTCCCCTATCCGAGCCTCTTTACACGACTAACCCACACGGTCCGACTTAACCCGAGACTACTCAGCGTTTTCTAAACAAACACGGCGTGTACTAGACAAGGCTTCGGCGGCCCGTGTTGTTAAATACACGGCCGTCTACACGGCTGGACCTTACACGGCGTGTTCCGAACAAACACGACGTGTATAGTTGAAGGTGACACCGTCCCGTGTTGTTCGTGACACGGCCGGGTACCTGGACAGGACTACACGGCGTGTTCCGAAAACAACACAGCGTGTCTAAGAGAAGGTAACGCCGACCCGTGTTGTTCGTGACACGGCCGGGTACCTGGACAGGACTACACGGCGTGTTTTACTTGAGCTTCCCCGACCCGTGTTGTTTGTAACACGGTCGGGTACACGACTCCGAACTACACGGCGTGTACCTACCGTACACGGCGTGTTCCTGAAGGCATTTCTACAACAGTGTGTCCCTGCTCACACGGTCAGTGACACGGTCTAAAAACTAGACGGCGTGTTGTCAAAAAGTACACGCCGTGTATTCTGGGTTTTTCTGGGCAGTAGCTCAGAAACTGCACAGAAGCCCAGAAAACACAGAAAACAAGGCAAAGAAGTGCCAATTTCCGATTCGTGAGGGCCCATACTCCCCGCGAATCAAAGCTTGACATCTCCTACAGTCATAGACGGGAGAAAACAGGACCATGATCCGCCAATTTTCGATTCAAGAGGGCCCATAACACCTCAAGAATCAAAATTTTGTGTTCATTTAAGCAAGGTAGGAAACAAACAATCCTCTAACAAGACAGCAGAGATTCTATCAAGCATCTATCACAACAGCATGCATAATCTACACAAGGTCTATCACAACAGCATGCAATCGATAATGCACCCTAGATGGCATGACAAGAATGCATGGAATGTGATTTCTACAAGTGCCTACATGATGCATGAGATGACATACCTTCATCTCATCGGGTTGCGACAGAAATAGAACCGCAATCATCAAGAAAATAACAACACAAAACATGTGAATCACTCTAGGTGAAATCATATCAACCGTGAAATCTCAAAACCAGCAAACTGCAATTAACGAGGTAGTATGACTTTTCCCTGTACGCGGGTTAGCTACTCCCGAGCACAGCTTAATACCAAGTACCGAATCCGTCCTATCCCTGGCTAAAGTCTCCAAACAATAAAGCAAGAGAAAAGAACCGCTCTGATACCACTTTGTAACGTCCCGGTTCCGGAAGCCACCCAGAGGCGCCCCGTACCCGGTTGGTCACATGGGCTCAAGCGCATTTCTCCAAACGCCAGAGGTTGCCGACTAGCAGCGAGGGCCTTGAGTGTGATAGTGGAGAAACTATGCCCTCATTGGCAGAGTACACAGCGGAAGAGAAAACAAATAACAACAACAGCGGAAACAGTAGACATCCATACAAGAGTAAACAGCGAAAGACTGATAAATAAACAACTGGAGCTGAAATATATGTAAATGATGCATGATACATACGTGTCTAGGAAAACAGCCAAACAAGTCACAATGCTGAATACAATACTAAACCAAATTGCAAGAGAAAAACAGATGAGCAACTCCTCAGCATCGCAAGCCTCAGCTCGGTCCCATGCTCTCCAGCTCCAGTGCAATCAAGAACCTGAAGTAGAAGGGCGTTTGCCCTTATCTATACCTGCAACAACATAGTCTGCTTGGGCCCAAAGCATGGCCCAAACATGGTGTGAGATACAATCGCAGTAGGCAATCACCCAAAGATTTGTGTCTAACAGTCAATGAATACACGGCAAGTAAGAGTGCAGAAAGCAGTAAACAGAAAGGCACACAACAGCTACAATCCACAGTTCTAACATATAAAGTACACAAGTAAACAACCAACGACAAGAAGAAAACAGGCAACCCTCTGGGTAGCTCTCATAGCCTAACCCCTATGGTTCAACCTACAAGTACTAGCAACCCTCTAGGAGACACACACAGTCTCACCCCTCTGGTTCAGCTATGAGTAGACTTTCTGAGGAAGCACTCACCGTCAATTGCCCCTATAGTCTCGTATCGTGCTAAAGGCTCTCTGGGGAAGCACTCAACGTCTCATTCCCCCTGTGGCCCGCGTCGAGGAACTACAGACTCTCTGGGGAAGCACTCATCGTCAATTCCCCCTGTGGTCTCGCATCGTATTAAAAGACACTCTGGAGAAGCCCTTACGTCCATTCTCCCTATGGTCCACTACACTAGGTTCTCACAGTCCTGTGTGAAATTAACATGCTCAGCGCGCGTGTATCGCCCAAGTAAACCTCAAGAACTACTTGACTGTCATTCTAAGGCACAACAGGATAACAGTATAACAGTTCCACTATCCTACAACTAGGCATGACAACTGGTAAAACACCTAATAAGCAAAGCAATTACAACAAACAACCAAAGTACATCAAAACTACTCTATTCACAAGGTAAACCTCTACTATAGCAATCAAGCAAGCAAACAATCATTCAAGGGCAAAACAGGAAAACGCACAATTCCCGTCCAAGGGAATTGGCGAAATTGCACAAAATATTCAAAGACTTTCTACAGAAAGGCACAAACCCCCTACCTTGATGCTAGGGGATCGATATACGTGAACAGCGACGACAAATTCTTTTTAGAACGTCGTAGATCTGAGAAAACGTCCGAAACACATAAACCACGATAACAAAAGAAAGATGAGGATTTGGAAAACAAGGCTCAAGCAGAGTGGAGAACTCACCGCTGCGATTCCAATGCAATCAACGGTGCTCGAATCGGAGAACGGACGGAGAGGCGGGGGCTCGTTGAAGTTTCATGGATCTTTGGCGCTCTCGGACGAAAGGAACCTAAAAGAAGACGTTTCTGTGCGTCAGGTGTGACTCAGGTCTGTTTAATGAAAAAAAAGAAAGTACATGGCGTGTACTAGGTCTTTCCGTACTCCGCCAAAATCGGCCTCCACGTCACCCCTACACACCGTGTGTGTGGCCCGGACACGGCCAGTACACGGCTTCGAGCGGGAAAAGAGTACACGGCGTGTACTTCAAAATTTTTCAGAAAGTTTATTTTTCTCAAAAACTCCAGAAAAAGGAAAGACGTACCTGAAACGAAGATCCGAGTTCTTACACTAAGAAGCAAGTTGAAGTTTCAGGTGCGTTTGTTATCGAATGCAATCGATCTGTTTCTAGAAATTGGGTATTAGATATAGCTTGTGGTGCTCAAATATGTATCCAAATACAGGAACCAAATAGATTCAGGAAGATTGACCGAGGGGATGTATATCTACGAGCAGCCAACGGAGCCAGACTTGTTGTTGTAGTTGTCGGAGAGTACCATCTCACGTTGCCAACTGAGATGATCTTGGTGTTAAAGGGTTGTTATTATGTACCGTCTGTTACTAAAAACATTATTTTTTTATCCAGATTAGATACAGATGAATTTGTTTTCAAGTTTGGAAATGAATGTTGCTTCTTTTACAATGATAACATTTGTTTTGGTAGAGCACATTTATACAACGGTCTTTATGTGTTGAATTACACAAACCAAGTAATGACAATCGATAACAAAGATACTTCACATGACTCATACCACACCCAACTTTGGCATCACCGGCTAGGTCATGTAAACGAGAAACGCTTGACAAAGTTACATCAAGATGAATATTTAGATTCTTTCGAACTAAACCACTTGGCGTATGTCATGCATGTTTACAAGCCAAAATGACCAAAACCCCATTTACTGGGAAAAGTGAAAGGGCTAAAGAGCTTCTTGAATTTGTTCATATCGATGTGTGTGGACCATTTCCAGTTGAAGCAAGGGGAGGGTACTCATATTTCATAACTTTTACGGATGATTTTAGTAGATATGGATATATCTACTTAACGAGGTATAAGTCGGATTCTTTTGATAAGTTCAAAGAATACAAGAATGAAGTTGAGAACCAGCTTGGTAAGAAGATTAAGAAACTCCGCTCGGACCGGGATGGAGAATATCTTAATCAAGACTTCATTGATTACGGGAGTTTGAGATCCTATCCCAACTCACTCCTCCTTACACGCCCTAGTGGAATGGTGTGAGCGAAAGGAGGAACCACACCTTGTTGGACATGGTGAGGTCAATGATGAGTCATGCGAGTCTTCCATTATCCTTTTGGGGATATGCGTTACAAACGACGGCGTACATACTAAACCAAGTGCCAACTAATTCGATAAGTAGTATTCCATACGAGTTCTGGAGTGGAAAGAAAGTCATGTTATCGAATTTACATGTGTGGGGAAGCGATGCGTTTGTTAACGCCTCTTCAGGCAACAAACTTGCACCTCGAGGCACAAAGTGTACCTTTATAGGATACCTCAAGGAAACAAGGGGATATTATCTATACAACCCCTTAGACAAAAAGGTTATAGTGGCAAGACACGCCATATTCCTTGAGAGGGAGCACATCTCCAAAAGTGATAGTGGGAGCGAGATAGACTTCGATGGAGTCAAGACTCAAGGTACACAAGAGTTGGTACTGGAACAGAATCCACAAAGCCCCTGTGGAAGAAAGAACTGTTCCAGAGACACAAGAACTGCGTAGGAGTACAAGAGAGGTTAGAGAACCGGAACGATACGGTTTTCTAGTTACTGAGGATGTTGACTCATTATTAGTTGATAATAATGATCCTCTAACCTACAAAGAAACAATAAGTGACACATTAGTTGCCAAGTGGCAAGAAGCGATGAATTCTGAAATGGATTCCATGTACCAAAACCAAGTCTGGATTTTGGTAGATCCTCCAGTTGATGTAAAGCTACTTGGTTGCAAATGAGTATTGAAGAAGAAACTGGACATGGAAGAACAAGTCAGTACCTATAAGGCACGACTGGTTGCAAAAGGGTTCAAGCAACGTCAAGACATTGACTACGATTAAACCTTTTCACTAGTTGCAATGCTGAAATCCATCAGAATTCTATTGGCCATTGCCGCTTACCATGACTATGAGATTTGACAAATGGATTTCAAAACAGTCTTTCTTAACGGGAACCTTCAGGAAGATGTCTACATGACACAACCTGAAGGGTTTATGACTCCAAAGGATGCTAATAAGGTATGCAAGTTGCATAAATCCATTTATGTGTCACGACCCGTCCTCGGGACCCGTGCCGTGACTACCCCAAGCCCGCCCTATATAGTCCAGGGGGTGACGACTAGCACCAAAGGCGTAAATCTCTAAAACTGGGAAGGCATTGCCTTTATAAATTATAAACACACACAATAGAGTATAAGCTGGAAGCAAAACACTAAGTAAAACTGTATACAAAAGGAGTGCTGAAAAGTAAAGAGGTCGGAAATACACGTCCAACTGTAAAGTATAAGTACAACTGAAAGGGCAAAAATAGCTGAAAGGTGCAAAACAGCTCCTGAATCGTCCGCCAAGGGTGCTACCTGAAGGGTAGGTACAGATAGCCTCCACAACACTCCACGTCCGTCCGTCTCCTCCGTGTACCGTCATGCCGTGTGGTCCACCTTTGGGTACCGTCCAGTCCTGGTCCACTCAGCCTCGGTCAGCGCTGTCCGTCGTCTGCAACCAATACAATGAGGGGCGGGCATAGCCCGTGCTGGGGTGAGTATAACGATACTCAGTAGGGACCCCGGGACCCTCAAGGTATCACAAAATCCAACAAGGATAAATCACAAGGTTAGAAAACAACAGATAACCACACTTAGGTTATGCCCATACATATACCTAAGTTATTAAGTAATCCGTCTCAATCCTGAGATAAACTCAAAAGTCACTGACTCAGCTCAACCAGGATTTTTATTCACATTGTCGAAACAACGGCTGCTGGAGAACTCCTTTGTCGAGTACAGTGGGCCTGCCGCCACAACCAGGCGCTTCCCACTAACCTTGGACTGTTGAGGTACTTCTCCTGTCGAGTACCGTGGGTCTGCCGCGCTCACACAGAGGCGCTCCCCACTGTGGGTCTGCCGCCAACTACCAGGCGCTCTCCCTAATAGCCTGCAGAGGTACTCCTCCTGTTGAGTACCGCGGGTCTGCCGCCAACTACCAGGCGCTCCTCCGCCGTGGGTCTGCCGCCAACTACCAGACGCTCCCCACTGGGCTAGTCGAATCACTCCGAGTCGAATCGGTCAAGCAGTCGTCAGGTCTCAGCCAACTACTAGGTCTCCGTACTCTGCTCACTCGTCTCCGGGAGGGTCCGCTCCACGAGCTACAGGTCGATACTCCAACTGTCACAAAGTCCCACGTAGAAGTATCTCAAAGGTCCGCCTCATCATAGGGGTCTCAACGCAACAGACAACGCGTCAATCGGACGTCCGGTCTGTGAGTTATAAGCTTTTTAGTCCCAGGGGCCCGGTTGGATTCGTATACGATCCAACCTAATCGTATCTCAACATTACCCCGAACTCTAGTGGGGTATACTCAAAGGGACCGTCGTGCTCCAAGAAAACCAGCACCGTTGACGGTTCGTTAAACGATCGTTTGGTGCCAAAGATATGACCAAAGGAAGTAACGGTCAGTAGTGGGCCCAGGTCCGGTCTGACCCGGATGGACTGACTCGGCCCAACCCAGTCTGGGCCGACCTGGTCTGGGTCGACCCAGTTAGACCAGTTGGGTCTTGCCCGACCCATTGGGCGGGTCAGCCCGTTAGGTTCGGCCCGGTCCGCTGGGCCTGACTCAGCGGACAGCGGGGGCGGTTTGGCCCGGAGGTTGCCACGTAGGCGGCTCGGCCCGGAGGCTCGGGCTGGTTCGGCTAGCGACGCCGTGAGGGACGCCGCGTGCCGGCCCGGAAGGTCGGCGCGGCTCGGCCGGTTCGGCCGGGAACCGGGGCGCGGTAGTGCAGGTCGCGCAGGGTGCCGGGTAGGCCGACGGGGCGCAGGGCAGGCCGACGGGGCGCAGTGCAGGGCGCGCGGGAGGCCACGGGCAGGGCGCGGGCAGGCCGGCAGGGCGCCATGCTGGCTGCGGACAGGGCGCGCGGGGCGCGGGCAGGCCGCGGGCAGGGCGCCTGGGCGTGGTTCGACGGGTGTTCGGCCGTGGCGCGGTTCGGCGGGGGTTCGGCCGGGGCGCGCAGAAGGCCGGTGCGGGTTGCGGAGGCCGCGGGAAGCGCGACCTTTGTCGTCGCCGCATTTGTTGCCTAATCGTTGTTACGTCGCCATGCCGAAGAACGCCACAAGAAGGAAAATTGACGGAGGATGTCGGGCCATGTTAGGTTGGCCCGTATCCTTCGCGTTTATGGTGATAGCAAATGGTTCATAAGAACGACGCTCAACAACCTTCATTATCCAAAAAGGAGGGAAGAACAAGGCACTCAAAGTAAACCCCCTACCTTTAATCGTCGGTCGTCGATGGTGAAGTCGCGGGAAGAAGACGGAGTTGTCGTTCGTCGCGTCCGTCGCACTCTTCCACTCCCGAATTCGCAGGACGGTTGTGGAAGAGATTCCACGTCGGTAGGTGTCCGGGAAGAAGTCGAAGAAGGATCGTCGCCGACGTTCTTCATTCTTCGTTGGCGAGAGTTCTTCGTTGGAGGATGAGGTTCCTCATTGAGAGCTTTCCCTTCAATCACCCCAAGTGAATTCGTTGTACCAAATAATAGATTACTTAATCTATTATTTCGTTGGCACAAATTCAAAAGGGTGAATTAAAATTAAAAGGCTCCTCCTCATTAATTCACGTGTGTTGGCACATATTAATTGGGGAGTTGGCACCAATTCAAAATGGAGTAATTAATTAGGTAGGCTCCCCCTTAATTGTGGAGGATTGGCAAAATTAAATGCTAGTGGAGGTGAAGAGTTTCCTCTAAATTAATTGGAGCTTGAGGGTTTCTCCACTTTAATGGGGAGTTTGAAGGGTTAAAAGCCCGGGTGATCCCCACCGCTTTAATCCTCTCATGGGAGGTTGAGTTCGGGTGGGCCCCACCACCATAACCTCTCATGGGAGGTTAAGGTGCGGTGGTCCCACCTCCAACTTCCATGAGGAGGTTTTAACTACCAGCCACCCACATGTTTGCTCAATAAAATAGTGTAGCACACTTTATTTTATTATTATTTTGTATGAAAACCCAAAAACTAACTTTTATACTCGACCAACTATAGTCGAGGTGAAAGTCTTCCTAAGCGAATACCGGCGCTGCGAGTTCAACGGTGCCCTCAGATTTCAGTTCCGAGCACTGGTTCAAAAGTTATAAAAATCCGCTCATACATTTACTGAACGTATCCGAACAAAACTTCAGAAATTGATTCCGGGTACACCGGGCCTCGGAATCAAGCGCCGTAAATTTTCGCGGACTCGTAAAAAACCAAAGTATTTAAGAAAAAATTTCCCACGGAAATTCCGGGTCTTTACATTATGGATTAGAGCAAACATCCAGGTCATGAAACATTCGTTTTGATGAAGCCATAACGAAATTTGGTTTTATCAAGAACGAATATGAGCTTTGTGTCTACAAATGGTTTAGTGGGAGTGCAGTCGTTTTCCTAACAGTATATGTTGACGACATATTATTTATTGGAATTGAATCAATGCTTCTCCATGAAGGACTTGGGCGAGACAACATATTCTTGGGATCAAGATCCATTGTGATAGATCCAAGAGATTGTTGGGCGTAAGTCAAGGTACATACATTGATAAGATGCTGAAGAGATTCAGTATGGAACAATCCAAGAGGGGATTGTTGCCAGCGTCACATGACATTCATCTTTCCAAGAAAATGTGTCCTCAGACACATGAGGAAAGAAAGATAATGACAAGGACTCCATACGCATCAGCGATAGGGTCAGTCATGCATGCCATGCTATGTACTAGGCTGGATGTCGCCTACGCATTGAGCGCGGTGGGCAGATATCCTGACCCAGGTGACTGTCATTGGATGACAGTCAAGACTATCCTAAAGTATCTGAGGCGTACTAAGGATATATTCCTGTTTTATGGAGGAGATGAGGAACTACTCATCAGAGGATATGCAGATGCTAGTTTCCAGACTGACCAAGATGACATGAAGTCGCAAGCGGGATACAACTTCACTTTGAATGGAGGTGCAGTGAGCTGGAAGAGCTCAAAGCAGAGTGCGGTCGCAAATTCTACAACAGAGTATATCGCAGCTTCTGAGGCAGCTAAAAGATCTATCTCTTGAATCCTCTTCCCGCCCCTCTCAAGAACGAGAGACGTTATTCAAGACTGTAGAACAAATGATCAAGAACGACCGACACAAGACACTCGCTTCGCCGCGCTAGCATCCTGAGAACGATTGGTGTCGATCGGAGGCCATCAGAGCACGTGTAGATCATTGTTAGAGGGATTCTGGTTTGAATCCTCGCAAGTGCAACGAGACAATCCGGAAGGGTCATTCCGGATGATCAACATCATCAACGAAGAAAATACCGAAGATTCAGGTATTATTTTTCTTTATGAAATGAATTAAATTAATTATAAACATGATGTGCAAGATCCTCTTTAAAAGTTTCTGGCCTCTTCGTTCTTTATCTAAATCTTTGATTTTATTCCGTGGAGACTGACGTTCATCGTCGTATTTATCCCGGAATAATCATTGATCATGGTAAAAATTAAAGTTCGGTGCTGTCTTAACCACGCTTCCGCTGCGCTCGGAACCTTCACTGTGAACAACAGTGAAACTAACTTGTCATCTAAACTGGTATACTAAGTTCCTAGACTTATCATGACTAACTCTCACCAAGTGTCGCACACAAGAGATCATATTATATAATAATGAAACTAAGGGTACCTCGCTCCCGCTTCCCCACTGGTTTGCCGCTCTGTCCCAACGCCGCACGTCCTGCGCCATCTCTTTCCAAAATAAGGCACCCCGAAGACACCTAGGCAAGAGATCACAACATGCACCTCATGCATCACATCATCAGATCATCCCATCCACATATCCATATATAGTAACCGAGTAGTTCAGGGAGCCACCACAACCTGTATGATGTGTATCATACATCAGGTATTATACCTCAAGCCATTACAACCTATACACTGAGTAAGTACCTCAAACCATCACAACTTATACACTGAGTAAGTACCTCAAGCCATCACAACCTATACACGCTATACCTATAATAATCATTTGGATACTATATCCGGGGATACATGTGTGCGAATAACCACAAGCCATCACAACCCTCTGCACACATATACAGGGAAACTCACCGCTGTGCATATTAGCACAAATAACTACCAAGAGAAGAGAGCGGGGCCAGAGGGGTAGTCAGCCATCTATCCTCCCGCCGTGCATATCAGCACAAGTAACTACCAAGAGAAGAGAGCGGGGCCAGAGGGGGTAGTCAGCCATCTATCCTCCCGTTGAGATGTTGGGGAAAACACCCTCCAAAAGTCCATTGGGTGTCAGCCGCCCTAACCGACATGGGTGGACAAACGTATGAAATCACAAAATATACATGATATAAGCTCACAACCACACTATGGGCATAACCCAGTCCTAAGCTCAACTGTAGGTATCGTCGCTCAGACACCCGACTGCCACTGCTAGGGACTAGATTTCCTATAAGCACACAAGCATTTAAAAGAGATACATTAATTATTTCTTTCCTTTTTATCATTTCATTCCATTAATTAATTTATTAGCCATTAAGTTAACCATTAACATTATTTCAAGATACATTCATTAACCAGTAACGTGAAATCCATGCCCTTTAGGCAGAAACCAAACTGAGTCCACGGTTTATCAAGATTGACATCTTTTCAGCATTTGCATTTCATCAACGCACCAACCACGTGGGTTAAGAATTATTTAATCATTATTAGCATCATTTCACAATCGAAGTACTCTAGGAAAACCATCCTAAGCTACCACCAAGAGGAAACATGCAACCAAGCACACCCAATCGCCTCAAGCAGTGGGGAAAGGAATGCTAGTAAAACAAGCAACCCGACCATTGGCTATTAAACAGATTCATTCAAGCAAGCATCCGACTTTATCACATCAACGGGTAAGCCCAACTTCAACCCGTTTCATCATCTCCGGTGCCATCCTTGACACCCACATGCATATCCTGATGCATCTCGCCATCACAACCATCAATTGTTGCCACATCATCCGGGCCTCCCAAGCCCATATCACATTAGCCATCCCAGGTTCTGCCATCCTAGGCTCATATCACATCACATAGTGAAGTTCACACCCATAGCACATCACAAGGCATAGTGAAGTTCACACCCAGAGCACATCACAAGGCAGCAAGAAGCCGACTTAGTCAACAGGGCAATCTAGACCCTAAAACATGGCATCTAGCCTTCACAAAAAACGAGCTCTCACGACTTCCAATCACATGACACTTGACCTTCTCAAGCAAACGGGCAACTTAGGCCCTAACAATTATCTTTATCACACTATCTTGAATTAATCGATTCATTATTCACAGGTTCCAACTACGGACAACCTAAGACATCAAGCCATAACAAGCTATTAAAAGTTAAAAACACGCTCTTAGCATTAAAACCGGTTTCAACAACTTAGAGAAGTACCATTCTCATTAAAATGCCTTTTCATTTCAACATTCTCAACAAGCATTATTATGGTTTACATTCTTTATTAATTCCATTATCGTGGAAGAACACATTTAATTAAGCATGCACGTTGCGTCAATGTGATTACCATCAAATTATAAGAAACACACTACAACATGCCTCTTCTTTAATTCTTAAGCCAATTAATTAATCAATTCTGGCTTTATGTGTTTTACCAATTTTCATCAAGAACAACATGCTAAAATGAGTATAACAACACGCTATATAAGCATAGCATAGATCGCACACTATTTAGCAAAACATGGGGAAAATCGTTAGCGCGGTAGAAAACAACGACAAACGACCGCAATCCAATTCTTTATTAATCTGATTTAATCTTCATTAGGTTAATTCCATTGACATCCAAGGGGCTAAACCATGCTAACTTTATGATTGCATGTAAATAATTGGGAGAAAAACGAATCCCCTACCTGGAAGAAGCTTCATGCGACTCGCTGCGCCAAAAATAGGGGGCGTTCGCAAGATGGAATCCGTTGGAGAACTCGAGCCATCGACAGAAGGGTTCCACGACTCCAAGGGAAGGGTTATGGAATGTTTGGTCTTGAGAAAAGGCAAGCAGGGTAGAACGAAGGAAAATATCTTCGTTTCTAAGTCAACAGATATGGGAAGATTGGAATTTTCAGATTGCAAAAGATTTAATTAACCAATTACAAAATCAAGGATATAATTATCCTTGACGAATTGGCCTTTGAAGGCCTTTGATTTGCGATGCCTAAAGGTCCGCTTGGCCGTTTTCATGAAAAATGGTGGAAATCTCCATGTAAGCGATTTTACGTAGTTGGAAGCACCACGTAGCCAAAAGCCCCACGTAATCGTTTTCACGTAGCCGGATCACATAGCCAACCGCTCGGGTAGCCGATCACTCGCGTAGCCGATCCACGTAACCGATCCAACCACGTAGCCAAAGGCTCCACGTAACTGATTCACGTAGCCAATCGCTCACGTAGCCAATCCATGTAGCCGATCCAGCCACGTAGCCAAAGGCTCCACGTAATTGATTCATCCACGTAGCCAAAGGCTCCACGTAATCGATTCATCCACGTAGCGGATGACTCCACGTAGCCGATCCAGCCACGTAGCCAAAGGCTTCACGTTACCGATTCATTCACATAGCTGATGGCTCCACGTAGCCAATTCGATTGGGTGTGAGAACAAGTTTTAGAAAACAAGGGGGGAAAGACTTCAAAACACCCTCTAACTACCAAAACTGGCAAGTAACGGGTCAGGAAGGTACGAGCCGTTACAGTAGACGTACGATCCTCTCACTTTGCGGGTTACCCCAGTAGGGTTCTTGATGTCCCCTAGCGTTCCTGGGTGTGATCCCTTATCTGGGTGCCGAGGTCCTAGTGAGATACGTTAGTAGGGTTCGTAGTGTCCCCCAGCGGTCCTGTGTGTGATCCTCGGTTTAGTATTGAGATATGTGTATCGTGGTTCTGAGTCTCGGTAGGGTTTGCGGCGTCCCCCAGCAGACCAGGGTGTGATCCCTTATCTGAGCATTATGATCTCCAGAGTTCTAGATTGGGTTCGTGGTGTCCCCTAGCAGTCTTGTGAGTGATCCCCTATCTGAGTGATGAGATCTTCTGGGTTTCCAGTAGGGGGTTAGTGGAGTCTCCCGTCAGGGATGGGCGGGATCCCCTGAGTATCGAGATCCGTTGGGTTCCAACGTGACTTTCTTCGTGGCGAGACTTGATGAGCATGTACTCTCGAATGTACGCCATCGGGGATGATAAGACTCGTGGAGTGAGATCTCCCGGATGAGCGATACCTTTGAGCCTCGTATAGAATCTTGCGGCTGGGTGTGAGGTTGGGACCTCATGAGTCTCGGAGTCTGAGACGAGTATATCTGAGATATTTCTGGCGTCCTTGCGGTGATGTCACATATCTTGATTGACACACCATGTGGAGATGAGCTAACTAGTCATGTATAGCCTTGGAGCGGTCGAGATGGAGTTTCTTGTTCTCTTTAGTTTGGGTTTCCTCCTCTGGCTTGGGGTTGAGCGGACTGTTGCCTTTCAGTTGCTCCGTTTTATTTTGGGTTTTTGGGACGCCTATTGGGTATTGTTATATTCACCCCTGCATGAGCTCTACTCCCACATGTCGTGTCTTATGCAGATGACAGACCTTTTGACGGAGTCCTTGGAGGACCCAGAACAGGCGGAGCATAGCGAGCTAGACAGACCAAGGTGTGTACAAGTGGTTGTGTTTGACAGCAGTCCTCTCATTCTGAGTAGGTTGGACGCTTTTGTTGTTTTTGACGGGTTTTTATTTTTCCCTTTCATGCTTTCAGTACTTTTGTCATATTTTGATTGTGGGATAGATGTATGCATGCATTTTTGGTATCAGTTGTTTTATTATCTTTGCACTGTTGATGGAGATAGATGTGCGTGATATGCCTACTCGGCGTTGGACGCCACCGCCTGACCTATTGGAGACGGACTTGGGGTTGTGACGACTTGGCCTTCCACGGGGGCTTGGGGTTGTGACGGCTCAACCTTCCACAGGCCAGACGGGCCCCTGTGGGTTGGGTAGTTACACAGGATGACTCACCACCCGCGAGTGGGAGGTCCATGGCATGCATGTGTGCCATGGTCAATGTGGGTCACCAAGTGACAACTTGTGATAGCATGACTCACCACTTGCGAGTATAGGGAGGTCCATGACATGCATGTGTGTGTGTGAACATGAGATGGTTATACCAAGTAGTAAGAAATGGTAATATGCTTTGGTTAATGTTTTCTTACATGGGAGTCATTGTGGGTTTGTATAAAATTGTTTGGTTCTCACCTTTTTTATATAAAATGTGCTGACTTGTTCTTGTCACGGTGGCTTGTGTTTGGAAGTCTACGGGGATTACCTACTGAGTGTTATACTAACCCCCTATTTGGGCAGTTTGGTGCGTTTAAAAGATGTTGTTCACTAGGACACAGATAAAGGAAATGTCTCGTAGTGGAGCATCTTGACGTTAGTTCCTCGAGATGAAGTTAGAGCTTGGAGTTTCTCTTTCAGAGTCTTGAGACATCTTTCGGTTTTCTTGAGTCTTGTGTTATGCTTTATCGATGCTCATCTGATATGATGATTATTTTATTGGTTTTCTTTGAGTTGTATTATTTATACCCATGTATTATATAGTTTGGTTGGTTTATATTTTTTTGTTAGATTATGTTTGTTTTTCAGGGCAAATGTCCCCCAATGTTTCACGAAGCCCTTGACATTTATTGCCAGCCTCTGGTGTCTTGGGGATGCCACCTAGGCTCTGTGGCACCTCCGACCTGGTCGGGGATATTACAAATGGTATCAATCTAGGTCGGTCCGTCATCTTGGGATGGTATCAAGGAGATACGAAATGCCGAAACTTGAAATGAATAGCATAAAATGATGCAACTAACCTCTTTATGCTGAACTTCAGTCACCAGGGTGGTTCGAGAACAAAAAGTGTTCTATGACACTTCTAGGCGCGTTGTCATCTCATCGTCATGGGTTTAACCGATGAGTGTAGCATATCATGCATTAGTAACAAGACTTTCCACTAGGACCACATTGTTCATATTATGATTCATGATTTTTGGAAATTGTTAGTAAAGATTGTTACTTTTGATGATTTGGAATATTCTAAGCCTCCAGTTAATTATTGATGACTAAGTGGTGTTTCGTTTTGGTTATAGAGAAATGGCACCGGTGAGACGATGTAGAAACCCGCAAGAAGAGGTCGCAGAAAACATGGTGACACCTGAACCACAGGTAAACTAACAACTTGTTCAGAACATTGTTCAAACTTTTCAGGGTGTTGATAAAGGAAATCAAAACAATGAACCAAGACAAGTAGATCATTTTATGCAATTTCAGAAAAAAAATCCACCAATCTTTCTGGGAGATTCGAAACCTGAAAATGCAGAGGTGTGGCTTAACAGAATGAACCGGATCTTTGATTTCCTAGCAACACCAGATGATCTAAAGGTGAAGTTAGCAGTCTACATGCTGGAGGATCTTGCACGCCAATTATGAGATTTTGATGTCCAAGCTAAAGTTGATCAAGGCCTTGGGAGGATTTCGAAGAATCGTTCAACAAACAATTCTACCCTCACACCTTCAAGATAGCCATAACAATAGATTTCTTTAGCCTAAAGTACGAGAATCTATCAATGACAGAATATGCAACTAAATTTATGAACTTAATCTGTTTTGGTTTAGAAGTAGCCGTTGGTGTGTCCTTGAAGGCATCTTTGAGTCTGGACTGTGACCAGAGATTCATTCTAAGATTCCTCTGTATTATGGATTATACGAAGGAGGTTAATAGAGCGACGATGACTGAAAGAGATATCGTTGGAAATCCGGTTGGAGGAAGTATGTTTGTCTTCACGGGAAGGTGAGAACTCAAATGCTGGGAACAAGCCGAAGAGGGACACCTATTTCTAAGGTGGTGGAGCGTCTCATAATCAGACCATTGAATCTGTTAACTTTCCTCTACGACCCAAAAGCAAGTCTGGATGTTTTCAATGTGGGTCACTTGAGCATATCAAGCGAGATTGTATGCCACCACCAAAAGTATGCCACAACTGTAATCAGATGAGACATCTTCAACGTTATTGTCGTAGCGCAACGAAGTCAGTTGCTGGAAATACATCTCATGTCTCTTAGACATCTTATGCTTCAACTGGACGATCCCGTCAGAACAATCCTTAGAACAGAGCGAATTAGGGTGATTTTGGGAACTACCCGACTTCTCAAACAATGCAATCACAACAGGGGTCAAGGAGGAGCGAGTAAACAGTTGTATGGTGTTGAGCCGATGATCATGGAAGACCACTCATGTCCTTCGACCATACGAGGTACCATTCTTTTTAACTCAACTCTTATGCAAGTTCTGTTTGGTACTGATGCATTCTATAGTTTTTTTGCTTCACATGTCGTTGATCAAATGAGGTTGCATATCGAGATGACGCCACATTTAATGATTATCCAGACACCTCTCGGACAGAGAGAGCGCAAGGGATTTAGTCTCGGACAGCGAGAGTGCAAGGAATTTAAATGTGCAGCTTGTTCTATAACAATCGATGGAGTTCAGTTTGTGACTTCTGTTTTGGACATGGATTTCTTTGACTTGATCATGAGAATGGATTGATTAGTTGCTTTCAAGATTCATATTGATTGTTATGCGTGATGGGTAAAGTTTACATCTCATGATGAGACGGTGCATCTCTTTAAAGGTGGCTGTGATGTGAAGGTTAGGAAAGTAGGACCTTTTGCACAAGTAATTTGAACTATTTCTTATTAATTAGCAACAATCACTTTGAGGACTGATGACATAATTGTGACTAGAAATTTTCCTACCATTGTGGATTGATATCCAGTCGCGTTTCCCGAAAATTTCGCTGGTTTGCCACCTCAAAGGGAAGTGGAATTTTCAATTGATTGCCTTCCGGGAACAAATCCCATTTCACTTCCATCGTATAGAATGACACTAACGGAATTGAAGGAGTTGAAGATCCAATTGGAAGAATTGGAAAGGAAAGGGTTCATAAGACCGAGTATATCGCCTTAGGCTGCTCCAGTTCTTTTTGTCAAGAAGATCGATGGTTTGCTACGACTCTGTGCCGATTATCATAAGCTGAATCATGTTATGATAAAGAATAAATATCCACTACTTCAGATTGATGACCCTTTTGATCAATTGAAGGGAGTCAAATGGTTCTCTAAAATCGATCTACGCTTCGGGTATCACCAATATCAGGTTAAGAAAAAGGATATTTTGAAAACTGCTTTCAGGAGTCTTTACGGTCATTATGATTACGAGGTCATGCCCTTTGGTCTTACAAATGCACCAACGATTTTCATGGCATTGATGAATTGTGTCTTTCAGTGGTATCCAAACATTTTTGTTGAGGTATTTGTGGATGACATCCTGATGCATTCTCAAACTCAAAAAGAACATGAAAAACATTTAGAAATTGTGTTGAGCATTTTATGAGAGAACTGGTT
Organism: Viscum album; assembly: GCA_963277665.1. Classification (NCBI taxonomy): domain Eukaryota; kingdom Viridiplantae; phylum Streptophyta; class Magnoliopsida; order Santalales; family Viscaceae; genus Viscum; species Viscum album. Next base: position 473,524,756 of record OY728157.1, read on the forward strand.
ACATGCAAAATTCTCAAAATGCGATTTCTAGATATAAGAAGTCCGTTTTTGAAAAAGTAGTATCAGTAGACCCTGCAAAAATTAAAGCTGCCGTCTCTTGGCAACCATCAAAAAATGTATATGAGATGCGTAACTTTCTGGGTTTGCTGGTTAATATTGTCGCTTTGTTTGGGACTTCTTGTAACTCACATCTTCTTTGACAATGCTCACGAGAAAGGGTACTCCTTTCCATTGGAATGAGGATTGCCAACAATCCTTTTTGGAGTTTAAAGCAAGGCTTACTTCCGCACCAATTCTTGTTTTGCCAGAACATGAGAGAACATGAGAAAAGATATGCGGTTTATTGTGACACATCTGGATCTGGACTCGGTTGTGTTCTCATGTCGGGAGATCATGTTGTAGCTTATGTGGATCATGACAGTTGCGAATTCATGAAAAGAATTATCTGACCCATGATTTGGAATTAACCACGACAGTGCATGTTTTGAAAACTTGGCGTCATTATCTCTTTGGTGAGAAATTCACTGTGTTCACGAATCATAAAAGTTTGAAACACATTTTCACAAAAAGATTTGAACCTGAGACAAATAGAATTTTGTGGCCAAAGCTTTGACTTTGACTTGGTTTATACATTGGGCAAAGAGAATTCTGTGGTCGAAGCTTTGAGCCAAAATTCGTATAGTCAATCAGCCAAAGAAGCTCGTGATCAATGGCAGTTGATGAGTGTGGTAACGGATATGCACTTGGATTGCACTGAGCAAGATGAAGTTGCAATTTTCTATCCGTTGACTCTTATTTCTGACCTGGTTGAACAAGTTATGGATGCTCAAAAGCCGAATCCAGAGTGCCTTGCCTTAACGTCAAAACTCAATGGTGGAGAGACCATTAACAGATGAAAACGCGATGGGAACTCTGTTGCTTTTTCGTGATCGGATAGTTGTTCCACAGTCTTGTCAGGAGCAACTTCTTTATGCGCACCACCACTCGAAATGAGTTGTTCATCATGGAATTCAAAATATGTATAAGCCGTTGAGAACCCATTTCTAGTGGGCTGACATGAAGAGGAAAGTGACAGTTTCAAAATGCCTCACCTGTCAGCAGGTCAAGGCTGAGCACCAACGACCAGCCGGTATGTTGCAATCTTTATCTATCCTTGTCTGGAAATGGGAGCAAATAACTATGGATTTTGTCACCAGTTTACCAAGAATGGTTCAGAAACAGGATGCCATATGAGTACTGTGGATCGGCTCACAAAGCCGGCTCACTTCATCCCTATTCTTGAATCCAATACAGGGGAAGACATGAAAAAACTCTATATCCAGGAAATTGTAAAGTTGCATGGAATACTGGTTTCGATTGTCTCCGACCGAAATCCTCGTTTTACCTCTTGGATTTGGTGATCTTTACAACAAACCTTCAATATCCAGTTGACCATGAGCACGACTTATCATGCTCAAACGGATGGACAATCGGAACAGACGATCCAAATGTTAGAAGACATGCTCCGAGCTTGTGTTATTGATTTCAGAGGCTCATGGGAGGACCCTATACTGTTAGTGGAGTTCTCGTACAATAACAGTTATCAAACCTCGATACATATGACTCCTTTTGAAGCCTTGTATGATCGTCCTTGTTGATCTCTACTTTGTTGGGTAGAGACTGGAGAAGCTCTGTTGTTGTGACCTAGCCTTGTTCAGGGGACGACTAAGAAAATTCAGATATCAGAAAAAGGATGACAACGACTCAAAGTCGTTATAAATCTTATATGGGTCGTTGCCGTGGGTTGTTATGGTTTGATGTGAGAGATCATGTGTTCTTGAAAATCTCTCTAAGGCTAGGGTATTGACGTTTGGGTAAGCAAGGTAAATTGTCTCTTTGGTACATCGATCCTTTTGAAATACTGGAGCGGATTGGTGATGTGGCTTATCGGTTGGATTTGCCGCCATGATTTAGCTTCATCCATAATGTATTTTGTTGGAGTCTGCATCCCACATCGGACTTGAGGTCCGGTGTGGTTTTTAGTATTCATTATAAATACACCCCAAGGGCTCCTTTAGAGAGTACACCTTGGGGGTTCGAGTCTCTCCTTTTTTCCCATTCTACATGGTATCAGAGGAGGTTTTTTGAAATCCGATCCCTCCCTCCCTCCCTAATTTTTTTCCTCCCTTTAGGGTTTTCCCCGTCCGGGGGGCGGCGGCTCCAATCCAAATAGTCGGCCGCCCCCCCCCCCCTTCGATGCTCCTGCCGGTCATCCCTCCCGAGCGGCATCCACCCTGCTCCGGCTCTATCCAGCGGTGCTCCTCCCCGGTGCGCCTTCCCTTCCGGCGCCCGCTACTCCTGCGCGCAAGCCCCCGCCGCGACTCCAGTCCCCGGCGCCATTACCGGCTGGCCGCCTGCGGCTTTCTCCGGCGGCCCTCCTCCCGTCGCGATCCCGGCGGTTCTTCCCCCCGCCCTACGACGTCGGGCTCCTGCACCATTCCTGCGCGACGGATTTGCAGCGCCGGCGCGACTCTCGGCAGTCGGCGACCACTGCGACTTTCTCCCAGGCTGCGGCCCTCCAGCGGCGCTTCTCCAAGGCAGTCTCCTTCGTCCGCTCCCGCCGGCGCGACTCCCGGTTGCGCGCACCGGCCCCGTCGAACCAGGCACGACCCTCCGTCGCGGCCCGCCTCCTCAACTTCTCCCGCATCCCTGGCGGTCTTTCCGGATCCCGCAACTGCCGGCGACTCCTGTCCTCATCATCCGGCGCGACTCTCGGCTTCCTGCGCTTGACTCCATCCGCGCGGCTCCCTCCATCCCCGACGAATCTCCCTCCTGTCCGGCGACCCCTCTCCGGCGGCATCTCCCGTGCGCCCCTGCGCGACGGCCCCTCGCGCGATGACTCCCAGCAGTCGCGCCTTCCTTGCACGATCCATTTCTGCCCGCTGCTCTCCGGCGTCCAGACCCGACGTCGATTCCGGCGCGCCTCCCGTCCATCCATGCGCGCAGCCTCCTCTGTTGCGTGCGACGCCTCTCTCCCGGCGACCCTCTCTCCCGGCGCGGCTCCTCAGCCGCGACTCTTTTTTTTTCTGGCGTTTCTCCCGCCCGGGACTCTCCAGGACGCACTTCATTCCTGCCGGCTCCTCCAGCTTCCCGACCTCCAGCCCTGCCGGCACCTCTCTGCACGACAGTCGGCCTCCAGTCCTGCCGGCGCCTCCGACAGCCGGCCTCCATTCCTGCCAGCGCCTCCAGCAGCCGACCTCCAGCAACTGGCCTCCACCCTTGCCGGCCCCTCCACGCAGGCGGCCTCCTCCGGCTTCCAGCGCCGCCTCCCGGCCTCCTACTCCCTCGCCGACCTCCTCGCGCTTTTCTTCCGGCAGCCAGTCGGCTCCAGTTTCTCCCAGCGGCTGCCTTCAAGTTTCGGCTCTCCAGCACCTCCTGCGACATCCCCGCCTCGCCGGCATCTCTCGACGACTCCCGGCAGCCGCATCTCTATCCGTCGGCACGCCCATTTGCTGGCACAGCAGCTCGACCACCTAGGATTTGGGTCCGTTGGCGCCGCCAGACCCCGCAATGATTTCTGCGGAGTCCCCGCCTCCCGTCGCCGGCCCTGCAAGTGCTGTTTTCCCGGCGTTTCATCGACCGACCCCACTAGTGCGGCATTCCTGGCGCTCCGTCAACCAGCCGATCTGAGTGGTTTCTTCTGCTGCGCCCGCAATATCAGCCATCCATCATCTTGAGGGGGAGCTTCGATCGTGAGGGGGAGCAGCAGCAACAACTTTATATTTTATTTCTTCTTGTTTTGTCATCAAGCTGGGCATGTCCAGCTTGAGGGGGAGTGTTAGCGTCTTTTTTGTTGTTTTCTTTTCATTATATATCCAAGCTAGGTACACCTAGCTTGAGGGGGAGTGTTGGAGTCTGCATCCCACATCGGACTTGAGGTCCGGTGTGGTTTTTAGTATTCATTATAAATACACCCCAAGGGCTCCTTTAGAGAGTACACCTTGGGGGTTCGGGTCTCTCCTTTTTTCCCATTCTACATATTTCATGTATCCCAATCCTGACCATGTGATTTGATGGGACTACGTTGATCTTGCACCAGATGCCACTTTGCTGCATGTGTCGATACAGGTTGTGGATAGAAAGAGAAAGTATTATGTGAAATGAGTATTCGTTTGGTGCAAGCTTTATGGTAACATCTTGCTTCCCCAAAGAGTTCATATGCTGACAGTTTCTTATTTTTCCTTCTAATGCTGCTGACAATTCCTCCAGGCTGGAGTCGTTGCATCAGGTCCTTCTAATGCTGCTGACAATTCCTACAGGGCACTTCCATCTTCAATTTTGTATTCAATTCCGTCCCCAATTCAGTCTTCGATGCTGACTTCAATTCCCAACTGGAAGTCTTTTTTTGCAACCCGTGGAAGAAATATTCCACGCATTGTTGCCCAGATGCATGCGGACATGGCGATGACAAAAACCTAACTATTTTAAGTGTTTTTTGGGTTGCGATAAGCGTAGGTAACTCCACTCTTAGTGCAATTGCTTTGGCTTTGTACGATGCCGGACTGGTATGACGGGGTGTTGCCCTATCGACCGCAACTTTGCAGACAACCCCAACCCTGGGCGGTGGAGCTTCACGCGGTTCCGGCCCCAGATGACGAAACTCCAGTCAACGGATCAAGGTTGTGACTTTATTCTCCCGCGACAGTTGTTTTTCCAATCCATTGAAACGCTCCTGCAGTTCGTCTTTGAACACGTTAGACGTAGGAAGTTCCTCCCGGCCTGCAACTGGCATTTGAACAGTTCTTAATTCAACAAGGCGCGCGTCGTGCGTCCCAACTTCGTCACTGGTTCAGGTGTCTGCCTTGACATGGACCTTGAGCTGCTTCATCTGCTCCAGGTGACACCTCTCTGTATATGAATTCTTGGACTTCCGATAATGCCATTCTCTGAACGATTGAACTCTGACGCTGCACAATGCCAACCGAACTCATCATCCAGGCCGCACACCGCTCTTGAGTGCCCCCATCGCTGTCCCATTCCGATCGCGCGCCTGCTGAATCTTCTGAGACTATCGACGATCGATCATCGTCTCGTCGTGGTTGTTTGTCCAGGCAAGGCAACAGACCATCAAAGAATTTGCGGACTGCCGCTCGGAATTCAGCCCACTCTTGCAGTTCCCGTTCCCATTTTTGTTGGTCCCTTAGTTGCATAGCATTGATCCGCTGTAATCGCTGCGCCACTCCTTTAAGAGGATCATGATTGCGTGTGCATGCCTTCGAGTTGGGAGATAATGAAGAATGATAGACCAAACCAATTGATACAACCTACACACCAGCAGAGCGACTGAGAACCGTTTTCTTCATTTTGTTATATTGAAAATTGCGTGAAATTCGAGTTACAGGAAGAGTACGAAGAAGAACAGGGAAGGAAAGAGAAGACAAGAAGATCCTTGGGAGCCCCCCCTGACCCTCTCACCGAAGTACTTTGAATTTCCTTAAATAATTGTTGCCTGAAACTAAAAGCGAGAATCTTGCACATCAAATTTATAATTAACATTTGGAGAAATAAATACATGGACTTAATTTATTTTTTTCGTTGATGAATCTTAATTGTTCGAAAAGTTTCTTTCGGATTACCTTCGTTGCACTGTGAAGATCCAAGGATAGAATCGCTATAGTGGTGATCCACATGCGCTCCTATAATCTTTGAGCAACACCACTCGATTTTTGGGTACTTCTGGGTACTAGCGCAGTGAATCGAATGTCTTGCGTTCGTTCTTGATTGCCCGTTCTTCGGTTTTGAAGAAATTTCACTTGCACTTCTCGTTCTCAAGAGGGGAGAGAGATGGAGGAGCTGAGAGAGAATTCGTTGTGCGCAACAATTCTCTATTCTCAATTTTTGGATGCTCTACCCAATAGACATAGCTACCTATTTATAGAGTTGAGATTTAAGTTAAAATATTATTTAATTGCATATCGGCCATTAAATAACATTTATTACCTTCAATAAATTCCATGTCACGTAATAATAATTATATAATTATTATTTTGTGGTACGCTTCAACTTGCGCAATATCAAATATTATATAATGGTTTTGTTAATTATTATTTGTCTTCAGACTCGGTCTTCGTCCGTTCGAACTCTAGCATTTATTGAACAACCAAATACATATTTTATTCATAAATAAATATTTTATTCATAAATAAATATTTTATTCACAATCTAGCGAATAAATATTTTATTCACAAACCGGTGAATAAATATTTATTTAATTTATGCGATCAATATAATTTGAATAAAATTATTCGTCGGACTTTATAATAATATTTATTTTATTAATTAAACTCAAATAGAATTTCATTGAGATCGACGAAAACACTTAGTGTGTGACCCTTTAAGATTTTTTCTCGTTGCCATTAGGCGGATTTGTCTAAAGTTCAAAATTACTGTCTAGCATCGGGTCGAGACACCTAAGAGAAAGAACTTAATGTCGCAATGTCGACAACCACATACGAACGCTAACTGTGTAATATAATCTCTTTGTCACAATATCTCATCAAACAGGTTGCAAATTTGTGACACCAATCTATATGCTTGATATGTTTTTTTTGACTATCTGAAATAAACACGCCGTTACACCATGACCATGAAATTTAATGTGACAATTCTATTCCAATCAAAGAGCCGAAATATCAGACAAATCCTTCCCCGACTTGTTCATTAATGACATGTCACTCGTGACGTACCCAACGTATCTAACTTCGCCATGAACTGTTATCGTCATGATTTACGAAATACATTTAAGTACGCGAGTTGTAACATTCATTAATAATAATCTTAAAGTCTAAGGACCATCACACACGCTCGTAGATAGGAATATCCGATGACACAAAAACATGCGGAATTCCTACTGGTAGGTCCCGTCTTGGAGATTACCAAGTGTGAACTTAATGAGAAGAAGTCTCATCTGGTTATGAGTACTCACAACTGACAATCTATGTATTATGTGTCCCATCATAGTACGTTATCCAACCGCAAAAAATTATTTGAGAATATCGTCATAGCACATCAAGGTTCTCATCATAGTAGAGAACTGCTATGACCTTATCATTGCGACGTATACTCTAGGACATTATTATATTATAGTCATGCAGAACAACAAAAAATATGTAATATGAAGTTTTATTAATATTCAATACATCGAATATACATGTAATCAAAGTACAAACAGTTGGTCCTAGGACACCGACTCCAACACTCTGTTTAGACAATTCTAAACAAACTAATTCCCCCCTCCTAGCTCTACTTTCCATCCCTTTTTTATAACAACCTAGTCTCCCACGTGAGACCCTTCATAACAAACAACTCTAATAACCGGCCGCTGGCTTCCTAGGCTGTATGCACCCCCTTCCATAATCTTCTTTTCCAGTGTGTGACGAAGTGGCCAAGTATCTATCACATTAACACGAACATTATATATCCATTTATAGCCACTGTTTCCCCGATGGAAGAGTGGCGAGATCCCACTTATGATTGTCCTCTAGCGTCTGTATCTCATCAACCATAGCCTTCAACCACCCTAGATAGGCTTTGGCCTTGGCGAGAGTCCGAGGTACAATCGTCGTGGCTAAGGTGCCAAGAAAAGCTATAGTCTGTGCAGATAAGCCTCGGTAAGTGAGCAAATACATGATTCTGTTCCGAAGTACGAGTATCTTTCCGTAGGGTAATCATGAGATCCTCAGTGGTGGGTAATGGAGTTGACGACGAAGCATGGATAAAAGTGTTAGCAGGAACTGCAGGAGATGTGTCATCCAGACTCAGGAAGAGATGACGAGGTTGGCGGGATGGGGGGTATGCTATCGAATTGAAGACCACTACCTCAGGAGGAGGTGGTGGAGAATAGGGAAATAAAGTGTTGGTGAATGACATACAACCCTTGAGATTAGGAGTCGTGGTGACAGATAGAGGTGATGAAGAAACAAATGAGAATGACTCAACAAAGGCAACATCAGCAGACATGACATATCTGCTGAAATCTGGCTAGGCACGTTGGGTATGAAAATAGCCAAGAAAGATGCATCGAAGAGAACATACATCAAACTTGGTGCGAGTGAGACGAATATCGCAAACATAGCACGAACAACCAAAAACCCGAAGAGGTAATGATTGCAGCGGACGAGATGGAAAGAGTATGTGATGTGGAGTCTCCCCTACAGGGACCGAAGATTGAAGTCGGTTGATAATATATGTTGGTGTTAGAGTAGCATCACCCTAGAATGTAGTGAGTACTTTCATATGAAATAGAAGGGTCTAGTCAGTTTCTAACAGATGTCGATTTTGCGCCTAGCAACACCATTTTCCTGAGGTTAGAATAATTCCATGTTCATTAAGGAATGTTGAAAAGGAGTTTGGACAGGTATTCACGATCAGTGTCGGAGTGTAAACATTTTATGGAGATAGAGAACTGATTTTTAATTTCATGATAAAAGGAGTAGAATGCAGAATAAACATCAACTCGACTTTTCTATAGGTAGATCCATGACATGCGTGGGAAGTCATCGATGAAAGGTTCATAATAGCAATAACCCATTTTTCTAGGAATTGGATTGGCCCCATATATCAAAATGAATTTACTCAGATGGAATCGAGATATGCTTTTGCAAGTGGGGAACATAAGTGACTCGATGATGTTTGACAAGATGACATGACTCACAAGTGATATGTGAAATAAGACCCTACTCTGGATAAAGGTGCTGGAGAACTGGCGCAGGTGGATGACCATGTCGGAAATGAAGCTCTTTTGCACGGGTGGAAAGAGAGGAACAAGCAAGGGACGAAGACGAGTCTAACGCGTACACTCCTCCATGCAGGTAGTCTCTACCAATGACCTGATTCGTCGATAATTCCTGAGAAAGAACATCCGTCGGTGAGAATATAGCAATGCAATTTAAATCATGATTAAGCTTCCTGATAGACAATAAACTGAATGAGCTACATGGGACATAGGCTACCGAGGAAAGTGTAATTTGAGGAGTGATGTTGTAGGTGCCAAAACCAACAATAGGGATTGAGGAACCGTTGGCCAAAGTGATAGTACTGCCATATGAGAACGAGTGATGGGATCAAAGATACCTGTATTGATGGTGACATGATGAGAAGCACCAGAATCTAAAAACCAGGTTGCAGGACGCTGGAACGCTGGGATAAACAAGCAGAAGTTGATGAGTCTGAGCTACACACACATTGGAAGAGGTAGGTTCAGTGCGGCGTGACTACAAAAGGTGATATTCTTTGTCAGATAACTCCATCGTATGACAATGATTATAAGGAGGTGATAGAATTAGCCATCGCAGATTGAACAAGACTTGAGTAGTCGGAAGGTGGTTGATGGCCGGGACGACCATGGTGCTGCCAACAAGTATCAATTATGTGACCAGATCAGCCACAATGAGTACACTGAGGTCGAGGACAACCGTGATCCCCACCATCTGTTTGACCACCATGACCGCCACCACAAAAAGCTAGGGCACTGCGATCTGATAAATCCCCCAAAGCAGTGGTATTTGCAGGACGGCTTGGGCGAATGAGATGGATGGAGAACACTAGGACTCGCAAGCATCTTGATAACGGTAGTAGTAAATTCTGGATTCAGTCCCTATAGAATAGAAAACAAAAAATACTGTTCTCGTTGAGTTCACATCTCATGAGGAGTTTGAGGGACAGACCATAAGTCATGGATTTCATCCACAATTGTCTTTCATAAGTCGTGGATCTCATCCACAATTGTCTTCCATGCGTTATAATATGGCGGAATCAAGCGGGAGCCTTGGCGAAGGGAGAATGGTTGCTGGAAGAGTTCAGAAACACGAGATAAATTATTGGTCTCGGAGAACATAGGAAACAAGGAGTCCCAGCTCCTTGACGGTTGTCGCATTCTTGGCGACATCCTTGACAGACTTATCCATGAAATTGAGGAGCGCAAGGATCTTGTGATGCCGTTGCTCCCATGCTGCAAAGTCGGATCCCTTGTGGCCCTTAGAAGAATTAACTAGATGAGAATAGAGACCCATCCCTTTTAGGGAAACAACCAACATTTTCCGCCACATAGTGAACTCATTAAAATCGAGGTGCTCATCCACAAGGCGCGTCTAAGCTGTGATCATCTCAGGTAGAGGGGCAGCACCCAGATCAGAAATCGGAGAGGAAGCGGTGGCCATGGCAGCACAAGAACGATAGCAGATATATACATATACATATATATATCTATATATACATATACATATATATATAAATACACATATATATATATACACATATATATACACATATATATATATACACATATATATATACACATATATGTTGGATTGGTGTTGCCCGATCCGGTTGGGCCGACAGGCACTGTAGCGGTGCGGACTTCGGGGTCAACTTTACTGTAGCGCTTTTGACAAAGCCAGCCGCCGTTCACTGTAGCGACGCGGACCACTTTTCGAATAGTGATCGTCTTCTCCATTTGTTTTATAGCCCATTTCGGGCTAGGGTTTCACGTTGGAAATCCTCTGTAATTTTGTGCTCCCGAATCATAGTGAAATTCTGCCTCTCCCATGGACGTAGAGATTTTTCCCGAACCACGTAAATCGCCGTGTTCATTATTGCTTTTCCTTCTTTCGTTTTCTCGTTTTCTGTCGTTGTGTCTCCCGGCGATTCCGCAACAATATATATATATATACACATATATATATATATATTGTAACGACCCGAAATTTTGAATAAATCTTGTTTCCTAATTTTATGTGTTATTTTATTTTATTTTTATACTCAACAAAAATGTTTCATTTGATAACATGAGTATAATTAAAATGAGACTGTTGGGTTTTCACTGTTATTTGACCATTGGTCAATATGACCGCTGGAAACTAAACGTTTTGATTACTGTCTCTAAATACAAGCAATCTTGGTTAATTAATATAGAAAGAAGATTCGATGGCCTCACCCAGTAGTCTTGGACCGATCGAAGCCCATCTAACAGAACTTGGGAAGGAGGTAGCACCACTGGGCTTTGCTCTGGACCAAACCCAAGCTGAACTTCATCGTGTGAAGCTAGAACGGGATTGCCTTCGCGAGAAGTTCAAACTGATAGAAATTACTACTCGTGCGATGTTGGCCGAGCTTCCCTCGGATTCTCTCACCTTAGCACACCTTACACTTAGGTCCTATGCTGGTGTGATAAGGGGCTATGTAAGGAGACCGTAACTGCCTTGTGTAATCCTTTGTTTTAAATAAAAATTGGGATTTTTTCTTATGATGAAGTTTATGAATTTTCAAATGTCTGGATAAATATAGTATGCATATTTTTGATGAATTTTAGAGAAATGATATATTAAAAATGTTTATGTAAACCTTAAATAAATAAAAATGTGTAATGATTTTCAAAAAATGGTCTTCTACAATTATGTTCAGTACGAAATTTCGAGTCTAATAAGATCAACTTGATTTTTGATGAATAGTAAATTATGAATAGTGATTTTACGCTTAGGATTAGTAATGTGACCAAATGGATTAGTAATTTCACTCAAAGAATGTTTTAATATAATTTAGACACCTAGATTAAGTAATGAGATTCAATAAAATGGGTAAATAACAGTTTCATAAATTATTCTTCAAGTATTAGTTTTTTCGGGTGAATAGTGTTTTTTAATTAAAAATTAAATTACAAATATTTAGAAAATTATTTTTATAAAATGGATTTGATTTTTGAACTCAGAGCATCGATATTATATTAAGGTAATTTTTGGGGATTTTTCTGAAAAAAATGAATTTTCGGTGAATAGTGTGTTTATTTAAAAAAATGAATTAAAAATATTTAGGAAATTATTTGTATAAAATAGAGTTCATTTTTGAAATCAGAGCATTGATATTTGGTTAATGTGAAATTTTGGGATTTTTCTGAGTTGAATTTTCAGTGAATAGTAAAAATACAGCTTTAGGGTTTCGTTATGTTTAATGGCATCATAACTGTGTCATGATGATGTCATGAGATATTTTAAGGGATGGTCGACTAAAGATGATGATTTATTGTGTGGGGGTCCCCATGTGGCCTAACTCTATGAGAAGTACCATTGGAGGACCCATGCTTTTTAGAAAACCACTTTTGAGGTGTCCCTTGGCCATTAATGCCTTGTCCCCTCACTTTCCCTATTAATACCAAGTCCTCCTCTCATCTTTTCGACTCCAAAAACATGCTCAACGAAGTTCTGGTCTCCTTACCTCCCAAGGAGTCCTCCCAAGGTGCCCCCAAGCCCTCAAGGTCCCAACCTTTGAGTTTTAAGAGTTACGTTTTAAGGTAAGGGATCCGACCTCTCTCTTTCTTTTCATGTAATCTCTTTTATGTCATTCCTTTTATGCTCTATGTTCCCCTTACTGCCCTTTTCATGTTTATATGATGAGAGATCCCCTCTTACTCTTATCATTTCGTTTTATGAAAGTTTAAGTGACGCCGTTAGGCTGCCGAATTTTTAAGGGATTCTTTCACCCTTCTCATTTTTCAATTTTGATTTTCATGTCAAGTCTTTCAAGTTCCTTTTTATTATGTTGGGGTATGATCTCTATATCTATCATACTGATCTCTTATGATCATATGATGAGAGACCATATTTGATCTTGTCAAATCATTTTTTTATTTAAGTTTAAGTGACGCCGTTAGGCTGCCGAATTTTCATAAGAGAAATCTTATTTTTGTCTCACTTCCATGTTTTTCATTTCATATGGTATATTTTTCTAATTTCATTACCATGTTCTTAAATCCCTTATATTTTGTCCCCTACTGTTTTATGGATCATTTATGAGTGGATGACCCATGTCCCCTCTCTTTTCAATGTTTTCTAAAACCTTGTAACATAGCTGTTATGCTGCAGAATTTTCGTCTCAAAATGTCTCTCTTTTCTCAAAATTATTTTATGTTATAAAGTGAATACTCAAAGCTCTTATTTCTACAAGGGTATTCACATATATACCAAAATGTTTTATTTTAAATTCTGGGATTTACATACATGAGACCCGCTCTCTCCTTCCGTGGGTTTAAAGTGACGTAAAGATCATGTCTTTAAAGCAGTTTTTAAAACGTTATGATTATGAAATGAAACCCATTTATTTTATGCTATATGAGTTATTTATGAAATGTTTGATGATGATATATGTGACTCACATAATAATAAAAGCAAATTTAAGGGTGCGTCCTGATAGCGCTCCAATGCATTGGGTAATGATGTAACCACTAGAGATTACAATTTTCACGATATCTTGGTGAATAACCTTGGTAATTTTCAAATGACACCTTGGGGATGGATCTTGGTGATATGTTCATGATTGTCTATGTTAAATGATGTAGCCACATCTTAAAGTTATGAAAAATGTTATTTTTATTATGATATATCTAATGATTTATTTCTCATGCCTTAAAGTTCTTTTCATGACCTTATTGAAGTATCTCAAGTTTACATGTGAAATGTTTCTCTTGTTTCCCTTATTGGGTCTTCTGCTCACCCTTTCTTTTGATGTATGTCCCCAGGTTATGAGATGCAGTAATGAACTTAGGATGAACATGAGGAGAAGCCTTTCAAGTGTTTAAAAAGAATGTTTTATGTTTTCATGTTTTATGTTCCTGGTTTCCAAGACACTAAATCTTAAAGATTCTCAGTTTTGTGTAATGAAATGAAAGTTTATGTTATAAAAAGGCGGGATGCTATATACACACATACACACACATATATATATATATATACATATATATATTTATATACAGAGACTAGCCTTTCAAACAGACTCATGAGGAAGTCACGAGGAAGGAGAGGGAAAAAAATCGACTGTGTGCTGTCCTTCAAATGCAGTTGGGCTGGAGCCATCTGGGGAAACACTCATGCCTGGAGAAGGAGGAGCCTGGGGTGCACGCATGCCTGAAGGAGCCTGGGGCGCGCCTGAGAGCAAGGCACCCTTTGCACCCGGGTGAGGCTGCCTGGGCTGCGTTGCCTGAGGACAGGGGCTGTGCTGGGGGGGGGGGCATGGGGTGAGGCTGCCTGGGCTGCGTTGCCTGGGCTGCGTTGCCTGATGCAATCCCGAGATAAGGGGATATTTGAAAAATAAATAAATACAAAGATCAAAAGGCCTGGTCAATCTCCCATATCCAAACTATATAATATTCAAACTACTCTAACAATAATTATTATCACTTTAGTCTTTTCCTTTATGGAATTTACATCCCTCAACACCTTATGCAGTCTCATTTGAATCAACTTTTACATCTTCAATGTCAAGTGAAGTTGAGCCATTTCCCTTTGTTGTCTTGACTCTTGATGTTGGCCAGGGAGGAGGCCGCCTGTGTGCCTGAGAGGGGTTACCTGGGCCGCATTGCTTTTGAGAGGGCCGTCTCTGGTGAAAGAAAGGAGGGGGGGGGTGCGTCAGGACTAAACATTTTGCGGCTCTAATACCATGTGATAATTGAATACCAGAAAACTGTGCTTCCAAGTGAGGTCCTCGTAGGTTTATTTTCAGATGCAGATATGTGATACAATCCCGAGACAAGGGGATATTTGAAAAAAAAAAATACAAAGATCAAAAGGCCTGGTCAAACTCCCATATCCAAACTATATAATATTCAAACTACTCTAACAATAAATATTATCACTTTCGTCTTTTCCTCATGGAATTTACATACCTCAACACCTTATGCAGTCTCATTTGAATCAACTTTTACATCTTCAATGTCAGGTGTAGTTGAACCATTTCCCTTTGTTGTCTTGACTCTTGATGTTGGAAGACTATTTTTTTTTGTTTGACTTACAGTTTGTTTTCTTCTCCTAACACCCGTCAACCCCCCACTGTAATTGTCCACTCTCGTTACCAAATACTTGCTCATTTTCAGCAGCTTCCTTTGCACATGGTTCATCACCCTTTTTTCCAGTTAACTACTCATTACTTTTACAAATGTCTTCTACGGAAATGCAATCAACATCTTTTTTATCATACCAAACTTGGGGAGCTTGACTATACTTAACAAACACCAAATCATTGAGCCCGTGTTGTGCTTGCTTGTTCCTCCTTTTTGTATGAATCTGCAAGCATGGGTGATAATTAATTTGCTCAATTTAATGTGACAAAACATGGTTTTAGTGGTAGAAAAAACATAAAGAAATTGAAACTAACGTATTCAAACACACTCCAATCAGATTCATAGTCTGGTGTGCTACATGTTGAGCGAAATATTCTGATGACTAATTTCTGTGAATGTGGGGTGGAGCTTCCATAAGTTGCCCAACATTCAGCTTCCATAATTGCTGTTTATAATGTTTTTTACAAGATTAGTGGCTATTTATTTAAAATTTAATATAGTTATTCAAGTATTATATAGTTCAAAGGAAAAATGAAGTTTGGTAATGTTGCAAAGGCTCTAGTCTTTCATGATTTTTTCTTTTGATGAAGTTGACAATTCCATCTTTGAAGCTCTCTCTAAACTTCTCTCATTAAAGTTGCTTGTATCCATAGCTTCATATATATACCCCATAAGTTGTTTTTGTTTGTTGTTGGTGCTGCTGCTGTTGTTGTTGCACACAAGTCTAAGCGAGGAGTACCATATTCTTCAATGCATATGGAATTCTTGAAGGAAAGCATTAATCTTGTTTCGATCATGCATTTGTCTTCAGCTTCTTTAGACCATTTACTTGAAACTCACTCTTATGAAGTGAAATGGCTCTCATTGATTTTTTTTTGGGTTGATGAATGTATTTAAAAAAAATGTCACGTACAAAATCTAGTGTTTCTTAGCCTAACCAACCCCTTTTCTTTTGTAAACCCTCTCATCATTTTTAGAATCCCACCGTGGTTATATATATATAATCAGTCAAGTTGATTGCCCTTTTGAAAGTCTTGTAAACTTTGGGTATGTTTACAATATCCTCCAGCATAAGTTCTAAGCAATGTGTTGCGCATGATTTCCAATAAAGGCGAGGCCTTTTCATTTCTAATAACCTCCAATTGCTTTGAAGTTGGAGCGATTGTCTGTAGCAACCTGTGTGGCATTTTCTTTTGCACCATCAAGTAAGTTTAATTATTATTTTTTGTTAATTTTATATATGAAGATGCAACAATGAATTTCACCAGGGTTGTACTAGTCATGCAATTTACCAATAAATTTAAAACCCTTGGTATACCTTTGGTGACAATATACAAAAGCAACCTCCCATCCTCCTATGTTCTCCCCAAATATCGGAGCTAACGTTGGCCGACAGCATCACCAGCTCCGTCCAATAGATATGCACAGAGAAAACAGAGTGCACGATGTGTGCAAGTAGGAATGAGCATAAAATGCTTAGTAGGTTCCTCCCCTATAACCTCAATGGTGTCAATGTGAATAGAGTATGCTAATATATCTGTGAATGTAACAACTAAACAAGAAAATCCAGTCCAGCTCAGGTTAAGGTCTAAGTCCACTAGAGTTGCTTCATATAACACACCACAAACACACTTCCCAAATCACATGATGCACATATATATAGTATAACACACAATGCCAAAACATATATATATAAATAAGGGCCTTTGTGAACCAATTCTCACTGACTAGTCGGTGCAAATCTTAATGCCTAATGTCATGCCTCTGCCCCATATCCACATATACCGTATCCACATCTACTGCAGCCACATATATCATGACCACATCTGTCATAACCACATTCGAGGGAGGGACAATCCGCCTTTAGTTTTGAAAGTCGTTTTCCACTCATCCCCTTCATTCGAATCTGGTGGTATCTACTACGAAGATCAACCTTTGAAAAGATTGATGAACCATGTAATTCATCAAGCATATCATCGAGTCGTGAAATGAGATACCTATATTTGATGGTAATATTTCCATACTTAGTCGGTCATCCAGCAACCATCTATTATTTGAATTTTGGGTAACACCCGTTCAAATGGATCTTGAGACATCCTAACATGATAAACATATTACCCTCCACCTAGGGACGTTACCCTAGTGAGGAACTCATTGCATTGACTGCATTCCCATATCCATGGGCTTATCCATCGTCATCTCTATTGCAAACCCCGACACAACATCAACATCAATGCCTCAAGCAAAACCAATGTACCAATAGAAAAATCTATCCATAATATATATATATATATAAACATCCCAATACACGATCTTCACCTACCGGACCCCATCTACTAGATCTGGAAAACGAATTTCAGAACCAAGGCAACAAGCATTCAGAACATCAAAGATCAAAGAACCTATACCTGAAACCCCATCTCTAGAGGTCCATGCTTGGAAATCTTTACACCATACTTGAGAAGCATCTCTCGACCACCTATGACTATCTCATGTGAGTTGGGAAACAACTCCCTCATCTTCTCGGTTTTTTTTGCCCCGTAACCGGTCCAACTCACCTTGCCTTGCGTAACCCTTCTTGTTTCCTCCTCCTGGTGCATCGACGCCACCCCCCCTTGCTGTACACCTTTTTTTTCCAGGCGCGGCTCCTTCCTCCTACTGCGTGCAGGCTCACCCTTTTTTTCCAGGCGCGGCTCCTCCTTCCTCCTGCTGCGCTCACACCCTTTTTTTTTCCAGGCGCTCCTTCCTCCTATCTGCAACAGATTTCTCCTTTATTCCCTGTGCTTCCATCCATTTGTGCTTAGCATAGCATTTACTGCTAGTCTCCGCACGGTTCCGACAACGTCGACAACCACTAAAACAACGACAAAGTGACACCAACCTTTCATCGGTATTTTTCTTTCTTTTTTTGGTGATCCAAACATCTGTCTTTTGTTTGCTATTTGTGCCAAACAAGTCTCTTAAACCTTTCTTTCTACCATTTCTGCCTTGCCTTCTCCACCACTATGGCTTCATTTTCTCAGCATCTATTGCACCTACGATGATACGACGGTACAACCTTTTCCACCATTGGTGAAGTCTCAAGGAAAAAATTTAGATATTGCTTGGTAGTGAAATTCTTTAAGAGACATCAACAATAAAAAGAAAGTCACATGTGACTTTTTCATGATGATGACCAATGGTGGCATTACTTGAGCCAAAGAACATCAAATGAGATTACCGGGAAATGTTCCGAAGTGCAGGAAGACTCCTCAAGAAGAGAACGACAAGCTTCTTGCAGCGCAAACAAAGAATAAAGTTGACAAATCAGCATATATGAATGATATTCATGATATTGACGAGGATATGAAGGAAGAGCTTGAAAAAATTCATGTTTTTTAGAGGGAAAAAAGAAGTTATGCATCAAGTGCTTCATCATGTCCTTTAAGTGGCAACAAAGTGAAAAATGTGAAAGCGCCACTTGATGCAATGTTCGTGGAAGATCCAGCAAGAGTAGTTAAGGATGCAAAGCAAACAATCATTAAAGATGCTTCTAACGAGCAGTTAAGAGATCGAACGGTGCAATACATAGAGCGATTCCTTTGCACAAATGGAATTTCTTTTAATGTTGTTCGATCGAGAAGCTTCAAGATGATGATGGAAACAATTGGATAATATGGACCACACTTGAAAGTTCCAAGTTATCATGAGTGCAGGGTTTCTCTTCTTAAAAAGGAGTTAAGAGTATAAAAGAAATTGTTGAAGGGCCATGAAATTGAACGTGAAAACTATGGTTGCTCAATCATGTCTGATGGTTGGACGGATAATAAAGGAAGAACCTTGATCAATTTTTTGGTAAATTGTCCAATCAGTTCAATGTTTGTAAAAAGTGTTGATGCATCAAGCTACGTGAAAACGGGAGAAGTTGTTTATGAGTTATTGGATGATTTTGTGGAAGAGATTGGAGAATCAAAGGCTGTGCATGTAGTTACTGACAATGGAAGCAATTTCAAGTTAGCTGGTAATAAAAAACTTTTTTTTTAAATTTTTAATAAGTTGTCCAATCGGTTCAATGTTTGTAAAAAGTGTTGATGCATCAAGCTATGTGAAGTGAAAACGGGAGAAGCGGTTTATAAGTTATTGGATGTTTGTTTCTTTTGGTCTTGTAGTTGTTTTGGACTTCTCTTTTTCAAGGCTTGTTGCCCATCTTGTAATGGTTTCCCTCTTTCCCATTTCTCAAAGAGGATTTTCTTTTCTTTGTTCAATAAAAAGGGGCTTGACCCTTGACCTTAAAAAAAAAGGGTTTTACTTCCATTTCATTTTAATATTATCAATTTAGTTAACAAATTAAGCTTTTAATTGTTTGTTGTTGATTTTTTATGATTTTAGGCAAGTTGTTGATGGCCAAGAGGCAACACTTATTTTGGACTTCATGCGCCGCATATTGTCTTGATTTAATCTTGGAAAACATTGACAAACTTAGTGGGGTGAAGAGAGTTATAGAAAAGGCATTAAGCTTGTGGCCTTTATCTACAATCACTCATTGACATTGAACATTATGAGGAGGTTCACCAACAAAACTGAGTTGGTGAGATATGGAGTTACTCGGTTTGCTACAACCTTTTTAACTTTACAAAGGTTGTATTTGCAAAAAAATAATCTCAGAAATATGTTTACTTCTGAAAAGTGGCTGAGATCCAAAAATGCAAAAGAAACAAAAGAAAAGTGTGTTGCCGACATTGTGTTCATGCCATCATTTTGGAATGATGTCGTTTATAGCCTCAAGGCTATGAGACCTTTTGTAGAAGTTCTTAGATCGGTTGATAATGAGAAGAAACTCTCGCTCTACCATGGGATGACTCTTTGAATTTATCACTACTATCCTTTTCGGCAAACCGGTAGAGGATCAAGGCAGCAGGAGATGAAACTTTTCATTCATATTAAATATCAGAGACTTCCCTTACGTGATAGGGCTCGATCGATATTGAACGATGCTTTCTCCGGATCCAAACGAGATGATGTCCGAATTCAGCTCGACGAATGGACTGACTCACTTCTTTACGTGCTTTGGTGAGGCAATGAGTTTCATTTATGAGGCTATGGACAAGACAAAAGATACCATTCAGAAGCTTTTCAAGAATGATGAAACCAAGTATAAGGGTATATTTAAGATAATTGATGAAAGATGGAATTCTCAGTTGCATCATCCATTGCATGCGATGAATTATTATTTGAATCCTCAATTTTTCTATGGAAATCCAAGTATTGAAAGAGATGGAGATGTGATGAAAGGTTTATATGATTGTATTGAGAGATTGTCTCCTAACCCTGAGGAGGAAGACAAGGCTTGTTTAGAATTGACAACATATAGAAGCGTACAAGGCCTCTTTGGTGGGAAAGGTTGCACGCGACAACGAAGTACAATAGCTCCTGGTAAGAGTTTATTTTTGCCTTGATTATTTAATTACATGATACCTAATTTTAGATCATTACAAAACAATGCTAATAAATAATAATTGCAGTTGAATGGTGGAAGAGTTATGGATAAGGAACACCATCTTTGATGACAATTGCCATCAAAGTTTTGAACTTGACATGCAACTCATCTGGATGTGAGAGGAATTGAAGTGCCTTTGATCATGTAAGTAACTTAGTATCAATACTCAACTTGCTTTCATTTAAGCTTAAACTTCCTTAGTGATACCAATGTTTTTTTAATTTTTATAAAACAAGTTCATTCTAAAAAGAGAAGTCACCTAGAGCATCAAAGGTTGCAAGACTTGGTATTTATCAAATACAACCAAACTTTGAAGGACCGGTTTGATTTCAGAGATGTCACTGATCCCATTGTCCTAAAGAATGTTGATGATAGTAGTGAGTGGTTTTTAAGGCAAATGAATGGTGATGAAGATGGTGCTGATGATGAATTGGTGTTTGAGGATGACAACATCATGACTTGGAGATTAGTTGAGGTAGCTATTGGGGCCGGTAAACCTTCTCATTATACAAGGAGGAAAACAAAAGGAGGAGGAGCTACCCATGCTTCAAGTTAAAGTTCTAAAGGAAGAACAAGGATGGTTATTGAAGAAGAAGAAGATGATGAACATGAATCATATGATGATGATGATGGGGAAACAAATAAAGAGGAGATTTATAAGTGATGATAGTGAAAGTGAAGGTGAAGAAGAAATGAAAGATCTTGAAAATGAAGATGATGATTGAATTGAACTTTGGATGTTTTTATGGTTGTTTATGAATAATTGGATGAGACATGTGTTTGATGTATTATGATGAATTTATGAATGTTTTTAATTATGAATTTGAATGTGTTTTTACTTTTTATGTTTTGTGTTTAAATTTTCAACATATATTTGTAAAATTCTACAATTTAACTATCCCGCGATTGGATAAAAAAGCGGTCGTGACGCGATCTACGTCGCTGCTATCCTGTTATAGGACCCCGTTGCGTCGCGCCGCGATCTGAGATTGAAAACTATGAAGATTCTTCATAAAACCCCAGCATTAGAGATCCATGCTTGAAAATCTTAACACCGTACTTGAGATGCTTCTCTGGACCACCTACGATCATCTCGTGTGAATCGAGAAATAATTATCTCCCTCTCTCCTTGACACAACACAACGATCTTTTGATGTAGCAACCCCTAACATTGTGGTAATCTCTACTATGCCTAGTTGAAGATCTACATGTTCGCACTCGTGCTCAACTTTTTTAAATGAACACAAGCTCGAGCTCCAGCTCAAAGCCATTTAAGCCTAAAATTTCTGAGCTTGAGCTTGAGCTCAAATAAAACAAGCTTAAACCAGCTTAAACAGGCTTAAGATATATGTATAATATAAAATTATTAAAATATTATTATATATACTAAGGCATGATTAGGCTTGTGGACCGTTGAAGCCAAATAGTCAAGTGGTCGAGGTTGGTTCGATTGTTAATTGAGCTTGTTTGGATTAATTCTGAACTCGAACATGTTTTTTTTTTTGCGAATCGAGTCCGGGTTGTTTGCAAATGGTTTTGTTCATTTACATCCCTAGTAACAACCCCTAATCTTGTAGTGTTCTCTACCACTCTAGGTTAACAATCCCTGACCGAAGTAATTTAGTCCACACCTCGTGGAAAATTTATCCTGCTATTTTGCCTAAAACCATATCTATAATAAAAAACATCGACGTACCTCAAGCATTTGTTTTGGAATCGGATCTTGTTCTGTCATGCGATTCCTTCATTTTAAATTTTCTAGTAATGAATGGGTGTATGCATGTTGAGGGTAAGGGCTGTAATGCGGATGAATGTTTGTTGCAGGGCAAATACGAGCGAGTGCATGAAGAGTCAGAAGAGTTCCAGCAAGAGCTGAAAAGGAAGGTTCGAGAAATATTAACAGATGAAGAATGGCGACGAAGGAAAATGCAGATGAGGATATCTGAAGAGGAAGGAAGGTTGAGGAAGGACGAAGAAGAAACAAAAGAGATGTGGAAGAGAAAGCGGGAGCAGGAGGAGCAGTGGGAAGGGACAAGAGAGAAGCGGGTGTCGAGTTGGAGGGATTTCATGAAGGGTGGAAAGAAGGTGAAGAAAGGGGAGACCCGGCCCCCCAAACTCAAGACCGAAGACCCCAACAAATCCTATGTTCAGAGGCCGCTCAAGAAGTGTTGACTCCTGTTTCAACTATAATGGATTCTATGCAATTCACTCAATCCTTTTAAAAGTCAGAAACCAGTCAAATATTTATTTATTTATTATTTTAATTTACATATTTATTTCCACATTTTATTTTAATGTTTATCCCATTT
Organism: Viscum album; assembly: GCA_963277665.1. Taxonomy (NCBI): domain Eukaryota; kingdom Viridiplantae; phylum Streptophyta; class Magnoliopsida; order Santalales; family Viscaceae; genus Viscum; species Viscum album. Next base: position 473,547,404 of record OY728157.1, read on the forward strand.
CCCTAACTAACTAATCTAATGTTTTTTTTTTAAATTTTACTTGCATATTAATTCATATATATATTTTTAAATCGATGAGGTATTTTCACAGAACTTAACTAAAATTGTGAGTTTATGTTATCCGATTTAATTATTTAATAAATAAGATGCTGGTTATTTTATTCTCATAATTTGAAAAGAGATTAAGCAAGCCATTATGATAATGAAGATAGATGATTGCTAAACAATTTGTACTAGTACAAGGTTCTATTAGTTTTTCACGATCTTAACCAATCTCAGAGTAAGATCACGCACAATTACCAATAAAGGGATTGTCAATGGTTGGATTCCATCTAGTACATTGTACTTTAATGACTCATATTACACATTAGAAAATAAAGATGAGAAATTATTTAAAGAATCATGGCATAACAAATCAGACTATCATGACTGAACAATATAAATGATGCCCCCTTAAGCACCATCACCTCCCAAGAGTTGGGGGGGGGGTTAAATTTTAGAATTTAGTTCTACATGACATCTAATCACTAATACTACAAAGTATAGTATAGTTATTGTAAGTCCTGATATCAAACCACTAGGAATGGTGGAAACCTAACTTGGCAAACTGCTCTATATTGTTGATTTAATGGACTTGATTGAAAACAAGTTTAAAAATAAATCTGATGATATCAACAAAATTGAAGGCAAGACAAAAGCGAACTTTTCAAATTGATGAAAACATTTTATTAAGATAAGGATGACAAAGGATGTGTTTTCTTAAGAACTATGATTCCATTGTGTTCCAAATTAACACGGTCGAATAGTTGTGAGACTCCTTACAGATAATTAATGTTGGGAATCTAGACCCTAGCATCCAATCACCAGACATCAAAATTTTGAATGATATGCAATGGAAAACCAAGTTGTTTGAAAGGACTTCATTGACTAAGTTTACCAAAAGATAGGAAGCCTCACACCCTACTCACCGTACAAAGTCGATCCCCACACACACTCAAGCGAACTCACACCTCACAAACATTCACATGAAAAAAAAGCACACAAGAAATTACACGGTTCAGAAAATGTGTCCTACATCTATGGGAGAAACACTGCTGCTCTTTGATTACAATCAGACGTTATAAGGATTGCAACTTCAGCTGAGAAAACCAATCAGTATGAATTAATTATAGGAATTAACTATTCTGTAATTCGAATTACTGTGCCAATTCTCCGATCATTGTTCACATGGTCTCAACCTTCCTTTTATAGAAGTTCTAGCCAGTCATGCCAGTTGCACTAACCTCATACAATCATAGAGATCCCTCCATTTGGAATGATGGCGGTTGATCTCCAGCAACTCGCTGAAAACTTAATTGCTTGTCCTGAGGAACATCTCATGCCGCACTTGCATCAGTAAATCTCATCCATTTTCCATTCGAACTATCACTCGTACATCGCATCCATCACACATTATGATCATCCGATTGTCTTGTTGTCTGTTAGAGAGATTATGCTGCCTGAGTTTGAGTCTCACGAACGCTATACCATCCAACTCTCTATCGCCTGACCATCTTCATCCAGTGGATCATGTTCAGTCAACTGAAACTAATTTCACATCCCAACAATCTCCCACTTGAATAACACTTCAAAGAATCTTTGACAACTCTCCAACACTTTGGCACATCCTTGCATTTCCACATCAAAACACAACAAGAAATGTTCTCCATTCTCCATCAATTTACCAAGACACAATCTTGCCCCAAACTTTCTTGGACCAACACCATGGTAAACATGTCCGTTGGATTTTGGATTTCAGTTGTCTTCCACAAATCCAACTCCTTTCCCTCTAACAAGTTCTGGTTGAAGTGGCATTTCAGGTCAATATGCTTTGACCGTGCATGAAACACTGGATTTCAAGCCAAGTGAATCACACTATGATTATCACAAAATAAAACTCCTCCCTCCCGACTCCTTCCAAGATCCTTCAACAACCGCATCAACCAAACCAACTCCTTCCCAGCTTCCATTGCAACCACATACTTAGCTTCCATTGTGGACAAAGTAATAATCTACTGTACCCGTGACATCCAATTGACCCCTCCACGAGTAAACACAAACCTTGTGGTGCTCTTTCATGTTTCTGAATCCCCAGTGAAGTCATCATCATCCGTCCCAAAGCACAAGGCTATATCTTCCGATCCCTTCAAGTACCAGATGGTCCATTTCACAGCCTCCCAGTGTCCCCTTCCTAGATTCGATATGAACCAACTTACAACTCCCACTGCAAATATAATATCTGATCATGTACATATCATGGCGTACATCATACCTCCTACCACATATGGAAACAAAACCTTTTCCATGTGTGCAACCTTATCTTATGTTTTAGGCACCTTCTCCTTCGAAAATTTGAATTTTTTGACCAATGGAGTTGAGACTATCTTGCATCTGATCATCCCAAATCTTTCGATGACCTTCCTGATGTAGTCCTTCTGAAATAGCACCAAAGTACTAGCTTTTCTATCTTTCTCAATATCCATTCCCAATATCTTCTTGGCCTGTCTGAGATATTTCATCTCGAACCTTTTGGACAAATCCTGCTCCAGCTTTCAAATCCTTTTATCATACGGTCCAAATAGGAATATATCATCTACATACAAGAGAAGTATAATGAAGCTCCCATCATTCCATGCCTTCCGGTAGCAATAATGGTTCATGTTGCACCGAGTGAATCTTTCATTCGCCATGAATGCATCGAACATGCGATTCCATTGCCTTGGCACCTACTTCAATCCATAAAGGCTTTTCTTCATCTCACACACCAAGTTTCAGTTTTCATTATCTGTGAAACCCATTAGTTACTTCATGTAAATATTTTCCTCTAAATCGCCATGAAGGAAGTCAATCTTTACATCCATATGTTCTAAGTATACATCATCTATAGCAACCATGCTCATTACTGTCTAGATGGTAGCATGCTTAAAACTGGCGTGAATATCTCTATGAAGTCAATTCCTTCTTTCTGTTGAAATCCATTCACCACCTTTTATGCCTTGTACCTTCTTTTTACATCATCTTATTGCTTTAACCGGAACACCCACTTATTTTTTAGTGCTCTCTTCCCTTGTAGTAACTTAGTCAGCTCCCATGTTCCATTGGTATCTAATGAGCACATTTCTTCTCTCATAGATGACTCCCATTATTCAGAGTCACTATGAGTGGCTTCCTCATCTGGGATTTTTAGTTCCTCACTGTCCATAAGAAGCAAAACACTAAGAAAATGATCCTCCATGGAATGTCAATGGATCCATGGCATAGATTGCACTCAACTCTTCCAAGTTAATCTTAAGTGGTTTCAAGAGTTATTCTTCTGTATACCCATTGCGACGTGATGGTCTACTTTACAACATATTCCACCTCATCAATTCCATGAAAAAGTATGTAATCTAATGTATCAACAATCCCCCCCAAAGTACATCTTACGTAGCCAAAACCAACTTCATATTAATCTTCTATATATTATTCAATTCACAACTTCTTATTACGTATCCCCCCTGCAGTGTAGTTCTTCCTATTGCGGTGCAATCCCAAATCTTTTATAACTTCATAAAAGTTATTCTAATGTAACCTCCAATTAATGTCACACAACCTTGATTTTAATCTTTCACAACTTCCAATTTAATCTCATGCATATGCATGATATCATGACTTGGGACGTGGATTCTCCTAAACTTTATAGAGTAATCATCCAAAATGGGAAAAGTGAAAAAACAAACCACTAAAAAAATGATGATAGATGATTAAGGAAGATACCAAGTCTATAAATGAAAAATGAAGTGAATAGATCAAGATTCCAATAATTCTCGCAAGTTTTTTCAAGTGTTTCTAATTTTACAATCTGTAATTGCTACGGTTTGTTTATATCCTATATCGACTCTAATATTTGGTCTAAAAATCAATTTTTTTTGTAAGTTGTTTGTTCCTCCATGTAAAAGACACCACTATCTCGCATTTTGCCTCCTCGAAAAAAGTATCGGTCTATGACTTCATGATGAAAATGGAAACATATTTGTAATTATGTTGTGACTCCTTTACAAATTCAAATTCCATTCTAGTGGAATTTCCCTTCATGAAGTGTGAAGTCATTAGTATAAGATCCATTGGATCCTATCTACTATAAAAACCATTATGTTCATTTTATTCTTTTTTTATTGTTTTAATTTGATCTAAATTTCAAATAGTAAATTCAACCCCCTCTTAACCACATTTTATAATATATTCAACAAATAATTGGTATCTGAGTGATACTTTATTAGCTTTCAATACCTTAATTTGTCTTAGGGAAATATCATGTACATTGACTAGTTAATTCACCCCCTCTTGATTAATTTTTTTACTATAATTGGAAAACAATTGGTACGAGAATAAGGATATGTTAGTTTTTCAGGATCTTAACCAATCTTAGAGCAAGATCATTCATAATTACTAGTAAAGGGACCATAAATGGTTGGATACCCTCTAGGATACCATACTTTGATGACTCATATTACACATATTGGAAAATAAGGATGGAAAATTATTTAAAGAATTATGGAATACAAAATTGGACAATCGTGATCAAACAATATAAATGATGCGCCCCCAAGTTTCATCACCACCCAAGAGTGCGAGTTCAAAATTTAGAATTTATCTTTTCATGGAACCTAATCACTAATATTACAAAGTGAAACATGGTAGTAATAATTTATGAGATCAAACTGTTGGGAACAACAAAAACCAAACCTAGAAAAATGTTCTATATTATTGACTTAATGGACTTGATTGAAACTAAGTTTAAAAACTGATCCAAAGACATAAAAATAATCGAAGGCAAGAAAAAATAAGAGCACTTTTTAAATGGATGAAAACCTTTTATTAAGACAAAGATAGTGGATTGATTTTAAAGGATGTGTTTTCTTAAACTGTGATTTTATTGTATTGAAAAGTAACATGGTTGAATAGTTGATAGAATCCTTGAGGATAATTATTATTGGGAATCCATGACCTAGCATTTTATCACCGGATGTTAAAACTCTAGATGATATGTAGTGGAAAACCAGGTCTTTTGGAAGGACTACCTTGACTAAGTTTACCGAAAGATAGGAATCCTCACACCCTACTCACCACACAAAGTCGATTCCCACAGGCACTCAAGCGAACTCACACCTCAAAAAAATAAAAATGAAAAAAATGAAGGAGAAGACATAAGAAATACCATGGTTCAGACAATGTGTACTACATCCACAGGAGAAACACTAATGCTCTTTGATTACGATAGGATGTTACAAGGATCAAAACTTTAACTGGAAAAACCAATCTATATGGATTAATTATAGGAATTAAATCTTCTATAATTAGAATCATTATATTGATTCTCTGATCACTATTCACATGGTCCTGACCTTCCTTTTATAGAAGTTTCAGCTGGTCATGCCAGTAGTACTAACCTCCTACAAACATGGAGATCCCTCCATTTGGAATGATGATTGCTGATCTCTAGTAGCCCACTAAAAACTTGAATGCTTGTCTTAATGAACATCTTGAGATAAACTTGCATTAGTAACTCTTATCTGCCTTATGTCCAAACCATCACTCATGCATCACATCCATTGGAAGTTTTCTTCTTTTGATTTCTCTTCCATCTGATAGAGGGATTATGCCACTTGAGCCTGAGTCTCTTAGATTCTATACTATCTAACTCTCTATCATATGACAATCTCTGTATGGTGGACCATATCTGATCAACTAAATCCAACTTCACATCCCAACATTCTCCCACTTGAATGATACATCAGAGAACCTCTAACAATTCTCTAACACTTTGGAACATCCTTGAATTTCTATAGAAAAATTAATCAAGAAGTGATCTCCATTATCTATCTATTTACCCAAGTCCTACTGAGGCATAATGTTGCCTCAAAATTTCTTGGACTAACACCTTGGTAAACATGTTTACTGGATTTTGGATTCTGTCTATCTTTCAAAAATCCAACTTCGAATCCTCCAATAAGTTCTAGATGAAGTGGTATTTCAGATCAATATGCTTTGTCCATGCATGGAACACCAGATTCCAATCAAAGTGAATCACAGTCTGATTATCACAGAATAAAATTCCACCCACATGACTTCTTTTGAGATCTTTCAACAATCTCATCAACCAAACAACTCCTTCCCAGCTTCCATTACAGCCACATACTCCACTTCCATTATGGACAAAGTAACAATCCATTGCATTCACAAAATCCAAATGACTGCCATTACTCCATGAATAAACATAATCCCCATGGTGTTCTTCCTAGTTTCATAATGTCCAATGAAGTTAATATCAACATAACCTCACAATGGATCATTCGTCCCAAAGCACAAGGCTATATATTCCGATCCCTTCAAATATTGGATGATCCATTTCACATACTCCTAGTACTCCATTCCTTGATTTGAAATGAATTAGACTACAACTCCTACTAAGAATGAAATGTACAGTCATGTACATATCATGGCGTACATCGAACTTCCTACCGTTGATGAAAACAAAACTTTCTCCATGTATGCAACCTCATATTTTGTTTTAGGTGCCTTCTACTTAGACAATTTGAAGTGTCCAACTAATAAAGTTGAGACCAACTTGCATCCAGTCATCCTAAATATTTTTTTGACCTTCCAGATGCATTCCTTATGAGATAAAACCAAAGTCACAAATTCTTTATCTCTCAATATTCATTCCTAATATCTTCTTGGCCTATTTGAGATCTTTCATCTTGAACCTTTCAGAAAAACCCTGCTTCAGCTTCTGAATCCTTTTATCATCCTGTCCAACTAGCAGTATGTCATCTACATATAATATAAGTGTAATTAAACTCCCATCATTCCATGCCTTCTGGTATCAACAATAGTTATTGTTGAACTGAATGAATCCTTCATCCTCTAAAATGCATTGAACATTAAATTACACTTACTTGGTGCCTATATCAAGTCTTAAATTCTTTTCTTCATCTCATATAATTTTTTTTTATTTTCATCTTCCATGAAACCCATCAGTTGATTCATGTAAATATCTTCCACTAAATCGCCATAAAAGAAGGTCATATTTACATCCATCTATTCTAAGTGTATATCATCCATATAATTCATGATCAATTTTTTTTGGTTGGTATTATGTTTACCTATCAATGAGAATATCCCTGATAATTCAATTATTTCTATTGAAATAACTTCACCTCCATCAATACCTTGTACCTTATTCTTCTATCATCTTCTTCCTTTAAATAGAATACCCAGTTGTTCTCTAGTTCTCTCTTACCTTGTGGTAACTCAGTCATCTCCCATGTTTCATTAGTATCTAAAAAACAAAATTCTTCCTTCATAAATAACTCCCACATTTTAAAGTCATTGAGAGTATCCAAATCTTCTAGTATTTCTGGTTCCACACCATCCATAAGAAGAAATAAGTTCATTTCAACTCCAAGCCTTTGAACTAGTTTTTTTGACTTTGGTAGATCTTTATAAGACTTGTGGCTCAAATTTTTTAAATACTACAATGTTTGATGCTTTGTTTGATGCTCTTTAGCACATTTTATACTAGTATAATTTCTAGAATTCTAGTTCTTCCATTTGAAATCACCAAAATTTTCATCATTTAGTATTTCAATTCAGATAAAATTGGACTTGGTCAGTTGATTCCTTACTCTCAATTTCCTTATCATCCAAGTTTCAATCCATCTAAAGAACCTTCTCTATAAAGAGAACATCCCAACTTCTGATGAATTTTCATTTTTTATTATCCTATATTTGAAATCCAAAATCTTTATTTCCATATACCATAAGGAAACATGCCTTGGACTTAGCTCCAAGATTATATCTATCCTTTTCATTGAAATTGACATAGTGAATACTTCTGAAGATTTTTAGGTAGCAAAATTCTGGTAGTTTATCAGACCATAGCTATTCTAAAACTTTATATCCTAAAGAAGATGATAGACTTTAGTAGACCAAGTATGCTTCTATGTTAACCACTTCTGTCTAAATTTACTTAGTCATTCCTGAGTGTACATGCATGCTCCTTGCATTCATTTTTTCAATGTATGATTCATCCTTTTTGTCATACCATTCTGCTGTGGTGTACCAGACATAGTTCTCTCTAGGACAATCCCTTTCTTTTGAAAATAGTTCTAGAAAGTTTGTCCATTGTATTCACTACCATTCTCAGACCTTAATAATTTTAACTTCCAACCTATTTACTTACCTACCATGGTCTTCTACTAAATGAATGCCACATGCACATAAGATTTATGGAATTAGGTCCATAATTTCCTTGTAGAATCATCAATAAATATCACAAAGTAAAGTTACCCACTATGATATCGAAGGGGGAATGTCCCCTAATGTTCGAGTAAACAAGTTTTAACATCTGAGCTCCAGGTTTCCATCTGTTCAAGTTTAAAGTCACCCTTCTTGGTTTTTCCAAAAAAACATCTCACAAATTCCAATTCCAGTGTGATCTAGGTTTAACATGCATTTTGGGATTAGAACTTTTATTTTCTTGTTATTGAGATGTTTGAGTCAACAATTCCATAAATCCAGACTATCATACATTGTTTCTATGACATATACCACTCCATCTGATCATTTGGATAAATATAGGTTCCCATCCTTTACTCCTTACCAAACCACCATGGAACCTCGAGTCACCTTCCAAACTCTTTCAGCAAAGCTAGTCCCATATCCCACCTCATCGAGATGAACTATGGAAATTAGGTTCTTTCGTAGCCCTAGGATGTGTCTAACTTCTTTCAGCTATAATAATATCCTATTATTTATCCAAACATTAACATTTTATTTCCTAGCTATCTCTAGAGCCTCATCATCTACCAAATGCACCTTACCGAACTTTCCAGACACATAACTCACTATGTAGACTTGATCGAATATTGAGTGAAAATATTCCACTAAATTAATCACCCATGAATCTATCAAAATATTGATACTTAACAACAAACTGTTTCCTCCCTTAACCACACTCATATAATTTAAAATTCCAGATGTTGATCTTTTAGATGCTTCCTTGCAACTTATGAAATCCTTCTTGATATACACTCTCTTCCCATAACTCCAACATGTAGGACTCAAACTATTTGACTTGCCTTAGAGTCTATAATGACCCAAAATTTTATAAATAAAATTCCCTTTTTGAATGAATAAATTCCTTATCAAGTAATGTAGTTATAGAAAACACATGCACTACTTTGGTTATTTTTTGATAGTTATAGTATTTTGAATTTAAAAGAACGTTAAGAATCATAACCATTGATAATATAGCTATTTTAAAATGACCATTAAGATTATTTTATTAAGGGCTATGATAAAGTCCAATTGATATAGGCAAAAGAAAAGATGGCCTCAACCAATAGGACCATACCCTATAAAGCCCATTTATCAGAGATCTTGAAGGAGATAACATCTATGGGATTTTCCCTTGATCAAGCCCAATATGAGATTCAACAACTAAAGAACAAGAAAAACCGTTTACAGGAGAAGTTCAAACTCATCAAGATAATGACCCAAAACATATATGCCGAACAACTTTAAACAATCTCACCATCGCACACCTTACCTATAGGGCATTCACTGGTATAATAAAGGACTATGTATCTAGACCCTAAAAGGATGAATTTTATATTTTTATTTTCAATAAAATAATGATTATATTTATTAATTTTATTATTACTTCTTAAATGATTAAATAATGAGTTTGATAAAAATTATATTTTTATACGATGAAATACAAATTATATTTTTGGGAAATATATAGTTTCAATCAAGACGCTATTTTTGATAAATTCAAGAATTTTTGAAATAAATGATATTTTAATAAAATATTATTATTAAATAATATTTATTAAATATAAATGACAATATAATTTTATTAATTCAAATGTAATTTTTATAAGGGTAAAAAAACTGTTATTTTAAAAAAACCCAGTATTTTTCAATAAATGATGATTTTTTATTTAAAATTATTAATTATCATATTTATAGAATTATTTTTATAAAAAAATATTATTTTTGAAATTACCATGTCAAAATTATCCAACAATGATTTTTTATAATTTTCTAAGCTATTCAATTTTTTGGGTCAAAATTAAATACTGTATAAATATACAGTGTTTATTATGACATCATAAATTCCCAAAAGTGATATAATAAATACTATAAAGAGTATCCATGACCAAAATTATGTTTTATATTTAAAATAATGTGTTTTTTATGTTATTTGATTAATTTTATAAACCCTTAATGAATCCTACAAAAGCTAAATTATATTTTAGGATTTTAAAATCAATTCTTCATAAAGATGAATCACTTCTACATCACCAAGGGTATTATTATAATGAATTATCTTCTTATCCTTATAAAATAATTAGAAAAACCATCTTTGGAAAAAACCATGGGAAGGTTTTTGGTTTTGATTACATTATTATATAGAGTCCAAAACCTATGTTTGGAAGTTGGTAAATAATTATACTCTCTTTTTCTATATAAACCCACCCAAAATACCATTTCTCTTAACTCAGAAATATTATAGAATGAATTTAATCTACCCTTCCATCTCTATATCCCCCCTAAGGTGCTCCCAATATTTTAAGAAGCTCTTCTCAAGATTTTAGAAGCACCCTATCAAGGTAAGAGATCCTATCCTCCTCTTTATTCAAGCACCTTCTTTATGTAATGCCTTTTGATTTCCAATTATTCAAGTTATGATATGTTTTTACACACCCCTATTACTATCCTTATGATTTATAAGTAATGAGAGACCCATTCCTCTCTCATTCATCCCTTCTATAAACATTTATGGATACCCGCTATGCTGCCAAAATTATCCTGTGATTTTCCATGCCAAACATTTCAATAGTGAATACCTATATCCATTTCCACTCAAGGGTATTCACATAGTTGTAAATATCATTCATTGATTGGGGATTTACATGTATGTAACCCACACTCTTTAATCATGAGGTTAAAATTGATTAAATTCATCCTTATGTTGTATGATCGATGTGACACACTTCTGCATGTACATGATATGAAAGTGATGAGTGGGCCCATAATTATATATCCCTCCAATGAATTGGGTAATATTTTTATCTCATGAGATGCCATTTTTAGTATATAGGAGGTTATCCTAAGAACACTATGTTATGTTGTCTTGGCGGTTGGCCTTGTATTATGTTTATGATGTTATGTTTTATGTTGTTTCCACATTCCTATGTTGCCTTTATGTTATCATGTTATATCATGACACATTATTCAATATTAGGTTTCTCACCCCACTTATGTTACCATGATATTCCTATTGGATCACATTTATTGCTTTACCTTATGCTATGTTTTTTATTCCATTACCAGGCTTTATAGCTCACCCATTTCTTATGTACATCCCCAGGTTATTCCATGCAGTTTTAGAAGATCCAAGGAATATAAGGGCGTGTTTCAAAGTTTTTAAATAATGATGTTGTACCCATGTTTCAGGTTAATGTTCTATGTACCTAGTTTCCCAAAGTCACTAGGTCTCATGATCTTCTAGGGTTCTATTAAGTGTATATTTATGTAATAAATCATGAATTAAGGTGTAATAAAATAAAAGTCGTCATAGTTGGTATTAAAGTAAATTATAGTTATTTTTGGGGATTGAGATTAAAAAAATATAGTGAAAGACTTAGGTATAAGAATAAACATAGGAAAACATACCTAAATTTTGGTAAAGTATAGAGTTAGTGGTTTCTAAGAAAATACAACCCTGTCTGGATACTAAAAGTGGATATGAATTTGGTATAGTTGTGCCTAGGGGTAATAACCTTGAAAATGGTGCATTGAACTAGACTAGGTCATCACTTGGTGCAGAAAATAGACCTTACTGCACACCTAGCTTAACACTCCCAGAGGATATTCTTTGGTAAATTCACAAGCTCTTTATGAACCTTTATGAAGGAAACAAAATGCCTATAAGATTTTATATTAGGAAATAGATCATGGATAACTTAGATCAAAACCTAGAAATTCATAGGTCAAGGAATATATATCATTTATGAGTTTTCCATTTAATTTTTATGGTTTCCCATTTATGTCTTTAATAGTTAAAAAAATCACCATCCTTTGTTTTCCCTTTATTTCTAGTCAATGACCAGAAATAGGACGAACTAAGTCAACAACCAATGTGAGGGGAAATATGATGACTACCAGAATGATATTCTTAGCCCGATGGGAGCATAAATCACAAAATTTTTGAAAATAATTTCTCAATAGAATCAGGTTCTGAACAGAAACCAGAATCAAGAGGAATGCCCAAATCCTCCTAAGAAAGAGAAAGTTGCAATTGAGACCTTTATGCGATAAAGACCTATGACTTTCAGTGGATCTTCTAATCCTTTAATCACATAACAATGGATTAACTCCATTGAAAATATCTTCTCCATCCTTTAATGATCCTAGAAAGAAAAGGTTGTGCTGGCTGTTTATCATATGGAAGGAGAAATTGATTAACGATGGATGTTGTCCAAGAATATAAAGCCTGAGGAGGTGATAAAAGTTATGGAGTGGAAGGAATTATGGATTTATTTTGATAAATATTTTCCTTACACTCTCATACTTAAAATGTAGAGGTATTTCCTTATCCTCAAGAAAAAGGATGAAGAATCAATCAGGGCGTACAAAGTGAACTTCAAAAGACTTGCATGATACACCTTTGGATTTTTCATCAGCTTTGAAATTAAAATTGACCACTTATTTTGTGGGATAAAGGTGAGTTTACAAAAAGTATTAGACATTCCGGACTTTGATAGTTATGAGTAAATTGTTCGATGTTCCCTCAAAGTCAATATAAAGATCAACGAATCTCAAGGTTCTTATGGGGATAATAAGTAGAAAATAGAGTTTAATTTTGGAGGTACAATGGATAAATATAATGGTGGAAAGAAAGTAAAAAATCCCACATCCCACTTGTCAAAAGTTTGGGAAGAAAAATCTCAGTAATTTCCTGAAGGGGACAAGGAAATGCTTTAGGTATGAGAAGGAAGTGAACCTAGCTAGCGATTTCTGATGGGAGTAACCCACCAATGTGATGGAAGAAAGGAATGATCTAGTCAACACTCAGCCTATTATAGAATGTTTAAACTACAAGGAAAAAGGAAACTATGTGAATCAATTCCCTAATCTAAGGTTTGTTGATGATAATTAATAAAAACAACCTCTAAGGCCTAAAGAGAAAGGGCGAGCATATGTCATCAAAATTACTGAGGTGGATCTGAAAATGAAGTGATGATAGGTATGATAGTTATTCATTATAGGATAGTGAATATAATATTTTATTTTATTTGTATTCATTCTTTCATATCACACAAGTTTAGTAGAACTATTCAAACACCACCTCATAACATAAAAGTTGAGTTATCAATGAAGATGGTAAATGGATCATTTTTTGCACCCTAAGAATATAAATCACTCCCTGTCCAAATTTGAGAGATGAATTTCCTAGAAAACCTTATGATACCCCCTTAGTGTAATTCAATGATATTCTAGGCATGGATTTAATTCCCTTTTATAGATCTAAAATAATTTTCTGAGAGAAGGTAACCACCCTCCGTATTGAAAATTGCCCTCTGATTATATACAATTTCAGGGAAGAGGATGAATATTCTTTGGTAACAATATCTCTAGAATGGATATTATTACCTTTCCAGAAATATTATCTATCTAAAATGATTGATACTAAATAAAATATCATCCTTGATGACATTCCCATTGTAAGGTAAATCACTAATGTGTTTCCTAAAGAATTGTCCGATTTTCCTTCTAGTTGTGAATTTGATTTCTCATTCGAGTTATTACCCAAAGCTTTACCAATATCCAAAAATCCATATAGAATGGACGTTGTTGAACTTTAGGATTTGAAGAAACAATTACAAGATAATAAGATAATGGGTTTATATGCCCAAGTGCTTCACTGTGGGGTGCACCAGTCCTTTTTTCAAGAAGAAGGATGTGTCAATGTAACTATAAATTGATTATCGTGAGCTCAATAAGATCATGATAAAAAACAAGTATCCTATGCCACATATTAATTAATTTTTTGATCAACTATTTGGATACTAGTAATTATATAAGGTGGATCTTTGGTTGAGATATTATCAAGTAAAGGTGAACAAGGTGGATATCCCCAACAATAATTTTCATACAAGGTACAAGCACTATGATTTCATAGTGATTCCATTTGGACTCAATAATTCCCTAGAAATATTTATGGAATTTATGAATATATTCTTTAGGGATTACCTTGAAAATTTTTTGGTAGTATTTATAGATGATATTCTTCTCTACTCTAAAAGTAAGGAGGAACACAAAAAAACATTTAATTATTGTACTGAAGACCTTGCAGAAGTAAAAGTTATATGTGAATTATAGTAAATGTGAGTTTTGGTTGGAGAAAGTAAATTTATTGGTGCATGTTATCACCAAAAAATGGATATATGTAGATACTTAAAATTTAAGGAAATTGATGGATGACCAAGACCAACATCTGTGATAGAAATCAATAGTTTCCTTGAATTAACTCGGTACTATCATTGATTTTTGAGAAACTTATCATAATTTTCAAGCTCACAAACCAAGCTAAATTGAAAGGGTGTTAAGTATTTTTGGACTAATGAATGTGAAAAAGATTTAAGGAGTTGAAGAAGAGTTTAATCACTACACATGTGTTCACATTACCCACCAATGGAGAAGGATTTGTGATCTATAATGATGCATCCAAAAAGGGATTGGGTTGTGTACTCATGCAAGATGAAAAAGTGATAGCCTATTCCTCCCACCAATTAAAGATCCATGAGTAGAACTACCCAACACATGATATATAATTGGTAGTAGTGATCTTCACATTGAATATTTGGAGACATTATATATTTGGAGAAAAGTGTGATATATTTATAGATCATAAAATCTTTAAGTATATATTCACACAAAAGGAACTTAATATGAACCAATAAAGGTGGTTAGAGCTGATCAAGTATTATGATTTTTCAATCCATTACCAGCCCAATAAGGAAAACAAAGTGGCATGATCTGAGTAGAAAGGATTCTGAAACCCTATCCATGATGAGGATAAAAAGGGATCCAATATTATTAGACATGAAAAGGATGGACATGGGAATAAGAAAAGGGTATTCATCCTACCATTATTAAATAACTACTCAAGCATCTATTATTTAAAGGATCAAAGAGGCCTAGAAAGATGATGAGTTGTTACAGAAGAAGGGAGTTGTTACTAAAGTTAGAGTTATAAGGTTTTGAAACCTGATTTTTGTCCCATAAAAACCAAAACTAAAGTGGGAACTTCTAGATAATGTGCATAGATAACCCTTCTATATTCATCTAGAAATCACTAAAATGTATAAATATTTGAAGAAAAACTTTTAGTGGGACAACATGATGAGGGAGGTTGCGGATTTTGTATCTTGATGCTTGGTATGCCAAAAATTCAAGCTAAAATGACAGAGTTCTAAGGGCATGTTGAAACCATTTACCATATCAATATAGATATTGGAAAACATAACCATGGGTTTCATCATAGGACTCCCCATGACACCTAAAATTAATAATGTCATTTGGGTGATAGTCGATCATGCTACCAAGTCAGTGAATTTCATTTCTATCAAGGAAGATTTATCACTTGACCAACTTTCCAAGATATACATAAGAGAAGTGGTAAAACTACATGGAGTTACACTCTCTATTGTATATGATCGACAACTAAGGTTTACCTCAAGGTTTTGGAGAAACCTTCAGCAAGCATTGGATATAAAACCAAGATTCAGCACTGATTATCACTCTCAAACAAATAGTCAGTCTTAAAGGACCATTCAAACTCTTGAGGATATACTGAGATCATTTTCAATGGATTTACAAGGATGTTGGGACCAACACCTCTCCCTATTGGAATTCTCATATAACAACAGTTTCTATTCTAGCATTCAAATAGAACCTTATGAGGGTCTGTATGGGAAAAAGAATTAAACTTCAACATTCTAGGATGAAGTCAAAGAGAAGAAGATGATGGGGTCTGATCATATCCAGGATATGATAGATAAGGTTCAAACCATTCAAGGTCATATGAAATCCACACAAAGTGGATAGAAAATCTATGTAGACAATCATCGATGAGACCTAGAGTTTGATTTTGGAGATAAAGTGTTCCTTAGTATATCACTGTGGAATAAAGTCATGAGGTTTGGGAAGAAGGAAAATATTATTCCTAGATACACTGGCCCCTTTGATATCCTTGATCATATTAGAGAAATGGATTATCGACTAAAATTCTCACTTAACCTATCTCTAGTACATGAGGTGTTCTATGTATCCCATTTGAGAAAGTACATACCAAAACTATCACATATAATGAATCTAGAGGTGGTATCATTGGAGAATGATCTTTTGTACGAGGAGAATCTAATAAAGATCTCAGATCATAGAGATAAATTTTTACAAAACATGTAACTCACCTAGTCAAAGTGTTATGGTGGAATCACGAGTTTGAGGAAGCGATATGAGTACCAGAAGAGACAATGAAATAGAAGTACCCTCATCTATTTTGGTGTATGAAATAAAAATTTTAAAGATGAAATTTATGAAGGGGGAATAATCTAATGACCCAAAATTTTATAAATGAAATTTCCTTTTTGAATGAATAAATTTCTTATCAGGTAATGTAGTTATATAAAACATATGCACTACTTTGGTTATTTTTTATAGTTATAATATATTAAAAGAATGTTAAGAATCACAAGCACTGATAATATAGCCACTGTACAATGACTATTAAGATTATTATATTAATTTTTATGATAAATTCTAATTGATACATATGAAAGAAGTGATTTCCATGAACAGTAGGATCATACCCTATGAATCCCATTTATCAAAGATTTTGAGGTAGATGGTATCTCTGGAATTTTCCCTTGACCAATCCCAAGATGAGATTCAACAACTAAATCATGAGAAAATCCATTTATAAGAGAAGTTCAATCTCATCGAGATCATGACCTAAATCATGTACACCGATGTGACAACCAGAACTTTTTGAATAATATTTGTTTCCTGAAAATGTGTGTTATATTATTTTGTACTCAACATAAATATATCTCTTTAATAATGAAGTGAGTATAATTTGAAATGTGACCATCGGGTCCTGACAGTTATATAACCATTGGTCAATTATGACCATTGGTCAATATGACAGTTGGAAACTATAATCTTAATAATTATTTTAACATTATAATTATTGTTTATAAGTAGAAATGATAAAGAAAAAATCTATGTAGAAAGAAGAGTCGATTGCCTCATCTAGTAGAGTCGTGCCATACGAAGCCCATTTTTTAGAACTTGGGTGGGAGGTATCATCACTGGGATTCGATCTTGACCAAGAATAAGCTAAGATTAATCATTTAATCTTGAATAAAATCACCTATGGGAGAAGTTCAAGTTCGTGGAAATTACCACTTGGGCGATGTTAGCCGAGTCGCCCCATGAGTCTATCGCCATCACACACCTCACCCTTAGGTTGTATATGGGTGTTATAAGGGGTTATTTATCGAGTCCTTAGTTACTTATTGTATAATCCCTTTGTATAAATAAAACTATTATTCCATCATTTATGTTTTAAGAATAGTCTTTCTTAAAAATATAACGAATTTGATAAATTGATTTTTCTGAAAAAATTGTACTTTTTAGAAATGATATAATTATTATAGTAAATTAAGGTATTATTAATAATGATTATTTTAATTAAATATTATGATTAAAACACTCTTATTTAAATTTAAATTTTGATATTTTTTTTCAAGTGTCAGAAATTTTAGTATATATTTTAATATGCATTTTCTATCTACTATTATTTTTAATAAATAAATATTTTTCTATTTAAAAGTTAAATTTCTCATAATTATAGAATTATTATGATAAAATAAACATAATTTTTGAAATCATCACATCAAATTTAGGTTAGGGTTAATTTATGAGAATTTTATAATTTTTTTCGGTGAATAGTAAAAATACAGTTTTGAGTTTTCGGTATGTTTAATGACACAATAATGATGTAATAAGTAATATAAATTTCTGGTCAACTATTGTGGATTAACATAAAATATTAGGTGTCCCAAGTAGCCAATACCATGGGAAAGCCCATGGATTTTCAAATACCACTACCGAGGTGTCCAAGGAAATTAATAAAAAAATACATCACTTTTGCTATAAATACCCACCAATTTATCCATAATATTTCATTACAAATTAATCATATATGAATATCTGGTAGTTTTACCTCCAAAAAAGTCATCCCAAGGTTTCCTTAAGCCCCCAATGTCCCAATCTTCTAGTTTTAATAGTTACTCTTCAAGGTAAGTGAAATCTCAACTTCTCTTTTCCTTTTAAGTTCTCTTTTTATGTGGTACATCTTTCAAATTTCTATAATATGTTATTCTATCAATTTTATTATATACCTTTACTATATTAAGAGTATTTTATTAATTGAATACCCTTTTCTCCTCTCTTTTTAATTTTCCCTAAAACCATTTTTTATACCCGCTATGCTACTAGCTTTTCTTCTCAAAATTTCTCTATTTTTCTCAAGAAATTATTCTATTTTATTTATGTGAATACCAAAACCTCTTTATTTTCTAGGTGTATTCACCAATATGTAAAAATCCTTTATTTTATTCTATAATTTACATACATAAAACCCTAATTCCCTTTCTCTAGGTTATAAATAACATAATGACCATGTTTTTAATCACTTTTTAAAATGTCGTGATTTTGATACGAAACCCATTTTTTATTCTAAATGAGTTATTTATGAGAAGTTTGATTATGATATATGTGGTTCACATTAATTAAAAAATATTAAGGGTGCACCCTGATAGTGATACAATGCATTGGATGAAGTATTTAATCTCTAGATATGACATTTTTTATGACACCTTGGTGAATAACCTTGGTAATTTTTATGATACCTCAGTGAAAAACCTTGGTGATATGCTTATTAATGTATAAAATAAATGTTTTAGACTCATTTATAAGCTATGATTCATGTTATTTATGATATTTCTCATCTTCTATTTTTCATCCCATAATGATATTATTTATGTTCTTATTGAATTTTCTCAAGATCACATGTAAACTGTTTCCCATACTTTTCCTTAATGGGCCTTATGCTCACCCTTTCCTTTGATGTATATCCCAAAGTTATGATATGTAGTAAATTTACTTATTATGAACCTATTATGAAAAATTTTAAGTGTATTATAATAATTTTTTATGTTTTAATGTATTATGTACCTTGTTTCCAAGAAACTAAACTTTAAAAGACCCTTTTTTTTGTACAATGTAATGAAATGATATTTAATAAAAAGGCATGATGCCATAGTTGGTATAAAAGGATGGTTTAGTTATTTGTGAAAATTAGGATTTAAAAAAATTAGGAAGAACCCTATAGAAATGTTTAAATATAGGAAAAATATCCAAGTATTTTGGTGAAATAATAAGTAAGAGGTTTATGAGAAAAGAGACCTCTATCTAGATACAAACAAGTAAATATGGCTCTAGAAAAGATGTGTCTAGGGGTAACAACTCTGACAAGGTGTGTCGGGATTGAATTTGTGTAACCTGGTACATGAAAATAAGCCTTGTTTCACTCCAGGTTTGACACTCTTGGGGGATATGTTTGGTTAATCACAAGATTTTTATGAACCATTATAAAGGATTTATAGATAATGTAATCATTGTTAAATAATAACATATTTAATTATGATGTTTTAAGACATAAAATTCATTTAGAGTTATAAGATTCTTAAATGAAACCCATTTCTCACTAAGGTTTTCTTCTTTTAGAAAATGGAGGGAAATAGGAGAAACCACATAAATGGTGAGCACAATGGACCAGGCACTGATGGACTTCTGATGGAATCCGGAATGGAAAACTTCATGAGACTGATAAATCAACTAGATCGAGTTATGAACAATAACTTGAATCAAGCTGAGAGACTAAATTCACCTTGAAGGGAACAAATTTCTATTGATTCCTTTATGCATCAACAACCACCTTCTTTCAGTGGGTCTACCGACCTATTGATTTCTAAACAATGGATAAGCTCTATCGAAAAGATCTTTTCTGTACTCCATTGTTCAAAACAAGATAAATTCACCCTGACTGTTTACCACTTAGCGGGAGAAGCAATTTAGTTGCGGGAACTGATAAAAAATATAAATCCAAGAGGGGATATTGATGCAATGGAGTTGTAAGAGTTCATGAGAAACTTTTTCAAAAAATATTTCCCCCATTCGATGTGAACGAAAATGGAGAAGGAATTCATAGAGCTAAAGCATAAAGAGAATGCATCTATGGGAATCTATGAGATGAACTTCACAATACTTTCTCGCTACACCTCTAGATTTTCCATAGATCCTAATGTAAATATTGATAAATTCTTTGGTGGACTATAACCCCATCTACGGAATAATATTTCCAATCAAGACTATGAAAACTACGAGGAGATAGTACGAAGTGCTATGAAGGTTGAACTGAAGTTCAGTGAGATACAATGGTCTCAAAAATCTAATGAAAATAAGATATATTTGGATCTAAGATTAGGGATGATATTTGATCAAGAAAGAGGAGGAAAACAAGTGTAACTTTCCACATGCAATAACTGTGGGAAGAAGTTTTCATAGAAGTGCTTACTTGGGAGCGGGAAATGTTACAAGTGTGTAAGAGAAGCCCATATTTCTCAGAACTATCGTAGCATGGTGAAGCCTCAACTTATCAACACTAAATACAAAGTGAATATAGTGCAGGCCCTGCATGAAGTTCAATTCTTTAAGTATGGATAGCTTGGTAACTTTTCCAATCACTATCCAAATTCAAAGTTAATAGAGGGGAATCACCATCAACCCCAATATAGGCCAAGGGAGAAAGGTAATGTTTTTTCTATCATGATGGATAAAGTTTAAGCTCTAAATTATGTAGTGATAGGTACTCTTTTTGTTCTCTCAAAGCTATCAAGCACTTTGTTTGATTCTGGTTCTACACATTCCTTTATTTCCTCCAAGTTTGAAAAGAATATATAATCAATCCTTGAACTGATATAAGTAGAGTTATTAGTCAAGACTCCAAGAGGGATTATCCAATCATCAAAAGTGTATAGAAACTTTAGTATTCAATTTGGAAAGCCCAATCTCATTACAAGTCTAGTAGTCCTTCCCATGTTAGAATTCACCATTATACTAGGGATGAATTAGATCTAAAAGTATAATGCCAAGATCAAGTGTATAAGAAATTAAATCTTAGTATTCTTGAATGGAAAAACTATAGTTTTTTTCTAAAGGAGAGACATCACAACCTAATCTTTTTTATAAAAGCACCACCCATAGCCTTCTTTATAAAAATGACCAGTGAAGATGGAGAAGGAGATGAAAGTATACAAATAGAGAATACCCCCACCATTCAAGAATACATTGATGTATTTTCTAAGAATTTACCTATAAATACCCCAAAAAGAGAGTTAGAGTTCTCCATTGAACTCATGACCGGATCCAAGTCAATATAAAATACCTCGTATATAATGGAAAATGTAGAGTTGGAGGAATTAAAGAAACAAATCCAATATCTTTGGAGAAGAGTTTTATCTGACCAAGTGTGTCTCCTCCAATGGCCTGAAGGCCTTCATTTTTTATTGATTTTTGATAATCCACCTTTCAAGGGGTGAGGTGGAACCCTTACAAGGCTCGTAGGTGTAAGTATTACATGGACCATAGGCCTTAGAGGAATTCATTTCCCGTAGGCTTCAAACATTACATACAACCCAGACTAACTACTTGGAACTGCTCCTCCCCAGTATCTTCATCATGAAATCAACTCTCCACCTTCACATGGATATTCAGTTAGGCTTTCCCGTGCATGAAAAGGCTTGTCCCGATGGTAGGTTACATACCCTCTCATTCTTGCAATCTGTTTAGCTTCTGCTATGGTGAAATCTCCTTGATCATCTTCCTTCTGAATCTTGTTTCTTGTAGGTTGTCTGGTTTGCAACTATACATTAAAGTGGCCCGAAGGCCTTGAGGTGGCCTAAAGGCCTTACTAACCTAAAGGCATGGGTGGCCCAAAGTCCTTAAAGGACTCGGGGACCAAATCGGTCACCCGAAGGCCTAAATGGGGGAATATTCCCGGCTTCTATAGTGCCAAATAGTGCATTCTACAATCCTGCTATAGTACCTGCTACAGTACTGCACAGTCCTACTATAGTACTGCTACAGTACCCCCAGAAAATTAGCCTTTTCCTGGATTTGATCCCGGGCCGCCTGGATGCACTTAAGGAGTCCTCACCAACTGGGCTAAGGCTCATGTGCACCAAGTGTGTCTCCTTGGGGATCACCTATTCTATTTGTGAAGAAAAAGGATGGATCAATGCAGCTATACATTGATTATAAATAACTTAATGAGATCATAGTGAAGAAAAAGTACCATCTTCCAAGAATTGATGATTTAATTGACCATCCTCATGGGGCTCAATTCTTCTCCAAGATTGACCATTGATCTGGTTATCATCATTTGAGGGTGAAGAAAGAAGATATTCCAAAGACTGTATTTCGATCAAAATATAGTAATTATGAATTTTTTTTATTCCCTTCGTCTTGACTAATGATACTTCTATATTTATGGATTTGATGAATAGATACTTTAAGGACAACTTTGATAACTTTGTGGTAGTTTTTATTGACGATATTAGGATATATTCCAAAAGTTGTGAGGAGAATAAGGATCATCTAAGGGTTATATTGAAAACTTTAAGGAAGGAGATGCTATTTGGAAAGTTTAAAAAAATGTTAATTTTGGTTACAAAAAATTTCTTTCATAGGTAACATTGTAACCAATAAAGAAATATCATTTGATCCTACGAAGACAAAGGTTGTGGATGAGTGGCCTCATCCCACAATAGTAACTGAGATTCATAGTTTTCTTGGGTTAGTGGGATATTATAAGAGGTTTGTGAATTTTTTTTCATGACTTTATAATCCACTAACCAATTTGAATAAAAAAGGGGTTAATTTTATCTAAAAAAAGGAGTGTAAGATCTGAAGAATAGATTGGTTACTATACCCTTGTTAACTTTACCCTCTATAGGAGAAGGATTCGTTATTTTTAGTGATTCATCTCTGAAAGGAATTGGGTGAATACTCATGATAAATGTTAAGGTTATTTCTTATTCATCTCAATAGTTTAAGACCCATTATAAGAACTATCCTACACATGACTTGGAGTTGGTTGCGATTTTTTTTCTCTGAATATATGGAGACACTATCTTTATGGGGAGAAATGTGATATATACATAGACCATCAAAGTTTGAAGTATATTTTCATGCAAAAGGAATTGAAAATGAGACATAGGATATGGTTGTAACTTCTTAAATACTATGATTGTTAAATTCATTTTCATATTGAAAGAGAAAAGAAGTCACTGATGCATTAAGTAGTAAATAAACTGTTTTACTGAAAATGATGAGGATTCAAGGAGATCCTTTGATCAAAGACCTAGTAAAACTGGAAATGGGAATTTTAAGGTAAGGGACATAATCAACCCTATTCCAAATGATTTATCAACCATAATTACTAGAGAAGATCAAGAAATATAAAATAGAAGATCCATTGTTACAGAAGAAGATAAAGACTATCAAGAATTAGAAGTTTCCTGATCTTAATATTGATCAAGAAGGTGTACTGAAATTTCACACAAGACTATGTGTTGTATCTATTCCATAAATAAATAAGGAGTTTATGGATTAAGCTCATAGATATATATTATCTATAAATTTTGGAAGCACAAAAATGTATAGGGACATTCGTGACCATTATTAGCGGGATAACATGAAAAGGGATATTTCTGACTAAACTACAAGATGCCTGGTGTGTCAACAAGTTAAGGTGGAGAGAAAACTTCCTAAAGGGGTATTACAAACTCTACCCATACTAGAATGGAAGTGGGAAAATACCACTATGGACTTTGTCACTGTTCTCCCAAAAATATCCAAAGGAAATAATGCGATATGGGTTATAATGGACTATCTCACCAAGAATGGCCATTTTATCTCTATTCAGGAAGATTTATCTCTTGAACAACTTTAAAAGATTTACTTTAAGGAAGTGTTGAGGCTGAATGGAGTGACACATTATATCATTTTTGATTATGACACAAGGTTCAAATCAAAATTCTGTAGAAGTCTTCAACATGCTCTGAGTACCAAATTGATTTTTAGTATGGCTTATCACCCCCAAATTGATGGCCAATATGAAAGGACTATTCAGACACTTGAGGATATGTTGAGAACATTCTCAATGGAATTTAAAGGTTGGTGGGATCAACATCATCCATTAGTTGAGTTCTCATACAACAAAATATTCCATTCAAGTATTCAAATGGCACCCTATGAAGCTCTATATGGAAATAAAGGTAAAAATCCTACTTGTTAGGATGAAACTGGTGAGTGAAAGCTTCTTAGGCCTGATGTTGTGCAAGAGATGAAAAAAAATGTTCATTCTATCCAACAACACATTAAGCCAACTTAGAGTCGGTATAATATCTACGCTGACAACCAATGAAGGGACTTAGAGTTTGATATTGGTGATAAGGTCTTCCTTTGAATTTTTCTATGGAAGAGAGTCATGTGGTTTGGTAAGAAAGGAAAACTTAACCCCATGTACATTATCACCTATAAAATCCTCGACTGCATAGGAGAAATGACCTATCTACTTTCACTTCCTAAAAATCTAGCTCAAGTTCATGATATATTCAACGTATCTCTCTTGATGAAGTACATACCCGACCCTTCTCATGTACTGAATCCTAAAGTGGTATAATTGGAACACAACCTCTCTTATGAGGAGTAGCCGATGGAGATCTTAGACTGTAGAGACAAGGTTCTACACAACAAGACTACCCACCTTATTAAAGTGTTATGGAGGAGCCATAAATATGAAGAAGCCACATGGGAACTAGAGGAGAAAATGAGGCATAAGTACCCACACCTTTTCTTAATTGAGGGAAGGATTTGAAATTTTTGGGATGAAATTTATTAAGGGGGAATAATTTAATGACCCAAACTTTTTGAATAATATTTATTTCTCAAAAATTTATGTTATATAATTTTGTACTCAATATAAATATATATCTTTAATAATGAAGTGAGTATAATTTGAAATGTGACCATTAGGTTCCGACCGTTATATGAACATTGGTCAATTATGAAATTGGTCAATATGACCATTGGAAAATATACTCTTAATAATTATTTTAATGTTATAATTATTTTTTATATGTAGAAATGAAAAAGGAAATTTAATGTAGAAAGAAGAGTCGATGGCCTCATCCAGTAGAGTCATGCCTTAAAAATCCCATTTTTCAGAACTTGGGAGGGAGGTAGCCTCATTGGGCTTTGCTCTTGAACAAGACCAATCTGAGCTTCAACATGTTAAGCTTGAATGAAATCACCTATGGGAGAAGTTCAAGTTAGTGGAAATTACCACTTGGGCGATGTTAGCCGAGTCACCCCATGAGTCTATCACCGTCGAACACCTCACCCTTAGGTCGTATGAAGGTGTTATAAGGGGTTATTTATTGAGTAATTAGTTACTTAATGTATAATACCCTTGTATAAATAAACTTATTGTTCCATCATTTCCATTTTGAGAATAGTTTTTCCTAAAAATATGACGAATTTGATAAATTGATTTTTCAGACAGAAATTGTACTTTTCAGAAATTATATAATTATTATAGTAAATTAAGGTATTATGAATAATTATTATTTTAATTAAATAGTATGATTAAAACACTCTTATTTAAATTTAATTTTTTTTTATTTTTTTCAAGTGTCGGAAATTTTACTATGCATTTTTATCCACTATTATTTTTAATAAATAAGTATTTTTCTATTTAAAAGATAAATTTCTCATAATTAGAGAATTATTATGATAAAATAAAGATCATTTTTGAAACTATCACATCAAATTTAGGTTTGGGTAAATTTATGATAATTTTCTAAAATATTTTATTTTTCAGTAAATAGTAAAAACACAGTTGTGAGTTTTCAGTATGTTTAATGAAATCACAATAATGTAATAAGTAATATAAAATTATATTCATCTCTTTTGGATTAAAATAAAATATTAGGTGTCCCAAGTGTCCAATAAAATGAGAAAATACCATGGGAAATACCATGGTTTTTCAAATACCACTACCGAGGTGTCCAATGAAATCAATAAAAAAATACTTCACTTTTCTATAAATACCCACCAATTTCTCTATTATATTTCATTAAAAATTAATAATCCATGAATATATGGTAGTTTTACCTCCCAAGGAGTCCTCCCAAGGCATCCTCAAGCCTCCAAGGTCCCAATCTTCATGTTTTAGGAGTTACACTTCAAGGTAAGGGAAATCTCAACTTCTCTTTTCCTTTCAAGTTCTCTTTTTATGTGGTATGTCTTTAAAATTTCCATACTATGTTCTTATGTCAATTTTATTCTATACCTTTAATTTATTAATATTATTTTTTTAATGGTATACCCTTTTTCATCTCTTTTTAATGTTTTCTAAAACCATATTTCATGCCCGTTATGCTGTTGATTTTTCTTCTCAAAATTTCTATCTTTTTATCAAGAAATTATTTTATTTTCTTTATGCGAATACCCAAAAATATTTCTTTTCTAGGTGTATTCACCAAGATTTAAAAATGGTTTATTTTATTCTGGAATTTATATACATAAAACCCTCATTCCCTTTCTCTGGGTTATAAATTACATAATGATCAAGTTTTAAGCACTTTATAAAACACCATGATTTTGATATAAAACCTGTTTCTTTTATTCTTCATAGGTTATTTATGAGATGTTTGATTATGATAAATGCATATAAAATTAATTAATACATATGAAGTATGTTACCTTATTGTGCTCCAATGCATTGGGTAAATTATTTAATCTCTAGATATGACATGTTTTATGATACATTGGTGAATAACCTTGGTAATTTTTATGAAACCTTAGTGATAAACCTTAGTGATATGCTTATGAATGTCTAAAATAAATTATTTAGCCACATTTCTAAGTTACGATTCATGTAATTTATAATATTCATAATGTTCTATTTTTCATTCCATAATGATATTATTCATATTCTTATTGAATTTCCTCAAGATCACATGTAAACTGTTTCCCTTACTTTCCATTACTGGGCCTTATCCTCAATCTTTCCTTTCATGTATGTCCTCAGGTTATGTGATACAGTAAATGTACTTAGGATGAACCTATAATGAAGAATTTCAAGTGGATTAGAAGTATGTTTTAAATTTTCATGTATTATATAACTTATTTCCAAGAAAATAAACTTTAAAGGATCCTATGTTTTGTATAATGTAAGGAAAAGATACGTAATAAAAAGGCATAATGTCATAACCAAACTACCCCAAGAAAATATCACCATCACATACCTAACCCTTATGAATTCACTGGTGTAATAAAGGGATATGTATATAGACCCTAACAGGATGATTTTTTATATTTTTTATTTTCAATAAAATAATGATTATAATTATCCCTTTTTATTACTTTTTAAATGATTAAATAATGAGTTTGATAAAAATTAGATTTTGATGTGATGAAACACAAATTGTATTTTTGAAAAATATATAGTTTCAATCAAGAAACTCTTTTTGATTAATTCAATATTTTTTTAATAAATTATATTTTAATAAAATATATTATTAAATAATATTTATTAAATATAAATGATAATAGAATTTTACATAGTCAAATGTATTTTTTATAAGGGTCAGGAAACTATTATTATAAAAAACCAATATTTTCCAATAAATGGGTATTTTTGATTTAAAAGTGTTAATTATAATATTTAGAGAACTATTTTTATAAAAAAATATTATTTTTGAAATATGTATATCAAAATTATCCAACAGTTAATTTTTCATCATTTTTTGAGATAGTTGATTTTTTGGGTCAAAATTAAATACGGTATAAATATATGGTGTGTATTATGACATCATAAATTCCCAAAAGTGATGTAATAAATACTATAAAGTGTATCCATGACCAAAATTATGTTTTCCTTTTAAAATAATTTGTTTTTATGTTATTTGATTAATTTTATAATCACTTAATGAATCCTACAAAACCTAAATTATATTTTCAGGTTTTAAAATCAATTATTTATAAACATGACTCATTTCCACATCACTAAGGGTATTAATTTAATATTTTTTTTTCTTATCCTTATAAAATAATTAAAACCACTCCTCTTTAGTAGAAACCATGGGGAAAAACCATGGGAAGATTTTTTGTTTTGATTACTTTATCACATGGAGTCCAAAACCTATGTTTGGAAATTAATAAAGAATTATCCTCTCTTTTTCTATATAAACCCACCTAGACTCCCATTCCTCTTCAATAAAAACTACTGGATCATGAATTTACTCTAAACTTCCCTCTCTAGAGCCCTCCCAAGGTTCTTCCAAGCTCTTAATAAACTACTCATAATATTTTAGAAGCGCCCTCTCAAGGCAAGAGATCCTATCCTTCTCCTCTTTATTCAAGCACCTTCTTTATGTCATGCCATTTTATTTCCAATTATTCAAGTTGGGATATGTTTTTACACATCCATATTATTATATTTATTATTCCCAAGTAATGATAGACCCATTTTCCTCTCATTCACCCCTTCTATAAACCTTTATGTACACCCGTTATGCTGCTGAAATTATCCTGTGGTTTTTCATGCCAAACATCTGTATAGTAAATACCCATACCCATTTTCACTCAAGGGTATTAACCAAGTTATACCTATCCTTTATTTATTTTTAATTTACATGTATGTAACCTGAAATCTTTAATCATGGGGTTAAAATATATGAAAGACATCCTTATGTTTTATGATCTATTTGGCACACTTATGTATGTACATGATATAAAAGTGATGGGTGATCTTGGAATTATATATCCATCTAATGAATTGGGTAATTTTTTATCTCTTAAAATTCCATGTATGGTGAATGAGAGGTTATCCTAAGTACACTATGTTTTTTTTCTTGGTAGTTATCCTTGATTTATGTTTATGATTCATGTTTTTTTCTATTTCCATATTCCTACGCTCCCTTTATATTATCATGTTATATCATGACTCATTGTTCAATATTATGATTATCACCCCTCTTATGTTACCTTTATATTCATCTTTTATCACATGTACTACTTCACCTTATGCTATATTTTTTTATTCCCTTACTGGGCTTTATAGTTCTCCCCTTTCTTATGTACATCCCCAGGTTATCCTATGTAGTTTTTGAATATCCAAGGAGTATAAGGGAATATTTTAGTGTTTTTAAATAATAATTTTGTACCCATGTTTCAAGCTAATGTTCCATGTACCTAATTTCCCAAAGAAACTATACCTCATGATCTTATGGGGTTTTATTAAGTGCATATTTATGTAATAAATCATGAATTAAGGTGTAATAAATTATGGGATGTCATAACTTCTCTCTTACGAATTATCACCTGACTGTTTCTTTTTATTTCTACTTTAGGGTTACCATTCTCATCCATATGCATTGAGTTAACTATATAGTGGTGTTTATAATTCCTTTATCTGAAGTTCTTCATTAGGTATTAAGTTTCATACATCCTCAAACACTAAATTAGTTTTCACACAAGAATTACTCATTGTTATTACCATCACATCCCATGAATTAAATAATGATGACAATAGTAGAAGTTACCATACATCATCTGTGAACTTCACCTTTATAGATTTAATATTCCATTAAATTATATTGAAATCCTTGACATGATTTTTCACCAGCCTTCCTTATAATATCCTTATGCTGAATAGAATTTGCATTATGAACATTTTTTTAAGTGTCTTAGGATTCTCATACATATCCTTGAGGGATTTCATGAGATCAATCATATTCTTATCCTCCAAAATGTTAAATATAACATTATATTCCAATGAAAACCTCACAAACCCAACTACCTTCCTATATAATCATTCCCATTCCCTTTATCCATCTTCTCTATACGAACATCATCCAATTGAATATATAATCCCTTTTTAATTAGATGATCCTCCATCTTCATTCCCTAGAATAAAAAATATATTCCATCAAACTTATTGATCTAGAACTTTCCTTTGTCTGAAGTATACTATTATCTAATATTGGACTCCCACTAAAAATGAAATAACATTGAGGTAAAAGTTAGCGTTACCTGAGCTGCCTCTATGTCTACTTTGAGTGAGATGAACAAACCAAATGATCTAATACCACTTGTCGGTAATCCCAACCCCAAAATATAATCAATAAATTTCAAAACTCCATATGATACATAGTTGAAAACTAGTTCTTTCAGAAGGAATCCCTCAATTAAGTTTACTGGAATATAGGAAGCCTCACACCCTACTCACTAGAAAAATACAATCCCTGTACACACTTAACAAACTCACACCTCATAAACATTATAGAAAAAAATTATAAAGAAAAGGATAGAAGAAATTACATGGTTTAGACAATGTGTCTTACTTACATGGG
Source organism: Viscum album (assembly GCA_963277665.1). NCBI lineage: Eukaryota > Viridiplantae > Streptophyta > Magnoliopsida > Santalales > Viscaceae > Viscum > Viscum album. Next base: position 473,578,111 of record OY728157.1, read on the forward strand.
AGAAACACTTCTTCTCTTTGATTATAATCATATGTTACAAGGATTATATCTTCAATTGAAAAAATTATCTAGTATGGATTAATTATAAGAATTAGATTTTTTTTAATTTGAATAATTGTGATGATTATTCAATCACCATTCAAATGGAACAAACCTTTATTTTATAGAATTTTCATCTGGTCATTCCAGTAGAATTGACCTCCTACAATCATAGAGATCCCTCCATTTGGAATGATCAATACAGATCTCCATCATCCCACGGAAAACTTGACTTCTTGTCTCTATGAACATATCAAGCCACACCTGCATCAGTAACTCTCATCTACCTTTTTTAAAAAACCATCACCTGTGTATCGCACCCATTGGGTGATATCATCATTCAATTTCCCTACCATATATTAGAGAGGTTCTACTGCCCGAGTTTGAGTCTTACGAATGTTGTACCATATGGATCTCTATCATATGAAGATCTCCATTTTGTGGACTACATATGGTTATCTGAAGCTGACTACACACCCCAATAATTAATCCCATATGTCTAGTTTTGATTAAAAATACCTATTTTTTTCAAATAATATCATCAAATTAATCTATTAATATTTAGATTTCTTATGATTTTATCTCATAAAAAAATAAAGAATAAGGTTGGCTCTCATGATCCCATCCATCCTTACCACATTGGGGTTCATACCTTAATTTCCTTCATTGGATCAATGTAATACTATTAAACACATACAATTCACATGAAAAATTAATCAATGACACCATAACACCATCCTATTACTTTTATTCCACCACCCCTAAGAAACTACTCACTCATAATGTAATGGTTATATATCATGAGAGAATGAGTGTTTCTAAAATATGCATGAACTATATTCATAGAAAAATAAATTAAATTTAGAATGGAAGTAAAGAAGGATAACTAAATTACCATTAAAAACTCAATCCTCAAACCACAAGTACAAATAAACACATAACATTCTCTATAAAACAGTATAAATCACTTTAAAAAGTCTTTATAAAGCTGTACTTGTCTCATTTTTCTTTTATTCCTCAAGTTTGTTTTTTATGCTCAATCCCTTAAAAATTCAGCAGTATGGAGTATTTATAGGCCATGATATCATCACAACACATCCAAGACAACCATGATGTGAAGCATTAAAATTTTTAATTTCTCTCCCCATAATGAAATATTCATAGAAAAAACGAGAAGGTTATGGTATGGGAGAAAAATATCTTCATTCAAAATTTTAAATATCTTGGAGAAGTGTGAACTCTGAGATTTTAGGCCATGGTTTTACTCTATAAATTTTTTACATCGAGTAGGTTGTGGTAGAACAAATGACTACAACATGAAGGTATGTTTATGGAAAACATGTGCCTTTTTTTCCAATCCTCCATGTCATGTTAATAGATCCATGGTTTAGATTTCACTCAACTATTACAAATTAATATTATGTGGTTTGAAGAGTTATTCTTCTATAAACCCATTATGATGTGATGTTCCACATTAAAACACATTCCAACTCATCAAATCTATTAAAAATCATAGAATTTAATGTATAAACAATCTGCCCTAGATCACATCTTCTGTATCAAATAGTAACTTCGTATTAATCATATGTATCCTATTTAATTCAAATATTATTATTACTTATCCATTATTGTGTCATTATACTTCATATTTCAATGTAATCCCAAATCTTCTGTAACTTCTCAAAATTTATTCCGATGAAACCTCTAATTAATCTCACACAACCTTAAGTTTAGTATTCTAATGCTTCCAATTTAATCTCCTGCATAGACATGATATCATGAATCATGCCATGGTTTCTCCTAAACTTCATAGATTAATCATAAACAACTTATTGGTTGCATGTTGAGTATGGGAGTTTCACCACAGTTGATTTATATTTTAGCTCCAAAAACCATTCTCATCATTAATAACATTTTAAAGTGTGTGGATATGGCATGAAATCATTGAAAATTCTACAATTATTCACAATAGATCTAAAATTATTAAAATATCATAATTATTCCAAAAAACATTGAAAGATACAAACATCAAGTGGAATTTGATCAAACAAAGTACTTAAATTGTGGAAAAATTTCATGTATGTTTTTGGTTCATCAAATTACCCCACACTTAAACTTTTTATTATCCCTAAGAAAAAAATCAGCATCACACCAAAGAGTATAGAAAATAAAATAGGGAAACTTTCAATCAATGATTCTCATGCACATAAGGTCATAATTGAAGTTTTTCAAAATCACATAACCCATCCAATCAAGAGTTTCTTAAAATTGACCTATTTATCACTCTAATTTAAAAATACTCTCCACTTCCATTCATGTTATTAAATCTTTTATTATTTCCCATCCCAATTATGATTTACCTCAGCTAAAAATTCATTCCATTCATCACTCAAGACCATTTAATCAGAGTTATTATTAATCTCAATTAAATTCATTCTATACATGGAATTTCAAGTTATCTCAATCTATACTTATAAATCAACAACATACAAATAAATAGGACTTTTTAGTATGGTTCAAATGTCTCTTATCATTAGGGTAGGTTGTTTATGATGTGAAAATTTATAATTCAAAACAAGGCTAGAATCTAAAGGACCCTCTCCCTCTGATCCCCCCAATCTCACTGGATCCAAATATAAGGGAAACCTAGAGGGTGGTCCAACATTTATGCTTTTAGGTTATGAGATTGACATGACTTCTGAATATCATAGGTGTTCTATCGTTTCTAAATTTGGGTCTAATCAGCCATCCCTTTTAATTTTTGAATGGGTTTTTCCAATCATGGAATCTTACCAGGCCAACCACCACCTCCATTTTAAATTTATGATCATTCTATATTCATTTATTCTATGAGATCAAATTCATATGTTATTGGTCTTGAGAGTATTTTTTTTGATAGAATGATCCTCATATTATTTTACTGGTCTGATGATATTCACAAGGGTTGGGACCAGACTTAATCCACTTTATGGGTCCACCTTCTATGGATTCTTCTTTATTCACATAACCTAGCCATTCTTAAGGACATAAAAAACACAGTAGGCCTCTTTTTGTGTTTAGATGACACCACTATTTAGATGAAAAATACAATGGTGGTGTGAATCTACATGGAAATAGACCTCACATATTCTCTCCTAAGACACATATTTCTCTACAGAGGATTGAACATTACCTTTTGGAAAAAGATATTCTTTTCCAACCCCATCGATTTTTGTAATCATTAAAACTTGAAGGGTAACATAGGGTTGGCATGTAGAAATCATATCTATTTGAAGTCCCACTTATATATGTCTGTGGATCCTATTCATCTCTACAGGAGGATGTTTTCTTATCATCATCCACCTCATGGGAACTATTTTTTTTTGTCGATGATCCTTCTGTTAGGCCATCCTTAGATCCTCATATTGGATGATTTGACTCATGGGTGGTTTTATATCTTGGAAATTTTTCTCCTTTTTAGTATTTGGTTTGGTTTCGACTCCACCCTCTATATATGTGGATCCTTCACCTTCCATGAAATGTGTTTACCTTAGTAGATCTTCTTGATATGATGTAAGGATCGAAACTCTAAAGGATACCTATTCCCCTTCTATATGTGACAAATTCTCTCTTGTCCCCTTCTTATTATATGTAAGCTTAGTTCCGTTTACTAATTTCCTGGTGGTTAAAGATATTTAACTGTCACTCCCATTAGCTACTCTCAATGGGAATTCATTATCTCTCCTTGGGGGTGTGAAGTCTAGTGGATTTAGTGACCCTTATTCTCCTAAGTTCTTGAATATGGACCCTCAGACGAGGTCTATGGCTATTAACCTCACAAATAACAATTCATTCATGGCCCTATCAGTGGGTGAAGGTGAAATGCTTACTCCTTTTCCCTCTAAAGGTAAAAAAATAAGACCAGGAAGAATTAATCTTCCCCAATAGGTATGATTACCCACTCCTACCTAAATGGACTAAAGGCCTTCATTTTTTATTGATTTTTTAATAATCCACATTTCAAGGGATGAGGTGGAACCATTACAGGGCTCTAAGGCTTAAGTGACATTACATGACCTGCAGGTCTTAGGAAATCAATCCAAACAAGACTCCTTGGAACTGAACCTCCCTAGAAAATTTCATGATGTTAGCTCTCCACCTTCTCATGGATGGTCAGCTAGCTATCCTGTACAGAGATGCACAGTCCTGGTACCTTTAAGAACCCGGATCTTCGTTCAGGTATGTTTTCCTTTTTTATGGATTTTTTAAGAAAAATGAATTTTCTAGAAATTTTCAAAGTACACGCCATGTACTTTCTGAGTATACGCTGTGTACTCTGATCTGGCTCGAAGCCGTGTGCTGGCCATACCCGGGCCACACACACGGTGTGTAGGGGTGACGTGGAGGCCGATTTTGGCGGGGTATAGAAAGGACCCAGTACATGCCGCATACTCTAAAAGTACACGCTATGTACTTTTTTTTCACTAAACGAATCGGGGTCGCACCTAACCCCCAATTTCATCTTCTTCTCCAGTTTCTGTCCGTCCGAAGTGACCCGTACGGCCGAATCTTCCCCGACCTTCTGCCTCGCCGTCCGTTCTCCGATTCGAGCACGGTCGATTGCGTTGGAAGCGCAGTGGTGAGTTCTTCCTTCTGCTTGAGCCTTGTTTCTTGATTCCTCCTTGTTTTCAAGATATCGTAGGTTGAGAGTTTTGTGCATTTTCTCGGATCTACGTCGTTCTAAGGGGAATCTGTCATCGTGGTTCACGTATATCGATCACCTAGGATCGAGGTAGGTGGTTTGTGCATTTCCGTAGAAAGTTGATGAATATTTTGTGTAAATTCCACCAATACCCTTGAACGGGGTATTGCGTGTTCCTGTTTTTCCCTTTTTGTATTTCCTGCTCTGCTTAATTTCTAGAGTAGATGTTTTGCCTGTGATTATGGTAGATTTACTGTACCTTGAATGTTTGTTATGCTTGTTCTTCCTATTTGGCGTTTTTCCAGTTTCCATTCCTAGTTGTAGGATTGTGGACTGCTGCCTTGTTTTGCTGTTGAGCCTTAGTTGATAGACAAGTAGTTCTTGAGGTTTACTTGGACGATGCACACGCGATGAGCATGTTTAGTTTCACTCAGGACTGTGAGAACCTAGAGTAGTAGACCAAAGGGAGAATTGATGAAAGGGCTTCTCCAGAGTGTCTTTTAATTATGATACGAGACCACATGGGGAATTGACGTTGAGCGCTTCCTTAGAGAATTTGTAGTTCCTCGACGTGGGCCACAGGGGGAATAGACGTTGAGTGCTTCCCCAGAGACCTTTAGAACAATACGAAACTATAGGGGGAATTGACGGTGAGTGCTTCCCTAGAGAGTCTGCTTAATTTCATAACTGAACCAGAGGGGTGAGACTGTGTGTGCCACCTAGAGGATTGATAGTACTTATAGGCTGAACCATAGGGGTTAGGCTATGAGAGATACCCAGAGGGTTACCTTTTTTCCTTTGTTACTGGTTGTTTACTTGTGATCTTCTTTTGTTAGAACTGTAGATTGTAGCTGCTTGTGTTTCTATTTACTACCTCTTGTTTTATCACTTGCCTTGTATTCATTGACTATTAGGAACAAATATTTGGGTGATTGCTTACTGGGATTGTATCTCACACCCTGTTTGGGCCATGATTTTGGGCCCAAGAAGACTATGTTTCTATAGGTATAGATAAGGGAAAGCGCCCTTCTACTTCAGGATCTTGATTGCGCTGGAGCTGGAGAGCATGGGACCGAGACAAGGCTCGCGATGCTGAGGAGTTTATTTTGTTTTTCTTTTTCACCTATTTTAAGTTGTATTCCAGTACGTTGTTGTGTTTTTTACTTTCCATAGATACTTGTACCTTATGAATCATTGTCATCATCGCTATATATATTCATTACTTCCGCTGTTTGGTTTCTACTGTTATGCATGTTGTTACTGCTTCCGTTGTTGACTGTTGTTTTTCTGCTGTATACCTTACCGAATGAGGGCATAGTTTTCTCACCGACAAACCAAGTCCCTCGCTACTAGTCGGCAGCCTCTGGTGTTTGGGGAAATGCGCTTGAGTTCATGTGGCAAACCGGGTATGGGGCACCTGTGGAGGGGCTCCAGATTCGGGTCATTAAAAAGTGGTATCAAAGGGGTTCTTTTCTCTTGCTTTACTGTTTGGAGAATTTAGCCAGGGATAGGACAGATTCGGTACTTGGTATTAAGCTCTGCTTGGGAGTATCTAACCCGTGTACAGGGAAAGACCATACTACGTCGTTAATTGTAGTTTTCTGGTTTTGAGTTTGATGGTTGATATGTTTTCACCTAGAGTGATTCGCATGACTTGTGTGATTATTGTTTTGATGTTTCAGTTCTATTTCTGTCGCAACCCGATGATATGAGGGTATTCCATCTCATGCACCATATATACACTTTTAGAAATCACATGCCATGAATTCTTGTCATGTCATCTAGGGTGCATTAGTGATTGCATGCTGTTGTGATAGGATTTGTGTATATTATGCATGCTGTTGTGATAGATGCTGATAGAATCCCTGCTGTTATGTTAGAGAGCTGTTATTTTCCCTTGTATGTTACTACCGAAGATGCCGAGCTTTGATTCGCGGGGAGTATGGGTCCTCACGAATCGGAATTTGGCACCTCTTTTCCTTGTTTTTAGTGGTTCTGGGAGTCTGAGCAGTTTCTGAGCTACTGCCCAGAAAAACCCAGAATACACGACGTGTACTTTTTGGATACACGCCGTGTAGTTTTTAGGCTGTGTCACTGACCGTGTGAGTAGAACATGGTGTCATGGGAGTAACTTCGGGAACACGCCGTGTATGATTGATACACGCCGTGTAAGTTCGGAGCCGTGTACCCAGCCATGTCACTAATAACATGGGCCGGGGAAGCTCAGGTAGAACACGCCGTGTCCTTAGGGAACACGCCGTGTAGTCCTGTCCAGGTACCCAGCCATGTCACGAACAACACGGGCTGACGTTACCTTATTTTCCACACGCCGTGTTTGTTCGAAACACACCGTGTAATCTTGTCTAGGTACCCGGCCATGTCACAAACAACACAAGACGAGGTCACCTTGCCTATACACACCGTGTTTGTTCGGAACACGCCGTGTAAGGTTTAGCCGTGTAGACGAATGTGTGTTTAACAACACGGGCCACCGAATCCTTGTCCACTACACGCCGTGTCAATAGTAAACACGCCGTGTAGTCTCAATTTAAGAAAAACCGTGTGGGTTAGCCCTGTAAGGAGACTCAGGAAGGGGAACAGTTTTCAAGTACACGCTGTGTGTGGGTTCAACACGCCGTGTAGTTTGAAGTGTACACGACTTGCAGGGAAGGAGTACACGCCCATGTCAGTGGGTTCAGAAGACACGCCGTGTAGTTTTATACACGCCGTGTAGTCAAGTTTTGGAAACTTGTGTGTTTTTCTTCCCCTGTTTCCATTTTGTACTCTTGTGTTCTCTGTCCTTGTTTTCCTGATCTAAGGTGTGATTTTGATCTTTCAGAGCTATGCCTCCGAGACGTCCTCCGGTCGTACGTCTGTCATCGGGTAGTGATCAGACGCTAGATAGGGATGATCAGGGACTTCCTGCCGATCCTCCAGTCAGGCCAGTCTTGGCACTGGCTGTTATACCAGTTGCAGGTGCTGATGCGCAGTTCAGGGAAGGTTTCATGAGGATGATGCAGGCCTTCCAGGGAGTGCTGCCTCTTGCCACGTCTATGGAATACTTGAAGTGGGTTTTCCAGCAGCAACATCCTCCTACTTTCTCGGGGGAAGGAGGACCTCAGGCTACAGAGTCATGGCTGGAAGCCATGCTGAATATCTTCGAGCATCTGGAGACGCCTCTAGAGAGGCGAGTCAAGCTCGCCACCTACATGATCTGAGACTCTTCCAAGAGGTTGTGGGACATGATCTCACAGGCGGGTCAGCAGCAGGCTATGGCTTGGGAGGAGTTCCAGCGCATGTTCTATGACTATTTCTACCCGGAGACCCCGAGGGCCAACCAAGCCTGGGAGTTCATGAGCCTAGAGCAAGATACTCTTTCTGTCATGGAGTATTCTGCTTGTTTCACCGAGCTACAGCGCTTCACGCCCCTTTGGGATGGGAGTGGGGTGTTCTTAGTAAGGAAGTTCGAGGATGGTCTCAGGCGGGAGATCCGCTCACAGGTGAACATCTTCCAGCTAACTTCCATTACTTCCATCGTCAACCAGGCACTGATTGCGGAGCTCAATCTGAGAGACTCTGGAGCTGTGAGCCAGGGCGGTTCTACTTCCAGAGCTAGTCTTCCTCTAGATGATAGCAAGAAGCACCGTAGAGAGCCTACACGCGGTGATACGAGGAAGCGAGATGCATCGTCAGGCAGCCAGGTGACATGATACCAGTGTGGCTGGTCAGGGAACACGAGGCCGTAGTGCCAGAGGGACCCCATGGAGTGCTAATCTTGCGGCAAGATGGGTCACCTTCAGCATTTCTGCCAGGTCTTCTCACCAGCAGCTGGTGACCAGGGTTCTTCCATGACTCCTCGTTCAGGAGCAGCACCACCAGTTTCTCACCAGTCGGGGAACTGGAGTTCTTCCGGCCGTTTGGGCCAAGGTGGGGGTCAAGGTCGTGGCGGTCAGGCACTAGTTCCTCAGCACCAGCAGGGAGGTTCAGCTCAGAGTGGTCAGCCAGGGGCGCAGGGCCGCGGTACAGGCCAGTCCTTCACCGTGGAGCAGACTTATCAGGAGCAGGATCCCAACCCTTCTACTGTTCGAGGTACAATTTTAGTAGCCTCAGTTTTATCTTCATCCCTTTTCGATATTGGTGCTACACATAGCTTTATCTCTATTGCTATTGTGGAGATACTTGGTCTCTGCATCTTTTATTCTGCTGACTCGTTGACACTGGACACACCTTTGGGGATGAGGACATCTAGTGTACGCCTGTGTAGAGAGTGCCCTCTCGAGGTTGCATGGTATCGCTTCTTATGGGATCTCTATTTCCTAGAGATGACAGGATATGATGTTATCCTTGGAATGGATTGGTTGATTCCCTTTCAGGCAATCGCCGACTGTTATCGCTGCAGAGTGAGCTTCGTTTCACCAGAGGGTGAGTCTTTTCTCCATAAGGGCGAATGGGATGTTCGGGCGAGTCGGGCAGGACTCGAGAATATTGGGCTAGGAAGGGTGACAGCCCAGATTGCTAGTCTTTATCTGGATGATCAGGGGATTCCACAGTTAGATTTTCCTCCAGTGGTGGATCGCTTCAGGGACTTATTTCCAGAGGACTTTTCAGGTTTTCTTCCAGAGCGTGAGGTAGAATTCTCTATTGAGCTTGTTCCAGGAGCGGCACTGGTGTCTATTCCTCCCTACAGGATGGATACACCTGAGTTGCAGGAGCTCAAGAAGCAATTGGAGGAGCTACAAGCTAAGGGTTTCATCCAACCCAGTACTTCTCCTTGGGGTTTTCCTTTCCTATTTGCAAAGAAGGCAGACGGTATCCTTCGGCTTTGTATGGATTATCGAAAGTTGAACCAGTTGACGGTCAAGAACTGATATCCTTTTCCGAGAATTGACAACCTTTTAGATTAGCTTCGAGGAGCCCGAGTGTTATAGAAGATCGACTTGAGGTCCGGTTATCATCAGTTGTACATTAGACCATCAGATATACCTCTGACAGCCTTCAAGAGCAGGTATGGTCTATACGAGTATACAGTCATGCCGTTCGGTCTCACGAATGCAACTGCAGTTTTCATGGCACTGATGAACCGAGTGTTCCATCCTTACTTGGACTCCTTTGTCGTGGTCTTTGTGGATGATATCTTGGTGTACTCTCAAACTCGACACGACCATGCCACACATATTAAAATTGTTCTGAGTACACTGAGAGAGTATCGAATTTATGCTAAACTCTCGAAGTGACACTTCTGGATGGATCAGATTCACTTCTTGGGTCACGTCATCTCAGAAGCAGGAGTATCAGTGGACCCAGATAAAGTGAGAGCTGTAGTTTCCTGGGAGCAGCCGAAGAACGTCTTTGAGGTACGGAGTTTCCTAGGGCTGGCTGGGTACTATAGACACTTCATTCATGACTTTTCTCATTTAGCAGTACCTTTGAAAGGTCTGACCAAGAAGGGGGCGAAGTTCTTATGGTCATATTCTTGTGAGTCAGCCTTTCAGGAGCTGAAAGGGAGGTTGACGTCAGCACCGATACTAGTCTTGCCGGAGCCAGGCAAGAACTACACTGTTTACTATGATGCTTCAGGTATCGGGCTGGGAGCTGTGCTTATGCAGGGGGATGGAGTCGTTGTGTATAGGTCTCGGCAGTTGAGGCCACATGAGAGGAACTACCCTACGCACGATCTGGAGTTGGCAGCTGTTGTTCATGCCTTACGCTGTTGGAGACACTATCTGCTGGGAGATCACTTTATGGTCTTTACTGACTACAAGAGTCTCAAGTACATTTTCACTCAGCGGGATCTGAACCTGAGACAGTGCAGGTGGGTCGAGTACCTTCAGTCTTTTGATTTTGAGCTTGCCTATACGCCAGGGAAAGGCAATGCAGTGGAAGATGCGTTGAGTAGGATAACTCAGTTTCAAGCAGTTCAGGAGGCCAGAAGTGAGTGGTAGCTGATGGATATGTTCTCTGAGATGCATCTGGAGGTGCACGACAGACAGGGACAGACTTTCTTATCTTTTGTAGCTGTTACCTTTACACTTCTTGATCGAGTACGGATGAGGAAACTATCAGACTCTGAAGGCTTAGTCCTACGGAAGAGTGTGTCAAGAGAGGACCCTCTTCCCGGATGGGCAGTGGGCGAGGATGAGATCTTGCGTTTCCAGGGACGTGTATGGGTGCCAGTAGATATACGCGAGGAGATGATGCGGGATTTTCATTCCTCATTTTGGGCAGTTCATCCTAGCGTCACCAAGATGTATCAGGATCTTCATCGCCAGTACTGGTGGCCAGGTATGAAGAAGGATGTTTCTGGTTTCATCATGAGATGTTCTACTTGTCAGCAGGTGAAGGCAGAGCATCAACGACCAGTAGGCCTTTTACAGCAGTTACCCATTCTAGAGTGGAAGTGGAATGATGTCACAATGGACTTCATGACTGGTTTACCAAGGATGCCTCGAGGGAAAGATGATGTTTGGGTTGTCATCGACAGGCTTACGAAGGTTTCTCACTTCTTACTGATTAAGGATACCTTCAATATTGATGATCTGGGGCGACTTTACATCCGAGAGATCTTTCGTCTACATGGAGTTCCACGATCTATTTTTTCAGATAGGGATGCGCGCTTTACCTCTCGGTTCTGGCAGGGACTTCAAAAGGCCTTGGGTACACAAGTACTTTGAGTACATCATACCATCCCCAAACTGATGGCCAGTCCGAGCGCACGATCCAAGTGCTTGAGGATATACTCTGAGCTTGTATCCTATACTTTGGTGGTTCTTGGGAGAAGCATATACCTCTGGTGGAGTTCGCCTACAACAACAGTTTCCAGGCGACCATTTAGATGGCACCATACGAGGCTTTGTACGGTAGGCCATGTCGATCACCCTTATGCTGGATGGAGGCAAGAGAGGCAGATTAGCTGGGATCTCTTCTCATTCAGGAGACCTCAAAATAGATAGAGCTGATTCAGAAGAGGATGGATACAGAATAGTCTCGATAGAAGTCTTATGCAGATCAACAGAGACGACCTCTGGAGTTTGAGGTTGGGGATCAGGTTTTCCTACGCGTCGCACCAAGGTTGGGACACAAGAGGATTCAGAGATAGGGTAATATTTCACCACGGTATGTCGGACCATTTGAGGTCATGGATAGAGTGGGACTGGTCGCCTATCGGTTACAGCTACCTCAGAGGTATCAGACCATGCACGAAGTCTTCCACATCTCTCAGCCCCGACGTTACTTTTCAGACCCGTCCCGCGCCTTTCAACCCGAGGAAGTCGAGCTTGAAGCGGATGCGTCGTTCGAGGAGCATCCTATCCGGATTATCGATCGCAGTACGAAGGTTCTCCGTGGGTGGTCTGTTCCTCTGGTACGAGTGCTATGGCAACACGGGTGAGTACAGAACGAGACCTGGGAGAGGGAGGCCGATGTACGATCGCAGTGGTCAGAACTGTTCAGGGATTCTTCTTCTATGCCCCATTAGGGAAATTCGGGGACAAATTTCTTTAAGGGGAAAAGTTTGTAAGAACTCGGATCTTCGTTCAGGTATGTTTTCCTTTTTTCTGGAGTTTTTAAGAAAAATGAATTTTCTAGAAATTTTCAAAGTATACGCCGTGTACTTTCTGAGTACACGCCGTGTACTCTGATCCGGCTCAAAGCCGTGTGCTGGCCGTACCCAGGCCACACACACGGTGTGTAGGGGTGACGTGGAGGCTGATTTTGGCGGGGTATGGAAAGGACCCAGTACACGCCGTGTACTTGTTTTTTCACTAAACGGACCAGGGTCGCGCCTAACCCCCACTTTCATCTTCTTCTCCAGTTTCCGTCCGTCCGAAGTGACCCGTACGACCAAATCTTCCCTGAGCTTATGCCTCGTCGTCCGTTCTCCGATTCAAGCACGGTTGATTGCGTTGGAAGCGCAGCGGTGAGTTCTTCCTTCTTCTTGAGCCTTGTTTCTTGATTCCTCATTGTTTTCAAGATATCATAGGTTTATCGTTTTTTGCGTTTTCTCAGATCTACGTCGTTCTAAGGGGAATCTGTCGTCATGGTTCATGTATATCGATCACCTAGGATCGAGGTAGGTGGTTTGTGCCTTTCCGTAGAAAGTTGATGAATATTTTGTGAAAATTCCACAGATACCCTTGGACGGGGTATTGCATGTTCCTATTTTTTCCTTGTTGTATTTCCTGCTTTGCTTAATTTCTAGAGTAGATGTTTTGCCTGTGATTATGGTATCTTTACTGTAACTTGAATGTTTGTTATGCTTGTTCTTCCTGTTTGGTGTTTTTCCAGTTTCCATGCCTAGTTGTAGGATTGTGAACTGCTGCCTTGTTTTTCTGCTGAGCCTTAGTTGATAGCCAAGTAGTTCTTGAGGTTTACTTGGACGATGCACGCGTGCTGATCATGTTTAGTTTCACTCAGGACTGTGAGAACCTAGAGTAGTAGACCAAAGGGAGAATTGACAGAAGGGATTCTCCAGAGTGTCTTTTAATTACGATACGATACCACATGGGAAATTGATGTTGAGTGCTTCCTCAGAGAGTCTGTAGTTCCTCGACGTGGGCCATAGGGGGAATAGATGTTGAGTGCTTCCCCAAAGAGCCTTTAGCACGATACAAGACTATAGGGTGAATTGACGGTGAGTGCTTCCCCAGAGAGTCTGCTTAATTTCATAACTGAACCAGAGGGGTGAGACTGTGTGTGCCACCTAGAGGATTGCTAGTACTTATAGGTTGAACCATAGGGGTTAGGCTGTGAGAGATACCCAGAGGGTTACCTTTTTCCTTTGTTACTGGTTGTTTACTTGTGCCCTTCTTTTGTTAGAACATTAGATTGTAGCTGCTTGCGTTTCTGTTTACTGCCTCTTGTTTTATCACTTGACTTGTATTCATTGACTGTTAGGCACAAATATTTGGGTGATTGCCTACTGGTATTGTATCTCACACCCTATTTGGGCCATGCTTTTGGGCCTAAAAAGACTATGTTGCTGCAGGTATAGATAAGGGAAAGCACCCTTCTACTTCAGGATCTTGATTACGCTGGAGCTGGAGAGCATGAGACCGAGCCGGGGATCGTGATGCTGAGGAGTTTATTTTTTTTTCTTTTGCACTTGTTTTCAGTTGTATTCCAGCACGTTGTTGTGTTTTCTAATTTCCATAGATACTTGCACCTGTTGCATCATTTTCATCATTGCTATATATATTCATTGATTACGCTGTTTGGTTTCTGCTGTTATGCATGTTGTTACTACTTCCACTGTATACCTTACCGAATGAGGGCATAGTTTCCCCACCAACACACCAAGGCCCTCGATTCTAGTCGTAAGCCTCTCGTGTTCAGGGAAATGCACTTGAGGTCATGTGGTGAACCGGGTACGGGGCACCAGTGGAGGGGCTCCAGATTTGGGTCGTTACAGTACCTATGGCAATGCCATACCCTCTCATTCTTCCATGTATGGTTAGTTATACTTTGGTGAATTCCCCTACTTTGAATCCTAATCTGGAGACTTGTTCCTTGTAATTTGTATGGTATATCTGCATTATCAGGTGGCCCGTAGGCCTTGAGTTGGACAGAAGGACTTATGGTGCCCTGAATTCCTTGAGGTGGCTTGAAATACTTAACTGGACCAAACACCTTGGGTGGCCTGAAGGCCTTGAAAGACTCGAGGATCAAACCAGTGGCCTAGAGGCCCAAATAGATGAATAGTTCCACCTGCTATAGTACCAAAAAATACCTGCTATAGTGCCTACTATAGTACTGCTATAGTACCCCTAGAAAATATGCCTCCACCTAGATTTGATCTTGGGTCTCTTGGATGCACTTGTCGAGTTCTCACCAACTGGGCTGAGGCTCATGTGCTATGATTACCCACTCTATGTCCTCATCTTTCAAGGGAAATACTGCTTCCAACAACTTAGGTACCTCAGGCATCTGATCCTTCCCTTCCTTTTCTCTATGAATTCTATTCTGATTTTGAATTCTAGGGGAATTGGATCCCTGAACAAATGTATGTATCTATCTAAATTGATCAGGTGTAAACACATATATTTTCTCTCTATTTTGGAATTGAAACTCAAGATAGATTCTATTTAGGATCATGCTGTTAAACTCCATATGGATAATCATTTAAATGGAATCTATCTTAATAATCATATAAGGATTTTTTTGAATACTAAAATTCAGGTTGAGCTCATCAAAATCTCTTCTCAACAAATTAATAATAAGGTTAGTGAAATGGAATCTTCTTCCTTCATTTAACTAGTTTACGCTAAATGTGCTATTGGAGACTAAGAAGAGCTTTAGAAAGAGTTATTGTATTTCAATCCAGGTTCATTACTTGGTTCTTAGGCAGATAATTCAACATAATTATTGATAAATCTAAAAAAGGGTGATGAATTTACTTGAGAAAAGATATGGATAATTTATAGGAATTTATTTCTTCTAATACCCTCATGGACCTAGGTTTCAACGAAGACTATTTTACTTAGAATAGTAATAATAGAGGAAGTAATAAAATCTAGATCCATTTGTATGGGTTTTGGAAAAAATTTATCTTGTCACTAAATTCTCGGGTATGTTTGTAGCTCACTAATAATGGTATTTATCCGATCATTACCTACTGGTACTTAAAATCCATGTTTCACCAGCTTTTGAAAAAGGGTTTCACTTTTACAAAGTATGGTTGGAAGATGAAGATTTCATGTCTATGGTCTTTAACTGTAATGCCCCGAACCTAGTTATCCAAAGTCGGTGTATTATTACATAACATTGGCATGAACACAAAAGATCAAGTCTCAAAAGACCAATTAGTTTAGTATCCTTAGAAGTACTAGATACATTAATAAGGTTTACATTACATCATAAAATGGAAAACTACAACAACATTGTTTCCATAGACAACACTGAGATCCTATAGACTATCCCTGCAGGTTAGTCATAATATACTTCTTCGCATCCTAGGAAAAATAAAACATAGAAAGGGGTGAGCTCAGATGCTCAGTAAGGATAACAATATAGTAGAAACTTTCATAAATAAGCATAAACATTTAAGGCAATGTATAAAACCAAAAAAAAACCTTTTAAACATAAACTTAATCATAATATAGAAAATATAAATCAAAATAATTCAATTTACTTCCTCACATGGATATTCTACTAGTAAAATAATCACATTCAATACCAATAGCCACTTTTATAATGATGGAATGTATAATGCCAGACTTTCATAACCACATAGTCAAGGCCTTGCGCCAAGACTACAAATAAGATTTTGTCAAGGCCTTGTGCCAAGACACTATTTTGTCTCATGAGACCTACCGATGCATCGAGGAGCTATAGTGGGCTCCACCCGTCACTTACTAAGTCCAATGCATTCCCCATATGAAAAGGTTTAAACATAACATAAACATTTGTATTAAAAATAGCATATGAAATGTCAACACTTTATCCATAAATCAAGAATGGTGTAAAAATAACACATCCACAGTAAAAAATATCACAAAACCTTCAATACAATATGGAAGTTTTGTATCATAATAAAGCAACTTAAAATAAGCTGAAAATCCATCAAAAGATGTTGACATAGATGAAATCGAAACCTTTTTTAGAGAAATATCTCTTTCTATTTTGAAATTATTTAAAATTAATATAATTATAAAAGAAAACGTTTATTTTGGAAGTATTTTTATAAGATTGTAAGGGAAGTTTTAATGATTTTATAACAGTGTAAAATAGCTGCACCCGCCGTATAAGTTAAAAAAACATTCTTACCTTAATTTTGTCGAAAAGGTCATAAAGTACCTTATTTGGAAAATAAAAGAAAGATTCCTTTAAAAACATATAAGGTCAAATAATGGTATAAATGAATTTAACCCATTGTCTAGTAAATAGTAAAAATGTTTTGAAATACATTTTTAAGAAGCATGGATGTGGATGATAAAGAGGTCCCAGTAGATAATTACGTATAAACAACCTCAGATAATAAAGAGATTGTGAAATTAACCCTTAACTTGTACTTTTCTTTGGTCAAGGGTAGGTTAAACTCCTGTATAATGGTGAAATCATTGTTATTAAATTATACAAGAACCATATACATAAATATGATATCATATATGATCTTTTAATATTGTTTTGTTAATAATATTTTAGTATTATCGTCGTTTCGGGTGTTAACAGATTCGTTTTCCTTTATATTATTTATTATGTGAGTCATATTTGTTATGGATGGGATGTATCTTATTCATATTCAGAATGATATTAATATTTTAAACATTATTTTTAATCATCTAATGAAAATTAGTATTGAATGGATATGATGAGGAATGAATCCCATCACGTTCGTGGAGACGGTAATTCGTACATACGCACGAGTGACAATATCATTCTTTTGATATTAAAATAATATATAATTGGATGGTATATCATATATACAGAATAATTATCATGTTATATTTATTATATACATCAATTATACATCATTATTATACCCATCTAAATAATAATGTATTGAATAGAAACCGCAACACGACGTGGAGATGGTAAGCCGTACGTATACACGTATGGTGACATGTCATTAAAAGGATGGATAGAATAATGAATATGGTTGTACCATATTTATAATAACATCACAGTATATAAAAGATACTGGAGTTATTATTTTATAATGGAAGCAACAAAGAAAAAGGAAGTGGAAGAAGAAAGGAACTTGAAAGAGGTGATGAAATATTTACCTCTTCTTCGGGTTCTTCCTTTTGATTTGATCAAAAGGCCTCCTTAGGTTGGAATTATGACTAAAGGAAGGCCTCTAGGATGAAGGGATGAAAGTTGAGAGGGTATTTGGGCAGGGTTTGGCTGAGACAAATGGCTTTGAAGGTGCAAATTAGAGAGAAGGGGGAGTACCCTTTTATAAGAGGGGTGAGAGGCACCTTAGGAAAAGCTAGAAATATTATTTTATAATAAAATAATTTTCAGTTTCTAATGGATCCAAAATGAATTATTTAAAGTCTAAGGTGGGGATGGGTCAAAAATCACTCAAAAAATAAGTTTTATACATGTTTGGGTCACTATATTAACTTTATCTTTTAGATTCAACTCTTAGTTAAATAGTTTGACATTTACCATGTCTCTTTGTATTTTTATATTATATGGTTAATAAACTTACTATAAACTTTCAAGAGAACCCCAAGTGGTTCATTAATGATACAAATATCATTATATAAGTCTTTTTTCTAAACCTTAGATTTTTATGAATAGAATATAAATTAATAATATAATATTTGTTTTATAAACTCTTTTATGTTAATTTTGACACTATTTGGTATTTTGTTTTTTTTATAAATTCATAACAGCATTATTACTTCGAAAAAAATTCATATAAACAACCCTAACATGTCATATTAACCTATAAAATTAGTGGAATTCATAAAAATTCTCTAATTAAATTTATTTGGATATTTATAATATGAATTATTTTAATATTTCATTAATTAGGTAATTACTACATCATCATTGTGTTATAAATAAATTAAATTATTTAATGTCTAAAAAATACAAATAAAATACTGTTATGTATGAAATATTTTTATCCTTCTAATGAATATTTATAGTTGAATTTATCTTATGTGAAACCCTATATTAAAAATGGTTTATTTATTAATCTTTGAATTTAACACTTTCAACTCTTCTTTGAATTAAATAATAATAAATGTCCTAATCTAATCCAAGTAGACCAAAGAGGTTCATATTTTATTATTAAGGTTGTTTTTGGTCTAATTATACTTATCCAATAGAATTAGGACACGTGTTAGGGTAATAATAATATCATTTTTACCCTTAATTACCCTATTTACTTTTAACTGTGGTAAATAAAAGTAAAAAGTTACTATTCACCAAAAATCATTTTCATCTTATTGAACCACATTTTACTTACTAATATCGATCGTGTCTCTCGGATTTTTGAAATTCAACTCATAGAAGTGGTAAAATTAAGTTTTATGTAAATTTTCAAATGCTCCTAGGAGGTGGGTAAAAGACGGTAAAAAGTTCAATAGAATTTTTATATATCTAAAATTATTATAAACTAAATCCAATGAATTACATTGAAATTATATAGGTATTATGCATCTATTTTGACCTAAAATAAATTTAAATAAAAGAAGTAATTATTTAAATAAAAATTTGGTTTTAAACTATACCTTAGTGTTTTTCACTATTCATCAAAAATTGAAAGTTTTCAAAAAAATACCAAAAATTCACCCTAAGCTAATTTTGATATTCCGAATCTAAAAATGAAGTCCATTTTGAAAGCTAAAATTTATAAAATTTCAAAAAGTGGGTATTAATATTCATAATGACTAGTTTGATTGGTTGTGGTGTGTTAGAACTCTAAGTTGTGTACAACACACACTATTGTATTATTTAAAGAGAAGCTTATCATGGAAGCTTGGGGTGTTACATTCTCCCCTCCTTCAAATAATTTCATCCTTGAAATTTCTATAATATTACTACATAAAAAGACTCAGGTGGTTCTTCATCATAAGTTCCTTGGGTTCCCACATTGCCTCTTCCATCTTTCGGTTTCTCCATAGAACTTTTACCAGATGAGTCGTCCGGTTTCTCAACACTTATTCTCTTGTATCAAGAAACTTGACAGGTTCTTCGCAATAAGACGAATTGGATTCCAGTTTTAATTCCTCATAGGTGAGTACATGCGTTGGGTCAGGCATGTATTTTCTCAATAGTGATACGTGGAATACATTGTGAACTTTGGAAAGACTTGGTGGCATTTCCAAACAATAAGCTAAAACCCCAATTTGTTCTAGAATTTCGAAAGGTATGATGTAATCATGACTCAATTTTCCATTCTTACCGAAACGTATAACACCCTTCCATAGAGATACCTTCAAGAAAACATGATCTCCTACCTGAAATTCGAAATCCTTCCTTCAGTTATCGACATAGCTCTTCTTCTTACTTTGAGATGCTTTGATGTGGGGTTATATTAAATTCACCTTTTCCATTATTTCCTCCAAAAGTTCTGGGCCTATGAGTTTTCTTTCGCCAACATCATCCCAATAGGTTGGTGTGTGACATCTCTTTCCATATAACGCTTAATATGGTTCCATCTGAATACTTTAATGGAAGATATTGTTATAGGAAAATTCTACCAGAGGTAAATATTGATCCCACATACCTTGAAAGTCAAGTGAGAATGATCTCAATATGTATTCTAAGGTTTGAATAGTCCATTATGATTGTCCATCAGTTTGTGGGTGGTAGGTAGTGCTCAAATGAAGTTCAGTATCTAGGGCTTTCTGAAGAATTTTCCAGAATCTTGATGTAAAACGGGGATCACGATAAAAAACAATCAATAGTGGTACTACATGAAGTCTTACAACTTTATTAATATATAGTCTTGCTAAATGTTCAAGTGGTAAATATTCCCTTATAGTAAGAAAATGTGATGACTTGGTAAAATGATCAACAGTGAACCATATTGCATCGTTCCTTCTAGGAGTCTTTGGTATTCCCATGACAAAGTCCATCGTGATATCATCCCATTTCCACTCAGGTATGGGAAGAGGTTGCATGAATCCTCCAGGCTGTTGCCTTCCAGCTTTCACTTATTGACAAACCATACATCTTGAAACAAAATCAGCAATCTCCCTCTTCATGTTGTCCCACAAAAAATGTTCCTTCAAATCTCTATACATCTTAGTGCTACCAGGGTGTATAGAGAAATTGGAACTATGAGCATCATACAACAATTCCCTTTTTAGATCCGGTATACCGAGAACACAAATTCTCTTCCCAAATTTCAAAATTCCATCTTCATACACAAAGTCACTCAATCTCCCATCATTCACAGCTTTAATCTTCTTTTGAAACTCTTCATCACCAGTCTGAGAACTCTTTATCCTTTCTAGTAAAGATGGTTTGGAAACCATTTGAAAAAGTATTAATGTTTCACCTTCCATGGTTATTCCCATATCCATATTTACTAGATCCATGAAAATAGGATCCCTTTCAACTCTCATCTTGTTCAAAACTCTATGATCCTTTCTGCTCAAAGAATCTGCCACCTTATTTTCCTTCCCCGAGTGGTAGTGTATAGTGAAATCATAATACTTGAGTAGTTCAATCCACCTCCTTTGCCTCATGTTGAGTTCTTTCTGTGCGAAAATATACTTTAAACTCTTGTGATCGGTATATATCTCACATTTTTCACCATAAAGATAGTGTCTCCAAATCTTCAAAGCAAATATTACAGCTGCTAACTCAAGATCACGAGTAGGATAGTTTTGCTCACGAATTTTTAGCTATCGTGATGCGTAGGAAATATTCCTATCATTCTGCATAAGGACACAACCAAGTCCATTCTTTAAAGCATCACTATAAATAACAAACCCATCATTTCTTGATGGTAGAGTCAGGATAAGAGCATTGACTAATATTATCTTCAATTTTTCAAAACATTCTTCACACTCTTTTGTCCAAACAAATTTAACCCCTTTTCATGTGATCTTTGTTAATGGGTTATCCAACCGGGAAAAATTCTGGACAAAACATTGATAATAACCTTCTAAACTAATAAAACGGTGTACCTCAGTTATACTCATCGGTGCTAGCCATTCTTGGATTTCCTTGGACTTAGAAGGATCCACAGAGATTCCATCCTTAGAGACAATATGGACAAGAAAAGAAATCTTCTAAGAGTCTTCAAAATAATGCGCAAGTGATTTTCATGATCTTTGTAGCTTTTGGAGTATACCAAGATATCATCAATAAATACCACTACAAATTTATCAAGATATTCCTTGAAAACTATATTAATTAGATCCATGAATACAGAGGGTGCATTAGTCAATCCCAAAGGCATTACTGTAAACTCGTAATGCCCATACCTAGTTTAAAATACTATTTTCAGAATGTATTCCTTCTTCACACACAACTGATGATATCCAGATCGAAGGTCAATCTTTGAAAAGTATTGAGCTCCATGAAGTTGGTCAAATAAATCATCAATGCGAGGTAGGAGATACTTTTTCTTTATTGTTATAGCATTGATCTCCCTGTTGTCAATGCACAACCTCATAGATCCATCTTTCTTCTTAACAAAAAGGATAGGGGCTCCCCATGGAGAAACACTAGGATGAATAAATCCATTACTATTCAATTCCTCTAGTTGTTTCTTTAGTTCCACTAATTTCACAGTGGCCATTCTATAAGGGGTCTTTGATATGGGCCATGATCCAGGAATTAAATCAATGGAAAACTCAATTTCTCGTTCTGGAGGATATCCAGGTAAATCTTCTAGAAACACATCAACATATTCTTTAAAAATAGGTACATACTCTATTTGAACATTCATTTCCTCACCCACAGTTATTTAATTATCTTCCTCCCCAATAATTGAATTTAGTTGAGCTACTGGGGGTAGATCTAGATAATAATTAAGTGGTGAAGTTTCTTCTCTAAAGATAAGGTGTTCTTTATAATCGTCATAAAAAATAGTAACCTCCTTCTTCTTATAATAAAATTTTGCATCATGGTCCAAAAACCAATCTATACCAAGGATTATATCAAATTAAATCATGGGTATGATGATGAGATCAGTAGATAAAGAACATTTATATGCCCTATTGGGGACTGATTCACAAAAATTTGTTGCAATAATAGAGTTTTTACTGACAACTCCCTTATTAAATCAAATTGGAAATATCTAATTTTCTTAGCAAATTAGGAATATATGAAACAATGCAATGATCCAGAATCAAATAAAGCATTGTCTAAACTTAAGGAAACCATTAAATTACCTGCCACCACATCTTTCAGAGCTTCAACCTCAGCATTAGTGATAGCATAAGCTTGGCCTTGATCCCTTGGACTTTTCTGAGGTAAGTTCCCCTAATGCTTAGAACATTAATTTTCATAATTCCCCCTTTCTCTACAATTGTAGCATTCAACATTGACAGGCTATTTATTCCCCTTGAAATCACGAGCTTGGTGGCCTTTTTCACCGCACTTGTAACAGACTCCCATTCCCTTCAGGCAAGTGGCAGGGTGTTTCTTCCCACATTTACTGAAGGATGGATATTCAGATTTTCCCTTCTTCCCCTTATTTCCATTTCGAGAGTGTTTAGAAGATCTCTTCTTCTCTTTCTTTTCTTTAAAGTCATAAGACTTAGAGAATTATTTTTCTATCTTGATAGCACATGAGACAATATATTCATAAGACAAAAAGGATTGCGAGACTAATTATCGACAGAGAAATGGTTTTAACCCATTAAAGAAATAATCAATCTTACTTCTTGGGTTACGTATATAATATGTATCATGCCTTGCTAACCTTGTAAAGTTAGCTTCATACTTCGCGATATTCTCATCCTCCTTTTGCCTCAGACTCAGAAATTGTCTTTCCATATCCACTCGATGGTCATGAGGAAAATATTTTTCTAAGAAAATTTATTTAAACTCCCTCTATTCCATATTTTATACTTCATCATCTTACTTTTTTTTAATCAATGACCACCATTGATCATCATCTCAAGTGAGGCGGTAAACTACCATGAAAACTTTTTCCCTTTCACTACTCCCCAAGGTGTGGAATATTTTCTCAAAAGAATTTATCCATTTCTCAGCTACTAATGTATTTTTACTCCCATTTAATATTGGCGATTGTTGCCTCATGAAGAAATCTAACATTGATCCTCCATGTTGTGGATCAGGGTGCTCCATACGGGTAAGGTTATTATTCATAACCTGAGTGAGTTGTCCCAGTACGGTGATGAGCTGATCAACACCAGTTGCATAACCAGCTCCACTATAATTATCTTGAGTAGGAGGGAAATCCCTACATGGAGTGCGTGCATTGATACGGTTTCCATTCCTTCCACTATGCGCCATTTCTAAACAATGTCATAAACTAGATTAGTTTATGAATCACAATACATAAATCCAAACTTGTAAAAAACTAACATAAATTGAACAGTTTATGGATATAATCCATAATCATAAAAATGTTTTCTTTGGGGAAGTATATACTCATAAACCCTTCATAATGGTTTTTAAAGAAAATGAGAATTATCCTAATCATATCCCCCAGGAGTGTCATAACCAAGACTGCAACAAGACCCGTTGTTGTGCACTATTTCCCATTCGAGTCTAGATCAAAGTGGTGTTTTCAAGTTTTACCCCTAGGTAAATCTATTCCAGAGCCACCTCTACCTACTCGTATCTAGATAAGTATTTATTTCTTGGAAAACTCACAAAATCTCTATAATACCAAAATTATAGGAAGTTATTCTATACTAATTCTCAAAGTCTATCTTAGGGTAATGTGCTCTAATAAGAGTTTATCTAAATCTAGATTCCAAGGTTTGTAATAAACTTCCTCTGACACCATTTGTAACGCCCCGACCCTAGTTACCCAGAGTTAGTGTATTATTACATAACATTGGAATGATCACAAAAAATCAAGTCTCGAAAGACTGATTAGTTTAGTAGCCTTGGAAGTACTAGATACATTCATAAGGTTTACATTACATCATAAAATGGAAAACTACAACAACATTGTTTCCATAGAAAACACTGAGATCCCATAGACTATCCCTGAAGGTTAGTCATAATATACTTCTTCACATCCTGGAAAAAATAAACCATAGAAAGGGGTGAGCTCAGATGCTCAGTAAGGATAACAATATAGCGGAAAATTTCATAAATAAGCATAAACATTTAAGGAAATATATAAAACCAAAACAAAATACTTTTAAACATAAAATTCATCATAATATGGAAAATATAAATAAAATTAATTCCATTTACTTCCTCACATAGATATTCTACTAGTCGAATAATCACATGCAATATCAATAACCACTTTCATAATGATAGAATTCATAATGACAGACTTTCATAACCACATTGTCAAGGACTTGTGCCAAGACTACAAATAAGATTTTTTCAAAGCCTTGTGCTAAAACACTATTTTGTCTCATGAGACCTTCCGATGCATCGATGAGCTATAATAGGCTCTACTCGTCACTTACTAAGTCCAATGCATTCCTTATATAAAAAGGTTTAAACATAACATAAACATTCATATTAAAACTAGCATAAGAAATGTCAATACTTTATCCATAAATCATGAATGGTGTAAAAATAATTCATCCATAGTCAAAAATATCACAAAAACTTAAATACAATAAGGAAGTTTTGTATCATAATAAATAAACTTCAAATAATCTTAAAATCCATCAATGGATGTTGACATAGATGAAATTGAAACTTTTTTTAGAGAAATATCTCTTTCTATTTTAAAATCATTTAAAATACATATAATTATAAAATAAAACATTTATTTTGGAAATATTATTATAAGCTTTTAAGGTAAGATTTGATGATGTTATAATGGTAGAAAATAGCCGCACCCGCCATATAAGTTAAAAAAACATTCTTACTTTAATTTTGCCGAAAAGGTCATAAAGTACCTTGTTTGGAAAATGATAGAAAGATTCTTTTCAAAACATATAAGGTTAAATAAGGGTATAAATGAATTTAACCCATTTTATAGTAAATATTAAAAATGTTTTTAAATACATTCTTAAGAATCAAGGATGTGGATGATAAAGGGGTCCCAGTAGATAATTACGTATAAACAACCTCGGATAATAAAGAGATTGTGAAATTAACCCTTATATTGTACTTTACCTTGGTAGAGGGTAGGTTAACCTCCTGTATAATGGTGAAATCATTGTTATTAAATTATAAAAGAACCATATACATAAATATGATATCATATATGATCTTTTAATATTTCTTTGTTAATAATATTTTAGTATTATCGTCGTTTCGGGTGTTAACAGATTCATTTTCCTTTATATTCTTTGTTATGTGAGTCATATTTTTTATGGATGGGATGTATATTATTAATATTCAGAATTATATTAAGTCTTTAAACATTATTTTTAATAATCTAATTAAAATTAGTCTTGAATGGATACGATGGGAAATGAATCTCATCGCGTTCGTGGAGACGATAACCCATACTTACGCACGGGCGACAATATCATTATTTTGATATTAAAATAATATATAATTGAATGGTATATCATATATTCAGAATAATTATCATGTTATATTTATTCTATAAATCAATTATACATCATTATTATACCCATCCAAATAATAATGTATTGAATAACAACCACACCACGACATGGAGACGGTAAGCTGTATGTACGCACGTATGACGACATGTCATTCAAAGGATGGATAGAATAATGAATATGGTTGTACCATATTTATAATAACATCACAGTATATAGAATATAATGGAGTTATTATTTTATAATGGAAACAACAAAGAAAAAATAAGTGGAAGAAGAAATAAATTTAAAAGAGGTGATGAAATATTTACCTCTTTTTTGGGTTCTTCCTTTTGATTTGATCAAAAGGGCCACTTAGGTTGGCTTTATGAATAAAGTAAGGCCTCTAGGATTAAGGTATGACAGTTGAAAGGGTATTTGGTCAGGGTTTGGCCAATCCAAATGGCTTTGAAGGTGTGAATTAGAGAGAAGGGGGAGTTCTCTTTTATAAGAGGGGTGAGGGGCACCTTAGGAAAAGCTAGAAATATTATTTTATAATAAAATAATTTTTGGTTTATAATGGCTCAAAAATGAATTATTTAAATTCTAAGGTGGGTATGGGTAGAAAACCACTCAACCAATAGATTTTCGACAGGTTTGGGTCACTATATTAACTTTATATTTTAGATTTAACTCTTAGTTAAATAGTTTGACATTTACCATGTCTCTTTGTATTTTTATATTATATGGTTAATAAACTTACTATAAACTTCCAAGTGAACCCCAAGTGGTTCATTAATAATATAACTATAATTATATAATTATTTTGGAAAAAATTATATTTTTAGGAATAGAATATCAATTAATAATATAATATTTTTTTAGAAACTATTTTATGTCAATTTTGACACTATTTGGTATTTTGTTTTTTCTAAATTTATAATAGAATTATTACTTTGAAAAAAACATAATCTAACCAACCCTAACATGTCATATTAACCTATAAAATTATTGTAATTCATAAAATGTCTCAAATTACATTTTTTCGGATATTTATAATATCAATTATTTTAATATTTCATTAATTAGGTAATTACTACATCATCATTGTGTCATAAATAAATTAAATTATTTAATATATAAAAAATATAAATAAAATACAATTATGTAGGAAATATTTTTATATTTATAATGAATATTTATAGACGAATTTATCTTATGTGTAACCCTATATTAAAAATGGTTTAGTTATAAACTTTGAATTTAACACTTTTAACTCTTCTTTGAATTAAATAATAATAAATGTTCTAATCTAATCCAAGTGGACCAAAGAGGTTCATATTTTATTCATAAGGTTGTTTTAGGTCGAATTATACTTATAAAATAGAATTAGGACATGTGTTATGGTAATAATAATATCATTTTTACCCTTAATTACCCTATTTACTTTTAACCGTGGTAAATACAAGTAAAAAGTTACTATTCAACAAAAAATATTTTCATCTTATTGAACCAAATTTTACTTACTGATATCAACCGTGTCTCTCGAATTTTTGAAATTCAACTTAGAGAAGCGGTAAAATTAAGTTTTATGTAAATTTATAAATGCTCCTAGGAGGTGGGTAAAAGACGGTAAAAAGTTCAATAAAATTTTTATATATCTAAAATTATTATAAAATGTATCCGATGAATTAAATTGAACTTATATATGTATTATGTATCTATTTTGACCTAAAATAAATTTAAATAAAATAGATAATTATTTAAATAAAAATTTAGTTTTAAACTATAACTGAGTGTTTTTAACTATTCATCAAAAATTGAAAGTTTTCAGAAAAATACCAAAAATTCACCTTAAGCTAATTTCGATATTAAGAATCCAAAAATGAAGTCCATTTTGAAAGATAAAATTTATAAAATTTCAAAAAGTGAGTATTACTATTCATAACAGCTAGTTTTATTGGTTGTGATGTGTTAGAACTCGAAGTTGTGTACAACACACACTATTGTATTATTCAAAGAGAAGCATACTGTGAAAGCTTGGGGTGTTATATTGACTCATGGAATGAACCTTCATATGTCCATACATGGGTTAATTTCTATAATAATCTATATAGATTGGAAAAATAATTATTTAATGGATTGATAATCATCTTTCTTCTAGTTCATCTTTGGATGACCTTTAAGATGAAATTAAACATCTCCATGGTTGGATTTAGGATAGATGGGATGGTGATATATTCATAAATCTCACTAGAAAATGAAACCTCATAGAAGAAATATAGCTTGAGGAAGAAATTCAGTCTCATGATTGATTACACATTATATGTATTGGGGCTAGTGACAGAAATACAACGTATTTCCATGCACACATTAATGAAAAGAAGGCTATCGAAAAACCCAACCTTCAACAAAAAGATGGTTCTTTAAACTGTGACATGAAGATCATTGGATCATGTGTGGTCTTTAATTTTAGGGATCTCTTATCAGGACCTCAACAAGGAGTTAAAGAGGAACTATTTCCTAAAGAAGAGGCCCCCACTTCTTTGATAATATTCCTATTCAGATTACAAATGGTATAAGTATTTGGTTGTAATAAATTATAGAGTATGAATAAATCTTAGAGGAAATAAAAGGTATCAATTTAGATATTTCCCCTAGCCCTAATTGGTTTCCTTTATTTTTCTACATTGCAGATTAGGATTTCATCAAGAATGATCTGAAAGTGGTGGTGTAGGACTTATTTAAGGGTGGACCTCTTCCTCATGTCACAACTTTTTCTGTTATGGTTCTTATTCAGAAATTATGCCATCACATTAGCTTTTTCTAATTTCACCCCATTAGCTTGTGAAATTTCACCTCCAAGGTGCTTCATTATTTACCTAACAAGTATATTTACAAGCTCTTACCTTTTCAAATCTCAGATGAAAAATATGACTTTCTCAAAATTGAAAAAATTCATGGGGATGTCAGTTTCATCCAAGAAATTCTTACATAATTTGGTAGGAAATTGGATAGGTCTAATGTCATGATAAAAATTGGGATTAAGAAAGCATATGAAAAAATTTAATATAATTTCATCTTGAAAGTTCCTAGGTGCTCTGGTTTTTTAGAATGGGTTTGTGACCTTTTATTTCAATGCTTTTCTTTACCTTGATTTATGCTTTCTTTGATGGGAAAAAGGTTTGGGTATTTCAAATCTCTTCATGGTCTCAACTAAGGTGATCATATCCATCCTAGTATTTTTATATTATCCCAGGATATGATTAATAAAAATATAAATGGAAAAATTTCTATAGGAATGGTGCATTCATTTAAAGGCAGTATGACTTTATTGGGATTTATCATTTAATATTTACATATGACATGGTTTTATTTATTAATAGTATAAGTAATTCTATTTAGAGGTTTTAAATAAATCCTTAGTGAATATTGTAACAAGAGTAGGAAACATATCAATCTCATCAAGAGTAGTGTTTATATTTCTAAAAAATGATCAGGATGACAAGATAAATCTATTGAAAATAGGCTTAGCATTTCATAAAGGCATCTCCCTATGGAATATTTGGGTGTTCCTCTATCAAATAAAAAAATATTCACTCAATACATTGAAGGTGTTATCAAAAAAATTATGGGTCATATCAGCAACTAGAAGAACATATTCTTTTATTTTGGTGGAAGAATCACCCTTGTCAACAATGTGATCTCATCCATCCCCATGAATATTTTTTCATTCATTCAGGCCCCTAATTCTATCATCATCCATATCAAAAAATTTCTTAACAACTTCATTTGGAACTACTAACAATAGGGAATATATCACTAGGCTAGTTAAACTAGGATGGAAAAGCCTTATGAAGAGGGAAGAATCAATCTCATGAGAATTGATGATTCAATGCAATTCATGTATACTAAATTGGCATTGGAAGCTATTTCAGGCCAATATCTATGGGAAATATTTATACATAAAAAACATGGGAAGTATCTAGTGTCTTGGATTTATTAATAAGAGAATGGATCTTAGATTTGGAAGGGTCTATGGAACCCCATTACTATCATTCAAGCTAACTCTCAGTGGATTTTTGGTAGGGAGATATTGAATTTTGGAAAGATAATTGAGATGGAAACTGTATCTTCTTTTCCGGATGATCAATACCCAATATTAGTTTTAGGTAGGATAGATTTCATCCAGATTTCATTGCAACAATTCTTGATGGGGATTATAGATCTATTCATTCCACTATTCAATTAGTTAAGGAGCTAGATGTTTTCATCTTCACTCCAACTCACTTAGGTTATTACAACATTTTTGGGTACCATGATATTATTCATTCACACAAATGATAGGATAACTAGAATAATAGACTTTGGTGAAAATATTTATCCATTAAAATGAACTTTTTGGTGTGATGTTCTTATAATAATTCATTACTTATGGACATCAAAGTGAAAAATAAAGGAATTTCTGGGGCTTCTAAGTGTGTTTGTTGTGAGAGGGATAATGTGTAATCGATCAATAATATTTTTTAAGGGGAGTGGGATAGAATCATCTGGTTCCATTTTTAGAGAATCATGGGTGATCACACCCAGTTCTCTTCCATTGATCAGTTTCTATCCTCTTATTTTTAGGATTTCTCTTAGAGATCAAATAATTTTTTGGTACAACATGCCTTCTTTCTCATAGAGTGTTGAGTGATATAGTATTTTCACCCCAATTCCTACCATCAAGATGTTAAACCTACATAAGGATATATTAAAGATAATCTATTCTCCAATTTGATGGATTTATTCTTTCTATACATGTCCGATTCTCCTTTATCGGTCACTGAGATCAATCCCCTGTACACCTCTCTTTTGAATGCAGAAGCTCCTAGTGTTAGCATGACTTGAAGGGATTATTTGAAATCTCCCTCTGTGAATTCAAGTTGAAATCATATGAATATTGTATTCAAGGAATCATAGGTTGTGTAAGTCTTATCCATGAATTTAGGGGCTCAGTCCTTCTGGATTTTTCAACTTTTTTATAGTAAGGGTAATTCATGGATCATTAAGGCCCAAGCGATGATTTATGGTTTAACCCTATGATCCTTAAACAAGATTACACTTTCTAAAATTGAATTGGATTCAAGGTTAATTATTCAGTTCCTATTAGGGTGCCTCCCATTCCACTGTAGTATTTCTTATACTATCATAAACTGTAAATGAATTCTTCAACTAGGAACAAAGATCTTGCGCACTTGGTGGGAAGGGAATTTCATAGTAGATTTTCTTGCTTCTAAAGGAGTCTAGGATGGGGATATAATTAACTTATTGAGTTTGGGTTCTCTTCTTGTTTATTATAAGGAGTTTATTAAAGGAAATTCTATTAGGCTCCATCATTTTAGGCCCCCTGATTTTTTTCACCATTTACTTAGGTTACACTGTCTTTAATAAAAAAATTAAAATTTTAGTTAGTCAGTTAGGGTAGGAAGGGAAATTAGGCTTGTAATGAGTCTTATAATACGGAAATTCATGGTCTATATAGGATCATTAACAGATCAATCATAGGTCAGGACTCAAGATGATTTAGCTTTAAAATTTCTAATTGTTGGCCAAAATAATTTAAACGTGGTTTAAAGTTATCATGTTTTTATGAGATAAAAAATAAAGTTCTTGGAGTCATGAAAACCTTGATCATATCTCTAGAAAGTGGGTACATAAAGGAATATGTGAAAATGGGTTCAGAGTACCTATAGATAATGGAAATTTAAAATTTGGGTAATCAATTCATGCAATGGATAAAAAAATAATGAGTATGTTAAATGAAAACTTCTAAGAATTAAACTCGAGAACTAGAATTATACCAAAAATAATTTCCAAACAGTTCAAAATTATAATGGGAACAAAAATTTCAGAAAATATTCTATGATGTATTCCTTGATTATGATTAATTAATTTTTTCCAACATCTCAAAATTATTTTCCTATATGATGATGTCTTCTTGGTCAGTCAAGGGGAAAAGGTCAAATGGGGGTATACAGATACCTATCCTAGATTTGAATAAATAATTATCTACAATTTTTAAACAAAGTGATAGATTAGCATGAAAAATAATAATTAAATTCACTAGAGGATTAGTTCAAACATATGAGAAAGAAAATAATTCTCCCATAATTTATGTAGTGTCCTTTTATTAATCCTTGGAATGAACTGATTTTGTTGGAGTGTTAGGTAAAATTAAAAAAAAAATGATTCACATAAACCAATGTGATATCAAAAATGAAACATCAAAGGAAATTTAAGGAGAGAAATGCATCTCAAAATAGGTTCCATATATATTTAGGGAGGGAGTACAAGAATGATATAAAATAACTTCATTAAGTACATGTACATAGAAAAAATATGAGAAAAAGAAGCAAAAAGGTAAGACCCATGAATATAAAATAGGGATAAAGATGTCCTAAAACACCTCATTAGGTTCCCATATCTCCTCAATTTCCTATTAAATATCTCTCGAGACTCTATTAGTGGATTCCAAAGCAGAATCCAGTTTCAAAATTTATGTGCTGTTGATGGGTCATCAATGATGCGTGATGTTGGATCTGTAGAGACCTTAGTGGATATGAGAGTGGGATCAATATCTAGTGCTATAGGTATATCCTCTATTTAGAGGGAGGCCTTCTAGAGAGACTTTTATTCAATTAATAGGGTTTTGGGGGGTGAATTAGTTATCTTCCCATTTCCCTTTCTATAAGCATCCACATCTAACTAGTGATGGGAGAAGAGATCTGCTTGAGAATCCTAAGTCTATGTTGGGCCATTATTTCAAGGATTAATCTAAAATTAATGATAAAAAATTATAGTAGCAGACTCTACTGAGTATCCTAAGCTAATGGATAAGACAGAGGGCATGAGTGAAGCTGCCTACGGTGGAACTGGTGGTGCCTCAAATGTGATACCCATACCCTCACAAATATTGTGCTACATCAAGAATAAATGATAAAATTACATATAGAAATAAGGATTCCACTTGTCCTATGGAGTAGATAGTGGTGGAACCTAATCTGGTGCTCTAGTGGATCTATCAAGGGGTGCTCAGGTCTTAGAGGTTACTTGATAATGGATATCCACACCCTCAACCTTAGTTGAATCATATGAATAATTATCTTCCCATGTATAGTGATATATGTCCTTAATTTATAGTCCCATATTTTCCATACAATGAGACCAATCAATATAATATTTATAATAAATTCAAGAGGGAGGGAGGAATGAAAAACCCCCACATTCTTTTCTAGGCGGGTGAAAAAATTTACACCCATGATTGACCCCTTATGCCTCATCTGGTAGCCCTCAAAATAAAGTTTGAACTAAACCACCATGTTAATATTATTTTGGATTTTCATAAAATAGAGAATTAACACATATATAAATCTCATGATTCCCTTATAATCACCTTTTTCTAACAAATAATGGGTAATATCCCTATGTATGATCCAAAGGAGGGAAATATTGAGATGCATGTTCTTAGTCTTTTTTGCATCAAATTTCACCACAGGGTAGAAATATAAGCACTTAAAAATATTTTTATGATTTTATTGAGAGGGAAAAATATCTAACTCTACATATAAAGTACTATGAACTAACTGAACACTATATACACCAAGGCTAACACCAAACTCAACCAATGTAAAGACTCAGGTCATTACGAGCTGTGAAATTTAGAGGGAATTTTAGTTTTTTATCTCGAAGTAGGGGTGATTCAATAATTGGGAATCAATTAAATATTACAAGGGTTTTAATGTATTTATGATATTTTTTGGAAGTGGATCAAGGTTTAGTAAGTGATCTAGATGCTTGGGTGAACATCAGAGCGGCGTTAGGGTGATCCCTTGGCTGATTTTAGTTGTAGATGGATCATCATGCTATAATAGGTGTAGATCATGCCACGAATGGTTTAATAAGATATGTTTATTATAAATTAAATTTATTTATGTTGTGGTATATTTATTTGTGGTTTTTTGATAAACTAAATACACTTATGTTTTGGGGGCCACAACATGGTGGAGGGCATCACACTGTGGTGATGACTTTTCTGTAGGAGTCAGAGGACCCTTATGTTTTTGCGTTATAATTTAATGGAGGAAGGAATGGTAATTATGGAAATAATTTTCATAAAGGGGATGTCATGACTTAGATCATAGAGTTCCATTACATGAACTCTCATTCCTTGTATGGAAAAGGTGCCTCATGCTGCGACCTAGAGGGGTTGCGCCATGATAATGTTTAGCCAAAGGTCATGCCCTCTACCTAAGGGAAGTCACATCATGACTTAGATGGGTAAACACTATGTATTTACATATAATTGATTAATCATTTCATGATTCACATGGTCACCCCATGATTTATGAGTTGGGAATTTTTTTAATAGGGGAAAACTTACAATTTCCAAGTTGGCTCCTTTGGGGTTTTGGTTGATTATGGCATCAAGAGAGGTAAATTTTAGCCAAACCCCCCTTGTTTACTTCCTTTAAATTTTCACTTGTAAAAGTGTTATTCCTAGGAGTTTCATTATATATTTTAGGTAGGTTTTTTTTTCCTTTCTTCCATTCTTCTTTCCCTTTTTCATCTCTCTAATTTGGAATTATTTGGGCTACGGGTTTAATGCCGATTCTACTAGATCATGGTGGAATCAGACAAATACAAAGAGGTTCTTTAATGGATTGGATATAGAATGTATTGGGATGGTAATTACATGAAGTTTCTCATAATTTGGTTTAATTTATGAAATCATACAAATTTTTTAGTTTTTTTTCATTTTCCATGGAATCGGGGCTTGAGCGGACGTCGCATGAGGGTGATTTTGTTTACAAGGGTACCGAAAGAATGTCATAGGATGTTGGAATGTAGTTTCTCATGGTTTAGACTAGTGAAAACTGGTCAATGAGTTTTATGTGATTATTATTATTATTTGGTTTAAATTAATAAATAAATTAAAAAATGGTTATAATTAATTATTTGGATGTGATGGATTGATATAGGGGAACAAGAGTTAATACGAGTTTGGATGAGGCTTAAAAGATTTTTGGGGGTAGTGGATGAACTTTCTGAAAGAAAATAACTTCAAATAAGGTAGGTGGTCCCTGAATATCTCCCTAAGTCTTAAGTATCATGTTTATTTGTTTGTGATATACAGACTCTCCACTCATGTGTGATCAATATTAAATTGAAAACAAAATGTTTCCCTTAACCCCCCCCCCATGAGTAGAAAAAAAGTTTATTGGGCTATGATGGACCCTTAAATGCTGTTTAGCTTCTATAGTCATCGATGGGCATGGTCATGGACATAGAAGTGTGATGTGATATAAACAGATCCTGGATGGGTATAAATGAAATGAAATAAATAAAACAAAATGTAACTTTGGATAGGATCCCTTAGTCCTCTTTGGGTAAGGTAGAGTGATATATTTGAAATGAATAGCCTAAAGGTTGGCCATATTGAAAATTTTAGTACCTTAGAACCGACTGGTTAGAGGTACTATGTATGGGGTGAGTGTTACACCCCACTAGTATATGATTGTATTAGAGTGAGGATTCCATAGTATGAATTTTTGCATAGTTTTGGTGAGAGGATGAACATATCTTGACCTTAGGAGTGAGATGGTCTCCATGATATCTCTCTAGTGTGATACCTAATTTGTATTTTCAATAAGGCCCATGAGGTCATGATTCCATCATGGAAATGTTGAGGGATGTTATACCCTCATAACAATAGTCTTGGGCCTTGGAATTTGGTATGTGAAAGAGGAGACCATATAGGGTGTCTGAAAATTGATGTGACTTAGGGGACCTTAGTGAGTTCTTTAGTCTCATGTTGACCCTAGGGAGTGTTAGTAAAGGGAGGCGAGTATAATGATAGCCCATTATGAATGTGTTTTTGAGAATTGGTTGTGTGTTTGAGAGGTCATCCTAATAATTTTGTGATGGGTTTGAGATAGTTTCCAACCCGTGTGAGGATGCTGTATGATATATGAGATGGTACTAGACAAGTTACTTCTCCCCCTGGTTAATGTATGAGATTTCAGGTGGAGATTATCTTCCTCACAATTTTTATGTTATATTTTGGGTGATTACACACTTACACTAATTATATATGATATTTTTGGTGGGGGTTCTCTTCCCCTTGATTGTATGTGAGATTATGAGTGGGGACACTATTCTATTTGATTATATATGGGATTTCAGGTGGGGCCACTCTTACCCCAATTATATATGAGATTCCAAGTGGGGATGATCTTCCCTAAAAAGTTTTCTATGAGTTTATTTTTAGAGGTAATGATTTCTAAACCAAGTGTGATATGATATGTTTATAGGGTGGGCCACTTCCCCCCTGAGGTTATACAAGATCTTTCTAGGTGGACCTCTATTCTCTTAAGTATTTATATACAAGGTGCTTTTTGGAGTGGTCTGTTTTCCCAATCAATGACATGTGATATATTCTAGGGAAGGATTATATCTAACTCTTGGTATGATTATTCTTCCTGATCAGTGAAATACAACACCAGAATAAGTAGGTATGGTTGACCTCAGGTGTTACCTTATAACCTAAGGATTGATGGTAGTTATTTTATTTCCCATCCATTATTTATTTATCTTCTGATCACATCACACGAGAATACACTGTATTTACTAGTTATGTTAGGGAAACCATCGGTATTTTACTACTGAGCTATAATCACACACTACTTGGGAGGCCTTGACACTTTAATACTCAAGCAGGCCTCATGTTTAAAGGTTAAGATAGTCCAGAGACCCAATATTTCATGTACGAGTTGGATAGATTGGATGGGGTTAAGAGATGAGTCTTGGGGATGGTATTAGATCCTTATTGTATTTTATTATTTTGTTTTTTATTTTATATATGTGTTTGGGTTAGTGTGAGATCAGTTGGGATGTATTCTTGTATGATAACATTTCATTCTTTATAACATGACTATATTTATTTGATTCTATGTACTCTTATCACTATTATGGGTGTTTTTCAGTTGTTTCTTCTATTATTTACTCTGATATGAGGATATAGTCTCCCCATGGTAACACTTTATCCCCTTTATGCTATTCAGAAACCCATGGAATATGGGGAGGTGTGCCTGATGTCTTCTGATGTCATTGACCATGGCACTGATGAGTGGTTTTGGGTTGGGTAATCAAAAAGTGGCATCAGAGCGTATTTTATTTGTAATACTATCTTGGATAAGGTAGATAAGTAAATGTAATGTGTTATAGATTTTAATTCACCTTGGTGTGGTGAGTGATGAACACCTTTTAAGTGGGAAATCTAGGTTACCGGGGTTATGGAATTTCTAATATTGTTTTTCACTATCACAAATGAGATATTTATATAAGTATGTTATGTGTCTTTGAGATTATTATTGTGGTTTTTGATCTTATCCCATAGTGGAAATAGGCTTGTGTACATATATTAAATTTTTCATGTAGGATTCACATGAAATTTTTGTTCTTTTATGTGATTGATTTTACTTATGATAGAGGGTTCAATTGTTTAAAGTGTCAATAATAACTAATATAGTGTTTTCCTATATAACTTTTTGGTGAAATTATACTTATAAAAACCTTTCTATTTTCTCTTTGATGGAATGTTATATGGATCCCATTATATCATGTGATATGATGATTTATATACAACCCCTCTATGTAAGGGATGTATAGAAACCCTTGGAAGGATGGTGTAAGCATTGGATTCCTTGATGATGGTTCCAAAAATGAAACAGGTTTGGTTACTTGACATGTCAACAATAACCTATATGGTGTTTTCCTATATTGATTATCATGGGTATTATATTTTACCTAACCATGTGATTATAGTTTTACTCAATACTAATCATCATAGGTATATTTATTAATATGCACATGGATGTGATTGTTATCCTTGAGGGGGTAGTTTGGTATGTGGATTCTTGGTGAGGATTGGTGTCGTAGAGTGGGAAAATGGATCAGGAAAGTGATTTCTAGTATATATATGTGAGATACCTAGAGTGGGTGTGATGACATATGATATTTCTTGAGGATTTCTCAGTACAAGTGATGTATTCCTGAGAGATGTGGTTTGGATCATTCATATGTTTCTCTAAGATGTTGGATACCCTTATGACGGTGGAGGAAGGGAATGATATATTCCTTGGGATCTTGTGATGTAAATTAATATGAGTGATTTTTGTATTGAGGTTAATTTTTAGGGAATTATATATTGAATTCCTATCCTTATTTATTTTAGGTAATATTTCTGATGAGATAGTGAATCGTGATCCTAGATGGTCAGATCTAGAATGGACAGAGTGTGGGTAGATGATTCCAATTTTGGGATGATTCCAGGTGATAATGTGGTTGACCTTGTAATGATTAAGATACCTTAGGCTTATTAAAAAGTAAAAAATTGGGTAATTTTGGTTATATGAGATTGACATACAAGGAGAGAATGGTCAGTTGTATAGGGAGCATGAATCAGGTTATATGATTGGGTAGTATGAGTGAATGTACCCATTGTATTTGGATGAGATAAAAATGGATAATGGGTAATAACCTATGATAGGGTTATTATTGGTTCACTTTTCCTAGGAAGATAAGAGTGAGTGTTGGTTGGGATTATTGAAAAATACCTCGATGCATGAGGGATAGTGCATTCAGAACTATGGGTGGTTTCTGTTTGGCTTGTGGATTGGTGAGAGGACCATGTGAAGGTTAATTGTAAATTATTTTAGTTTTTAGGACCTAATAGGTTCAGTGATTATGGTGGTGAATAATACCCTAGTTCTTTATTTCTTATAGGAGAGTTACATGATTTTAGTGGGATTAATTATGTGATCATGTTTTGGATTGAAAATAGGGATGAGGTGTTGCCTTTTGATTAGTTGAGAGCTGAGAACTGATGTGATTAGTGAGGAACTTTAGGGAATGATGGTCTAAGGTTTTTATGAGAATGAGATGTTTCCCACTATGGTGAGAGGCATCATATATGAATTAGAGTACCATGGTATGGTAGATCTGAGCTTGTGCTTTGATAGAGGTCGTTAGGATGGTCGAGCATGGATCGAGAGGAGAGACATGCATGTGATTTTGGAACCTCTCTAGTATCATGTTCTAGGATAAGTTTAAGGTAATATATATGGTGGTGTGTTCACCATTGGCCATTGGAGGTGTGGCCCTTATTACATATAGAATTTCAGTAAACACTGAGGATGACATTCCTAGTAATCTAGGAATTTTTAGTGATCAATGTTTTATGTTGGCACTCAAGTATGAGTGGGGCGATCATGTGCAATCATTAATTTCCACAATAGATAGCGTGGACCATAGAGATATATAATTAAATTTTAGAATAGTGATGATAAGGATACGCCTGTATTGGGGAGCATCATATCGACCATGGAGGTATGACTCTCATGTTAGCAGGGTCATGGATTCTCTAAGTCTAGTCAGTGGATAGTCAAGATGAAACTGGGATTCCACTATGTGGGTATATTTAAGGTGATATTATTCCTTATTAGATACCATATTTGGGATTTATATGTAGAGGTAGATGGAGTATGAGTGCTGGAATTAGGATTGAGATGGAGTTGACATGATCTGAGTGAAATTCATATCATAGGCATGCTAATGACCATGGAGAGAGTATGAAAGTTGATATGGGTGGTTTAGGACCCAAATGTGTAATTACATAGAGTTTCAAGTTCATAATTTCATGTGTGATTTTGGAAAATATCATGACATCTATGTAATTAAGGCATTTTAATTAGGAGATATGACAAGACGTCAGCTAGTGCGGTCGATATTTTTTTGTAAAGTTAAGACATAAGACCAATTGATTTTTTACATGAAATTGGGTGTGGTGAGGTGAAATATGCATTTATTTTGTTGATGAAACATTTTTATTATGTTTTCAGTTGGAAATTCTTATGGTGGGGGGAACCATGACTCAAAACCCACATTTATGAATTGAGTATTATAGTGTAGAGAACTATAAACTTGGGGATATATTAGTTGATGAAACTTCAATTTCATGGAAATATGGATGAATATGAGTTCTATATTAGTGTTTGGTGATGGTGATGAGTTAGTGTCCCAGGTTTTGGTGAATAGTACAGATTATGTTTGGAGTTACACCACATAAGCTCATTTGATGTTTCAAGGTGGAGTGTAGAGAGATAGTGGTGAATTGATGAATTAAGTGGGATGATATTGATAGATAAAGAATAATGATTATTCTTATGGATCAAAATTTTTATATTTGGGAGATTGTAAATATCCATGTCATTACAGGTTGTGAAATTCAGTGGGAATTTGATTTTTTGGTCTTGGACCAAGGGATGATTCAAAAATCAGGACTCAAATCAGGATTTTAAGGGTTAAAATTTCTCTACAATATGTTTTTGGATATGTATCAAGGCTTGGTAAGTGATTAGGGTTCCCAAGTGAACATCATATTAGGGTTGGGGTGACCCCTTAGATGATTTTGGCTGCAGACGTCTTGTCATGTCATGATGGGTAAAGATCATTCCATGATGAGGGTTGAGCAGGATATGGTCACATAACGGTCGATGTATTCAGGATGTGGAAGATTTGTGTGGGTTTTTTCTATAAAGTAAAGACCCTTATGTTTTGGGTATTACCCTGTGATAGAGGGAGCCACTCCGTGGTGATGATTCATGTGTAGGGGTCTAAAAACTATTATTTTTTTTCATTCTGATTTTGAGGAGGAAGTAATGGTTGTGTTGCGACCCTTGGGTTGTGCCATGATGTATTGATGTGATGGGGATGTCATGTCTTGGGTCATGGAGCACCGCACCAGAGGGAAGAAGGGAGGACTCTTGAAAAAGGTTTAGACCTATCTTGGAAAAGGTGAATCACACTACAACCTAGAGGGGTCATGCCACGATGATGTTTAGTCAGGGGTTGAACCCTCTTCTTAGGGGTAGTCATGCTACAAACTAGATGAGTCCATACTATATCCTACTCTAGTGTAGTGACATCGCATCATGATTTAACACCCTAGGTTTTAGGAACCATTTTCATTCATTAAATTATGTGTCTATAATTCCAAATTATGTTTTTATAATCTTTCAAAATAATTAAAACTGATTAGAAAATGAGTCATGAAAGATATGAATCAAACAAGAAACAAATTATTCATTCATATTGGAACATCACAACAAAGGTACATGAATCAGTGTATCATATACCATGGATTATTATATCCATTAAAAGTGTATAAATTAAAATAGGTAAATTAAATTAATAATATCGTTACAACTAGAAAATCCACTTGATCATCTTCACCCTTGAAGATCACAATTATTAGAACTAAACCTTCAATGAGAAGGAACAAAATTAAAGGATAAATGATATTGTGAAATCAAAAATTAAAATTAAGGGAATGAAAATTGTGATTTAATTGGTACAAATGGAATGAATTTATATGGAGTAATCATGGTAATATATCCATTATAAAGGGAAACATAACCATTAAAAATATGGTCATTGGATATACATGTATTCGATAGGTATACTGAAGTTATGTATTGTTAGTAACAAATTTAATATAATATAAATCACAAATAATAAAGAATGAAAAAATATAATATTTATTTATTTAAAATATTTATTTATAATTTTTTATGAGTTACATATTATTATCATTAAATAACGATATGGTGTGTTTATAAAATCCAAATAAAGATTTTAATATCAATTGATTGATAAAATTAAATGGTTAGGATATAAATAATTAATATTAATGTTATTTGGTAAAGACTATTTAGAAGTGACATTTTTCAAAGAACTTTTTTTAAGTGTTGAGTATCTTTATCTTAATAAAATTAATCACAACTAATGAATGTTTTTAAATTAAGTTTATTGATAATATATATAATAAAATAAATCAAAATTCATCTAATAGTTATTACTAGACAAGTAATAAGAATAAATTCATTATATTCTTAAAAATAAATTTATTTTTCTAAAAATTATTTTTATACATTATGTGTGCCTATATTAAATTTAATTTATCACTTATTGAAATTGAGTAAAATAAAATCATTTTAAAAATTTTAATCATAATATCCAAATTTTTTATTAAGTTCATTTTCATTTTTAACATAAAAATAAGTTACCAAGAAAAATATTAGATACCATGGTAAAACAATTATTTTCAAAGAATTTTATTTTTCCAAGTATTGTGTATTTTTATCTTAATAAGTTAAATTGATCACTTTTTAATGATGAATATAATATAATATTATAATTCATAAACAAATATATTAACACTCATCTAAATATTAATTGATATGAAATAATAATAAAAACAATTAATTTTTAAAAATCCACTTTTCTCTAAAAATAGTTTTTTATGTATATATATATCATGTTTTAATTTAAAAGATAATTTTATCATTTTTAGAAATTTAATTATATTAAAATTATTCCAAATTTTTAATGATCATGTTAAAATTTGGCAAGGAGGGCCATTTTATATTTTTAGTGAAAAGATAATTAGCATAGTAAATATCTAATCAAGGTTAAAGGGTAAAAATGAGGTAATCAACTTAAAACTTATAAATTATAGAAGGCCTTTTTTAGGTATGAAATTAAATACCACATGAATCACTAATATTTCTTCACCCAATTCACCTAAATATCATGTGATTACATCTTTACCCTTCACCAAATTTTAATTTCAAAAGTAACGTCCCTTGTTTTCACCTATAAAAGTTGATCACTTCCACCCACTTAAATACACACTTATCCTTCGAATTTATCTTGAAAATATATACATTTTACCTCTAATAGATCTATATTCCACATTTTTAATCCCCTATTTACATGAAAGTGTCCAAATTCCTCCATTTCCAAGTGGTATTTCAAGAGAAGATTCAAGTCCTCAACAACAATATTATTCACTCCCTAACCTTTTGTTCTCTATATTTATCATCCACCCCTCCTCAAAAAATATTCTAACCATAATAATATAATGAAATAGTTTTCATTATTATATTTAAATGTTATTATGTTGATGAAACAAATATTATCTATCTCCCTCCCATCCATTGGGAAATGTAAATGTCACCCGTGTTATGTGTGGATTACTTCCTCCAGGAACGACATATTTCAATTTTCATCACCACCTTACAGGAATGGTTATAAAAATTTATTTAATGAATAAAAATTATATTTATTACATGATTAAAATTATATAAATATAAATTAGTTATTATATTAATATCTTACTCACTATTAATATACCACCTTTTGTTCATTAAAAATTCCCAAAACAAGCTAGTCATCAATTTCATCTTCATGGATCATAACTAAAACTATCATGAAATGAAATTATACCTTTATAAATAATTATGTAACATATATTAAAGTAATTTAATAATATATAAATTTTCAACTTAGTATCAAATTATGGGGATCGACAATGACATTACAAATCATGCGTGAAATAATCAAAATTACTAACATTCGATGATGAAAATAACCAATAACTAAATAATAAATGTATAATGAATTATTAAAATTAAAAATAATAAATTATAAAAGGTTTTAATAAGGTTTAAAAATAAGTAATTAGGATTTTTATGTTTATCATACTGTATTTTATAGCACATTCGACCAAGTAGGAATCCAAGGTAAGGGTTTCTTCTCAATTTCCAATCATTGAGGCATGTTTTCATATTATGATCCTATTATTCTTTTATATGGTGTATTTACTACCATATTTGGATTATATTATTATTATTATTATTAATGTTTATTTTTGGGTATATATGAGTCTTTTCTTGAATCCCTCTTATATATTATTTGGATTCAATTTCTACCAAATTCATAAGTGTTTTCTCATCTAAATTTCTTTTCTTTGAGAGATATTACATTTTCACCACTTATTTTTTATGGTGTATATACTACCATATAAATTTATTTTATCATAAATTTCATGAAATTAAAGTGTTTTATGAATTTATTTCAATTTCTCTCATTCAATGTATTTTGATTCAAAAGTTACCAAAGTCGTAAGGGGTTTTCATGAATAAACTCCTTTACTTGAGTCATAATCATTATTATTTGACTATGATCTTACAAGATCAATTTATTCTATCCCATGATGATATTATATTTTATTTCCTATTTATTTTCTATGGAATTTACATATTCAAATCAAATACCTTTTCTTTGATGGTTTTATTTATTCATAAAAATATGACACTGTTAAGAATAATTCCAATCCTTTCAAATGACCCTTTCTTTTAAATATTAATATAATTTATTTCTCAAAATGTTTTAATATTTTATTTTTAAATATATATATGTTTTATCTTATATAATATTCATATTTCTATTTATATCTTTTCAAAATTAAGTTTTATAACCTTTTCAATGATGTGGGGTTTTCACTAAAAATACCTAAAAAATTTAAACAAGCATTGCATTTCACTTTTATCAATTTTAAATCTTACACTTAAAATTAATTTTTTTTATTTTAAAGGTTCTATTATTAGGGAATATTT
This sequence comes from Viscum album, assembly GCA_963277665.1. Lineage (NCBI taxonomy): Eukaryota > Viridiplantae > Streptophyta > Magnoliopsida > Santalales > Viscaceae > Viscum > Viscum album. The sequence continues at coordinate 473,622,465 of OY728157.1, forward strand.
AAAAATAATATTTTTAAGAGGCTTATTCTCACCTTATCAAAAAGGATTTTTGAAAGTGACTTATAACTTTGTCTGTTTACGATAATGTTATTTTTTTATGAAATCTATTTTTATGATTTCGATTTAATTTACCTATATATAACCAAATGATATATATATTATGGGTAATGTTTATTATCACTTTATAAATATAATGTTACCCATTTTCTTTACATGAGTTTTTTTGATGAGATGCATGATTGATTTCATGTGATACAGAAGTATGGTTTATCATTATGTGATGGGTATGGTCTTATATATCCCTCCAATGCATTGGTTAATGTTTTATGTCTCATGAGATAATGATGTTGTGAAAATAAATTGTTTTTATGTTTATAATATGATGTATGAAAATTATTTTTATGTTCGCAACATGATGCATGAATATTATTGTTATGATCACAATTATATTCATGGATGTAGTTAAAGTTAACTTTTCTAAATTTTTTATTATTTCCTATGACTATGTATGCACCACACTATAGTGTAGGAATTGTAGAAGGTACTATAGTGGGGTACTTTAGTAGCAGTAATGTTCATCTGAATTGGGATTTTGGGACATATATGTAATAATTTAGGCCATCAGGCCTCTAGGATATCCATGGAGGACCTCTGGGATTGGTATGGGGGTAGCCTCAAGTATGATGGAGTAAAAGACGATGAAAATAAAAATATGGTTGGACATGGAAGGGTTATCTTTAGAGTAGATAAGATCATACCAGGTCAAAAATCCCTATATGGGGAATGATGGTAGAATATGGACATAAATTTAGGGAGAAATTATAGTATCAAATAATAGGATGAAGGGGAGGGGTTGTTCTAGTGTAGGGTATTTAAGCCACCTATCAAGGACTGATTTCCTCTGCGCCTTCAGGCCATGTGTCATTTAATTACTTTGTGACTCTAGGACTTTGGGTCATGTAAGGGTTCCCTATCAAACTAGTTAAAAATAGGGTTTATCATTATATTAAAAAAATCTAAGGCCCTCAGACCAAGGGTTATTCCATGGTATTATCTTTATCATTTTTGGTTATATATCCTTTTATCATACCTTATAGACAACTCTTATTGTTCCATATTTATCCCATGTTTTCTCACATTCTTATGATCTAACCTATTAATGAATATTTGATAATATTTAACCTTAATGTGTGTTTAAGATCACCCCTTATTTTTTCCTATTTCCCTAGAAAATTATATACAAGATTATGTGTAAAAGGAATTCTTACATAGAGATGTTGTTAGAGATGTTGAAGAATTTATGTGAAATAATATTTTTATGTAGATAATATCCAAAGATACTAAACTTGTGAGTTTTGGGGATGTGTGATTATTTATGAGATGTAATGTCATAATCATGGAATTATTATAAAATATATGCATGTTTAGCTCGGGTTATCCCACTTGGTATCAAATTTATTATATAAAGTATCCATTTTTTGCACTAAAACCGAGAGTGTGGATTCAGGGAATCTCATAGAATCCTCATAGTCACACCCCAATAGATGAGATGGGTCATTTTTAGCAGGGTAAGACCTATAATTTCTATATCAACCCTTTGGATTTTTGGTCAATCTAAGAATTAGTAGAGGGCTATTTCAGTTATATCCCCCCTTTATTCCTTAATTTCAGTTTCTCCTTGTAAATGGAAAATTCATGACTGTTATATAGTGTATTTTAGGTAGGTTGTTCCTCTACTTTATTTCCTTTGTTATCCCTATTATTTGGGATGATTTTGGATAGGTTTTTGACACTAATTCCACCAGATCATGGTGGAATCATGATGATATGATGGGGATCTTATGTTCCTTTTCTTGAGGATATCTTAGGATGGCGATCTTATGCTAGTTAGATCTATTTGGTTAAAGGTATGTAACCCTATGAATTTTTATATCATTTTCTCCATTTTGGTGTGGAATTGGTACGTATTTTTTCATCACATGATGAGGATTTTGTTCACTAGGGTAATGGGAGAATGGATTAGGATTTTGGCATGATGTTGATCTTCAGTGAGTGGAAACTTCTCAATGATTTTTAAGTGATTATGAATTTTTTAATTAAATTAAATAATTAATTATAAAATGTTTATAATTAACTATTTGTATGTGATGTCTTGAGATAGTGGTGGAGGAGTCGATACAAGATTGGATGAGGCTTGGACAAGATCATGCGATGATGTTCCATATTTCTAAAAAAGAATAACTATGAATGAGGTAGGTGGTAATTGAAAATAACCCTTATGTTTATCCATCATGTTTATGTTATTATGATATGTGGTATCTCCACTCAGTGATATAAAAATTAAATTTAAAATGAAAATTTTACCTTGATCCCCTACTAGTAGAATGGAAGTGTATTGGGCCACGATAGACCCTTGAACACTATTTATCTTCCATGACCCTCTATGGCCATGGTCATGGTAATTGAAGTGTGATGTAAGATACATAGACCCTAGAGGGGTATAAATGAAATGATATGAATAAAATGTAGGGTACCTTCATGTATGTTACCTTATTCCTATCCTAGTATGGGAGATTAATAGATTTTGAATGGTTGACCTAGGGGTAGGATATATGGAACATTAGAGTACCTTAGAGCCACTTGGTTAGAGAGATTGTTTGTGGGGAGAGTATTCCTCTGTTACTAGTATGTGAGAATTTCTGAGTGAGGATACTATGGTGTATATTTTTTCATTGGTTCAGTAGAGGACTGAACTAGCTTGACCTTGGGAGTGAGATGGGATTTATTCCATCTCTTTAGTGTGTTTTCGGAGTTTTATCATTAGTAAGGACCATGGGACTGTGATGTGATCATGAAGATTTTAAGGATGATTTTCCATATGAGTGATGGGATTGGTCCCTAGAATTAGGGACGTGTGAGAGGATCCCATATAGGGTGTCTGATCATTGATGTTATTTAGGAGACCTTGGTGGGTACCCCGATCTCATGTTGACCCTAGGAAGGGTTAGTTAAGTGAGGATGGTATAGTGATAACCCATTATCCATGAGGTGTTTAGAATAGGTTGTATGCTTGATAAGACAACTTGGGAATTTTGTACTGGGTTAGCGTGAGTGGCTAACCCATGTTAGCAAGATGTATAATATATTAGATGGTATTGGGCATGACACTTATGCCCTAAGTGAATGTATTAGATTTCAAGTGAACCCTCTATTCCCCTTGATTATATGTGATATTTTAGTTGGGTCTAATCTCACCCTAATTTTATATAAGATTTCAGGCAGGGACACTCGTCCCACCAATTGTATGTGAGATTTCAGGTGGAGACTCTCTTATCTCCTAATTATGTATGTGATTTTGGGTGGGTCCACTCTTCCATAAAATTATATATGATATTATAGGTGGAGACACTATTACCTTGAAGTGTTATATGAGATGATTTTTAGTGGGGCCTCTTTCCCCCCAGAGTGTGATACAAGACGTTTTCAGGACATTCCACTTTCCCCTAGTGGTTATACTATATCTTTTTGGGCGATCTGATTTTCCAATAGGTTCTTCTATCTAAGGTGTTTCTAGGGTGGGTCATTTTCTCCTAATGAAATATGATATATTATATGGTGGATGGATATCCGACCCCTAGTATGATTATGATTCATGCTTAGAGACATCCGAAACTAGTTGAAGTAGGTATGGTTGACCTTGGGTTTGACCTCAAAACCCGAGGATCAATGAAGGTTATTTTTTTAGGCTTATATAGTTTATTTATCTCTTGATTATATCACATGATCATACAATGAATTTACTAGTTATTTTAGGGATACAATTGGTGGTGGAATTTTGAGATATACTTACACCAGGCTTGGGTAAACCTAGCACATTTTTACTTGAGTCGACCTCATGATTTTAGGTTTAGGTAGGGAAGAGGCCCAATATTTCATAGATGAGTTGGATAGCATGGATGGAATCAAGGGATAAGGCTTGGGGATGTTATTATAACCTCCTTCTATTTTATTATTTAATTTTTTTATTTGGTATATGTGACCATCCTGGTGGGAAATTTATCGGGATGTATGATTTTATGGAAACATTTCATTTGTTATAGTATAACCATGTTTATTTTATTATACATACTCTTATTATTGTTAAGGATGTTTTATTTGGTTATTTTTATTATTGTTTTACTATGATATATGGTTATAGTCTCCCCATGAAAACACTTTATACCTTATTAGCTATTTGGAAACCTCTATCATATAAGGAGGTGTTCCTGAGGTCATGTGGAATCATTAACCATGACACTGATGAGTGGTCTCAGGTTTAGGCATCACATAGTTGTATCTAAGAATCTTTTACGTGTATTGTTATTAGGGATAAGGTAGAAAAGGAATATTTATGTGTAGGATCTTGTGATGGACCTCATACTGGTGAGTCATGAACACATTTTTCTGGTAAGTTTAGGTTACTAGGGTTTTGGGATTACTAATCCCGGTCTTCGTTCTTATAGTTAAGATATTTATTCAAGTATGATGTGTGCATTTAAGATTCTTTTTCTAGTTTTTGATATTGAATCATAGTGTCAAGTGGTTCATGTATATTCATCATGTTTGGAATTTATTTTTCACATAAAATTCATGTGAATGTATATGTTTTATTTCACTAAAGACATAGGGTTAAATTATTTAAATTGTTAAAAACAACTTATATGGTGTTTTCCTATATAATGTTTTGGTGGAATTATACTCAAATGAACCATGATATTTTATCATTGATTAAAATTCATATGTATCCAATCATTGTATATTATTTTAAGATGTCTATACATTCCCACTATGTGTGGGGTTCATAGTGACCCTTGATTGGATGATGTAGGCATTGAATTCCTTGATTCTAGGTCCCAAAATAAAATTGTACTAGCTACTCAAAGTGTTAATAAAAACATATATGGTGATTTCCCATGTAGATTATTGGTGGAATTATATTTAATATAACATTGTGATTATGGTTTTACTTGATAAAAATCATCATATGGATATTTCGTTATATGCATGTGGATGTGATCACGATCCTTAAGGAGGTAGTTTAATATGAAGATAACTATTGAGGATTAGTTCCTTGGAGTTGGTGGTTGAGGTGTTACATGGTATGTATATGTGATATCCCTATAGTGGGTGTGATGGAACATGATATCCCTTGAGGATGTTTTAGTGTAGGTGAGGTATACTTGCGAGATTTGGTTTGGATCAGGCATAGGTTTCCCTAAGATATTGGATACCCTTATGAGGGTGGAGGAAAGGCATGTGAGATTCCTTGGGCTCTTGTGATGTAAATAACTCTAAGTGATTTTGGTTTTGAGGATGGGTTTTTAGGGTAACATTAGTTGGATTCCTAGCCCTATTTATTTAGAGCGAGATTTAGGGAGAGCATGGTCCGTTGTTTAGGTATGTGATCCTAATTTTAGTGATGCATGAATCATGGTTGTGTGGGTTGGGTTATACAATCATGTATTATAAGGGAGTATACCCATTGGATTATGATGAAATCAATATGGATGGTGGTTAATAATCTATGAGAGGGTTATTAGAGGTTCACTCTTTCTGGGAAGAGGAGTGTGAGTGTTGGTTGGGATTTTGGTGAAAATACTTGATGCATGAGAGAAAGTGTGAACACTACTATAAATAGTTCTTTTTTGGCTTGTGGATAAGTGAGAGGATCATGTATGAGTCCATTGAAAATTCTCCAAGTTCTAGGGACATAAAGGGTTCAATGATTATGGTAGTGATTAATACCCTAGTACCCAACTACTCAGAGGAGAGTCACATGATTTTGGTGGGGTTTAGTATGTGATAGAGATTTGAGTTATGATAGAGGATTTGGTTTGAGAATTTAGTTATTTGGGAGATGATAATTAATGTGATTAGTGAGATGATTAAAATAATAGTTTCTTGAGGTTTTGATGAGAATTGGATATGTCCCTTTATGGAGATATGAGACATAATAGATAAATTAGGGTACCATGGTATGGTCGATCCAATATTATGCCTTGATAAGAGTTGTTAGGATGGGTGAGTGTGGATTGAAAGAAGTGGCACAAGAGTGATGTTTGAACCTGTTTAGTTCCATACTATAATAGTGGTGTAAGGGAATCTATATGGTATGTATTTCACCATTGGACATTGGAGAGTGTGACCCTTATTATAAATGGAATTTTAGAATATGATAAGGATTACATTCTCAGTGAGTTGGGAATGAGAAACAATCTGTGTTTTACATTAGTGATTAGGTATGAGTTAGATGGTCATGTACAATCATTATGTATGGTAATGTATAAAGTGTAGGCTATGGAGATCATGAATTATAGTTTAGATGGGCAACAATAAGGATACCTCTATGGTGGGGAGAATTATATCTTCTGAGGATGTATGACTCTCATGTTGGTAGGGTTATTAATGTGGTGAGACTGGTTGATAGATTATCAAGATGGACCTAGGATGCTGGTGTGTGAAAATATATGAGGTGATCTGGTTCTTCAATATATACCATATTTGGGATTGAGATGCAGTGACAAATGGAGTCTGAGTTTTGGAATTAGGATCATGATGGAGTTGACCTAATTTGAGTGTGAGTGGGATTAAAGGTTCACTAGATATCATGGAGTGAGTAAGAGGGTTAGTGTGGGTGGTTGAGGACCTAACTATGTAATTACATTGAGAGTGAGGTTTATACTTCAGTGTGTGTGTTTAAATGATCTCGTGATGCCTCTAAGAATTAAGGCATTGTGATTGGGAGATATGATAGTGCATCGGTGGGTGCAATCAATATTTTTTGGGAAATGTTAGAAAAAAGGAGGAAAAAATAAGGTTTTTATGTGAAATTGTGTGTAGTGGGAGAGGAAAGTGCATCAATCATTTTGATGGACTATTGGAAGTGTGTTTTTAGTAGGTGATTCCTATAGCGAGGAGCATCATGAACGAAAATTTCACTTTATTAGTTGAGTATTATAGTAGAGAGCACTATAATATTGAGTATGGATTGGTTGCTAAAACCTTAATGTACCAGATAGAAGGGTGCAATTGAGAACCATTTTGGTATCTAGTGATGGTGATGGGTGAGTGGCTTGAGTTTTGGTGAATAGTGAACCTTATGTTTGAAATTCTACACCAAAATATCATCCAAAATTTTAGGGTAGAATGCAATGATATATTTGTGAATTATTGAACAAGGTGGGATGTGATTGATTGATAAAGACCATTGAGAATTCTCCATGATGATAAGTTTTTTTGTGGGGAGGTTGTAAAGACTCACATAATTATAGGTTTCCAAATTTATAGGGAATTTGAATTTTTGGTCATGGAGAAGGAAAAAATTTCATAATCTGGACTCAAATTAGGATTTTGAGGGTTGGAACATCTTTAGGATATGTTTTTGGACATGTATTAAGGACCGATAAGTGCTTTGGGTGACTAGGTGAATGTTAGATTGGGCTTGTGGTGACCCCTCGGTTGATTTTTGGATGCAAACGACTCATCACATCACGATGGGTGTAAGTCACACTATGGTAAGGGTTTATTGGGAGATTGACACATCATGGTTGATGGATTCACAACATGGTATAATTATCTAGTTTTTTTGATAAGGTAAATTTATTTAGGTTTTGGACATCATGCTATGGTGAAGGCCGTTGCACCATCGTGATTTCTCATACACAGGGGTCTGCGAAACCTTATGTTTTTTCCTGCAGACTTTAAAAAGGAATTAGTGTTCATATCAAGACCCTTAGGTCACACTGTGATGGATTTATATGAGATGGAAATTTCAACATGGAGTGTAGAGCATCATATCATGGGGAAGAAGAGAGGCCACATTGTGATGTATTAGGCCTCTCATGGAAAAGGTGCATTGCGTGATGACCTAGAGGGGCCACTCCATGTTGGATTTGGTGACCTAGGAATAACTACTTGTACTTTTATCACATAAATATTTGATTATTTTATTATTAATAACATATTATTATATATATTTTACTGTTCTACATGAATTTAACGTAACAATTTCAAGGGTATCTACCGTATTGATAAGGCCATAACAATTCCCCGCTATGATGAGAACCTTGAAGTGATATGATGATATTATTAAATACAGTTCTATTATCAAATAATTTTCTATAATGGGACACATAAAATGTGACTTTAAAGTGTGATTACTTGTAAGAGTATGTGGTTTCTTCTCATGAAGTTCACACTTGGTAATCTCTAAGATTGGATATTATGAGAATAGACTCGCTGATAGAAATTCCTCATGTTTTGGTGTCATCAAATATTCCTATTTTCGAGCATTTTTAATGATCCTTATACATTAATATTATCATTAATTCATGTCATGAATCACACACTTATATTTTACAATGAAAACTATGATGATATATGTTTACGATGATGTAGGGTACATTGGGTGCGTCATTATTTACATGTAATTAATGGATAAGTTATGTAAGGATATTTCCATTCTATATTTATGGAAGTTGTTATCACGAACCTTTTATTGGAATAGAACTATCACATTTCATGGACATGGTGTAAAAATGAATTTATTTCATATATTCAAATAAGATGTATCATTCATATAGGTTGGTGACATAAATGTGCAACCTACTTGGTGAGATATTATGACAATGGTATTATATTACATAGTAAACATTTGTATGTGGTTGTCATCATTAAGACATTAAGTTCTTTCTCTTAGGTTTCTTGAACCTTTTCTAGATAGTAATCTTGAACTTTAGTCAAGATCACCTAATGTGAATGAGAAATAATCCTAGAGGGTCACACACAAATATTTCCAATGATATCGATTAAATCCAATTTGAATTAAGTTAATGGAATAAATTTTATGCTCAATATTGAGGAATAATTTTATTCATGTTTTATTGATCACAAATAATTATTAATGAATGAAATATTTAAATTAAATATTTATTCATGTATTCAATTAATGCTGAGGAGGTTAAACCGACCAAGACTACGTCTGTTGATAAATATTTATTTACAAGATGGTAAATATTATTTATTATTGCATAGGTTAGAGAACACCATAAAATAATAATAATAATAATAATAATAATAATAATAATAAAAATGGTGCTTATTAAAGATTATAATATTATTTAAGTCCCGAAATGTAATTAAATAATTATTTTAACATAAACCCTAGCTCTATAAATAGACAATTATGTTAATTGAGTAAAGGATAAAAAAGTTTAGAATAGAGAATCATTGCACACAATATAATTATCTCTCTCTCTAGAATCCCTCCTCCTATCTTCCTCTCATGAATGAGAAATGCAAGATATATTCCTTCAAGATCAAAATATGAGTGACCAGTACAAACAACACAAATCTATTAGTTCACCATGCTAGCACCCTAAAATCGATTGTTTTTTTTGGATATCAAAGGAGAACATGTGGATCACTGCTAGAGGGATTATACCCTTGGATACTCACATAACAATGAAGGAATTCTGAAAAAGGGTCTTTTAGAAGAGAATCTTCATCAATGAAGAAAGGATCCTCAGATTATGTATTCATCTATTCAGATACAAATGAATCAATTATAAATTTAAAGTGAAAATATCCCCACTTCAGGTTCTGAGAAATTTTATTTAAAATAAATATTAAATATATCACCCACCATTTCACACTTCCACTATGCCCAGAACTAACTAGTGGTATCATATCAGTCATGTTTTAAATTTATAATTATTTATTTTATTATTAATCTATATGAAATCATGGTTTAATGTTTCATTTCATGTTATTACTTTTTAATATGATTTGAATTAACATTCCATCAACATATTAATTATGTTTATTCAGTGTTCTCACAGGTCTAATAATGGAAGAAGAATGATTAGAGATTCCATCAGGAAGTGTCAAAATTTTGATAGGTAAAATTGAGTTACATGGCATGTGGCCAGTGTACATGCCATGTACCCATGTTCACTGCACCTAGATATGCCCTGATATACATGAAACATCGAAAAATTAATTATACATGGTGAATTTATTGCACATCATGTGTATATTTGTCCAACCTGGCACACAAGATATTAGATTACACTACTTGTAGCTAGCATACATGTCTTGTAGTCTATATGGGTTAGTGGTGTAAATCACACAATCTTTATGGTCATTATACATGGTCAAACTGCTTGAGACTGATATACTAGAGAATTTATGTTATACATGATGTGTATGAAGTGTAAACACCATGAAGTTCATCATTTACTATGTCCAAAATACACACTTATCCATTTAGAAAGAACAAAGAACACACGAAATAAGGGATACATGATGTGTAGCTAGTTTGTACACATCTTATAGTCCCTCCGAGATAGATGACTAAGCCCAGATATTTATCCTGGGCACATGGAAAGTAGATACATGGAATGTAGCTGGCATGTATATGCCATGTAGTCCAGCTGAGTCAACATGCCGAAGCCCCAGACGTGTAAGCCGTATATATGACATGTAAAAGGATAATACATATTGTGTAGTCTCCCAATTAATAGAAAAATTAAACTACATTAAATAAAAAAACTTATCATTAAAAAATTATTTTATTAATTGGCACTAGTTGTGTTTGAAAATTTAATAATAGTTTTAAATAATTTTGAATGCTCAATTAATTTATTGTAATAAATATGTAATTATTGGTTCTACCATTAATTTTACATTAATTACTTAATGATGTTTCCCCCCAATAGGATTCATATGATCATTAATATGAATGATAATTAATTAATTAATTAAATAATTAATGTGAGTGCACTTATTTTAATAATAAAGAATGAATAAGAAATGAATGTTAACCAGTTTAATTTTTCATATGCATTTAATGTATGACCATTTATGAGATAAACTAAGACCAGTGTATGTTTTGGAATTTATTTAATTTAATTTATTTATTAGGTTTTCAATATCAATTATTAAATTAATTTTATGGACTTTTTGTCATCCCTCCCTCCATTATTATGTAGGACCTATGTGTCCATGGTTATTTTTATAATTCCCCTTTAACCAATCCATTGGTTCCCCTCTCCTATGTGTGAGTTATAAATAATTATAATTAATGAAGTTTCCTAACATTCATGGTGGTGGTTCTAGATAGAAACATAATGATTCCAACCGAGGTGTTACACAGATAGATAGGTGGAATTCTATAACTCATGCTAAGACTAAAAATACGAGTTATTTCCTCTAGGTTATATTTTTATTTAATGTATTATCATTAAATAAACCATTATATATTCTCATGAATGGTTCATTTAATTGTTTATTTATTTCTATCTATGCATTATTTATTTTATGGAAGCATGATTGTGATCACATAAATAAATGAATTAATATGAAAATATGGAATTTAAATAATTTGATTATACATAAATGTTTTATCCAATATGTTTATTTAATTAAATAAAATAAAATAAATATTAAAAAGACATGTAAAGTATAAAACAAGATTAAATTTATTCATAATAAATTAAAATCCCTTAACTTAATTTTAAGTCAGACTATTCATTCCATTACTTGAATGAGAATGAAACCATAGAACTAAGTATTTTTTTAGAAAATGTTTAGATGATTACTTTTATTAGGGAGTTCTTATGATGGTTTTGGGTTTAATTAACTGAACTTATATTAAATTTAATGGAAAAATTATATTTAATAAAAATTTGGAGGAAAGTGTTGAGGAAATACAAGTCAGGATTTCAAGATTGGGGAGTTCACTTAACAGATCAAGGTGTTTTAAGCCCACAGTTGGGAAAAATGCCTTCCGAAAACCTTCTTATTATTTTCATCACCAAAGTATGTATCATTAAGAAAGGTAATATGGATCATTTCCACTATAATTTTCTGGAAAATATACATTCCGAGTTCAATAGTGAGGACTGTTGAGACTTGATAAATTAGTGGGAGATTTAATAAAATCAATTAATTTATTATTTCTCACAAGATTTGTAATCAAGTAAAGTAATAATAATATGATCTTTTAATTTTATAATAAAATGGAAATTTTATAATCCAAAATATCCCTTCGATCTATATTGGATAAATACCATCTCCTCCCTGGCAGTAACTTCCAAGAGTGGTTTAAACAGATTTGGGTTATACTATGTCATGAACATAAATCTTACATGTTAGAATCCTCAATACCTAATCCACCTTCCAAGGAGGAAAGAAATTAAGAGTTATTTGTCTATAAAAAACATATGAATAATGTGGTGGACATTCAATGTTTGATGCTATCATCACTGTCTAGTGAACTCATGAATTCTCATGAAAACATGGATTCTTATAACATGCTCCAGAATCTCCATGGTCTATACTAAGAGAGAGATAGACAAGAATAGTTTGAGATCTCAAAGAATATTTTTTAAAGAAATCTTGGAGTGGGTTCCCAAGATGGGCCTCATTTAGTCAATTTCATTGACTACATTGACCATCTAGAGGTTCTAGGGTTTAAAATCTATAAGGACTAGGGCACAAATCTCATTCTTACATCACCCCCTTAGTGATTTTCAATATTTTTTGTAAATCTTAATATGAACATCATAGAGAATTATCTATTAGATCTATTTAATATTATTCACCAAGTAGATAAGGAGAAAAAGATAAAAAAATACTTTCATCCTTATAGTGAACAAATGTAACGGATAAGTGAAGATCTATAAGATCAAAGCTTCTTCATGCCCTTCCAAGAAGAGGAAGATCGTGGGGAAATAAAGGGAAAAAGAAGTTATCTGTTTCACATGTGAAAAAAATACCCACTAGAAGAAAAACCACACCTAGCCAAATAAGCAAGGGGAAACTTCAAGTGTGTTTTTTTATCAAGTGTAATTTATCTATTTCTAATAATTGGTTATTAGATGTAGCTTGTGGTTCTCACATACGTTTTCAAATATAAGAACAAAGTAGATTAAAAAATATTGACCAAGGGGAGGTAGATCTATGAGTATCCAATGAAGCTAAACTTGATGCTGTAACATTAGTTTTGGTAAGACACATTTAAATAAAAGTCTTTATATGTAAGATTACATGAACCAAGTAATGGAAATCGATAATAAAATTTCTTCACATGACTCATACCACACCCAACTATGGAATCATTAGCCAGGTCATGTAAAAAAAGTGTTTGAATAAATTAAAAAAAGATGAATATTTAGATTCTTTTAAACTAAAAACACTTGGTGTATGTCACACATATTTACAAGGAAAAATTACTAAAGACCCCTTTAGTGTAAATGGTGAAAGGTATAAAGAGATTATTTAATTAATTCATATAGATGTGCGCAGACCATTTACTATTGAAGAAAGAGGTGGGTACTCATACTTCATAACTTTTACTGATGATTTTAGTAGATATAGATATGTATAATTGATAAGGCATAAGTTATAATCCTTTGATATATTCAAGTAATACAACAATGAGGTTGATAAACATATTGGTAAGAATATTAATAAACTAGGATCAGAACATGGTGGAGAATATATTAATTGAGAATTCATTGATTACTTATGGAATTTTGAGATCCTATCCCAACTCACTCCTCTTTATATGACTTAGTGGAATAGTGTAAGTGAAAGGAGGAACTACACCTTGTTGGAGATGGTGAGATTAATGATGACTCATGTGAGTCTTACGTTATCCTTTTGGGAATACAAATTATAAACAACAACATACGTACTAAACTGAGTGACAACTAAAGTGACATATGGTATATCATACCAATTATGGAATGGAAATAAACCCATATTGTCTTACTTATATGTGTGGGGTTGTAAGGATTTTGTTAAGGCATATTCATTAAATAAGATTTCACCCTAAGGTAAAAATTGTATCTTTATAGGATATCCCAAAGAAACAAAGAGATACTACTTAAATAATCCTTCAGACAAGAAGGTTGTGGTTTAAAGACATTCCACATTTATCGAGAGGGATTACATCTCTAAAAGAGATAGTGGGAGTGAGATAGATTTTTATTGTAACACCCGAGACTTTTATGAGAAATATTTTGTTTTTATGTTATATAAATCATCAAAGGAATCTTTCACTACACAAAAAACTAGCTTGTCTTGCTTTACACGCAACCGCGACCTTCCTTGATAGCTTGTGTCGTACGCAATACCGAGTTTCACTAAACAACGATATGATATTAAAATATTATAAAAACTAGTCGTTATGAATAGTAATAACCACTTTTTGAATTTTTTTAAATTTTATTTTTCAAAATGGACTTCATTTTTGGATTCAGAATATCGAAATTAGCTTAGGGTAAAATTTTGGTACTTTTCAGATAACTTTCATATTCTAATGAATAATGAAAATTACTAAATTTTAATTAAAAACAACTTTTTTAATCGAAATAATTAATAGTGATAAATTATTAATTTGAGTGTTTTTAAAGTATATTTAGAATATATTTTTACAATTTAATACAATGTTGTTCATTGGATGTAATTTCACATTTAAACTAAACATAAACAAGTGTCAATCTTTTGATAGTTATTATCTCTTAAAAACACGCTATTTGTTTTGACGACGGGAATTAATTTTTAAATTAGTTAATGTAACTAATATGTTTTGAATTTGGTAAAATAGAAATCATTTTTGAATTCATAATATCAAATATATCTTAGGCCTATTTTTTGGTATTTTTTCTGGAAACTTTCATTTTTTTGAATAGTGAAACCACTAAGTGGTAGTTAAAAAAAACTGAATTTTTCATAAAACTTAATTTTACCGCTTCTGTGAGTAGAATTTAGAAAATTCAAGAGACACAGTTAATATCAAGGACTAAAATGTGGTTCAATGAGATGAAAACAATTTTTGGTGAATAGTAACTTTTTACTTTTTTTACCACGGTTAAAAGTAAATAGGGTAATTAAGGGTAAAAGTGTTATTATTATTACCCTAACACATGTCCTAATTCTATTGAGTAAGTGTAATTTGACCAAAAACAACCTTAGGAATAAAATATGACCATTTAGTCCCACATGGATTAGATTAGGACATTTATTATCAATTTATTTAAAGAAGGGTTAAAATAGTTAAAATCAAAGTTTAATAACAAAATCATTTTTAATATAGGGTTATACATAAAATAAATTAGACTATAAATATTAATTAGAAAGCTAAAATTATTTCCAATATAATGGTATTTTATTTGTAAATTTTAGACTTAAAATAATTTAATTTATTTATGATACAATGATGATGAAGTAACTATCTTATTAATGAAATATTGACATAATTGATATTATAAATACTCAAATAAATGTAATTTGAAACTTTTTATGAATTCAAATAATTTTATATGTTAATATGACATGTTAATATTGATTTAATTAATTTTTTTCGAACTAATAATTCTGGTATGATTTTCACAAAAATAAATTACCAAATAGTGTCAAAATTGACATAAAATAGTTTTTAAAACAAATATTATATTATTAATTGTTATTATATTCCTAAAAATCTAAGGTTCAGCCAGGATACTTATATAATGATATGTGTATCCTTAATGGACCACTTGGGGGTTGCTTGGATGTATATAGTAAGTTTATTAACTATATAATATAAAAATACAAAGTGACATGGTAAATGTCAATCTAATTAACTAAGAGTTAAAACTAAAATATAAGGTTAATATAATGACCTAAACTTGTCTAAATTCTATTGGATGAGAGGATTTCGACCCATACCTACCTTAGCTTAGAAATATATCAATTTGGAGCTATTAAAAGCCGTATTTGACTTTATAATAAAATATTATTTTTAGTTATTCCAAAGGTGCCCCTCTCCTCCCTTATAAAAGGGCACCTCCTCCCTCTTTTCCTCACACCACTTTGAGCCTTAAAGGTCGGCCAACCCCTGAAAAATTCTCTTCTCCACTTCCCTAGAAACATTCTAGAGGTCCTGGTCTTCTTTAAAGACCAATTTTAGTTCCCTAAGAGGAGGTCTCAAAGAGGCGCTTCAAAGAAGAGGTAATGTCCGTTACCGATTCTTTAAACATTATTTCTTCTTCCACTTCTTCTTATTTAGTTGTTTCATTATGAAGTAATAACATAAGTATCACTAATATACTTATATGTTATTATAATTATGAAACAAACCTATTTCACCATCTATCCATCCTACGGAAAACGAAATCACTGCGCGTGCGTATGTACGGAATACCGTCTCCACGCCGTGGTGTAATCTATTTTACACAACCACCTTACTTGGATGGGTATAATGGTGTAAATAATGACTATATATGATTATTGTAAAGTGATATTGATTCCGAATTAGTATACATACACTCCAATACAATTCCACGATCATGGGAACGATATCATCGCTCGTACGTACGTACAGAATACCGTCTCCACGATGTGATGCGACTCATTATACATGATCTTTATTTCATAATAATTATTCAAATGAATTGAATGAATGAATATGATATATATTACACTAATACCATTCTGGAAGTGAGGTATTTATAACCTAAAAAGAAAACTAAGAATTTATTTGACAAAACACGCATAAGAACAAAAAGTAATAAACACCCGAATAACAAGTAGTAATGAAATATTACTAATATGAAGCTAATAATATGACCATATATGATAATTATGATTTTGGAATAATTCAATAACATTATTTAAATCATTATACAGGAGGTTCGGACACTTACGAAGCAAATCGGACCTAAGGTAAGGGAAAATATCGCAATCTCATTTTATCCGAGATTGTTTATACTTTGGGATTTACTGGGGTGTATTTTATCATCCACATCCATGTTTCCTCAATATGTAATATTATTTCCATCCACCTAAAATTGTTTAAATACAATTTTACCCTTAGGTGAGTTTTTAGTAAAAGATATGAAAGGAATCTTTTGTCGTTTTTCGTACGAGGTACTTTTTGACTTTTCCGACAAAAGTACGAGAAGAATGTTTTTTTAACTTATATGGAATAAATGGATTTTTAAAACATTATTTCCAAGAAGATTTATTTACAAGTTTTCAAGTTTATTTTTAATAAAATTCTTTTAGTTTAAAATTGTATGACATGTTAAGAAAGGAAAATGTTTTTGAAAGGATATTTTCCTCAAGAATGGAGTTCAAGTGTTTTATCAAAATTATTTTCCATCTAAGATAATATTGGGTTCTGTTTCTATCCCTATTATTACATTGATTTGATTATGTTGTGATGGAATTATTTTTATGAATTCCTTTATCTTATATGAATTGTTTTATGATGTCATGAGGTTTAAGAATCCCATTTTTATTACATGGGTTATGTAATGATGTATGATTTATGATTTTGTGGAACACATAATAATGGTATCATTATGATATGGGTGGGACCTATATCTCCCTCCAATGAATTGGGTAAAGATTTTATATATCATGAGATAGACATGGCTGGAACGACAGGTTAAACCGGTTCAGTGAAACAGTACTGAAACAAGGAGTGAACTTGGTTTAGAAATGGAATTTTTCCACTAAGATAGTCTTGGAAATGAGTCTTGACTAATAAGAAATGATTCTCTATGATTATGTGTGTATGCCACAAAGTTTCATTTTTTTAAATTTATGATTATTGAGATTACATTTCACTACTATGATTTATCCCATGTTATGAAATTATGATCTCTTTTGCAGGTTAAGATTTCTAAAAGTTATGTTCTTATGTATATAATGTGATTGATATTTCTTTTGTTTACCCTTACTGTGCATTTGAGCACACCCTTTCGTATGTTTTATTTCCCAAGGTCAGGAAGAAGGTTATTAAGTAGTATATGCCAAAAGGGATTCTAGATATGATGAAATAAATGGGAGGCAAAGTAGATGCTTTATGAACCAGTTGTTTATGTTTCCCAGTTTCTAAAGACTCTATACCTATACAGTCCTTTCCTGGTTTTGTTATATGTTGTAATAAGTGTGCTTCAATTTTGAAGTAATAACAATGTATGTAAAGTATGGTTCGTTATAGTTGGTATCAGAGGAAAGGTATAGTCAACCTTTGGAAACTAGGATGTGAAAGCCTTAGTAAGAACCCTAAGGATAAGTCTAAGAAAAGAACACAATCTTAGTGTTTTAGAAATGGCCATGAATAACCTAGGATAAGACCTTAAGTGTGAAATTTTATTCTTGATTATGTGGTTTTCCTATTATAATTAGTGTTTCTCACACCAATATTCTTGGTTTTAGTCAATGGTTGGAACCCGAAGGAACCGTGTTAATGCGGAATGCGACAGGCAATGCAATGATTGTCCCCCTGAGCAACCAAATGTTATGGGAGATGGAATGCAAAATATTGTAGCCATGCTCACACAACTTTCTCAATCTATGAATCATGCAGGACTTCCAAACGAGCAAAGGAAGGAGAAACATTCTGTTGAAGCCTTCACGAGGCAGCGTCCACCTTCATTCAGCGGGTCTACTAATCCATTAGTTTCTGAACAATGGATTAGTACTACTAAAAAGATATTTTCAGTTCTTCAATGTTCTAAACATGATAAAGTCATCCTAGCAGTGTATCGTTTGGAAGGAGATGCTGATCAATGGTGGAATCTTATTAACAATACGAGGCAAAGGGATGAAATTAAGTCCATGGAATGGGACGAGTTCAAGAACTTATTTTTCAATAAGTACTTCCCTCGTATTCTCCGAACAAAGATGGAGAAAGAGTTTCTTGAACTGAAGCAAAAGGATGATGAATCTGTTGGTACCTATGAAGAAAATTTTACAAGACTTGCAAGGTATGCTTCTGGTATTATTATCCAACCTGATAGTAAGATCGATCGATTATTTATTGGCTTAAAACCAAGTCTTAGAAGGGCCTTAGCCATAAGGGACTTCAATAGCTACGAGGAAATCGTTTGATGTGCTCTCAAATTTGAGATGGAGATTGGGGTAACCCATCAGTCATATGGGTTTAATAAGAAGATGAAAATGGAATTCAAAGGAAAATCTAAAGAGCACACTGAAAAGAAGATGAGCTTTCCCTTATGCTCAAAGTGTGAAAAGAAATATGGAGGGAGTTGTCTTAAAGGGACAAGTAAATGTTTCAAATGTGGAAAGGAAGGTCATCGGGCATTTGAATGCCGCAATGATGGGAAGAAGATGTCTAATGATGCAAACAAAGGAAGGGATACACAGAATGAACCTACTACACTTCAATGTTTCAAGTGCAAGGATATGGGACATTATGCCAATCAATGTCCAAATCCAAGGGTTGATGATGATGGTCGATGTCAACAAACTCTTAAGGCTAAAGACAAAGGAAAGTCACATGCAATTTCTATCAGCGATGTGGAGTACGATAACGATGTGGTGAAAGGTACACTTACCATCCACTCTAAAGTAGAAAATGTTTTATTTGATTCTGGATCCACTCACTATTTTATTTCTGAATAATTTTCTAAGAGTATCACAGTATTACCTCAACAATTAGATGTTGAGTTAGCTGTGACAACCCCTAATGGCACAACAGTCGCATCAAAAGTTTATAATTCTTCCCCGATTGAAGTTTGTGGGAAAGTGCTTCCTTCAAATCTTGTGATCCTTCCTATAGTGGAATTTGATGTGATTCTTGGCATGGATTGGCTTTCTTTATATGGATCTCATATCAATTTCCAAATAAGGGAAGTCACATTTCATATTCCAGATCAATCTATGATCGTCTATCAATGCAAGGATGAACATAACCTTCCAGTGGAAATTTCTTCCATCTTATGGGTCTTGATTCCACTAAATGAGGGTTATTTATCTCAAATGGCTAGAGAGAAACTCACGATTAAGAATATTCCTTTTGTACGGGAGTTTGATAATGTCTTTCCAGAGGAATTTTAGGGTCTTCCACCAAATCGTGAAGTTGAGTTTTCAATAGAACTCGTACCAGGTGCTTTGCCTATTTCAAAGACACCTTATAGAATGACCCCAATTGAGTTGCAGGAATTGAAGAAGCAAATCCAAGAGAATCTTGATAAGGGCTTCATATGCCCTAGTGCGTCACCTTGGGGAGCACCTGTTCTGTTTGTTAAGAAGAAAGATGGATCAATGAGACTCTGCATTGATTATCGAGAACTTAACAAGATCACTATCAAGAAAAAATATCCTCTCCCACGCATTGATGACTTATTTGACCAACTATGCGGAGCTCAATACTTTTCCAAGATTGATCTTCATTTGGGGTATCATCAATTAAGGGTCAAAAGAGAGGATATACCAAAGACGGCTTTCCGTACAAGGTATGGACACTATGAATTTATAGTGATGCCATTTGGTCTTACTAATTCCTCTGCTATCTTCATGGATCTGATGAATATAGTCTTTAGAGACTATCTTGATCAGTTTGTGGTAGTCTTTATAGACGATATTCTTGTCTATTCAAAGAGCAAGGAAGAAAATGAAGATCACTTGAGAATTGTATTGAAGACCCTAAGAAAGGATAAGATTTATGCCAAATTTACCAAGTGTGAATTTGGATTCAAAAAGTTTCATTTTTGGGTCACATAATCTCAAAAGAGGGGATATCTGTGGATCCAGCAAAAACAGAGGTTATCGAAAGATGGTCGAGACCAACAACAGTAACCGAGATATGAAGTTTTCTTGGTTTGGCTGGATATTATCGACGTTTTGTGAAAGTTTTTTCACGATTATCTAATCCACTCACCAGGTTGACTCAGAAAGGAGTTAAGTTTGTTTGGATGGAGGAATGTGAAGAGAATTTCAAGGAGTTGAAAAGAAGGTTATCCAGTGCACCTGTGCTCACACTGCCTTGTAGTGGAGAAATGTTTGTGATCTATAGTGATGCATCCAAGAAGGGATTGGGGTGTGTTCTTATGAAAAATGATATGGTGATAGCTTATGCCTCACGACAGTTGAAAATCCATGAGCACAATTACCCAACTCATGATTTGGAGTTAGCTGTGGTAATATTTTCATTAAAGATTTGGAGGCATTATCTTTATGGAGAAAGGTGTGACATTTATACTGATCATAAAAGTTTAAAGTATATTTTCACACAAAAGGAGATAAATATGCGCCAAAGAAAATGGTTAGAGCTGATTAAGGATTACGACTGCTCAATTAATTACCACTCTGGGAAAGCAAACAAGGTGGAAGATGCATTAAGTCGACAAGACCATGCTAGTTTATCTATGATGAGGATCACAAAAGATCCAATATTTATGGATTTACAAAGGATGGATCTTGGAATTATAATGGAAGGGGGAAAATCGTATCTTTCTCAAATGAATGTTCAACCATCTATACATGTGACGATTAAAGAGGCACATAAAGAAGATGTAGAGTTACAAAAGAAGGTGAGAAATGTTCCTGAATTCAACCTTGATTGTGATGGGATAATAAAGTTCAGGAATCGGGTTTGTGTTCCTCCCATACCCAAATTAAAGGAGCTGCTGGATGAGGCTCATAGTTCTTCATTATCTATTCATCCTGGAAGCACAAATATGTATAGGGACCTGAAAGAGTACTTCTGGTGGGATGGCATGAAAAGAGATGTTGCTGAATATTTCTCTCGATGCTTGATTTGTCAGCAAGTTAAAGCTGAGAGACAGAAGTATAAGGGGATTTTACAACCATTACCCATACCCGAATGGAAATGGGAAAACATCACTATGGACTTTGTCACAGGACTTCCTAAAACATCCAAAGGCAATAATGCTATCTGGGTCATAGTTGATCGTCTTACAAAGTCTGCACACTTCATTACTATTAGAGAGGATTTCTCTCTGGATCAGCTTGCCAGAATATATGTAAAGGAAGTGGTAAGATTTCATGGAGTACCACTTTCTATTATATCTGATCGGGATACGAGATTTACCTCGAAGTTCTGGTGAAGTCTTCATCATACTCTGGATACAGAGTTGAGTTTCAGTACTGCTTATCATCCTCAGAAAGACAGTCAGTCTGAGGGAACAATTTAAACTCTAGAAGATATGTTGAGAGCTTGCTCTATGGATTTCAAAGGTGGTTGGGATCAACACCTAACTTTGGTGGAATTTTCTTATAATAATATATTTCACTCCAGTATTTAGATGGCTCCTTATGAAGCTCTCTATGGAAAGAAATGTAGGACTCCAACTTGTTCGGATGAAGTTGGGGAAAGAAAGCTATTAGGACCTGATCTTGTTGATGAGATGGCAGAAAAGGTCCGATCTATTCAACAACACATAAGAGCAGCTCAGAGTCGACATAAAAGTTATGCCGACAACCGAATAAAATATCTAGAGTTTGAAGTGGGTGATAAAGTGTTCTTACAAATATCTCCCTGGAAGAGGGTCATGAGATTTGGAAATAAGGGGAAGTTGAGCCCTAGATATATTGGTCCTTTTGAAATACTAGATCGTGTTGGAAAGGTAGCTTACCGATTGACACTTCCACCGAATCTCTCTCAAGTTCACGATGTGTTCTATGTATCTCTCCTGAGAAAGTACATACCTGATCCTTCACATGTACTCAACTCAGAAGTTGTACCGCTGGAGCAAGATCTTTCTTATGAAGAACATCTGATAGAGATTCTGGATCGTAGCGAAAAAGTCCTACAAAACAAGACCACTTGATTGGTGAATGTTTTATGGAGGAACCACCAATTAGAATAAGCTACATGGGAGCTTGAGAATATGATTAGGGATAGGTATCCTCATCTTTTTGTTACAAAGTGACGAATTTCGAGGGCGAAATTCATTTTAAGGGGGGTAGAATGTAACACCCGAGACTTTTATGAGAAATATTTTGTTTTTATGTTATATAAATCATCAAAGGAATATTTCACTACACACAACACTAGATTGGATTGCTTTACATGCAACCTCGGCCTTCCTCGATAGCTTGTGTCGTACGCAATACCGAGTTTTACTAAACAACGATATGCTATTAAAATATTAATAAACCAGCCGTTATGAATAGTAATAACCACTTTTTGAAATTTTGTAAATTTTATTTTTCAAAATGGACTTCATTTTTGGATTCGGAATATCGAAATTATCTTAGGGTGAAATTTTGGTACTTTTTGGATAACTTTCATCTTCCGATGAATAGTGAAAATTACTAAATTTTAATTAAAAACAACTTTTTTAATCGAAATAATCAATAGTGATAAATTATTAATTTGAGTGGTTTTAAAGTATATTTAGAATATATTTTTACAATTTAATACAATGTTTTTCATTGGATGTAATTTCACATTTAAACCAGACATAAACAAGCGTTAATCTTTTGATAGTTATTATCTCTTAAAAACACACTATTTGTTTTGACGACGGGAATTAATTTTTAAATTAGTTAATTTAACTGATATGTTTTGAATTTGGTAATATAGACATAATTTTTGAATTCATAATATCAAATATAGCTTAGGCCGAATTTTTGGTATTTTTTCTGGAAACTTCCATTTTTTTGAATAGTGAAACCACTAAGTGGTAGTTAAAAAAAACTGAATTTTTCATAAAACTTAATTTTACCGCTTCTGTTAGTAGAATTTCGAAAATCCGAGAGACACGGTTAATATCAAGGACTAAAATGTGGTTCAATGAGATGAAAATAATTTTTGGTGAATAGTAACTTTTTACTTTTTTTTACCACGGTTAAAAGTAAATAGGGTAATTAAGGGTAAAAGTGTTATTATTATTACCCTAACACATGTCCTAATTCTATTGGATAAGTGTAATTCGACCAAAAACAAACTTAGGAATAAAATATGACCATTTAGGCCCACTTGGATTAGATTAGGACATTTATTATCAATTTATTTAAAGAGGGGTTAAAATAGTTAAAATCAAAGTTTAATAACAAAATAATTTTTAATATAGGGTTATACATAAGATAAATTCGACTATAAATATTCATTAGAAATATAAAAATATTTCCAACATAATGGTATTTTATTTGTAATTTTTAGACTTAAAATAAATTAATTTATTTATGATACAATGATGATGCAGTAATTATCTTATTAATGAAATATTGACATAATTGATGTTATAACTACCCAAATAAATGTAATTTGAGACTTTTTATGTATTCTAATAATTTTATATGTTAATATGACATGTTAGTATTGATTTAATTAATTTTTTTTGAACAAATCATTCTGTTATGATTTTCACAAAAATCAATTACCAAATAGTGTCAAAATTGACATAAAATAGTTTTTAAAACAAATATTATATTATTAATTGTTATTATATTCCTAAACATCTAAGGTTCGGCCAATATACTTATATCATGATATTTGTATCATTAATGGACCACTTGGGGGTCTCTTGGATGTATATGGTAAGTTTATTAACTATATAATATAAAAATACCAAGTGACATGGTAAAATGTCAATCTAATTAACTAAGAGTTAAAACTAAAAGATAAGGTTAATATAATGACCTAAACTTGTCTAAATTCTATTGAATTAGAGGATTTAGACCCATCCCCACCTTAGCTTCAAAATATATGAATTATGAGCTATTAAAAACCGAATTTGACTTTATAATAAAATATTATTTTTAGTTATTCCAAAGGTGCCCCTCTCCTCCCTTATAAAAGGGAACCCCCTCCCTCTTTTCCTCACACCACTTTGAGCCTTCAATCTCAGCCAACCCCTGAAAAATTCTCTTCTCCACTTCCCTAGAAACATCCTAGAGGTCTTGGTCTTCTTCAAAGACCAATTTTAGTTCCCTAAGAGGAGGTCTCAAAGAGGCGCTTCAAAGAAGAGGTAATGTCCGTTACCGATTCTTTCAACTTTATTTCTTATTCCACTTCTTCTTATTTAGTTGTTTCATTATGAAGTAATAACATCAGTATAACTCATATACTGATATGTTATTATAAGTATGAAACAACCCTATTTCACCATCTATCCATCCTACGGAAAACGAAATCACCGCGCGTGCGTACGTACGGAGTACCGTCTCCACACCGTGGTGTAATCTATTTTCCACCACTACCTTACTTGGATGGGTATAATGGTGTAAATAATGACTATATATGATTATTGTAAATTGATATTGATTATGAATTAGTATACATACACTCCAATACAATTCCACGATCATGGGAACGATATCATCGCTCGTGCATACGTACGGAATACCGTCTCCACGATGTGATATGACTTGTTATACATGATCTTTATTGCATAATAATTATATAAATGAATTTAATGAATGAATATGATATATATTACACTAATACCATTCTGGAAATGAGGTATCTATAACCTAAAAAGAAAACTAAGAATTTATTTGACAAAACACGCATAAGAACAAAAAGTAATAAACACCTGAATAAAAAGTAGTAATGAAATATTACTAATAAGAAGATAAGAATATGACCATATATGATAATTATGATTCTGGAATAAGTCAACAACATTATTTAAATCATTATACAGGAGGTTCGGACACTTACGAAGCAAATCGGACCTAAGGTAAGGGAAAATATCACAATCTCATTTTATCCGAGATTGTTTATACTTTGGGATTTACTGGGGTGTATTTTATCATCCACATCCATGTTTCCTCAATATTTAATATTATTTCTATCCACCTAAAATTGTTTAAATCCAATTTTACCCTTAGGTGAGTTTTTAGTAAAAGATATGAAAGGAATCTTTTGTCATTTTTCGTACGAGGTACTTTTTGACTTTTCCAAAAAAAGTATGAGAAGAATGTTTTTTTAACTTATACGACATAAATGGATTTTTAAAACATTATTTCCAAGAAGATTCCTTTAAAAATTTTTCAAGCTTATTTTTAATGAACTTATTTTAGTTTAAAATTGTATGACATGTTAAGAAAGGAAAATGTTTTTGAAAGGATATTTTCCTCAAGAATGGAGTTCAAGTGTTTTATCAAAATTATTTTCCATCTAAGATAATATAGGGTTCTGTTTCTATCCCTATTATTACATTGATTTGATTATGTTGTGATGGAATTATTTTTATGAATTCCTTTATCTTATATGAATTGTTTTATGATGTCATGATGTTTAAGAATCCCATTTTTATTACATGTGTTATGCAATGATGTATGATTTATGATTTTGTGGCACACATAAGAATGGTATCATTATAAGATGGGTGGGACCTATATCTCCCTCCAATGCATTGGGTAATGATTTTATATCTCATGAGATAGACATGGCTGGAACGACAGGTTAAACCGGTTCAGTGAAACATGACTGAAACGAGGAGTGAACTCGGTTCAGAAATGGACTTTGTCCACTAAGATAGTCTTGGCAATGATTCTTGACAAATAAGAAATGATTCTCTTTGATTATGCGTGTATGCCACAAAGTTTCATTTTTTAAGTTATGATTATTGGGATTACATTTCTATACTATGATTTATCCCATGTTATGAAATTATGATCTCTTTTGCAGGTTAAGATTTCCAAAAGTTATGTTCTTATGTATATAATGTGATTGATATTTCTTTTGTTTACCCTTACTGAGCATTTGAGCTCACCCTTTTGTATTTTTTATTTCCCCAGGTCAGGAAGAAGGTTATTAAGTAGGATATTCCAAAAGGGACTCTAGATATGATGAAATAAATGGGAGGCAAAGTAGATGCTTTATGAACCAGTTGTTTATGTTTCCCAGTTTCTAAAGA
Source organism: Viscum album (assembly GCA_963277665.1). Taxonomy (NCBI): domain Eukaryota; kingdom Viridiplantae; phylum Streptophyta; class Magnoliopsida; order Santalales; family Viscaceae; genus Viscum; species Viscum album. The sequence continues at coordinate 473,649,140 of OY728157.1, forward strand.
CTCTATACCTATACGGTCCTTTTCTGGTTTTGTTATATGTTGTAATAAGTGTGCTTCAATTCTGAAGTAATAAAAATGTATGTAAAGTATGGGCCGTTATATTTATGAAGTCTAGGATTAATATACACAAGAATTAACACAAGAAAAAATTCCACTAAACCCCATAAAAGATGAATTTTTTCTAGAGACACAAGTTCTGCATATGAGTACTAGAGAGGTTGGAGAACAGAATGATATTATTTTCTAGTCACTAAGGATTGTGAAGCACAATTAGTTGATAATAATGATCCTCTAACCTATAAGGAATCAAAAAATGGCTTAGATATTTCCAAGTAGAAAAAAACAATGAATTAGGAAATGGATTACATGCACTAAAACCAAGTTTGGATTTTAGTAGATTCTCTAGTTGATGTAAATATCTTTGGTTATAAATAGGTATTCAAGAAGAAACTAGACATGTAAGTACAAGTTTGTACTTATAAGGAACGACTAGTTGAAAAAGGGGTTAAACAACATCAAGGCATTGACTATGATGAAACATTTTCATCAGTTGCAATGCTGAAATACATCAAAATTCTACTTGAAATTATGGATTACAATTTTTATGATTTGGAAAATGGATATAAAAATAGACTTCATTAATGGGAACCTTTAGGAATATGTTTATATGACACAACATAAAGGGTTTGTGACTCAAAAGGATTACAAAAAGATATGAAAATTGAAAAAAAATCAATTTATGGATCAAAGTAAGAATCTAGGTCTTGGAACATTCATTTTGATGAATCCATAGCAAAATTTGGTTTCATAAAGAATGAATGTGATCCTTGTGTCTATAAATAATTTAGTGAGAGTGAATTCATTTTCTTAATAGTATATATTGATTACATATTACTTATTGGAAATGATATACCAATCTTATAGTTTATTAAGTCTTGGTTGAATAAATTCTCCCCAATAAAGGACTTAGGTGAGGCATCATATATTCTTAGAATCAAGATCCATCATGATAAATCCAAGAGGTTTCTCAAACTAAGTCAAAGTAAAAATTTTGACAAGATACTGAAGAGATTCAGTATGGAACAATCAAAGAGGGGATTATCACCAGCATCACAAAACATTCATCTTTCTAGGAAAATGTGTCCTAAAAAACATGAGGAAAGAAATAGAATGGTAAGGATTCCATACTTTTTAGTGATTTTATATTTCATGTGTGCTATGCTATGTACTAGGATAGATGTCACCTATGTATTAAGTGAGATAATATGATATCAAGCTGACCCAGGTGATCACTATTTGATGGAAGAAAAGACTATCCTTAAGTATCTGAGGCATACTAAGGATATGTTATTGGTATATGGAGGATATAGGGAACTAGTAATCATAGGATATGAAGATCATAATTTATAAATATATCAAGATGATATGAAATCGTAAATAGGATACATCTTCATGTTGAATGGAGGTGTTGTGAGCGGGAAGAGATCAAATCAGGATGTGGTTGCAGATTCTATAGTATAGTCTGAGTATATTGTGGCTTTTAAGTCAGATAAAGAAGCAGTATGGATATGAAAATTTTACAAGATATTGGCATGGTTCCTAGAAGTAAAGATCATATCACACTCTATTATGATAATACCGCAATGATGGATCTCACAAAAGAGACAAGTTTAGATTACCAGATGAAGAACATACTTCAGAAGTATCATCTCTTAAGGGATTTTTCTCAGAGAGGTGAGGCTATAATGATCAGTTTTTCCAAGGAATAAAATGTTGAGGGGCCCTTGACTAAATACTTGACTTAGTAGAAACATGATTATCCTATTAGGTCTATTGGAACTCATAGGTAGTTGGATTTAGTCCAAGTGGAAGTTTGTTGGAGTTAGTGTCCTGGGACCAAATATTTGTACTTTGATTACATGTATATAAAATAATTTGAATATTAATAACATATTATTATATATTTTTCATTTTTATGTATGAACTTAATGTAATAATGTCCTTGGGCATCTGTCTCATTGATAAGGTCATAATAGTTCCCCGCTATGATAAGAACCTTGAAGTGCTATGATGAAATTCTTAAATATAGCTCTATATTCAGATAATTTTATATTATGGGACACATATAATATAAATGTAAATTGTGAGTACTCATAATTTGATGTGGATTATTCTCATGAAGTTCACACTTGGTAATCTCTAAGATGGGAGATTATGAGAACAGACCCCCTAGTAAGAATTCTGTATGTTTTGGTGTCATCAGATATTCCTATCTATGAGCATGTATAATGGTCCTTAGACTTTAGTATTTTCATTAATACATGTCATGACCTTTTCACTTATATTTTTTTTGATGAAAACTATGATGACATATGTTTGCGGTGACATAGGGTATGTTGGGTACACCCTGATGACATGTAATTAATGGATAAGTTGATGAAGGATTTTCCCTTCCATTATTTTAGAGGTTTTTATCTCATACCATTGATTAGAATAGAACCATAAAATTAAATTCCATGGACATGGTGTGATGATATGTTTATTTCAGATAGTCAAATAAATACATATCGATGATAAAGGTTTGTGACATAGATGTTCGACCTTCTTGATGAGATATTGTGACAAAGGGACTATATTACACAATGATCATTTCTATGTGGTTATTGTCATTGCAACATTAAGTTATTTATCTTAGGTAACTTGAACTATTGATATATAGTAATCTTGGAATTTATGTAATCCCGCCTAATACCAATGAGAAATAATCCTAGAGGGTCACACACTAAGTGTTTCCGATGATCTAGATTAAATTCTATTTGAATTTAATTAATAGAATAAATATTATTATCAAGACCGAGGAATAATTTTATTTATGTTTTATTGATCAAAAATATTTATTTATGAATGAAATATTTAAATTAAATATTTATTCAAACATTCAATAAATTCCAAGGAGGATAAAAATACCAAGATCGCGTCCATTGATAAATATTTATTTACAAGCCGGTAAATATTATTTATCATTATGCTGGTTGGCATGAAACATTAAATAATAATAATAATAATATTATTATGTTCCATGGGGTTTATTAAATATTATAATATTATTTAAGGATTGAAATTCAATTAAATAATTATTTTAAACTAAACCCTATCTCTATAAATAGATGATTATGTCTATTGAGTAAAGGATTAAAAAGTTGATAATAGAGAATCATTGTGCACAATAGACATCTCTCTCACTCTCTATCGAATTCATCCTCCTTCTCTCTTCCTATAAATAATTAGAAATTCAAGAGGTATTCATTCAATATTTAAGAATGTGTGATCAACATGAATAATGAAATACAATCGATTCACCCTTCTAGAACCCAAAAAATAAATTGGTGTTTCTTGGAGATCAATGAAGCATGTGTGGATCAACTCAACAAAGATTCTACCCTTGGATCCTCAAATAATAATGAAGGCATTACAAGGGTCTTTTAGAAGATCAACATCATCAAAAAAGAAATTATGCTCAGACCAAGTACTAATTTATTCCAATCTAAATTATTTCATCATCAAAGTTACTTTTTTTATTATAAAGACAAAAAAACATACAAACAATCAAACATACAAACATAAGAACAAGAAACCTAAAGAGGTTTGAAATAATGAAATATAAGGGAATCCCATCTAATAAAATTGACCCCTTCAGTTTTCAAGGTGGAAAAATCATGCAAACAGATCAGGTCAGGACCAAGGAAATCTATAGAAGCAAGGTGATCTGCCACTTGGTTACCCTCACGCCAGGAGTGACCGATTTTGGTTCTGTTAGAGAGCATATCTTTGCACTTTTTGTTAATGTAGAAAATAGACCAAGGAGTAGAGCATAAATATTTCAGGGCATCATGGATAATTTTTGAATCTGTTTCAACCTCAACAAGATCAAGACCCTTCTGATGACAAAGGGTAACCCCTATGAGAATGGCCATAGCTTCGGCCTAGAGAGAGGATCCATTACTAAATGGGAGGAGAAGGCCAGAAGGATGTAACCCAACGAGTCCCGAACCACCACACCCCCGCGCAAGACTCCCATTGAACATGACCCATTAGTATTGAGTTTAAGGCCTCAGTAGGGGGGAGAACAACAAACCCAAATACCACTGTTGATATTCTCTCTCGGTTGGGCTCCATGAGGACTAGAAACAAGCTAGATAAAAGAGGGTGCACCCCGCCAATTACTGAGGAGATGGGACAGATCAGTAATGATGTTTTTTATCCTGAATATAATGGACTTACCCAAAGCATGAGTCCCCTCATATCTGATCTTATTTCTGGCTTTCCAAATCGACCAACACCCAGCATGAAGAATCAAAGAGTGAGCTCTCTTCTCCGGTCCTCTGACTCCAGATATGTGGAACCATTTGTCCAAGAATGGGAGGGCCCCCAAAGATGAATCTCTATACCCTATAAAATCCCCAAAGAAGAACCAGACTGCATCCACCCAGTCACTCGAGAAGAAGAGGTGATCAATATTTTCCTCCTTAGAGGTTGTGTAGCAAGAGCACTGAGAGGGGAACGTGATACCACATCGCTTAATATTATTGTCAGTGGGAATGGATTTATGCCTTATCCTTAATAAGAGAAAGTTGTATTTTAGGGGCACTGCTTTGTTCCACAGAATATCATTCCAGTCATTCAGAGCTTCTGAGATGATTCTAATGCCTAGAAGATCCCGAGCAAAAAAAACCCCCAAGGAGGAAGGAGTGAAAACACACCGGTCAGGGTCCTGAGATAAGAAAATGAGATTTAATAGGGCCTTATAATCCTCATCCCACACCATGTTGATAAGGCCTGGGTACAAGCTGGCTTCCTGGAAGGAAATGGAAGGAGCGGGGTATCCAGGGAAACTCAATACTCTCCCCACCCAGTTATGATACCAGAAGGAAATTTCACCCCTCCCTATGACCCATTAAGAGTGGAAGAGAAGCTCTGAGATTATTTGTGGAAGGTTAGGCCATAAAGGAGAACCCCTTCCTTCCACCGAGGACTGGAGGAAAAACAATTAAGCCTTTTTTATCCATAGTGTACTCTGATCTAAAATTTACCAAGCTACTTTAGACTGTATACTACTAAGAGTGTCAGCCAAATGATGCACATTAATTCCACCTTCCCTAGTAGGCCTAGAAACTTTACTCCAAGATGCCCAGTGTTTTTTTCCTTCTGTAAGAGGATCCCAGATGAAACCAGCCAGAAGTTTGTCAATGCTGGAGATAACACCCTTTGGAGCCATAACCACAGATAGATCTTAAACTGGAGTGTCCAAAAGCACACTGTTAATAAGAGAAATACATCTACCAAAGGATAAATAACTATTTTTCCAGTTGTGGATGCGATCCGATATCTTATTGGTAAGGAAATAAAAGTCCCGAATTTGAAGTCTAATAGGGAAAATTTGACCGCCCGAGGTAATTCATGGGAAAATAGCCTCTTTTCACGGGAAGGTTAGTTTGAATATCAGAAATCTGACTTGGAGAGTATTTGTTTGAAATGAAGAAGAAACTTTTCTATTTGTTGATAAGTTGACCAATCTAGTAGCAATACTCCTCTATAATCCTATTCAAACCACAAATATACTTTTTTTTCACCATTAATAAACACAAGAGTATCATCAATGAACATAAGATGGGAAATGGTTGGAGCACTCATACTCCTTCAGTATGCCAGAATATCACCATTATTGATGCTTATAATATTGATCCTACTCAATACCTCCTGGGTGAGGATGAAGATGCTTGGAGACAAAGGATCACCTTGACAGAGGCCTCATATGGCCTTAAAGAAACCATAGTACTTACCTAGAAAAGAGACTGCCATCCACATAGAGCTAAAACATCTAAAAAGAAGGTCAAAATTTCAGGAAGAAAATCCCATACTGTCCAACACCTTATTGATGAAGCCCCACTCCATACGATCATACTATTTGTTCATATATAACTTGAGAGATACATTTTATCCCCAGGTTTTAAAGTTAATATCCCTTATAAGTTCACGTGTAAGGGCAATGGACCCTTGGATAGATCGACCCCTCACAAAACCATGCTGCTCCATGGAGATACACCGAGGGAGATAACTAGACAACCTAGAATTAATCACACTAGCAAGGAATTTGTATGAGAAGTTGCACAAACTCACCGGTCTATACTACATGATAGAGGAGGGGCTCTGGTTTTTAGGAATAAGAACCATGGTGGTATCACAAGAAACCCTCGACAAGTTACCTCCCCTGAAGAAGTTCTGAATCCCTGCAATGATATCCACCTTCACCACCTCCCATGAGCCTCTATAGAAGGAACCCGAGAATCCATTAGGTCCCAGAGCACTATATGGATGGAGGTTCATCATGGATGTGAAGATTTCCTTTTCATCCAGTAAAGAACTCAGCCTCTCATTTTCCTGAGCAGAGACACATTTGGAAATACCATAAAATAACCCATTGTCTCTTCCTAGGTACCCACTAGGCATATGAACATTAGGGCCAGCCAATAGATCCTTGAAATAGGAGTGGTCCATACCTCCCACAACATCCTGATCATCCATGTAAGAACCATCTTCCAAAAGAATATTATTCTTAGTGGGTCTGTTTATTTCTTTAATGCATGCATGAAAAAATGCAGTATTTCTATCCCCTTCTCTGAGCCATTTGATTCTCGAGGCTTCCCTGGCCTGCTGTTCTTAAGACAGAAGCAATTCAGCAAGAGATTCATTTTTGTTAGAAAGATCCTCAAAAGATTGGTCATCCCAAATTTCTTCTCACCTCACTTCAATACTTTCAACTACCTGAAGGGATCCATCAATATCACTATCTACCTAAGGGATATCTTTTTCCCACAAAAAGAGACGAAGATTAAGGAATCTTAGTTTATCATGAAGGAAAATCCAAGAGTTAACCTGTCCCAGATAATTCCAAATATCACTAACCAGCTCCTGATAACCTGGCTTGTTCACCCACTATTGTAGAAAAAGAAGCTCTCTTGAGGGTCCTACCCATAAGAAATCAGAACCAATAGGGGGTAATGGTCAACGATACCTTGGACCAAGTGATGCACTTTTGAGGTAAAGAACTTAGAGATAGCTTCCATGTTGGCCAAAAATCTATCCAGACGACTCCACTAGCAGTGAGATACCCTTCAGTTGTTGCACTAGGTAAAATCATCACCTGAGTATCCCAGATCAGACAAACCTTTCCCAACCATGAACTGATTAAACTCTCTACTGGAACTCCTTTGAAAAGGACCCCGACCTTTCCTTTCCTCTAGGGAGGAAACAATATTAGAGCCCCCTCCAACAAACCATGGTAAGTTTCCCAGGAGAAAACCATTTAAATCACTCCATATATTATCCCTTTAAAGAGGATTACAGCTCCCATAAACACAGGTCATGAAGAAGTAGCTGACTCCTAAAGTCACCTTGGTAGTAATAAATTGATCCCCAGCTTGCACCATCTCCACATAAGTATTCTTGTTCTAAAAGATCCAAATGTGACTGTTATTTGGAGCATCATGCAGGGAACCATGCATCTTGACCTTCCACATAAAATACTGGATATTGGTAGGGTTTTTCTTGTGTTCAATAATGGCCACAACCACAACCTTATGTTCCCTTATTGCAGAGGCAATGCAATCCGTCTTCACCCGGGCACCGGGTTCTAGGAAATTTTATTTAAAAGAAATTTTAAATATATATCCAACCACAACACACTTCTACTATGAATGAAACCGATAGTTTAGTTAGAGGTCGATCCCTCTACCTATATGCAGTCACAATGTGACCTATAATGGGACACACCAAGATCTTCTCAAGCTTATAGGAATCACTCCATGACCCCATTGGCCATGTCGTGACTGATGAACCAGACTTGGTTTTTTTCAGGGGCATACTTGTAATTTATATGCTATCCCCTTTGGGTTTCTAGTTGATTAGGGTATCAAGAGAGGGCCATTTCATCTATCCACCTATGATTCCTCCCTTTCACTTTACCATTGTAAAGGGTTGATTCATGGGTGATCTATGTTATATTTAAGGTAGGTTCTTACACTCCTTCATTCCATTCTTACTTCCCTTTGTTATCCCTCTTAATTGGGATGATTTGGGATAAGTTTTTTAATGATTATTTCCTTGGATCATAGTGGAATTAGGATGATACAATGGGGGTATTTTGTGGATTGGATATAGGATGTTTAGTGATTTATATCACACTCTATTTCTCATCATTTGGTTAATGTCATGATACCCTTTGAAATTTTCTAGGGTTTCTCCATTTTGTCATGGAATTAGTGCTTGATAAGATGTCTCATGATGGGGTTTTTGTTAGTAAGGGTTCCAAGAGAATTACATGGGATGTTGGCATACTACTAATTTTGGTTTCAGTGATTGGATTCTTCTTGGTGATTTTTCAAAAATTATGAATTTTTAGATAAAATAAAATAATTAATAATGAAATGGTTATAATTAATTTTTTGGATTTGATGTCTCAAGATAGGGTCTCAGGAGTTGATACAATCTTGGATGAGTCTTGGATGATTTTAAGAAGTGGTGATTAGTTTATTAAAGATAACAACTTCAAATGAGGTAGGTGGTCCCTGAATATCTCCTTAAGGTTTATGCATCAAGTTTATGTGATTTTATATGTGGTATATCTATTCATGTGTGTTTTATCTTAAATTTAAAATGAAATGTTTCCTTTAAGCTCCCATGAGTATAAAAAAAGTGTATTGGTCTATGATGGAACTTTGAACACTATTTATCTACCATAGTTGCCGATGGATGTGGGCATGGACATAGAAGAGTGATGTGAGATACATGAACCCTAGAGGTCTATAAATGAAATAAAATGAATGAAATATTTTATAAATTTTTATTATTACTTTAGTACTATATGGGTAGGGGAGGTGATATATTTGAATTTTTTTCCTAATTATAGGACATATAGAACCTTGGAGTACCATAAAGCCTTTCGGTTAGAGGGTTTGTGTTTTATGTGAGTGTTTCTCCCCCACTAGTATACGAGATATCTAAGTGAGGATACCATGGTATAGATTTGTGCATAGGTTTGGTGAGAGGACCAACCTAGACTGACCTTGGGAGTGAGATAGGATTTATAACATATCTCTAGTGCAATGATTGATTTTTATTTCTAGTAAATCTAATGATTCCATGATGCAATATTAGTGATAGTGAAGGATACTATGCCCTCTGAGTAATGAGCTTGGGCCTTAAAATTTGGGATGTGTGAGAGGAGACCATGTAGGGTGTCTAAATGTTTATATGACCTAGGGGACCCTGGTGGGTTCCACAGTATCATTTTGAACTTAGTTAGTCTTATTTTAGGGAGGATAGTATAGTGATAACCCATTATACATGCAATGTTGAGAATTTGGTGTGTTCTTGAGAGAATAACCTTGGAATTATGTAATAGGTTTGGGTGAGTCACCAAACCACATGAGGATGATGTTTAATATATGATACAATACTGGGCGAGCCATTTTCCCCTAGGTGAATTTATGATATTTTAAGTGGGGTCTCTCTTCTTTCCAATTATATATGAGATTTCATGTGGGGGTACTATTCACCCTAATTTTATAAGAGATTCTGGATGGGGTGACTCTTAACCTAAATTGTTTGTGAGATTCTAGGTGGGGATACTCTTACTCCTAATTATGTATGAGATTTCATATGGGACCTATCTTCCTACTGATTGTATATGAGATTCATGGTGGGTCTGATCTTCTCCTTGAGTGTTCTATGAGATGATTCCAAGCATGGTCTATTACTCCCCTAAGAGTGATACGATATGTTTTAAAGGTGGTATGCTTTCCACCAAGGTTATATGTGATCTTTCTAAGTAGGATAATTCCCCCCAACATGTTTCTATATGAGGTGTTCTAGGGTGGGTCATTACCACCTGATGAAATGTAAGATATTCCAAGTTAGACATCCATCAGACCTTTGGTATGTTTATTCTTGTTTCTTAGAGACATCCGACATTGATTGAAGCATGCATGGTCAACTTTAAGTGTCACCTTATAAATTGAGTATTTAAGGTGGTTATTTTATTATGTTTTCATGTTTTATCTATCTTTTGTGAAAATCACATGATCATAAACTATATTTACTAGTTTATTTAGGGACACCATTGGTGATGGGATACTAAGTTATACTCACACCTTTATCAGGAAGCTCTGACACTTTGGCACTCAATCATGCCTCATGTTCATAGGTTTAAGTAGGGTATAAGACTAGTATTATATAAAATATCTATATAACTTGGATAGAGTCAAGAGGGGAGGCTTGAGAATGGTGGTAGATCCTCCTTGTATTTATTATTTTATTTTTTAATTTTTTATATGTGATTAGCCTAGTGGGTGTTCAATTGGGATTTATGCATGTATGAAAACATTTAATCCATTGTTTTACTTTGATACGAGGGTATAATATTATAATGGTAACACTTTAGACCCTCATAGATGGTCAGTAGCCTCTGGTTTATGAAGAGATGCACCTGAGTTATTATGAAATCATTTTTTGGGACACTGTTGAGTTTTCTTAGGCTGGGGAATCACAACTAATGTCATATTCCACTCTTATCTACCTAATTTCAACATGATATCTTCCAAACCCAGCTCAAGTGGCGTAAAAAATTCTTGTGTAAACTCCTTGGAATCCCTCTATTTAACTTGAATGATGTGCTCTAGATGCATATTCCAAGTGCTTCTATGACAATGGGATACATGCTAATCTATTTAATCACTTACATATCTAATGTTTTATCAATTTTGACATTCTTTTATTATAACTTATCTAGCCTCAAAATTTGGTTGGGATTTGTTAAGTGAAGGAAATAATGGAGGTTGGTCTAGGATTAATGATGGTCATAGGATCCATAATGTCTTGGGTATGATAATGAGGAAGAGTCCAGTCTAGTTTAAGGGATGGGTTTAGGTTTGGGTGGTGGGGTAGATATTTATTTTTTTGGAAATTTATTCTCTTGTCTAGTGGGATCTTGGGTTTGTTGGTGGATTTTATTTTTTGTGGTGTTTTTTGGTTGGTTTTTTTCTTATAAGGGGGTTTGGTTTTGGGGTTTTGGTTTAAGGAACTAGAATATTAGTCAGAGGGAGTGGATGGAGGGTCAGCCTTCTTGACACACACTATGATGAATAATGAGGAATGGTTTGAAGAGAGTAGGGAAAGGTTTAAAAAATATTTTGGGTAGATTTTGGTAAATGGATGATATTTAAGGGAAGGTCAAGGATTATAGGTGTATGTTTAGGAAACAAGGTGAATTAAAGGTTTGGAAATTTATTAAAAATATATATAAATTGATGAAGGTAAGCTTGAAGGGTATTTCCAAGTCAAAATAAGGCTATAAGAGCGGATTTGAGAGGCTGTAGATTTAAATCACTAGAGTAACATAGAAAAGAATATGAAATGTAATGAAATGGATTTAGGTCTCTAGGTAAATATTTATATATTTTTAAAACATTGTAGTGAGGTTAATCCAACTAAAATATGAAGCATTCAAGTTTTTATACCCACTATGTTTTACTTTCCAAAATTTCAAATTATTGCACCATGGGCTATGTCATCATGCCGAAATAGATGATCAAACTGGTTTCCCCATTCTTCCTTGCACGAGGTATGAGGCATTGTGATTCAAGTCACACTATGGTGGAAAATGTGATTCCAAATATAGAGTTCCTTGATTCTTATTCCAAAATACTTGTAGTGTGTCCCTATAGGTTGCAGCATGAAACATTCTCCACTTTAGATGGAGTTATTCTACATTATTTATCATTGTATCATGGATACACTATTTAAAAAAAATATCCTTAATTCTATAGAATAGATGATTTTATGAATGTTGATATTGTAGGGTTTAGTGGTATGGTCTCTGAGATTGAATCATAAAGGACTGGGGTTGATTTGATTGTCAAGATTATAGTTAATCACTATAGCATGGTATGATAATCTATGTCATGGAAAAATCATGTTCTAGAAAATAAAATTTCTCAGTTTAGGTTGAAATAGGTAACCATGGAATAACTAATGGATTTAAACTTGGTTGGTCCATGCTTATAGTCCCAAAAATATTTTTTATTTTGTTACCCAGGTCATTGAAGCATGGATCCTTCAGGATGAAATGTGTGAAATTAATACATAATATAAAATTTATCCTTCATTCTCCAATCACTACATGGAATCATGGTTGTGACATGATGGGTTTAAAACTTCTAGAAATAATAATTTTCTAATTCCTAGAGTCACCATGCTTCATAGAATGAAATTACACCTTCCTCATGGTATATTGTATAAAAACTCTAGTGGTGAATCTTTGCGGCATGGTATCTATGATGAAATGTGGTATGCCTTGAATTTATAGAAAGGACAAATTTGTTAAACCTTTCTAATAAAACATTTTCATTATGACCAATGTGTTGCACCATGTTTCATCCTGTACTTCTATTGAAACCCCATTTTGTCACATGGGATGAAAAGATTTAATGAAAAGTATGTCAAGTATTAGAGAGGCGAAGAGACATAAGAAGGATTAAGGTAACTTTCCCAAGTTATCCTGTGCACTCTCAACCTATGCACCATAAGGCTCACACAGTACCTACCCGTGTGGCTCAGAAGGGACTATCAGTCATGCATGAGGTACCTACATGGGAAAACTACATGGGGGTACCTACACGAGTGACCTCATTTGAATTGGGTCCCATGTTTTTCTATAAATAGGACCTTGGGGCTCCTCATTTATAGAAATAGAAAAATAGAAGAAGCTTCAGAGCTCTGGTCACATAACCCTTTTACCCAGGCCCTAAAAAATATTTAATATAGCCCTCCAAAACCTAATATAAGAGAGAATTAAGGGTGATAGTGGGATAAAAATCCCTTTAGGGTTTGAAATACAAGAAACCTATGTAAGGAATCCCTCCCCTAGTTTACAGGCACTAGTGCAAAGGTCCCTACCCAAATCCAGGACCTACATACGACCCTTCTAGGGACACCTGAGGAAACTCTTGGTGCCTAGAGTATGGCCTCACCCAAGTGTTATTACATAGGTTTTCCATCTCCAAAAGCACCACCAAATTGTGAAGACCCACCCCATGTGAAGAATTTCAAGTTACTCCAAGGTCAACCCTATGAAAAACACCCTCATCTTTCCCAAGGAAACCTGTGTGAAGCACCTTATTCTCACCAAGACTTGACCCAAGTAAGACACATTCTAAGCCCTATTTTAAGACACCAATTATAGGGATACTCTTTCTTTGGATCCATCATTTAAGGGAGAAAAAATTGAAGCTACCACAGAATCCTCCAGACATTCACAACCATAGAGAAAGACACACCAGTGCATCTTCCATTTGGTTATGCATTCATTTAGTTAGATGTTTCTTTAACTTATCCCACCTAATGATTAGGGTCTTTAGTATGAATGTAGTTATAAATTACCTTGGTCATGAGGACCCTGACCTAGGTGGTGGTGTCAGGGACCTCTCAGTCTTAGATATGAGGGATATGACCATGTCCTTTCCTTATTGTCTCTAAGACCATGGACCCCCACTTCCAGGTAGGGAGTAATAGGATCACACTTTATTTTCCCTTTGAGGGTTAGTGGCTCATCCTCCTCTATTCTCTAGAACCAAGAGAAAGAAATCCCTCATGGAGTAAGCCCTTGTATTTTTATTATGGGATGTAGTTAGATAGATAGTCAGATGCGTCTATCCTACTTACCAAAATGAGAGAAGAGATGAGACCATCAAATCCATTTCTTCTTCTATCATAGTCTCTACCTCTTACACCAGCAGAAGAAGGATCATGCAGTTTGTTAGATCTTTCTCTTACTCTTGTTTCTCACAATTGATCATGAATCACATGGGCTTAGAGGTTAGTGATGATCATGAAATCTGCATGCTCAGATGCATGTCTCGGTAGAAAATATTTTTTCAGATCATCTTCCCACCTTCCTTCAAAGGTCCTCTATAGGAATGGGTCCTTAAAATCCATTTATCCATCCCAAATGGAATTCTCCCATATGGTGTAATCCCAAATATCATTACATGATCTTCAAAAGGGTCTATATTCATGATGAATCAAGAAAAAAGGCTTCCCATTCTGTATAAGCCCCAATGCAATACTCTCAATGGATGCTTTCCCTATGAGAAAAACCTTAAGAGGAACTCCATAGGAATCACTCATCAACCAGAATTGAACTATATGGGATTTTATTCCTATCTAAATGGGATACATAGGAAGCATCCCTGAGGTCCAAACCCAACAACCCAAATCAACCCTAATTCTCTCTAGGACACATTTATAGTAAAGTTATATCTAACCCGGGAGACCACATCCATTATTGGTTCTTTGGGATGCCTCAGTTTAAGACCCACACCAAACTTTGGCTAGGAACCTTTCTCCTAGATGTCCTTGCCGCATGATGCCAAAATGCATAGTTTGGTTCTCATCACATCACCTTAAAAGGCATGACGTGTCCCATTAGTGGAAATGAACTATGTGGGATCTGATACCTCCGAAAAGGATATGTAGGAATCTTATCTTATGGGTCTAATCTAGAAATAAAAGTAATTTCCATCTCCCTAGATGATGATAAAGTCCAGAGCACCCCACTGTGTGCCTTAAAACTAACATCATAATAATAAACATCAAAAAAATATCTAATCCATTCATGAAAGGGTACCAGTGATAGATATTATCAGTTACATATACATATCCCCATTGATGAATAACCTCAGATACATATAAATGATTCTAAATTCCATGTATACTAATAATTTATTATTTTCCCAAGGGTGACCCATGTTATACTTGAGTTTGAATAAAGGATTCATGAATATGTATTAAATAATTAAGAGAGTCTCATATTATACAATAATTCCTCCTAGAAAAGGTGCGGTGAGCCCAACCTCCCATACTCTCAACCAACGTGAGTCCCTAAGAATCATTAAAACCATTCCCAATTGACCACCTGTCTTTGGAAAGTATTTTCATGATACATATCAAATAAGGGAACCATTAGGTGTTTCCAAATCCATGAACAAAACCTGTTGGAAGCTATTAAAAAATAGTGAAATCGACATGAATGATTTTCAACCATTAAAACCCCCAAAATCATACCATCAAAAAAACCATGCAAACATTTTATCCAAAAACCAAAATGGTGAACTCGATGTGAATCCTAAACCAAGATGACTATTTCACCCACATGTGAGGTTCATTTCTCTCTCAAAGTGAAAGAGGGACAAAAAAGATAATAAATTATGCATGTGTTCATTTATTGAGATGATACTTTGATAGAGGTTTCTTGTTTATTTTTTTCAACTATATTTTAGGAAATTTTGAAAAGAAATCCCTTTGATTCAAATGAAATCATAAAATTTATCACAGATGTGTGTATCAGTCATTGTACAAGTTGGGTCCTCAACTAAACATAGGACACTATCACCCAATGACATCTTTAACACTGGGTATCAAATTATATATTCTGAGACTACCATTAAAATGGTACCATCCCAACCATGGAGGTAGCTCAATAGGCCCTCTAGCTCATGAAGCCCCATCAGTAATCCACACAATGATGACTAGTGGTCCAGAAGTAGGAATCACCAATCATCATCTCTAACTATTTAGGAAGATTATCCCCAGGATGAAACAATCAACCCCTCCATTATATTAGGGAGTCAGATCAAGAGAGCACAAACAGAATCACCCAAAAGACACATGGTTCTTTAAAAGGGGTCTTTCCAGTAGTTGTTGTCACCAATTCCATGTGGCAGTGAACCCTCAACATGATGAGGTTTCCATCCATGGAAGTTTGGCCCAGGTCATATAGACTTGGGCATGCAAGAAGGCCTGCCAATGGTATAAACTCATCAAAAAGGAATAGGGATGCACCTCTATCCACTCTGGATAATCCCGCCAACAAAATATGGAAATAAATAGATCAAGAACAAACACCTTCCCACTCCCAAAAATCATGCGGGTCAAATTCGATGGAAAACCACAAGTATTCACAAACACCTCCCTATAACAATCAAGTATGCCAGTCAAATTTGGCAAAATACCATGAGAAGTAACACAAACCTAACTGAATCCATCAATCCTTCCAGCAACCTGATCTAGGAGCGCCTATAAAAACAATCCAAAAAGCCCCAACAAAAAATATGGGGAAGATCTATAACTCTACCACTACACTCGAGTACTTTTAGTATCCACTAGTAGGTAATGGAGGACAGAAGTAGGAACACAACCCTACTCCATCCAAAAAATGGCCATATATCCCTTTTCCAGCTTCTTATATTACTAAAACATCCTGATAATGGTGAAATGGTATACACAAATCCCTACCCACATCTTACAAAATTTTTAGGGCATAATAACAACAAAAATAGTGTAAAAGGGGCAAACACACAACTCCACCCCCCCAAATGGGGTGACTCATCAACATGTCACTCTAGATCAGACACGCACCTCTACTCACTACCAAGAGGTTCATGGTCCAAATTCCCCCATGATATATATACAACCAGATTGGGTTCATACCCCCATTATAAATAGAGATAATTGGCCTATTATAATGGCCACTACAAGGTAGTGACAAACCCATATTGAAATTTTAGAAACCTTTTAGAAAATTTCAAAAGCATCATGGGAGATAACTAAATAATATTTCATATATTAAAACCACTTTCCTTAATAAACAACCCCATTTTCTCGCAAGAAGTAATCCAAAAATAAGCCCCATCAGAGATGAATATAAAATGAAGAGATGATATGCAACCCCGATCTACTTAATACTTATGTTATTGAGTCCCTCAGATTATTATCTATGGTAGCTCAAGATCTTACTCTCCCATTACCAAATTATGGTAAAAGTAGCATCAGTTTTAGAGTTCCTCCTCGAACACCTCACCATGAATGATTTATTTATTTCCAGAATCTGATCAATCTTGAGAACACATCTCTTGATGAGATCCACAACATCCCTCCTCATAGCCATAAGATCAAATGGAATGAAGGTCCTCCCCTTTATATCATTCTCCCTAATGGTCCTCTCTAGGGTATATGATAAAGTAACTCTCCTAATATTTAGATTTAAATCTATTGTGGTAGAACTCCCCATAAAAGAATTTCACTTCATCCAAAAGGTCCTCCCCTTAGTGATTTAATTATTAATAATCCCTCCTACTGAGAGGTACTTGGTAAAATGAGGCTAGTCATGTCTGATTCCTTGTCATTGAAAAATGAAATAATTTCTTAATCGGGAGACATCCCAAAGTGCTAGTCACTCTCCAAACCACCCTTTGATCACTTGACTTCCAATGTGTCAGAGAAAGTCCCTATCAATATTTCTATTTATAATAAAGTAGTAGGGAAGAATCCAATTTTTTCAGACCAGGGCAACGAACCTCTGATAAAAGATGAAGAAGATATATTGAACATGAGGAGAAAATTGGATAAAGATGACATACCAGTCATGTTCTATCCTTTATCCACTCCCCATTACATCATTCCAGAGGTTCTATTAGAAGATTGTATGCATGAAATCTACCTCAATATATGGAACACTCTTCACCACTTGAGAGAACAGGTATTACCTTATGATGAATATCTAATAAACTTTAAGGTAATAGAAGGGATACAATACCAAATTGAATTTGTGGATCTCCTGGATTCACAACATCCAAAATTGAAAAAACAACAAGGATACATTTAGTGTGAAAGTATGGACACATTAAAATAATTTCTTCAGCTAATCACAGATTCCCCATTTAGTGTTTATATTAGAGGATGGGGTGAATAAAGAGCACTACATTTCACCACAACCCCAATCAAAAAATCCCACCAAAAGTGACACCACTCAATGTCATATCCCCATCCTAGCTTCAAAAAATAGACTTTATTCATGATAGATGATATGGTAAACAAAAACAGGTCCCAACAAACTCACAGTGACATTATTATAGAAGAGAGAGGACCAACAAAAGAAATTTGCATCAAACATATGAAAATATCGAGAAAGCATCCTGACTAAGGAAAGTCAATTTTTAGACAGAGAAAATTTCAAAAATAGAGAAAATGTATTCAGAAGAAGGTGGTTTAGGTGAAAAATGTATAATTCAACTAACCCATGTTTGGAAACAGCACTATAAAATTTAGAAAGTAGTTGTGATACTAACAGCCATGACACTACAGGAATAACCATAGCCTATAGGATTGAGGGATTTTTTTAACACAACTATACATATCAGAAAACTAGGCTTGAAATGTTGTGGAAATAGAGTAGAAGAATCCCCAACCCAAAATTTTGGGGGATGTTTTACCCCAACAACCATATCCTTAGTGTAAGTTATTCTTATTCTGATTTGGGGGAATACTATAGAATGAATCCTCATGGTTTTTCCAATATTGTGACCTAGTATCCTCATTGGAAACATGCACAATAAGATTTTCCAGTGATTCCCTTCAAATAACCATCCACCAAATATTCCCAAAAGAACTATAGGTGGAGAGGATAAGGCCTCATTGAGGGAAAAAACAAAGGCAGTCTCACAAAGAGACTAATGAAATTCTTACAATGCATTACACATCAGTGAATTTTATTAACACTACCCCTATAGACCCTATAGAACAAAATTCCAATACAGAGGAGTAATGGGAGAAAGTTTCTATTCATAATTCAATTTAAACCAAAATGATTGAAGGAGGTGTGCGTACTTAGAACCAATGGATTTCTTTGAATTTTGGGATTCTCATAACCACTCTATTACTATTCCCTCAGAGAGAATCTACCGAAGAAAATGGTAAAGCTAAGGTTTCACATCACCCAACCCCCAAAGAGGTTGAACCCCTCACACTTGAGGAATGATTTGACCAGTAATAGGAATAGATGAAAGAGTTAAGAATACTCAATGCATAACTACTCTAAGGAAACGTTCCTACTGGATATGTTTTCCAAAAAGATTCTCAACTCACACTCCCAACTAGTGTATCTCAACAAAGAAGAATCATCCCAAGAACTGACATGGAACTAGAAAATATGCTCAATATGCAGGATCAAAAACTAGTATATTTGGACCCCGAAACATTGAGATATTAGGAGTTACTTATATTGGGTACATATCTAGGGTTGGTTCTGACACATCCTTAGGGACCAGCTCCTGTGGTCTTCCTACCGTGAGTACAAGTAGAGCCACCACAAATGGATTTAACTATTTCTTACCCTACTTAAGATCCTATTCAACTAGAGCTCCCCCAAATTCTCCTCAATACTATTGAGTCACTTACAATTTTTTGGATGCTATAGAGGAATGATGTGCACTAGTGCATCCAAAAAAGAAGTCTTACCCTGAATGGGTGGATCCGACCCCTCCCTTGCCAAATTTTGGGAACCCCCCATTTTCAATTTGTAATGGTTTGAGGGACCTAGAGAAGAATTTGATGCATTTTGTGTACCAATATAATCCCATGATGGGGAACAATTCACAATAAGAAGTAGTGAAACTTAGATTATTTATACAAACACTACAATAGATAGCCTTTTTATGGTACACCAGTTTTCTAGGTTGGTCAATCATAAGATGGGAAGATCTCCATCAATAGTTTATCTTTCAATTAAACTCAATGATATAGAAGAAAATAATTCTCAATCTCTCAAACTTAAAAAAATGGGATAACAAGAGGGTCTTGGATTTCATTTCTTGATGGAAATGGTTAACCTAATCCCTAAAACTACAACTCCCCCATGAAGATTTTTTATCTATCTATATAGAGAACCTTCATGATGAGTTTCATACATATATCATACATATGAAATACATAGGATGGTTTTAGGATATCTCTACATTGGATAAAAAAATAATAATATTCAATCTTGTGCACCAAGGCTAAGTTTTGAGTAAGTCTAGTAGCTTAAGGGAAGAGAATAGGGAAAGTAGAGGCAACTGCTGTTACGCTTAAGCCAGCCCCAACCCTAGATTCACCTTTGAAATCCATTCCTTATCGCATTATCCTAAGCATCAGAAACAACACTTGACTCATCAGGATGATTGAAGGGATTAGAGGAGAAACCCGTTTGAGGAGATAAAGAACAAGGTTTATTCATTCTGAGATGAACAATTACCTTGCTACTCCATCACAGTTTTGTAAAACAACTTGCTCAAGTTTCCAAAGCCCAAGATGCATGAATAAGATAGTCTCTATGATCTCCCAAAATATTTACCCTTCCCCCAAACATTGGGGAAAAATATTTAGGAATGATTTTTTTTCAAATACATTCTTCAAAAAATAGTAGATGCTAGACAAGTAAAGCTGGGTAAGCCACCAACATAGGTATCATGTGTTTCTACAGCCAACCTAGAGGAAGAGGATGAATGGAAGAAAGTTAATAAAAAAGGTATATATAAGTTAAATGATTTTATGGTCATAAATATGATCAACTAGACTCATGCTATCCTCCAAGCATAGTTGAAATGGACAACTATTCTCTTAGTCACTTCTACTATGACACAACCAAATCCATCGACACTACAGTCCCTAAAATCCATTCCTCCAAGAAATGACATGGATGAATGTGTGAGAAAAAAATATAGGAAGATGAATCTATATCAAAGAAAATTTTTTCATTGAATTTATCAGAATTCATGACTTCTATCCTAAAAACAGGGGAACCGCCCCACCAAATAGTACAATAAGAGTCAACCCGCCAAACAGAGTCCTCATTATATGGAGAGTTGATCTTCAGTTCCATTAATATTATTCACTTAATGGATCCCTTATCAGATAACAAGTGTTCCTATGAACCCAGTTTATCTATATCTAATTATGGAATCAAGGTAAGAGTCCACAATAACCGAGGACATAGGGTAATACATAATTGTGGAAGAAATCAATACTCTACCCATATCCTCACTTGAACCATATATGCAGATGAAACTCATGGGAGATACCTTCAGTAAGCTCAACATGAGAAATAAAGATCACCTATATATTCTAGGTCTTTCCCGGACCTGATATTCTAGGTATATTGACTAGAGGAGATGTTTTCTCCAAATTAGCCTTAACACGCAGGAAAACGTAGTTAATCTAACCCACTAAGGACAGAAGCACCTCCAACTCCTATTCCAAGGGATGATCTACCTACATGAAGTACTTAAGTTCCTAATGTACTTGAAAAATAGAACCCTCATACTGGAAAGTGTATAAATTTAACCCATAAGTATGAATTTTTAAAGAAACTAGCCTTGGTTCCGGCTAAGTTATCGATCTTGGATGCTTTAAGTCCATCAAAACACCTTAGGGAAGCACTCATAGAGTCTTTTCTAAGACCTTAGGAATTTGAGGTTGAAGTTTCTACTACTGAAGTATATCATACAGAGATAGATCATATAGAATTACACATGATAATATCTTTCACAGGGTCCATTATACATGGAAACATCAAACCTTTGTATGTATATGGCAGGATAAATGATGTTGATATCCAACAAGATTTCATTAGCAATGGATTAGATTTCAACCTCATTCTGGTCTGAACACTTCATCGAATGGGCTAAAACGAGGCCCAATTGTCCCCTTTTGTACTAATGCTATAGGGTTATGACAAGATCAAGAAAAATCCTCTTGATAGAATCAAGCTCAAGGCCCATTTTGGGGGCCTTGTATCTGACTCATAATTTTTGGTTTCTCATCAAGAAACAACTTTCCATGTTTTGCTGGGAAGACCATGGTTTCACCAACATGAAATAATCCCCTCATCATATCCCCAATTCCTCAAGTATTGCATTAATGTCTAAATTGGGATATTGTATGGTGATAAATCCCCATTTGAATCTTGTGAAACTCAGTATATTGATACAGGATTCTACCGAAGGGAAGGGAAATAACCCATGATCGACAGTGTTGCTTGGGTCACATCCCCAAATGGTCTAGAATTACCTAATGCAATCCCTTTAAATATATCATTGAAGAATATGTGATGTCTATCCATGAAATTGAAGGCATGGAACCAAATTCAGGTGCATGTTCAACAATATTCATGATATCTGTCAATAAAACTAAGCCTATAAGAACTGAAAAGGTCACATATTCTCCAAAAAGTGGTGGTACCATGGATGAAAATGTCCCTTTTCCATCCACGGAGCCCCAAAAGACCCCTTCCTCATCAACTAAGTCAAAATAGGATGAAGATTCTTTAGGTTCTGGGTGTAGTAGTAGCATGCAATGGGAGGTTCCCAATATTTATTTTTTTCATGATTGATGACCAATCCCAGATATATATGATGATAAATGATGTGATCTATGGAATTGGATTAATGAAATTAGATAAGGGTAATCACGCCAGAACTAGAGAGAGGATCATCAAATATTATTTATAATTAATTTACTTAATTAAAGAATTACCTTTTTTGGAATTATTTCTTCATTGATGGATATTGTGAGAGATATATAGTGCATCATCATTGCATTGTAGGAATTAAGTGTAGATTTCCTCTAGTAATGACTCACATGTGTTCCATAAATTTCCAGATGTTTCCAAAGAATTCTTTGGGTGTTATCACAATATATCCTTGCACTTTCTTCTTCTGTATTTGATCACTTTTAGAACAAATTCGAAAGTGTTCTACTTGATCTGGTGGAGGAATATTTCTCTCCATTCTTAAGAGAATTCTTGGAGAAGGGAGATCTCTAGTACTTGAGATAATTCTCTAATACCATTGTGCATAACCCAAAAAAATGAATTAATCTCTTGATAAAATAACATAATTGGGTTTATATATCACTAGGGTTAAAATAAAATAATTTTATAAGTTCCCTCAATTATTTATTTAATCCCAGTGAAACCCCATGTCAAATAATAATAATAATAATAATAATAATAATAATAATAATAATAATAATAATAATAATAATAATATTTCTTGACATGTACTTAACTTGCGAATTAATATTAAATATTTATTAATTAAATAAAATTAAATATTTATTATTTTCTCACCAAACCTATAATACTAGTCTTTCATTCCTCCATAATATTTATCAGACCTTGAATAATGTCTATTTATTTATTAAATAAATATCACTAAATTATTCACCAATAAATAAATAACTATTATATTTACTAAATAACAAATAGATATTTATATGCAATCAAGAATACATGAATAATTATTAAACCAAACATGGGAATAATATTTATTCAACTTGTTAAATAATAAATAATAAAATTTTATTTAACTAAGATTCTTGATATGCATAATGTATGAACCTCTTGGCCTCTTTCTCAGTGGAATTAGGCGAAGAAGCCTGAAGTCTAAGGTTAACATATAGAAACATGCCAAGGCACCCATAGAGAAAGAATTTAATACCACAATGACATGTTACCTCATAAAAATGATTACTATGTAATATAATCCCTTTATCATGATATCTACAATCAAGCAGTTTGCATGCCGGTGCTATTAACCATAGTGCTCAATGTCACTTTTTTTGATTTTATAAAATATAAACTTTCCTATTGAACACCATGGATATGGATTTATTTAGGCTATATAATTTCCATCAAAGGGCCTAAAACATCAACTTCCATTAAAACATAAGGGACAAATCCTTTCTTACATTATTCATTAATGCAATATTACTTGTGACACACCCAACATATCCTACCTCATCATGAACATATGTCATTCTCATAATATCCTACTAGATATTACAAAGGGCGTACACCATGATAAGGTACCTAAAAGTCCTATGAGTCTCTACCCATGATATCCTGTATCATTTGTGTCCCTAAAATGAGATCATATTACTATAAAACATATATTTTAGAATAGTGTCATAGCACTTTCAGGTTCTCATCATAGCGGGGAACTGCTATGACTTTTTAGTGTGACAACTACTATTAGGAAATTATCACATACTATTTCATACAGAAGAACAATCATGATGTTATAAGTAGTTTATTAATATTAAAAACAATAAATACATGTTATCATAAAGTACATATAAGTTGGTTCTAGGGAAAAACTTCAATATACTCCCACTTGCACTAGAGCCAACTACTAACAACCTTCAATCTGTTAGCTCTCACATGATACTCATGATTTTGTTGAGATAGGCCTTTAGTCAAGGGGTCCCCCACATTATCTTCCATGGGTACCCTTATTACAGGAACTTCACCCCACTGATAGAAATCCCACAAGAGGCAATACTTATAGAGTATATGCTTTTTCCAATGGTGTGACCTTGGAACTTTTTCATGATTTATCACTGTAGTATTTTCATAATAAAATGTGATATGGTATTTACTTCTAGTTAACAAATCAATCTCCTAGAAAAAGTTATGAATCAAAATATATTCCTTGGCTACATAAAAATACACTATATACTCAAATTCCACTGTAGAATCAACGATAACTAGCTGTTTTAAACTCTTCCAGCTCACAGATCCTCTGTTGAGACAAAAAACATATCCTGATTGCGACTTCATATCATTTTGATCTATCTAAAAACCATCATCAATATAACCCTTGATGACCAACTACTCATCACCTCCATACACAAGGAAAATATCCTTAATTCTTCTTAGATACTTAAGGATAGCCTTAATAGTAGTCCAATGTTGTTCTCCTGGATCTTTGATATCTTCCTACCATGATTAATGCATAGGAAACATCAATTCTAGTATATAACATGGCATACATGATTTATCCTATTACCGAAGAGTATGATATCTTACTCATTATCTATTTCTCATGTTGTGTTTGAGGGAACATTTTCTTAGACTGATGTAAACCATGTGACACTAGAATCAATCCCCTTTTGGATCATTCCATACCAAATATCTTTAATATCTAGTCAATATATATACTTTGACTTAGTCCAAGAAGCCTCTTGGATCTATCACGAATGATCTTGATCCCTAGAATATAGGCTGCATCACCTAAGTCCTTCATAGAGAAATACTTTTTTAACTAGTCCTTAACAGGATGTAATATTGGTATTTTGTTTCTAATAAGTAATATGTCATTAAATTATACTACTAGGAAAATGACCACATTCCCACTAAACCTAATGTAAACACATGACTCATATTCATTCTTTATGAAACCAAATTCTTTGATGGATTCATCAAATTTAATGTTCTATTATTTGGATGCTTGTTTCAATCCATAAATGAATCTCTACAACTTTCAAATGATCTTGGAATCACATGGAGTCACAAAGACTTCTGGTTGTGTCATATAGACATCTTCCTAAAGGTTCCCATTAAGGAATGCAGTTTTGACATCCATCTTCCAAATATCATACTCATGGTAATCTTCTATAACAAGTATAATTATGATGGATTTAAACATGGAAAATTATGAAAAGGTTTCATAATAATAAATTACTTGACTTTTTTTAAACCCTTTAGCCACTAGTACTGCTTTATAGGTATTTAATTTACTTCCCATGTCTAATTTCCTCTTGAATACCCATTTTTATCCAATGGGATTTACATTAATTGGAACATCGACCAGAACCCAAACTTGGCATTGATACATGGAATCCATTTCAAAATTCATGGATTCTTTCCATATTACATATTCTGATCTCTCTACTACCTCCTTTTAGGAGAGAGGTTCATCATTTTCAACCAATAATGAGTTACCATATTTGGTAACTATAAAACCATATCTCTCTAGTTCTCTTACCTCTCTTATGTTCTTACGCAGTACTTATGTTTCAGAAACTACTTCTTCCATGGAGACCTATGGAATATGTTCCTATACCAAATCTTTTATATCTTGAGCATAAAATTCATAAAATTCAATCTTTCTCCCACCATCCCTTTTGAGTATGTGCTCCCTCTCAAGAAAGATGGCTTTTCTGGTGATAAATTTTTTTTGTCTGAGGGGTTGTATATGTAGCTTCCCTTTGTTTCCTTGGTATACCCTATAAAGATACACATTGTACCCTGAGGTGCTAGTTGTTTTTTCAACAAGTCCTTAAAAACGTTTCACAACCCCATACATGTGTGTGTGACAAAATGGATTTCTTTCCACTACACAGCTTGAATGAAATTCCATTTTCCACTTTAGTTTGTACTTGGTTTAATGTGGATGCCACAATTTGTAATGTATATCCCCAAAATTATAATGGAATATTTTCATGAATCATCATCGAACTTAACATGTCTGATAAGGTACAATTACTCCTTTCATTAACACCATTCCACTATGGTGTGTAAGGTGGAGTGAGTTGAGATAGAATCCAAAAATCCTATAGAAAGTTGATGAACTCTTGTTTAAGATTTTTTCCACATCAATCTGATAAAATATTCTTTATCTTCTTACCAAGTGTATTCTCTAATTCATTATTGAATTCTTTGAATTTCTCAAAAAATACTCAGACTTATACCTCATTAAGTAGACATATCCATATCTACTCAATTCATCAGTAAAAGTTATGAAGTAAGAATATCCACATCTAGCTTCTACTAGAAATGCTCCACACACACCAGGGTGTAAAAATCCTAGAAGATCTATGGAACTTTCACCATTTCCACCAAATGGTGGTTTGGTCATTTTTTCTTGTAAACAAGCATGAAATATTTCAAGTGGTTTTAGATCAGATGAGTCTAAATAACCATCTTGACAAATATTTTTCAAGCGATTCTCATTTACACAACAAAGATAGCGATGCCAAAGATGGGTGTTATGTGATTCATGTAAACATGATTTGTTATCAATTTCCAACACTTGGTTTTAGTAATTTAATAAATAAAGACCATTATTTAAATGTTCCATACCATAACATATGTTTAACTTATAAAAGAAACAAATTTTATTTCTAAACTTGAAAATAAACCCATCTGCATCTAAGAATGATAAAAAAATGATGTTCTTGGTAACTTTAGGTACATAATAACATTATTTTAAAACCAAAATCATTCTTGTTTTCAATGAAAGGTGGTAGTCACTAATGGATAGGGTATCCATCCTCTCTCTATTAGAATCTCTCAGATCTACCTCTCCTCTAGAAATATTTCAAAATCTACTTGGTTCTTGCATTTGAATATATATGTGTGACCCAAAATCCATATCTAATACCCAATGTGTAGATATTGAAATATTACACTTTATAATGAATCAACCTTTAGCTTCCCCTTGCTTATGGGTGCCGTTCCTCTTCCAGTGGCCTGACTTGCCACATGAAAAACATACTACCTCATTTTCCTTACCCTAACTATGGAACTTCTTATTCTTGGAAGGTTGGTGCTCAGAAGATTTAGATTGTTTATAATTCTTGGGTCTCTTTTACTTGTTCTTACTTTTATTATTCACCATAATAACCATAGGTTTATCATGCCCCATGTCCTTATCTACTTGGTTAATTAAAGTAAGAAGTTCTGAAAGACTCTTCTCCTTATTACTCGTATTATAATTAAAAATAAAACTGGAGAAGGTCTTGGGTAGTGATGAAATTATGAAATCTATAAGAAAATAATTTGGGAATTTAATCCCTAAGATGTCTATGAATTCAATGTAACTAATAATACTGACTACACGAGGCTCAGCCGGAACATACTCTCTTAGATTAATTGTAAAAAAAGAATTGGATATCTTGTACCTCTCTCATCTTTCCTTCTCTTGATAGATATCCTGAAGGTGAAACATTATTCTATACACATACATGTCCTCATATTGCTTCAAAATATCATTGGATGTGTATGATAGCATGAAACATTGAACATATATGGAATCATTTAAATGTTTCTCATATAGTTTTAACCCTTTATCACTAGCCTTATTACCAGGAACCTTAGGAAAAGGTTCTTCCAACACATATAACTTCCTTTCATGAAAAAAGATGACACATAGGCACCTTTTCCACTCTTGGAAATTTGTTCCAGTGAGAAGGATGTCCTTCTCAAGTATGGATCACAATGATATTTTTAATGTAATTTTAATATTGTTTCTAAAAAATAAGATAAGAAGAATTTTAGTACTTTATTTGAAAAAATTTAGACAAATAGATTAATATTATATTTATTAATATCCCACTATTTTATTGAAACCCTATAAACATCACAATTAGCTTTGGTATATAATATTTCTTGGAAATCCTAGTGGCAATGATCCATATTCCCCTTCCCATTACCCCAAATTTGGTTAGTTAAGCAACTTGAATGGTTGTAGGTAGACATTCTAAATGCCAACTGAATTAACTCACAATTCCTTGATCCACTGAGTGGACTCCCAAATCCTAAAATCCTTAAATTTTATTTCCTCAACATTTTCCTCTTAGTTACACCAACTCCTACTTTTGTAGCCAACCATTGATATGAACTAAGTTAATTCAATGCAAAACCTCAAGTCAGAATTCCTTGATAAGTGAAATCACCCCAACTTTATCTGGTCAAGCACTTTGAACTATGGTTTGATTTTAACTAAGTTAGTAGAAGGATATACTGACTTAATATATATAATTGAGGGATTATATCCTTTTATTCATAAATTTACAATTATTTTCTTTATTAAATTCTTGTTAATATTAAGTAGATTTACTTAAGTGATTAACAATGTCTTAGATAATATTTATGTATAATCCAATTTATTTTAGTTATATTTTTCATGCTTATTAATTTCATTAATTCATGTGATTGTGAAAAAACATTTATAATGAAATAACCATGAAACTTTACAGAAATAAAATAATAAATCAATATGATCATGAGATTTTACTAATGGTTAGTCTATCTAGTGGTTGATAAACTAACTATTGACCTATGGGTAAAACACCTTGAACTATTTAAGGTTTGTGTTACAGTTTTCCACCTATCCACCAATGTATCTCTCTTGGATTGGTTTCAACTCGGCTCCAAACTTAAACTTCCTCTACTAGCTTGGGAGCTCTATCTATTACATATTATTTTACTCACACACTAGTGAGGGGAAAAGGGTTTATATAAAAGATACCATGGGCATGAAATCCCTACATAATAAGAGGAGAGAAGGAATGTAGTCCAAAAATTTAATTTAACAATAAATTAAAAGGAAACCAATCTTATACAAAGGTTAGGTCTTTTCTCATGATCACCCACATGCATGTAAAAAATTACGCATTTAATAAAACTAGCATTAAATTCTTAATCATTATTATTTAAGATAGATATCACTTGAATCAATTAATAATTATCATTAATTAATCAATTATTTTATCTTAATTATAATCTAAATTTACTTGAGATTCTCATACATTATAATTTTAAAAAAATTAAATAAATTTATTTAAAATTAACTGTGTAGATAAATGTACCTTAAAGTAAATGTGGTGAATACCCATACGATTCTATCCAACATGTATTACACTCATATACTGTTTACTCCTGTAACATATAAAATACATGAATTATCACATAATTTCATGACGTGTACTATCAACTTAATTATTACATGAATTACATGATATTTTGTTCACATGTTATGCTTCAATGCATGTAGAGTAACAATTGTAATATGAATCATACATGATATGAAGATCTGAACATTACATATATACAAATTAAAAATTTATATATTTATATATATTAAAACCCATCACATGGAGTGTAATATTAACTTAATGACCACAAACAAGAACATGTTTAAAGGTTTACATAATATAATAAATAAATTTTAAATCTGCGTAATTTAGTATAAGTACACGATGTGTATAGATGAGATATACATAATGTACATCACTCACCATCTATCCAAGGTACATTCCTAGGGAATCATCATGTAAATCATACCACATAACCTAGAGTACATGGTGTTTCTAATGGGATACTTTCTGTGTGATCTCTAAATTACATATTCACCAGTCAGGTAGGCCATGTATTGAAATAAATGTCATGTCTTTGACTCAAATGGACTACACACCATGTACATGGGATATATAGTGTATAGTCTGATTGAACATGAACCACCCTAGACAATCAACATATAGTGTAAGTAAAAAATTAATAACATGTAATCAATTCACATGTTTTGAATTAATTCTTGATGCATTGAACACAAGTACAAGACATATAACTCTGGTTACATGACATGCACTCCTGTTTTATCCAGCTAGAATCCTTGACACCTTTGGATGAGTTCCTAAATTTTATTTTAATCATAAAATTAATCATTTTTATTATATCTATGAGAAATGAAGGAGAAAGAATCAGATCTCACGATTTAGATTAAAATAATTTTTAAACTTGAATTGAAAAACTAAATTACAATGCATAAATCACCAACAATATTTAAATAATTATAAATAATTATGTGACCCCTCTGATACCACTTATAGGTTTAGAGAACAATAGAAGAATGTGATGGGTGGTTAGGAACATTTATTTTTGTTATAATTGATGACCAATCTGAGATCTACACAATGATAAACACCGTGATCTATGGAATTGGAAAAACAAAATTAGATAAGGGTAATCACATTATAACTATATGGAAGATCATCACACATTATTTATAATTAATTTATTTAATTAAAGAATTACCTTTGTTATAATTATTTCTTCTTTGATGGATTTGGTGATAGATCTACGGTGCACCGTCGTTTCATTGTAGGAATCAAGTGAAGATCTCCTCTAGAAGTGATCCATACATGTTATACAAATCTCTAGACGCTGCTAAAGGAATATCTGGGTGTTAGCATGTAATGCCCTGACCCCTCTAGACTAGAGCTAGTGCATTACTAAGTACATTGGCATGGTTAGAAGGAATGAAAATCTTGAAGGAAAAATCAGTTTAGTAGTCTTGAAGAAACTAGATACATATATGTAACTAAAATTACATTGGAAAAGGTCTCAAAATATGATACATAACAAAAACTAAAGACTGCATCCACAAGAACTCAATAAATGATCTCCTCTTCATCACTTGTTGAAAGTAAACAATGAATGGGGTGAGATCAAATTCTAATTAAGGGTTGAAAATGGTATAAGAATGAATCAATAATAAATGAATTGTAAACAATTTGACATAATCAATATGGCATGGTGAATAAACGAAAAACTCACACCATTAATAAACTGAGAACGAAACTGCATCCATAGATTTTCTCACATCGAAAACCTCATGGATAGTAATAACTGATAATGAATAAATAAAATGATTATTAAATGGACTTCATGTACCTGGAACATGATACCATAATACTATAAATTCAATACAAGAACAACATGACTTTACATTATCTGTATAGAATAGAGGATACAGATTCATCAATATTTCCACAGTCAAAACAACATTCAAAATAAATACTGTAAGTAAAATGGTATATTACTTAGACAATAATCATATCCATGATATGAGAATATGGATATTTAAATGGAATATAATTTCAATTTAAAAGTTATCTCAAATTGGAATTAGGCACACCACATATAAAGAGTAGGTGCACAATACTAAGCAAGTCACAATGAAGTGAAAATTGAGACAAAGCTCGTTACCACGTTGTAATCAATTAAGTTGTATGACCAAAAGTTAATAACCACCAAATGAATCACAGAATACCATGAATATAATGACAATAATGATAATATATATCAAATGTCATTACAAATATACCACATATAAGAAATAAGAGGCAAATAATGGAAATCCCACATAATTGAAAGTGAGATGAGAAAACCCCTTACAAACATTTCAGCATGGTAACGGGTGTTCTTACAAGGGATTAATGAGAGGTAAAGGGGTATCCCATTATTTATATGTCATAAGGGTAGTATGGGGGAGGTGAGAAAACATACCCCATCATTAGGCATTAAAAATAAAAGAGCACAACATAGGGAAGATTCTTGAATAAAATTGAGAGAGAGGATCCCTTAACTTATGCTTAAAGGTGTTCTTGATTGTTCTTAACGACCTGAATAATCAAATTTAGCTTCATTAATTAATAATTACAGAACCTCATAAACATGTAATTGATATGTTATGACCTTATTAGGTTCATTAATGGTGTTTTTGATGGTTTAAGAGATTCAATTTTATTGTTTTGGTAGCATTTTCTTCTTTGGTTTTCATGATCCGTTTACTTGTATTCATGAATGGATGTTTGTTTGAAATATGGTTAAACATATATAATTGTTAATATAAATTATTATTGACATTAAATAGATACAAATGATCTTATAATTATTCTGTTTATATACCATGAGGATGACTCATTCAATGAGTTAAAAATAAACGCTTGGATTTGGCTTGGCGGTTTTGTGCAGAATAAACTTGTTTTGTATTATTATTCCATATTATAAATGTGTAAGGATTAAAGAAAATTAATTAAGATAAAATACATATATTATGACCTTTTTTAACCATTTAAAAGGTTTCATGACCAGTATTGAATATAGTAATGAAAATTGAAAACCCGTCTTCCTTGAGTGTGATAAATTAACACATCTCAGATGGTGTTTGAATTTATTGTATAAAAGGAGGATAAAAAGAGAGATTATGAAGAAATATATCATTAGAAAAATGAAAATATAGTACATGTAATTTACTGGAATTATCATGGAATTTTGATGAGGGTAGGGAGAACAAAAGAATGGAACTTTGTAAAAGAAATTGAAAGAAAAGAGTGGAAAGGTTCACCTCTTGAGTACTCCTCCTTGAGAATCTCCTTAAGACCTTTTATTTTGGCCTTTTGATGAGATAAGAAGGTATTGGACATGGGGGAGGAGGTTAGGGAGCTATTTGAGAAAACTTTAGGCAGGGATTGAATCTTTAGTGGTGTGGGAGGAAGAGGGGGTGAGGGGTGGTTTATATAGGTGAGGGGAGGAGAGTTTTCTTAATATTATAATCATTAATTTATTATTTATTCTCAAGAAAAGAAATAGTTATTATTCCTTGACTTAGAATAGTTACAATATAATGTGAGTTTGAGATTTGGGTGCTTACATCACTCATTATTCTAGTAATAGTTAATTTAATTTATAATGTATTTATACGGTAAATTAATGTATTTTACTATTCACTAAAAATTCAAGTATTTTAGAAAAATACCAAAATTTTTCCCTAACCATTTTTAGACCTGTAGAATCCAAAAATGAAGTACATTTTTAAAAAATAATTTTCTAAATATGATTAATTAAATATTTAATTAGAATCATTATTTAATTGAAAAATATAAACACTTAAAATCTTCGTCTTTATTTTAAAAGTGCCTAAATTTATTTATACATTCATGGGTATGAATACCATTCATAAGAGTCATATTAATATTCATAAGGGTAAGTTAATATTTATAAGGTTAGGTTACTTTTCATAAGGGTAGGTTACTATTCACTGAAAATTAAGTTAATTATATCAAACTCTAAATATCATCCTGAACACAACTGTGTACGTCAGATTTTTAAAATTCGAATCATAGAGCAGGAAAATTTAAGTTTAATGGCTTGGTTTTGGCTATCTCCTATAAGTAACCAAGTTTTTTTCCACAGAGGCTCAGTGATTCATGAAATATAAGCTATCTAATGAATGCAATGTTTTAAAGAGAAACATACCATAAAATGTTTGGGGTGCTACATAATTCCCTCCAAAAATTTCGTCCTAGAAATTTTATGTATAAATCCCACCAAAAATATGTGGGTCATTCTCCTTCATAACATCCTCAGGTTCCCATGTTTCTTCCTCCATATTTTAGTTCCTCTAAAGAACCTTTACTAGACGAGTTGTCCGATTTCTCAATACCTGCTCCCTTGTGTCAAGAATCTCAATAGGCTTTTCACTATATGACAAATTAGGTTCTAGTTTTATTTCTTTATAGGTGAGTACATGCATTGGGTCTGAAATGTATTTCTTTAAAAATGACACATGGAACACATCATGAACTTTGGAGAGACTTGGAGGCATTGCTAAACGGTAAGCTACAACTCCGATTCTTTCCAAAATTTCAAATGGTCTGATGTACCTGGGGCTCAATTTACCTTTCTTAACAAACCTTAAGACACCCTTCCATAGAGATACTTTCATAAAGACATGATCTCCCACTTGGAATTCCAAATCCTTTATCCGGTTGTCAGCATAACTCTTCTTCCTACTTTGGGATGCTTTAATATGGGCTTGGATTGTCTTCACCTTTGCCGTGGTCTCTTCAATAAGTTCTGGGCCTATAAGTTTCCTCTTATCAACTTCGTCCCAACAAGTTGGAGTTTGACATCTCTCTCCATATAACGCTTCATATGGAGCCATTTGAATACTAGAATGGAAACTATTGTTGTAGGAAAATTCCACCAAATGCAAGTATTGATTGCACATACCTTGGAAGTCAAGAGAGTATGATCTCAGCATGTCTTCCAGAGTTTTAATAGTCCTTTCAGACTATTCGTCAGTTTTGGGGTGATAAGTAGTACTCATATGAAGCTCAGTATTCAAAGCCTTCTGGATACTATTCTAGAATTTTGATGTAAACCAAAGATCTTGATTGTACACAATCGATAGAGGTGCACCATAAAGTCTTATAACTTCATTAATATAAAATCTTTCCAAGTGTTCAAGTGGTAAATCCTCTCTTATTGGAAGGAAATATGCTAGTTTTGTGAGATGATCAACAATTACCCATGTTTCATCATTCCTTCTAGGTGTCCTCGGTAGTCTAGTGACAAAATCCATCATAATGTTATCCCACTTACACATAGGAATAGTTAGAGGTTGCATCACTCCTTTGGGATGTTGTCTCTCTTCCTTCACTTGTTGAAAAACTAGACACCTTGACTTGTAGTCATCAATTTTACACTTCATATTATCCCATCAAAAACATTACTTCAGATCTCTATACATCTTGGTGCTACCCCGGTGCATAGAGAAATTTGAACTATGAGCATCGTCTAATAGTTCCCTTTTTTATCTTAGGTACTGATGAAACACATAACCTCTTCCCAAATTTCAGAACTCCTTTCTCATACACGAAGTCTGCCAACCTCTTATCCTTGAGAGCATTAATTTTCTTATACAGATTCTCATCATCAGATTTAGAGATTTTTATCTTCTACAATAAATAAGGTTTAACAATAATTTGAAAGAGAAATTATTTTTCCACTTCCTTAAAAATTACCATATCCATATTTATTAGTTCCAAAAAATAGGATCTCTCTCAACCCTCATTTGAGTCAGAAGTCCATGATCTTTCCTGCTTAATGCATCTGCCACCTTATTCGCCTTCCCTGGATGGTAGTGTATTGAAAAATCATAATCATTAAGTAACTAGAGCCATCTCATTTTCCCCATATTGAGTTCTTTTTGTGTGAAAATGTATTTCAAACTCTTGTGGTCTGTATAAATCTCACATATTTCTCTATAGAGATAATGTCTCCATATTTTTAGAGAAAATATTATGGCTACTAACTCAAGATCATGAGTTGGATAATTTTTCTCATTAGTCTTCAACTGTCTTGATTCATAAGAAACAAATTTATCATTTTTCATAAGGACACAACCCAGTCCATTCTTTGATGCATCATTGTATATTACAAATCCATCACTTCCAGATGGAAGAGTAAAAATTGGAGCATTGACCAATCTTATTTTAAATTCCTTGATGCATTCTGTACATTCTTTTTTCCACAAAAACTTAACTCCTTTACATGTGAGCTTGGTTAGCGGGTTATCCGGTCGGGTGAAATTCTAAACGAAACACCGATAGTAACCTACTAAGCCAATAAAAATTCATACCTTGGTTATGTTTGTTGCCGTGTTCCATTCTAGGATTTCCTTTGTCTTTGAAGGATCAACTAGGATTCCATCCTTAGAGACAATATGGCCTAGAAAAGAAACTGATTGAAGCCAAAATTCATACTTGCTAAACTTCCCATATAATTCATTTCTTCTAAGAGTTTTTAGAATAATCTACAAGTGATCATCATGGTCTTCATATCTTTTTGAGTATACCAAGATATCATCGATGAATACCACAACAAAGTTATCAATATATTACTTAAAAACTCTATTCATTAAATCCATGAAAAGAGAGGGTGAATTAGTCAATTCAAAAGGCATAATAGTAAACTCGTAATTCCCATACCTGGTTTGAAATGCTGTCTTAAGAATATATTCCTTCCTCACATGAAACTGATGATATCCGTATTGAAGTTAAATCTTTGAAAAGTTTTGAGATCCATGAAGTTGATCAAATAAATCATCAATCCGAGGTAGATGATACTTATTATTTATTTTAATAGCATTTATTTCCATGTAATCAATGCATAGCCTCGTGGATCCATCTTTCTTCTTGACAAACAAGACCAGGGCTCCCCATAGAGAAACACTAGGTCAAATAAACCATTTTTCACTCAACTAATCTAGTCATTTCTTTAGCTCTACTAACTCCACAGTGTCCATTATATAGGGGGTCTTTGATATAGTTCTTTCACCAGGAATTAAGTCAATGGAAAACTCAATTTCCTGCTCTGGAGGATGTCCAGGTAAATCCTCTGGAAATACATCAATGTATTCTTTCACTATATGCACATATTCAATTTGAATATTTATTTCCTCACCCATAGATATTAGGTTCTCTTCCTCTCCAAGAATTGAATTCAATAGAGATACTGGGGGAGGATCGAGATAAGAATCAGGTGGCGAGGTCTCTTCTCTAAAAATAAGAGATTGTACACCATTTTAAAAAATTGTAACTTCCTTTTCTTTCAATAAATATTCACATCATATTTTGATATCCAATTCATAGTGAGAATTATGTCAAATTCAGTCATTGGTATGATGATAATATTATCAACTAAAACACGTTTATGAGTCACAAGGGGGACTAGTTGACATACCTTTGTTGCAATGATGCATCCCCTAGGAGTTTTGATTGATAAATCCTTTATTAAATCAAATTGGACATGTATAATTTTCTTGGAAAACTGGGAAGATATAAATGAATATGATGATCCAAAATCAAATAAAGTGTTGGCTATGTTTGAGGAAAAAATTAAAGTACCTTCCACCACATCATTAGGAACTTCAACTTATGCAGGTGTAATCATATAAGCTCCCCCTTTCTCTCTTGTATTTTTCTGAGGCATGTTTCCTTGGAGTTTAGGACACTCATTTTCATAGTGTCCCATCTCTTTACAATTATAGCATTGAACATAATCAAATTGTTTCTTCCCCTTGAATTAATGAGATATATGACCCTTTTCTCCACACTTATAGAAGAATCCCATGACTTTCAAGCATTTCCCGAGATGATTCTTTCCAAAGTTCTCAAATAATGGGAATTTATTCATTCCCTTGTTCTTATTTGGTGCTTCACCTTTTCCTTGGTTATCATAGTACTGTTTTTTATCTTGGTTTCCCTTGAACAAATTTGATCTAGAAAATTTCTTCTCTGTTTTGATGGCACTTGATACAATTTCATCATATGATGAAAATGTTTGAGAATCCAGTGCCCTTCGAAGAATTTTATTAAGACCTTCAAAGAAATGATCAATCTTGTCTATCGAGTCATGTACATAATCTATGGCATACCTGGCTATCCTTGTGAAGGTAGCCTCATACTCTGCAACACTTTCTTCTTCCATTTACTTTAAGCTAAGGAATTTCCTCTTAATTTCAGTTCGTTGCTCATGAGGGAAATATTTTTCGAATAATATTTACTTAAAATTCCTATATTCCATATCTTCTATTTATTCTTCCTCCATGGTTTTCTGAATCAAGGACCACCATTGATCAACGTCTCCCTTGAGACAATATACCACAAGTACTTTGTTTTCATTTTCATTTCATTTTAATGCCATGAATATCTTTTCAAGGTACTTGATCCACTGATCGGAAACCATTGAATTATTAATCCCACTAAAAGATGGAGGCTTAGGCCGCATGAAATGATACAACACAGGTGTGGAATGGTTATTCGTTACAACCTGAGTAAGTTGTCCCAATATGGTCATGATCTGATCTGCTCCAACATTGACTGTGTTTACTTGCTCAGTAGGGAGATCCCTACATTGCCCATGAGTATTAGTTCCCCTTCTTCCATTATAATCCATTTATAAATAATTTCACACACTAGATTAAGGTATGAATCATAATGTATAATCATAATTTAACAAAATACTTATCATAATTTGAGATCCTATGCATGGCTAATCCCATAATCAGAACAATGGTTTCTTTGAGGAAGAATTTACATTTCAATCCTTCATAATGTCTTGTAACGAAAATATAAATTATCCTAAGCATATCCCCCTAGAGTGTCATAAAAAAGAGTGTAGAAAGTCCTATTTTAATGTACTAGGATACCCTAGGTCAAGCCCGAAACTCCTTGTCGGAGCTTTCACTCCTAGGTACATCTGTGTCAGAGCCACCTCTACCTGCTCGAATCCAGACATGGATGTATTTTCTAGAAAGATTCACATAATCTATTCCTTACCAAAATACCATGACATTATTGTATGTTTATCCTCAAATACTAACTTAGGGATTTATTCCCTACTGCACATTTCCTACTCTACTTTCCAAGTTTTCTACTAAACTTCATCTGATACCAACTGTAATGCCCTGACTCCTCTAGACCAGAGCCGATGCATTACTAAGTAAATTGGCATGGTTAGAAGGAATGAAAATCCTTGAGTAACGATCAGTTTAGTAGTATTTAAGAAACTAGATACATATATGTACCTCAAATTACATTGTAAAAGGTTACAAAATACGATACATAACAAAAACTAAAGACTGCATCCACAAGAACTCAATAAATGATCTCCTCTTCATCACCTGTTGAAAGTAAACAACGAAAGAGATGATCTCAAATGATTAATAAGGGTTACAAATGGGGGAATCATGAATCAATAATAATTTAATTGTAAACAATTTGACATAATCAATATGGCATGGTGAATAAATGAAAAACTCACGCCATTAATAAACTAAGAACAAAATTGCATCCATAGATTTTGTCATAGTGAAAACCTCATGGATAATAATAACTAATAATTAATAAAGAGAATTATTATTAACTGGACATCATGTATCTGGCTCATGATACCATACTATCATAAAAACGGTTTAGTTCTGTGGGTAGAAACCCATCTGATTTTTAGAAACAAACTCGAAGGGTTTGTCGCCAACGAATTTGTCTCATGAGACCTACCGATGCATCGAGGGGCTGTAGCAGGCCCCAACCACCTCTAAATACAAATAATTATTTATACATATATTCAAAACAAGAGAAACATGACTTTACATTTTTCGTATATAATAGAGGATACAAATCCATCAATATTTCCTCAGTCAAAACAACATTCAAAATAAATATC
This sequence comes from Viscum album, assembly GCA_963277665.1. NCBI lineage: Eukaryota > Viridiplantae > Streptophyta > Magnoliopsida > Santalales > Viscaceae > Viscum > Viscum album. The sequence continues at coordinate 473,688,486 of OY728157.1, forward strand.
GTAAGTAAAATGGTATGCGACTTAGACAATAATCATATCCAGGATATGATAATATGAATATTTAAATGGAATATACATTCAATTTTAAAGTGATCTAAAATGGGCATTAGGTACACCACATCGAAAGAGTAGGTGCATAATACTAAGCAAGTCACAATGAAGTGAAAATTGAGACAAAGCTCATTATCACATTATAATCAATTGAGTCATATAACCAAAAGTTAATAAACACCAAATGAATCATATAATACCATGAATATAAAGATAATAATGATAATATATATCAAATGGTAGTACAACTATACCACATATAAGAAATAATAGGCAAACAATGGAAATCCCACATAATTGAAAGTGAGATGAGAAAACCCCTTACAAACATTTCAGCATGGTAACGAGTGTTATTGTGAGGGATTAATGATAGTTAAAGGGATATCCCATTATTTATATTTCATAAGGGAAGTATGGGAGAGTTTCAAAAACATACCCCATCATTAGGCATTAATAAATAAAGAGCACAACATATGGAAGATTCTTGAACAAAAGTGTGAGAGAGGATCCCTTACCTTATGCTTGAAGGTGTTCTTGATTGTTCTTAACGATCTGAATAATCAAATTTAGATTAATTAATTAATAATTAAATAACCTCATCAACATTTAATTGATATTTTATGTCCTTATTAGGTTTATTAATGGTATTTTTGATGGTTTAAGATATTCAATTTTATTGTTTTGGTAGCATTTTCTTCTTTGGTTTTCATGATCCGTTTACTTGTATTCATGAATAGATGTTTGTTTGAAATATGGTTAAACATACAGAATTGTTAATATAAATTATTAGTGAAATTAAAGAGATATAAATTATCTTATAATTATTCTGGTTATATACCATGAGGATGACTCATTTTATGAGTTAAAAATAAACACTTGGATTTGGCTTGGTGATTTTGTGCACAATAAACTTGTTTTGTATTATTATTACATATTATGAATGTGTAAGGACTCCATAATATTAATCAAGATAAAATACATATATTATGACCTGGTTTAACCATTTAAAAGGTTTCATGACCAATATTAAAGATATTAATGCAAATTGAAAACCCTTCTTCCTTGAGTGTGATAAATTAACACATCTCAGATGGTGTTTGAATTTATTATATAAAAGGAGGAGAAAAAGAGAGATTATGAAGAAATATACCATTATCACAATTAACATATTGTACATGTAAGGTATTGGAATTATCATGGCATTTGGATGAGGGTAGGTGACAAGGGAGAACAAAAGAATGGAACTTTGTAAGAGAAATTGAAAGAAAAGAGAAGAAATGTTCACCTCTTGAGTACTCCTCCTTGAGAATATCCTTAAGTCCTTTGATTTTGGCCTTTTTATGAGATAATAAGGTATTGGACATGGGGGAGGAGTTTAGGGGGATATTTGAGAAAAATTTAGGCAGGGCTTGAACCTTGAGTGGTGTAGGAGGAAGAGGGGGTGAGGGGTGGTTTATATAGTGGAGGGGAGGTGAGTTTTCTTAATATTATAATCATTAATTTATTATTTATTCTCAAGACAAGAAATAGTTAGTATTCCTTGAATTATAATAGTTACAAGAGAATGTGAGTTCTAGATTTGGGTGCTTACATCACTCATGATGTTTGGAATAGTTAATTTAATTTATAATGTATTTATACGGTAAATTAATGTATTTTACTCTTCACAAAAAATTCAAGTATTTCAGAAAAATATGAAAAATTCACCCTAACCATTTTTAGACGTGTAGAATCAAAAAATGAAGTCCATTTTTTTAAAATAATTTTCTAAATTTGATTAATTAAATATTTAATTAGAATCATTATTTAATTGAAAAATTTAAACACTTAAAATATTCATCCTTATTTTAAAGGTGCCTAAATTTTTTTATACATTCATGGGTATGGATACCATTCATAAGACTCATATTAATATTCATAAGGGTAAGTTACTATTCATAAGGGTAGGTTACTATTAATAAGGGTAGGTTACTATTCTTAGAAAAATAAGTTAATTCTATCAAACTCTAAATATCATCCTAAACACAACCGTGTTTGTCAGATTTTTAAAATTTGAATCACATTGCTGGAAAATTTAAGTTTAATGGCTAGGTTTTGGATATATCCTATAAGTAACCATGTTTTTTCCATAGAGGCTCAATGATTCATGAAATATAAGATATCTAATGAATATAATGTTTTTAAGAGAAATATACCATAAAATGTTTGGGGTGATATATAGCATGAAAGATCCTTGCACTTGAATCACCCACCATTGATCTCTTAGAGAACTATTTCCAAAGCATTCTCTTTGATCTGGTGGAGGAAGATTACTCTCTGTTCTTGGGAGCATTCTTGGAGAAGGGAGCTCTATAAGGTTTGAGAGAATTCTCCAATTACATTGTAAACAACCCAAACAAATGAATTACTCTCTTGAGAAAATAACATAACTGATTTTATATATCATTAGGGTTAAAATAAAATAATTGCACAAGTTCCCTTAATTATATATTTAATCCTATAAAAAAACCCATGTCAAATAATAATAATAATAATAATATTATTTCTTGATATTCACTTAACTCTAAAATTAAAATTAAATATTTATTAATTAAATAATATTCAATATTTTTTATTTTCTCATGAGACCTATAATATAATTTCTTCATTCCTCCATAATATTTAGAATACCTTCAATAATGTCTATTTATTTATTAAATAAATATCACTGCATTATTCACAAATAATTAAATAAATATTATATTTACTAAATAGAAAATAAACATTTATATATGATAAAGAATATATAAATAGTTATTAAACCATGTATGAATGAAAATCAATATTTTATTAACATAAACCCCTTTTAAGGGTTGAGGGGGAACCCAACATGACATCAGAGACTTAAAACAACAATCATACCCCCACAGTCCAAAATTCTAAGGAGAAAAATCCCAGTTCAAGTCTACAAAGAGAAGCCCCTACACAACATAAATCACATTAAGACAAGATTCCACCTTCACATCACTGCTCAGATTTCTGTCCTGTGTAGGGCTGCATGGGCCTAGTATCGATGGAAATTGTCATACCCTCTCAAACATCCAAATCTAGATAGCAATGGGTAGTGAAAAATACATGTTCTAAACCTCTTCTAGAGCATCCCCTGTAGCTAGAATTGTTTCATTTCCCCCTTGACCACAAACTGCAATGCCTCAATGTAGAAACCCCACAAAATTCATTCCACAAAATCAAATAGTTCATTACCAATATACTCTAAAAACTTCACAAAACCAGATCCATCTTCACCATTGAACCTTCATGTGAGGGCCCTATCCTCCACCGTTGACATCTTGGTTGTCAGAACTGTAGCCAGAAGATAACCCCACTCCAAACCACATGACATCCTCTGACACCACAGCCTCATAAGAAACCTGAAGAGGAAGACTTTCCAAGGAGTACAAAGCTGAGCCATCATCACCCAAGACTAGATAGCCCAACACCGCACCGATAGATCATCACCGATGAGGGGGTCCAAGATGGTCTAAACTAGAAACACCACTCTGGGCATGGAATTAGTCAGATCTAAATTGCAGAATAACCCCCACTGGAGTTAAAATCAAGAAAACCATAGGAGGAAGAGACCAGTGAGGAGAGGTATGGGAACACTGACAATGTCGATGCCGCAAAACACAACCAAATATTCCAACATCAAAGGCATCAAAGTGAAATAAACGCCTTGAGCTGTGACAGCCACCAGACACCAAACCTGCAATAGAGAGAGAAACATGAATATCGGGAAAGGGGTATGCAATTATGGAGACCCTCCTTCTCAATGACGAAGACGTCTCACAAGCCTCCCCCCTCCGGATTGATGCCGATTGAAACCTTAGATCTGTGAGGGGAGGGAGAGCCGCCACCACTCATAGGCTATTTTTTTTTATTTTTAGAATCATTAAACCATGTATAGGAATAATATTTATTCAAAATATTAAATAATAAATAATAATATATTATTTAACTGATATTCTGGATACACTTAGTGTGTGACCCTCCATGCCCTTTCTCTATGGCATTAGGCAAAGCAGCGTAAATTCCAAGGTTAGCATCTAACAATACACCAAGTAACCCATAAAGAAAGAAGTTAATGTTGAAATAACATGTTACCTCATACAAATTCTTACTATGTGATATAATCCCTTTATTGTGGAATCTCTAATTAAGCAGGTTTCATGCTAGTGCCATCAACCAAAGTGCTCGATGTCTTTTTCTTTGATTTCTTGGAAAATGAAATTGCCTATTGAATACCATTAATATACATTTATTTAGGCTATATAATTTCCATAAAATGGACTAAGATATCAAATTACATTAAAATAGAAGGAAAAAAATCTTTTCTCACATTATTCATTAATGCAATATTACTCATGACGCACCCAACATATCTTACCTCACCATGAACATATGTCTTCATAATTTTCATCAATACATCAAAAGAACACGACTCATAATATTTATTAATAATAGTCTTAAATCCTAAGGATCAATACACACATCAATAGATAGGAATATACAATGACACATAGAAATTTGGATTTCCTACTAGTGAGTCTCATTCTCATAATATCCTACTCAATATTACTATGGGTGTACATTATGAGAAGGTTCCTAAAACTCCTATGAGTCTCCACCCATGATAGACTATATCATTTGTTATCCTCAAATGATATAATCCGTCTATAGAACATATATTCAAGAATAGTGTCATATCACTTCTAGGTTCGCATCATAGTGGAGAACTTCTATGACCTTTTTGTGTGACAACTAATCTTAGGACATTATCACGTACTATGTCACATAGAATAAAAATTATTATGTGATGAGTAGTTTATTAATATTAAAAACAATGAATACATGTTATCATAAGGTACATATAATTTGGTTCTAGGGATCCAAATCCAATAGATACACATTCCCTATTCCTCATTCCATCCCCTCTAGAGCTTTAAAAATCACACATTGTTAGTGGGGTCAGTGGGAGTCTCTTCATATTTTAGATGTCAAAAATGTTGATTCACCTCCTGAATATGGAGTGATTCCTCCACTACCTAATTCCCATCAGAGTAAGAAATAAGAGGGAGAGAAATGTTAAGAGGAAGTGTAAGAGGAGGAGGACCTCAGAGATATCCATCCAACATTTTAGGAAGGTGTTTATACCACTATTGATAAACTTAGAGAAATAAATTTAGGTGCATGAGAAGATCTAAGGCCCACTTTGATCAGTGAAACCATGTCTTCCGAATACCAAGAGGTATACACCTCATTTATGAAGCAAAATTTGCATTTTTTCTCTTGAAATTATATAGAGATTATAGGCCTCAATCCTAAGGTAGCCACTCACCACTTGGGATTTCTATAGAACTAATGAGGTTACAAACAAGCATCCAAAAAGGAAACAACCAACTCATGTTAATAAAATTGAGGCTGAATTTTACAAGATTATAAAAGAAAAATTAATTTAGGAAGTATAGTATCTGACATGGATAACCAATATAGTCTTAGTAAATAATAAGAACTGGAAAATCATGGTTTTCATCGACTTCAGAGATCTGAACTGATATTATCCAAAATATGATTTCCTAGTCCTGATCACTGAGCTGCTGATTGATGAAAAAATCAGATATCAAACCCTCAACTTCATTGATAGTTATTAGGGGTATAATCAAATCCTAATGGCCTAAGAATATGAAAAATCCACCACCTTTAGGGACCTTCAGGGATTATTTTGATATCGGGTAATGCCCTTTGTATTGAATAATGTTGACGTTACATACTAATGTGTCCTACACATCATTTTAAAACCCTTTATAGTGAAGTTTTTTGAATACTATGTCAATGACCTAGTGGTCATGTATCGATAACATTCTAACCACCTATATGATCTTGATTCTTTCTTCCAAAAAATTCAAGAACACAACCTGAAGATGAACCCTTTGAAACGTGCTTTCATGGTCACCTTAGGTAAATTTATCAAATTTGATATATGCCGTCATGGAATCACATTTGAACCTAATAAGAAAAAGGATATCCTCAATATGTCAACTCTCCATAACCTCAAAGAGTTTAGGGGTTTATAGGGACACCTTGCCTATATTCAATGAATTATATCCAACCTCATAGGAAAGTGTTTCCCTTCACCAAGTTGATGAAGAAGGGGGTTACATATTAGTGGAACAATAACTGTTAGGAAGCATTTGGAATCCTCAAGAAATGTCTCTTGATCCCATTGGTTCTCATTCCACCCATTAAGTGGAATCCTATCATTATATATGTGATGGACTTATAATGATCATTGCATACTTTCCTTGCACAAAATAACGACGCCAGGAATGAAAAAAAACTTTATTATCTCAATTTAATGATGTTTGATTATGAATATCATTATTCAGATATTAAGGAAAGATGCCTGGAATTAATCTTCACAATTAAAAAACCGAGGCATTACTAGTAGCACCATGATGTCCATTTGGTCTCTTGCAATAACCTACTCAAATATATCCTCATCCATTCTATGCATATTTAATGTTAGGAATGGTGGGTGGTTATTCTATAGTATTTTGACATATAGTTTGTGCCTTAGAAAGTTGTGAAAGTCTATACTTTGAAATATTTTCTTACAGAACACCCATTTATAGTAAAAACATCATAAAATACTGAATTTATAGACAAAGAGATATTTTCTATTCAAGATGGCCCCCAGACACGGGAAATGTATTTTTATGGTGCATCCAAAATCCCAACAGGAAAGAGAATGGAATACCCTAATCTCAACAAAGTCAGACTAGGAGTTGTGTTCATCTCTCCAACAAAGGAAATTTTTCCTTCTTTCTATTGTTTGAATTCTGAACAAACAGTGAGTTATAATATCATTCCCTCATTGCAGGCCTAGAATTAGAACTTCAAATACTAGTGGGCCACCTAGAGGTGAAACACAATTCAGATTTGGTAATTAAATAGATTAACGAGGAATATGCCATAAGAAAAGAAGAACTAACCCCCTTGCTTGACTATGTATGAGAAATAATGGTAGAGTAACTATCAGATACAACATTGACTCACATCCTATGATTATAGAATGCCTAAGGCTATACATTAGTGAATGTAGTGACGACCCTTGTAGATCCATATTGGAATGAAACCATCATCAAAATTGCATGTCACCGAATGGTCTCACCTTTTTCTCATGTCATCAGGGAAGAGGTCAATGAGGTTAGTCTCACTCCCAAACCAGATAGTCCTATGAATGGTTGCATGACACCCATTATGTAATACCACCAAAATGGAGTGATCTCATTGGAAAGATCTATAAAATATTAGACCTGATGATGATTCAGGGTTTATTATTTCCAATCAAATCCAAAGTCTTAGATACTTATAAACTTTGATGATGTAAGGATTACATGAAATTATTCAAGAAGTGTCATTCCTGCCAGGTGTACGCCAACATCATCCATCAACCCTCGAAGTATCTACACACATCCAAATACTCATAGAAACTCTCTATATGGGGGATGGATATTATGGGGCCATATCCTAAATCCAAGACTAAGCAGTTCAAATACATCCTAACTGCTATCGACTTCTTCACCAAATGGGTTGAAGTAATATCCCTCAAGAATGTCAGGGCCAAAAGAATTTTCAGCTTCATGAAAGGAAACATAATTACCAAATCTTGTGTCCCTCATACAATACTGATTGATAATGGAACAAATTTCTATTCTACTGAGTTGGAAAAGATGTACCAATAATATAAAATCAAATCCAACCACTCATCCAGCTACTATATAATGAAAAATGGATAGATATAGGCCTTTAATGAGACCCTATAAAAAATATTTTAGAAGATAGTGGATAAGGATAAAAATTGTTGTACTAAAAGGATCTTTCATGACTTGTGGGATTACTAGATCATAGCCCATATTTACACACAGAAAACCCCATATTCATTTGTTTATTGAACAAAAGCAGTTCTACCCATTGAGGTCCAATTTCCCACACTTCGTATTTCCATCTGTGATAAACTATCTATGGATGAGAAATCCTAGAAATGGATGGATGAATTAGAGTGACTAAATGAGAAAATATTTCATACCTTGAATCAATCGGAGGTCTATAAAAATTAGATATCATGGTCTTTTAACAAAAAGGTCCACCTCCGTTTGTTCCTATAAGGATAACTGGTATTGGTCCTCATAACTATGATGATACCAGGGAAGAAGCCTCCAAATCTTGAGACAAAGTAGGAGGGACCTTGTTCCATACATAAGGTCTCCTCTAATAGAGATTATTTTCTAATATTGATGGATTAAGAGATCATTATAGCCCCTAACAATGCAATATTTCTCAAGAAATACTTCATGTGATAAAATATCATGGATTATATATACTTCATGATGTTAAACTATGTAGTTGGTCTTTGTTCCATGAACTTAAAAAAATAATTACATGTCATCCACATCACAAGATGATAAACTACATGATACCAATTTTCTTGATGTTTTATGTTAAACTACATAACATCATGGTTCTGTATACACGAACTTAAAAGGCACACCATATGGTCCTAGTCATATGACCCAAAACTACAAGATATCATAGTCTAAGATGTAAGACTTTAAAATACATATCCTAACATCTTAATTATAAGAAATTAAACTGTATGATAATATACTTTCCACATGACATAAAACTTTATAGTTCACATCCTTATTGTATTATGTAAAACCGCGTAACATTTCAATCAATTATTGAGTGGATCATAATATTTGGTGATGGTATTTCACCACACCTTTAATTCAATAAATATGTGTGGCTTGATTCCTCCCATAACAAGACATATAGTGATTCATAGATATTCAATCCTAGGTCTATATGCAACATAAAAAAATTCCCCCTCCCCATGTACAGGTCAGACCTGCATAGGGAACCTTTCTAGAACTGCATGTGGCTTGATTCTCATTCTCATGAGATACATAGTGACACCTAGAACCTATTTCTTGTGTATATCAATGAAGAAAAAAAATTCCCCTCTCCTAAAGAAAAATATATATCTATGCAGGAGACCCTAACTCAGGTTCCCTCATTTAGGAGCCCTTTGTGGAAATAGAAAGATTCCTCTCCCACATGTAAACAACAAAAATCTATGCAGGGTATTTCAAAATCCATGGCTAATGCTGGTTGAAATGATTAATTTGTGATTAGACATATTCCTTCCATACATCATACTACCTATCTTGGAAAATTTCAGATCTCCATAATATTTCCTTGGAAATCAGTGATAGGATGTCAGATTCATAATGGCACCTTTGTCTGACTATGTAGTAATACATCTTAGTTATCTTTACATAAGTCACCCACCAAAAGGTCCTATCATCCAAAGAATGATGTTGTTTTACTATACATTAATATGCCCCAATTTGGATTTTCATAATTCACCCACCAAAATGGTCTTCCAACCATAGGTACATCCATCCTTAGGAGAGATTTCTTTTATTTTCGCAAGCCCTAACAACATTATTCTAGGAACCTACTGTTCGAACATTGACCCATAGTCATCCCTTTAATTTTTTCCCATATCACATTTCAGATCAGGGAACCTCCAAGTTTATGCTTTATGATTTCCTCCTTCACATACAAAGCATTACGAAGCATCCTTGTCTTTCTAATCTATACACCACCCCTCATTTACATTTATTCCTCACCATATGACCTAAAACTGCAAGACACCAGATGTACTCATTGCATGAAGTTAAACTGCATGGAAGATGTAAATTCAAGAACTACATGTGGCTTGGTTCCTACCATTATGAGATATGTAGTGATGCCAAACTCTTCAGTATTAAGTCCAACCACCATATTACCTTTTCATGTTGAGTCACATTCTTCCTTACCACACGATGTTAAACTACATGGTTGATTTCCTTGCCATATGACACTAAAATACATGGTCTTCCAAGAACTATGTGTGGATTGATTATAATGATAATGAGATACATAGAGACTCCTGAATCCTATGTTTGGGTCCATCCACTGCAAAATCAGAATTCCTTTATCCTTCCTTTTAATCGCCTTTGTCTATTGGAAGAGACCTTTTCCACTCCCTGATTCTCACACTGAGCATAACTCAAGTGAGATTATAAGTATTGGTAAAAGATTTCCCGTATGATAATGGTATATCAATTAAAATCGGAGTTACTATGGTTCTAGTCACAATACCTTAAAAGTCACACTACATGTCCTTACCACATGATGTTAAATTTCATGGTTGATGAAAATTCAAGAACTACATGTGGCTTGATTCCTTCCATCACATGATATATAGTGATACCCAAGAATCAAATCTTGGGTCCATCCAAAATGTTTCCTCTTCAAATTTGGGAAAAATATCCCTGACACATGAATTTAAACTACATGGTTCCTTAAGAAATATATATGGATTGATTCTCATTCCCATGAGATACATAGTGACTCCATAATCCTATATCCTGGTCCAACTGAAATATAGGAAATGACCCCACTTTTTTATGTATGAGTCAAATCTGTATAAGAGGATCCAATATGGGTTCTCACCCCATTAGTGAGCCCATAGTAATAAAAATCCTTCCCCACACAAGAATTCGATTAGTATGGGGAATATACTCTAGAACTATATGTGGATTGATCCTCACGCCAACGAGATACATAGGGACACCTGGGCCCTATCCCCTAGCACAACCGAAATTTAAAAAATAAAACCATTTTTCCTGTATATGGGTCAGACCTACATAGGGAAAGTATTTCTACCCATTCATGATAATTTTTATATGAAATTCTCCTCCCATATTTAGGTATTTTCCTCCCACAAAACAATCCCTGTGTCTGGGACAATCCAAACCTCTATAAGATTTCCCCAACCATCGGTAGTGGAATGTGAAATTCTTGAGGATTCCTTTTTCTAAATATGTAGTAATAATCCCTAGTTGTATTTGAATAAGTCATCCACCAAAGGGGCCTATCAACCAGAGGATGCTTCTATTTAACTATGTAGTAGTATGCTCTCACTGTCTTTGTGTAAGTCACCCACCAAAAGTCCTATCAACTAGAGGTACATTCATCCCCAGGAGAGACCTATTATATCCCCATAATTCCCAATGAATTTTTTTTCCAATATCAATCCTTGGATTTAGAAACCCCCAGATTACATCTTACAACACTTCCCCCTTCATACCTGAAAATGATAGTACATTCTTGGACATATTTTCATGAAAGGGGAAAATCACTAATATTTCTGTTAGAGCTAAAAGACCTTAAATTGTATCCCCTAATGTCCTTAATATATGATGTTACACTACATAGCATTATGGTCCTATATGAATAACCTTAAAAAAACACCATTTGCTCCTTTTTGTAGACCCCAAACTATAAGACATCATAGCCCGATCTATAAGACTTTAAACTATAGAACCTAATATCCTAGTCACAAGATGTTACACTGTATGAAAGCCTCCTTACCATGAGATTCTGAACTAAATATTCCATGTATTGGTCATATGAAATTAAACTAAATGGTGCGTCAACCCTTATTAGAGAAGGGCCTTCCCATCTGACATCTGTCATTTAATGGAATGTATCCTTCTTTACATAAGAAAAATTAATGTAGGAGTGGTTTCACATTCATGGAAAATGATAATATAGATTCTCTCTTCATTATCCAACACCTTACTATGACAAACCACCCTTCATGGTCTTGAGAAATCCAAATCTTAACAAACTACCCAGCCACCAGTGAGAGGATGTCAGATTCCTGAATACACCTTTGTCCGACTACACAGTAATACATCATAATTGGATTTGAATAAGTCTCAAACCAAAAGGTCCTATCATCTAGTGGTATATTCATCCTTGGGAGAGATATATTCTATTTCCATAATCCCCAGTGACAACATCATGCTGAAAACTACTTTTTGAATATGTCATGTGTTGTTTCCTTATATATTTGTCTCACACCATGTTTCAGTTATGGAAATCAAAAAATCGTGGTTCAAAATTCAAATTTAAGGATTTAAAGAATTTTGGAGCATTATTGTTTAACAAGTATTGTTTGGGTCATCATTCCATAACTTATGGTCCAAGATGTTCAACCTAAGACACTAGTCATGTTAGTCCAACTTACAAGACTTTAAACTACTCACAAAAAGAGACACAATACTTTCCAAGTTGAAAACCTGAAAAGGGAACCCTGAGTAAAATTCAAGTCTCATCTCACTAGACCCATTCTATGAATGGTTTAAGAAAGAATTGAGAAATTAAAATATAATAGGAACAAAACTTATTGGGATGAAAACTTGAAAAGGGTGGCCTAAGGAAAATCCAAGTATCACCCACTAAGTCTTCTTCATATAAAAATTAGGAAAACATTAGGGAGATGACATAAAATAAATTAATTTTACAGGGTTGAACATATGACCCCCAAAACAATCAAACAATGCTTAATAGGTTGAAAAGTCTTAACTATGAAATTAGAGCATTTTTATCCTTTTATTTGTAATTGTAATATGTTGGCATGATAAAATTCAATAAAATGAGTCATTTTCAATGTTATGATTACAATGAGGATATAAAAATAGAAATAGATAATAAAGGAACAAAAAAAATCTTCTTTATTCATGTTTTAAAGTGTAGAATAACTTCCACATGTTGGAGTCTCTGCTAAATTCTATCGGTGTTCCTCGACATAGGCCTTGAGATGTTTATTTGTGGCTCGAGAATTCTACATAACTTTTCAAAACCCAAATACTTGCATGGAAACAAACTCTTCAGTGTGATGAAGATTATATTTCTCCATATTCAAAGAATCATTACCTTTTCCCCATGCCCTCTTCAAGGAATAATGGATTTGGACAATGTCTTCCTTTATAGCAGACATTCAATTTAGAGATATTTCTCATCTAGATGGCACTGATTCTCTTCCACATTCTTGTAATGATTCAATTCCTCTTGGGTTAAAATATCCCTAAGATCTTCAAACTGGCTTGCTAAATATGCCTCAGCCTACTATGAACTTTTCTCCTCTTACCTTTTCTTAATGATCAACTTCACAACATGGTGGATCATGTTGTAATCAAACCAACCATTCCCCAAAAGGCGAATAGGGTTAGAAGTTGCTGAAGTCATGATAGAAGGTCTTGAAAAGGTGTATCTGAGACTATCTTCTAGATGTATCATGAAATTATAGGACATATAGTGTGAAGATAATCCTATGTCTCCAAGTCTGAATCAGAACTAATTTTAGAGGCAGTGATATATTTTGGGATAAATGAAATCAATGGGGACACCCTACCCTACTGCCTATGAAATAGTACCATCATTACCTACCTGTGTTGATTGAATTGGAATAGAATACCCCACCTCATGCTCGTCTAATGAAGTCAATGACACTAAATAGTAGGTGGAACCCCCCATTAACATTAGGAAGCTGACAAAAAACAAAGGCAGTAAAATAACTAGAGCTGTTAACCACAATCACACATTGTTGGATCAACTATTGAAATTAATGCCTACCTAGTACTACCAATCTCAATTATTTTGTTAGGGACCTCCGGACAAGGAGCATCCTCCTAAATTTTTCGAGATTCTAGGATGGAGGAACCTCAAGGTTCTCCCAATTTAAGGTTCTCAGCTGTTACTCCCTCAACAATAGAAGTAGAATGGACTTGGAGGCCTTGTTCATGAATTTACATAGAAATTTTCTCTCCAAAAAAATTGGTACAAGTCAATATTTTATGTAGGACATAAAATTAAAATAGGGGAACTACATTATAAAATGCAAGAAAGAGAAAAATCACATCCGCCCGACTCCCTACTAAAGTCTTGGAACTCCTCCATAGATACATGAATATTAATATTTTTTAATATATCCTCAAGTTCTATTATTTAATTATACATTTATTTGAGTATCACAACATAATCACCAGTAGGGGTATCCAAGACATGTGTATTAGGACCCAAATTAGCTCAACCATTGATTCTGTCTATTAACCTCTTAGCAGGCACAACATATTCAAACCCTATAGGGTCAAGATCAGAACCAAAACATTCATCAGACTATATAAGATCCCCATAAACCCCTTATGGAATGGAGAAAGGGATGGTGGTGGTTGTTGTAGGGTCCTACAGTGTACACAAAATATCTGAAGTATCATGGGGAATAAAAATCAGGTACTAGCACATGACACCTTATGGCGTGTGTATGAAATTACCACAACCCTCTTGTAATTGCCTAGTCAATATTACTGTATCACTTAGAGGGGGAGGTGGTGAATTAGTGATATCTTCTTATTTTATTTTTCCTTACGTTTGAAATAACCTTCACCTCATGTTAAATATTTATTTCTCCACCAGAAACAAATCAAATACACATCCATAGGAACACAAGAATTTACAAGGTTCACTACTCAGTAAGAATAGCTATGTCCTTGGTATGGTTTGGAAACAATCCAATACCACACAATTCCCTATAAGATAATCCTTTTGTGTGGAATACAATGAGTAGGATATACCCTTACACTCATGTAACACTATGTTCAATACAAATGTGCATGTGCTCCAAATAGAATGAAATGATGTAATACAATTTTGTGACTCTTGATCAAATTTCACAAAACACAATATTTCAAAAACATTCTTCACTTTCTTACCTAGGAGAAGGTAAGAAATTATTATAATTCATAATGATACTCAGTCTGATTTCCCAGTCTGATTCCCAAGACCAATTTATCAATAAGAAAATATAACTTTGTCATAATACCGTTGAAACAAATCTGGAAATATTTTTCCTTAGTCCAAAAATCTCAATACAATTTTCTTAGTATGATGATCTAGCCTAATATGATAATCAATTGTATATGATCTTGTCTCTTATCCTTTCTTCTTATGTTTGAAAAACTTCTTCAAGAAAACTCAAACCAAAAACTTCTTATTTCTAGAATTATGGTGATTCTCTCTTCTCTTTCACAAGAAATGAAAGTCATAGAATAAAAAAAATATTCTACACCTTTTATAGACATGAAAAAGTGTTTTAAGTGGTATTTTGAAAAGGTTTTCCCACTTTACCGAATTTCTTGAATCTTTAATCTTTCTTAAATCTCAGATCTTACTTTAACTTGTTCAATGCCTTTAATTACCCTTCAATTTCAGATCTCTTTTTGACTTCTTAAAATCTTCAGAATTCCTAAAAAATATTCAATCCAAATCTGATTCTTGATTCCAATTTCCCAATACGATTTCTTCATTATGATGAAGGCATTTGGTCACTCTGATTTTCTTGACCCTCTTGTAAACAAATCAAAGCTAAAGATATCTCATAACTTTTCTATGTACCAATTGAAAAAATAATTTTCCCATTATGAATTCTTAAATATTATGAAGACAATAGTTTCTTAAATACATTTATATTTATAAATTGTGAAAAATGAAAAACATATGTCTTCTACCCCCCTATGAAAAAATTTTCAAAAATTCTTCAAACGAGACTCTTATTATTCTTATTTTCTCTTAACCCACTTGTTAGAGATATTAAAAATTTATTTATCACTTGAATCAATCAAAAAATAATTTTGATGAGAAATGGTTGACTATATTGCTGATTGATCTTGGTATCAATAAAATTTTCATATTTTATTTTTCATTAGTCCTAACAACTCCTAATGAAAACAATTCTACCTATGATTATTATAATGGCATAATGAGTCTGATGGATCAGTATCAGTAGATTTGACTTCATAAACTTATTTTCTTTTATAATTATGATAATAATTAACTTCTTTCTTTAAGGATTTAAATATTTTGGCTTTTGGTCTGACTAAAAACCATCACCTTCAATTTCTCTCATTATGATAAACATTCTCAGCCTTTAACAAATCTGCGTCTAGTAAAATCATACTGATGGACTGAGGCCAGAAAGGTTTGTTTATAAATTTTTTCCTCTTCTTTAACTTCTTACTTGTAATAATTACTTCTTCATGACTTTGAAAAAATTTAAGACCAGCTTCAGCACTATATGACTTATAATGGAAGGTATTGTAACTTCCCATCCTTACTAGAAAATTTCTTTCTTTCTAAAAAATCCTCTATACAATTATCCTAAATAAAAATGGAAATAACTTTTATCCCCATTTATTTTATAAGGATAATATCAAAATTTTTCTAGAAAAATTATGACTTGAAAGAAATAAAAAACAGAAAAGTATCGTAAACGTTTTTCATCATATCCAGGTAGGCTCCGAAGCAGCTCATCAATACAATCTTCCTTTATTTCTGGACCCAAGGTGAGTCTGATGAACCTTTCCTTCTAGATAGCTTCTTCTCAATCTGATGGATTTTCTTAGGATTTGTGGTTCCAATTTTCTGAATATGATGGATAGTATGATTTTCCACTTATGAAAAGTGAATTTCTTTTTTTCTTTGTTGACAATAAAAGACAATTCATTTTCAACACAAACTTATTATAACATTCAAAGACTTTCTCCAACCAACTTGGTCCCAATAATCTCCCCATTTGGATTTTTTCAACCAAGTTTCATAAATATATAAAATTTTTAACCTCAATCTAGGAATTACTTATCAATAATTCTAATCCTACATGAGCTAACTCAATGCAAAAAATAAGAATTATTGATAGAAAAACCATACTATCCAAAAGTAGTGATCGTGAAAAAACTACAACACCTTTAGCCTTTATTCACATATTTCTTCTCTTACTTATCCTTTCTAGTAACAAAAATGGTCTTTTATACTTATTCAAAATTACTATTAAAAAAAGTTTTCTTTTACTACAACCACTCTAATAAATATTTAGATTAGTTCACACACTTACATGTTGGATTTACAACTTAGCCACAACCCCCCATTTATACATACTTTATTTAAGGATAGATTTATGAAAAAATTACCCCATTGAAAACACTATCCAAATATAATATGAGAGAGGGAAAAAACACATATGTCAACCATGATAAGGAAGAGGTTTTACACCAATGTTCAGGCGTAGTTTAGAAAAATTTTCTTTTGGTAAAGGTTTTATGAAAATGTCATTAACTTGTTCCAATGTAGGAACATAATCCCGATTTAAATCATTCTTATCCACATTATATTTGATGAAATGATATTTAATATCAATATGTTTTGAATGATAATGTTGTATTGGATTCTTATTAAGGTTGATTGCACTTTGATTATCACAACCCAAGAAAAATAGTAATTATACTTCAAAAAGTAAGTATTCTAACTGAGTCTTCATCCACAAAAGTTGAGTAGTAGCTTGAGTGGTAGAAACATACTCAGCTTCAGCTATACTACGATAAATTGAATTTTGTTTCTTTATATTCCAACTAACACAATTATTCCTCAGAAAGAAAAATCCACCATATTTGGATCTTCTATCATCAAAATTTCTTTCCCAGTCACCATATGAATACCCAAACAAGTCAATACTTTCTAAGCTATCATATCCAATTCTGATTTTTTTTGTGACTTTGATATATCTAGGAATTATTTTTCTAGAAATTAAATGTAATTATTTTGGAGGAATCTAAAATATTTCCCATAAGGTAACAACATAAACAATGTCGAGTCTTGAGGTAATCAAATATAACAAACTTCTAACCAGCTTACAAAATTCTTTATAATCAACTTCCTTGACTTTTCAATATTTACTCAAATTGGTTCTCAATGAAATTGGTGTGGAAAAGGTTTTTTATTTTTCCATTATAAACTTCTTGAGAAGTTCCTTAGAATAATTTTCTTGAGAAATAAAAAAGTTTTTCTTCTTTTATAAAATTGTTAATCCAAGAAAGTATTTCATTCCCCTAGGATGGACATCTAAAAAAAATTTATCTCTTCAAAAAATATTTCACAATTTCTTTCATCATTCCCAGCAAATATAATTTCATCAACATAAATAATTATGATGAGGGAAAACTTATAACTTTCCTTGATGTAAATATTACTATCAACTATTTCTTTTTTAAAATTCATCTTCCTCAAGAAAGTATCCAATTTGGAATACCATTCTCTAAGAGCTTGTTTTAGCCCATACAAGGCTTTATTCATCTTACACACATGACTTTCATCTTTCCCAACAATAAATACACACATTTGTTCAATGTAAAATTCATCATCAAGATCCCCATTTAGAAATGAAGTCTTCACATCTATTTGATTTTTTTGTAACTTTATTATGAAACAATAGAAAGAAAGATTATGATTGTTTCTATCCTTTCCACTGGATAAAAAGTCTCATAAAAATAAACACCTTAAATTTATGAGTAAAATGTTTACACTAAGATTACCGTATTCCTTTTCACTTCACCTTATTCACTCATCTTGTTCCAAAAACCCATTTTTTATTAATTTTTTTTATTATCCGGATTGTGTATGAGTTCCCAAGTATCATTATTTTCTATCTAATGAAACTCTTTATTTATAGCCTAAACCTATTCTAGATGCTCAAAAGCTTTATTCACACTATTCAGCTACACTTTTTAATACAAGGAAGTATGTGTAACAATTTTTAAAGTTCTTCTTGTTTGAACATCTAATGTTTATCACCAATTATGTTCCGATCTTCCACTTGATTTTTCATCATGGGATGATATTTTTGAATTTCTTCCTCATAAATTGAAATATCTGAGTCTAATTATACTTCTTGAGTAGGATTTCCATTTCCAGTATCCTTATCAAGATTGTTAATAAATATTTTTTTATCCTTCTCATTTTTCTTATCAGCTCGAGTATTGTTATCTTCCTCAACTTTTTCAATATCCTTGACATCAACAGAATAAAAAATTCTTCCCATTTCTTTATTAAAACACCTATATCTTCTTCCTTCTAGATCATAACCAAGAAAAATTATATTTTCACCTCTCTGATCAAACTTTCCAAGGTTTCCACATTTCTTTTTTATGATGCATGGACTCCCAAAAGCTCTTAAGTGTTTCAAACTTGTAGTTTTATCATAAAACATTTCACATATAGTCAAATTTAACCTTGGCCTATAGAAACATCAGTTTTGGATACACACACCTGTACTCATGGCTTTTCTCCAAAAGTAGTGAGAAAGACCATGTTCTAGTAACATTGTTCTTTATATTTCCACCAAACTTCCATTTTTCCTTTTAGAAAATAGGTTTTTTTGAGGAGTTTATGGTGAACTAAACTTATGATGAATTCCATACTTCTCAAGATAAATGTCAAATTATTCATTTTTTTATTCATCACCATTATGAGTTCTCAAACTCTTCATTTAATAATCACATTACTTCTCATCTTTCCTCCAAAAAATTTTAAACATTTTTAGAGCATCTGACTTATGTTTCATATACATAACACAACTAATGCGAGTAAATTAATCAATAAAAGTGATGAAGTACTTATCTTAATTAGTTGATTGTTTGTTCATTGGCCCACAAATATCGGAATAAATAAGTTCCAGGGGTTTATTTGAAAAAATCTCAACTTTTTTATGAATTGAGTTAGTAATTTTTCCTTTTTGAAAAATAGTGAAACACCAATATCTTCTTCTTAACATATTAAGAATACCACTAAAAATGTATTAATTTTAAAACTTTCTCATGTTTCTTTGATACATGTTTCCCATACTTTTATTCCATACCTGATTTTCTTCCACCGAGCTCAATTTATAAGAGTTTTGTATTTCACCAACTGAGAACAAGTTCCATTTTGTATGTTGGCCTCTTGTAACAATATTTCCATCTTCCTTAATTTTCACAAAAAAATCCATATTTTTTGAAAATGAATTTGTTTCCTTAATAAAAAAGTTTTGAATCACTTATGAATTTGTGTTTCATCCCATCAATAAGAAAATATTTCTTATATTTCGAATTTTCATTCCTAATGATGGCTGATCCAACACATTTGATTCTCAAAGATTCACCATTGCCAAATGTCACTATTCCTTATTTGAATTATTTCACATTATTAAAAAAATTTAAATCTATTTTCATATGATAAGAACACACACTATCAATATTCTAAGTCCATTATCCATTTTTATCTTTCAGAGCAGTTTTTACAACAAGATCATTTCCTTTCCCTTTATTTTTCTTCATCTCTAGCTTTTGAGAATTAAGAAAATTTTGTTGTGATGATAAAAAAAATACATCCTTCAGAAAGGTTTATAGGTTGTTCACATATTTCAAAAGTAATTTCTATAGGTTGTAATCTATTTTCATCTTTTACTACAACCTTCTCAAGTTTCTTCAGAACATCCTTCTCATAATTCTTCATTTGTGGGGATTAACTCCCCTAAAACTTTTCCTTTTATAACTTGTGGAATATCTATAATATTTTTTATTAAACCAACACATAATTTTTGTATTTATAAATCCACCACAATATTGGTAGCACCCATATAAATAATATTTTACTTTATAACTTCCATACTGATTGGAGTTGTGAACATATTTCTTAGAAACCTTATCATCTTTATTATCAAAACATTGTTACCAATAACCTTTCTATTTTAAATAAAAATATTCTTTTTCAGTATGGCTTTATTTTTAGCTTTATCAAAACCATAAATAATTGTAATTTTTTAGACTCAAAATATTTAGTAACTTATGATTTCACAACTTTGTTGGTCTTGGCCACATATATAAATTTCCCAATTTTCTTATTCTTAGAAAAAATTACAAATTTCTCCTTAACCTTTGAATATAACTTTTGATGATTCTTATTAGGTTTATCCTTACCAAAAATATCGCTAAATTCTAAGATTGAGTTTTTGAAACTTGTATCCCTATATTTATCTTTAGAATGTTTTTTTGAAAAAGTTCTAGCTCTTCTTATTTTGACTCTTTCTTCACTTCTAAATGTTTATTACAATTATTTTCTTTCTCAAGACATTTCTTCAAATCATCAATCTACTTCATCAAATTGAATTTATCATTAATAAAACCTTCTTGGTTTTATGTTGAAGATTTTTCAATTTTCAGTTTCCTAATTTCTTTTTAAATCCTCCCATATATCTTAGACATTATTTCAATTCTTTTTTAAGATTAAATTATAATTGGGTTTTTTCTTCTTCCTCAAAACTGTTACATTTGAATTATTTATTATTAACTATTGAAATAAAATTATTTTCACCATAATGCTCAATAGAATTTTCTATTTTAGCTTCACTATCTTATTATTCTTCATTATATTTAGATAAGAAACTTCTTGTTTTGGATTTGAAGAACTTTTTATCTTTTCCTTGGGAATCAGATTTAACCTTATCACCCTGTTTCTTCCATGAACCTCTAGGCCTTATTTCTTATTCATTAATATCCTCATATTTATTTCTTCTAGGAAAATTATCTACAAATTTACCAATGAATACACATTCAAAACAATTTAAGGGATTTTTACCTTTTTTACCTATACCTATTCTCACATTTTTATAAAATAAGGATAAGATTTCATCAATATTTTTACATACCTCATTTTTAGAGTTAGAGTTAGAAACATAATATTCCTCAATAACCTTCTTAGAATTTTTTTCTTGGTGGATTTGAAAGAAATTTATCTATAAAATTTTGTTTTTCCCTTTATAACTTTCTCCCTTATCATTTCATAAGTAATAATATTTCTATGAAAATCATCCATAGATAATGTTTTTAGATCTCTATCTTCTAATGAGGAGAATTTGGAATCAAACTTGTTAGGAAGAATTATTAAAATATTTTCAAAAATTTAATAATCTTACAAATTTTCATAAATACATATGATAGTGATAACAATTTCATTTTCCATATTAAATAATTCACCAACAAATCTATACTCATCCATTTTTAGATCTTCATACTTCAGCCTCCAAATTTGTAGTTTTCCCTTCTTCACTTTTGTATTTACTTCATAAATATTTTTCAACTTATCCAAAATAAATTTGGTAGTGGAAACACCCTTTACTCTTAAACACTCACTTTTATAAAGTTATGATACTAAATAATTTTTATATCTTCTATCATTCTCAAGATTCTTCTTATCAATAGTTGTAAGAGGAACCTTATCATAAATAGGAGAAAATCCATCTGTTTTAGATTCAAGAACATAATAACCAAGTGATATAATATATTGAATCATTATATATTTCTAGATATGATAGTTCTTTCCATATAAGATCATAATTTCCTTACTATTTATACAATTCAGATTATCCATCACACTTCTCTTCAAAAATTTAGTAAAGAGTAAATAAAGGGAAACTTCCCTATGATACCACTTGTAATTACCCAATCAGGATTAGTGTATCACTAAGAGGGGGAGTGGTTGAATCAATGGTATATTCTTCTTTTATGTTTTATTACTTTTTAAACAAACTTCATATCCTATTAAATATTTCTGTCTGTTTTGAAAATAAATCAAACACATATCCACAGGAACACAACAATTTACTGGGTTCACACTCAATAAGAGTAGCTATATCATTGGTATGGTTTGAAAATAATTAAATACCTAAAAATATACTATAAAAAAATCTTTTTGTGTGGAATACAATGAGTAGGATATTCCCTTACACTCGTATATCACTATGTTCATTACAATAGTGCATGTGCTTCAAATAACATGAAATGGTGTAATACAATTTTTTGCTTCCTGATCAAATATATATATATATATATATATATATATATATTTCAAAATAATTTTTCACTTTCTTACCTAGTATTAGGGAAGAACTTCCTGGAATTTATAATGATACTCAGTTCGATTTCTCAATCGGATTCCCAAGTCTGATTTCTCAATATGAAAATATAACTTTTTCAGAATCCTGTTGAAACAAATATGAACTTCTTCTTCCACTGCCTGAAAATCTAAATAAAATTTTCCTTGTCTGATGATCCAACCTAATATGATAATTAATTTAATATGATCTTATCTATTATCCTTTCTTATTCTATTTGGAAAAATAATTGAATAAAACATAATTTGGAAACTTATTCTTACTAAAATTGTAGATCTTTTCTATCCTCTTTCATGAGAGATTTATTTCCCAGAATACACAAAGTATTCTCCTCATTTTATAGACATGCCAAAATGTTTTAAGTAGGATTATGAAAATGTTTTACTGCTTTACCAAATTTCATGAATCTTTAATCTCTCATAAATCTCAGATCTTGCTTTGACTTGTTTAGAACATTTAATTTCACTTCAATTTTGGATCTCTCATTGAATTATTTAATGATTCAGACTTCCTAAAAAATATTTAGTCAGAATCTGATTCCAAATTATAATTTCCCAATATGATTTCTTTATTACTATTTAGGCATTTGGTCACTTATATTTTCTTGAACCTCCTACAAAAAAATCAAAATTGAATAAATATCATAACATTTCTATACAACAATTGAAAAACTAATCTTTCCATTCAGATTTACTCATTATGATAAAGAAAATAGATTCTTTAATAAGTAACTCTATATCAATTGTGAAAAATAAAAAAACATATGTCTTCTGTTCCCATTTAAAACTACTTTCAAAATGTATTCAAACAAGAATCTTCTTCTTCTTACTTTATCTTGAACCACTTGTTAGAGATATTCAAAACTTTCTTTATCACTTGACTTAACAAAAAACCATATTTATGAGAAATTTTTGAATAATTTTTTTTATCACGGTCTCAATAAACTTTTCTTATTTTCATTTTCATGGGTCCCAATAGCTCGCAATGAAAACAATTCTTCCTCTGACGATTATGATGGAATACCGAGTTTGATGGATCGATATAAGTAGATTTGACTTTAGAAACTTCTTTTCTTTTCTGATTACGATACTCATCAAATTATTTATCTAAGGATTTAAATATTTTGTATTTTTTTTTCTAACTGAAAGCCATCACCTTTGGTTTCTATCATTATGATCAACCTTCTCAGTATTTAAAAAATATATGTCCAATAATCTCATACTGATGGACTGAGATTAGAAAGGTTTGCTTATATAAACTTTCCTTTTATTCAACTTATTTCTTGTAAGCATGAATTCTTAATGAATTTGAAAACATTTAAGATCAGATTTAGCATCATCTGACTTATAATGGAAAGTATTGTATCTTTCCATCCTTACTGGTAACTTTGTTTCTTTCCATCCAGTCCTCAATTTGATTGGACTGAATACGATTTGAAGAACCTTCTCTCCCCCTTTATTTTATAAGGCTATCATCACACATTTTTATAGAAAACTTGTGTTTTGAAATAAATACAAAACAATAAAGTATCATCAGTTGTTTTCATCGAAGCCAGGAAGAACCTGAAGAAGCACCTCAATATGATATTCTTTTCATTCTGGACCCAAGGAGAGTCTGATAAACCTTTTCTTCTAGACTACTTCTTTTAAATCCGATGGACTATCTTAGGATTTGTGAGTCCAATTTACTAAATACGATGGTAAGTCTGATTTGTACACTTTTACAAAGTGAATTGATTTCTTTCTTTGTTGACAACAAAAGAAAATTCACTTTTTTAAAAAATTATTCTAACTTCCAGAGACCTTATCCATCCAAATTGGTCCCAAAAACTCTCCCCTCTATAATAACTGGGGTTGACATGACTATATATCTTAACACTTTATCTTCCAAAAGGATGGACTCATCGGCCTGAGTCTGTGCCTCATTCGGGTTGTCCCCCCAGTTCTCTTTAGATCATTACCAAACCCTTTAAGGGAGGAGAGTGATGAAGATCTTTTAAATGGAAATCATGAAAAAAAGTAAATCATGTGAGTCATAATATTAAAATTACAACAAAGTGACTTACTATGGTGCATAAACTAGGAAAAATTCTTCTCCCTATTTCAGTTTTTTTCTTGAGACGGTGAGGGACCCTTATTGGTCCTCTCAGTAATTGGACCTAGATGTGGTAGATAATAAAGCCCTCTCACAGTATCATTCACCCTTATCTTCTGACTTGAGGAAAAATATGATCACTTATGAGTCTCAATCCCCACATTGATAGGGGTGCCTGTGGGACCATATTTTGCTGATTTGAGAACCATTCCTGCTACTTTTTCTCATAATCCTCCAAACCATGAGATAAATCCCATCATAATTAATGATGATAGATGTGAGGGGGGGGGGGGAACAAGGGAAAAGAAAGAGATACCTCTTCAATGTTGACATAGTCATCCCATTCCTCTTTAAATAGACCAAATATCCCCTCAATCACAACTCGATCAAGAATGTCAGATACTCTTTTTGTGGGAAGGATCCGATCATCAGTGGAATATATCATCATTTCCAACTCCCAAAAATATCGCACCACATCAATCAAAATTATGTTGGGGAAAATATTGGATGGTTCTTGGATATCCCCTATCATCGAGATGCGTACTCCATCCTAGATAAATACCCACATGTCTCTAATGTCATGGGTTACACCCTAAAAAATTGGATTGCCAGGTGATACATATAATCTAATGATAATGCAGATGGATTCAAGGAACACATGGAATATTTTGAATTTTAATCCTTTTCATGCCTCTCTGCTCTCATAGGAGACTAGGTGACTGGAGCTCGGGTCTCCTACTGGTGATAAAGACTATATTACCTTAGACTAGAAGACATGGCTTTCTCAACCCTGGCCTACTCTATGGTCCTTTTTGAAAATAAATTTGAATGATTTAGAGATTCAACACCATAACATTTAGGTTGAACCTTCCTTCAACTCTTTCCATGAACATCAGTTTTCATTGCCACAACTTGAGGGATAATTTTAGTTAACACCCCTTGATTATATGAATAAATTAAAACACTAACATACTAATATTTCAGCCTGATCAATGCACCCATAGAGGCAGATTGATTGAAATTTGGGATAGCTAAAATTCCATAAATATAGATAATTTATGGGCCTCTATCATGTGTTTCACAATCCAAACATGCATATGGGGATAGACACATGACAGTTGCAAGCACTTGATTTAGCAGGTGAATCGATATGGAGCATATGACTCTCTGATGACCTCTCTGTCAATATAGGATTCTAGTACACTATCTCTAAATGTAATCATGAAAGACCTAATATATTCCTTATATTTTCCATTGTTAGTGAACATCCCCATAGGTGAGTTACCATATTAGAATAAGTTAAAATATCATTATACATTCAAAGCCTTTAGCACTTCATCATGCTTTAGGGGTAAAGGAAAGATACTAGAAACATCTTGAAAGAATGGGAGAAACCAGTGTCCAAGGACTTTAAATCTACTTATAATATCATAAGATATGAAGTGTACTGCAATCCACCCACAAAACACTTGAAATGAACTTGAAATGATGAATGGGGCATTCTCAGTGTACATATGTAGTAAAAATTGGTATATATGCACCAGGACAGGGGTGTCCAACCCTATGTGACTCTCTTATGCAAGTTTAGATACTATATCAAATGTACCTGGTCTCACACAAATATTGGATTTTTGAATTGGAAGCAGATAGATACTTAGTCACATCATGAAGAAATCGACTAGATGGGTCATCGTAGAAACCTTAGACTTGACCTTATAAACCCAATGGGTATACTATAATTAATCCAATGCAGGAATTTTTTTCCAAGAGTGATCTAATTTTCTAAATTAATAAGGCCTTCATATACACATCAAGAAGAATATTGCCCCTTAGTCAAGGGAATATCTTCTTAACTTTCTGTGGAAACTTCAAAAATTCATGGGATGAAGTCGATGTCCTTTAAGTATCATCCCCTATTGCCTTTGGTGGGATGAACTCGTCATACATATCCTCTAGGATAAGGGCTATAGAGATATTATAGATGTCCCATAGGCTAATGTCAACATTACCATACATTAGATGAACATAATTTATCTGAGGGATCCATCATCTCAACAATTCCGGGATGATGCTTGAGTTCTTGTAAACATATGTTTTCACCACCCAAATGGACTCATAAATTCTGATTTATTACAACTCATTCTTGAATTTTACAAGATTTTGGAACACCTAGTACACCTAAATCCATTCAATCCGGACCCCCCTCTATAATGGAAGTCCCAATCCTCATTCCAACCTTATGATTAGTGTCCCTAAGAAGCAAAGAAGGTTGACTTGTAGTAATGAGGTTTTGACTCTTGGGTGTGAGGCTTTGGGTCTAGGGAACACAAACTATGGTGCATGACACATGCTATAGAAACTATTACTTCTTTGATGTATACACACTTGGAGTAGATTTTAATATTAGGTAAATTGATATATTCCATGAACCAAGACTTAAAAAAGTAACACTGAGCCTTTGAAATGAGAGAATCTTTTATAAGTCCATGATTATACAGAGGAAGATAGTTGCTTTGCAGATACTTGCACTGGTAATGCAACAAGTGCTTCACTAATTCTGAGAGAGTGGAGTCACACATGTCATAGTAATCTGGCCTAACATATTTAACCATCTATGAGACATATGCAATGACATGTTCATGGGAATCCCTCAGAGCATCCACTGGAGATCTGTAAGGATACATTGTGATTTCCATTAAAGTCAAAATCTTAGTTTTAGAAAATTAAGAAATTTTTGAAAAGGATAGGGCCACGTGCAGGTCACTCATGCAAGTGACTCGCGTAAGTGACCTCACATAGGTCCATCACCCAGGTGACCTTATGTGGGTCCCTTTCCTAGGTGACCTCACGTCGGTCTCTCACCTAAGTGACCTCACATCGGTTCCTCACCCTTGTGACCTTTCATAGGTACCTCACCTATGTGACCTCACATAGTTCCCTCACCCAAGTGACCTCATGTAGGTATATCACCCAAATCTCTATGAATTATCAGCAAGGTCATACCAAGTGCTTTCATAGTGGATATTATTTGAAAGATGTGTGCGAATGATAAGTGTGAAAAGACTGTATGGAATACCTCCACGAAAATATTAGAAAAAAATGAAGTTGGGAGGAAGAATTATGTAGATGGTCAACACTATTTATATATGTAACTGAAATTCACACCATACTTGAGCTGATGACCTGCATAGATGACCTATGTGAACTACCTATGCAACCTAAAAAATAATTTCCTCCCTCCACCTCAGGACCCAACCCTCTTCTTTTTATCAAATCCAATCTCGAGGGGGGATTTTTTTGACACTCCATTTTGTCACATGGGATGAAAATATTTAATAAAAAGTTCCTCAAGTATTAGGGAGGTAAAGATCCCTAATAAGGATCAAGGGAACTCTCCCAAGTCATCCTAAACAAGCCCAACTTGCAGGCTAGAAGGCTCACACAATCCCTACTTACGTGGATCAGAAGGGAAAACCACCCATGTGTGAGGTACCAATATGGGAAAACTTCATGGGGTACCTATAAAGGTGACCTATTTATATTAAGGTCCCATTATTTCCTATAAATAGGACCTTGAGGCTCCTCATTTGTAGAACTGAAAAATAGAAGAATCTTTCAAGCTCTAGTCACACAACCCCTTCACCCAATCCCTCAAAAATATTTCAGGTAGCCCTAAAAAACCTAAGATAAGAGGGAATTAAGAGGGATAGTGGAATAAAATTCCCTATAGGGTATGAAACACAAAAACTTATATGAGGACCCTCCCCTAGTTTACAAGCACTAGCGTGAAGGTTCTTACCCAATTCTAGGACCTACATGAGACCCTTCCAGGGACACCTGAGGAAACCCTTTGTGCCTAGAGTAGGGACTTTCCCAAGTTTTGTTTCCTAGTTTTTCAATCAACCAAAGTACCTTTAGCTCACCCATACCTACCCTACATGAATCACTTTAAATTCCTCCTAGGTTTACCCTACACGAAGCATGCTTAGCTTGCCCAGGGCACCCTGTGAGAATCACCTTATTCTCTCCAAGATTTGACCTACGCAAGACACCTTCTAAGCCCTATTTCAAGACACCAATGGAAAGTCTCATATTACTTTGGATCCCTTATCTAATTGGGACCAAATTAAAGCCTCCACCAAAGCCTCCAAACATACACAACCATAGTGAGAGACACACCAGCTTGTCTCCCATTTAGTTATGTATTCCTTTGGCCTGAGGTATTATAAACTTGTCCCACCTAATGGGTAGGGTCCTTGGGATGAATGCAGTTATAAATTCACTTAGTCACAAGGACCCCATCCCTAGGGATAGTTTCAAGGACCCACTGGTCTCAGATACAAGGGCTAGGACCATGTCCTCCCCTCATCATCTCTAAAACCAGAGACCCCCGATTCCAGATGGGGAGGGATAGGATCACACTTTATTTTCCATTTAAGGGTTACTGGATTATCCTACTCTATTATATAGAACTAGGAGTTGGGAAACCCTCCTAGATTAAGGCCTTGGACTTTTCTTATAGGCTGTAGCCAAGTAGGTAGTCAGATGCGACTTTCCTGGTTACCAAAATGGGAGAAGTAAAAGGCACATAAAAGTCATTTATTATTCTCTCATATCCCTAGACTCTTTCACCAGTGGAAGAAGGATCATAATATTTTCTAGATCTTACTCTTCTTCTTGTTTCTCACATGAAATCATAAATCACATGGGATTATAGGTTAGAGATGATCATGAAATTTGCACCGTTAGATGCATGTTTTGGTAGAGAATATTTTTCCGAAAATTAATATTTCCTTAATTTAGAGGGACTTCTAAGGTTTGGGTCCTAAAATCCATTTATACAACCCAAATAGAATCCTCATATATAGTGTAAGCCCTAAAATCATTCATTTATCTTCAAAAGGGGCCATATTCCCATTGAAGCAAGTTAAAGGGCCTCCCATTTGGTGTAATACCCAACTCAATCATATAAAAGGGCTACA
The DNA here is from genome assembly GCA_963277665.1 of Viscum album. NCBI lineage: Eukaryota > Viridiplantae > Streptophyta > Magnoliopsida > Santalales > Viscaceae > Viscum > Viscum album. The sequence goes on from OY728157.1 coordinate 473,718,369, forward strand.
TTACCTATAATAAAAACCTTAATAGGACATCCATAGGCATGGGTCCTCAACTAGAAATTAAATATGTGATATTTGATTCCTGTCCAAATGGTATACATAGGATACCTACATGATGTACAAACCCAACACCCTAAATCAACCCTAATTCTCTCTAGGCTAAAATCCTAGTAGAGTAATGTATAACTTGGGAGCCTTCATCCCTAATAGATTATTTAGGAATACTCAACATAAGTTCCATACCAAAATTTGGCTAGGTACCTTTTTTCTATACGTCCTTGACACATGACACTAAACTATATGGTTTGGTCCTCATCACATGACCTTAAAAGTTATGATGTGTCCAATTAAGTTTAACTGAACCATGTGGGTTCTGATTCCTCTCACAAGGATACATAGGAAGCCCATATTATCGGTCCGATCCCAAAATCAAAATAATTCCCATCTCCATGGATGATGATAAACTCTAGAGAACCCCACTGTGTGGCTTAAAACCAACATCATAATAATAAATGAAAAAAATAATATCTAATCAATTCATTAAAGAGTACCATTGATGGAGAATCTTAGATGCATATAGATATCCCCATTGATTAATAACCTCAGATAAATACAGATGATTCTAAATTCCATGAATGCTAATAATTGATTGTTAGCCCAAGGGTGACCCATGTTATACTTGGGAATGAATAAAGGATTAATGAATATGTATTAAATTTTTAGGAGATCCCTGAAGTAGGAAATAATTCCCCCCAAAAAAGGTGTGATGAGCCCAAACTCCCATCCTTGTGACCAATGTGAGTCCCTAAGAATTTTTGGAACCATTTCCAAATGACCACTTTCCTTTGGAAAGTAGGTTTTGCAACATCTTGAATAATGGAACCATTGGGTGTTTCTAGATTCATGAACAAAACCCGTTTAAAGCCATTAGAAAATAGTGAACTCAGTGTGAATATTCGTGAAATCATTAAACCCCCACAATTATACCATCAAACAAAACATTCAAAAATTTTCATCGAAATCACCTACTAATCAAGTAGTTCCATCATGCTCAACATACTTTCAAGACTTCTTTCTCATCTCTAGGTGGAAGAGTGGATATTATCAATGATAAGATTTGAGGATAGAACTTTTGAGACTCTATGAATGAATATTATATTCTAGTAATATATAATTTGTGAATTAAAAAAATGAAATACCCAAAGAATAAAGAATGAAAATAAATCTTACCTAACCCACCACTTGTCAAAACTTTATTTAAAGTTAAAATCTTAACATACCTAGTGTTCCTCATTAAAATTTATGTGAGTGGACACTCCCCACTCGAGAGTTGTAAATGTATGGATTTATATGATTTCCATTAACCTTGAAAGGCTGTTCTCCATATTTCTAAATATCCATATATTAATGTGAAAACACTTGTTTAACCATGAAATAAACCAACCATCTTGATCTCAGATTACCTAAAAATAAGTATAAACATGAGTTGAATAAAAATACCTTGTCTCCCAAGTGTATATATTTCCTACTAATGTGTTGATCATTAAATTTCCTTTACTTTTATTTGTAAATTGCATCATTGGATTAGGTGTCCCTTTGAATTTATTCATGTTCATATAACTCTAAAAATATCTTATTTCTAGCTTCATCCTCATTCTAATTGACAACTTTGAGCACCCAATATTATTTTTGGGAAAGATCCACTTGAAATTTTCATGGTTTCCCATACACCAATCAAAATAGAGACACTAAAAATGATGTTTTTAGGTTTTTTTGTATGCCTATAAATAATTTTCATGCTTTATAGAACAATAATTTCTACTTGGGTTAATGGTCTTTTCTAGGATATATTTTATCTCTCTATTCGACAACTCCAATTTTTTAATTGTTTATGGGTGATACAAGGAACTCATGTTTTAACTAAACCTATACTTCTCTATAATTTTTCATAAAATATGAATATAAAAACATGTTATATGATCACTTATCAATAGATTCAATATTTAAAACCTAGAAAATATATTTTTCTTCAAGAATCATGTGACCAATTTTTGTGTGTTGTAAGTTATGGATTCAGCTTCAACCTATTTCAAAACATAATCCACACACAAAAATATGTAAATTTGTACAAATTAGTTAGGTAAGCGAACCATGAATCCAATTACACAAACATAAAATAATTCAAGATTAATTATTAGGCGTTGTGGTATTTTATCATTTCTTACAATGTTCTTGGTGTATTGGAAGCAATCACAAGATACCACAAAGCTTCTTTCATCCTTATACATGGTTGAAAAAAATAAACTTTTCAATATTTTGGATATTTTTTTATAGTCCATGATGTCTTCCTTTTGGTGATAAGTGAAAAAAATAAAACACACTTTTAATATAACTTTTGGGCACACACCTCCAAACTATCCCATCACCACATTTCTTGAAAAAAAAGGATCATCCCAAAATTAGTAGAGAACATCAGGCCAAGAAATTTTCTTTTGTGGGTATGAAAACTGGATAAAAATGGTTCCATCTTACAATTAGTATGAAATGTTGATAAACAAGGTTCATGCTGTGAGCTCCATTATGAATAAATGTTCATTTATAAACCCATATTGAAATTCAACTTCTTATTTCCCACTCGGATGGGGAAGTTCAATCCTCAAAAGATTGTTAGTGATGAAATTATCTAATCCATATTATATATAATATCTAAATAAAAATCCTAAAATAAAACAATATATTATATTAATTGAGGCTTGACATTCTTCTTCATCAAAAAAATACTTCAGTGTCATATGGGTGGTGTGCATAACCACTTTATAGAGTATAGGGTATGGTCTAAACTTATAGAAACCGAAGACCACTATAAGTAAATACTTCTCTATAGTGATGTAATTAAATTTTGATTCTATATGGGTATGAATAGAATAATAGATGATTATAAAAATTCCATTCAACCAATTCCCAAGCACCGATTCTATCACATAAGCACTTTAATTACACATTAACTTGAAAGGTTTATCCCAATTAGGATTCAACATAATGGGGGTAGTGATAAATATTGACTTTAACTCCTTGAAAACCTATTTTAATTATTAATCAAAGGAAAAATCCACATCTATATCCAAAATATATATGATGGGTCTACCAACCTATGAAAAATCCTTGAAAATATCCATTAGAAACCAACATAGATTTGGAATATTCAAATATCCCTTTCCATTTTTGGTTCCATAAGCTCCTTTAGTACCTTGATTTTTTATAGATCAACCTCTATCCTTTATCTAGGAATTTTATGGCCAAGTGTAATTCCATAAATCCTAATGATGTTTAATTTTTGTCAATTTAGAAAAAGTAAGGTTTATTCATATATTTACAACACTAAATCTATATTTTTAGGAACACTTTAAATGGTCTCCCATAAACTGAAAAATAAACCATTAAGACTTACAAAAATCCATCCACCATCCCATGAAAAATGTGGGTCCTGTGCCACAAGAAAGTGGTGGGTTAATAAAACAGACCAAATGATACGATTTGATACATTAAGGTTAAATAGGGGCTTGTGAAGTTCATCTTGGATTGATCCCCAGGTTCTATGAGGTATTTGATTATACCTAGAATAACCATAATCAAAGAAATAATACTAATGCCTAATTAGACTTTATGGAATTTGGTTGATGAATAGAATATGAAAGTGTTATTTATTTATTTCATCATTGAGATTCCTATAATTGAAACAAACACACCACCTTGTCATAGTCTGGGTAAAAATTAGCTCATCTCCCTTCCTGAATATAGTCATCCTTTCTTTCTTCGGGATAACTAGGAGTGGGATCACCATTTTATATCTAAAATAGGGTATATGATCCCAAAATCAAGTATTCTTAACACCTCCCTATTATCTAATTCCTTCTTATAAGGGGTAAATATACTTTTTAGTCTCCTCATTGGTTTCTTTCCTTCTTTCATCCTCACCTTTTGTGCAATAGATGGTCTAATTACATTTATATTAGCTATGCTCCATAAAATAACTTTCTTTCTTTGAATTTTCACTTAAATAAATAATTTTTCTTTTAATTTTAAAAGGGTTTAATTTACAATGACCATAAGTGTTTATATTTATTCTAAAAATAAATATCAAAGGTTGGTTGGTAGTTTTTTAACTTCCAACTTCGGGGTTTTTATAAGTATGTTAATCAGTTCTGGGAAAGAATTCCTTGAAAATTATTTTGCAACCACTGAACTTTATTCTTTTTAGAAATCCCTTTTAATGTTTAATTATTTTATCCTATCTATTTATTAATCAATCATCTCTATAATATATTCTTATTCATCAACTTTAATCTCTATAGGTCCTTAGATTTATTTAGCAAAAATGATAACATGATAGTACTCTCGTTTACCTCAATGTTTTACATCCTTTATGATATCAAACTGAACCCACTATTCAATGAATTAAAAAATTAAACACTATTTATTAACATCAATTAATGATTTTCCTATGGCTAGGGAAGTGTGACCAAGAATTATCTATACCTCTTATTTTTTATTTTATCTCCAATATCAAAAAATTAGTATAAAAAATAAACTTTCCCACTTTCATTAAAACATCCCTGATAAGTCAAATTGGGTAAATAAATGATCTATTTAATAATTATAAAGTTAATATTATGGTATTTGGGTTTCTCATATTTAGTTTCTTGAATATGTTCAACAACATTAGATTAATACTATACCCAATATCACATAGAGCCTTACCAAAACTACGATATCCAATTATACAGGGAATAAAAAAAACTTCCCAAATCTCTATGATTTTGGTAGAGTTTTGGTTGTAAAAAATAGAAGAAATCCTCACTTGAGGAAATCATACCACAGTCCCCCAATTTCTTTTTTTGAGAGTATCTCCTTAAGAAACATTGTACATACTGATATTTGAGAAATTTATTTAGAAAATAATATATTGATGTGAATTTATTTGAATATCTATATATCCTTTTTGTATTTATATTTCATATTCCATTTTTTAATCTTATCTAGAAATGGTAAAGGTGTGTGTTAAGTATAAATTTAAGGCTTCTTAATCATGTTATTTTCTATTCTTTATTCTACTATAACCGGGTTCATGTTGGTTTCTTTATAAGGTCTTGCCTACTTTTCTTGCTTCTTCTTTTTTATTTCTTATTCTCATGTGTTTTCTTCTTAGCCTGTAAATCCTTGGAGTTTTAATTGTACACTTTATTTATCTCTTTCAAACTTCTAAATTTCATCTCTTTTCCCTAATATCATGTACCCTCCATGTTACCCCGTATAACTCCAAGTGGTATCTTAGTAAATATTTGGGAAATATATCCCAATTTATTATCATTGGTAATTATGATAAATTTATTTCAACACAAAATCATTAAAATATGTCAGTGATGCCTGGTCTTTTGGTTTGAGTTGTGGATGTGTTTCATGAAAACACTAGTGTTTTTGATCTTGGAATGGATACTCGGTATTATTAGATACTTACTGTCCTTGGAGAAATCTTATAAGACCTTATACATGATTTAGATTCTTCCCTCCCCCTTATTTCAAATTTTGGTTTTGAGTAACCAACCTATATTGTTGACCAAACTATTTTTTAAAATATTTTCAAGGCCTATTAGAACTAATTATGTTTATTTAATAAATTTGGATGTCTTAATATCCTTCTTGGAATTATTGAAAATGATATGGGCCTCCACACATCTTATATGAAATAACATGTGATGGATCTAATTGCACTCCTTGATTATGGATGGATATAAAGGCCTTTATATTTTTTTGATATTGATTCCATTTGAGATTTCATCTCGGTTTTATACTTGACTTGATATACACTTTACTTATGTAGGATTATATCTCCTTTCCATAGAGAGATGTTATCTATGAGATCATCCAAAATTGTTTGGTCTCCCTTGGGGGTATTTCTCATAAGTCCTCCTCCAACAACTAAATCAACCAGAAATTGAGATTTGTTTTGAAAAAAAGTAGAAATCCTAAAATTTAACTCAAAGGGATAATAAATAATGTATGAATCTCTTTTAATCTTCTTAAAATGACCCCAAGCTTCATAGGTATACTCTCCACCCTATTGTAAAAATTTTAAATATCCCTTCTTAAAATTTCCTTCCTCGCCATTGGAAAATATTTCTCTATTAATATTTTGGTGTGCTCATCCCAAGTGGTTATAGATCTCATTGGTTAGTATTTTTGGAACTCATTGTATCATCCCATAAAAGAGAATGAAAATGCTTGTAATATAATGGCATTGTTGGTTAATCCATTACTTTTGAACATGTCACATTTTTATAAAAAATTTGAGTGATGAGAATGGGGTTTATCATTTTTTATTCCTCAAAATTAACCCATGATTTGGATAATCTATAGAACACTCAGATATAGTTTTATGTTCTTATACTGAATCAGTGTCTTTAATATGCTAGGAGTAGCTACATGAATGAGTAAAAGTCTATAGTCCATAATTATCACTTCACATGGTTCTCATTGGGATCTATTGATGTTGTTTTCTTTCTCCTCATTCACCGTGAGAGGTAACTATTTGTGCATATTTTCCCTCATGTTTCTAAAATTTTTTCACTCAATATTATGATTGAAATAAAGAAGTCCCTCAAAATCCAAGAACCTCAATCAAGTACATGGAGTGTGGTTCATTTACCTAAAATTTTTAATGAGAAAAAAGGAACACCCATTCATATAAAATAGAAAAAAGTGAAAACTAAAAAAATAGGGTAAAATAATTAATTAATCAAAAAATATGAAGTGTTTTAGTTAGTTTTGCGCACCATCTCTAATAGAAACATCAAACAATTAAAATGCGCTTGAGCATCATCACCTTTAGAGGGTATGGGGTTGAAGTTTATAATTTTTGAAAAAAACACATAATCACTAATACTACAAAGTAATGTATAGTAATAGTAATTACCAAGGTCAAACCACTGGGAATTGTGGAAACCAAACCAATCAAACTATTCTTTATTATTGAAATGATGAATTCAATTGAAAAAAAGTTTAAAAATAAATCAAAATACATAAATAGAATTGAATTCAAGACAATAATGTAGGGTGATTTTAAAATTAATGAAAAACCTTTTAAGAATATAGGGATGATGGATTGATTTTAGAGGATGTTTTATCCTAATAACTATGATTTTATTGTCTTGAAAATTAAGATGGTTAAATAATTATAAGGCTTCTTGGAGGTAATTAATCTAATATGGATAGTGTAAATTAAAAATACCTAGATTTATTCAAATATTATAGTCAAATTAATCTATAACGATTTAGATGAATTACTATTTATCTTAAGAACAAAGGAAGAATAAGGTTAGCTCTCATGATCCCATCCATCCTTACTAGATTGGGGTTCGTTCCTTAATTTCTGTTACTCTCACTAGGAAATAAGGAATAAGATTAAAATAAAGATCAATGCGATACAATTAAACACATTCAATCTATAATAAAAATTAATCAGAGATACTATGAAAATATCATCTTAATTTCAACCCACCATCCCCTATGAAACTACTCACACATGATAGAATGGTCACCTATCATGAGAGAATGAGTATTCATTAAGGTTGGAAGAAATTTTTTCATAGAATAAGAAATAAAAATAATAATGGATGGAAAGAAAGAGAACTTAAATATCATTAAAATCTCAATCCTCAATCCAAAATTACAAATCAACTCATCAAAGTCTACATAAAAGAGTCTAAATTTCCCATGAAGTCTTTATCTAGTTGTTCTTGTCTCCTTTTCCATTCATTCCTCTAGTCCATATTTTAGTTTCGATCTCTTAAAAATTTGAAATCATGGAGTATTATAAGCTAAGAAATTGTCATGAAACAACCATGATGACTATGTGAGAAACATTAAAAACATGGATTTATCTCCCCACAAAGAAAGATTTGTGAAAAAAATGAGAAGGTTTTTTCATAAGAGAAAAATATATTTATTCAAAATTTTAAACATCCAAGAGATCATGATTCCACCTATAATATTATCAGTTATGGTTTGAATATATTAGTTTATTAATCTAATAAACTTGTATTACAGCACAACCAACTATGGTGGGAATGAATATTGATGGAAAAATCATGATTCTATCTACTTATTATCCTCCAAGAAACGAAAATAGATCCAAAACATAGATTTCACTAATTACTTGAAAGTTAATCTTATGTAGATTTAAGAGTTATTCCTCCATACTCCCATTGTGGTGTGATGTTTTTTATGATGAATTCCTCTTCATTAGCTTTGTAACAAAGTATAGAATATGAAATATATATAATTCTACCTAGAGAAAATATTATGTATATTGTACCAACCTCATATTAACCTTACATATATAGTTCAATTCATAGCTTCTTCTTATGTATTCCCCCTTGTAGTGCAGTACTTTATTTTGCGATGCAATCCCAAATCTTCCATAACTTCAAAAAATTTATTCTGACATATCCTCCAGATAATCTCAAATAGCCTTAAGTTTAATATTTTATATATTAAAATTTAATCTCACACATAATAATTGTTATATGATATTATTTCTCATGCCATTTTTTCTCCTCAACTTCATAGATTAATATTATGTAACTTCTTGGTTGTAGAGTAAGTAGGGGTGTTGAATAGTGGTTGGTTCCTAGTTTAGCTCCAAAAACCATTATCATATTTAATAACACTATAGAGTGAATGATTGAAGCATGAAATCATTGAAAATTCTATAATTATTCATATAATATCTAAAAGTATTCTAATCTATGAATTTTTACAATAACTATTGAAAGATATAAACATCAGAAAGTATTTGATCAAATAAAGTACTCAAATTATGGAAAACTTATGTGATGTTTTTGGCTCATTAATAAAAAACCAGAAGAAGAACCCAATATATTTAATAATTTGGTTGAAATAAATATGATCTTAACTACAAAATAATGAATAATTTATTTTATTTAATAAGTAGAAATGTGTTTTCTCAGGTTTATGCTTAGATTACATCTTATGGTATATGTAGAACATTCCTGGTCACTCATCATGAAAATATAAGTTATAAAGGAATAAATTGAGTATACTCATAATTGAGTGCTAAAACCTCATAATTTTAGACACTGAAATAATTGATGAGATTCTATATAGGTTTACAGTGTTTATAAAAAACATGGATATATTGAGAGAAATTATTTAGAATAAAATTTTAATTGAGAAGGATACTAGAGAATTTATAAAGAAGTGGCATTTCAAAAATATTAAAATTCAAGTAAGGACTTTAAAAAAATACTTCTTGTATGATTTTATTATTTCACACCTTTAGTATGAGCTTGAATTAATTATAATTAATGATATAGAGAACACTAATAAAAACATATTTTACCTTTAAACCAATAATTTTACCTTAAAACTAATAATTTTTTATTTACTAACTCTTTTGAAGATTTTACCTTTAAACCAATTATTTTTATTTACTAAATCTTCTGAAGATTTAGACTCTTATAATAGTGGTGATGAACATATAAGAATGGATATAAGTATGGAAAAGTTGTATGGAAAGAAGAGGGAATTTAAAATAAACCAAATAAATATGAGAAGAAAGAGGTAAAGAGATGTCATGTTCTTGGAACTAATTTTATTACTGATAAAATGACTTAATATGAGTGTATAAAGAAAATTGAATTTGGAAGTTAATGATTTTGTGGACTTATAATAAGTATAAATGTAGGGGAAAAGACAAAAAAAACAAAAATATCTTTTAGAAGAGTTTTAGATAAATAAAAAATATGATGAAAATATAGATACACATTATATACATCTAATCATTATTGATCCAAATTACAACCACCATACACTTGATAATGATCACTTAGAAATAAAAATCGAATTATTATCTCCTCAAGTAATCCTCCATCCATATGAGTCATGGATTAAATCACAATGGTAATGAGCCTTAGTTTATATTAAACATTAATTAACGAGTAATGGTGAGAGAGAGAGAGAAGAAGTGATTATTGACCAAGTTAGTTCTTCAACCATAATCACAATGGTAATGAGCCTTAGTTTATATTAAACATTAATTAAATGAAGAAGGATCCAAGTTAGTGGGTTTTAAATCATTTTATAAATATTAAAGCGAACATACTCATACATTATAACTAATGCCCAACCTGATATACTCATACATTATAACACTTGTGGTACCTCTTAAATAGTTTATTATTTAAAGTATTTAATGCAATAAATTATAAATCCTTTCATTTATATATATATATCATCAAATTATGTATTAACTAAAATAGTGATAACCAATGTGGAATGTGTGAAAGGCAGTGAGGTAGTACAATATACAATATATTGTGGCACATTGTTGGTATATCATAACGCCTAATATACACCAAACAAATATAATAGACGATGAATTATAGACTTAAAGGTATATTTTATTTACCATTTTCACTAAAAAATCATGGAAATTTTGATTTATTTACACTATGTTACACCATATGTAATAAATCATGAAAATATACCCACAACGTTTTTTTATATAACATAAAAAATAATTTTTATAAGCTATCATATAAAATCTTTCAATTTTGGATAGATATTTTTTCACTAAAATGAGTCCTCATTTATATATATCCTTGTGTTATGTAATGAACTAAATTATTATGTGTTGAAGAAATTAAGAAAATCACAACTATTGAAGGATTTAGATCCTGGTGAATTTAATTTTTTTTAAAAATAGACCAGATAAAGAATGTTTTGGTCATATTTTAAGAGCTTTAATGGAATTTTTCAATGGTGGTAAATCAGATGTAAAAGAATTTGAAGGAAATTTTGAGGCTCAATTTAGGGTATTGGTCTTAGTGGGATACAACTTAGCCCACTGGAATCCTAGTGGAATCCCACCAGACTCTTGGTGGGAGAGAAATTAAAGTCTAATGGGATGGGTAGGGGAGAAGGACCCTTACCCCTACCACTATGAGTTATATTATAGTCCATAGAGGCCTTGTTTATATCCCATCAAGAGTCTCATAGTGGACCCAAATCCCTTTCTTAATGAGGATTATTTTTGATATTTTAAGGGGTTTATTTAAACACCCTTTTGGGTTTTTTTGCCTAGGGGTATACAAATAGTAGGGAAAAAGTTTAATAAAATTAAATTTTATAAATGAAACCCCTTATTTAAATGAGTAAATTCCTTATTTAAGTAATGATGTTATAGAAAAAACATGCACTAATTTGGGTATTTTAAACATTTATGTGGTTTGTAAAATTTAAAATACCATTAATTATCACAACCATTGATAATATAGTCTCTGTAGAGTGATCATATGATTAGTATATATTAAGGGTTATGTTAAAGTCCAATTAACACAAATGGAAGAAGTGATGACCTCAACCAGTAGGATCATACCATATAAATCCCATTTATCAGATCTTAAAAGGGAGATAGAATCACTAGGATTTTCACTTGACCAAGACCAATATGAGATTCAATAATTAAAGAATGAAAAAAACTATTTATAGGATAAATTCAAGCTCATCGAGATCACAACCCAAACTATTTACGCCAAACCACCCCAAAAAAATCTCACCCTCTCTCACCTTACCCTTAGGGAATTAGTTGGTGTAATAAAGAGTTATGTATCTTGAACCTAATTGTATGAAGTTTTATATGTTTATTTTTTATAATAAAATAATGATTATATCTATCCTTTTACTATTACTTTTAAATTATTAAATAATAATTTTAATAAAATTATACTTTAATGCGATGAAACACAAATTTATTTATTGAAAATATTATGTTTCAATCAAGAAACTCTTTTTAATGAATTCAAGAATTATTTAAATAAATGAAATTTTAATAAAATATTATTTTTAAATATTATTTATTAAATATAAATGATAATATAATTTTAAGAAGTCAAAAATAATTTTTATAAGGGTTAGAAAACTATTATTGTCAAAAAATAAACATTTTTCAATAAATATGGATTTTTTATTTAAAAGTGTAAATTATCATAATTAAATAATTTTATAGATAAAATAAATACTATTTTTTAAATAATAAATTCCAAATTAAACAATAATTAATTTTTCATATTTTTCAAACAAAGTCAAATATTTGGTTAAAAATTAAATTCAATATAAATATATAGTGTTTATCAGGTCATCTTAATGAACCAAAAGTAATGAAATATATTTCATAAAAGGTATCCAAGAAAAAATATATATTTATAATTTAAAATAATACTTTTTTAATATATTTTATTAATTTAACAAATCCTTAACGAATCCTCTAAAATCCCTATTATATTTTATGTTTTTAAAATCAATTCTTTTTAAACATTATTCGATTCCACATCAATAAGTGTATTATTTGAATAGGATTGGTTATTAAAACTGTAAAATAATTAAAATAACTTCACTTTGGTAGAATCCATGGGGAAAAATCATGATAAGGTTTTTGGTTTTGATTACTTTATCATATAGAGTCCAAAACCTAAATTTGGAAATTAATATAGAATTATCCTCTCTTTCACTTTACAAACCCACAAAACTCCCATTTATCTTCAATAAAAGATCTTAGAGAAAAAATTATTCCTAACATACCTATCTAGAGACCTCCTATATTTCCATAAGCTCTCAATAATCTCCACCAAAGATTTTAGAAGCACCCTCTCAAAGTAAGGGATCCTCTCCTTCTCCTCTTTTTTCAAGCACCTCCTTTATTTTATGCCTTTTATTTTCGATTTTTTCATGTTTTCATATGTTCTAACCCATAACTATTACTACACTTATGATTTAAAAGTTTTTAGAGAGACCTTTATCTCTCATTAATCCCTCCTAGGAATCATTATGTAGCCTCGTTATGCTGCCAAAATTATCCTGTGATTTTTCCATGACAAACTTTTGTATTGTGAATATCCATCACCATTTACACTAAAGGATATTCAACTAGATTTATATATAATTAATTTATTAGGTAATTAAATATATTTAATCCGTACTCCTTGATCATATTATTAAATTTAATGAAATATTTCATGATTTTGAATGATATATATGTCACATATAGGCATCTATATATTATGATGGGTGCACCCAGATAACTCCCCAATGCATTGGGTAATGTTTTAGTATCATGAGAAATCATGTGTGATATTAGGGAGTAAACCTAATACATTATGGAATTATTTAAAACATGTAATTTTGTCTTGGAATTTATCATTGAATTAGGTTTATGACCTGATTTATGTTGTTGCCACATTCCCATACTGTCTTCATGTTATCATGTTATATCATGACTTATTATTAAATATTATGATTATCACCCCTCTTATGTTACCTTGATATGACTATTTGATCACATGTACTAATTTACCTTATGAAATTATTTTTTTATTCCCTTACCGGGTTTTATATCTCACCCCTTTCTTATGTATATCCCTAGGTTATCCCATGCAGTTTTAAAAGAGAAATGGAATGTTAGAAGCATCTTAAGGAAGTTTTAAATAACATTGTTGTATCCATGTTTCAATTTTATATTCTATGTACCTAATTTACTAAATAAAACAGGCTTAAAGATATTTTAGAATTATTTTATATGTACCTTTATGTAATAAATCATGAAATAAAAATTATTAAAGGTATGGATTTTCATTTTTGGTATCAGAGAAAAGTCTAGTTCTTTTTGGGATTAGGATTTGAAAAATCTATAAAAAGATTTAAGGATAAGACTAAACATAAGAAAAAATCCATAAATTTTGGAAAATTATATAGGGAGTGGATTCCAAGAAAATAAATGCTTTTATGGATACTAAAAGTGGATGTTGTTCTAATATAGAGGTACCTAGGGATAATAAACTAAAAAAGGGAGCATTGAGATAGAATTGATCATCAATTGGTATATGGAAATAGGCCTTACTACACTCCTGGTTAGATACTCCTAAGGTGATTAATTTGATAAATTCACAAGCTCATTATAAACCATTATTAAGGGGACATAAATCCTCCTAAAATTTTATTATAGAAAATAGATCATGGATAACTTAGATTGAAACCTAGAAATTTAATAGTTAAAGAACATATTTTATTTATGAGTTATCCCATTAATGTTCTTGGTTTCCATTTTATGTGTATAATGGTTTAAAAATTCTCACCCCTAAGTATATTTTGGATGAAGTAAAAAATTCAAACCATAATCAAATGGTGAAATATAGGCTTATTTTCCATGGTTTAACACATTCTTTCATATCATGAAATTTTAGTAGAACTATTATAAAATGACCAAAAATCATGGAAGTAGATCTATTAGTAAAAATGGGAAATAGAGAAATTATTGCATCCCAATTATATAACTACTCCTATTTAAGAGTTTGTAGGATGAAATTATCAATGAAACTTGTGATAATTTAGTAGAATTAGATTCTATTCTCTGTATAGATTGACTTTCCTTATATAGATCCAATATAAATTGTTGAGAGAAGGAAATAACCCTCAGTATTGTGAATCATCCTATGATTATATATAATTTAAAGGAGGATTATTAATCTAATTTAGTATCATCATCTCAATCATGGATATTAATAACCTGTAAGAAAGAATATCTAGCTCAAATGATTAAGACTACACAAAAAACCATCCTTGATGACATACCCATTTTAAGGGAATTAACTTATATGTTTCCTGTAGAATTTCATGGTCTTACTCCTAGAAGTGAGTTTTAGTTTTCAATTGAGATTAAACCTAGAGATTTACAAATATCAAAGACTTAATATAGAATGGATCATGTTAAACTTGACAAGATAAAGGAACAACTATAGGAGAATCTGGATAAATGTTACATACGCCTAAGTGATTCATTGTGGGGTGCATCGATTTTCTTTTTCAAGAATATGGATGGGTCAATGTGCCTATAAATTAATTATCATGAGTTGAAAATGATCATGATAAAGAAAAAGTATCCTCTAACACAAATTGATAATTTTTTCAATCATTTATATGGAGGCCACTATTTATCTAAGGTGGATCTTTCGTTGGGATACTATCAAGTAAGGGTGAATAAGGAGGACATCCCTAAGAATTTTTTTTATAAATATTATGAGAACTACAAGTTTATAGTGATGCCATTTGGACTCACTAATGCTTTAGTAATCTTCATGGACTTGATGAATAAAGTCTTTATAGATTACATCAATAAATTTGTGGTAGTATTTATAGATAATATTATCATCTACTCCAAAAGAAAGGGGGAATATGATGGGGCTTTTAATATTGTATTAAATATATTATAGAGATAAAATATGTATGCAAAGAATATTAAATGAGAATTATTGTTGGTGAAATTAACATTCTAGGGGAATTTTGTCACTAGAAAATAGATATTCATGGATCCTTAAAAAATAGTGGCAATTAAAGGATAGCCCAAACCAACCTATGTGATATATATTTGTATTTTTTTGATTAGATGGGTACTATCATAAATTTTTGAGAAAATTATAATGATTATCAATACCATTAACCAATATAACTCAGAAGGGGTTAAAGTTTTTATGAAATAAAGAAGTCATGGAATTTTTTAAAGATCTAAAGAAAAGTCTTATCATTATACCTGAGCTAAAATTACCCACCAATGGGGATGGATTTGTGATATATAGTGATGTATCAAAAAAGGGATTGATTTGGGTACTCATGTAAGATGACAAAGTGATATCATATTCCTCCCTCCAACTAAATATACATGAGCATAACTACCCAAATAATGATCTAGAATTGTATGTGGTGATATTTGAAATATATATTTAGAGACATTATCTATATGGGGAGAATTATGAACTATATATAGATAAAAAAATAATCAAGATTATATTCACACAAAGGGAGATTAATATTCACCAATGAAGGTGGTTAGAGGTAATAAATGATTATAATTGTTCAATCCATTACAATCCTAGGAAGGAAAACAAGGTGGAATATTCTTTGAGTAGTAATGAACCTAAAACCCTATCCATGAAAAGGATTTAAGGGTCACAATATTATTGGACATGAAAAGGATGAATGTGGGAATAATAAAAGGATATTAATCCCACCTTTCTCAAATAACTACTTAGCCATTCCTTCTTGAGAGGATCAAGGGGGATCATAAAGACGACGTGGTGAAACAAAAAAATGTAGAAAATATTCTTAAGTTTAACTTTGTTGAGGATGGATATATAAGGTTTAGAACTGAGATATATATCCCATCAAAACTAGAACCAAAGAGGGAAATTTTTGACGATGTTCATAATTCATATTTCTCTATTCATCCAGGAATCACTAAGATGTATAAAGATTAAAATAAAAATTTATGGTGGTATAACATGAAGAGAGAGATTATAGAATTCATATATTCATGCTTCATATGCCATAAAGTAAATGATAAAAAATATAATTATAAGGGTATGATGTAAATATTTCCCATACCATTATAAAAATGGAATAAAATAACCTTAGATTTATTCATATGACTCCATAGGACACCTAAAGGCAATAACGCTATCTCGGTGATAGTCGATCAGATTACAAAGTTAGCGCTTTTAATTGATATTAAGGAAGGTTTATCTCTTAACCAAATTAAAAAGATATACATAAGTGAAGTGATAATACTGTATGCAATTTCACTCTCTATGGTATCTGATTAAGATTTTGTGGTTACCTTGATGTTTTGGAGAATCATTAAGAAATCATTGGATAAAAATAGACCTTCAAAAATGCTTATCACCCTTAAATGGATGGTCAATATAAAAGTACTATTCAAACTCAAAAATGTATGTTGAGGTATTTGTTAAATGTATCTCCAAGGATGTTGGGATCAACACCTTCCCCTAGTGGAGTTCTTATATGACAATAGTTTCAATTCCAGAATTCAAATGACACCTTATGAGGCTCTGTATGGGAAGGGGTTTCAGACTCCGACATGCTAGGATGAAGTTAGAGAGAGGAAGATGATGGGACCTGATCTTGTTAAAGATATTAAAGAGAAGGTTCAAACCATTATACATTATATGAAATCAACACAAAGGTGACAAAATATTTATTCAAACAATCCTCGATGAGACCTAAAACTTAAGGTTGAAAATAAATTTTTCTTTCATATATCTATATGGAAGAAAGTCATATATTTGGGAATAATGGAAATCTTATTCCTAGATACATCATCTCCTATGATATTCTTGATCACATCATAGTGGTGGCCAATTGACTTGAACTCCCACTTAATCTATCTCAAGTACATACTGTGTTCCATGTATCCCTCTTGAAGAAATACATACCAAGCCCCTCACATGTATTTAATACAGAGGTGGTACTATTGGATAATTATTTTTCATACGAGTAGTAACCAGTGAAGATATTATAACATATAAGAAAGGTTATATGAAACATGACAACTCTCCGGGTCAAAGTGTTGCGGTGAATCCACAATTTTGAGGAACGAACATGGGAACCATATGTGATGATGAAATAAAAGTACCCTAATGTATTTTAGTGTATGAAATGAAAATTTTGAGAGAGAAATTTATAAAGGGGGGATAATTTAATGACCTAATATTTTATAAATGAAATTCCCTTCTTAAATGAGTAAATGACTGATTAAGAAATAAAGTTATAGAAAACACATACACTACCCTAGATTTTTTGAATAGTTATCTGGTCTATCAAATTTAAAATACCATTACACATAATAACCATTGATAATATATCCATTTTATAGTGATAATATAATTAATATATATTAATGGTTATGATAAGGTCCAATTGACACAGAAAGAATAAACGATTACCTCAACCAATAGGATCATACCCTATGTAGCCCATTTATCATAGATTCTAAGGGAGAAGCATCACTGAGATTTTAACTTGACCAATACCAATACAATATTCAACAATTAAATAAAAAATAAATCATTTATGGTATAATTTCACTCTCATCAAGATCATGGCCAAAACCATGTACGTCGAACCACCCCAAGAAAATCTCACCATTACACACCTTACCCTTAGGGCATTCACTGGTGAAATAAAGGGTTATGTATTTAGTCCCTAATATTATGAATTTTTACATGTTTATTTTTTATAATGAAATAATGATTATATATATCCTTTAATTATTAATTTAAAATTATTTAATAATAAGTTTGATAAAATTGGATTTTAATGCGATGAAACAAAAATTATATTTATGGGAAATATATAGTTTTAATAAAGACACTATTTTTAATGAATTCAAGAATTGTTTAAATAAATTATATTTTTATAAAATATTATTATTAAATAATATTTACTTAATATAAATGGTAATATGATTTTATAAAGTAAAAAATAATTTTTATAAGGGTTAGAAAATTGTTGTCGTCAATAAAAAAATATTTTTAAATAAATGCGGATATTGATTTAAAAGTATAAATTCTCATACTTAGAGAATTTTTTGGATAAAATAAATATTATTTTTGAAATTAGAATTTCAAAAATTAACAAATGGTTAAATTTTCATATTTTTCAGTGATAGTCGAATTTTTGGATAAAAATTAAATATGATATAAATATACAATGCGTATTATGATATCATAATGAATCAAAAGTGATGTAATATATGAAATAAAAGATATGAATGTACAAATATATATTTAACCTTTAAAATATAATGTTTTGAGGTTATTTCATTAATTTAATAAATCCTTAATGAATCTACCAAAATATATATTATATTTTAAGGTTTTAAAATCAATTCTTTATAAACAAGACTCACTTTCTACATCACCAAGGGTATTATTTTAATGATATAGATTATTAAACTTGTAAAAAAATGAAAAAAATAAATTTTTTAGAAACAATGGTAAAAAACCATGGGATGTTTTGTGATTTTAATTACTTTATCATATAGAGTCCAAAACCACAATTTGGAAACTAATAAAGAATTATCCTATATTTTTCTATATAAACCCACCTTTACTCCCATTCATATTTAATAAAAAATATTATATCATGAAATTAATCTACCATTCCTTATCTAGTTCCCTCATAAATTTCCCACAATCTCTCAAGATTCTCCTCCCAAGATTTTAGAAGCACCCCTCAAGGTAAGGGATCCTATCCTTCTCTTCATTATTCAAGAACCTCTTTTATGTTATTCCTTTTTCATTCAATTTTTTCATGTTGGGATATTTTCTAAAACATACCTATTAATAATATTATAATTTATAAGTGAAGATAAACCCCTTTTTCTTTCATTAACCCCTCATTTGAATCATTATGTACCCCTGTTATTCTGCCAAAATTTTCCTGTGATTTTTCCATGCCATACTTTTGTATTGTGAATACCCATCACCATTACCAATCAATAATATTCACCTAAATATACTTTTAATTAATTTATTTGAAACATACATGTATGTAAACTAAAATAATTGACCATGTGATTAAATTTGATGAAATATTTCTTTATTTTGAATGATCTATGTGGCACACATGAGCATGTACATATTATAATGGCTGTGCCTGGATAGTGATCTAATACATTGGATAATGTTTTAGTCTCATGAGATGTCAAGTATAGGATTATGGAGAAAACTAATCAATTATAAAACTCTTTCCACCATGTTATATTATCTTGGTAGTTATCCTTGACATATGTTTACGACATGATTTATGTTTTTACCACATTCCCATGTTTCCTTTATGCTATCATGCTATATTATGCCTTATTATTCAATGTTATTATTCTAACCACACTTATGTTACCTTGATATTCTTATTGGATAACATGTACTAATTTACCTTATGATATTATTTGATAATTCCTTTACTAGGATTTATAGTTCACCCCTTTATTATGTATGCCCTCAGGTTATCCTATGTAGTTTTAAAAGAGAAATGGAATTTTAGGATCATATTAAGAAAGTTTTTAATAATGTTTTTGTATACATGATTCAAGTTGATGTACTATATACCAAATTCCACAAATACATTAGGGTTCATGATATTCTAGGATTTTTATGTGAAAATTTATGTAATAAATCAAGAAATAAAGTGTATTAAATATATGCGTTGTTATAAGAAGTCCTAACTCTCCTACCATTTTCATACCTTCTCCTCAAATGTCTAGGGATGCTTCTAGGATGGTTCTTCATACTTAATTGAGGTAAAAACTACTCCTTTTCCTTCATATATTTTTTTCTCATTGGGTTTCCTATATTTTAACACATTTAAAATATATATTTTAGATAGATTATAGTTTATAATAATGAAATGCATCCCATATGAAAGGGTATTTATCATGTGGTGACTGTAGGAGGTTGATACATGAGGTACACATGTCATCCATCCCTGTTTTGATGGAGGAAAGTTGTCTGGTGTGATCTCCTATAGATTATGTCAATTTTTTTTCTAAATTGATTATCATTTGTGTGTTGAATAATATTTATTTTTATAATATAAGTGATATATATTTTCTATGGACCATTCACACATCATTGTTCAAACTTTCGTTGTCTCTAGGATGATCAATGAGTTTTCTTGGTTTATTCCAATTGAATTAATTATGGTTCAAATTAATTTAATAATTATAATTGTTTATAATTAATTAATTGAGGTTTATTTCTTGAGACATGATTTTGTTTTTTGGATGATAATGTGTGTAGGCCAGGTTGATGATGTATGAGCATGAATTTAGGGTTTATTCATAACCGATGAAGGTTTCCCTATATATATAGAGACATATATCATGTGTTGCTTGCGATGATGTTTTCTTGCATGGGGATTCAGATTATGTGACATGAATTGATATTGAGGGATTATCATGTGATGATTTGGGTTAGGTGGATCCCCTTATGATTGGAATAGGTGTTTCACCCCATGTTAGGTTATTTTAGGATCACCCGATGGCCATGTCTCCAAGGGGGTAGAAACTAGTTAGGTATGACAGAATTAAATCATGTATTTGGAATTGGAATAAATCATGAGGGTGCAAGGATGGTCTACTGAGGTTAGTAATATAGTTATAGTTTATATAGAACTTATGAAAGTTAGTTTGATGATGGTTCTGCTTTGGTCCTGTGTTGGGTTTCCCCCTTTAGAGATGATAGGAGGAGCTGAATATTTGATGACATGTAAGGGACTTCTAAGTCTTCTTACATTATTACAAGGAGCTAATATTAGATAAGTCCATAAATTATTTTATTATAGTTCCTTATTAAGGGTTTCATCAGGATGAAATGGAGAAGAAGCAATTCATTAGGGTCTTGGGTCTTCTTTTAGAATAAGAGTTAGGGATATTTGAGGTGTGGGCCTTAATAGTATAGAATTTTTTGGATTTATGGGATTATAAATCAATTATAATGATGGATTATAGTGGAGGGATAAGTATAGATTATTTTATATGGGTGAGACAGCTACATTAAGGTCAATTGAGGTTATTTTAGGCAAAGATTTTGTGCTATGAAATTACTAGAGAGGTGAAAAGTATAGGTTGGTACTAATTAATGAGGACTTGAGGTAGATCCATAGGAACCAAGTGATATGTTTTTAATTATTCAATATGGAATAATTGATTAGTTCAACTTAAATAAATTACGAGTTAGTGTATGGTATAGTGTAAATAACCTATGTGACTTATTGAGTGATGAGTTGTGTTATGGAATAGGTTTTAAATGTCATGTAAAACCATGGAAAAGTTTATGAGTCAGGATTTGGGATACAATAGATATACAAGATGAAAATAGAGCACTGTGATGTTGGATATGTACTCATTTTTTGATTTTTTATTATCTTGACATTGATGTGAAGAAATGTTCTTATGGGGTGATGCTACTATTTATATTGAGATTTAGAGATTGGGGGGGGGGGTAATTATATTATTATACACCTCCATATAATCATATAAAATTTGTGATTTTAAGGGTATCATCATGTTATAATCCATTTAAAATATTCTCACAAAGATGTATATTTTCTATGAGAATCACTATGTTGTGATTTATTGCCCAGATGCTTATATAGATTTGGAGTTTCAAGGGAGGGGTGTATCATTATGTTGTGATTTTCTTATATTTTATCATTTCCATAGTATGAGATATGTTATGCCTTTTCCATGATGAGGTTCATATATAGTAACTTGGATCATATAATCTGGGTCCTTGGCTCTTCTATGGGAATGAAAAAAATAGTCACTAGTATTGGTCGAAGTAGATATGGTTTTATACTATGTATCCCAATTAGAAAATAATTAAATGAAATGATTTTTTATATAATATGTGTTATAACTCATTTATTTTTCTCATGCATACACTGGTATTCCATATAATATATTGGGGATCCAATTTTTGGTTCCCTACTAAGATTTATTCTCACACTCTATACATGTACCTTGGTGAATGCGAATATATTATGTTTGATATATAGGTTCAGTCACATATTATATAGGTGATTAATATGGAGTGTATTTATGGGATTGGGAGGAAATACTAAGGATATGATTTAAATTTTTGGTTAGGAATCCTTATCTATTTTATTCTTCATTTATGATCATCCCTATGGGGAATCTCTTTTAATATCTATGATGTATGGATTGTATAGTTCGTTTGATAATACATGGGCATATGTTTATTACTTATATTCAATTTATATCCAAAACTCCATTTACATACTATAATTTTATATCCAAGATGATATTTTCAATTATTTATTGATATTTTATGTTTTGTTACTGAGAGTATAGCCTCTCTAAGATTGTTCTTAGACTCTGTTCGCTAGTTAAAAGACTCTGGAATATGGGAATATGATTCTATGGTCAAATAGAGTTACTCAACCTAGTATCTGTTATGGTGATCTGGGTTAAGAAATTACACCTGATACCCTAAGGGCCTTTAAAATATTAAAAATGATTTTTAATTCTTAATTTATAACTACAATCAAAGAGAGTTATCTAGTAAAGTGTCATTACTGCTCAAGATATAAAGCGTTTTGTCATGATCCCCATTAAAAACATGTATCGTTATAGAAGTATCCACAAAATTTATCTATTTACATCATTCATAATCATAAAATATATTTATTAAATACATAAATTATAGTCATGAGACATGAAATATGTCAATCCTATATCTGTTAATACAGTAATTCTTGATTACCTATTTTAGACCAATGAAAATAGATGAACATATTACATTTCATTCATCTAAATAAATGCTAACATCACATATCAATCACCCATGTATCATTCAATTTATTGGTCTTACTAAATCAAACAACCAAATTTCATACTCTCTATAAAGAAATCCAAATATCATCTTGGTTAAGAAAATTCACTGAATGATCAA
Source organism: Viscum album (assembly GCA_963277665.1). NCBI lineage: Eukaryota > Viridiplantae > Streptophyta > Magnoliopsida > Santalales > Viscaceae > Viscum > Viscum album. The sequence continues at coordinate 473,741,765 of OY728157.1, forward strand.
CAATATACCCAAACACCCATGATTAGATAAATTATTAAGACTAATTTAATAAATGTATCAAATAATTAATGTTAATATATAGATAAATTTATAAAATTATGTGAAATATCCTAGGTTTTTATATAAAAATTTATTCCATAAACTGATAAGTTTCATAGTTAAATTGTTTTTTTAAAATACAAGAGTATATTTTCATATTCACCATGTAAGAAAACAAATATAATTTGATTTCATAACATACGATTATAAATGAAATATTAATACATTTAATAAGATAAACATAAGTATAATGGGGGAAAAATTAAATAAGATTACTATAAGTTGAAATTCAATGGATCATAGTCTCATAGAAATACCATAGTTGAAAGCAACACTGTATTAAAAAAGAAAAACATTTTGTATGAAAATTTTATAAAATAAATGTAGACAAACTTGAACTGTGTGCATGAATATTAGAGGAATTAATTGGTATATATAGTAATTAAAAGTCCTTTATAAATTTTGTAAATATGTAAGGTAACTATTGGAAATATGACCATTATAATAGTAACTTAACCTTTAGAATAGTAACATGACTATTGAAATAGTAAAATAAATGTCAAGGTAACTATTCAAGTAACCATATAAGTAATGTTTAACATTTATAAAATAAGTAAATATAAGTATTAATATATAAAAAATAAACACTCAAAAAATTTAACATGATTTAAATATAAGTATACATTTTTAGTAAAACATGTTTTACATAATTTAATAAAACCCTTAATTTTTATGCTAAACATAAATTTTGGTGTTGGATCCCATGAAGGGTGAAACAAGATAATGGGAGGGGGTGAATTAGTGTTTATAGTTATTTTATATCCCTTAACTCTCATTATTTTATCACCTCTATCCCAAGTTACTCATCAATGCATAAATAAGAAAGACACAACAAGTTTGTTAATGAGGTTCACCTCCTTATGGTTGAATACATCCCTAGTGACATGTGGTTATTATACCATGCACATAGTCCACTTATTATTATCAAAAGAAAATCAAGAAATGGGATTAAATTGAACTTGTATAACTTATGGAATCAACCAATTGAACTTTTCCAAACAATAGTGTTCTTTGATATAATAGTGTATCAATTCTCCTTCCCAAAAATCTCAACACTTATCTTTAATAATATATTTTTTATTTATATTAAAATAATATTGAATTGATATTATTTATATAATTTTTATGGGAATATACTTCGATTAAATATATATTTAACTCATTAAAACTCATAAACTTCAAGTCAAGGATTTATTTAAATCTTCCTTTAAAGCCTCCTGAAGAATTGGACATTTATTTTTCCATATGATAATTGAATTATCATGTTTATTATTCATTGCATCCATTAAATATACATATTAAATTTTAAACTCCAAAATACTTGAGCTTTAAACTCCACATGATATTAAAATAATCACAAACTTATCTTCCACACAAAACCCATAACTTTATTTATGTAAAATATTTCCATGTGCATGGAAGCATGCATCTTTTCCACATGGACCTCATATCATCTTCCTCTTATATTGATTTAATAATGATCACCATGAATGATCATAATGTATAATAATTTTATAATAACACATGTATAAGAAATTGATTTAAATATATTCATAATAAATAATTTTGGAAACTCAAAATTTTCACCCAAAAGTCTCTAATAAAATCTTTTCTAAGCATTGAAGTGACCATTAATTTAAACCTATCATACAATAATTTCTAATAGACCATGTGTCTAAGTCTAGATCCAACAAATTTATAATTTTTGATTGACTATATATATATATATATGTGTGTGTGTGTGTGTGTGTGTGTCTATAATGACCATTTGGAAAACCTTCAGGTCGAACTCATGAACAAATATCAGATAGAACGCATGAACAAACTTACGATCAACCACATGACCAACCTAAATTATCCACACAATCTAGAATTTTCACAAATACAAACTCAACTATATATGAATATTACAAGTGACCGAAATGTATGAGATTAGTGGATCAACCACTTGACCATTTTGTTTCGTATCTCAGTCTAGAAATTCCAGAATCCATGTATTTTGAATAGAGGCATACCCAAACCATACCAGGGACTCCTTAACATTAGAAACTCACCTCTCAAACATTTTATAACATACTATAACTTCACCCATTGGAGGTATAGAATTTTCATGCCTCAAACAGCTACCTCACATACTGGGCAACATCCATCTTCTATAATATTTTATAGAGAACTCTTCTACTTCATAAGTATATGTATTTAACAAGAATATAAATTAATTAATCCATATAATTAACATGTATAAAAAAATGCAACACAATCCTCAAGAAGGACTAATAATCCCCCATTGTATTTTTTGTGAATAACATATACTTATCTACCCCTTATTAACAATAAAACCAAAGAGATTAAATATTAGGGATCAACTTAACATTTTAATTAAAAGGAATAATGATTAAATAAACTCTAAGTATACACGAGATAATTCTTTATAGAAATCAAGAGTGATTAAATCAATCCTCATTTATTTCTATAAAACCACTCAACTCATCCCTATCAAAACTTCATGTATAATAATAAAAAGAAGTAAAATATTTTCCAAACTCTTTCCTGCATAGCTTAACAAAAACATTAAAATAACTCAAAAATAGGGGATAAAATTGATCCCCTTAAAACAATATATCCTTAAGAATTTTAACAAGAAATGATAGAATAGGAAACTCAAACAAAGACATACCTTAATGAGAGGGGGTGGGATACAATATCATTTATAGCCTTAGATTATCAAACTGTTTAATTGTAATAGTTTTAGTTAGAATTTCAACAATCTATTCTTTAGAGGGAATAAATTCTAGTTTTAGAATACCCTCTTCAACCTTATCCTTTAGAAAATGGTACTTTATCTTAATGTTACTTGACCTGGGGTATTGTACTAGATTTTTGGATAGGTTTATGGAACTCTGATTATTATATCCCATTATCATAAGATATATTGCATTAATACTCAAGCCATTAAATTACATATTCATCTATATTATTTGTATAGGTAATTCCGATAAACCAAATATTTAAACTCAATATATCTTAGTGTCATTGATGTTTTCTTCTTTAAATACCATAAAGAAACTTATTAAAATGAAAAATACCTCACTAGATGTGAATTTCCTTTCATCAATTATGTTGAGACCATGAGGTTTCAAGTTATTCTTGGATTTATGAAGAATCTAGTGAAGAAGAACTAGGATTGTTTATGGTGTTTTATTTTGTTGTCAATATATAAGTCAATATGTAATGACATGAAGAGTTTTTATATCTAATGATTGGTGTTCTGTTTATAAGGTTAAAAAAATGTGCTCATAATGGATAGTACACATTGTTTACAATAATTAACAAGTGAATAATTTGAAGTGTTGATTCAAGTGGTCGCATGAAGAACTAATACCTACCGCATAAAGGGTGGATCAAGTGACTACATGAAAAACTAGTACCAACTACATGAAGAGAGAAGTCACAGTTGATGTATTGACCACATGAAGGAAATTTATTACTATGATATTCACATGGTAGGTGAATTTACCATGAGAAAGTTACCACATGAAGTAATGGGGACCTACCACATGAAGAAATGAGAGCCTACCACATGAAGAAATGTAGACCTATCTTATAAAGGATTTCTTATCTATTTCATGGCAGGTCAAGTGACTGTGGACACAAATGATATGTTAAGTGACTATGGGATTTCACAATAGGCTTATCAATTACATGATTAACCACAAGGAAGATAAAAAAGTGAAATATCTAATAAATCTTAAATCTAAGTATGATGATAGTGAAAACCAATTATCACTATATTTTTTGAATAAATATGTGGAGAAGGAGATAGTTATTTTAAATGGTTCCAGGTGGTGCTATTCTTAAATGATAAATATGATACTCTATTTTATCATATTTTAGGATATTATGAATAGAGGTTCATGATGAAGTTTTTTTCCATGAATATTAGAGTTTCCATGATGCATTCATGCATATTTATATGGAATTTATTACCTAAAAATAATTATGGAATGAATAATAGAGATAAATGAATGTGTGAGTAGTTATTTAACTTCTCATGCATGAATAAGGAGAAAGAAACATGAATTCATGCATATTAAACACAAGTATTTATCATTGATTATGTTGTGGTATAACATGAAGTTGTGAATTAAATTTGAGATTCAAATATGTAAACACATTCATGGATAGAAGTGGAAGACAATGGTTTAATAAAGAAGGAATAAAGAACCACATGCCATCAACTGTGATAATAAATACATTATTCTTGTATATTTATATCAGAATTTAAATGCATGAATTATTATGGAATGAAAGAGGTTTCTATTTTATGGTATTTATGATATATAATACCAAGATTGGAGATACTATGATAGTGTCACTATACAATGCATGTATTTATGAATACACAATGATTTAATGTGAAATAAATGTATCTTTAAATGAGGATAAAGATGAAATGATATTCATACATGTTTATATGTAGTTAAAATCATTTAAGGAAGTTGTTTTTTTATAGATGTTATTGTGAATAACATATATAATATTTATAGAGTTTTTAATTCAAAATTATTTATATGGTTTCATAATATTTGAATAAAGGTGAAAGAGAAGAGGAAACCAATGCTAGATTTTTTATATTTACAATTTTTGTAAACCATGTATCTATATGTTCATAAGAGAGAGTTTTATAAAGAAGAAGAATAAATATATAAAAATAATGGAGAAGTAGTTCTTACTCATCGTTGTTCAAGAAATCAATGAATAAGAAGAACTAACATGAAAAAGAGCAAGTGTGAAGAATCTAAGCAGCATAGTGATGGAATGTTGAAGCCTATTGGTGAAGGTCAATCCCATTATTACAAAATCTTTATTATCATATGAATAATGCAATAAGTACATACACTATCAAATAACTATTGTGAAACAAAAATTATGGATATACACTTCTTTTTGTAACCACATGCTTTATTTTTTGGTGGGTTGTGTGGTCTTGGATTATCTCTAGATCATTCCAAGTACTAGATACTATTGTTGAGTAGTGAAACTTATAAATTATTGTGGGTATGTTTGCGCATTTTGTTAAATAGAGTCATTTTTATTTAATCATTGGTGAAGGTTGTTTTATGAAAATGGAAAAATATAAAAAGTTCATACCACTAATTCACCCCCTCTCAGTGATCTCATAGATTCTGACTAGTACTTACAAATTACCCCTTCTTAGTTAGTATCTGTAAATTAATTTAATTTTAGCTCACTTATATTCTTATACATAAACCCATAATTAAGAGTGTTTGGTATGTATATCAAGATCAATTTACATCCAAAAGATATATTTCCTTTGGATTGGATTTATACTAGGAAAAAAGGGGTGAAAACATATACAATGTTAGGTCTTGATGATGTCAAGTAAAAAAGACTTCTAACCAAAATTCTGAAATAGTTCCTATTAATAGTTTTTCTTTCATCATCCTCACTCATATTTTTACCCACTTGAATTAGTGTGGACACTTCTATAGCTTCCTGTATGTCAAACTTTTTCAAGAATTATTTTGTATATTTTTTTGTGAGATAAAAATATAATTTGTTTCTTGAAAAATATATAGCCCTAAGAAGAACATAATTTATCCTGGTATTTTAATTTCAAACTTTTCCTTTATGTGCCTTAAAAAATCCTCAAATAATATTTCTTCATTACTAAAAAATATTATATCATCAATATACACAATCATAAAGAGTGATGCAATGTTAGTTTTTTTTACATAAAGATTGCTATCCATTTTCCCTTTATGATGTTTTATACCTTTTAGATATTCATCAATCTTAAAATACCAAGATATTGAAACCCAATTCAAACCATAAATACATTTCTTCAAATTTTATACCTTACTTCCATTATAATCTAACACAAAAACTTCAGGATGTTTCATGTACACTTCTTAAACAAGACCACCATAAAAAAATAGATTTAACATCAATATTAAATATTTTAAATCTTCTATGAGCTACTATGAAAAGGAATATTCTGATTGAATAAATTATAGCCATTGGGGAATATGTTTCATCAAATTAAACCCCTTAAATTTGTGTGTATTACTTACATATAAGTATGATTTGTTTTCTAGATACTTCATCATTCTAATTAAGTTTATTCCTAAAAACTTATTTGTCTCTAGTTACATTTTTAGTTGTTTTAGGAATACATCAACATGTTTTATTTTTTTAAATTTGGTCCAATTCTTCATTAATGTCCTAAAACCACTCCTTATGTTTAAAAGCATACTCAAAATATTTTTGGCTCAAATATTGACATAAAACTAGTGTGGCTTGTTGCTATAAATTTTCTCCTATTTTCTACACCTTGATTATAATCACCAATTATGTTCCCAATATACACATAATTTATTGTTCTTGAAACTAAACATGTTATTGAAATATCCTACTTTTTTATCATCAACATAGTTTTTTTTGAATTTTGAATTTATTTATCATCACGGAGGAAATCAGAATATGCTCCTTCTACATGAGTCCATATGATTTTTATAGATTTAGCAACAAATTTCAATCCACTGACATCATCCTCACTATTTTACAAGATAGTTATTATAAATCCTCTATTATACTCAAGAACTAATATATAATCAATCTCAAAAATTATTTCTAATTTATTATTATAATACCTATATAAACTTAAATTTGCTGTATAAACTAGGAAAATTCCATCTTCCACATTGTTATCAAATTTTCCTCCAATTATATATTTTTTTTTGATAAAATATAGACTCCCAAATAACCTGCAATGTTTTCTTTCTAAAACAAATCTCATAAGATTTCATGTTAGAGTTTTTTTAAAGGTAAAGGGGAAATCCCCTGTTTATTGAAGAAGAAAGAAGCTCCTTTTGAAGGGAAGAAGGAGGAACCCATTACATAGATAGATGGAAAACATCTTAGAAGAAAGGCCTCATAGCCAACAAGGATCCAAAAGCCAAAAAGGAAACAAAATCTCCCATTATTTCATTTAGAGAATCCATTTTTCTAGGCTATGTAAGGATAACTGAATTCATGTATAATTCCATTTTTAAGATATTAAGTAAATTTTATTTTAGAATATTCAATTAAATTATTATATTTCATCCTATTCAAAGAAAATCTTATAAGTTTTTATGTAATCCTTTTGAGACTCTTGAATATAATATCCTAGACTCTAAAAACCCAAAGTTAGTAGTTATATTATGTTATTGGTACAAAATAAAAGAGTTCTAGAAGGATAAAATAGCTTAATAGTCTTGGAAGAATAGATACATACATACATTACATTTGAAAACATAATATACAACATGAAATTTTTTTGAGAACATTATTATACATTCTATAATGTTCTTGATAATAACTCATAACTCTACTCTAGGTTTTCTAGGGAAAGGAAAACAAATAAGGGTGAGATTTGATTCTCAGTAAGGAGTAGCATATAATGAAATATTTCATAAAATAAATATGGAACATGCGATATGGTAGGAATAAATAAAAAATATGAATCCATACTAAAAAAATGAGGGAATTATATATCCACGACAATAAATGAAAACATGGATAAAAAATAATCATTGATCTTATATTGATGGAATACATAATGCCAGACATTAAAGCATGTAGTCAAGGCCTTGTTCCAAGATACTATACTGATATGGGGAGAGGTATACACCAAAACCTAAGTTGTTTTTTCTCCTGATACCTTTTGATTCATCGAGGGGATATATAATTCCAGGACCCAACCTCACCTGATTAAGTCCAATGTATTCACCATAAGAGTCAAAAATTTATCTCATACCATTTCTTAAGTAACCAATAGATGAATAAGAACATTTCTATCCATATAATGAAAAATATGGAAAACAAATACTTCCGTATTTAATGAAATAATATGGAAGTCATGGAAAATACACCTTAATCAACTTAGAAGTTGGGGGTATTGTCAAAGTAGAAGGAAGTAATTTTATCAAATAAATATAAGGGTGATTATACTTTAAATGTACTGGGTTATCCATGTAATATAGTAATTAGGTTAAATATATTTCATTGGAAGGAGACCAAGGAAATTATAGGAAATATAATTCATCACAGGTCATAAAAAGAGTGAATATTCAAAAACATATCTCATGAGAGTGTTTATTAGGTGTGTAGTCTTAGTAATGAAAAAAAAACAAATAGGATCTGTGTAATCACTGATAGGGGGAGCCGGTGAATCAATTGTATTTTTTTACAATTTATTTCTTATTAAAAAAACTTCCCCTCTTATCAAAGAGTTATAAATTTTTTAAAAACAAGCATACAAGAAAATTCTACAGGAACATAAGAATTTAAAAGATTCACTACTCAGTAAGAGTAGTTAGTCCTTGACATGGTTTGTAAATAATCTAACACCACCAAATAAACTTGAAAAAAAATCATTTTTATATGGTTCAAAAAACTGGTAAGTATCCTTACACTTTCATTGAACTATTATCAAAACTATACTTTATGTATTTTTTGAACAGATAAAGATGTAAAAAGGATTTAATAACAACTTTAGAAACTTTCACCAACTGTTTTAGTATATTGTCACTGTGTTACTCGTAATTACTCACTTTTTCTCTTCTTAAAAAATATATTATTCATTTTCTTACCCACTAATAGAAAATAACTTACTCATTAGAATTTAATACAGAAATTCCATCCATTCATTATTCATCTAATTTTATCTTCTCAAAAGTTCATCCGATTTATCTTTTTGTAAAAGTTTTTCTTGTGCCTTATGATAATCGAAAAAACTTTCTTACACTTTTTCCATCTGATTACACCTAATAAAAAAGTATGCTCAGTGATATCTGTCCATTAAATCTAATAATAAATCCTCTAGTTATTACTAACTCCTTATTCAACCAATATTTTCCTTGTTTAGAAACTTCCTCCTCAACTTTGTCTCTCAGATGTTCATATTGTATTTCTCTCTAAAACAAATTCTATTGCACTTTAGCTTTTGAATGAATGAATAGTACATTATCTTTATACTATACTTGAACCCTATTTATAGACATGAGAGATGTAGACAAGGATGGATTTCCAATTTATTTCTTGCTCAGTGAAAACTTGAAATTCAAATCTTCCACACAAACAAATTTATTGAAATATTTTCAAGATTTCTATAGAATTATTGAATATTATCAAAAATAAAAACATCCACTGCCATCAATAGACTCCCTTTAGAGTTAGTGAGAATAATGAATTATCCTTCCATGATATTTTTAACCTTGAATGATCATAAAAAGATTATAATATTTGATATATTTATAAAAAAATCATAAATAACTTCGAACCAACAAGAATATAAATCCATTGAAAAGTTTTTTTCTATAAAAACATTAAAAAAAATATTTCAACTAATGAGAATTTTCATCTAATTGTTCATGTGAAAATTATATAGGAAATTATTGAAAAACTTCATCTAAAATTTTCTTCCATATGATGAATTACATTTGAACTCTTTTTTGTTGCCTTAATTTTCCAACCTCTATCTAATTATATTTACAAAAAATGTTTGTCTGATCATATTATAGTAATTTAAACTTCAAAAATTTCTACATGTTTGTTCTATAAATATTTTACAAAGAGTTTTTCTAATAAACTTCATCTAATGGAACCTCAACCACTTTGGAATTTTTTCGATTAGATTTTGTGTGATGAAATACTTTAGTATCCCCCCTTTGAGATCCATCAACTTTTATCTATTTTAAAAAATTCACAAAGTATTTTTTCTAATAAAAAATTCAAAGAAATTTATATTTAAAACTAATTAAAATTTAAACACAAAATTCATATCAAATGATATTTTTCCTTTATGAATTATAAAAACTGCCCTTTCAAAGTGATTTAATAATTTACTAACAAAAGCTCATCTTTTCCAAAACATTGATCTATATATTCTATTTAGTGAACTTACATATAATTTCATACTGTGAACTTTATACATCTAAACACATTTTCCCCCCTTTATACTAAACACGTAGATTATTATATATTTATAAATCAAGTTGCTGGAATCTTTAAGAACCAAAAAGCATAGACTTCTTTTATTTTCACTAAAAAACATTATCTGATGATTTTGTAACAAAAAAATATTGACATTCAACACATTTCCTAAGCCAAGAAATATTTTTCAAAAATAGTTTTTCTGATGGAGTTTTTCTGGAAAGTTCATACATCTTCCAATTATTGGAAATAATACCAAACTTTTATGATTTATGTTTGTACAAAAAAAATTGTACTTTATTAACATCATTCTTAGTTACTTATAGTATCTTCAAAAACACATCCAAATTTATAGGTCCCAACAATCTAACCCTATGAATTTTGTTTTCAACCAAGGAACATAAATCACTAAAAATTTATAACTTCCTAAAATGTATTACATTTTCAATAATTATAAGCCTACATGAGTGAAGTCAGTGTAGGAAAAAATAATCATTGAATTACAATACTATGATTTCCATAAGTAGTGACTTATGAAACCTTTTTACTTTTAGTTATTCTTATAATTTAAGCTTTCATCACAAAATAAATTTTTATTTCATTATCAAATTTCTTACATACACTTCAAAAAACTATTACAATTGGTCACAAATGATGAAATCACAACTTACCCCTTTTAAAAACTCCCCAAAAATTCATTCTCTTCCATAAAAAGTTTAAGCACATAAAAATGGATAGATTTATGTTACAAACATTTTTCTCCCCCTTTACAACATTATTCAAAGACAATATGGGGAGGAAACAGGTATCACATACCTTATCCTTGAAGAAAGGGAGTTTGAAAATTCATTATCATCCTTATATTATAAAATGTTTCCTTTAAAAATGGATTTTTGAATATATCTATAACTTTCATTATTATAAGATAAAATTAAAACTTCATTTTATTCTTTTACACATACTCTTTGATGAAATGATATTTTATACCAATTTCCTAGGAGGAATAATGTTTCACTATATCTTTAGTGAGATTTATAGAACCCTGATTATCACAAACCAAGAAAAGAAGAAAATTCATATCAACAAACTAGTCTTCTAACCGTGTGTTTATCCATAGAGGTGGTGTTTCTTCTTGAGTGACAACAACATATACAACATCTGTTGTACTAATAGATACCAAATTATATTTCTTTAAATGAAAACTAACACATATTTATCCCAAGAAAAGCAATCCACTAGATATAGATTTTATATCTTCAATTATTTTTTCCCAATATGAATCTATATAACCAAACAAATCAATATTTTCTATGCTGTCATATTTCAACCCAAAATCAGTTGTGACTTTGATGTACTTGAGAATTCTTTTTCCAACTATGAAGTGAGATTATTTTTGGAGAATTTTGATGTTTAACATAAAGTGTAATAGCACACACTATATATATCCTTAAGAATATTAGGTATAATAAAATTCTAACCAAATTTTTAAACTCTTTAGGATCCATGTCCTTTCCTTCACCAAGTTTTAATAATTTTGTTCCCATTGAAATCAGTGTGGAAAATAATTTTGACTTTTCCATGCCAAAATTACGTTGAAGTTCCTTAGTATACTTATATTTAGATTGGAAAACATTTTTATTATTTTGTGATATTTTTAAGCCAATAAAATATTTCATTTCACCTAACTTGGAGATCTCAAAATATTCTTCATCTCCTTAGAAAATATTTCACAAGTTTCATCATCATTACTTGGGAATATAATATTATCAATATATATAATCACAATATGGGATACCGATCATTTTTATTTTATATAGAGGTTGAGATCTAATATTACTTTCCTAAATTTTATCTTCCTTAAGTAAGTATCCAATTTATAATAATAAGATCTCATATATTTCTTTATCCCATACAAATCCTTTTTTAATTTTCACATAAAACATTCATCTTCCACGATCATGAATCCATACGATTTTTCAATATATACTTCTTAATAAAGATCTCAATTAAGAAAATATAACTTGAAATATATCTAGAAAATTTTATATCTTCATTTTTCATAAAAAGAAAAAAGGTTTATAATAGTTTCTAATCTTTTTACTAGAGTAAATTTCTCATAAAAATCAATACCTTCAATTTAGAGTAACCTTTGTAAAACAATCATGCCTTGTTTATTATAATATCACATTTTTCATGAAATTTGTTCTAGAACTCCAAAAATATACTAATAAAATTATTATTGTTTTATTTGGGTATAAAATATCATGTATTATTATTTTAAATCTGATCCAGTTCTCCATTCATGGAATCAATCCACTCCTGATGTGCTATAGCTTCATCAACATCCTTTTGCTCCACTTGTAAATATAAGGAAGTATGTAAAAATAACATTGAAATTATTATACTTTGAACCTATTTTATTTGTTATATAATTATTTTATGAACTTAAAATTGTTTCCTCATCCTAGTATGAGATGAACATAATTTTTCCTCATCACTTGAGATAGCTTAGTTTGAATATTCATCTTAAGAAGCTTCAATTTTTTTTTCTATTGTTAGGAAACTTTTCACATTGTTTAAATGCAACTACCACATATTCCATTTCTTCCATAACTAAAACTATTTGAGAAACTTATCATATAGTTCAATAACTTTCACATTTTACAAATCAATAATATTTCTTACTTATGTATTATAAAATATTTATCCTCTAATATCAGGAGGGTACCAAAAAGGATTCCATAAACACCTATTTGATAAAAATTAACAATATTTTTACCCTTTATTTTTATAATATAGGGACTACTGAACACCCTTTGGTGATTCAAACTTTGGGAAACATTATAATACATCTCATAAGGAGTCATATCAGAGTTTGGCCTAATGAAACATCAATTTTGAATATAAAATACTTCTATAATATCTTTTTTTTTCAAAAATTATGAGAAGTATCATGTTCAATCAACTTTATTTGTACCATCTACACCAAACATCTATTTATTATTTCAGAAAAAAACATTTTATTATAGTGTGTATGATGAAATAAACTCTAGATGAATACTATTTTCTTCAAGATAATATATGTATTTTCCACTTATTTATTATCCACTATTATCAACTCAAATTTTATTTATAGAATATAAAAATTCTATTTATACATTTCTCATGAAACTCTTAATCATATTTAGAGACTCTGATTTATGTTTTAGAATCATAATAAATGTAATTTGAGTAAATTAACTAATCAAATAAATAAATTTCTTATATCCATGTATTGATTGTTTAATCATGGGCTTGGAAATGTCTAAATTTATCATCTCCAAGGGATAAGTTTAATGTATCTAAACTTTATTATGAATATAGTTTTAAATATTCCATTTATGATAAATAGATAAATTCCCATATATTCTTCTTGAAATATCAGAAATATCACAAATTATTTCTCTATTTATTATATTTATCATGTTCCTCTAACACACATGTACCATAATTTTATGTCATAGATGATTTTCTTCCACCATTCTTAGATAACATGACCCTTTTAAATTAACAACTTTAAAAAAGTTTCCCTTTGTTTATTGGACTTGACTAATAAATTTCCCATCTCTAATACTCTTTACAAAAAATCATATTTTCTGAAAACCACTTTTTTTAACATCATTATGAAGTTGTGAAACACTTAATAAATTATGTTTCAGCACATAAACAAACAATTATTGTTTAGATCTTATCTTTTCTTCCCCAATAATAGTATATCCAATTCCTTTGATTATGAGAGACTCATTATTCCAAAAATTCACTATCCCTTCTTTAAAATATTTCATATTCTTAAAAAGGTTCAAATATCTTATCATATGTGAAGGATACCCACTATCCAAAATCTAGGGTCATTATCCTTTTAATGATTTGTGATTAGTTTTAAAAAATGTTTTTTTTCTTTTACTTTTTTTCTCAAATTCTTTTTGTAGTTTTTCTAAAAACTCTATTGTGATGGTATCATAACAAAACATCCTTTTAAAAGATGTCCAGGTTGATCACATATTTCAAAAATATTTTCAAAAGGTTTGAATCAATTTTTAATCTTAAGACTAAATTTCATAGGTTGTGTCTTTTTAGTGGGTTAAATATCCCTCAAACTTTTCTAATATATTTTTATGGATTCTCTATATTTTTTATGATTAAACCAATACATATATTCTGTATGACCAAATCCACCACAATTCAAGAAGTAACCATATAAATTATATCTCCCTATATAACTTGCATACTATTAGAAGTTGTGTTTATGTATTTGATAGACTTTATTTACCAAAAATTTGGTATTTTTTTGGATACCAAAGTTTTGGTTACCTCCTAAAATATTCTTCTTAAAATTATATTTCTTCTTATCCTAAATAGAATCACCATTAGTATAAACTTTCGGTTCAAACTTTACAACCTTATAAAATTCTATTTCTTCATCTCTACTTGTTTTAGCTACATACATAGTTTTCTTAACCTTATTTTCCTTCTGAGCAAATTATTTCTTCTTATCAATATTTTTGAATAACTTTTTTTGATCCTTGTTAGGTTTAATCTTCTCAGAACATCCACCAAATTACATAAACTATTTTTAGAAGTTTATAACTTCTTTCCCAATTTTAAAAAGTTTTTTAACAAGTTAAAACTATTCCTCCTTCAACTTCAACTTTTCTTATAGATTAATGTCAAGGTCATTGTTTTCATCAAAAAAATTATTTATATTATCAATCTATTTTAGAAACCTATATTTTTATTTAGGAAAATATTATTGATTATTATTTGAAAATATTTCCTATTTTTAACTTCTCGACCACTATTTCTAGTATTATTATTTTGAAATACATTATTTAAAATATCACTTTAGCATAATCTCCATATGAGTTTCTTATTCGTATTCTGAACTAATACTTTCATCATTGGTGAATTTTTCTTCATTCAATTTTTTAGTAAAAAGTTATATAGCAGAATGATCACTAAAGTTTTTGGTCTCTTCTTTACTATCATCATCTTCATCATAATTAAACAAATTGTTTCTTCTTCTTTTATTTAGATAACTTATTATTCTTATATATTATATTGCACTTGGTTTTTTATAATTTACTCTTAAATTATCTTATTTACTATCTTACATCTTCATCACTTTCTTATTCTTACTTTCATTAAGAAAAATTTTCTTCAAAATTCCCAAAAACATCACAACCAAAACATTTTAGCTGTAATTTCCCTATACCTCTTTTCACCCTTTTAGAAAAAAAGACATAAATTTATCAAAATTTTTACTGACATAATATTTAGTGTCATAGTCAAAAACTTATTCATATTTAAGAATTTCTTATATTTTCATTTCTTAGTATATTTTAAGGGAATTTCTCAACCATCCTTTTATTTGTTATTTATAATGTTTTATATCCTCATTTTTTAAGTGATGATGGAGATATGTTGATCATACAAAGAGAGACTTTTAGGATCCCTATCTTCCAATGAAGAAACATTTACATCTAATTTATCAAGAAGAATTCATAATATCTATACAAAAAATGTTTGAATATTCCAACTTCTCATTAAAAATTTGATGAATCTTACAATGTAATTAAACTTTGTAAAGAAGTCACTAATAGATTTGTAATCACCCATATTAATGTCTTCATACGTCAACCTCAAAATTTTTAAAATTACTTTCTTCACTATTTTATTTCCCCTACAGATGTTTCTCAACATCACCTAGATGTATTTTTTTCCAGTCTAACTCCTTTAACTATAAGAAACTCACTTTTAAAGAGTGATCAAAGTAAAACACTTTTTGATAAATCATCATTTTAAAAATTATTCTTTTCATCAACTATAATAGGAAAATTAACAATACTAATAGGGAAAACATTTGTTAAATCCTTGAGATCTTCATAACCAAGAGATATAAGATATGTCAACTTTCTATCATTCCAAACATGATAGTTATTTACATAGAAAATAGAAATCCCATTACTATTAAAATAATTATGAACATCCCTATAAAATTGTATTTTCTTAAAACTTCATAAAAGAGTCAATGAAGGTAACCTTCACTCTGATACCACTTAAAAGTAACTAATATGATTTGTGTGATCATTAAGATGGGGAGGGGGTGAATTAGTGATATTTTTTTATAATTTATTTATTATTAAAAAACCTTCACCTCCTGTTAAAGAGTTATAACTTTACTAAAAACAAGCACACTGAAACATTCCATTAGAACATGGTAATTTACAAGGCTCACTACTTTATTAGAGTATATAGTTATTGTAATAGTTTGGAAATAATCCAATGCCACAAAATCCACTAGAAAAAAATATTTTTTATAATTAAAACTTGAATGGAGTATCCTTACACTTGAGTTGAACTATTGTCAAAACTAAAGTCCATGTGATTTTTAGATAGGTAAAGTTGTAACAAATATTTTGTAATAACATCAGAAACCTTCACTAATAGGTTTAGTATATTTTCACCATGATTCTTGTACTTATTTAATTTTAATATTCCTGAAAGACTTCTTCTTCACTTTCTATATTATAAGTCGGCAAGAAATTCATCCTTATAATTTAGTAAAAAAATTCTATCCATTCACTATTCATTTAATTTATATGTCTAATTTATCTATTCAAAAAGTTCATCTGATTACTTTTTTTGATTTTCCCATCTAGAAAATTACATATAGTGCCTTATGATATTTAAAGAAACTTTATTACACTTTTCTCATTTGATTCCACTAGATATTTGTTTTAAAGTGATATATTTTCATCTTATTTCTCTGTCTGATTTATCCATATAAAAATTTAATTTAATTTTTTTATCCAATTTATCCATTTAGAAATGTAAATCTGGTGCCTTTTGATAATCAAAAAAACTTTCTTCCACAATGTTCATTTAATTCCACCAAATAAAAAAGTTGGTCTTATGATGTATATAGGTTACCTTAGATCAATAATTCTCTAATAATTACCAAATTCTTATTCTTCAACTAAGATATTCCTTGGTTGGAAAATTCATACTCAACTTTGTCTCTTATAAGTTCATCTATCATTTCCGTCTGAAACCAATCCTACAGTACTTGAACTTTTGAATGAGTAAAAAAACAAAATCTTTGTAATGTACATGAACCGTATTTATAGATGCGAGATAAATAGAATAGGTGGGATTTATAATTTTATTTCCCATTCAGTGAAAACTTTTAATTAAAAACTCCCACAAAAACCAATTTTACAAAATCTTATCTGGATTTATAAATTATTTCTGAAGCTTCTCACAAATATGAAAATCCATTTCCTTCAGTATATTTCCTTCAAATTTAGAGAGAATTAAAGATCATAATTTTATCATATTGGGAACTTTGAAAGATCATAAAAACATTATAACATTTTATATCTTTATGAAAACTTCATAAGTAACTATAAATTAGTAAGAATATAAAACTACCAAAAATTTTATCTGATATTGAAAAAATATATTTTTTCAGTGAGAATATTCATCTGATTGTTCATGTGTAAACTCCATAGGAACTTCTCAAAAAACATCATCTGGACTTTTCTTCCATTCAATTATTTATATCAAAAATATATTTTCATTGCCTTTATTTTCCAACTTTTATTCAATAATCTTTATACAAAATATTTATTCGATAGTAATTTCAACTTTAAAAATTCATACGTGTTTGTCTAATAGAAATTATAAAAAGTTTTTTTCCAAATAACTTCATCCGAAGACTTTTTCCAATTGGACTTCACCCACTTTTCACTTTGTCCATATAGAATTAGTTTGATGATATTCATTAGTATCCTTCCTTTAATATTCAACAACTTTTAACTTTTTTATAAACTTAAAAAGTAGTTTTTCTAACAAAAACATTTATTGAGATGGAGCTTTCAAAAATTTAAATAAAAAATTTATAGGAAATGATATTTTTCTTTTATGAATTAATCTAGAAACCCTTTCATAGTTATTCATTAATTTAAAAGCACAAAATCATCTTAGCTAATATTTTGTTCAGTAGATTCTATCTAGTGAACTTCCATATAATTTCATAGTGTGAAATTTTTACACCTGAACATTTTTATCCCCATTTATACTAAATGATTTGATCATGATATATTTAATAATTGTTATTTTGGAAAATTTTAGAATAAAAAATCATCACCTTATTTTATTTTTGTTGATTTTTTGATAAGTTTGTAACCAAAAGATATATATTTAGCAAATTTCTTAAGCAAAAAAATCAATGTATGAAATAGTCTATCTGATTGAATTTGTCCAGAAGGTTATTAAATTCTCTAATTTTTGTAAAGAATACCAAAATTTTATGATTTATGTTTTTACAAAAAAATAAAAAACATTCTTAACATCATTCAAAGCTACTTCCAACATCTTCAAAAACACCTCCAAACTTCTTGGTCCCAATAAAGCCCACTCATCGTGCATCAAGGTGATTATCAAGTCAATGGTCAACCAAAATTTTTTAGGTTGATTAAATCTATGTAAATATATTCCATAGACATGTATTTATATATGGATGTATTTTCTAGGAAACTGCATACACTTTTAATTTACCAAAACTTAGGATGGATGACACGCGCGTCGCAATGCGTGCAAATTTGCAATATTTATTTACCTACTAACTACTGTAGAAGTGGCGAGCAGGGTCGAACCACAGAGAGAATGTGAGTAGACACTAGAAATGTCCTTTTGGAGGAATGTTCAGGCGGATGAGCTTTAATTGTGTGATTAACAACTAAGTTCTAAAAACTAAATGACTATTTTAAAAATGACTAATTAAATTAACTAAACTATCTAAGTGAATTAAGCTATGAAAGAAACTGGCAGAGATGGAAGTGTCAGAGTCGTGACGTCCGTTCAAGTGCATGCAATGTCAATTATTTAGTCCCCTCATTTGAATATTTATTTATTCAATTATCACCGATTCCAAATTTAATCAAAATACTATCTGGTCTCGTTCTCTGATGTTAGACAATATTTTAATGTTTACACAAATTATCCGTCATTTCGTTCTCTGTCCTAACGAATAATTTGTGCATCATTAAAGCACTGAATCACTTGGTGAAATACAACGACCCGTTTCTCACAAAGTCGAAGTATCTACCTGCGTTGGGTTCGCTCACATGAGATTACTTATTAGGTATCACTCATGCAAGTTTGAAGGAGAGCGCACACAAAATATTAATTTTTCAATTAATATATTTATTTATTCAAAATTCGATCGCGCGCTTGATCAAATTCCGGATAAATAAATTCTCGGATGAACTCCCGTTCGTGATTACTTATTAGGTATCACACGAACGGGCACCAAAGCATGTGTGCAGGGCCCAAATGACAATTAATTTAAACGCAGATATAATTAATTAAATAAACAACCAATTAAAATTAATTTAAAAGGCAATCAAAAGTAGAAATAAATTAAAAACATTCATTCACCATCACTTTCGTCACAACTCCGACACAAAGAATCAGCCTGCCATCACGACGACACAACAGCACATAAAATAATAAACAGAAATCACCGTGCTCATGTCGTCGTAATTGTCACCGCAGGACGCCGTCAACGATCACAAAATAATAATCATCGCTCCGCTCTGTGCAGTCGCTGACGCCGCACCCGAATCAAACCACCGCGTCGCTGAAAAATATGTTTTGATCTGCGCTCGCTCTCGCCATGCGACGTGAATCTTCGGAGGCCAAGAAAATCGCTGCGCACGTCGATGAGAGCTCCCGGCTGCTTGGTGTACCTCAAATCGACAACGGCGGACCGATATCGGTGCAAAATCTCATCCGCACCTTCACCGCACCCGAAGGGATGAAGAAGAAAAGAAAATGATAAAAAAAATAAGAAGAAAGATAGAATGAAAGAAGAGGATAAAAATAAGAATGAAAGAAAAAAATAGAGAAGAGAAAAGAAAGAAAAAGAGAAGAATAAGAAAGAAAGAATAATAAAAGAAATATAAAAAGAGAAGTAAAATGAGAAGATTGATAAAAAGATAAGAGATGGTGGCGTCAGGGAGCCGAAGGGCTGGCGGGGTGCGGGTTCGTGGGGAGTTGGCGGCGGCGAATAGAGAAGCCCGGAGGGGGAGCGCGGCAGGGTGACGGAGGTCGAGCGCCGTCGGCTGGTGAGGGAGACGGACGGCGAGGGCGGCTGGCGAGGGCTGGTGACGGACGGCGAGAGGAGGCCGGGCGTGTGGAGATGGGTAGTGGGGTCCCGGCCGGGAGGCTGGGGTGCGGCGGGTAGAGGAGATGGGAGGCAGGGATAGGGGCCGTCGGTTTGTGGTGCTGGGAATGGAAGGGAGAGGTCCGTCCGAGGGGTTCAGCGTGGGTTTTTTTTGTGGGATTGGAGAGAAGAGTCCGGCGGGTATGTGGGGTGCTGGAATGGAGAGAGGGGCCGGCGGGTTCGGAATGGAGAGGGGGGAGCGGTTCCAGCCTGGAGAAAAAGGGGGAGGTGTTGGTTAGATAGTGGAGAGGAAAAAAAATAAAATAAAAGAAGTTAAATTCAAATTCAAATTTTCAAATTAAATCTTATTATTTAAAAGTTAAACAATAATAATAATAATAGTAATAATAATAGTAATAATAAAAAGTAATAAGAATTAAAATACATATACATATACATGCATACATATATTTATTTATTTATTTATGCACATGCAAATTAAATATAACACTACTATTAAATATAATAATAACTAATAAAAAAAAACTACTTTACTAATACTATAAAAAAAAATGAACTAAAATAAAATATATATATATTAATAAGAATTAATAAAATAAAATAAACTAAAATTAGTGAAACTAATAATAATAATAATAAAGTGTTAAATATAAAATTACTATACCTAATACTAAATTATTAATATAAGTATATAAATTAACTAAAAATTATCAAAATATCTAAATTACTACAAAACTACAAAAATAAACTAAAAATATAAAAAATAGTTAAACTAATTAATTAAAACTAAGTTAGAAAGTTATAAAAATACATGTAAAAATCCATGTACATCAATGGATTTTCCACCATAGAAAATACCGACTTTACAACCATTTTTCTAACTATTGAATCAGAATAATATGAGGCATAGATAAAAATATATACTTTTAAATACCTTTAAATTTATGAAGAATATGTTAAAAAGTATTCCATGTAAATTTATTCACCATATAAAAATAAATAAGTGGTAAATATAGCATGGGTCCTAAAGAATGAAAATTGAGATGGAAAAACCCACTTATGCCTTGGTTAGAAATTAAATAAAAATGTATTGAAATATAAGGATTAAAATTGAACTTAAAATACCATTAATAAAATTTATTTCATGATATAACATATCATATAGGAATTATATACACCATATAAAAAAATTAGGTGCACAATACAAAATATTCCTCAAAGAGATGAATTTCTGATAGAAAACTCTTACCTCTTATCCCAACTTCCAAAAATGTACCTTAACCTCTTGTATCATAAAAATATAAACATTAATAACTTAATTAATAACATTAATCACATTAATTTTAAATTATACACTTTATATATTGTCATTCTATATATGAATTCTTGTTAGTTTACCTATTTTACCACATCGGGTGTTTATAGTTTGACCGTTTTCACCGGCTTCATAAAAGTAGTGTTGTTATTTATTATTATACCAAAGATAAGAATTAATAGATAATTTAATATACTATATTATATATTTTTATTAATTTATAATTCTATTATGTAATTCTCTTAGTGTTTTAGTTATGTTTTGTTAAAGTGGAATAAGTGTCAGCTTATTTTAAAAAAATTAGCAACTAAAAATGACATCTCAATAATAAGTTAAATACTTAACATTACCATTATAGAAAAACAATATAATCATAATATAAATATTTACATCATATAATTCCAATAATTATGTTCTCATATTCATCTATGATATAAATTCCTAACATACTTCAAGTAGGTGGTTAAACAGACCCCGACATGATCATACCATAATTAATGGATGATTACGAGGTGGTTTAGTTGAAATATCATTATAAAATAATAACAATGATATTATTTAGTGTATATTATGGTTATATATAATAATTTAAAATAATTAGAATAATAATGAATTTATATTAAAATACTATATAATATGAATGAAAATATTTCACCCTTAGTACGGTTGTTTTAAATGATTGAATTAATGAGACGGTTTATTGAGAAAATAATTAATAGGTTATTAAATTTGTCATAAAAGAAACTTAATAAAATAATAAAAAACATATTTATCCATTAAATCCATTCCCATTACCATATATTCAATTTGGTGATGAAAATAAAAACAAAAATCAATCGTCCCATGGAGGCGGTAGTCCACATGTATGTATGGATGATGATTTCATTTTCTATAGAAAAAAGAGAAAGAATAAATTGGTTTATCATTTAAGAATATAAAATATTTCATATATATCTTACTTATATATTAAATTAAAAATTATTACCAGATATTTAAGGTGGTTAAGGAAAATAATATGATGCTTTGTGGGGGCGATTGTCCGTAGACACACACTAATGTCGTTTTCTCTTTTCTTAAGGGAAAAAGGAAAGGTGGTTAATTTTTATTACCAAAATATAAAAAAATTAAGTATAATATAAATAATTATGTTATAATATAATATTTATAAAAATAAAATTGAAATGGAAATATAAAAGGAAGATATGTTAGCGAAAAAATTGAACTTAAGTTGAGAAATTTGTGTTTCTCTTTGAGGATTCCTTGGAAAAGACGAGCTCAAGAAAATCTATTGTAACCAAAATATTATGAGAGAGAAATAATATTCTAATAGAATTAAATAAGGCCAATTTTTATGATGAACCTGAATTTTTAGAGTGGCATTGAAGGGGTGGTGAGGGGCCCCTTTTATAAGTGGTGAGAATGACATTTTTATAAATATTTTAACTTAATATAAAAGGAGAAAATGTTGAACATGTAAAGTGGCACAAAAAATAGACAATAATTGATTGTAGGGTGAGATAAGGTCTATAATATCTCAAAAAATAAATTATAAACTTCTTTTCTAACATGTTTCAAGACCTCCACCCTTTGAATTATTACGTTTTCCATTTAAGCTTTTACCATGATAATTAGTTTTTTCATAAGGTAACCTTATATTTATGCATCAAATAAACTGCCACTTTTTATATAATTTGGACCTAATTATTATAAATTTTAAATTAATTTTTTATGATTCAATTTTTAATTTTTAATTATTAATTTTAATATGATAAATTTATAATCTATTAACACAATTTTTGAGAAAAAATATTACATAGGTTATAAAATATCGATAATAAGTCTTTAAACTATAATAAATATTTTAAAATATATAATTTAAATTATAAAATACATATTTTTTCAATAAAATGGTTTTATAAATTTCTAAGTCATACTTATATACTAAAAATTTCATGAAATTCACAGTATTAGTAAAAATGGTATATTTCACTATTCACCTAAAAATAATTTTTTTAAAGAAAATTCCTAAAAATTCATCTTAATATTATATATTTTGGAAAAATTTAAAGACAACTTTTATTTTTTTAAAATAAAAATCTAAAACTTAGAAATTAATTTTTTAAGTATAATCATGAATAAAGGATCTTTAAAGTTCACATTACATGATAATTCTATGTATGGTGTTTACCTTCTATAGTAGGGCCGCATGTATTACATTACTCCCCTTAAATAATTTAATCCTTAAAATTTGGGTATATATAAAATATTGAACAAATGTGGATATTACTTCCTAATTTATTCTTAAGGATTATTGGTTTCCTTTTATAGTTTATTATTTCTCCAAAGGAATTTCACTAATTGATATTTTCAATTATGCAATACTTACTCTCTGGTGTCAAGAATATAGACAGGATATTCATTATAAGAAAAGTCAAGATCAAAATATATTCCCTTATATGTGATATCATGCATTGGATTTGGAATGTATTTCCTCAATAATGATACATGGAAGTTTTCATGCAATTCAGAAAATGTTAGGATTCATATCCAATAAATAAGCTACAAATAAAATTCTTTCTATTATTTCAAAGGGACAATTGTACCTAATCTTAAATTCCCCCTTCTAGTAAATATTTCAATCCCCAACCATAGGGAAACCTTAAATATTAAATACCCCCTTGAAATTCTATGTCATTCCTTTAATTATCATCATAGATCTTTTTTCTGATCTAAGATCCTTTAATATAATCTAGAATAGTATATACTTTAACAATCATCTCCTCTATCATCTCTAGAAAAACCATCTTTATTCTTAAAAATTATTCCCAATAAGTTGGAGTTCAACACATATTCTCATAAAAATCTTCATATAGTTCCATACAGATTCTCAAATGAAAGCTATTATTATTTGAAATTTCCACTAAAGGTAGATATTGATCCCATACACCTTTGAAGTCAAGAGAATGTGATATCAGTATTTCTTCCAATGTATAGATAGTTATTTTAGACTACCCATCAGTTTGGATATGATATGTGGTGTTTAAATGTATCTCAGTGTCGATATCCCTTTGAATACTATTCTATAATTTCAAAACAAACCTAGGTTTAGGTTAGATATGACTGATAGAGGTTCCCCATGAGGCCTTATAATTTCATTAATATAGATTCAGGCAAGGAACTCAAGGGTTAAATATTCTCTTATCACTAAAAAATGTGTAGACTCAGTAAGATGATAAATTATGACCCATATAGAATAAATATTCCTTATATTCATCAAAAGTCTAGTGAAAAATCTTATTATAACATTATCCCACTTCTATATAGGTAAAGGCATAGGTTTCATGACTCCCTTAGGATGTTGTCTTTCATCCTTTACCAGCTAGAATACTAAGTATTTGGACACATTGTCCAAAATTTACCTCTTCCTACCATCTCACTAGAATTGTTCTCCTAAACACCTATACATATTTATTCTATAAGGGTGCATAGAGAAATTTGATTTATTTACTTCTCCTAGTAGTTTCCTCTTTAACTCTAGTGTGGATGGAACACATAACATATTCTTAAACTTCAAAAATTCATTTATATAGATGAATTATATAAATTTCACACCATTTACTGATTTTATCTTCCTTATTAAGGCCTCATCATCCTTCCAGAAGATCTTTATCTACTATATTAAGAATGGTTTAACAATTTCTTAGAAAAGGAATAATAGATCCCCTTTCTTAAAAATCACCATATCTATCATTACTTGATCTCTGTATATATAATCCTTATTAATCCTCATTATGGTTAGATCTCTATGGTCAATTCTACTCAATGTATTAATCACCTTGTTTTCATTCCTAGGTAGGTATTGTATCGATCAATTATAGTCCTTGAGTAGTTCCAATCATATTATTTTCCTTAATTTGAGCTCAATCTATGGGAAGATATACTTTAAAATCTTTTGGTATATATATATATATCTTATCTTTCACTATGAAGGTAGTGTATATATATTTTCAGAGTTAAGATTATGGATTCAATCTCAAGGTAAGGAGTTGGATAGTTCTATCCATGGATTTTCAATTACCTTGATTCTTAGTCAATCACTCTATCATTTTTCATAAGTGAACAACCAATTCATTTTTTCAATGCTTCACTATATATTACAAATCATTATTTAATTGATGTAAAAGTTAATAATGGTGAATTAATTGGTCTTCTATTTATATATTATTAAATTTATTCACAATCCCTTGACCATTTTAATTTAACCCTTTTATGTGTTAACTTGGTTAATGGGTTGGGAAACTAGGTCAAATCATGAAAAAAACACCGATAGTAAACTGCTAAACCTAGGAAACTTCAGATCTCAATTTTGTTTTGTTGGTGTAGGACATTATTTGAACACCTTTTTATTTAAAGGATAAATAAATATTATATATTTGGAGATAATATATATAGGAAAAGAAACATCATTGATCAAAAATTCATACTTAATATATTTCCCATAAATTATTTTTTTTCCCGAGGGTCTCCAAAATTATTTTTAAATGACTCTCATGATATTCATCTAAATTAGATAATATCAAGATATTATCAATTAATACCACCATAGTGTGATCATGATAATACATTAATACTTTATTCATCATATCTATAAATATAGAAGGTGAATTAGTCAATTCAAAAGGCATTACTATTAACTTATAATGCTTATAACTTATAAATAATGCTATCTTTGGTATATTATCCTTCTTCACCCTTAGGTGATGATAACCAGAGAAAAGATCAATCTTTGAGAATTATTTATCCCCTTGAATTTGATCAAATAAGCTATTAATTCATGGTAAATGATACTTATTCTTTATATTAATGACATTTATCTCCCTATAATTAATGTACAATACCATAGACCCATCATTATTTTTCATGAATAAAATTGGGGCTATCAATGGTGAAAAACCGGAGCATATAAATCCTTTATAACAAAACTCATTAAACTATATCTTTAACTCCACCAACTACACTAATTCCATTTTATATCGAGTTTTATATATAGTCCTTTCATTAGAAATGAGTTCAACGGAAAACCAAACTACATGCTCAGGTAGAAGACAAAGTAATTCTTCTAGAAAAACATCAACAAATTTTTATACCATAGGTACATACTATATTCTTATGATATCTTCCTTATCGATATATTGTGATTATTCTTCCTCTATTCCTATAATTTTATTAAGGAGAGATACTGGGGGAGGTTCTATACATGATTTATATGATAAGGTTTCCCCTCTAAAGACTAGATGTTCCATATCACCTTCATGAATCATAATATCTATCTATTGGAAGTATTTTTTCATTATACTTTGAAAGAAAATTCATACCAAGGATCATATAAAATTAAACCATAGGTATAATAACTATATTTTTAAATAGGGTATATTAATGCATCATAATTGTAACTACCTAACATATCTTTGTTGTAATAAGATTTACACTGATTTTATAAATTTATAAATCCCTTACTATGGATCTAGGAAAATATTTTCTGTTTTTATAAAACATGAATGATATAAAAGAGTGTAAATATATAGAATTAAATTAAAAATTATATAAATTTGAGGCTACAATCAAAGTACCTTCCGCCACACTATTATAAAATTTAAATTCAGTTGTAGTAATCACATAAGTTTG
This sequence comes from Viscum album, assembly GCA_963277665.1. Classification (NCBI taxonomy): domain Eukaryota; kingdom Viridiplantae; phylum Streptophyta; class Magnoliopsida; order Santalales; family Viscaceae; genus Viscum; species Viscum album. The sequence goes on from OY728157.1 coordinate 473,769,091, forward strand.
GATTTACTCCATTAAAATTTTATAAGGAAAATTCCATTAATTTTTAGTGAATTGGTTCACATAATATACATTATCATAATAATTAATGTAGTGAAAACAAAAAACATTTTCATCGAATTTACATTCATGAACATTATGTTCTTTTTATCCATAATAAACTCTTATTCCCTTTCCGTAAGCCCTATAGCATGTCTTCCCACAGTTATCAAATATGGGAAATCACATCCTTATTTTATTAACAATTATGCATTGTTATTACAATTATGCTTGGTCAAAATCTTCTTCTTCTAATTTTCCTTAAAAAAATATGTCCTAGAGATCTCTATTTCTAGATTAATGGTTCTTGAGACTGTATCCTCATATGATAAAAAGGTCTGAGAGACAAATTCCCTTCAAAGGATTAGTTTTAAATCATCAAAGAAATGATCAATATTTATTCCCTATCTACATACACAATATATAACATGTAAAGTTTACCTTGTAAATTTTTCATTATAATTAGAAACATTATCATCCTCTTTTTATCTAGTATTTAGGAACTTACTTTCCTTTTTCCTGCTCATTTCTCATGAGGAAAGTATTTCTCACAGAACAACTCATTAACATTTCCCTATTATATTTGATTTATCTAATCTCCCTATCTAGTGTTTTGAATTAGTGAGAACCATTAGTCCACATCTACCTTCAGATAGTATATTACAATGAATAATTTTTCTGTTTAACTAATTCCAAAATCAAGAAAAATATTCTCTTGGGACTTGATCCATTGTTTAGATACCAATAGATTAGTAGTTCCAATGAATGATAGAGGTTGTTATTGTATTAAGAAATCCAACATAGTTATACCATGTTGTGGATCAGTAGGCTTCCCTATATAAGAAATATTATATTTCATAAACTGGGTTAACTTCCCTAATATGGATATGATCTGATTGGCCTCAACTCTAATTTCATTTATTTGTTAAGGGGGAACATCCTTGCATTGATTATGAGTGTTGATATGGTTCCCATTCCTCCCATTAGTTTCCATATCTCTATAATGGGATACACATAATCAAATCAGGATATTTAACTATAAAATATAATTCTTATTAATATTTCCTATGTGTTATCCTGAAATCTTGAGGGGTTTTCATATTACTTGTGATATCTAACTAGGTTTTTCTAAATCTAATCCCAAAGGTTCCTACTAAACTTCATATTATACCAACTATAACAACCCAAACTCCATAAAATTATATAAAATAGTTATATTATGTTATTAGTATAGAATACATGAGTTCTAAAATAATTCAACAACTTATTAGTCTAGTAATACAAGATACATGCATACATTACATTTGAAAACATAACACAGAGTATAGAATCATTACGAGAAAATTATTATCCCTTTTATCATGTATCTAATAGTTACTCACAGTTCTCCTTTATCTTTCCAGGGGAAATGAAAAAATAAGGGTGATATCAGATACTCAGTAAGGAGTAGGATACAATAGAGGATTTAATAACATAAACATGACATAAGTGATATGGTAATAATAAATAAACAACATTAAACCATAATCAACTGAAAATGAAGGGAATTATATATACATGAAAGTAAATAAAAACATGAATAACAATAATGATTAATCTTATAGTTATGGAATGAATAATTCTAGACATTAAAACACACTATCATGTATTTTTACCAAGACACTATATTGATATGGGGGAGGTATATATTAAAACCCAAGCTTTGTTATCTCATGAGACCCATTGATGAATCAAAGGGATATATAACTCTACCCCCCAACTATCACCTAATTAAGTCCAATGAATTCACTGTAAGAGTCAACAAGAAATATCATTCCATTACCTGAGAAACCTTTGACTAAATAAAAACATTATAGCATCCATATTTTTAGATAATTAATCCTTTATTTATGAAGTTTAAGTATATAGAGTGAATGGGTTATGTTTTGGGATGTTTATAAGAGTTTTGGAATGTTTTTGGGACTTTTTTAGAGGTGAACAATTTGAGAACAGTTAGTAGAAACCATAAAACACCTTCAAAGAGACCGTGCAATTGAAATAGTAGGAACTGGGTAAGTGCACAGTTAGGAGTACAATTTATCCAAACCATGTGGCCACCCAGGAATAACAGTGTAATGTTGGGTTATGGTGTTTAGTATGGTTGGAACACAATTCTTCTAACCATGTGAGGCAATCATGTGAGGGGTGTTTGGGGGCAGTGTCTAGCACATGATTAATGCATGGTTTACCTAACTGTGAAACCTAATCATGTACTATTAAAAATTAGATTCATATTTAGTGGATCTAACTCGTGTTACAACCTTAATGGGTTGTTTTTCCAATAATACAACCCTAAAACGAATTATAATCCTTCCAATGTCTAGAGAGACCATTACTCTTGATTTGGGAGTGATCTCTAGACAAATCTAAGTGTGATAGAGGCTTAGATTCCTTAGTAAGTGTCTGTTCTTGGTTTTTTCCTTATATTTTTTCTTCTTCTCTCTATTAGAACCATATACATGATTCATTAGAGACATATAAATGTTTTATTATTCCAATAATTTTTATATATGGTAATTCTTTCCAAAGGAAATAATATATAAGGTTGTTTTTAAGAGTTTTAAGGTGGGTTTTTATAGTTTTGTGCTATTCTTTATTTTTCCAATGGTTGTGAGGTAGGTATCTTCACTACAGACTCCACATTCTATAACTTTAAGGATTGATCTCAAATTGATTTAATTTCTTAAATTAAATTGTGAAATTTTTGTATTATTCATGGAAGAATACCTCTTTAGTGATGGTTTTGTGAAAGTGTGGAATTTGATAGTTTTGTGGAAAGTGTTTTGTTTCATGATTTTAAATAATGATTTTAAAATTAAGATTCAATTTTAATTTCATGAAAAAATGTGGGTGGAATTTTTTTCAATAAAAGAAATGTTTTATTGAAATGTTTTGGCATGGGTTTTGGAATATATGATTGGTGAGAGTTTATTTCATTGATGTGACCATCAATAAGGGGCATGTAACATTGGTGTAAAATGATGTGACCCTATAAAAGGTAATGTTTCATTGGGGTACTTGAGATATGGTTACCTTTTGATGACTTGGTAGTTCAATGAGAGACTTATCATGAGTATGGAACTGTAACCGAGTCATGTATATGGATGTGTGGAATATAATGGGTATGCCAAAATGGAATGTGAAGAATGATTTTAAAGTCTTTTTTGGTTTCTTTCTATGGAAAACTATTTTGGTTTGGAAACTATTTTATGATTTTTTATAAACTATTTTAAATTGGGTTTAAACAATTTATTATAAATTTTCTGACATGTTCTATCCTAGTGGTGTGAGTTGGGAAGTCATTGTGGAAATCCTACTAAGTTTTATACTCACCCCCTTCTTGAGAACTTTGCTACATTTTCATCTTTTGTATATCAATACACATGTAAATTCAAGGTATCCAAATTATTTAGTGATACACCATGATACCTTGGTCATGGACTATTGATTTGGAGCTTGGAGCTGGTTATGAGTTGTTTGGTTGATGCCTTTTGTTTCTTTGAGTTTTTGTTGGTTTGGTTTCCACATTGTACTATGATATAGTTCAGTTTTGTTTGGTTTTATTTGATTTGTATTTTATACTCATAAATCATATAGAGGTTTTTTGGTTATGGTTACTTTGTTTTGGTTATTTTAGTTTCAAAGGGAAAATAATCCCCCAATTTCTTATAAAGCCCTTGGAATTTATTTCTAGCCTCTTGTGTCTTAGGGATGCCACCTAAGGTCAGTAACACCTCTATCTCTTCTCAAGCCAATGGGTGAGGGGAGAGATGTTACAAATGGTATCAGGTTTTTTAATCCTAGAGTTTAAAATTCATTCTTTTTATTCCTTGAGTCATATTGGTAGCAAGGTGATAAGATCGTTGAAACTTGTAATTTAGAGCATAAAAAGGTGTAGCTAACCTATTTATGCTGAACTTAAATTTACTTGGGAGTTTGAGTATAAGAGTGTTTTGAGACAATTCTAGGAATTTCAACCTCATCATAATTGGTTTAGCCTATTAGAGGATAATGATATGAGTGAATAGAAATGACTTCCCACTAGGAGTGCATAATTCATTTTGAGTAATGATTTATGATTTTATAAAAAATGGTTGATTTTTGAAAAGTGTTGAAAATGTTTTCAAATGTGAAATTTTGAAAAGGCATGGTAGTGGTATTTTTAAAATGGTTTCATTTTTAAAATCACGGTGGAATTTTAAAAAATGGTTTGAAATAGGGAATTTTTGAATTTTAGAAAGCCTTGTTTTGATATGTGTGATATGGTAAATTAGAAATTACTAAGACATTAGTTTCTAGAGTGTGAGACTAAATGGAGTATTATTTTGGTTATTGAAAATGGAATTGGTTAGGTTTCATAGAAACTAAATAGAAGAGTTTGATTAGAATGTGGTTGCACCTAATCCATAAGTGGGGAAAATGAAGGGATGAACCAAGGAAACTGAATTATTCCATTCGGTTCCAAAAGAATATTCCACCCATATTTTAGGGTGATTCAAAACAAGATAAAATAGAGGTATGGATGAATAGTATAAATTGAATCTTTGACTTCCTAGGCACACTAGGTAAGGTAAAATTCTACTTGGAAATATACATGATGTAGGATCTAGCACACCAGTGGTGGGGTTTAGAAGTTTAGGATAAATTGGACCAAGGAATTTCATGATATGATTTTGAATAATTGTTCAGAAAAAACTCCATCCTGACATGTTCAAAATTTCTAGAACAATAAAATTTTTCTTCTTGAAATAGGAGAATCACTCAGTGGAAGAATATGCGGCTAAATTAATGAATTTAGTTGCCTTTTCACTAGAAGTTTCTACAAGTGCATCTTTGAAGGCATCCATTTTTAAATCAAGGACAAGGACATATATTTTCTCAAATAATTCTGTGATTTTTAAAAGGGATTATATATATATGATCAATAGAGTGATACTGGTATAAAGATACATCTCAAGAAATATGGGTGGAGGAATCATGTTGATACCTATGGGAACTAGTGGAAACTATAATGTTGGGAATAAGTGGAAGTGGTACACTGATTTCCATGGTGGTGGTATGACTTAGAATCAAATGTAAAGATCGGTGAATCTTCCTCCTAAACCAAAGAGTAAGTTGGGATTTTTTTAGTGTGTATATTTTGAGCACATGAAGCAATATTGTTTGACACCCCCTAGAGCATGCCACAATTTCAACTAGATAGGAAATATTTAGTTCTATTATCACAATGATCCAATGATGGATTCTTAGGATACATATCATTTTTCACAGACACTGTATACTTCAATGGGATGAGTATAATATAATAACACTCATCAGTTGAAATGATCACAAAATGATGATTCAAGGAGTACCATGAATCATTAACTAGTGCAATATAAACATGGTAAAAAAGAGAAAATTAAACCAAGTAAGCATTTGTATGGAGATGATAAAATGATCATGGTTGATCACTTTATACCTTTGATAGTGATAATCATGATTCTTATGAATTCTACCCTTATACATGATTTTTTTGATATGGGTGAATCCCATTTGTTAATTTATTCTATTGTTGTTGATCTTCTGGATTTTTATGTTGAGAAGATGCCTTCTATTTTGAAATTTCCATCTTTTCTTAGATAAAGAGAATGTAGAGCCTTTATGTGAAAATCATGTTCTATAACTATCAATGGTGATGAATTAATTTAGGATTTATTTGTGATTGATATAGATCTTTATTAATTAATATTCAGTATTGATTGTTTCATAATGTTAAATGCTCACATCGAATATTATACTCAAAGGGTTAGTTTTACAACTAGTGATTAAGTTGAGCACCTATTTAGGGTAGATCAGAATATAAAGGTAGGTGCAACAAGATTTTTGGCACCAGCGGTTGGAACTATCTTATACCAATTGGTGGTTTTAAAATTGGAATTGGTGGATGAAATCAAGAATAGTGGTTTTACAAATTTTGTTGATCAGTTTCCAAAATTTTTCCTCGATAATTTCTTAGGGTTTAAACCCACAATATAAGTGGAGTTTACAATTGATCTCCTCATGGGGACCAGTCATATTTACCTTCAATCTTACTGGATGGTAGCTACAAAATTAAGGGAATTTATAGTCTAATTGGAAGAGTTGGAAACCAAATGGTTCATTCAGCCTAGTATGTATCCATGGGTAGAACCAATTCTATTTGTGAAAAAGGTGGATGAAACACTTAAAATTCATGTAAACTATCATAGGATTAACCAAGTTATGATAAAAAATTAGTATCCTCTTCAATGAATTTATGATATATTCTATAAATTTAGGGGATCATAATGGTTCTATAAAATTGAATTATGTTCAGGATATCATAAATTTTGGGTTTAGTAGGAAGATATTCCAAATACATCTTTCAGATGTAGATATGGAAATTACAAGTATGTGTTTATGGATTTCAATCTTATGAATTCACCATAAATCTTTATGGAATTTATAAATTAGATATTTCAAAGTTATTTAGATTATTTTGTGGTGCTGTTTGTGGATGAAATACTAGTGTATTATAGGAAAAAGTTTTAGAATGTGGAACACTTAGTGATAGTGTTGGGTATTTTTTGGGATCATCATCTATATTCCAAAATTCAAATTATGATTTTTAGATATAATAGGTATGTTTACTTGGCCACATTATCTATAAAAAATTTATTTCTATGGATCCAAAAAGGATAGAAGCTGTGATCTTTGAGGAACCACCAAGGAATGTCTTTGAGATACACAGTTTCCTTAGTATAGTAGGCTATTACCAATGTTTTATTTGTGACATTTCTTGAATAGATTCACCAATTAAAGATTTTACAAGAAAGAGTGTTCCATTCAAATGGAATAATGAATTTCATAATTATTTTCAAGTGCTTAAGTTTTTCATTACGTGAATACTAATCTTGAAATTAATGGAATCAATACAAGGTTATGTTGTATATTTTGATTCTTTAGGATCAGGGTTGGGGTGTTTTCTCATGTAGGGAGATCATGTTGTTGCTTATGGCTCATAGTAGTTACAATTTCATGAGAAGAAATACCCAACACATGATTTGGAATTGGATGCTAGAGTCCATGCTTTGAATACTTGGCATCATTAACTATTTGGTGAGAAATTTTTAGTGTTTACAAATTATAATAACTTGAAACAAATTTTCTAAAAAAGATATTTGAATCTGATATAAATAAGATGGCTGAAGTATCTCAAAATTTTTGACTTTGACTTTATTTCAGTGGTGCATGAATTAAGTAGAAATTCATATGGTCAGTTGATGAAATAGTATTAATATAATTGGAAGTTTATGTCAATGATAACATAAACACACTTGTATTGTGAATACTAAGGTAGTGTTGTATTCTTATTTATGGTTTATTTTGTACCTGATTTGGTTGATAAGGTCAAAGAGGCACTCACATATGATTCTAAATGTGTTTCTATGAGGTCAAAAATAAATATCAGGGAGACTATTGAGGGATGAAAGCCTAAAAGATGATTAGTGTTTTGTTTTTGTGATCAGATGGTCATACATTTGGCTTGTCAGGAACAACTTCTTAATTCTTATCACCATTCTAGATGGGATACTCATCACGGAATACAAAATATGTATAATAAACTGGAAGATTTTTTTTAGGTGGGAATGAAAAGAAGAGTGACTGAGTTTGTTATGAGATCCCTCACCTATCAGCAGGTTATGGAAGAGTACCAGTGGCAAGTGGGTATGCTGTAGTCTTTACCTATTCCTATTTGGAAATGGGAGCAAATAACTATGTATTTTGTAAGAAGTATACCAAGTAAATTTTGAAAACATGATTCCATATGGGTGATAGTGGATTGAATAAAAAATTAGGCCCATTTCATCCATATTCATGGATCTCATATGGTGAAAGAATTTTCAAAAATATATATTATAGAAGTGTAAAAAAGGAATGGTATACCAATTTCAATAGTATTAGATAGAGACCCCAAGTTTACATCTCATTTTTTAAAATATTTATAAGAAGACCATGGGAGTTAGTTGGCTATGAGCATGGAATATCATCCTCAAATAGATGTAAAATTTAAAAGAATGATACAAAAATTGGAATACATGCTTCAGTATTGTGTAATGTATTTTGGTGGCTTGTGGGAGGAGCACATGCCATTAATGGAGTTTTCATATAATAGAAATTATTAATCCTTGATAAATATTTATTCTTTTGAAGCATTTTATGGGTGTCCTTATTATTCTCCACTTTTCTTGGTTGAAATAGGTGAGACTTTACCAGTTGGACTAAGCCTTATGCAAGAGATAATAAAGAAGATTCAGTTAATTGGAAAGAGGATGGATATGGCATAGATTCATCAGAAATCATATGAAAATAATCATCGATGATCATTTTAATTTGAGGTGATTGATCATGTGTTCTTGAGAATATCTCAAAGGCTTGTTCATCGTCATTTTGGGAATAAGGGAAATTTTTATCTTTGATATATATGCCCTTTTGATATACTTGAATGGGTTGGTGAGGTGGAATATCAGTGATATTTTCCACCAAGGTTCATTTCGTTGCATAATGTGTTTCATGTATCTAAATTGAAGAAGTATAAACATGATCCTAACCATGTGATTCAGTGAGATCATTTTTACCTAGTGTTAGATGCTATATTGGTTCATCTACCAGTACAGGTTACAGATAGGCAAGAGAATGTATTGTGTGGGAAAATCATCGGTCTAGTGTGGGTTTTATGGAAACATGGTCAGATTTTGGAAGAAACATGGGAATGCGAGAAGTAGATGGTCAAAAAATAGAAAAAAGTATTTCAGGCCAATGGTGGTTTTCAACTATCCAAGGATGGAAATACCAATGGTGAGGAGAATGTAGAACCCTTGGTTTTAGGTATTTAACCCTTTATTTATGTTAAGTATATAGAGTGATTGAGTTATGTTTCAAGAGGTTTGGAGATGTTTTATAATGTCTTTGGGGATTTTATGAAGGTGAAACATTTGAGCACACCTCCCAAGATACTCTTTAACTGAAACGGTGGGAAATGAGTAGGCACATGGTTATGATCATGGTTTGGCCAAACCGTGGAGCCACCCTGGAGTAATAATGAAATTTTGTAGAGAGAGGTTTATCATGGTTGGCATATGGTTTTTATAATCATGTGATACTATCATGAGAAGGGTGTTTGAGGGTAGTGGCTAATATATAGTAAGTGTACAGTTTTCTTAATTTTTCACCCTAACTATGCACCATTAAAAAATAGATCTAGATTTTTTGGATAAAACTTGGTTTACCTTCTTAATGATTTTTCCCCATAATATGATCTTAACATAAATTCCACTCCTTTTAAGGTATGTATTTACCTTTCCTCTTGATCCATGAGCGATCCTTAGGTGAATCTAAGTTCATTGGAGGCCCGAATTATTTTGTAAGTTCCCGTTCTTGGTTTTTTTCCTTATATTTATTCTTATTACCTATCTTGGAATCATATACCTAATCCATTGGGGATATATTCATGTTGTGAGATTATAATGATGTTGTGTTATGGTTGTTTTTTAAGGGAACAAGATGTAAGTTTTTTAAGAGCATCAAGGTGGGTTTATAGAGTTTTGTACCATTTTTTGTTTTCTCCAATGGTTGTGAGGTAGGTGACTTCACTCTCAACTCCTCTTTTTAGAACTTGAAGGCTTTATTTAAAATTGATTGAATTTCATGAATTGAAATTTGAAATTGATGTGTGTTTCTTGGTAGAAAAATTATTCAGTGATGGTTTTATGAAATTGTGGAATTGGATGGTTTTTTTAGAAAGTGTTTTGGTTCATGATTTTAAAATGACGATTTCAAAATTATGCTTCAGTTTTAAATTCATGGAAAAATGTTTGGGTATTTTTTTTGGTAAAATAAATGTTTTATTGAAATAGATTGGCATGGGTTTTTTAGAATATATGATTGGTGTGAGTTAATTTCATTAACATGAATCTGAATAAGGTGTGTGTACCATTGGGGTATAATGATGTGAAACTATTGAAAGGTCATGTTCCATTGGGGAACTTGAGATATTGTTACCTTGTAATGACTTGGTAGATCGACGAGAGACCACTCATGAGTATAAAACTATCACCTTGGCATGCATGTGCAGATGTGAGGAATAGAATGAGTATGACAAAATGGAATGTGAAGAATTGTTTTAATGACTTGTTTGTTTTATTTCCATGGAAACCTATTTTGGTTTAGAAATTATTTTATGCTTTGATATAAACAATTTTAAATTGTTTTAAACTATTTATTAAAAATTTTATAACATGTTATATACTAGTGGTGTGAGTTAGAAATTAATTGGGGAAATCCTAATATGTTTTATACTCACCCCTACTATAGGGACCTCACCTTAAACAATACACATTCTAGTGTTTTTGACATAGAATTAACATTATAGTATCTTTTTAGTTTAGAGTTTTAGAGAAATTAAGACAAACACTTACAAATTAAACCCATACATTACAAGTGGAAAATTTTAATTAGTATCCATTTTTCCACTTAAATAACATTCTAAAATAAAACATGGTTTCTTTCCACGATATAACATCAAATTTTTTATCTTTTCCTCATCCTTGTCCCTAATCATCCTTTAACCCTGTGATCTTTTTTTAAACTTGGTATGAGAACAAAAATCTTAGTAAGGGACATAAAAAGGAATAAAACCATTAGTCTACTGAAAAACAAGAAAACCCATTTATGTTTATTTGATAGAATGAAACAAAACATATTTACATAAATAACACAGATTCATTTTCTCAAATAAAATAATTAAAACCAATAGAAAGAAATTAAAACTCTTTAGGTGAATTAGATCATCATGTACATAAAAACCTTTAAATTTGAATAACCATACATACGTCTTCTAATATTATTATTACCCAATTCATTGGAGATCTATAGTGGGGATCATAATTCAAATAAGTTATTTCAGGATCACCTATGGGCTATAATGAGGATCAAACCTTAGTATAAGATCTATTGGTCTCACCAATTTCATATACTTCTCAAGTTACATTTTATGAATAAAACACTTTCATCATAAAAAACTTTTAATAACTCTTTAAATCAAATATGAAAAACACTTTCATATAAAAATACCATTTTCTTTTAAAAAACCATTTACAATACCAAAACACCATTTTATTTGAAAAACCATTTACAATACCAAAATACCCCAAAAGATAAATATTGTTCTTCATTTAAGGAAACATGGAATATTATAAAGGAATCCAAAAATAAAATAATGGCCATAGTGGTGGAAAATTTATTATCCCCATTCACATTAATAATAAAACATTTCTTTTTTTGTCAATAAATTCCATATAAAACACATAAAAATAATACTTTTAAAACATTAAAAATAGAAATAAAAATTCCATCATAATAAATTTATATAAAAAAATAATAAATATCAAGAATATTTACATGTAGAAAAAGATTTTGAAATTAAATCCTTAAACATTAAAAGTGTCCCATACCACTTTAAACATTTAAATCATAAGAACCACGAAGGAATAAAATTTAAAAAAACCTTAAATAACATAATAATAAATAAATTCATGATATTATATCTCAATTAGGCTGTATATATATCTCATAAAATAAGGTGGGTGTATAACATCAAGATATGCCTCAATAAATGGAGATTAAGAAAAAGTCTATTATCTTGAGTCTGACTCATCATGTACAATATTTACCTTCCAAAATAATAAAATTAGGACATTATTTACTTTATTGATAACCTTTTTAAAATTTATTATTCATTTTATATCACTTATTATCATGTTATTACATTTAATTAATTATTTAAGTTTACATCGAATGTTTTGATGATATTCAGTACTTGAGTCCAAAATGAATTTGGTATGATGTTTATAGTCAAGGTGTTCATTAGAAATCATACCCAGAATAATATTCATGATATAAAAATCAATTTTATACATAAATTATACTTTTAAATCCATCCATTACATATGGATATGAAAAATGAACTATGTTACAATCATAGAGATAGTAAGTCGTACATACGCATGAGTGACGTTTCCATTTTTTGATGATCATCATGGAAAGAAGGTAAGTATTATTTTATTTTTAAAAAATAATAATAATACCATTAATACCATATTAATATTTTAAATATACTTATATATATATATCATCCATGTGATGTGGTGATGAAAAACGAATCACATCGCTTCGTGGAGGTGATAGTTGACACGTACACACAAATGACATTATCATTTTTATGTACATAGAAAGGTAGGAATGTAAATGATATAACATTATTTAATAATGATAAATATTTCATGAATATCATATATAAACATTAATTCCAACATTATAACAAGTCTTGATATACGGTTATGAAAAAAAATTATATCGGTTTGCGAGGTGGTAGTCCACCGTACAAATGAACGATTAATTATTTTCTCATTTGATGGAAGTGGAGGTGGATTTGGGTGATGATATTAACATAATAAAATCTCAGTATATTGGGGATACTTTATTTATGATTTAATCATGGTTTAAGATGATTTTAATGAAGTGGAATAGGAAACAATACAAAAACACTTAATAAAAAATGATACCTTTTATTCAGACAATATCCTTTGATTAATAACTCAACACCTATAAGGTTAGTGTTATGACTAAAATAAGGCCTCTAGAATATGAGGAGGGATTATAAGAAGGCATTTTATCATATATTTAATTAAACAAATATGTTTTTAAGTGTGATGAATATATAAGAAGATGTGTCCTTTTATAAGAGGAGGAGGGGCACTCTTGGAAATATTCAAAATATTAAAATAATATAAATTAATTTTATAATACAAATGGATCCACAATTATTAATTTAGAATATAAGATGATTTTGGGTATAAATAAATTCCTTAAATAAATATTAGAAAAGTTTTTACTATTTTTTAATCCTTATATTTTTATATTTAACCTTTTTAATTCTTACCGTGATATCATGTAATTTACACTTTGAGGGTTAATATAATTATTATAAAATGAAAAATACTAATAAATGAGTCATTGATGAAATTTTAATACTTATTCCAATAATTTATCTAAATTTAATATTTTTTTGAATTTTATATCATTTAATAAAATATTAATTATTTTAAAATATCATTAATATCAATATTGACACTATTCATCACTTAAATTTTTAAAATTATCATAACAACATGATATATTTAAAATAAATCTTTTAAATAATTATTAAAATTTAAAATTAATCCATAAAATTTTTGGATGACATTAATTATATCAAATTATATATATATTTTTAATATTTTTAATATCATTTATTTGATTCATCCATTAATTTAACAATTACTACATCATCATTGCGTCATCATTTAAGGTAATTATTTTATCACTAAAAATTATACATAAATTACCATTATGTAGATAAATATTTTAGATTTATAATTTTTTTATAGTCTAACATATCCCTTATATAACCCCATATTAAAAATATTTCTCTTATTAAAAACAAAAGTATAACAAAACCGACTTTCCTTTGAATATAAAATTATAAAGGTTATATTATCATCTAGAAAAAAATAAATGGCATCATAACCTATCATCTAATGATTAGGGTTAAAAAATATCCATACAATAAAATTAGGATATATTTTATGGTAATTTTATAATATTTATAATATTTTATTTACACTTAATTATAGGATTTACCCTTAACCTTGGTAATAAAAATTACCAAAATTACTGTTCAAATTTTGTCAAAAAGGACCTATTTAATAAATTTTTACGATATAATTTCAAATAAGGAATAAATTTTTTTCAAAATTAAATACTCATAATTTAAATAAATAAATTAAAAATTAATCCCATTGACGGATCGAGAAAACAAGTTTTTAAAGTAAACATGTCCAAAAGATTGAAATGTTTTTATATCGAAATTAAATGTGAAATTAATTTCAATTACCTTAATTGGATTAAGTTATAAAATATTTATCTAATTATAATTTAAAACCAGTCTAAAATATAATCTAAAAATGTAAATAAATCAGATGAAAAAGTAGTTTTCAATTAAAATATAGTATTTTTCACTATTTATCAAAAAACGAATCTTATCAGAAAAATACAAAATATTAAACCAAAGTAAATTTTGATACATAAATTTCAAATAATAAGTTCATTTTGTCAAATAGAGTTTATAAAAGTGTCAAAAACTAGATTTAAAACAAGTGCGACATTAAAAAGCTGTAAATATGCCTTTTTAGAAAAATATTTCTTTTATCCATAAAATTGGATTTGTTATTATATCATGTATAGAAAACACATAAGATGAATGTTAAATATTAGATTAAATATATATATACATATATATATATATATCATTAATATAATCCAATAAGAGAGATTTTATTATTTTTTTATAAAACACACTTTTGCACATTTAAATAATTTTTCTGAATTTTTTTTTATTTTAAAAAAGGGTTTTATTTTCATTTATAATTAATTGTCCAAAAAATAATTAATTATATATAAATTTTCAAACCATATTTTAATAATTTAGTTAATCATGTCCATTCCTCCTATTCTAATAGCTATACGATAACTACCATATTAAATAATAATATTTAGTTGTTTATTTAAGCTTGATGTGGCGTATCATGTATGCTATTGAACATATTGTTTAATTTAAAAAAACTCAAGATGTTACACCTTCTTAATCACTTTGGTGAATTTTAAGATGTTTTATATTAAGTCATAGGTAAAGGAAAGTTATCTCAGTTCTTTAGTGATGCATCGTGATACCTTGGGCATAGATTGTTGAGTTGGTACGTAGAGCTAGTTGGGAGTTTTTGAGTTAATTTATTTCACGACTTTGAGTTTTGTTGGTGTTGGTTTCCTAATTATACTCTCATATAGTCTGGTTTGGTTTAGTTTTATTTGAGTTGTATTTTGTAATCATGCATCATATATAGGTTGTTTGGTAGTGGTTACTTTGGTTTTTTTATTTTATTTTTAGAGGTAAAATCATCCCCCAATTGATTATGAATCCCTTTGAATTTATTTATAGCCTTTAGTTTCTTGGGGATGTCACCTAAGGCTAGTAAAAAATCCCCTTCTTCCCAATATAATGGGTGAGGGGCAATATGTTATAAACATGTCTATCCCTATAAAGAAAAATAGGGAAAAAATACTTCCCCATTCAATGGAATAATGTGGATGTTTAGGAGAACATATCTTAATCAACATAAAATCTATGGGGGTATCGTCAAAGTAATAGGAAGTATTGTTATTAAAGAAATATAGGAGTAAGGGTAATTTTAATGTGTTGGTATATCCATGAAAGACAATAATTGGTTTCAATAGTTTTCATTGGTAGTATTCTAAGATTATTGTAATAAAAAACATCTATAATGGTTCATAAATAGAGTGTGAATATTCCAAAAGCATATCCCATAGGAGTGTCTAGCCAGACAAACAGTCTTAGGACCACACATCCTGTATTAGAGTGATGGTCAAGTCAATTATATACTAACCCTTTTTGGGGTGATAACCCCTAGGTTTATATATTCCACAACCACATCAACTTTCCAATATCTAGGTATGGACACATTTTCTAGGAAACTACACACACTTTTACTTTACCAAAATATAGGATGGGGTTTCCACCATGGAAAAGATTGAGCTTTATAATGGTTTTGGTAAATCTTTATTCAAAAGAATATGTGGAAGGGAAAATAATATATACTTGTAAATACCTATAAATTCACGAGTAATATAGTAATTTTTTCCATGGAAATGTATGAACCACACACAATGGGATAGGTGGTGAATATTTCATGAGTCCCAAAGAATAAAAATTAAGATGAAAAAACTCACTTATGGATTGGGTAGAAATTAAACAAAAACCTATTGAAAGATAGGGATTAAAATTGATCTTAAAATACCATGAAAAAATATATTTCATGATATAACATCTAAAATAGAAATTATATACATTAAAGAAATGAAATTAGGGATATACTACAAAACATGTCTCAAAGAGAGGAATTTGAGATGAGAAACCGTTACCTATTGTTCTGAATTCCACAAACATAATTTAACACCTATATCACAAACATATATATCTTAATCACTTAATTAATAAACTTATTCATATTTTATTTTCAATTATACTCTTCATATATAGTTATTCACTATATGAATTCTAGTTAGAATACTTATTTTCCCACATTAGGTGTTTATAGTTTGATAATTTATACTAGTTTTGTAAAATTATTATTATTATTTATTATTCTACCAAATTTAATCATTACTAGATAATATTAGGTATTTAAATAGAAAATTTTTATTTATTTATAATTTTATTATCCCATTCTATCACTATTTTAGTTATGTTGTGTGAAGAGGAATCAGTGATGACTTATTTCAGAAAATTTTGTGACCAAAGATAATATTTAAATAATAAGTTAAATAAATAATATATAAATTCAATAACCATAACATAAAAAATATATAAATATTTATGTTATATTATTCTAGTAATTAATTTCTCGTTGTCATCCATGATATAAATTCATAACATTGTTCAAGCAGGTGGTTAAACAGATGCAAACATGAACATACCATGATTAATGGATGATTATGAGGTGGTTTAGTTGTAGTATTATTATACCATAAGAATAATGATATTATTAAGTTATAATAGTTTTATATATTATATTTTAAATTAATTAAAATAATAATTAATGGATATAAAAATATTACATAATACGAATAAATTTTTTTCACCTAGTATAATTGTTTTAAACGATTGAATTAATGATGATCATTTGTTGATCATATCATTAATTGGTTATAAATTTTTTCATAACCAAGAATTAATTATATCAAAAAAATAATATTTATCAATTAGAACCATTATCATGAAAATCCATATAAGGTGGCGATGAAAAGAAAAATAGAAATCAATCACCCAATCGAGACAGTACTCCATACGTATGCATGGATGTTGATTTATTTCCCATAGAAAAGGAAGAGAAATAATTTATTTTATCATTTAATAATATAAAATATTTAATAAATATCATAATTATATATTAAATTCAATATTATTAGTATCTATGTAGGTTGATAATGGAAAACGAAACATGACGATTTGTCAAGACGGTAGTCCGCACACACACAAATATCGTTTTTGCTTTTTTTAAGGGAAAAATAGAAAGTTGATTAATGTTTATTCCCAAAATATAAAAAATTTAAATATACCATAAATAAATAATTAATAATATAATATTTTTAAAATCAATTTTAAATTCAAAGGTAAAAGGAAAATATTTTAGTGAAAATATTGAACTTAAGTTGAGAACTTTGGGTTTCTCTTGAAGGATTTCTTATAAAATAAGTGATTAAGAAAATTTATTATGAATTAAAGTTTATGGGAGTGAAATAGTATGATATGTAAAGGATAATAGATATATTTTCAAGAGTAAACTGAATTTTTAGAATCATATTGAAGGAGTGGTGAGAGGCCCCTTTTATAAGTGATGAGAATGACATTTTTTTAAATATTTAAAATTAATATAAATGGAACACTTGTTAAACATGTCAAATGGATCAAAAAATAGACAATTATTGAGTGGAGAGTGATATAAGGTCCATAATATCTAAAAAAATCAATTAAAAACATTTTTAAACATGTTTTATTCTTTTTACAATTTGAATTATTACGTTTTCCATTTAATTTTTTACCGTGATAACTAGTTTTCACTTAACGAACCTTAATCTTTATGCCTAAAAATAATGTTGTACCTATAAAATAATTTAGACCTACTAATTATTAATTTTAAATAAATTTTTTCTAATTTAATTTCTTTAATTATTAAAAATTAATTTTAATATGATAGATTTATACTATATTAAAACAATTTTTGAGAAGTAATATTTCTTGAGTTCTAAAATATCAATCATAGATTTGTAAAATATAATAAATATTTTAAAATTTATAATGTAAATTATAAAATACATATTTTTTTAAATAAATGGGTATAATTAATTTCTAATTCATACTTATATAGTGATAATTGTATAAAATTCACAATATTAATAAAAACAGTATATAAAACTTCACAAAAATTATTTTTTTTAGAAAAATACCAAAAATTTAATATTAAGATAATATATTTATGATGGATTAAAAATAAAATTTTATTTTGTTAAAATAAAACTCCAATATTCAAAAATTAAAATTTTAAATATACTCATGAATAAAGGCTCTTTAGAGTCCACATTGCTTGATAGTATAGGATATGATGTTTACTTTCTATAACATGGTCTTGGGTATTATATTAAACTTGACCAATTACTATTATTTTTGATAAATAAATATGATATATATTATACTTGTGAAGTAATAAATTAATATACTAAAATACCAATCTCCACTAATTGATTTTTTGGTTATGGGGCCACACACATCAAAATGGATCAATTTTAGAGGTTCAATGGTTTTAATTTTACATCATTTCGAATATCTCTTTACCATATTTCCTTTCTTGTAAGTTTCTACAAAATAAATTAGTATATTATTTTAAAATATAAATATTTCTCATATATTCTTCCTTAATGAGTTTCCTTATAACCTTTTGTCCAAATTGTTCAAGTTTTATATTCCATAAATCACTTTCTTCTTGCAAACATAGATAATAATCATTACGATACTTTAGAAATTGAAATAGGATGCCTGGGGTTCTTAACCAATTTTTAAAAATAGATCTATATTTAAAAAAATTTAAAATTAAACCATTTATCCTAAAAATAACCTAATTTCCAGCATCACATTTCTTTGACACACTAAATAGATTATGCTTTCATCCATCAATAAACACAATATCTTCTCGGGTGATTTGATTTTTACCAATATCTAATATTACAATACCTTTAACATTGATAGAGATATAATTGTTAAATGTCATAGATAATATATCATAATTCTCATCTTTTTTAGGTTTCTCAAATAACCTATCATGTGAGATAAACATCAATTATCCATGATTTATGGTTTTTCTGTTTTTTAATATTTAAATTTCACTTCAACTACATTTTTCTATTTCATAATTAGGATTTGATTATGACCATTCCCTAACCTATGAAATATATTTAACTAAGTAGGAATAAATTCAACACACATATATGAACTGTGCCCTTGTTGATCACACCTTTAACACACCTCTTGAAAGCATTGAAAACTATTTCTCACTTTTGGATTCTTTTTAAACATTTGATGCCTTTGCTGAGTTATCTCCTATGATTTATATCTACCCCTTTATTTATAATATGTTATTAGTATAAGAAGATACATATTTTACTATTAGTTATAAAACTTATATTCAAATATGCCACATCCCTAGTGGTACTCTTGAAATCTTCCATTATAATAAAAATCATGCAACTGAAAAGGTTTACGTATTTCTCTATTTTCACCACTTGAATGAGTTGATATCACAATGTCATTTTTTGGATTCCTTCCTTGAATATTTTTATAGATGAAATCCATTTTTATATATTTATATCTTTATAAATTGTATAATATTTTAGTATTTCTTTATAAAATTTAGTTTTTCTATGTTGCAATTTATTATATGCTTCTTCAGTGGAAGTAGTCTCCCTTTTCATCATAACGTTTGTAGAATTTTCCTTTTCATACCTCACATCTTTATTAGAGTAGATACTTGATGTATGTTTATTATAAGATTTTCCTTTTTCTATAACATCCTTGTTCTTATTAAATTTAATTTTCTCATCCCAATTCTTGGTTTCATCATTATTCATTATGAGTTGAAAAATTTCCTTATATCCCAAGATAATGGTGGAAGTCATGTCTTCAATGATTTTTATCTTTTTTGGAAATATAAAGATCTAGCATCTCAATTTATCTTACAAGACAATCTTTTTCATCCAAAATTTTATTTTTCTTATCTTATCCTCTTTTCAGATGATTGTTTTCCTCTCATAGTCTTCCAATATGTTTTAAACACATCTTAATCTCTATTATCATTGTATATTCATTAGTATTTTCTACTTACTATACTAAAAAATAATCATTGAATCAAGATTCATCTTATAACGAGTTTATCTCTTCTTCCTCTTGTTCTATGATCACTCTTTGAGAGACACCTCTAGGAGATTCCTCTTCACCACTTTCTTCACTATCAAACACAACTTCAACTGAAAAAAATTTCCTACTAAAGTAACTTAGTGAAAAATTCTTCTTTCCTTTTGATTTATCATGTGACAGATATCTAGAATTGGTTTTACTTAAATATTCCTTGGTATCATTTTCTCTTCTAAGTTTCATAGGATAGTTAGCCAATAAATGAAATTTTTTCCCAAAATTACAACATTTTAATGGTTTTTTACCTATATACTTACCTCTTCCACCTCTTGTGAAATTTATTGACATGATAGAAAGAGTTTTTTCACAATCTTCCATTATATATCCTTTATTTGAGCAGTTCTACTTCTCATATAACTTTATACCTTTAAAAGAATTAAAATAAATTTTCTTTTCCTACTTTCCCTTTAACTTAAGTGAAAATCCTCTTCTTATATCATAATTGATTCAAGTAATATGAATTTCATAAATTGTGAAGTCATCAATACATCCATCTTTGATAGCTAATATCATTACATCAAATTTATCTTGAAGGATCCTCATTAGTTTCTTAACCACAATGGTTCCTTCTAGAGTTTCCCCAAACCCTTTAATTTTACTAAAAATAAGATTTAATCTTGTGAAAAAGTGATCAAAAGTATCATCCTTATACATCATAATGTATTAAAACTATTGTTGAATAATTTTTAACTTTTCTTATTTTACCTTTTTATTTCCATCATAAATGTTGTGAATATTATTCCAGATAACATTCATATATTTTCATTACATGAACTTTGTTAGCTCTTTTTAAGATACAAATAGAATAGAAAATTCATAGCACTTCTATCATTTTCAATGTTCCTCTTGTTGGATAAGAACCATGTTGAGGCTTCATTAGGAATAGTGAATCTATATTGCACAGAGTTAAAAACATCTATCCCCAAAGAGATAATGTAAGGAACAATTCTTTCTTTCCATGAGTGAATCATTTTTCTATCAAATGTTGGGATGGTTTTTCTATTAATAATTTTTTTTAATCCATTTAGTGCACTTTAAGAGAGAAAATAGAGAATAAACCTGATCCCTAATACCAATTTTTTGATCACATAAAGGGTGAAACACACTGGGGAGGGGGGGGGGGGGTGAATTAGTGTGTATAGTTTTAAAATCCATCCACTATCATTATTTTTTCATCACCTATCTCCCAAGTTACTAACCAATATAAAAACAATAAAGACACAACAAGTTTGACTACATCCTTTATGAGACATTGTTATTATCCCTTTCACACAATTCTCTTATTATTATTATCAAAAGGAACTCAATCAAGGGTATGACCTTGAACTTGTACAACTATTGACACCAACCAGTTACATTTTCATATCAACAAAACAAATAACTCCTACTCAAGAATGACCACTAATCAGTGTATGAGAATTTATATAGACCCTATATGATTATCTTCTTCCTCTTCCTTGCATAAAAATCCACTTAGGATATTCTTAGTGTTTCTTATTATTCTTCCTTTTCTTTGATATAAAAAATATATATTTTCCATATAATTATCAACACTTCTATCTCATCTTCACTTTTTATTCATCTCTATAGAATATCATGTGATTATTGTTTTCATAATTTTTATGAAGATATCCTTGGATTTTGGTAGGCTTGGATTCATTAAAACTCATAATATTTGAGTCAATAATTTATTCAAAAAGACTCAAACATTTGTTTTTCCTCATGGTCATTGAATTATCACATTCCTTATTCACTGAACCCCTTAAATTTTCACATGAACATTTAAAAAATATAAAGAAATGGATTTTAAACTACATGTGATATTCAAATAATCAAAAACTTATCTTCCCCATAAAAACTACAACTTTATTTATTTTAAATATTTCCAAATGAATGGAATCATGCATCTTTTCCATGTGAACCTCATCTCAATTTACTCCCACATTGGTTAAATCATGACCATCATAAATTATCATAATGTACAATCCTTGAAGAAAAAAAATTTAGTAGTGAATGATTTCAATATATTTAGAATAAATATTTCTGGAAACTTAAATTTTCACCCAGCAGACTCCAGTAAAAATTTTATAATCATTTAAGTAATTATTCCTTTATACCTACTTCATGATCATTTCCAATAGACAATGAGAATAAAATGTCTGTATTAGTTGGTATCAATCACATGTATAAGTATGGATCATCCATATAAAGAACCTTTAAATCAATCACATTAACAAATATAAGATCGACTATATGGAAAAAATTTAGATTGACTGCATGACCATCCTGGATCAACCAAATGTAAAAACTCAACTAATCATGCAGATGAAAAGTGACCATAATATATGTAGTTAGTGGATCGACTACATGTACATTTTTTTCATGCCTCAGTCTAAAAATTCCTAACTCTTTGTATTTTTAACTGAGGCACCCTGAAACCCTCTCAAGGGATTCTTAAAACTAGAAACTCACCTCTCAATAATTTCAAAACATATAATAATTTCATTCATTATAGGGATGGAAATTGGATGCCTCTAACAACTACCTCAAATATTGGGAAACATCCATATTCTATAATCAATTTTAAACATCAATTTTACTTCATAAATACATGTCTTTAACATGAAGAGTATTTCATCAATCGTTAGACTTAAAATGTATTGAAAAAAATACAACGCCATACTCAAGAAGGTCTAACAAATATAATTATGTAATTTAGAGATTTATATTGGTAAAATAAATTTTCTAATAATCACCTAAATATTAGGTAAGAGTGATGTTTTCCTAATTTAAATAAAGTTTTAAATATGAAAAAAAAAATTTTTTAAAAGGGAAATACACGATTGAAAACATTATCCATGATATATGGATGAGGTAAATAAAGATTGGGTTTGTCTCATATGAGTAGTTTACTCTAATTAGTAACAAGAATAAATATTATTCATAATTTTGTGCAAGGAAATTAAATTATTCAATATTTTCTTAAAAAACACCTTATCTTCACCAATAAATACCACTGTTATTCATTTATTTCTAATCACTTCTAAATAATCCTTCCTTTGAATAATCTCTACCAAAAAATCTCTCTAAACCCTAATATATATTTGGTGAAGCCTAAGTATAATCAAATTAAAATCCAAAAAAACCTTAAAGTGTATAACAATGGGGGTATCTCAATGAAAAGGTATCAAATGAAGGGTTTCTAATGAATAGATAAAACTTATTCAATGTAGTGGATGATAATAGAAACATAATTTCCAAGATCACCAATGTAAAACCAAAATAATATATAAAAAATGAACAATGAATACCTTACACTAAATATGGTTATTATTATTTTCTTTGACCAGTGATTCATGGAGATTATTAGTAATAACCAATTAAATATTACCTTAGATTGATCTAAATCACCTAACACTTGGGTGGTATTCTACGCAACTCACAAGATTAAGTGGAAAAGAGATAAGGATAAAGAGATATTCCAAGGTGAATTTCATTGAGTAATCTTGGGAAAGGATCTCACCAACCATTATAATGGTGGATGAAACCTTATATTGGTCTCAAGACACTCCTGAGCCTTCCATGACCTTTAATCGTATGTTTTGAAATGTTTGAGTAAATATTTCAGCCACAAATCTTGTAACTTTTGGACGATTTTTATTCTCCCCAAATTTTCATCAAGTGAAATGATATTGAATAATGATATCAATTTATAGAATATTCTTGAATGTTATAATGTTTTGATTACTCTTCAATCATAATATGAATTGTACATTATGATTCACAATGCCTTAATATATAGACAATAATATAGTCTTATTGGCTTTAACATAGGCCATATGATATCTCTATATTATATTAAATGATATACTCGAAGATACACAAAATTAATTTTATACCAAAATACATCACCATATCTCACACTATAATATAGAATTAAATACATCATAAGTATCTATGGATTTAAGTAATATCTCCATTAATATCCCACTTGCACTAAAGCCTCATAGAATTTTTTCCACTTCACTTTATATTGTATCATATACAATAAATTTATAAATTATTTCCAAAATTACTTTTGGATATCTTCCAAAAAACTTTTGGAAATATATTATCAAATTAATCATGTATCACATCATATGAAATAATTTTTAAATATCCATCCAGAAATCATTTTGAATAATATCTAAAAAAAATTTGTGGAATTATTCAAGTTTCATAAAACTCAATTCCCGTTTATTCGACCAAAAAGTGTGATATCATAATCCTTTGTAGCATTGAAAAAATATAGAATTCATATATTTAAGAAAAGAGAAACCTCTAGAAAATAAATAGTGCTAATCAAGATTCAAAGGGATCTAGTGTGATCTTCATCAAACACATGTATCTCTATACATATGTCCACTAGTTGTATCATAAAAACTCTTTCATTTCTATATGACCCCTTTGCATAAGATATCTAGTAACCATAATACACAGAGTGTGTCAATCATATATAACTACTCATATGTTTTTGATTATTCGAGTATAGACTAACTAGGTTAATGAATATATCACATTCCATTCACCTTAAGAAGATGGGAACATCACATGCCCCTTAAACCAAATAGGTAATCACATAAAATGTCTTATCTAAGTATAGCCTACACTCATCCTATCTATCTCAATCATGGGTCTATATTTTATACTCTTAATATGAGAGTAAATATCCCATATTTGCTAAGCCTCAATAGAATACATGTTTAAAAACCTTCACAACCACCCCTTAATTAGCTAATCCTTAAGTCTTTCATATGAAAGGTATCAAAGTGTGAAGTTTCTCATGCTAGGTATCATGCCAATCTCAGTCACATGGAACTTCTAATAAAAAATACACCCTTATAATACAAAAGAAATAGCATGTGACACTCCATGTGGTATAATTGATAGGTTATCCTATATTAAACTCATTTTATTCCTCATAAGAATATTCTGTATCTCTATACAAAATCCTACCCATTATAACCTCAAACTTTTATCAAAACTTATAATAACCCATGAAAAACATTAGTTAGGGATAACTCAATATTTTACTTTGAGAGGTTAATCACCATTTCCATTTACTAGAGTTTTTTAATATGTTTTTGATTTTTTAAATATGTCACGGTTAATTTTTTTAAATAAGCTTGAAAGGTGGCAGTGGCGTAACTGCCTTTTGAGTAAGCCAAAAGGCAGCATCCCTACTGCCACCTTTCAGCTAGAATTTAAACAAAATTCATATTTTTTATATTTAATATTTTTTATATTTGTTTTTTTGTTTTGTTTTGTTTATATATATATATATATATAAAATTTCCAGTATAATTTATCTGCAATTTAATATCTAGAAGTACTACCATTAAAAAATTCTAGGTTATAAGAGAAACTCCCACCCATAGATCCCTTTTATAAGAGGGATTTCATTGGAAATAATTCTTCATCTCTGATGTGGGATTCAGGTTCTCCATTTCCTACACAGAATATTCAACATTTTTAATGTTGGATTCAGAAATGATTCAAGTATGTGGCTTTGAAAGACTATAAAATATAAACTATAGGACCAATATAAATGAAACTTAAAACCTTGATTAAACATAGAAAAAATAGTTGAAAATAAGAATAATTTCATAACAAATGTTGATGAAAAATAATTTATAATCATTCAAACCCACCTACTAGAAACTTAAAAATGTTTCAAGTATGTGACTTTGAAAGCCTATAAAATATAAACTATAAGACATATATAAATGAAAATTAAAACATGGATTAAGAATATAATAAATAGTTTAAAATGAAAATAATTTTGTAAAAAATGTTGATGAAAAACAATTTATAAGCTTTTTAAAACCACCAACTTGAAACTTAAAAATGTTTCAAGTATGTGACTTTGAAAGCCTATAAAATATAAACTATAAGACCGATATAAATAAAAATTAAAAAATATATTAAAAATATAAGAAATAGTTGAAAATAAAAATAATTTCATAAAAAAATATTGATGAAAAATAATTTATAAGATTTCAAAACAACCTACTTGAAACTGAAAAATGTTTCAAGTATGTGGCTTTGAAAGACTATAAAATATAAACTATAAGACGAATATAAATGAAACTTAAAACATGGATTAAATATATAAGAAATAGTTAATAATTAAATATTTAATTAGTAATATAATTATTAATTATATAATAATTAATTAGTTAATTTGTAATATAATTACTAATTACTAATTATTAATTATATAATTAATTAGTTAATTATTAATATCATTATTAATTATATAATATTTAATTAGTAATATAATTATTAATTATATAATTATTAATTATATTATAATTAATTAAATAAGTAATAATTATATTACTAATTAATAATTATATTACTTATTCATAATTATATTACTATTTAATAATTATATTACTAATAATTAGTAATATAATTATTAATTATATAATAATTAGTTAGTTAATTTATAAATATTCTGCTACAGTTGGGGTGTGCATCAGTGGTAGAGGTGCCTCATGATTTTGCATCAGACCCAGGTTCAAATCTGGGTGGGAGTGAATTTCCACTGGCAGGCGGTGATGTAGGCATAATGCAGGCAGACGATGATATAGGTAGGCATTGACACATGCATAACACAAGAAGACGGTGGCACATGCATGATGTTGGCATAATGCTGCACTGGGTATACGTGCTAGATTATGGGCCTTTGGGCCATGTAATGGGCTTCATGCCCACTATGCCTTCTGGCTGTGTATTGAATAAATAAGGCTTGATGGGTGGGCAATCCCTTGTGGGGGGGGGGGGGGGGCTATGACATGCCTTTCCGTCCTGTGTGTGTGGTGTAAGTGTGTTTAATGTAATTGTACCCCAAAAAACCTAACATATATATATAATTATATTACTAATTAACAATTATATGACTTATTAACAATTATATTACTAATTAATAAATATATTACTAATTAATAATTATATTACTAATTACTAATTATATAACTAATTAATAATTATTTTACTAATTAATAATTAATTATATAATTTATAATTATATTACCAATTAATAATTCTATTACTAATTAACAATTATATTACAAATTAATAATTATATTACTAGTTAATAATTATATTACTAATAATAATTATATTAATAATTGATAATTAATTATATAATTAATAGTTATATTACTAATTAATAATTATATTATTAATAATTAGTAATATAATTATAAATTATATAATAATTTAATAGTTAATTAGTAATATAATTTTTAATTATATAATAATTAATTAGTTAATTAGTAATATAATTATTAATTATATATTAGTTAATTAGTAATAAAATTATTAATTATAATTATTAATAATTAATTATATAATAATTAATTAGTTAATTACTCATATAATTATTAATTATATAATAATTAATTAGTTAATTAGTAATATAATTATTAATTATATAATAATTAATTATATAATTAATAATTATATTAGTAAATAATAATTATATTAATAATTGTTAGTAATATAATTATTAATTATAAAATAATTAATTATTTAATTTATAATTATATTACTAATTGAAAAATTAATTATTATATAATTAATAATTATATAATTAATAATTATATAATTAATAATTATATTAATAATTAAATATTATATAATTAATAATGATATTACTAATTAACTAATTAATTATATAATTAATAGTTAATAATTAGTAATTGTATTACTAATTAACTAATTAATTATTATATAATTAATAATTATATTACTAATTAACTAATTAATTATTAAATATTTATTATATGTTTAATACATATTTTAAGTTTCATTTTATTCATCTTATAGTTTATTTTTTATAGTTTTTCAAAGCCACATACTTGAAACATTTTTATGTTTCAAGTAGGTGGTTTCAAATGCTTATAAATTATTTTTCATCAACAATTTTTTACAAAATTCTTTTTATTTTGAACTATTTCCTATATTTTAAAACCATTTTTTAATTTTTATTTATATTGGTCTTATAGTTTATATTTTATTGGACTTTAAAGTCACATACTTGAAATATTTTTAAGTTTCAAGTTGGTGGTTTTGAAAGATTATAAATTATTTTTTATCAACAGTTTTTCTGATTTTTTTTTATTTTCGACAATTTCTTATATGTTTATTCCATATTTTAATTTTCATTTATATTTATCTTATAGTTTATATTTTATATGATTTCAAAGTCACATACCTAAAACATTTTTAAGTTTCAAGTAGGTGGCTTTGAAAGCTTAAAAATTATTTTTCATCAACATTTGTTACAAAATTATTTTTATTTTCAACTATTTCTTATATGTTAAATCCATGTTTTATGTTTTTTATATTGGTCTTATAGTTTATATTTTATAGTCTTTAAAATCCATGCACTTGAAACATTTTTGAATCTCACATCGGAGATGAAAAATGTTCTATGTAGGAAATGGAGAACCTGAATCCCACATCAGAAATACATAATGATTTCTAGGACAAAACGTCTTATAAAAGGGAGCCTTAGGTGATAGTTTCTGTCAGAATCTAGACTGTTGTAATGACAGTAATGCTGAATATTAAATAACAGATTTCTACTGAATTTTTTTGTTATATATATATATATATATAAATAAATAAATTTTTTTTTTAAAAAAAAATAGAATTTTTTAGATTCTGGTTAAAAGACATCAGTGGGGATGCCACCTTTTATACATATTTTTAATTTTTTTAACCTTGAAACATTTAAAAAAAATTAAAAAACACATTAAAAAACTCCCATGACACTTTATGTGGTATAATTGATAGGTCATCCTACATACAAAACTATTTTTGTTCCTCATAATCATATTTCATATCTCTATACGAAATCCTACTCATTCAAACCTTAATGTTTTATCAAAACTTATAATAATCCATGAAAAACATCAGTTAGGGATAAATCAATGTTTTAATTTGAGAGGTTAATCACCACTTCCATTTATATAATTTATATATCCAATGTGAATGAATTATAAATTAGATTCTTCATTTTTGTATGACATGATACATTTTATATTCTTAAACATCTTAAATAATATTAAAAAAACCATACATAAGCACCCATACCATAATATCCAGTATGATAGACCACTAAAGAGGCCATATATTTGTTTCAATTTTAGGGTTTTTTAATACTCATTACATCTCTATGTAATTCCTACCAAATATCTATGTTAATATTTTATAAAACCCTATCTATAAACTCTTTAGTTAGTAAAATTTATGAATAAAAGATGTTTGAATAATAATGATACATAAGTATTATATTCATAATGTCCAAAACTTTTAACATAGTATTCAAAATCCTTTATTTCACAACATCACATTTTATAGTGTTGATAACTTCTATTGTATACCTAGAACTAGTTTTAAGTTCATTATCACCATCATCATCATTTTTTAAACCTTTCCATAAAACTTTTCCCTTGAAATATTTTGGTAACTAATGAAAATATTTAAATTATTATTTTATGAACACATCCTAGAATATTTTATGATATGAAGTGATATTCAAATATTATTTTGACCAGATTAATATTTTTGATGTTAATATTTAAACAAATATATGTTGAAACATAATCCCACTATTCAAATAGAAACTATGTTCTCTTTATAATATCAGGATAAGATGCAAAAAATCATTCTATGTTTAAGAAATTAATATTATTTTATTTTAGTGGGAATATTTTGAAAATATATTATTGTATCCATATATCGTATTCTATGTTTTTGGATTATTATTCCTAAAGGAGTATTTTACTTCTTAAAATATTCCATCAATGGGTGGTGGGATCACATCCCTCATGTTTTAACAAATATCTAGAGAATTTTTTTATCCAAGATAATTTTTTTTACCACTTCCTTTTTTTCAAGAATATTATAGAATGTAATGAATCATAAGATATTTGTATCAAAACCATCATATCATATTGTTCATAGTAACTTTTTTTAAAAACTTCTCTTATAATATAAGATATATTAGATTTAAACACACAACCCTTATTTATATCCATACAAGCATAATATATCCTCTATCAATCAAATCCATGATTCATCATCACTTTTCTTCATTATTTTAATTAAATCTATAAGATATATTAGTTATTACCTTGATTTCAAAAAAATTTATATTTGAAAAATTTATAAAATACACATTTGGTATCATATTCCCATTAAAATTGAAGAATTTATTTCTATAACACTAATACTTGAAATAGACATTCAATGGAGTTTTCAAAACCCATTTAGGTATATCATAAAATTCCATCCTAGGGAAAAATTTCCCCTCTTCCCAACACCACATTATGATTTTAATGATCTTTATTGGATACTTGAAGAAACATTGTTAGATTTAACTAAAATTTCTTCTTATGGTTTGAACTTTTACCCACCTATATTATCAATATTGCACCAAAACTAGGATATAACATGGTCAATTTATCTATTCTAATCACTTCGAGAATATTGGGTAAAATTATATTAACACTCATTCACATTGTTGTAAAAATTCCAATGATGATTCCAGAATGAATTATATAGATCAATCAAACCTTAATGGATATCTTTAGTCTCACTAAGTCATTGGAACACTCAAAAAGACTGAGTATATGAGCAGAGATTGAAGTTACTTAGGTTGTTTTGAATCTAATAGTTTTTGAAACCTTAAATAAATCATTATATTCTTTTCATAGGAATCTACATCCACTTTTTCAACAACTTAAACATTTTGTTACTTAGGAAGATGTTAATTTAACATATATATTTTTTCAAACTTACTTAAGAATAATTCTTGATTATCGTATGAGTCTAATAAGTTACTTACATTAAGCTCCACCTTTATCAATATTGATCTCAAAGACAAGTTTAATGATGATGATTCATTTTATATCTATAACCAAATCTTTTATTACATGAGTATCATGGTTTCAAATCACTTAGTAAATAATTTTAGTAAATTATTCTCCACTTAAACGAACACCCCTTTTAATATACATCATATCAATTAGCAGGCCAAGATCAATATTTCAATATTATTTGGGTCACTTTATAATTTCTCCCTCCACTTAGTTATCTATGTTTAAAATCAAGTTAATAATATTACATATGGATCTTAGGTAGTTTATGTATCATCCCACCCCAACTCATTGGATTAATAGGATGAAGAAAGACTGTTAACCTTAGGTGACATTCCCTAGACACCAAAGGCTAGAAATTAATTACAAAGGGTTTAAAAACAAGAGATGTAGGGGAATGATTTACCCTTTAATAAACATACACACACAAAACACACATATAAAGATACAAATAAAGAAAACCAAGAAATATATATCAATTATTCATTCTTCAAAACCCATCTATAATAAATGTGATCAATCCATTAGTAAAAAATAAATCAGGGATGAACATCAGAGTAATAATAGAACAATAAGAGATATTAACTAAAACTAGAAAGAAAAAAATATCCGAGCACTAAAGTGACACCACTCCTAACAAATACACAAACCAAATACAAACTCCAAATCCACCAACCATGATAGTGACATTAAAGAGTTCTACTAAAAAGGTAAGAAACTGATCCCTTCCCTATATCATAAAAATAACATCTACATACACACCAAAGTTCATAAATAGAGGGTGAGTAATCATAACTAGTAGGAAAACCCCAATATTTTTTCCACATGTCACCAAGAATAGAAATTGGTTATCTTATTGGATATAAAAAAGGAAGGAATAATATAAAAGAAGTAAATTTTTTTCACAACATAAAATATTTTATATGAACAAGTTTTTAAAAATTAGTTTATCCAAAATAGTTTCCCTTTTAAAAATCATAATAATTTCATAATTTATAGTTTGTAATAATCATCCATGTTCTCACATGAACACACCAATTCATGTTTAATGACACCACTATGCTTTTGAGTAGTGGTAAATCCTCCACAAAGCCATCAATTGGTGTAATTTCCCCCCTTATAAATTTCCAATAGACACGAAGCACAATGTCTATTTCAATAGGGACTCATATAATGAAATCATGAACACACAAAAACTTGTTCCTTTCCAGATAGAACCAAAAACCTATTATTCCAAGATCATGTTTCAAAAACATCTTTAATAAAAAGAAAAAACTTTTAATCAATTTGAAAATCTATTTTGGGTGACACCCACAATCCAATTTCAAAGAAAATAATTAAGAGAATCATAATAAGATTTTATCAGGAAAAACTATTGAAAAATAGTGCAGAAATATTTAATAAACCTAAAATCCTTCAAGTTTTAATAAAATTGGAAAGAGGAAAAAGTCCTATATCTAGTTCATTAACAAGATGGATCATAGGATATTCCACATATCGAACCTCTTACTTTAATTACTCTATTAAAACCCAAGAAGCTATCATCAAAACATATCAAAACTCATAGATCTAGGTATTATGCCACTAACCTATGATTATATTCAAGAAAAACCATAGAGATCCCATAAAAGAAGGGAAAATGAGGTACTAACCCTTGATATCCATAACAGAACACTCAAAGATTCATTAGAATCAGAGTTTGTATGTTAATGATCATTGAAAATCACCTAGGGTTGCATTAGAAGACAAGAGGGAGAAACTAGGAACCAAATGAGGCTTTACACATGTATGATGGATTAAAAATGTCCAGACTTGAACATATTCATAATGTGTAAAGGGATTTTATTCCATGGATGTTCAAGAGGCCACTTACACCGAAAACCTATAACCATGGGTTAAAACTATGATATTCCATTTACGTTTTGAATAGATTTCATATCATAAATGGCCTAAGGCCACCACCTAATGAAACCCATTCACGCTATAAAGAAAAACCATGAAATATAGCTATTAAACATATTCACATCATGAATAAACAATTCATGGAATGAATTTTACCTATATCCAAATTCCATACTATATTCCTTTTAGACATCCAAATATTCTAAAAAATTATCCCAATGACTCCAAAATAAAATAAAAAACATAAAATGATGGTGTAACTCAAATTGGGGGTGCTACATTCTCCCCACCATTAATATTTCTATCCTCATGAATCCATAGATCAATACTTCCATTGAATTTGATCAGGCCATTACTCCCACATAAACTTATCTCATTCCCATGTTTCTTCTTGAACATGACCACACTACCATAAAAATCATACCAAGGATATATATATCCTTTGTATGGTATTATCCTATCCATAATCTGAATTGGTTTATGTATAAAAGTTGCATTATTATCAAGAATAAAATGATCCCAACTGATCATATTATTGGGATCCCACCGATAATTATTTAGTTGAGAGATATGAACTACATTATAGAAAACACTAAATCTCAGTGGTTAGGATAACTAATACACACCAGTTTCAATCAGTTCAACAACCTCGAATGGTCCCACATATTATGAAGAAAATTTTACTTGCTTCCCCAAGAATTAATGACAAAATCTCAGTGGTAATTCCAAGAACACATGGTCACCAAAATCGAAATATAAGGGTCAATGATGATTATCTACATGTAATTTATGTCGACTTTGAACTGTAGCCATAGACTTCTGGATCATCTAGATTTTCTTTGTAGTCTCATAGACAAGACTTAATACAATCAACCATGCCTCTATCATTCCCACCCAACATAGTGTATAATGAAAAGTATGGACATAGAAAGCCTCAAACAAGGCTAGATATATTTTCGTATGATAAATGTTATTATAGGATAAATCCACTAAATGCATATAATACTCCAAAAATACACTAAATTTGTAAGGATTTGGGTTTTGATCCATAATAATTTAGAATATTTCATAGAATATTTCCAAATCTGGATGCTGAGTCGGCACTAGAAGTTGGGGCCCGAGGAGCCTCGGTATGATGATATTAAAAATATTAAATATATTTTTTTGTGCATGCACAGATTCAATTGAAATGTAAATAAATATTTTTTAAATTCATAGATCAGATTTATAAGACTTTTATTGAGTCTATAATTTCATGCTTACCCAAGATGCAACCTAAGGTCGTCCGCAATGAGAGTTTTTGATGGAGGTGACAATAATCGAGCTTTAAATGATGGTTTAATTAATTAAATGAGAATTTAATTAATTAATTAAACAAAACCTAACCCAATTACCTCTCTCCCTCTATTTTTGGTGTTCCAAACCCAAATAAGGTCACACCTCTCATTATACCCTCTCCTCATCTATTTGGAAGAGGGGAAAAAACAAGCTGAATCATCAAAGAGAGGTTCCATCGATCTCTGTTTTTGAAGAAGATCATCACCCGATCAAGAACCAAAACAACCTAATCATCATTATTCACCCAAATCTTCAGAGTTTTGATTTTAGTTTTGATCATGATCCATTTTATTATGAATTTTTTAAGGTTATAGAGCCCAATACAATTGATTTTGATCCCTAATAGATAGATCTATAAATTTTGGGGAAGAACGAGATGAATCGGGTTGTTTTACAGGAAATTACTGACTAGAATTACCATCTACCCAACATTTAGTTTAGTGACGCATGTTGTGTATCTCTTCCTATTTGGGGAAGATGAACTTTTAGGACTACATTCCATGTATTGGGGTTACATGCCGTGTAGTGCCCTAAACCATGTGACCATGGGACATTGCCTTGGTTAACTGTGTGAAAATACATAGTCGTGTACTAACACACAACCAAGATACACAGAAATAGGGTCCAGTACATGGACATGAGAAAAATACATGGGCATGTGGCTGTTTAGCCTAAACATTCCATGTATTATAGGATACACAGTGTGTAAGGGTCACAATTGGCCGGTCCGTATAGAAAGGGAACACAGCTAGGGGTCTAGTGATGAGGGACACAAAATGTAACTTCTTACATGCCATATACCCATACATGGATTGCTAATCCATGTAGAAAGGATACATATCTAGGTTCTCGGGTAGGATCACACACTGTGTGCGCCCTGGTGTATGTCATGTACTCCTAGAAGATCCTTCTAGGATCTTCCACCTTCCATATCTTCTTATCCAAGATTCATATTCAGGATTTTGAGTTTCCTATATGGAGTGATTTTCCACATAAAACATTATGGTTACATCTATTATGGATTATAAGATATGAGGTGGCATAAATAAAGAAAGATGCTTGTGAAGAGATACAAAGCCAGTTTTGTAGATTGGAATGGTTCGTGAAGAGAGAGAGACACTGGGAATGGTACTCCCCTGTATCTTCATGGCACATGTTTCCCTCACCTATCTTCTTAGGTAGATATGGGATTACCCATTCTATGGGTGTGGGTTTGTTACCTTTGGGTAGTTTCCTCCCAGGGTGTTACTTCCCTGATAGACTGGGGTATGAGTTTCCCTGTGATGTTTCTAAATATGGAAAGTACTCCCCTATTTGACCAAGGCATGGGTCCTCCATATATGAAGTGTATATAGAGTTGATACTACCCTACCATGTTAGGGTGCATGTATTTTATCCTAGAATTTGGTACTCCCCTGTCATTCCATGGTGCGGGTCCTCCACACATATTGTTCCAGTAAAGTCATTACTCCCTTGTCATTACAGGGAGTGAGTCCTCTAACCTAGGGTTAGCACTCCACTACCATGTTATGGTGTTGGTCCCCTATAGTGAATGATCTTTTAGAGTCGGTACTCCTCTGTCATACAGGGTGTGGGTCCTCTAGCTACATAGTGGCACTCCCCTACCAGGTTAGGGTGTGGGTCCTCAATATATGGAGGTGTACTCCCCTATCATATCAAGTTGCAGGTCCTCCCTTTTCTAAGTGGTACTCCCCTATCATTATAAGCTTGATTCCTCACTTATGGAGTAGAACTCCCCCGTATCGGAGTAGCAGTGGGGAGCGGGTCCTCTATTGGAGTTGGATCTCCCTTAGTTGTGGGATATAGTTATGAGGAGAGGGACCCTCCACTTGATATGAATCATACCTAGATATGAGTTAGTGCTCCATCAACGGAATGAGGTGTGGGACACTCCATAAAGGAGTGAAAAAGGTTTCATGGGTTAGTTAGGATCAGTTCTCCCTCAATTTCAGGGCAATGGTGAGGTTTGGGTCCCTCCATTATCTCTTGTTAGAGAATATGCATGCAATGCATAGTGTAGAGTAGTGATCCCTTAACTATGTGTAGTGGTGAGGGGTGGGGATATCCACTTGGGTTTCTTTAGCTTATGATGGGTGTAAGGTAACAACGACATTACCCCTAATGCTGGGCACTAGAGATAGACCTAATAAGATGTTCTTGATGGAGCACATTCTCCCAGATGTACCATTAGTAATGGTAGAGTTGTTCCTAATAGAGTGCATATCTTTAATGGGTTCCATCTGGGATGGCTAAGCTCCTGGAGTTTGTTCTCCTAGTTTTGTGTTATAATTTGATCCTTCGAAAAGAATCATATTGCTGGATATGAGGTTGAAACCTCATGATACTTAGTGTCTGAGACGAGTATATCTAGACGATTTTGGGATTCTTTATAGTGTTGTCACATTTTAGGGTTGACACCCCTTGTAGACTGAGCTAACGTGTCCTGTACAACTAAGGAAGGGTTGAGATGGAGTTTCTCTCTCTATTGGGGTTCCCTATGGCTTGGTTGAGTAGACTATTTCCTTTTAGTTGATCCCTTTTTCTCTTTGGGGGTTTGGGGTTCCTATTGATTATTTTTATACTCACCCCTGAATGGGATTTTCCCACACATGTTTTGTGTATTATTCATACCATGATCCTTTATAAGGATTCTATAGAGGACCCAAGGGAGGTAGATCTTAGAGATCTAGATAGTTTGAGGTGTTTAACAGAGCTGGGATGAGGAGATTTTTGGTAGTTGCAGTTGACAACAATCCCCTCCTTCTGAGCAGGTTGGGAACTTTTACGGTTTTATTTGGTGCATGTTGTTTTTCCCTTCTTTCACTTTAAATACTTATGTTGTACTCTAGTTGTGGGATATTGATTTATTCATGCATTGGTTGCTTTTGGTTTTTACATATCAGGATTTTGTGAGCTTTGAAGATGTGTGTGTACATATAGGTACACATGCAATACCTACCAAGTTAGTGATATACCTACTCGGTGCTAATCTCTATACCCTAGCCAATTGGAGGTGGGATTGGGGAGTGGTGGCCTAGGCCCTTTCAGGTTAGTTCATGACATAGTGGTATTGGAGTTTTCAGTTCCACATTGGGACCACAGTGTCGTGAGATTGGATTGGGTTGCATAGAAACTTTTTTAGAATTTATCAAGTTCGGCCCTCAATCCATAGGTTATATGTTGGTGTAGAGGCCAACATATCCATTCAACAGGACTATAATAACCCGATTTTCAACTCGGTACATTAGGAAACTAGTCACTAGGAAATAAATGGTACATGAATCATATATGACTCGATTTTTGGTTTTTTCTATCCTTGATTTAGCTTCCCAAATATACTCTTTGACTATAGTGAATCTTGATTCTATTTTAGGATTCCTATATGAAGACAACCATATTGTATTATATGGTGTGATTATGATGAAAATCATTTATGTGAGGAGCCTTTAATGCAGGGAACTAATTCCAAGGAATTACCTTCGGGTGGTCTTCTGGTAGTGCCACTACCTGTTGAGAAATAGGTGTTACAGATAGTTTAGGCCAAGGATGCTCATAGGATGAGTGTGATACAAAATTTCCAGAGGTAGTAACCTCTATGTTTTTGGGGTGATCCAAACCCCTAGGCAACATATAACTGTCACGAGGTAGTCATGTGAGTTTTCTTCTTAGTGAGGACACCTCCCGATCAGATGGCGGTCCTAGCGATGAGCCTTCTGCATGGTTCTACTGGGTGATGGTGGATTTTGGTGAGATAGTTTCATTATGAGGTGATGCTCACTTGGAATGAGTTTGATTGACTCTTTAGGGAAGATTTTTACCCAATCACATTGATATTGGTGTGTGTAAAAAAGCTTCTGCAGCTTTAGTAGGATAGTATGACCATGAAAGAGTTTTCAGTGAGGTTTATAGACCAGTTAAAATAATCCTTGGATATGGTTCAAGATAAATTCTTTATAGAATGGAACTTCATGTAGGTATTGTGTTGGGAGATCATGGAATCTCTGATTCTACTATGCATTACCACCTATGATGGAGTGTTGGATCAAGATCTAGTGGTATAGAGTTTCATGGATGAGGAACATGTGGATGTGACCCGCAAAAATGGTCACAAGATTGAGGAATCTACAGGAGTTAGAAGATGATAGGTAATATGATCATGGTTTAGGACACATACCCATGCTCAGATAAAGATGCGTGGGTCTGTAGTGCAAGAGAAGCATCAAGGATCTGGTCAACTACATGATAAGCAATATTACACTTACGACGACAGGTGAAATCTCAATAGAGATTGAATGAACAGAAATGTTACTAAGAGGGAACCAGATGATTATCCACCTTGGTAAAGGAAATTCTTGGAGTAAGGAGTTCTACAGGGTGGAAGAAGAGGTGGAGGAGATGAAAGAGCGGTATGAGGTGGCATGGAGTTTGAGGTGTTTCCACCACCACCCCTAGGTGGTCCGCACTACGATCAGGTAGTTGGAGGATGTGGGTGAGGAAAGCTGCAGGTTATAGATTCCTTTGGTCCGGAATCTCCAATTATTAATATAGGTACTCATTTTTTCTTTCTACTTTCTACAATAAAAATTTGTATACACTCTAGTGAGGAACTCTTTTTTTTCCGCTTCTCACTTGAGGTTTAACCAAGGTGGCACATGTAATCAATAGAACCCCATGTTTGTAGTTGCAAAAGAGGTCCCAATAAGACCGAGTGTGTGTTTTGGAATCCCTTTGATTTATTTTAGTACCCTTGTGTGTTTGGTGCCATATTTAGTTGCGATACTCTCTAGGAGGATGTAGTGTAGTTTGATGTAGCTTTAAACTCATGATGAAGGGTGTTGCTTTACCTGATGAGATGTGTTTTTGTGATGTGGCTAAAACTATGCAAGAAAGTTAGTTCCACCCAAATTAGATAGTATCAAGGAGTGGTGGATGAGTTCCTTAGACTTGTGTGTTCAGGGTGAGGTTTTGTGATGAGGTGCTAGAGCATGTCTTGGCCTTGACATTGGAGTTTCTATGTTTGACTCATTTACCTTGGAATCCTTGGGAAAGGGAGAGACTTTAATAGAATCATTCTGTAGTGGAAGAGTTAGAGCTTATGATGTTTCTATAGTGTGGATTGGTTTCCTAACATCCATACTCAGCCGGTATACCACTAGTTAGTGTGGAATTTTTTATTTTCTGGAGAGCTATGTTGTAGCTAGAGGTTTGTAGATGAAGGTCTTGGTAAGACACACTATTTACTCTCAGGTATCCCTATTTTGTTCATGAATACCCTCATGTATTCATCATAAACCTTGAATGAAATATTCTTGAGGAGGCTATTGTACAGTCCATCCAGGGGAGGATGTAAATTGTGGGGTTCCGTTATTATCCAAGTCAGGTTAGTGAGGTAGTGTACTGCTAGACCCCATGACTGAAGATGGACCATGGTGCTTTCCCCCTGTCAAAGCTAAGGAGACATGTGATCGTTTTTTACATGATGTTTTCCTGGTAGAAGCTGGACATAAGAGTGGTTTGATCTTGGTGGTTCCTCTATGTGTGTGCTTTTAAGCAGCACATGAACCCACTGGTGAACTCACAGGAATGAGATTCTAGTAGGGAGCTTAGATTCTTCCATTGTTCTCAGGATTTTGCCTTTTATGGATGAAATCCCTAATGTGGGTAGAATGTAATGACTCACATTTTTACCCATAAGACTTCAGAATATTTTTTAGAATATTTATGGAGCCAGACACTGAGTCTGCATGGGAAGCTAAGGCCCAAGGAGCCTGAGTATGGTGATATTAAAAATATTAAAAATATTAAAAATATTAAATATATTTTGTCGTGTGTGTGCAGTTTCTATTGAAACATAAATAACAATCATTTAGAGTCTTAGATCAGATTTACGA
This sequence comes from Viscum album, assembly GCA_963277665.1. Taxonomy (NCBI): domain Eukaryota; kingdom Viridiplantae; phylum Streptophyta; class Magnoliopsida; order Santalales; family Viscaceae; genus Viscum; species Viscum album. Next base: position 473,809,449 of record OY728157.1, read on the forward strand.
GACCATGGTAAAGTCCAGAATGTCGGGTTTACCCTAGGCACGACCTAAGGTCACCCACATAGGGAGTTTTGGATAGAGATGATATTAAAAGAGAATTAAATGGTGGTTTAATTAATTAAATGATAATTTAGTTAATTAATAAAAAAACTTAACTTAATTACCTCTCACTCTCTCTCATTGTTTTTACAAACCCAAAGAAGGTCACACCTATCATTCTCCCCTCTACTCCTCTCTTTTTCTGACTGATGAAAATGAACCGAATCATCAAAGAAAGGTGCCTTTGATCTCTATTTCTAAAGAAGATCATCACTAGATCAAGAACCAAAATGACTCAGGCATCATTCTTCAATGAAATATTCAGAGTTTCCCTAACTAGGTAGAAGGAATTTTTTTGGTTCCAATCCTTTTCATTATGCATTTTTTAAGGTTCTAGATCCCAAATACAATTGCCTTTGATCCCTTCTAGGTAGATCTGTGAGTTTTGGGGAAGAACGAGGAAAATCATGGTATTTTTCAGATAATTCACAACTAGAATTACCATATACATGGAATGTATTTCAATTACACATTCTGTGTAGCTATTCCTATTGAGGGAAGAAGAACTTTTGGGGCTAAACGTTGTGTATAGGGGTTAGAAGCTATGTAGTTCCCTAAACTGTGTGACCATGGGACTTGGATTGGGTTAGCTGTGTGAAAATACATGGATGTGTACTAACACATGGACAATATAAAAAGACATAGGGTTCATTACATGGAAACATGCAAACTAAATAGGCAGGTGAAAATTTATCCTGAACACACCATGTAGTATGGTATACATGGTGTGTAAGGGACATGGTTGGCTACCATATAAAAGGGTAACATAACTAGGGGCCAAGTGATGAGGGACAAAACATATACCTCCTCTACAGGTCGTGTACCCCTACATGGGTTGTTAATCTGTGTATACATGATACAAGAATCAGTGGTCGGGTGGGATCACATGTCGTGTGTGCCTCGGTGAATGTCATGTACTCCTAAGAGATCCTCCTGGGATCTTCCACTTTCCATATCTTCTTCACTGGGATCCAAATTCAGGCTTGTGAGTAGCCTATCTTGGCCCCCATTATATCTTTCAAGTTACTGTTATAGATCAGTGTGGTTTGTGAAGAGATATAGACACTAGGACTAATACTCCCCTATATCTTCAGGGCTTATGATTCCTTTACCTTTCTACTTAGGTAGATATGAGACTCCCCATGCAATGGGTGTGGGTTTTTTACCTTTGGGTAATTTCCTTTAGAGGTTTTACTTCTCTAATGGACTAGGGTGTGGGTTTACCTATGATGTTTGTGAAGATGTAAAGTACTCCCCTATTGGAATAGGGTAACGTTCCTCCATATATGATGTATATATAGATTTGGTACTCCCCTACCATGTTAGGGTGCGAGTCTTCTATCATATAAGTCAGTACTCCCCTGTCATTCTAGGGTGTGGGTCCTCCATACATGTTGTTCCAACAAATTTGGTACTCCCTTATCATTATAGGGAGCAAGTCATCTAACCTGGGGTTGGTACTCCCCTACTATGTCAGGGAGAAGGTCCCCCATAGTGAATGATCTAGCGGATTTGGTACTACCCTATTATATGAGGGTGCATTTCCTATAGCTATAGATTGGCACTTACCTACTGAGTTAGAGTGAGAGTCCTTGATCAATGGAGATGTACTCCCCTATCGTATCTGGGTACAGGTCCTCCATTCTATGAGTGGTACTCCCCTATCCTTCCAAGGTGTGGGTCCTTACTTATGGAGTATAACTCCCCTATATCCAAGTAGCAGTGAGGAGCGGGTCCTCCATTAGAGTTGGATCTCCCTCAGTAGTGGGATACAATTACGAGTATTGGGCTGTTTCACTTGATATAAACAATACCTAGATAGAAGTTAGTACTCCCTCGATGGACTGAGGTGTGGGACACTCTATACAAAAGCGAAATAGGTTTAATTGGTTAGTTAAGAGTAGTAATCCCTCAACTATGGTGCAGTGGCAAGGTGTGGGTCCCTATATTCTCTCTTATTAGAGAATATGCACATGGTCAATAGTCTACAGCAGTGCTCCCTCAACTGTGTGCAGTGGTGAGGGGTGGACCTCTTCAATTGGGTTCCCTTAGATTGCGTTGGGTGCAAGGTAATGATGACAGGACCTCTGGTGCTGGGTAATAGAGCTGGAACTAATAATATGTTCCTTATATAGCACATTACCCCGGACGTACCATTAAGAATTGTATATTTTTTCCTCATAGAGTGTATCTATTGGACGAGTTCCATTTGGGATGGCTGAGCTCAGGGAGTGTGTTCTCCTGGTTTTGTGTTATGGTTAGAGAATTTGAAGAGAATCATATTGTTGGATATGAGGTTAAAACCTCATGAGACTTACTGTCTGAGACAAGTATGTCTGGGTGATTTATGGGAGTCCTTACAGTGTTGTCACATGTTGAGGTTAACACCCCCTATAGACTTAGATGATGTGTCATGTACAACCAAGGCTAGTTTGAGATGGTGTTTCTCTCTGGATTTGGGTTCCATATGGATAGGTTAAGAGGACTGCTGCCTTTCAGTTGATTTGTTTTTCTATTGGGATTTTGCGGTTCCTACTAAGTATTTTTATACTCACCCAGGAAAAGGATTTTTCTTCACATGTTTTGTGTTTTGTGAAGACCACATGACTTTAAATGGAGTCCACGAAGGAATTGAGGCAGGCAGATCCTAGTGAGCTAGAAAGACTGAGGTGTTTACCAGAGATGGGCTGATGAGATTTTTGACAATTACAGTTTACAATGATCCCCTCCTTCCTAACAGGCTGGATAATTTAACAGTTTTATTTTTTGTGCATTGTTTTTCCCTTCTTTCTATTTCAGTACTTCTATTTTACTCTAGTTGTGGGACATATATGTATGCATGCATTGGTTTCTTTTGGTTTTTAAATTTCATAATTTTTTGATCTTGGAGATGTGTATGTGTGTACAGGTACATTGTAAATGCCTCCCATGTTAGATATATGCCTACTCGATGCTAGTTACCAGCCCCTTGCATATTGGAGGTAGGCTTGGGGAGTCGCAGCTTGGGCCCCGCTAGATTGGGTCATGAAAAAAGTACACTAAATAAGATCTGATAATATCTTCCAATGTCTAAATTATGCATTTTGATTTCCCATATGTCTTTGGATGTCATGTTGTGGTCATGGTTATTTGAGTCTTGAGAGCCTGTTCTAATGATTAATAAAATTAGAAATTGAATTGAGGATCTATACAAGAGACACTTAAAAATAGATCTACATTCAACTTGACCTCCTCTTAAATATAAAACTTTACTAAATACTCTATCATATTAGAATCTTTTATTAGGAGAAAGTGTTCTAGATTTGTGAGATAATCCATAATCACCCAAATAGTATCTTGCTTCTACAATGTTCTCTGTAGTCCTGTGATAAAGTTTATGGAAATCTTCTCTCACTTACATACAATTATAGGCATATATTATAAAATAATAGTTAATCTTTGATGGTCAACCTTTACCAGATGAAAAGTCATACATTTCATCACATAATATAAAATCTTACATCTCATTTATAATGACCATAAATATGATTTCATCACCTTGTATATTTTCTAAATACCCATCTGAATAAACCATTTTTAATGGTGATATCCAGAAATAAGTTTTTCCTGGAAATAATAATGGAATACAAGTTAATTATGAAAGTGTAATGACAAGTTTTCATTCTATATCCAGCCATTAGAAACCTCCCAACCATTTAGGCTTGAGCTAATGGTGATCCAATCAGGATTCGATATTTTTCCGTATTTAAAAAAGTTCATAAATTCTATAATAAGGTTAAGTGGAAAGAAAACCACATCATCATTCTATTTAGAACAGTCCAGATGCATGTTAGTGATCAGTTTCATTAGCTTCCATTGGTCATGATCTTCCCTGACCACTTCATTATATGATTTTTAACTCAACACATTATCCATATAAGTCCCTTTAATAGGAATGTATACCAAGTTGAAATCAAACATCTATAGGTACTCCATCTATCTTCATCTCCTTAAGTTTAAGTCTCACTAAGAAAAGATGTATTTAAAACACTTATGGTCAGTGAAAACTATGAAATTTTATCCAAATAGGTAATAACTCTAAGTATTTAAGTAATGAATTATTATAGATAATTCCAGGTCATACATCAAATATTTATTCTCATGAATTCACAACTATCTCAAACCATAGGCCACACTATGGTATCCCTAAATGAGAACAAAACCAAGACCATATCCATGCACTTCACAATATAACATATAACTATTACCTAATATAGAAAAAACTAGGATGGGTGCTAAGGTGAGATAAGATTTAATCTCAATAAATCATTTCTAATAGTCATCTATCTAGGTTAATGGAACACCCTTTCTTTTCAAATATGTAATGGTTGAAGAAATCCTTGAGAGATTATAAAAAATGTATTGATAATATCCCTATAGTCCTAAAAAATAACATATCTCAAAAACATTCATTAGTCACTACCAAGAGGTGACTTCATAAATATTTGTAGGATCAATGATATTCTAGAAATAAATTTCCTAAAGAAACAAAATTCATGCATCCAAATGCCACACTTAGAAAACATAGCATATAAACTATGATCTTGAAATGTACTCAGTACAATTCCCAAGCACTCCTCATGGTCATTCCTCTTTTAAGAGTAAACCAAAATATCATAAAAAAACTACAAAAAAGAGTCAAGGTACCTATAGAATATATGATTAATTAATTACATTAATAACATAGTTTTATTCATTAGACTAAATGGTTTGTCAATATATTTTTAATGGACATAGTGACTCTGAAACAATATCTTTAAAATATCATCTATTTTGACTCTAATATGATGATATCTCAAACATATATCAATATTGGGGAACTCTTTATCTCTATTTAATCAATAAATCATATCATTTATTTTAGGAATATGATACAATTTTTTGGTAGTAAATTGATTCAATTTACAATAATCAATACATAAGAGGAGAGAACTATTTTCCTTATTTATAAATAAAACCAATAAAGCCTAAGGCAATGTACTAGGTATGATGAAAATTTTTCTTTCCAAATATTTTAGAAAAAACTTTAACTCTATCAAATCTATAATATTTATTATATAAGATGGTAGCAAATCTATGGTTTTCCTCTGGAGTAGATCGATACAAAATTAAATTTCTCACTCGGGTGGTAACTTAGAGAAATCATTTAGAAAGTTATCTGGGTATCAATACACTATGGTAGGAATAGTTCAATTTCCTATTTAATTAGTATTATCCATGGTCATTGCTACTAACTAACCAGAGATGGTTCTATCCACTTTAACTAAAGGTCCCAATATCCCTACATTTATATCCCAACCGCCTTGAATACATAAAGAGATCCATATGGGGATGTGAATGTCACTTACCAAGCATAAATGATTATATGGGCTTTAAATTCCCCCATCCAATCCATCCCAAATATTAGATAAAAACATCCATCTCCTAGATTTTAAACTCCTAGAAGAACTATATTGAATAAATGGTAATGGAACATGATGGTAATTTTAATCCTTTTCACTCTCACTATCCAAGGGGTGTCATGATACTCAAGATATGAGGAATAATTTACACATGTAGTCCCAATTGTTTAACCATAGAAGAATCACAGAATGAATAAGATTAAATAGTGTCAAACGAGGAATTAATAAGAGTTTATTTCAGAAGAAATGTACCACACACCATGGAGGGACCTGATTTATCACTCGTGATTGCCTTTTCTGCTCTATATAACTATTACTCAACTACTATGTGATAACTCTTACTTCCCTTCTTCAGGTGATACCTAAATAACCAAAGTCTTCCTAGATTTATTCTGATTTACTTGGGTCTATGGATGTGAACTAGTCTAAAAGTATTTTTATGTCCTATATTATGATGTCAGAGGTTGAGTGGAGCAAGTTCTATATTCTAATATCAAAATTTTATGAAAATACTTCTTGTGATGACATTTCTTTCCAAAGTGGTAGAAATTCCTTAGGGGTACCATGTATTTCATCTTCCTATGAAAAATTATTATTCACGGGAAACAACCTAGTTAAATTTTGTGATGTGGTGGATAAGAGACTAATCTCATGGATTTATTGTCCACTACCTTTCTATCCTAGGAGTAACTCTCCCACCTGTATTTATTCACCATGATGAAGCTCTCACTAATACTCAAATAGAAAATAGTGTCCTCTCCAATGGGATTCCCTAAAAGGTCTATTTATCCCACTCGTTCCTTATTCACCATTTCTATATAGTTAATAATATAGAATATTACTACCTTTGAGTGAACCTAAGTTTAGAGACCCACCACAAATATATGAGCTTTCAGTCTTTTGCTAGCAGCTACCTTTGGTGAAAAGCAAACATGGTGTGTATATTTAGTAGCATATTCAGTTAATAACATACTTCCTTAAAATAATTCAAATGATTCTTCCATATTAACTATTTTTAAGGTTTATGGAAATAATTTTTTATTAAAAAGTTCCATAAATCCTTCCCAAGTGAGCTCTCGATCCAACTTATCTTGAACAACTAATTCCCACCATGTTAGCCCCAGGACCTCAAGAACATACATTTATAACTTGAACTTTATTTCATATAGATTCCCCAAGAAATAAAAAATATCATCCATCTAGTTCAGCCATACATCTTATTTCTCAGGTTGAGAATGACCATGAAACATTAGTGGATTATACTATAGAATGTATGCTAAGTGATTTACATTATGAGGTTCCTCCATCCTAGGTCCCTTGTCCAGAGCCTAGAAAAATTTCACTATACTTTGAACTAAATCATAGTTTACTTGTTTTCCCAGTGTAACAACATTATCAGATTCTCTGTCTCAGTAATTTCTTATTCTCTTTACTAATAACATTTTTGTTCTACAAAGAATTTCAAAATAAAAATCCTACCACTTTTTACTATTCATATATTCATGGTTATATTTTATATATCAACAAAATAATTATAGTATCAAAAAATTAAAAATAAAATAATCATGTGACAATTCAGTCATAGTGGAAAATATCTTTACTAATTCATGATACCAAGCTCTCATTGGCTAAAAACACAACAAATTTTTGGTGGCACAAATAAAAGTGTTTTCAAATACTCTTTGTACCTGTACTGCCTTGGTAACCTATATTTTATCATAAAAAGTTTAGGTATGACTTTTTAAGCTATCAATTTTATTTTCCAAAATTTTTATATTCTTTATACAATATAACGTAAGGATAGAACAAACCGAAACTTTTTACAACATCCCTCCCCAAATCATTGGCTTGAGAGGAGGCATAAGTGATACTAACCTCAGGTGACATTCCTAAAACACCAAAGGATTGCAATAAATTCCAATAGTTTAAACATAAGATCCATGGGGGAATATTTTACCATTTAATAGACACACACACACAACACAAATATTAAGATACATATAAATAAAACCAATACATCTATGTCAATGATTCATGCTCTAAAACCCAATCATAATAAATGTGATCAATACATCAAAAAACAAAAAAACATGGATGAACATCAAAGTAATAACAAAATAATAAGATATATAAAATAAAAATATAAAATAATAAAATACATGAGTACCAATGTGCACCACTCCTGACCAAGACATGAACCAACCCCAAGATCTAACTCCATCAAAAAAAAAGTGATATCAAGGTGAACCACTAGAAAAGTAAGAAACCAATACCTTTCATATATCACATAAAACAACATCTGTATATGAATAAAGTGCATATACAGGGGGTGAGTAAGAATACCTAGTGGGAAACCCCCAATATTTTTCATACATGCCACTAAGACTATAAATAAGTTAGCTCATGGGATATAAAATAAAGAAAAAGAATACCAAAATAGTAAAAAAATTTCACAGTATAAAATATATTAGATGAATAGGTTTTATAAAAGTAGTTTAAGAAAAATATTTTCTCATTCAAAAATAATAAGTATTTCATTATTTATAGTTTGTCATAATTATCCATATTCTCATAGACACACACCCATGCATGGTGAATGACACCCCTATCATCACGAGTAGTGGTGGTATGTCCTCCACCAATCCATCACTTGGTGGAATATTTACCCTTGTTTATTTATAATAAAAAATGTTAACTAATTATATTTTAACAAGGCTTCTTAAAATTCAATCATGAAAACACACCAAGCCATGCCTTTCCAGACAACACCCATAACCTGTTATTCTAATAAAATGGACCAAAAACAATCTTTCATTTAGGAAAATAGTTTTAATCAATTTAACACTCCATTGAGGGTGAAACCCACAATAAAATTTCAAATCCAACCAGAAATAGAATCATCAATAGAGTTTATTAGGGAAATCTATTGAAAAACAGTGGAGAAATATTTTAGAAATGTAATTTTTTTTTGAGTTCCAATAAAAGTGGAAATAGGGGAAAATCACCCAACTCCGATTCGTTGGAACGATAAATCTAATAAAATTCCATAGATACCACATCTTCCTTACATTTATCTATAAAAACCCAAGAATATATGATAAAAACATATCTAAACTCATTGATCTAGGTATTATGACACTAACCTATGGTTCCTTTCAAGGAAAACTAAGGAGATCCCACAAAAAAGGAAGAACGAGGTCCTAAACTTTGATTTCCGCAATCAAAAACTCAAAGATTCATCATAATTGGTGTAACACCCTGAGATTTTTATAAGATGGATTTTTTAATTTCTTTGATATATTGTGTTGTATGCTACACCAAGATAAGCTTGCTCTATACGCAACATCAACTTTACTTATGGTACACACAACACTATTATTAGCTTCTGTTACACAAAATTTCAAGTTATTTTGAAATAATTCATTTCACACAAGTCAAATTTTAAATTAACAACTAAATATTACTATGTTATCTTATAACATAGTCATTATAATGGTAGATATGAACAATATTAACTTTCTTATAAAAAAACTATTTAAATGTAAATAAGTGAGTTTATAAAATAATAAAATCACTACAAATGGATTATATTAATGTTATATATATTTATTATATTCAATTTAATGTTTAAAATCTAGATTATATTTTTTCTAGACATGATATAAGAACAAATTCAATTTTTGGATAAAAGAAGTATTTTTCAAAAAATGCAGTTTTTCCGCCTTTTGACGGCACACCCATTTTAAATATAGTTTTTGAAATTTTTATATATTTTATTAAATAAAATAAACTATTTATTTGGATACAAGATATAAAAATTTACTTTGTAATTGTTTTATATTTTTCTGATAATTTTTAAGTTTTGATGAATAGTAAAAATATACTAAATTTTAATTGAGAAAAACTTTTTTATTTAAAATAATTTATGTGGATAAATTATATTATTGAACAGATTTAAAGTTAAAATAGAATATATTTTTATAATTTAATATAATTTTGGTTATTGGAATTAATTTTACCTTGAATTTTGATGTAAAAATATTTCAATCTTTTGCAATGTTTTAACTTTTAAAAAACCATTTTCATTTTGAAAATAGGATTAATTTTAAATTAAATACTACGAATTATGTGTTTTGAATTTTTAAAAATGGATTTAATATTTGTAAAAATTTGGTCCAAATTTTGTAAATATCATTCTTTTATTTTTGATCATTATGAATAGTAACTTTAGTATTTTTTATTAATACGGTAAAAAGGTAAATTGGGTAATTAAGGGTAAATATAATATTCTAAAATTACCTTAACACTTGTATTAATATGAATGGATTAGTAATTTTCTACCTAAACTATCCTTGGGTTGAAATTATAACCTTTGGATGTAACTTGGATGAGATTACGATATTTAACATATTTTATTTAAAGAAATGTTAAATATGTCTTACTCAAATTTTAATAACTTTATCATTTTTAAAATAAGGTTATACATAAGATAAATTCAACCATAAATAGTCATTTTAATTATAATTTTTTTATTTATAATAGTATTTTTTTTTAATTTTTAGGAAATAAATAATTTCATTAATGGTTTATATATTGATGATGCGGAAATTATTTAATTGATGAAAAATTAATAAAATATTTTTTATTAAAATTATAATAATCATTAAAAGACAAAAAACATGACCAAATATTATTTATCAAGTATAACTTAACCATAATCATCCAACTGTCGAGTCATTGACCATCTTAAGCCTTATAGAAGAGATTATGACACTTATATTATTTTATTTAAAGTGATGTTAAACTTGTCACATTTATGTTTTAAAAAGTATAACAATTTTAATGATGGATTTTCTAGAATATATATTCAACTAAAATCATTAATAAAAAATATATAATAATTATATGCATTATGGGGTTTTATTTTTAATTTTTATTCAACAAATTAGTATATTAAATAATTATACAATATAGATGTAATAATTATTTTATTAATGGAAAGACAAAATTAATGTTATTAAAAATATTAAAATAAATATTATTTTGGATAATTAATATATCCAAATAATTTTCTAAGTGAACTTAACTCCTTTGGGGCATAATATAATATTTAGTTTTAGGATAACATATTATCTTGATATTTTTTAAAAAATAAATAAATGGAATTGTGTCAAAATTGACACTATTGATTGTTTGTCAAAATTATGTATTATTAAATTATTTAAAAATAATAAAACCTTTTTAAAAATATATAATAATTATTAATATGTTCTAAAATGTTCTAAATTATTCAATTATGGTCTAATTCACATAAAATAAGTAAAAATTACACTATTTTAATATTGAATAATTTGTTACCTTAGATAAAATTAAAATAGAATGACTAAGGGTTAATTGAAATGATAAGATTTAAATTGACATAAAAATTTATCTAAAATTTATTGGTTGATGATATTAAAGCTTTATCTCATTATGTCTTCGAATAAATTACATTTTTGTGGCATTTTTATTATGATATATTTTATTATAATTTAATATTTTTGGTGATTCCAAAAGTTCCCCTCACCTCAATTATAAGAGGGGACCTCCTCCATCACTTATTAACGTAAATTTTAGAATTAAAGTTTATTAATACCCTAAAAATTTCCCTTATAAAATTCCGTAGACACATACTAGAGATGATGGTATTCTCAAAATACCAACCTTAGTGCCTTTAAGAGGAGATCTAGAGGGTCCTCGTCTAAGAAGTGGTAATCTCCTCCACTGATTATTTCAAACTTATTCATTATTCTACTTAATATTCCTTTTTTGTTTATATTATTAAGTAATAAATCCAGTATAAAATATATAATGATATGTTATTATGTTTATGAACAAACCTTATTCCACATTCTATCCATCATATGAAAAAATAAATCACCATGTGTGCGTATGTACAACTTATCTTCTCGACACCGTGGTGTAATTTGTTTTTCACAAACACTTTACATGGATGGGTATACTGATTTAAATAATTACTATATATGATTATTATAACATGATATTGATTCTATATTAAATTATATAATATTCACTTCCATACCATTTCACAATTATAGGAATGATATCGTCGATCGTGCTTACGTACGACCTACCATCTCCATGATGCGATGCAATCCATTATACAAGATACCCATTAAAAAATGAGTATATAAATGTATATAATGAATAAATATGATACATATTATATTAATATAATTTTTTAATGATATAACTATGACCTAAGAAGGATAACCATAACTTATTCTACAAAACATGCATAAGAAAATGAAGTAGTTAATATCTAAATACCAAGTAATAATGAAATATTATTAACAAATGGATGATAATATGATCATATCATGACCATAATTCTGTAATAAGTCAATTAAATCATTTAAATCATTATATATGAGGTTCTGATGCATATAAAGGATATCGTACCTCAGGCAAGAGATTATTCTGTCTCACTTTTATTTCTGTGGGACATATGCCTTATACACCACCTATTTATTTGGTGTGGTGTTTATGTTTCCCATGGATATTTTTATGATTATTATTATTAAGGTTATTATATTTAAATATGCATATAATTTTCTTTATTATTATGCATATTATTCGACTGATTATATATTGGTAAGGGATAATTTCGTAATCGCATTTTTAAGTGAGATTATTTATATGTAAGTATTTACTAGGGTATATTTATCATCCATGTCCACGTTTTATAAATATGTATTATAAAATATTATATATATTATTATAATATTTTTTAATGTAAATTTTACCCATTTCTGAATTTTTAAAAAATTCCATGAAAGGAATATTTTATCATTTTTATATGATGTACTTTTTTGACTTTCCAACAAAAGTACGAGAAGAATGTTTTCTTTTAAATTATATGAAATGAATTGATTTTTATGATTTCATAACCATTTATTTACAAGAAAATTCCTTTACAATATTTTAAGTTTATTTTCAAATAAATTATTTTCCTTTAAAATTGCATGTCATTTTGAGAAAATAAAACATTTTTAAAGAAGAGAGGATATTTTCCTCAAGAATTAATTTCAAGTGTTTTATCAAAATTATTTTTCATCTAAGATGAAATTTTGTAAATAGGGTTATGTTAATATCACTATTATTACTATGATTTTATTGTTTTTATTATGGAATTATATTTATGAAAACCATATGTTTTATATGGATTATAAATTAATGATGTTTAAGATACCCATTTTATTCCTTTGGTTATGCTATGATAAATGATTTATGTTTTTGTGGAACACATAAGAAGGATTTCATTATGATATGGGTGTGACCTATATCTCCCTCTAATTCATTGGGTAAAGCTTTATATCTCATGATATATACTTGGATGGAATGGAAAGTATACCCAGTTCAGTAATACAGGTCTAGAATGGTAAGTAAACCTTGTTCAATAATACAGGGATGGAACGAGGAGTGAACTAGGTTCAGTAAAGGACTTTATCCACTATGATGGTATTAGAAATGAGATTTTACTTATAAGGAAATGATTTTCTATTATTGTGTGTCGCTAACAATTCCATGTTTTATGCCAATAATATTTTATCATGATTCATGTTTCAATATGACTTATTCCTTATGGAATTCCAAGATTTATTTCATGACTCAAGATTTTGATATTTTTTATATATGTTATAATTTTAAAAGGTTATGGTCATGTTACTACATTATTATGTTTATGTTTTATTTCATATCTTCCATTTTTACCCTTACTAAGCATTTGAGTTCTCCCTTTTCATATGTTTTCTTTTCCCCATGATATAAAGAAAGATTTTAGGTATGAAAAATAAAGGGGAAGATATTTATTGGATATGCTGAAGATCTTTCACCAAATTTTAAGAATGTGTTCAAATTTTACAAAGGCACTAAACTAATATGGTATTTCGGAATATTTTTGTGTAATGTATTAAGTATTCTGGAAAAGTGATGTAATGTCCATGTACATCAAGCTTGGGCCTTTACAGTGGGTATTAGAGGGAAGGTTTAGTTAACCTTTGGAAATAGGATGTGAAATTTTTAGTGATATCTCTAAAGATATTTCAAAAGACATGTCTTCTGATTTCCAAAGGATAATTCTATGTATAAGTTACAATCCTAGAGTTTTTGTGATAATCATGAATAACCTAGGATTAAACTTAAGTTTTCATAGATTGAAATATTATAAGTAATATACCTTACTTACATGTTTTTTTAATCTCTAATATGTATTTCTCACACTTTGATTTCTGGTCTTAGTCAATAGAAAAAACTAGATAGAACATATTTTACCTTTAATGTTTTACATGTGTAAAGTATGGGAATTACAAAAACCTATTTCTTAAGTGTAAATATCCTAAAAGGAATCATGAAGGTGTTATGATTATTGGTTATACTACTGAGGATAAATATATTATAAAAGAATTGTGAAAGGTATGGGATGTTATAGCATTATATTTTACTTTAAAGATAATAGGATTGGTTATATTAAGGATTAAGGGCCTTAATACATGATTTATATTTTAGGAAATACTAAGATGGTGGATTCTATGTAATGGTTTAAGAATGAAGTTGGAAAAATGAGGCGTATATGTTTCATAATTCAAAGATAATGTTATATTAATCATGAAATATCTAAGTGTTTCTAATATAAAATTTTCATTAAGGATTGGATTGGATATTTTGAATAGTTCTAAGGAGACATAAAAGTGATTTAAGGGTGAGGTGATATACTTGGTGAACACACGATTAAGGGAAAGATAACCCTTAATATATCCATTATGTTAAGATAATTATGTTTGTATAAAGATATTTTTGATTTGAATAAGTAAATTAGATGATTCTAGTTTATTGAGAACTATTTATGGATTTGTTTTCAAAAGTTTTGTGCTATTATAGATTAAGTATAAAACATTTTATGACTTAGTGAATATATCCAATAAGTTTCGGAATAATGAAACATGCATGTTTTCAATAAATATATGTGGTAATTTAGGTTATTACCATGATTCAAGAGAATACATGATGAAGGTGATCACATGTTTGGAATGTTACCAATAAGAGATACCTTATGATATACGGGGGATAAATGTTAAGCTGGTTTAGTGTACCTATTTATAAAAGTTTTGGATTTTCATCTTTTAGATGGATTTCATGGTTATCCATTTATGTCTAGTATAAGTTAAGCTCCGAATGAATTTTTTTAGATTAAAGTATTATCTCTCTATAGGTGGAATTATGAATATTTGATAACTTGTTATTACCTTTTTTGTTATGATAAAGATCGATCGAACATCCTATCATTCTATTTATGGATCTCATGATCTTCAAACACTTAAGGAATGAAATGTTCACTTTCATTTCTTGGAATAGGAGATGAAGTGGAAGTTGATCAAGGAATAATTAAAGGATGAGACTATACTTAATAAAGTATGTATTTTATCTCATTATTCAAATCTATGGAAGGGATCTTGAAACTAAAAATGTTATCATAGTACCTTCTTTACTGATGAATTATATGGTCCCTAATTTCATCATGTATTTATGACTTTTAATTATTGAATTCCTCCTAATGATGTTCTCTATCACTCTCCATTAGAACATGATAGTCCAATTTTTCTTCCATATCCATGTTTTCACTTTCCACCTATGTTCTCCTAGCTAGAAACCTAGTTATGTGTGACTTTGGATAACTACTATGTTTCTAAATTTTTTTTTTAAAAGTATGTTTTATTATGCATTTTTATGATGTGGGTTTCTATGAAAGAAAAATTAAATTATTAAAACTTTTATAACCCCAAATAATTTCAAGGGAGAAATTTATTTTAAGGGAGGTAGAATGTAACACCCCGATAGTTTTGTAAGATATATACATTTTTAAAATTCTTTTGATGTCTTGTGTTGTATGATACACTAAGATAATCTTGCGCTATGTGCAACACCGGATTAGCTTACAGTTTATGCAAAACCATGCTTGGCTCATGTTACACACAATTTCAAGTTCTTTTGATATAATTCATTTCATGAAAAACTGATTTTAAGTGAAAAACTAAATATTATTATGTTACCATATAACCTAGTCATTATAATGGAATGTATGGACAATCTCTACTATAAATTTAAGCTATATCCACAGTTTAATTTTTAATCCATGACTACACAATTCTGCCCCCTTCTTTTTTCGATTCCCGTCGTGCTCCGCCTCCATCCCGGATATGTGTCCCCAATTTTTTTATTCTAGTCGGGCTCCTCCTCCATCCCAGATATGTGACCCTCTCACTGCGGTGCCCTCCTCCCCCGACGTCCTCTCTTCCTCCCCGATGACCTCTCTCACCATGCCCTCCTCTCTTCCCTCAGGGATTTCTTCTCTCGCCCTTGCTGCTGTCCTCTATCACTCGTCCTCACCGGCTTCTGTTCCTCTATCCCTCATCTTGGTCCCTTCATTCACGATGATAATTCTCCAATCACGGCTTGGATTATCCATTCGAGGTTGCTTCATCCCTCGAGCGATACTCCCTTCCTCCATATCATTCATTGGGCATTCCTACTCCATTTAGTGTGTTGGTAGAAGGGTTCCTCCATACCCTTATTCGGGACATCCTCCTCCATACGGTGCATTGGCCCAAATAATTTACTTAATTCTTTTATGTGGATACTATTTGAAGTTTAGGTCCTAGTCTAATGAGTAAATGAAGTGTTCCTTATAACTTTGGAACTTTCCCCATGATCCATGACTCATGGTTGAGATAAATTTAAAGATTCATGACAATACTGGTTGATAAATTTTTAGCAAGTATGAATTTTATTTTTCCAAGGATGTGGAAATTTTTAGAACCATTATTTGGTTAGATAATATATATTTATAAGTTCTCAATAAGATTTTTAGTTATGTGGATTTAGGCTTGAGGGTGATATAGGCTCTCGGGTGTTTGTCTGAGCATAGATGAGTGGACCTATAACCATTTTAAGCTTTAGGTTTTTCACCATGGAGCCTCCATGGAGTAAAGCTCCATGTGTTAGAGGGAAAATACCCAGGTGGACTGATCTTTTCCCTATTGTTGGGAAATTTGGTTTTAATTCTCTCCCTATAGTAAAATATCATTTTATCATGGCCATGGTTTTGGTTTTTTCATCTCTTCTTGGGTGAGTTGTTCAGGTGTTTTGGAGGGACTATCCCATGAGATTATCCTTATTGAAAAAAGAAATAAAATTACCATTTTTTATTGGTTTGGCATGGTGGAAAATTGTGATGGTCGAGATGTCTTGTTTTGGTACCCATTTATACTATGATTGGCTAAGTATGGTGCCCTATATTCACACCTATGGAAACATCGAGTCAAAATGCACTAGATGGGAAATTTAGGTGATAATGGTGCTTCTTGGGAAATACAACCATGATATATCACCTTATAGTTGGGAATTTTTTATAGAATTATATATGAGGGGTTTCATTAGTTCTCATTTGAAAAATGATTAGATAGGGTTTAGGGATTTTTATGGTCCTTAGTGTGTATAGGGCTTGTGGGTTTCATTGGAGAGGTCCATAAAATCATAGAGGAATGGACCTGTGTTTTGGTTGTTTGGTACTTTTGAGGATTCCCCCTAGGAAATGGAGAGAACCACCATAAAAAAATGAATATTTTAATGGATTATAAAATGATGAGGATGGAGGCTCACTCAAATAAAGGTAAATAAACATTTATCCACTTTGAGTTTTTAAACAAATCACCCTCCTCTCTTCCTCCCACACATGTGAGTGAATCAGGGGAGGTTGAGGGAGATTCATCCCCAATTCACCTTCAATTTCACCTTTAAATGTGGTGGTTTTTATGGACCTACATGGAGATTCAATATGTGATCTCATATTCCTTACATTCTAGTTTCCCATTTCTCTTCATACTAATTTAGTGAAAATGAGAATGGAGTTGGAGATGATTTCCACTAGATTATGGTGGAAATCATCCAATATCATGGGTTTTTTTTTGGAATCACTAGTGAGGGTATAAAGATGATAAAAGATTTTATTTCCATTTATTTTCATTAAGGATCATCAATGTATGCTTTTATTTATAATTTTCTATTAAATTATATTTAAAAAGTACATGAATCAATGTTTTTTATTATGGGTTGGCATTCAGAATGTATTGGAATATGATATAAACCTTCCATGAGTGGTTGGTCACCATAATATTTTGAATAGGGTATATGATGATATTATAGACAATTCTACCATTATTTGTATTATGTGAGTAGTATAAGAGGATTAGTCCCCATTGGAATTTAAATCATGAACAAACTTATGTGATGAGCATAAGGGGACTAATCCCCACTAGACCTAAAATCATGACTAGAATTTTGTGATGAGGATAATAGGACACTACCTTTCCATATATGAAAAGTATAAGATTTATTATGTGATAAGAATAGAATGATTCACCTTTCCTAATGCATCATAATCCCATCCTTCCTCATGCGATGAGCATGGAATTCCTTAGGTGATGAGCAAGGAATTCCTTAGGTGATGAGCCTAGAGATTATTAGGTGATGAGCCTAAAATACCATAGGTGACTAGCCTATGATGACTTTGGTGATGAAGCTAGGATTATATAGGTGATGAGAATAGTATTCCTTAGATTATAAGCCTAAGATGTCCATATGGCTTGACAGAAGAAGATATAACAACCTTCTGGCCCAGATCATAACTGATGATCCATCCTTTACTTATATGTGGCAAGCATAATATTCCCTCACTTCCAGAAATGAGAAAGATATTTATGGGATTGTCTAAATATACAATGTAATTGAAATTCTAGTCAACTTTGATCATTAGTCTGTCACCTTGATAAGGAAGTAAGTGAAATTATTAACTGATGTCCATATGGATATTGAATCAAGAACAAGATTCATGGGAATGTGTTAATTATATAAGAGAAATATGGACTGGGAGGGGGGACTGGCAGGGGGTGTCTAGGAGGGTCTGTATGGGGGGCTGTTAGGGGGGGCTGGCTGGTAGGGGGGACTAGAAAAAATTCCTTCTTTTGTTCATTTCTTTATTACATAATCAGTGGTGGAAGTTTACATCACTTCCAAGCTTCAAGATAATTCTCCAAGCCTCATATAAGATTCACATACTAACACCTTTTCTTGGGAACTTAATATTCCTTCTCAATAATCTTGGGAACTTCCAACTATCTTCTAAGCTGTCTAGCTCCCAATTGTCTCATCAATATTCTTGGGAACTCCAACTAACTTGTGATCCATTTATCATCTTCATATTGGCATGAAACAACTTTTCTTCCTCATTGAAAACAACTATGACACAAAAACGATTTGGATTTAACAATCTTTCACTTTTTGTTTATTATCAATACCAATCTAACAATTAGTTTTTCAAGATGTTCTTTAATTTTCTTCTCTCCTATTTCTGTCATTGACTTCTCTCATTTTTTTTCTCCCCTTATTGAAAATAAATACAAAGTTCATGAAATAGGATGGTATCACTTCATTCTTAAACAATTTTCCATCATTCATTCTATTCAAAGTCTATGTGATCCATGTTTGGTGTAGAAAATATGAGGGTTTGATTTAGAAAACAAAGTTATCCCATTAACAAACTGAAGATGATACCAACTGATTCTAATTCCCATGACTCATTTAGGGGATGTTCATATGTACTCATGTTGAAACCAAATGATGCCAATTGATATCTTCATTCTTTTTGGAATTACAACCTCATATCTTGCACTCATCTCAATACACATATTTAAAACATTCAAGTACATGTAGCAGGTTTTAGAAATCAGCCTTGGAATCTCAAATTTCCTCAACTTATTTTCATTTATTAATTAAATTTCTCCCCTTAATATCAGAATTTATTCGGTCATTAACAGGGATGAGATAAATGCATACCTCATCAATGATTTTTTCAAGCACTTTCCAGATATTCCAGATTTGCATGGAATAAATAAGTATGGAATCTTCTCAAGGGTCTTCTCCACTCATTTCCCCATAGAGGAGACATAATATCTTCACTCCATCAAGGAAGATCTTCCCTTATAGTGTTGTTTGGAATACCATTAGATAAATCATACCAAGATAGTGACTTTTTTTCAGATCTGGAATAGTTATTCCACCTTACTTCCCTTCATTTTCTCTCCTCTTGAGAACTAGTTTCACCTTCAATTCCCTACATTTTATGACACACTAATAACACAAAAATAATTATGGAATAAGGTGGATGTCCTTAATCATAAATGTGAGTTGTTGGGTTGAGAAAATTTTATCAACCAGTTTGTCCTTTCCAATTTAGCTTCAAGTCTGGATGGACTCTTCATGTGTGCACTTCTAGATTTTCAAGCAGCCTTGGGCAGCATGGATTTCTTTCTTCCCTTGTGTGAGATTTTCATTTTAACATGATGATAGCACACGAGCTACTCCAAGACCATGGAAGGTCTATTTCTGGCTTGGGAAGAGGGCAGGGGGCAGGGGGCAGGGGGCAGGGGGGTGTGCAAGGGGGTATTGGGGGATGGGGAGTGCAAGGGGGCTGGGGCTGTGCAGACACCATTGGTATTTAAAGTTATTTCACATATGTTAAAATTGTTAGTGCATTTTAATAATTCTCATTGTTTCTTTTCATTCTCGCATGCATGCACTTGCATCTATTTGTGTTTTCAACTTTTTTCTAGGTTTTATATGGCTAGGTTTCACCTGAATCAATGATTGGGGTAAGCGAGGCCAATAAGTTTGCACAAATTGTCAAGGTTTAAAATCAACTGGATTTCCATTTGTTTATGCTTATTGAATTTTCAACTTGTATACTGAATACTTTTAGTCATTTTTTTAACCTGTTCTTTTCAGGTATTTGGGGATGCCTATAAGTCACAATTAATAATCATAATCCTTGATGAAATTGAGAGGTAATTACAATCAATTTCAACGTAATACTACTTTTGGTCCTTTCGTTTGATAACCACTGTGCTGTTCTTTTTAGTACATTTTTTGGAGTACATTGCCATTGGACCTCGTTTTTCCAATATTATTTCTCAAACACTGATGGTCCTTTTGAAATGGCTTCCTCCCCAGGAATTCTTCTCATCCCTTTTATTAGTATAACTTATTTCGAATATATCTTTATGAGGTTTTATTTATCTCAATGTCTTCACAAGAACTGGATTTCTTGTGTGTATGCTTTCACATGATAGGTCATGTCTGTGGATAGGGATGCATTCTATGCAGAGAACCAGAAAAAAACATAGCCCATGATTATGCATGTGATCATATATATAAGTATCCTCTTGTGTGTGGATTGAAACCTTTGAGGTAGAGTCCCTCTCCCAGCCTATTTAATTCAAGAATTTTTTAAATTGCATTTAGCTGCCTTCTTGATTCCTTTTTGTTTATATTAAATTGAAATTATTGATCAAGTGCTAGTTAAAATAATTGTTTCGTTTTATAAATAAGTCATGGTTTTGTAATAAAACCCCTCTAATAGAGGTGCACATTCTGTGAAAACTCATAGGGGTAGTTTATGCTTATATAGCTTGTTTGGCATTATTGCATTTATGTTTTCCATTTTAATGCTTAATCCTCTCATTTGAGACACCACAAGAATCTACAAATATTTGTTTGACTCACAGGGGGGTGTGCAGGCTAGGGGGATGGTGCATGCTAGGGGGTGGTGCGGGGGGGGGGGGGGTAGGGGGGGGGGTAAGGGGGTGGGGGGGGGGGTAGGCTAAGGGGATGGGTGGAGGGGGCCAGGGGGCAGGGGGAAGGGTAGAGGGGGGCTACACCAATCAAACATTAGTTTTATGATTTTGATATTTGGGGTCTAACCTCTAGCCTTACTGATTTTTAGATTCTCTGATTTATATTATAGGATTTTTAGTTTTAGAAGTTATGATTTTGATTTTAGGGTTTTATGTTTTAGAATTTTAGGGTTTGGGGTTTTAAGATTTATGGTTTTAGGGTTTATATGAATTTTGAATCCATGAAATTCATTTCTATCAAAATAGGTTGAGCTCACTTTCATCCTATGAAACAGGTGCTGGAGAGACATTAAATGACCAAAAAACCATTTTCATTATCATTCACACCTGCCTTTTTTTAATGTTTTGGTTATTTTGTTTTATATTTCATATTATTTTTTTATATACCAAAATAATTTTTTAAACCTCACTTATTTTCCATTTTTTGCCACCTTTTTATGCCACACCTCATTCCCTTCCATTGAAAGAACTTCCAATATTTTGAATGAGGCATTAGTTTTGATATCTAAATATCTAATGTTATGAAAACCTTTACAACATGTTTTTCGGTATTTTACTGATTGAACTCCAAGATCAATTCTTGATCCTCAGGAAACCTCAGTTGTTTGGAACTTCAATTACACAGGTACAAATCAAAAATGGTTTCAGATGCTCTTTTAAATATGTAGCTTGACTCATCACCCCCCCACATTTTTCTTCTATTTTTTCATTTCTCAAAGAATATTATGAATTTGGAAGGATTTAATCAAGGGATGTTTTGAAACATCTATGGATATGCCCAAATAAACTGCATCAATTGACGTTGTCTGGGGAAACCAGTGTATTGAGGTGCATCTATTTGGAGTTATGAAGGTAATTGGACTTAATCAAACATGTAATTTAGTTGTTTAATGGTTTATTTTAAATTCCTGAATTGGTGAGACACCACTTAAAATCATAAGCTTTCACTTAATGTGAGACTCAATCTCTATCCCAGCGCACTTCAAGTTAAACCTATAAATGTTTTATTTAATTATGCTAAATTGAAATAAAAAACACTATTGTTTTTCATGACTAAATGGGACTTAGCATTTCACTTTTCAATATTCATTGTTTTTTCTTCTGAATGTATGTTAAGTAGGGTGCAACGATTGATTGTATATTAGGAGAAATAGTTCACATCAACTTGATTAACTCACTGATTGGATACGTCTCGTGCATTGGGAATTTCCTTGAGAAGGTATTCCTTTCCCTTTATCACAACTATAATTAGTTATGAACCTGCAAATAAAGTCAGCTATAATTAGTCATGGCAGTGATTATGCACGTATGGGGCTATGTGTGCCCATGTATATATATATATAAATGCATACTCAGGTGAGTGGAGAATAGTATATACATATAAGCATATGTACAAGGATCCCCTTACACATGCTCATGACCATGTGGGTGTGTGCATAGGGGATATGTGTCCTTACATGTGTGTGAAGGTGCGTATACCCAGTGGGGGAGAAATAACTTTTAGTTAGAATCTCGAAGAGCCAAAGTGGACGGTTTGGTTCCACCTTGAGGTATGATCCCTCTTATATCCTCTTTAATTCAAGAATGCTTTAAATTAAATTTAGCTTATTTCTTAATTATGCTTAATTATATTCAATTTCATATCTTGAATAAGTGTTCTTCAATATAATTGTTTCATTTGATAAATAAAGTCATGTTTTTATAAATAATGTCATGTTTTCATAATAAATCAATGCCATGATTTTATAATAAAACCCCTCCAACGAAGGTGCACTGTCTTCTAAACCAAAGAGTAGTGATAGTTTTTTGTATCATGTTTAGATTTGGTTTGAGACTTTTATATGCATCTTGTTGGTGTTTATTTTGTGTCTATCTAGTATTTGTTTTCTTTAAATAATATAAATTGGCTTATCATACTCATTTAACTCAAATGACATTGCCCGAGTAGGCGTATGCCTTGACCATGACACTTTCCTTTGCACGCTTTGAATATTATAAATAAAATATCCATGTTTAGGAAAAGTGAATAAATTTGTAAATGGTTTGTGTAGGGTGTATGATTCTTTTCCATCGTTTTTCTTCCCATTAGACGCTGCGTCATTGTGCCGCTCGCTACAACCTTCTCTTGCGATCCCTTGTTATAGAATATTAAATTGTTGATCTATTCTATCATCTTCCAGTGGGGAAACAGTCAGAATTTTGCACCGCCTCCTCCCGCTCCCTTCACTCTTGGCCGAAAGATGCTGCACCACAAATGTTGCTGGACCGAGCCAACACGCCGCGGTCACGCCGTGGTCATGCCGTGGCCACGCCGCGGTCACGCCATAGTCACACTGCAATCACGCTGTGGTAATGCCATGATTCATCCCTACTCTAGGATGACACCCCACGGTGGTTCACAGTGATAGTATTCTATGAGTCTTGTAATCAATGTTGAGACTGACTAATCACAATTTCTGCCAGCAGGGCAATGACCATAATGTTTCCCACCAGCTCCTGCTCCCTTCACTCCCGGCCAGAAGATGTTGCCCCGCAGATGTCAATGGACTAGGACAACACGCCGAGGTCACGCCGCGGTCACGCCGTGGTCACGTTGTGGTCACACCGCGGTCACAATGTGGTCAGGCCATGATTTGGACCTGCTCCAAGATGACACCCCGCGGTAGTTTGTAGTGATTGTATTCCATGAGTCTTGTGATCAATGTTGAGACTGACTAATCACAACTTCTTCCGGCGGGGTGATGACTAGAATGTTTCTCTACCTCCTCCCGCTCCCTTCACTCTTGGACAGAAGATGCTGCCCCGCAGATGTCGCTGGACCGGGCCAACATGCTGTGGTCATTCCGTGGTCACGCCACAATCACACCACGGTCACGCCGCGGTCACGCCGTAGTCACGCCGCAGTAATGCAGTGATTTGTCCTTGCTCCTGGATGACACACCACGTCGGTTCATAGTGATAGTATTCCATGAGTCTTGTGATCAATGTTGAGACTGACTAATCACAATTTCTACTGGCAGGGCGATGGATGGAATGTATCCCCGCCACCTCTTGCTCCCTTCACTCCTGGCCGGAAGATGCTGCCCCACGGATGTCGCTGGACCGGGTGAACATGCCGCGATCACGCCGCGGTCACGCCGCGGTCACGTCACGGTCATGCCACGGTTAGGCCGCAGTCACGCCGCGGTCACGCCGCGTTCACGCCATGGTCATGCCACGGTAATGTTGTGATTTGGCTATGATCTAGGACGACACCCCACAGCAGTTCGCAGTGATAGTATTCTATGCGTCTTGTGATCAATGTTGAGACTGACTAATCATAATTTCTGCTGGCAGGGTGATGACCGAAATGTTTCCCCACCTCCTCCCACTCCCTTCGCTCCTGGCCGGAAGATGCCGCCCTACGGATGTGACTGAATCGGGAAAACACGCCGCGGTCACGCTGTTTTAATGCCCTGATTTGGCCCTACACCAACCACATCTAGCCCACACCAGCCCCCTTCCACCTTCATTTCAGCCTGCTTCCACCAGCATTCCAGCCCGCAACAACCCCCCCGCCACCTTCGAATCAGCCCACACTAGCCCCCCATCACCTGCAACAAGCCCCTTACACCAGCATTACAACCCCCTTACACTTGCATTCGAGCCCGCACCAGCCCCTAGCCACCTGCAATCTAGCCCACACTAGCCACCACCCCCAGCCTCTTGAAAAACACTCATTCCAACCCTCTACAACCTACAAACAGCCCCAACCACTAGTTTCAGCCCTCACCAGCCCATGACCTCCTACATCCCAGCCCTCACCATCCCCTACCACATTCCCAATAACCCCCAACTGCTTGCAATCCAGCCCACACCAGCCCCCTTTCACCTATTCCAGTTCACACCAACCCCCTGCCATCCCCCTCCTGCCTGCCTTCCCGTCCCACCAGCCACTCCAGCCCTCACCAGCCAATGCACCACCCCCAGCCTCCTACATTCTAAGATGTGTGAGAAAAACTCCATGCAAATGAAAAAAGGAAAGGCCAAAGCGGATCCCCTTTCCTGAGCCATCTTTTCCCTAAAAAGTATCCATGTAAACTTCCATTAATGTTCACCGAGAATATTGGGGTAGAGATGCATCTTTTAACTGAAGACGACAACCTAGCCGGAAAGCCGAGCAGATCCAAAGCATCCCATAAGAAGTCCCACCTGACTGAATTAAAATCCTTGAATAAATCAATCGTGAAGGATCAACTAGGAACCCTAGAATCCATATGGTAGCACCACAATAATTTCTGGGTAACAAGATTCTTAGGATGAATTGGTTTTGGTACTAAAGGTTGAGGATATTTTTATCCAGATTTAGATTTATGAGTCTCTTAAGTTTATTTTTGTAACAATACTACTAGAGGGTCTGAGTTATAAGTGGTGGAAGTCTATTATTCAGACTAAGCCAGACAAAGAATATTCTTGGAAAAGTTTCAAGGCATTGGTCATTTAGAATTCTTTCATAATTAAGTGAAGGTACTGATGGCTATAGATTTTCTAGGAGGGGCTGTCCAGGTGGGGTGTTCAAGGGCTGTCTAGGGGGGGGGGGTTCCGGGGGGGGGGGGGTGGTCTACAGGGTAGGGGGAGGGTGAAGGTGGGGTGTCTAGGAGGGGATGTCCAGGGGGTGTCTAAGGGCTGTCCGGGGGGGGGGGGGTGCAGGGCAGGGTGCAGGTGGGGTGTCCAAGGGCTTTCTGGGGGGGATGTCCAAGGGCTGTCCAGGGGGGGTCTCTAGGGCAGGGGGAAGGGTACAGGTGGGGTGTCTATGAGGATTGTCCAGGGGGTGTCTAAGGGCTGTCCGGGGGGCTGATTTGAAGAGATAAACAAACGAGTAATGGGACGTAACCTCATAGCAATAATTTTTCTAATGATTTTTGGAAAGGTATTACCAATAGCAATAGGTTTGAAATCCTTTATATCCATAACATTTTTCTTCTTTGGGATCAAGTCAATAAAATTGGAGTTGATTCCACAGGGAATTAAGGCATGGTTAAAGAACTTCCTCATAGAGTTAAGGAGCTCATCATGAACTATGTCTCAGTAGAACATAAAGAATTACTTTTTGAACCCATCAGGACCAGACACACTCTCAAGATTTAGAGAAAAAGGGCACTCTTAACCTCCTTCTCATCAAGGGATGAAACAATGGAAAGGATTCATAGGATTGAAAAATTCTATAATAATAATTCCTCATATCTCCATACTACTAAAGAAATATTATCCTCCATGAATAGCTTGAGTAAAGTTGTCATCACTTTCAACTGGTCAACCTATTCCTTGAAAACCCATTCTATAGAATCTGCCTCAATTAATCCTGATGAGATGAATTCAAATAACTTATAACAACATGGAGATACTATTTTACTATAGAATAGATCGAATCAGCATCAACTAAAGTTGAGGGAGGTGGAGCACTAGATGTAGATGCAACAATAGGAGGTTCCTGATAACTCAAAATTCCACTGAAATCTAAAAGAAGTATTTCTATGAAATATTATAAATATACTATGGATAGAAAATCTGAAGGCACTGGGGAAACAACTCTCTTAATACTAGGTAAAGCAACCTCTATAGGTTATGATTTGGTAGGTAAATCTAAGGGGAAATCCTGAAGCTCACCTGCTTGGTCAATCTGCTTAACTAAGGATCCCTTAGGATATGTGCAAGGGATGTGTAGTGGGGGTGCTGTCCAGTGGGGATGGGGATACTGTCTAGGGGGGCTGGGGCTACTGTCCAGGGGGGTCCAGTAGGGGGTGGGGGGGTTGCTGTCCAAGGGGGTCCAGTAGGGGGGAAAGGGGTGTGCAAGGGGGGTGTGTACAAGGGGTGCAAGGGATGTGTGTGTGTGTGTGTGTGGGGGGGGGGGTGTTCAACAGTTATGGTGCAAGGGAGTCCAACATGGGGGGTTATGCAGGGGGTCCAGCAGGAGGGGGGGGGGCTGCTGTCCAGGGGGTCTAGTAGGGGGGGGGGGTGCTATCTAGGGGGTCTAGCAGGGGAGGGGGGCTGCACTATTATTGTTTATTGAGTTATATTCTTTTTGAATATTCTAAGATGTTTTGTTTTACCATAATTTTAGGGGATGAGCACTACTATGTTCTACCTAGTGTTGTAGGAACCTTTGAGCTGGTTCTAGACTTGTTTGATAGTTTGTCTTATAGGGAGAATCATGTAAGTGCAGTTATGTGTTTTTTATATTTGGATTTGTTTAATTCTTATTATGTAAGTATATTTCTTGTATAATTTAATTTGGAGGGAACTGGTGGGGGGGGGGGGAAGGGGGGAAACTGGCAGGGGGGAGGGGGCTGGTATGGGGGTGCAAGTGGGGGCTGGTAGGGGGGTGGAAGTGGGGGCTGGCAGGGGAATAGGGATGGTAAATGGGTAGGGAGGGGGGGGGGATTGGGGGGTCTGGGGGGGGGGGGTGTCTAGGTTGTGGGGGGGGGGGTTCTAGGGTCTATCCAGGAGGGTGGGGGGTGGTTGTCCAGGGGAGTGGAGGTATGGGCTATCTAGGGGGATCTGTTGAGGGTCTGGGGGTGTCCAGGGTCTGGGGGGGTGCCCAGGTTCTGGGGGGGGGGGGTTCCAGGGTTTGTGGGTGTCCACGGTTCTAAACCATGGCTATAGAGATATTACCATGGTCTGAACCGTGGGTTTATACCTATAGCCACAGTTTGAACCGTGGCTCTAGACCGATAGCCACAGTTCCAAACCGTGGCTATATGTCTAGGACTATAGCCACGCGAAAATTAGCAACAGTTTCTCAAACCATAGCTAATAGCCACAGTTTGAGGACCTATAGCCATAATTTTAAACTGTGGCTATAGCTCGAATTTCCAGTAGTAAATATTAACTTTATTCTGAAAAAATATTTAAATATAAATTAGTGAGTTTATAAAATAATAAAATCACACTTGATAGATTTTATTAATGTAATATATATGTAATATGTTAAATATAATGTTTAAAATTCATCTTATATGTCACCTAGAAATTATATAAGAACAAATTCAATTTTCAGATAAACAAATTATTTTTCAAAAAATGTATTTTTGTCACCTTTTGATGGCACACCCATTTTAAATCCAGTTTTTAACACTTTAATATATTATATTTAATATAATAAACTTATTCATTGTATGTAGTATATAAAAATTAGTTTGTATGATTTTTTTATTTTTCTGATAAGTTATAGGTTTTGATGAATAGTAAAAATATACTAAATCTTAATTGAAAACATCTATTTTCATCAAAACAGTTTATATGAATAAATTATATTATTAACAAGTTTTAAAGTAAAAATCAAATTTATTTTTATTTTTTAATATAATATTGGTCATTTACATAAATGTTTCCATGAAGTTTGATGTAAAAATATTTCAATATTTTGCAATGTTTTAACTTTTAAAAGCCCGTTTTCATTATGATAATAGGATTAATTTTAAATTAATTACTATAAGTTATGTGTTTCAAATTTTTAAAAAAGGATTCCATATTTTTAACTTGAAGGTCCAAATTATGTAAATATAATTATTTTATTTTTAGGCATTATAAATAGTAACTTCAGTAATTTTTATTAATACAGTAAAAAAGTAAATCAGGTAATTAAGGGTAAATATAATATTATAAAATTACCTTAACACTTGTAATAATATGATGGGATCAATTAACTTCGACATAAACTATACTTGGTTCAAAATTATACCCTTTGGAAGCAACTTGGATGAGATTAGGACATTGAATATATTTTATTCAAAGAAATGTTAAACATGCATTACTCAAATTTTAATAACTTTATCATTTATAAAATATGGTTATATAGAATCTAAATTAGGCTATAAATAATCATTTTAAATATAAAATATTTTTATTTATCATGATATTTTATTTGTAATTTTTATGAAATAAATAATTAACTTAATGGTTTATATATTGATGATGCATAAATTATTTAATTAATGAAAAATAAATAAACTAATTTTTATTAAAATAATAATAACCATTAAAAGACACAAAATATTTAACAAATCTTATTTGTAGAGTATATATAAACCATAATCATCTAAGTTCTGAGTTATTGACCATTTGGAGCCTTATAGAAGAGATTATGAAACTTATATTATTTTATTTAAAATGATGTTAAGCTTGTCACATCCATGTTTTAAAAAGTATAACAATTTTAATGTTGGATTTTCCATAATATATATTAGACTAAAATTATTCATATAAAATATAGAATAATTATATTAATTAAGGTATTTCATTTTTAATTTTTATCCAAAAAATTAGTATATTTAATAATTATACAATACAGATGTAATAATTATTTTATTAATGGAAATACCAAAATTAATGTTATTAAAAATATTAAATTAAATATAATTTGGGATAATTAATATATAAAAATAATTTTATAGATGAACTTAACCCCTTAATGATATAAAAAAAATATTTTTTCGAGGATAAAATCTTATCTTGATATTTTTTTTTTAAAATCAATAAATTGAATGGTGTCAAAATTGACACTATTGATTGATTATCAAAATTAAGTATTACTAAATTATTTAAATATAATAAAACATTTTTAAAAAATATATAATAATTAATTTATGGTCTAATTGACCTCAAATAAATAAAAAGTACACTATTTTATTATTGAATAATTTGTTACCATAGTTAAAATTAAAATAGAATAACTAAGGGTTAATTGAAATGATAAGGTTTAAATTGATAAAAAAACTTATCTAAAATTTATTAGTTAATGATATTAAAACTATATATAATTCTAGATTCAAATAAATGACTTTTTTTGTATTTTTATTGGGATATATTTTATTATAATTTAATAATTTTAGATATTCAAAAGTGCCCCTCACCTAAATTATAAAAGGGAACCTCCTCCATCATTTATTAAATTCAATTCGTGGCTTAAATTTCATCCATAACCTACCAATTTCCCATATGAACTTCCTTATTCACATTCTAGAGATGCTTTTCTTCTCAAAATACCAACCTTAGTTCCTTTAAGAGGATATCTAGAGGGTGATCGGTGAAGAAGAGGTAATCTCCTCTACCGATTCTTTCAGACTTCTTTATTCTTATACTTTCTATTGATTTATTGTTTCCATTATTAAGTAATAAAGACATTATTAACTATATACTGAGATGTTATTATGGTTATAAAAAACCTTATTACACCTTCTATCCATCTTACAAAAAAATGAAATCACCACCCGTGCGTACGTACGACTTACCATTTCCACACAGTGGTGTATTTTTTTTCACAACCACTTTACTTGGATGGGTATAATTATGTAAATAAAAACTATATAGGATTATTATAAAATTTTATGTATTATGGATCAAATTATATACCATTCACTTCCATACCATTTCACAATTATGGGAAATATATCATTGCTTATGCATATATCAAACCTACCATCTCTACGATGTGATGTGATTCATTCTATATGATATCCATTGAAAAATGATTATATAAATGTATATAATGAATAAATAGATAAATATTATATTAATATCATTTTTCAATTATATAACTATGACCTAAGAATGAGAACCAAAACTTATTCGGCAAAACATGCATAAGAAAATGAAGAAGTTAATACCCAAATAACATGTAACAAGGAAATGTTATTAACAAATGGAAGAAAATATGATCATATAATGACTATGATTTTGTAATAAGTCAATGAAATCATTTAATTCATTATACAAGAGGTTCAGATGCATTCAAAGGATATCAAACCTAAGGTAAGAGATTATTTTATCTCACTTTTATTTCTGTGGGACATATACCTTATACACCCCCTATTTCTTTTGTATGGTGTTTATGTTTATCATGGATATTTTTATGATTATTATTATGAATGTTAAGATATTTACATATTAATATAATTTTCTTTATTATGAGTCATATGATTCGACTTATTATAAATTGGTAAGGGAAAATTTCACAATCTCATTTTTATCCGAGATTATTTATATGTATGTATTTACTGGGGTATATTTATTATCCTTGTCTATGTTTTGTACATATATATTATAAAATATTATTTATATTATTAAACTACTGTTTAATCTTAATTTTAATCATTGGTGAATTTTTATGAAATGGTATGAAAGGAATATTTTGTCATTTTCGATACGAGGTACTTTTTTGACTTTCTGAAAAATGTATGAGAATAATGGTTTCTTTTAACTTATATGGCACGAATGGATTTTTAGACTTTCATAATGCCTTATTTATATGAATATACTTTTATAATATTTTATTTTTATTTTTAAATAAATTATTTTATTTTAAAATGTTGTGGCATTTTGAAAAAAGAAAATGTTTTTGAAGAAGAAAGATATTTTACTCAAGAATTAATTTCAATTGTTTTATCAAAATTATTTTCCATCTAAGATGACATTATTTAAATAAGGTTATATTTCTATCCCTATTATTACAATGATTTTATTGTGTTTATTATGGAATTAAATTTATGAAAACCATTTGTTTTATATGGATTATAATGGAATGATGTTTAATATACCCATTTTATTCCTTGAGTTATGCTATAATGAATGATTTTTGTTTTTGTGGCACATAGAAGAATGATTTAATTATGATATGGGTGGGACCTATATCTGACTCAAATTCATTGGGTAAATTATTATATCTTATGAGATATATAGTGATAGAATGAAAAGTAAATCCAGTTGAGTAATATAGGGCTGGAATGACAACTAAACCCGATTCAATAATATAGGGATGGAATGAGGAGTGAACTCAGTTCAGTAAAGGACCTTGTACACTATGATGGTCTTGGAAGCGAGACTTGTCTAATATAGAAATTATTTTTTATGATTATGTGTTTTCCATAATTCTATTTTTCATGCCAATGCTATTTTATCATGGTTTGTGTTCCTTTATGACTTATGCCTTATGAACTTCCAAGATTTATTTCATGACTCAATATTTTGATATTTTCCATACATGATATGATTTTGAAAGGTTATGCTTGTGTTCCTAAATTCTAATTTTTATTTCTTATTTCATATTTTCCATGTTTACACTTACTGAGCATTTGATCTCACTATTTTCATATGTTTTCTTTTCACATGGATATAAAAAAATATTTAGTGTGGGAAAAATTAAGGGGTAGATATTTGTGGGATATGTTAAAGATCTTTCACCAAATTAGATGAATTTGTTACAAGTTTACAAAGGAACTAAACTAATATGGCCTTTTAGCATCTTTTTGTGTAATGTATTAAGTATTCCACAAAGTGATGTAATTTTCATGTACATCAAGATTGGGTTTTTACAATAAGAGTCCCGATGTCAAAGATAATTTGAAATCACCAAGGGTATACCTAGAATCTTAAAAGGAGAAATCAAGAACTAAATGAATCTTTACACATATAAGATGGATTAAAACTAGCCAGGCCCAAACAGATTCATGGTGTGTAAGGGGATTTTATGCCAAGAATGTTCGAGAGGCCCCTTATTCCAAAAAACCACATTACCTTGGGATAAAACCATGATATTTTATTTATTTCATGAATGCATTTTATGTTGTAAATGGTCTAATTCCTCTACCCAATGAAACCCATTCACGCTATGAAGAAAACTCAGGACATATGGATAGAGAACATATTCACATCATGAATCACCAATTCAAAATGTAAATTTTCCTTGTATCTAGATTCCAGAATAGCTTCATTTTGACCCTCCAACTCTTCAATAAAATTATCCCAATGAATCTCAGCATAAAAAAAGCATAAAATGTCGACATACCTCAAACTGAGGGTACTAAATTTGAGCATATAACTCTTTATCCTAACACATAATATTAATTCACTCAACATTATTCCTATGGTAATCTAATCCTATTTGGGTCTCCTAGTTAAGTGTAACCCAAAGAAAATTCTAAAAATGGGAACCCAATCCTATTAGGGCCACCTATTACGTATTATACTTACACATAATAATCCAGGGAACCTAGATTTATCATGAACTACCGATTTGGATGATCAAGGCCTTGATAAGTGTCTAATTTAGAAGGAATCTAACACTTAGTATTTTTAAATGGGATTTAATCTCACCACATAATCTTATGTTATTACCATTACATGTATTTATGATTATAATGATTTATATAAAACCCTATTCGTTCCAACAAATCAATATGTTTGAACCATATTTATGTTAAACTCTTTAAAAAACTCATAAATTGTATTATAAACCCAAATTTTATATTAACTATATTTATACATATCCAAGTGCATCTCATGCACAATGTATATAAAAACCTTTAATATAAAGTCTTAGAATCATATGAAACCAATAATCCCCACAAGATTAATCTTATAGGATAGATAACCACCCCCACTTTTATAGATAAGGCATAAACCTCTATTTAACAATAATTCCTACCGAAAGTCACTCTACTCAAGGTTAATTTATTCAAGAGATACCTTAATTCCATCTCAATTGTAAATATTAATTTTCATAAACAATAATCAACATATTAATTCATGCTTATAACCTAGTTCAAGCCAATTTCAAGGTAGAAAAAAACTAAATCAATATCTCCCCATTGACTGTAGAATATGACTTGGTATTGATTTTCAAATTCATGAGAAGATCTAATCCCATACACTAGTCTGCCATCTACATCATTAGAGAACATATGAAAAAAATTGAGAACGATGTGTATATTTTTTACATTTGGGGTGAGGGAAATACAGTGGATGATATATTGGCTTCAAAAGGAGATCCTAATTATCCCCTCCATCTTTTCTCTAGCTTAATAAACTTTATCTTGATTGTTATAACATTTTATGTGGTGATTCCCTTTGGTTCTACCATTGAAGACTCCCATAAGCTATTATTTGGATCTTATCACACTTTTTTATATAATAAAAATAATAGTTGGGTAGAAGAAACAAAATGATAAAAAATTTATAGAAAATTCGTAAAGTAGGAAATTATAAACACTTTATAATCTATCCATACATTATAGACGTTCACTAATTAAATAAATATAAAGACTTCATATTTATTTAAAACATGAACTCCTTTATGTTTATATTTATATGGATTTTTACTTAAACATATGATATCTAAAATATAGAAATTATATATATGAACTATCCAAATATTATGAAAACATTCAGAATATGAAACATTTAATAATATTTGAACATTAATCATATCAATTATCAAAACTCATTTTGATATGGTTCAAATAATTTTCTAAAATAATATACTATTCAATTTGAAAATTTCAAATTAAATATTATGAAAAATTCTTAATTTTAAATATAAATTATTTTATATTTAACTTATTTTATAATTTATAAATACTTTATTAATTACACTTTTAATTTATATATAAACATTTTATATCCAAATTATAAGGCATTCTACATAATTTCAAAAATTATTTAATATTAACATTTAATATTATGGAATATGTATTTAATAAATGTTTCATAAACATTTAGTAATTAATAATAATTTTTTATAACTAATTAATTTCTAAATTTTTTATAAACTATATAATAATGTAATAATTTAAAATTTAGAAAAAAATATATTTTTTCTCATGTATATCATATTGTAAGATATACATTGTATCATAAACTATAGATTTCTTCATTATATATCCTATTTTATGATTAATAATTCCTTCCTGTGATATAACCCATGACTCCTAGGATGTTATCTATTAAAATATATGATATATCATATTTACAATAAGATACTCTGCTTTGAACATGCAATCAACGCTATCATTATTTACGATATCATTTATCATAAGATACATTATGTGTAGAACTATGCCTCTTATTATTATATTGCATATCATTTAAGGAAATACCAATCATGGTTTATGATATTATATATCATAAACCTACCACAATACCAAATTTATACTTCCACTTGTGACATACCATATCGCAAGGTCGACCATAGTTTAAATTCTATGTCATTTCTTAAGACAAGCAACACAACATACATTTTCTTCATTTTCAAAAATGATTTTTAGAATCAAGAAGCATGTAAAATATCTAATATGATTAAAGGGTTTCTATGGAACATACAACATATGTTCTAAGTAGTATAAGACATTAGAAACTTGAAATTCCAAAGGTCACCATGATATGTAAAATCAAAATAATTTATAAAATAAATGATGAATATGTACCTTTCATAGAAAATTACTATTGTTGTTGTTGTATTTTACTAGTTCTTTGTGTAGAAAATATACTAATTCCTCCAGAGTGTATCCATAGATCTATTGGAATCACCCAACTTTTGTGTGTGATTCTTCACAACTCCCATGATATGCTAGTACCTATAAATAGTAGAGAGAGATAGAGAAAGAGATATTATATGGTGAATTCCGAAATATAAGACTCAAAAAAGACCACACCAACCATTATCATCATGATTTCCTTCTTATATAGGTCTTGAGACACTCCCAAGCCCTCTATGACATTTACTCAAATGTTATGATATGTTCAAAAACATTCTTTAGTTAAAAAACTTGTAACCTTTTAATTATTTTTATTCTCCTAAATGTTTCTTCTGATGAGATTTTAATCAATAATGATATGCATGCATGGAGTATTCCTGAATTTTTTTTATATCAAACTACATCATAAATCATAATACAAACCATACATTTTGATTCACCATTCCATGTGATATAATTGATCATATGGTATAAATGGCTTAGGTAGATGACATATGATATCTCTATACCATATTAAATGACATACCCAAAGACACAAAAAATGAATTAAATACCACCGATGTTGTAACATACAATATCATCATACCATATACTAGATATATCCTTTAACACATTATATGTATCTATGTATTTAGGTAATATCTATATCAACAACATCTCATCCAAACCCTTTCATTTTAATTCTCTTATTACCCATTAGAAAAAAAATCTATCATAATAATAAAATGAAATCAGAAGTATAATTCTACCTTAATTTAATTATGAAATAAAATATTTATTATTTAATTATTTTTTTGATCTTTATTAAAAACATCATTCACACCATGGTAGGTGTATACCACTTGCACAAAAAATGATATTTTATATCGATTCCCACCTTTTTGGATGGTTTTGAAAATGTAATTCATGTATAAATTTAACATTAAAAATAAATTTAACTAATTTTAAATTTTATGGAAAGGTAAGAGAGTCGTGATATTAATGATAATAAAAATAAACCATAATGGTTAGTTTAACAACCTAAAACATGCTTTCTGGTAAACATGTTACAATTTATAATTATTTTAGAGTATTTTTATTAAATTAAAAAACATTTACACTACTATAATTACATGATCCTCTATCATGATACTTTTAGATATTATATAATCATAGGAAAAATACCAATAATCATTAACATTTTACCACAACAATTTTGAAATTATGGACTGAACAACCAAAAATGAATGACATGAAAAAAATAAATCCAATAATTGAATAATAAATGATAATATATGGATAATAATAAATGAATTAAACATTAATAATGTTATGAAATATGTAATTAATCTATGTAAGTTTTTTTTCAGGATGTTAGAGGAGCATCCAAAGAAAATCGAGAATCATGACAAGAGGACACATTTCTACCCTCTCGTTCTTTTATTTTATCATATGATCTCTCTTTCTATCTCTTACACATATAATTATTTTATATTCAATATATATTACTTCATAATTTTTTTTTCATTCACCTCTATTTTTTAGGACATGCACCTTTTTACTAAAACCCTTTTAATAGTTTTGTTAAGAAAAACCATATGAGAGATATACGAAAAACTCTTCCATATCTTCCTTTTTTTCATTTATCAATCATATAATTTAAATTTTATTTTATTTATTATATTTTAAATTATTTAAAAAATATAATATAATATCCCTTCTCTAATTTTGGGGTTCTTATTTTTCTCTATTTACTTTTTAATATGTTTTTTAAGATTTTAGTAAAGTGATTATTTTGAAAACTTCTTCTTATTTGATTCTTATATTATTTATCAGAATTTATACCTTATATTTATAACATAATAAATTTTATTCATGTATGTAAATAAAATATTCATTAATATCTTATAATACTAGAAACCTACATGATTTATTATTTTCTTAATCTTTGGTACATTATTATGCATCCCGATTACTTCTCATGGTGTTTTTCATGTTTTTGCTCGATATATGTTTTCTTTTGTATGTGAAGAATATATAAATGACATTTTATGATGTAATTAGTGGGAATAAATTTTTACACACAAAATCCATTTATATGTTCTTATATTTCTTATGATATTATTTATGGTTTATGAGGAGCGAGCCTAACACACTATGTTATGATGCCTTGGCATTGGTCCTTGACTTATATTTACAATGGCATGTTTTATGCTTGTGATACATGTTTAGGATTATTAAATTCTTATGATTTCCATGTTATTTTGATTTCCTTACTCTTATTCCATTTTTACATATGATTATTTAAGACCTTCCTATTTTATGATCCCATGTTATGCCTATTTGACTAATATGATATATCTTATCATCATGTTTATTCTGATTATGAACTTTCTAAGATTTTATCTCACCCTATATTTTATGTATTCTCCAAGTGATTTAAATAAAGTGATAGAAGTAACCTAGGATAACAAATATTATTATAAAGATAAAAATATATTATTATGTAGTTTTATTTTTAAAATAATTTTTTATGTAACTAATCTCCAAAAACATCAAACCTTTAGATATTGGGTGTGTATTATTATGTGGTTATATGTTAAATTTTTATAATATTATGTGTATGAGTTTAAATTTATTATATTTGGAATCAAATAAAGTTATAATTATTTTTAGGGATTATTCCATTAGACATAATGGACAATTCACCATAAATAACGTAGTTTGAAACATAAAAATTCACATTCTAGGGTATGTTAAAGATTTATGATTTTTTGTAACACCCCAACATGGATCACTCCAAACTATAGCTGGAATGGACCAC
This sequence comes from Viscum album, assembly GCA_963277665.1. Lineage (NCBI taxonomy): Eukaryota > Viridiplantae > Streptophyta > Magnoliopsida > Santalales > Viscaceae > Viscum > Viscum album. The sequence goes on from OY728157.1 coordinate 473,847,883, forward strand.
CACATGACCTCTAGAGAAACTCCTTGAATGCCAGAGGTTTCTCACCATCAACATGGGTTTTACGATATATCACGAGGAGGATAGACCCCTTGTATTTGTGTAAGAAAAAATTTATAAACAACCAAATACTATCCACATCATCACATCAGAGCTTTCTAAAGTAATAAAAATATCTAACAATAATAAAATATCACAGAATCAATATAGAACCAAACATTCATTCTATAATAAAAGACTGATTTACCACTATCCCAATCATATATACATGGTAAAAAATGAAAATGAACTTCCTATAAAAGTGGTATTATCCCTATATATAGGCATCACATCCAATCTCTTAATTCCACTCAAATTGCTCTAGCTCAGGCACATAATACTGGGTGACATCCCAACTTGTGCCTATTATAAACATGTGAGAGATGCTTGGGTACCCAAATGAAATTGAAAACTAATAAGGGTTTGAGTAAAAAAATCAGCAAGGAACTACCAATGTGGCCCTCTAGGAACTAGTACATACTTTGATACATGTATGTGACATGCTCTAATAAAATAAATAAATAAACTATAAAACAATACAGAAATCAAAAAATATATCAATAACTACTTTGACTAGTTATATAATTTCTCTGAGCATGTCATGATGACTATTCCAACGATGGTATCACCACTTCCCTAAGGGCGTAAACATATAACCCAAGACAAGCCCAACAACCATCATTTATCCATTATCCCACGACCCGATCAACCATACATACTTTGGCAAATTCTAGAGTGTCTCTAAGAATGAGAAACACCTTATGGGAACTTATGTCCACAATTTGGGGATACCACACCCACACCTCCATCGATGAGTAGTATATCCTAGGGCATTACTGAATATCCCTCATCCTCAAGCCATCAGGATGAACCTCATAGAAGTGCATGAGAATTATCAATATTAGTTCGATGTATGATTACTAGGAGGGAGAGGTCCTAGGAAATATCATACATACAATCATGAATGATTCCTAGGCCAACCAGACAATCAAATGGAATACCCTCCTTGATTTATAGTCAATGTCATAGGAATCCAATATTAAAAATCTACTAATCCAAAACACATATGGTGAATCCACCCAATACTAGGGAGTATCATAGTAATCAAATAAGGTGATACCATATTCACCCTTGGGATTTACAATATCCATTCTCGGGGATATACAACCACATGAAACCTCGTACCTCCATTCAGATCTTGGAGATTCCAAGAATTTAAAATAGTCTAGTGGCATATCCATTCAAATATCAAGCATCCCAGGCATCCACAGTGGTCCCTCAATATCAAAGGTACCCTAGGTATCCTATGAATTCTTGTATGAATGAATTAACATAACATAGATATTGGATACCATCTACCACCTCTAGGAATAAACTTATACATCAACCATATACAATGGATGTTTTTAAAACTAGTAATATGACCCCAAAATACTAGGAGGAAAGATTCCAAATATACAATACATCATAGGGACTCATCCATATGAATAGATGATTCTCAAGATTCCATGGAAACCACATTAGTTTCAGGACCAATGGATGATTACCAAGTTTCCTACGATATCACATGTCATCAAGAATTAGTATAAATCAAAATTAAGATACAACAAGGACTGGATGAATAACCAAAATCATTGTCATCATCTCAACCCCATTAGGATTATATATCGGTTCAAGTTTTATGGTGACACCTGAAACCATAACTACCCAACACACACACACCCACCCAGGGTCAGTTTATTAGTAGGGCACCCACTTATGTCCTCTGGTTCAACATGTAAGTAGAGGAATCCCTCTTGGGATCCTCGGTCACAGACTAATATATCATGACAATTATCATCATTCAATGAAGTCAAACTTCCCAATAGTGTCAACACATAAGATGACCTCTTTCACTCAAGGGGCTAGTCACATAAACATTAGTCTAGAGATATGGATCATAGATCATCTTAGTTACAAGGTACCAGTTGGTTGTTCTAGTCACCCAAATTGATCCTAAACTAGCCTAAGGTAACCCAAATAGGAAAAGTTACTACTATAGGAAAATGTGTAACCACTCCCAAAAAATACTATGAGCCCCTTTGGATCGAAGAAAAACCAAAAGTCCTTTAAGGCCTAGATAGGAAAAGGCATCTAAGTAAATCATCACCTTATTCTTGGGGGTGTATTAAGTGTCTCACCTGGATATCTTTGGCCAATCGTCTCAAGACAAAACACACCTATTTTAAGAGGGGAATAAGGCTTCTACTCTAGGGAAAATATATCTCATAAGGTCTAGTCAGCCCATTAAGGGTTTAATAAGTTATCTAGAATCTCAAATTTAGGGCCTCGATAATTGGTGACTAAGGCATTGGGCCTATATAGAAGACCCCAAATGGGCCCTGACACTCATTTCAGTTCATCCATGGCATTCAATAAATTATACAATTTAATTTAAATTAACCATTAAATTCATATAAATTTAATAAATTAACCAAAATGGAATCACTTCCAGTGGTGAGACCATACACCTAATTCCATATATACAAATCATATAAACTATATTTCTAGAATGCGAGACCAACCATATAATTTGAATCACCATTCCAATTTTACACTGCCCAACAACTCGTTGCCCGACATCACCCAAGATCACCTTGGTTCAAGTAGCCACTATCTGCATTATCAAAACATATGTCACACCAAATAAGAATATGTAATTAATTATAACCATTTATAATTAATTTAAAAATTGTAAAAAAATAGAAATAATGATTAAATTCTCATTGAATGCCGTCTCTGCATTAGAACCACATCCAATGGAACCCCAAGTTCCCATCTGATATCATTGACCTTATATTGAGTGAAATAACCAATAATAAATGAAAAATCAATAAAAAATTTAATTTCATTTAAAATAAAACCCTTGAAAAAATTCACACGATGTCATACCTTTGCGAAAATGATGAACGTTGATGGGTAGATTCCTTATAGCTAGGCTAAAAGAATCCTATTTAGAATAGACCTTTTCCACATTCATCAGTGGAATCTGTATTAAATCCCTAAACCTGGAATCCAAAAGTAGATAAGAATAGATAACAATAAGAGTGGTAACTAGAAGAGGTATACACATGCCTTTAATAACCAAAAAACAACCTCTAGAACACCCCAACATCAAAGGGGAAGAAGGGAGAAGAAGGGACTTGACTCCATACTCATGTGCACAAACAAAAAGATTAAGAGGGGATGACCATTATAAAACTCAATGAGGTGTGTAGCGGGGGGGGGGGGGGTACTAGAAATATAATTATTACACATTTAAATCCCATTTTCTAGCTGGTGGTTCTACAATAGTTTTGGCTACATCATCCTCCATAGACTCTCCTGAGGCTCCTCTGAGCCAATAATACCCATATAAACCTCATACCATATCTAAAACATCCTTTTAATACATTAAAAACCTCATAATTTAATCTTAAGTCTTGGTTCTAAAAACTGACAAGCCGCTAAACTCAATATTTCAAATTCCCTTAGGAATTTTCACACTCTTATGGAAATGAGACACTACAGACTCCCCACTATAACACTTCACATCCTCATGAAGTCCTGGTGGTCATCAAACCACACAAGCTAAAATATTTGGGTTATTAATTCCTCATTAGTTGGAAATGTTCTATCCTAAACACCCAAAGAACATCCAAGTCACAACCTACAATTTATGGTGGACAAACCACTAAAACCTAGGACAATGGTTCCGATCATTACCGAATCACCTAGATGATACTTTATCAAGATCATCTATCTGAATACATGATCACATCATTCATCCAATACATCATTGTGGTATAGTTTTCCCGCCAAATAATTTATTTAATGATGGATAACTCCAATTTTATGGTTCTTATGACAATTTAATTTCCTATCAAAATAGTATATCCACATTTTAATGATGATTCTAATGCGGTTTCCAACCTATAATTACCAATGACATGTGAGAATGTAATTAGCTTACTAGTATCAGTTCTCATTTTCAAAACCATACTGATATGGATTCATAACCTACATCCACATAAATCTAAGAGCACACATGTTTTACCTCAAAAATATCAGTTAATCTCCTGAAACATACCCATAATATAAAAAATGATGTGTTCGATGCAGTTTTAAATTCACCACATTCAATTTATTATAAGAATGCATGTTTAACGACCTATAGTTGACCCATTATAAAACAATCATATCTATACTTTGAAACATCACCACTTTCTTGATCATAATGCATTCCTACCCATAGGTATCTCGTGATCATCCAAACATGATCACCGAATTTCATTAATATTTTTTTGTGTAATACCATTGTTAGATCCTCTACCTATCAAAAAAATTATTGTGTCCTACCACATGTGACAACACTCCTTTGATATAAGATCCCTTAGATCATCCAATTCCATTCTGATCTATTATCCAATGATTGATTTTGATAAATGATCACATTGGATTCACCTATGGAATTCCATAAGGAATCCAGTTATGAATTGATTTTGTCATACACTAGCATATAAATTCCATCACTACCATCCTATGGTCAACTCCACACTACCAAAACCCTTATAGAACTCGGTTCATAAAGTCATGACCCATACATAAATCCCCACCATAAGAGTGTCTTTATCATTTATTTTCCAAAAAATTACTCCCCACCACCTTAGCCTATGCTTCATTCATCCTTGAATCCAATGTTTAGATGTGGCCATCCTTATCATAAGTGAGTACTAAAACAAAATATCACTTACCTCCCATTTCTATCTCCTAAGAATGGAAATCATGAAACTTTAAATTATTTTATCCATAATGAGGATCACACCCTAAAATAGAAAATAGTGTACTCCCCACCATACGACATCCATTATACCACTCCTTGATCTTAAGTTCCACAAGAACCATCACACACCCACCATTGTAGCCAATTTTAAAAAAATCATCTAATGAATTTCTAAGTTGTATACCACCATACCAGGATAACCACACCCTAAGACATTACCATTAAAATTTCAACCAAAATTTTTCTTGGATCTTCTCTTCAAAATCATGCACCTCACTCGTTCCACTAGTCTTTACATGACTACCGTGTGATGAAATCATTCCAAAATCCATAAAATTCAACCAAACTAAAATTTCGTTTCAAAACTCATCTAAAACTGACCAGTCTAAGAATTAAAATGATACTTACCTTCATACCATCTTCCATACCAATGCTCTAGAACTCATAGTACCTTCCTCAAAAAACTATGGCATCACCATGCCTATATCATGGTATTGATATCACCTTTGTTCATTGATCTCAAATGTAATCATCCATTGATTCTTCCTACCATTAATACACTAGTAAACCTAATAAAATCCCTTCCATGGGTCACCCTAAAATAAAAATATAAACCAACACCCAAAGATTTTATGAGATATATTCCTTTCAATTTCGTTGATGTCTTCTATTGTACACTACACCAAGAATTATATTTTACTATAAGCAACACCATATTATCTTGTAGTATACACAAACACTATTCTTGGCTTGTGTTGCACGCAAGAGCGACATTCCTCAATAGCGTGTGTTGTACGCAATACTGAGTTTCACTAAACAACGATATATTGTTATGAACTAGCCGTTATGAATAGTAGTAACTACATTTTGAATTTTATAACATTATAATTAATATTACAAATATTATAGAACATATTATGATAAAAAAATAAAATTTTCCGGAAAAATAATTATTTTTCAAAAAATGCAGTTTTGCCGCCTTTTGATGGCGCACTCACTTTACATTAAGTTTCTGACATGTTTATAAGTTCAATTTGAAAAATTAAAATCTTCTTTGGAATCAGTATATATAAATTTAATTTGGATAAAATTTTCAAATTATTTTGATAACCTTCATATTTTAATGAATAGTAAAAACACGCTATATTTTAATTAAAAACAACTTTTTTCATCGTAATAATTTATATGGTTAAATTATAATATTGAATGGTTTTAAAGTATAAATAGAATATATTTTTTCAATTTAATATAATTTATATAATTAGAATTGATTTTATTTTAAATTCATAGGTAAAATCATTTCAATCTTTTGCAATGTTTTAACATTTAAAACCCATTTTCTCAACAGCGAGATTAATTTTAAATTAAATATTGCAACTTCTGTGTTTTGAATTTGGAAAACTTTATTCCATATTTGGAATCAGTAGGTACAAATTATTTTAATAATCTAATTTTTATTTTTAGGCATTATGAATAGTAACTACGGTAAATTTTATTTACCATAGTTAAAGGTAAATCGGGTAATTAAGGGTAAATATAACATTATTAAATTACCCTAACACTTGGATTAATATAATTTTATGATTATATTTTTCCCTAAATAATACTTTGGTAGAAATGGAATCTAATGGAACACACTTGTATTTGATTAAGACCTTTTATTTATTTTATTTAAAGAAAAGTGAAATATGTCTCATTCAAACATTAATAATTAGATTATTTTTAATATAAGGATATACAGAATATAAATTCTATTATAAATACTCATTTGAAATATAATTTTTTTATTTGTCATGGTATTTTATTTGTAATTTTTATGAAATATTTAATTACCTTAATAGCTTATACATTAATGATGTAGAAATTATTTATTTAGTGAAAAATCAATAATATTGTTTTTATAAAAATAATAATACCTATCAAAAGGACCAGAAACATGACCAAAACTTATTGGTAGAGTATATATATGACCTAAGAATCCGAGGGTATATTTGTGGACCATTTGGAGCCTTATAAAATAGATTAGTACATTTATATTATTTTATTTTAAATGATGTCAAAGATGTTACCTTCATAATTTAATAAATATAATAATTTAAATGTTGTGATTTTAAGATGATAAATTCTAGTAAAAATATTATTATGAAAGGTATTATATTTATCTTTATCATATGGTGTTATTTGTAATTTTTATTAAACAAATAAGTATATTAAATAATTATACAAAAATGTTATAGTAATTATTTTATGAAGAGAAATACCAAATAAATGGTTTTAAAAATATTAAAATAAATAATATATGAACAAATTAATGTGATCCATGAATTTTTTAGATTAATATGACATGTTAGGAATCTATTAAATATTTCTATTCGAACATATCTTCTGTGTGGGTTTTATTTAAATTCAAATAATGAATAGTGTCAAAATTGACACTATTGATATTTCATAAAAATAACATATTATTAAATTGTTTAAAAATCATAAAAATATTTAAAAATTATAAATTGAAATCAATATGGTATAAAATGTTATAAAGTATCTAATTATAGACAATTAAAAACACATAAGTAAGTATTTATAACCATTTAAAATTTAGAATATTATTACCACAAATAAAATTAAATAGATTAAATAAGGATAAATCAAAATCATAAGATTTAAAATAAACTTAAAACATGTATAAATTTTATTTTTTGATGAGATTAAAACCTTATAGCATCTCATATTCTAATTGATTCATTTTTGGAGGTCTTTATATGGGGTTTCATTTTATTATAAATTAATATATTAAAGGTTTCCAAAAGTGCCCCTCTCCTCCCTTATAAAAGGGAACATCCTCCCTCTCCTTCTCACACCATTTTGAGCCTTCAAGCTCGGCCTAAAGCTAAAAATTTATCTTTTAACATTCCATATGAACATACTAGAGGTCTTGGTATTCTCGGGAGGCCAACTTTAGTGACCTAAGAGGAGGTTTAGAAGAGGCGAGTCGAAGAAGAGGTAATCTCATCTACCGATTATTTCAAGTTTCTTTCTTCTTCAACTTCCTATTATTTTGTTGTTTCATAATAAAGTAATAATATAAGTATAAATAATATACTGATATGTTATTATAAATATTAACCAAACCCATTTCACCTTCTATCCATCCTACGGAAAACGAAATCACTATGCGTGCGTACGTACAAAATACCATCTCCACGCCATGGTGAAATCTGTTTTTCCACCACCACATTACTTGGATGGGTATAATGGTGTAAAGAATAACTATATACAGTTATTATAACATCATACTGATTATTAGATATTATATCATCCACTACAATTCTATTCAATAATTATGGTAATGATATCATCACACGTGCGTACGTACGGATTATCGTCTCCACGACGTGATGGGATTCATTCTCCTTATTAACCATTAAAGAATGATTACAAAGTATATATAATAAGTAATAAAGAAAGATATGACATAATAATGATACTAGATTTATGTACATATATGTTTCATTTAATTAATTCCCTTCAATTCAATAAGGAAACGAATACATCGTTCATGCGTACAAACGGCCTACCGTCTCCATGTACGGTGTATTTCATTCCATTTATCAATTTGTAATATATATTTATATGATGAATATGTTATATATATATATATATATATCATGTTTTAAATTATGGAATTAAGTAAATCAGGTTATAAGTAATAATATCAAGAACAACAAGTCCAAACACGTACGATAAATGAAATGATTTTACCAAAAATGTTGCTTTAACATGGAATTGACAAATGAATGAATAATATAAATTCCTAAGCGAATAATATATGATAACATAAATATTATTATGGTTCTATTAAAAGTTAATAATATGTTTAAACCCACTATACAGGAGTCTCAGACACATACTGAAGAAATTGGACATAAGGTAAGGGAAAATTTTGCAATCTCATTTTTATCCATGATTGCTTATACGTAAGTATTTACTGGGGTTATATTTTTCATCCATGTCCATAAAAATATTTTTCATAAAGTGTTTAATATTTTTCCATGTATGTTTAAAGTCATGTTTACCCCTATTTAACTTTTACTTTGTGTTATGGAAGGAATCTTTCTTTTGTTTACCATATGAGGAACTTTTTGAATTTTCCGGCAAAAGTACGAGGATAATTTTTTTTAACTTATACGGAATGAACAGATTTTTATAGTTTCATAACGTCTTATTTTTATGAAGCTTACTCTACAAGATTTAATGATTATTTTGAACAAAATTTTTTTCTTTCAAGATTGCATGGAATTTTGAGAAAAAAGAATGATTTTGAAGAAGAAAGGATATTTTCCTCAAGAATTCATTTCAAATGTTTTGTCAAAACTATTTTCCATCATAGATGAAATTATTTAATATGTTTATGTTTCAAGTATAATGTCTCAATTATTTACATGGTTTCAATTTTCTTATGATGAAATGATATCCATTTGTTTTATATGGATTATGTTATGATGAGATGATGTTTATGAAACCCATTTTATTCTTTGGGTTATTATGAATGATTTATGTTTATGTTGTGGATCACATAAGAATGATTTAATTATGAGATGGGTGTAATCTATATCTCTGTACAATGCATTGGGTAAAAATTTATATCTCATGAGATAGACATGGCTGGAACAACAAGTGAATCCGGTTCAGTAATACAGGGCTGAAACGACAAGTAAACCTGGTTCAGTAATGGAATTTATCCACTATGATGGTCTTGGTAGCAATGCCTTGGATACTACGAAAATCATAACATGTGCTTAATGGTTGCAACAATTACATGTTTTATTCCCATGGTATTTTATCATGGTTAATGTTCCTTTATGATCAATACCTTATGCACTGCCAATATTTATGTTATTACTCATGATTTTGATGTTTTATGTTCATGTTCTTACATTCAAATGATTATGGATTGTTTTAGGTTCTCAATGTTTACCCTTAATGAGCATTTGATCTCACACTTTTTATGTTTTATTTTCCCCAGGATATAAATAATGTTTTTAGGTAAGAAAAAAAATTGGGAAGATCTTTATGGGAGATGTTGAAGATCTTTCACGATGATTAGAAGATTATGTTTCGAGTTTCCAAAGGCACTAAACTAATACGGTCTTTGGGCATCTGTCATTGTCATGTATTAAGTATTCTACAAAACTAATGTAATGTCTATGTACATCAAGTTATGAGTCTCTACAGTTGGTATCACATCAAAGGTTTAGTCAACCTTTGGAAACTAGGATGTGAAAACTTTAGTGAGATCCCTAGATATATTTCTAAGGTATTTCTAGGGATGTCCCTAAGGTTAAGTATAAGTATAAGTTTTAGTCCTAGGATTACAGTAATGATCATAGAATTAAACCTAAGATGTTAGATATTGAAATTTCCCCCCCTTTATTATGTTTTTTTCCTAGTATGGTTTTTTCCTATCACAATATTCTTTTTGGGTTTTAGAAAATGGGTGGAAATAGGAAGATTCATGATAATGGAGGATATGATGGACAATTGAATGATATTATTCATGAGAAACCAAATGAAACGGGATTTGGAAGTCCAAACATAGTTATTATTCCTAATCAGCAATCTCATACTATGATCAATAATCTCAACTTTGGTAAGTTTCTTGACTCAGCTAATAAGAGAAAGATGAAGTTTCATGATGATCATAGAGGAAAGAAAGTTCAATTTCCCCCATGTAAATCATGTGGTAAGAGGAATCAGGGAGAATGTTTCAAAGGAACTGGAAGATGTTTTGGGTGTGGAAAAGGAGGACACAAAGCCATTAATTGCAAATGAAAAGGTTCAGTTAACACCATGGACAAGGGTAATGGTATTACTAAGACATCAATAATGGTTAAATGTTTTAAATGTGGAATGAATGGGCATTATGCAAAACAATGACCTAAGGGAAAATCTCATGAAGATAATCATCACGGTCGCATGGGTAGTATTTATGTTGTCGATGATGAAGACACTAAAAATGATATATGAGATGAAAGAAGTGTTGAGGAATAAAATAATGAAGCTTGGTCAATGGTTTGAAAAGGTAGTGGAATGATTGCATGTTTATCAAGAATAATGTATGGTACTATGGAATAAAGAAAAATCTAAGGATCGTTACACTATTGTTTTCCTTGAGTATTTGAATGTATATGTTGAATGATACTAGTAACCATGAAAAGTGATTGAAATATTTTTGGAAAGCACCTAATATGCGCATAAATAAGGGATAAGGATATAATGAAATTTTTAATGAGGTCATGACTGATATAAGGACAAAGTGATATCATGGTTTGAGTATATAGATTTTTTGGGATTTTGGTATGTGGAAAGAGTTAACTTTTGACAGTATTCATGTTTTCAATAATGTTCAATGGGTATTAATTTTTAAAGAGAATAAATTATTAAGGTATTCACATGTTTGGAATGTGACCAACAAGATATATCGTATGATAAATGATGGTATTCACTTGCTCAGCACAAGACATTTATAGTAATAATTTACTTTATACTATGAGATTGGAAAGAAGTATTTTGGATAAGCCTAAAGATTGGAATAGATTATGTTGGACATAAGATAATATTGTTTAAGGATAAAACCTTTTTTCGATATTATTTCTGGAATGTTATAATAGTGTAGTTTTAGAAAAAGGACAACCTGTAGGATGAGCGACAACCCGTCGCATTAGACAAGGTTGCAGGAATCAAACCCACAACCAAAGTGCGACAGGACTTTATCACGTACCACTGGCCTATAGTAAGTCCTTGGTTAGTATAAAATAGTTTTATTTTATTAAGCAGTATGATATATAAATTATAAATTCATTTTTGGAACCATATACGATTAATCTCACCATCGATGTACTTATGTATATAACGTTTTCTAACCTTATGTTTGAGACAGATGGAATGTCCTATAATTCTATCGCATGATCTTCTAACACTTTTATTAAGACAAATTCAACTTTATTTCTTTAAGAGATGAAGTGGAAATTTCTCAAGGCATGAGCAACGGTAAGATTGTACCAAAATCAAGTAAGTATTTCTTTTAATTAAACAATTCTTCAACATTTGGGAATTGATATTGAAAACCAAAAATGTTGTCCTAGTTCCCTCATATCTGATGAATCAGATGGTACCTTAGATCATAAAAAATTTATGGCTTTTTGATTGTTGGATTTTTCATAGCCATGTCCTCTACCACTCTTCATCAGAAGTTGATGGTTATATTTCTCTTCTATATACATATTTTCACCTATGTTCTCTTATGTGGAAACCCAGTGATGAGTTAATTTGGGTAACCGTTACGTTTCTTACTTCACTTTTTAAAATTAAGTTTTATTATTCCTTTTTACGATGTGGGGTTCTATGAAAAAAACTTTCAATTAGTAAACTATTTATAAACCCGATGAATTTCGAGGGCGAAATTCATTTTAAGGTGGGTAGAATGTAACACCCCAAGGTTTTATGAGATATATTACTTTTAATTTCTTGGATGTATTATATTGTATACTACACCAAGAATTATCTTGTACTATAAGGAACACCATATTATCTTGTAGTATATGCAAACACCATTCTTGGCTAGTGTTGCACGCAAGAGCAACCTTCCTCGATAGCGTGTGTTGTACGCAATACCGAGTTTCACTAAAAAATGATATATTGTTATGAACTAGCCATTATGAATAGTAGTAGCTAAATCTTGAATTTTATGACATTATAATTCATCTTACACATATTATATAACATGGTATGAGAATAAAATAAAATTTTCAGGTAAAATAAGTATTTTTCAAAAAATGCAGTTTTGCCACCTTTTGATGGGGCACCCACTTTAAATTTAGTTTTTGACATGTTTATAAGTTAAATTTGAAAAAATAAAATTCTTCTTTGGAATCAGGATATAAAAATTTACTTTGGATAAATTTATCTTATTATTCTGATAACTTTTATATTTTGATGAATAGTAAAACACACTATATTTTAATTAAAAACAACTTTTTTCATCGTAATAATTTATATGATTAAATTATAATATTGAATGGTTTTAAATTATAAATATAATATATTTTTACCATTTAATATAATTTATGTCATTATTATTGATTTTACATTAAATTCATTGGTAAAGTCATTTCAATCTTTTGCAATGCTTTAACTTTTAAAACCCATTTTCTCAATATCGAGATTAATTTTAAATTAAATACTAAAACTTATGTGTTTTGAATTTAGAAAAATGGATTCCATATTTGGAATCAGTAGGTCAAAATTATGTTAATAATCTACTTTTTTATTTTTATGCATTATGAATAGTAACTACGGTAAATTTTATTTACCATAGTTGAAGGTAAATCGGGTAATTAAGGGTAAATATAATATTATAAAATTACCCAAACACTTTTATTAATATAATTGGATGATTATATTTTTCCCTAAATCATACTTGGGTATAAATTGAATCTAATGGAACCCACTTGTATTTGATTAGGACCTTTTATTTATTTTATATAAAGGAAAGTGAAATATGTCTCATTCAAACTTTAATAATTAGATTATTTTTAATATTAAGTTATACATAATATAAATTAGATTATAAATACTCATTTGAAAGATAAATTTTTTTATTTATCATGGTAATTTTTTTTTAATTTTTAAGAAATATTTAATTACCATAATAGCTTATATATTAATGATGTAGAAATGTTTTATTTAGTGAAAAATCAATAATATAGTTTTTATTAAAATAATAATACCTATCAAAAGGACTAGAAACTTGACCAAACCTTATTAGTAGAGTATATATATGACCTAAGAATCCCAGAGTCTATTTTTGGACCATTTTGATCCTTATAAAATAGATTAGGACATTTATATTATTTCATTTTAAATGATGTCAAAGATGTCACCTTCATAATTTAATAAATATAACAATTTAAATGTTGTTATTTCATATGATAAATAAGAGTAACAATATTATTATGAAAGGTATTATATTTATATTTATCATAGGATCTCATTTTTAATTTTTATGCAACAAATAAGTATATTAAATAATTATACAAAAATGTTATAGTAATTATTTTAGGAAGAGAAATACCAAATAAATGGTTTTAAAAATATTAGAATAAATAATATATAAACAAATTAATGTCCTCCATGAATTTTTTAGATGAATATGACATGTTAGGAATCTATTAAATATTTTTTTTCGAACATATCTTCTGTGTGGTTTTTATTTAAATTCAAATAATGAATAGTGTCAAAATTGACAATATTGATATTTTATAAAAATAACATATTATTAAATTGTTTAAAAATCACAAAAATATTTAAAAATTATATAATGAAATCTATATACTCTAAATATTCATAAAATATCCAATTATGGACAATTAACAACACATAAGTAAGTATTTATAACCATTTAAAATTTATAATATTATTACCACAAATAAAATTAAATAGATTAAATAAGGACAAATCAAAATGATAATATTTAAAATAAACTTAAAACATGTAAAAATTTTATTGGTTGATGATATTACAACCATATCTCATCTCATATTTTAATTGAGTCATTTTTGGAGGTTATTAAGTGGGTTTTAATTTTATTATAAATTAATATTTTAGGGGTTTCCAAAAGTGCCCCTCTCCTCCCTTATAAAAGGGAACCTCCTCCCTCTCCTTCTCACACCATTTTGAGCCTTCACACTCGTCCAAACCCTGAAAATTTATCTTATACCCTTACCTATAAACATACTAGAGGTCCTGGTCTTCTCAAGAGACCAAATTTAGTGCCCTAAGAGGAGGTTTAGAAGAGGCGTGTCGAAGAAGAGGTAATCTCATCTACTGATTATTTCAAGTTTCTTTCTTCATCAACTTACTCTTATTTTGTTGTTTCATAATAATGTAATAAAATAAGTATAACTAATATAATTATATATCATTTTAAATATTAACCAACCCTATTTCACTTCCTATCCATCCTACGGAAAACGAAATCACCGCATGTGCGTTCGTACGGAATACTGTCTCCAAGCCATGGTGAAATTTGTTTTTCCACCACCACCTTACTTGGATGGGTATAATGGTGTAAATAATAACTATATATGGTTATTATAACATCATATAGATTATGAGATATTATATCATCCACTACAATTCCATTCAATAATTATGGTAACGATATCATCGCTCGTGCGTACATACGAATTACCATCTCCACGATGCGATGAGATTCAATATCCATGTTAACCATTCAAAATGATTATAAAGTATATATAATAAGTAATAAAGAAATATATGACATAATAATGATACTATATTTAAGTACATATATGTTTCATTTACTTGATTCCATTCAATTCAATAAGGAAATGAATACAGCATTCATGCGTACGAACGACCAACCATCTCAATAAACTGTGTATTTCATTCCATTTATCAATATATAATATATATTTATATTCTGAATATATTACATATATATATATATATATCATGTTTTATATTCTTAAATTAAGTAAATCAGGTTATAAGTGATAATATCAAGAACAACAAGTCCAAACACGTATGATAAATGAAACGATTTTATCCAAAATGTTGCTTTAACATGGAATTGGAAAATGAACGGATAATATAAAGTCATAAGTGAATGATATATGATATAATAAATATTATTATGGTTATTTTAAAAGTTAATAATATGTTTAAACCCAATATACAGGAGACCCAGGTACATATGGAAGAAATTGGACATAAGGTAAGGGTAAATTTTGCAATCTCATTTTTATCTGGGATTGCTTATATGTAAGTATTTACTGGGGTTATATTTTTCATCCATGTCCATAAAAATGTTTTTCATAAAGTGTTTAATATTATTCCATGTATTTTTAAAGTCATTTTCCCCCTATTTTACTTTTACTTTGTGTTATGGAAGGAATATTTCTTTTGTTTACCATACGAGAACTTTTTGACTTTTCTAGAAAAAGTACGAGGAGAATGTTTTTTTAACTTATACAGCAAGAGCAGATTTTTATGGTTTCATAATTCCTTATTTCCATGAATATTCCTCTACAATATTTCATGATTATTTTTAAAAAAATCCTTTTCTTTTTAAATTTCATGTAATTTTGAGAAAAGATAATGATTTTGAAGAAGAAAGGATATTTTCCTCAATAATTCATTTCAAATGTTTTTTCAAAACTATTTTATATATAAGGTGACATTATTTAATATGTTTATGTTTCAAGTATAATGTCTCTATGATTTACATGGTTTCAATTTTAATATGATGAAATTATATCCATTTTTTTATATGGATTATGTTATGATGGGATGATGTTTATGAAACCCATTTTATACTTTGGGTTATGATGAATGATTTGTGTTTATGTTGTGGAACATGTAAGAATGATTTAATTATGAGATGGGTGGGACCTATATCTCCCTAAAATGCATTGGGTAAAGATTTATATATCATGAGATATACATGTATGAAATGACAAGTGAATCCGGTTCAGTAATATAGGGCTAGAATGACAAGTAAACCCGGTTCAGTAATGGACTTTGTCCACTATGATGGTCTGGGAAACAATTCCTTGTCTACTACAGAAATCATAACATGTGCTTAATGGTTTCCACAATTACATGTTTTATTCCCATGATATTTTATCATGGTTAATGTTCCTTTATGATCTATGCCTTATGAACTTCCAAGATTTATGTTATTACTCATGATTTTGATGTTTTATGTTCATGTTCTTACATTCAAATGAGTATGGATTGTTTTAGGTTCTCCATGTTTACCCTTACTGAGCATTTGAGCTCACACTTTTTATGTTTTCTTTTTTCCAAGATATAAATAAAGGTTTTAGGTAAGAAAAAAAGTGGATGATCTTTATGGGAGATGTTGAAGATCTTTCACCATGATTAGAAGATTATGTTTCAAGTTTACAAAGTCACAAAACTAATATACGCTCAGAGCGTCTGTTTTTGTCATGTATTAATTATTCCACAAAAGTAATGTAATGTCTATGTATGTGAAACTATGGGTATCTACCCAAAACCACTAAAACTTGATTTTTATTCAAATATGGTCACTAGGGTCTCCCACCTAGCGCATAAACCAGGGTCTCACTAGAGATCAATCTCATGGGAAACATCTCATGTTACCATCCCCAAACCCTATGTAATCTCATGTTCCAGAACCCTCTAAAAGGTCTAAAATATAAAATATCATCCCATAATAATACAAAATCTACTAATAACTGATTCTCATCGAGTATCGGTACACTTTAATTCTCCCTTGAGAATTAAAAACATAGGCTGATCCCCAACGATATTGTCCAAGATGATCCTTGTTAAGGGAACATGGTTAATAGATTCTGTTAGGTAGAATTTTATTCAATGATATAAAAGAAAACACTATATATGTTGTTAATGGAACTTTAAATAAAAAAATATTTACCATTTAAACCACCCTCATGGAATAACACCATGGAATCATATTCCCATATTAACACAGCAGGGTCATCAAAATGGCATCGAGTTCCAACTCCAACCTGGTATGGTTCCCTTCAACTTCTATACATGTGGACTAATCCATCATCATCAAGAACCTAAAAATGGATCCAAATAACCTTAAATTATAAATAAATACATATAAAAGTCATCCCAACTATATATAAATACACCAAGTAATTATATGGGAAAATACCATATGAGAAGTTATTGACACTTTAAATAACTAATCCTTAGTTTCAGTGGAAGTAATAACACTAGAAGGCCTATATCTCATCTAAAACCTATGTGAAAAATTTTATAGATGATACAACACTTGAATCTAAGTATGAGAACCAAAAACCATAATAAATAAAGAATCTAAAACATCCATGTGATCCACTTAGGGTGAAAATAATAAATAACCACAACATCAAACATCAGGAACCACAATCACATCCCCTGATAACCTATAATTCTCAATGAATCAAGTGTTATTAATGTACCAGTTCAATATGGATCATAAGATCAGAAACATTACTATTTATCTTATCAACCATATCCAAAATACAATGACAAAAGAAAATTAATCCTCTGATACCACTTTATCACACTCAACCCTAATCACTCTGAACAGTAACTTGACCAAACCACCACATGTCCCAAAGTGAACCTTCTCAAAATTATAGAGGCTTCCAACTAGTAGTATTAGTCTAAGGAGGTATCATGGGAAGGATATACCCCTTTTATCATGGTAAGAAACAGTGGAGAAATAAATAAATAACATCCACATCGTCACATCAAAGTATTTATAAGTGATAAAAATATCTAACAATAATAAAATAATATGGAATCAATATTAACCAAAATAATCATATTGGAATACAAGATTTATTACCCAATGGGATGATCACATATAAAATGTAAATAAGGAAAATAAAAAAGACACAAAATATGTATCACTCCTATATATATGAATCACCTATAATATCTTAATCCCACCCAAGAAACTCCATCATGACTAGATAATATCAAGCCTCAACCCAACCACTTCTTACAATAACCATGAGATAGATTATTGGGTACTTAAATGGAATAGTGACCCGAGTAGGGTATGAGTACAAAAAATAACAGGGAACTACCAATGTGGTCCCATATTATCCGGTACATGCCATTCATGTGTCATTCTATACTGAAATAATAAATCAACTATAAAATAATACATAAATAAAATAAAAAATTCAATACCTTCTTCAACAAATAATGGAATTTCCTTGATCATGCCATGATTATCATACCAACTATAGCATCACCACTATCCTAAGGGAGTACACATATTACCTATGAAAATCCCAATAATCATCATTGATCCTCAGTTCTGTGACCATGATAGACCACACCTACTTCAACCAACACCAGAGTGTCTCTATGTATAAACATCACCTTAAGGGAACATTTTTTCATAGTTTAGGGATCCCATTATCACACCTATATCAATGAGTTTTGGATCATCTAGTTTTACTAGGCATCCCTCACCCACAAGCCCTTAAGTCAAACCCCATGATAATACATGGGTGTTCTCAATGTTAGGTTGATGTCTGATTCATAGGAGGGAGAGGCCTTGGGAAATTCTATATGTATAGGCATGATTTATTCCTAGGTGACTGAGGTAATTGAATAAAATACCATTATATATACCATGATCAATATCTTAGGCATCCAATATTACATGGATCCTCAGACGAACCATATCTGGTGCATCCATCCAATCCTAAGAGGTATCCTAGGAATCGATCAAGGGGATACAAAGTCTCCCTCATGATGTCTACCATTTTTTATCAGGGATATATTCCCACCTAACACCTCATACTACCATTAAAATCCTAATGGGTCCACGAATTCACAGTGGTCTAATGGTATCACCATTTTAATCCTAGGCATCATAAGCATTCACAATAGTACATCAATATCAAAGGAATCCTAAGCATCATAAGAATTCCAGTATTCATGTAATCACATTGCTCAAATTCTAGATCCCAATTACCACCTCTAGGCATCCACTACTTCATCAAACATATACATTGAAAGCTAATAAAACTAGGTATCTAAACCTAAAATACCATGAGACCAGATACCAAATATACCAGGAATCTCAGGGTCTCATCCATCTCAAAAGGTGATTCTCAGAAATCTTGGATAATCACATTAGTACCTGGGGTAACAACTAATTTCTAAGAAGCATGGGAAATTATAACATCTTGACGTTGGTACCACGCACCGATACCTCAAGTTGGTCAGTCACATGACCTCAAGAGCACCTCCCTGTATTCCAGAGAATTCTGATTAGTGTCAAGGGGTCTAATATATAAACACAAGATACTATAAATTCTTTATAAAAGTAGCACAATAATGAAAATAACTAAGAAATAATCAATAAACAATAAACACCAACCATAATACTAAAATAAATAGAATAAACAAGTATCACATGATGAACCAAAACTGAAAAAAAATATCCATAACTAAACATTAGATATGTAATTCCAAGTAAGGGTCAAGTTTCAAAATGCAAACCCAAAATAAATACACTAGAAACTACCCAAGCGGTTCTCACAACCATGTTTGGTTCTATAATCCATGCTCCATCCCAACTCATCCATCTAACATAGGTTCCTTTCCCTTATCATAGAATTCAAACATGAAGTCTATTTGGGCACCAATTAGGCAGCTCAATTAGGGTGTGAGTAAAACTTAGTAGATCACTACCAACAACATCTAAGACACCATCCAATCTATAATAGTGTTTGTAGTTATATAAATAATTAATTACAATGCATAAAGTAAATAATTATCACATTTTATTATTCTTTAACTAACCACATAAATTCACCAGGTTCACAATGACACCCAACCCATCAATACCTACTTCGTCCAATGCTGAAGTATGAACTATCCCCAAGGGATATCACATATCACAATACCATGGTTATCATTTATCATTTTATTTAAATTCCTATAACAATCTTTTGGAACCATAATCCAATGCCAATATCATGGGTGTAGAACATTGTTTCTAACACCCCATGGGTATTTTGAGCCTCTTTACTTGTCCCACACCTCAATGTCACATGGGAATTTGGAGTCTCAGTCCCTACGCCACACTCACTAACACATATGGATATTTGGATCCTCATTACTTGTATCACACCTCAACATCAAATGGGTATTTGGAGCCTCATTCTTTGTCCCATAGTCACTAAAACATAAGGTTATTTGGAGCCTCGGTCCCTATCCCACACCTTAACATCACATATAACACAAATATCACAATATCACACAAATAATAATTTCACATCCATCTAGGTTATGCATAATTAACCTTATTATAAAAAATTATCATTAAATTTTATCTTTTCAGTTTATCAAAACAATAATAATTCTTTATTTCAATCATAAGGAATAATATTAACAATTCACCATTAAACAATTTATCAAAATTTAATCAAATAACCCGTTAACCCTTTAAGGTTAGGAAAATCATACCTTTATTTCCATTATCAATTGAATCCATATCTCAATAATTTACCAATGAAACAATCTCATTTAATGGAACAATTCCACAATCCCAATATCCCATCAATTTTATTATCACGAGTCAACCAATTTTGATTTCCCCAATTCAACCTAATTCATTATCACATGGATATTTAATTTAATCAAATTAAATTCTCGGTGTAATTTCCCAATCATGGAAATTAAAATTTTATAATTACATACACATAATTAAATCAAGACTATACATCTTTAAATTTAGACCACCTACCTCAAGATCCTTAAATGATCCTCACTAATGGAAGTTCCCAAATTGAAGTGGAATGTTCAATTAAACAATGAAGAATGATATATCAATCCAAAAACTAGATAAAAAATTGAACAGATTAATATATATCAAAACCTATATCTAGATCAACCACCAATGGAGAAAAACATCCCTTTAAAATATGAGAGAAATACAATATAAAGAGGGAATAAACCAATCGAGATAATAATCTTTTATCAGGAGAGGTGAAGATTCTTCATTTCAATCTTTGATTCATCAAGAAAGAAGTTCATAATCCCTTAGAGTTTATTTAAAATCCTAAAAAATTATAGAAAATAATACTAATTCAAATAGGGTTGAATGAGAATAAGGGACATGGAGTTTAATAATTTTAAAACTAATTTTTGGGGGAATTAATTCTGCATGTATGGTTTTCCAAACAGTGCACCTATTTGGTTGGGGGGGGGGGGTGCATGGTTACTCCTAAGTGGACGCACGATTTGAAAAACAATGCACCAATCATGAAATACCTCTCTGTCTGGGGTTGTATGGGTTACTGGGGTAGGGCACCATGTTTGGGAAAATTGTGCGCCAACTGTGCACTACCGAAAACCCCTAAAACAACTTCCAAAATTTCCCCAAACACACTCAATAAATGCCTCATCCAAATTATAAAAAATTCATGGAAAAAGAATACATAAAAATGAGCTTGATACATCTCTATAAAATGTCAGGATATTAGAGCAATCACATGTCATCAATCTTAAAAAAAACATATAATAAGGGCTGGGAAAATTTCTACACCCATAAACATATTAGATCCCCATCATGCTTATATATCAGTTCAGGTTCTAAGGCAACACCCATCACTATCACTACCCAGCACACATACCCACTCAAGGATGTTCTATCAATGGGGCACCAACTCAAGTCCTTTGGTTTAGAACATAAGTGGAGGCATATATCATAGGATCATTATTCATAGACTAATCTCTCTAACTAACACTCATCACTCAGGGAGGCCACACTTCCCAGTAGTGTCAACACATAAAAATACCCCTTATACTCAAGGGTCCAATCACTTAAACATTAGTCTAGGGAGATGGATCATTAAATATATCATTTCCAGGGCCCTAGATGGTTGGTCCACTCACTCAACCTGATCCCAAATGAGTCGAAGGCCATCCCCCTAGGCTAAGTCACTATTAAGGAAATTGTGTGACCAATATCAACTAATACTATGAGCCCCTTGGCTTAAAGGAATACCAAATTTCCTTTAAGGAATATATTTTCCAAGGTCTATATGCCAATCCTCACCTCCTTAGAGGTGTATTAAGGGTCTCACTTGGCCATCTTAGGCCAATCATCTCAAACCACAACACACATTTTTCAAGAGGGGAACAAGGCTCCTACTCCAGGTACACTATGTATCACAAGGTCCAGTCAATCCTCTTAAGGGGATTGAAAGTCATCCAGAATGTTAAATTCAAGGCCTTTTCCATTGATGTTTGAGGCATTGGTTTAGTGCAAAAGACCCCACATGGGCCCTGACACATAGTTTAGTTATTTTATAGTTTTAAACCAGTTCCATAATTTTATTTAAATAAACCACTTATTTAAAATTAATTCCTTGAATTTTCCAAATGGGAATCACTTCTAGTTGGAAGCCTGTAAATATTATTCCATAAAGAAAATCATATAAATCATATCGGTAACATGTGGTAGAACTTAAATAATTTGAATTCCCTTTCCAATTTTTCATGACCTAATATCTCACTGCCTAAACTCACTGAAAATCTCCTTGGATCAACTGGACACTACCCACGTTCCCAACACCTATTTCACACCGAGGAATTATAAATAATTAATTATAACCATTTATTATTAATTAAACCATTTAAAAAATGTAGTTACAATGCCTATATTCTCACCAAACAGAATCTTTTCATAAAAACTACATACATGGATTCCTAAAGGGCCCATCTCACAACCATGAAAATACCCCAAGAAAAATCCCCAACAAGAAACACAAAATAAATGGGAAATTTAACTTAATTTAAAATGAATCCCTTGAAAAAATTTATACAATGTGAAACCTTTGATAAAATTATGGATGATAACATGCATATGTCATCTCAGGATATCCTCTAGCTAAGTTGAACAAAATCCCATTGAGAGTTGAATGATTCTTCTAAGATCAAGTGGAATCAGTATCAAATAAATAAATAAAAAATCCAAAATTACATAAGAACCAATAAGAAGAATAATGGTAACCAATGTTGGTGGACACATACATTGAATTGCCACAAAAAATCCCTTTATAACACCCCCAACATCCAAGGGAAAGAAGGAAGTTGTAGGATCCACATCTCCCTTACTCACATGCAAAAAAAAAGGGGGATGAGGGGATTCCCCCTCAAGGTTTACCTCAAATTTATATAGGAGTCTTAAAAAGGTATTGAACATTGAGTTTAAATTTAGTATGACATATCACCCTCAGATATGTGGTCAATATAAAATTTATATTCAATCTATATAACACATTCTTCATGACTAATCTATATAATTTAAATAAGGTTGGGATCAACATATTCCACTAATTGAGTTACCATATAATAATATATTTTACTAAAGAAATAAAATATCCCTATATAAATCCCTTTATGATAATAAAGTTCTATTTGATTACCACAAAAATCCCTCTATAACACCCCTCTAGAATATTTATTTAAGAAATGGTACATTTTTAACTAAAAATAAATATATCAATTACTCAATTTAAATATTTAATTTGTTAAAATGAATTTAATTTTTGAAATCATCACATCAAAATTGGGAATGAGTGATGTTTTTATAATTTTCCTAAATATTTAAATATAAATCTGAATAGTGAAATACCATAAAATATGGTATTTTATAACATGGTAAATACATGAATAAAAATATAATCCATGATGTATATAATAGGTAATTAAGGAATGAGTTAATATCAGATGCATAATTCACTATACGTTGTTAAAAGAATCAGTACTACTCATAGTCTTGATAAAAAATAAATTATTCATAATTTTATTCAAAAACACCCACTCTCTTCACCTGTAATTACCACTCTACTTCACCCATTTCTGATCATTTCTAAAAAATCCTTCATTTGCCTAAGATATGATAAATTGTTTTCTTAAACTGACATATTCATATTGGGAAATCTATAATACAATCAAGAGACTATCTTATAAAACGTTACGGTATATATCAAAAGGGGCATCTCAAAGAGAATTTAAGAGCATCTTATCCCAAATCTTTCATTTTTCATTCACCTCTTATCCAATATTAAAATAATCCAAAATAATAATAACATAAAATAATAATTATCATTAAACAATAATTTAATCGTGAAATCAAATATGGACCAATTATCCTTTATTTTTAATCTTTATTAAAAATATCATTCACACCATGAAAGGTATATACCACATTTGTGGATAATGTCATTTAATATTCATTTTAACCTTTAATATATGTTTTTAAATAAAAAATATAATTATAATATAAATAATAAATTTAAATCATTTTTAATATTCTATATTAAATTGTCATGATATTGGTGATATTGAAAATAAACCATCGTGATTGGTTTAACCTCCTAACATTGAATTATCGAGAAATGTTTTATAATTTGTAACTATTTTAGAGTATATATTGAACTATGTAGGTTTTATATTACAAAAATTACATTAACTTATACCTTAAAACTTATATATATTATGTGATGTCACACCCCAAACTTTATTTTCCTTATTATTTTTTATTTAATTATTTTTTATCTTATCCCTAAGTTTTTGGTCGAACCCTATTGAAATTTTAAAATTCTTGAAAATGTTCCTCCTTTCATGGATAACACACATAGTTTTGGGGAAACTATTCAATGGAACTTATAATTAATCATATGTAGGGACTTTTTTAGTTCATGTTTTTCATGGTTTGGTATGTGTGGGTGGGGCATAGGTTGGGTCAAAAATGTACAAAATAAATTTTGGACTCTATAAGAGAATTTTGTTCTTTGAACATTGGGGCATAACTTGTGCACGGTTTGGAAAAACATGCTCTAGTGTCATAGGGAATTGTATGGGTGTTTTTCATGGCTGTTTCATGTTTTTAAATCTATGTGAACAAAACATGTGAGCATGTTGAGGGTCTCTAGTAGAGCCCACATAGTTGGAAACTAGTTTACTAATCTATGTTACCAAACCATGAGAGCTTCCCAAGTTTTAAAAATTATGAGTTTTGTTTTTTCCTTCTCAAATTAAAATGGGAAAAACATTATTTTATCCTCATATTCATTCACCCAATCAAATGTTCACACAAGGGATCTGTAAATCCCTTCCTATACTATATTTGGTCCTAAAATATTTGATTCTAATTGAATTTCTTATGGAAAACCCCTACCCTCTTCTTATCCTTACGTTTATATCCCCCTTTTTAATATTTTTTCTCAGTTTCATTTACTCCATAGAATCTTAGGGGATATTTGGATGAGATTATTGTTCATAGGTGGTTCTAATGTGGGGATTTTATTGTTTAAGGTTTATAGGGTTTGTATCTATGCTTGTTTGAGTGTTCTCAATTTAAGGCATTGAATTTTGGATTATCACGATAAGTTACCACTTGGTTTCAGGTATGTGTTTTTGTACTCTTATTTTGATTGGCATGTCATTGTGTTCTTGATGAATTTAAATGATTTTATTATTAATTTATTTCTATATGTTATATTTATAATGATTTTTGTAAATTTTCTATAGAAATATCATGCTTGACATAAGGGGTATTTATTGGTGTTTTCTAGTTTTTAAAGTCTATTTAGATGAAAATATTATTTAAAATGTTTATTTATCTATTTCGAAATAATTTTTATATTTAAAGGTAATTGACCCCATTTGGGTCAATGAATGGGTAAAAGGTTGATTTTATAATTTTTTTCTTCTGAAAATTTAGATAGATTTTATTTATTAAATTGGTTTTAAATATGGTTTTCAATGGTCAATTTTGGGAAGTGATCTGAAATAGGATTGTAAACATGTATAAAGGGAAATGAAATTCCAAGATGTCTTTATTATGGTATGTTTGGATCCATGATGGTTTTCAGGTTTTGTGGGTGTGTGATACCCTCTTGATAATCATATTGTTATATGGATTGTGACCTTGAGTGGGATATTGCTAATTCTTGTGATGTGAGTGATTTATATTGGGGATGTTTCTTAGGAGGGTGTTGGAAGTGAGGTGAGGTTTCTTGTTATGTTCAATTTCATATGACGTGTCTATGATTATATTAATTTCTCACCTCTAGTGATTAGTTTCATGAGAAACCCTAGGCTAAGGAAAGGGTCAAGATTTATGATACACTAGACAGTTTTATGCTACTAGTTTTCTCCAAGTCTTTCTATATGCTAGGGCTAGGGGGGAGTTCCCTCGATGATGGATGGGTGCAGGTTAGTTGGGTGGCTTTCATGGTTTGCACAAAATATATGATGACTATTAGTCCCATGTATTTGGTAAAGTTTATAATCATATAACCTTTTGAAATTATTCATTTATAATTATATTATTTGACAATAAACATGGGACTTTCATATTTTATCCCCATTGCATTCCCTATAATGATTGAATTATGTGGTTACTTTTTTGTGTGTGGTATTTATCATTCATTTTTTAAATGCACTACCATGAATGTGTGTGTATATATTTTATTTCATTTTATGTGGTTTGAATCTAATAAAAAACTTTCATCAATATATGAAAATTTAAAATAATGTTCCATTAATGTTTTTTTGAAAATAACATATTTTATTTAAGGAATAAGTGATGCTTTATGAAAAATAAAAATGGAATGTAATTTGTCTTATTATTCTTACTCATGAAAACCTATTTTCTATATGTAATTTAAAGTAGAAAATATGAATTTACCTTTTAAAATAATAGGCTAAAATCTTTGGTTAAATCATACTGGGCTCATTTTTATCACACCTTGTATTTACCAATGGTTATATGTTGATCTTATTGTTTTTTTAGGTTCCATAATGTGATCTTTATTTATTTATACTTGATTTGGTTTAGTAATAGAGGCGTGGGGTGTGGTAAGTAACAATGGGTCACATTGATATGGGTGGTATCTGTTTAGATTTAGTTTTATTTTGGGATACTTTTATATAATCTTTATTTTACCAAATAAACCATAAATCTTTTACTTATTTAGGTGTTTATGTTTATTCATTTATTATTATGATTTTGTTTTGGTTTACTTTATGAGATATTTTATTATTTATACTAACTTATACTTTGATTTGATGTTTTATTTTTAGTTTTTATATTGGGTGAAACCAGTCCCAAACATGTTTCTTTTATGTATTGACATTAGTTTTTAGTCCATGGGAATCATGAAACCTCTTCAAGACATATTTAGAATTGACTCAAGTGCTTGATTCTGCGGTGGATCGGGTCAGTTCATAAAAAATTGTATTAATTCTTAGGTTTTTGGAAGTAAAAGTCTCTTGGAAAATATATTATGTTATTTGGGTGTATATTGGTATAGAGGATACATGGAATTTCATCAGGACTCGAGAGGTAGATTATGTTTGAGTGCTTGATCACCACCGTTCATGGTGAAACTTGAGTCGCCATGGGAAGTCAGGGTTTTAATATTTATTTTGAGTATTTTTGATGTATTTTTCTGTAATTTTATGATATTTTATCCACATTGAGTATAACAATGATTTTGGTGGTCTCCCTTGGTTAAGAGGGTAGAGATGGAGAGAAAACTAGAGTTGAAATGTCACCCCACATTTTCTGGAAAACCATGTGGATACCATATAGTAGGGGTCTAAAAAAATCACAGTTCTTGTTGAATGATTGGCACACCAATTTCATACCCATGTGGCTAAACCATGTACAAGTCTACCCCCTCAAATTATTTGTTCTATTCCTTTTCTCTCTCTAGATTGACTCTAAGGGTGATTAAAAAATTGTGAGTATAATTAAGGGAAATTTTTTATAGAATTCATTTTCTTGGATTTATTTTTAATATAAGTATATGTTTTTAATAATTGGGTTAAATGTTTTGAGTTTTTGTTATTTTTAAATTGGTTTTGTAATGGAAAAAAGATATTTTCCATTGGTTGTGGCAAGTTTTAAAAGAAAATGATCTTAATTTTTTTTTTAATTATTCTTTTTAAATGAAAAATTATTTTTTATAAGAATAAAATAGATTAATATTTGGTTTTACAAGTTTTAAAAAATATTTGATGTTATTAATTGGTCATTATTTAAATAAAGTGGTTTGGTTTTTTATTTGTGGTGAATTTGAAAAATGAGAATGATATTATTTATATAGGGTTTGTGTCTTCAAAATATGGATCTCTCAAAGGGATTAGTTGGGATTTTATTAAGGTTTTGTGATTTTAGTGGAATATATTTTATAACATGTTTTAAATGTGTTTTACCAAGATTTATAACATATATGGAGATGTTTGATTTGATTTGTGGAACATTGGTTGACTGATTTTTATTTCATGTTATTTAGAGTATGCCTCCCAGAGAGTATTTAAAAAATAGTAGGAAGTTTGTTCAATGGGAATATCTTTAAGTTAAACTTATCATAATTTAGGGTTGGGTTCTCTATTTGTCAACTCTACACATAATCAAGATTAAGAGGCCGACCAAGAATATTCCCATAACTTGGACCCCATCTAGGACTTTGTGAATCTATATCCACTTTATTTATATGGATATATAGGCATACTTAAGGCCTTGAATATTGAACAAATAAGTGAATAAGTTTAATCCGTTGGTAATCAATGTTAGGTTGATCTCTAGATCAAAGGGATGGTTGAAGGAGATTAGAATTTCATAGAATAAAGAGCAATCTTGTATGCTTCCAGTGTGGAGAAAATGGTTATTCAAATCTATCTTGTTTAAAAGATCTATGTGTTTGTATCTAGTGTGGCCACCTAGGCCATATTTATATATTTTTTAAGATTATATATCATAATAATAAGTTTAAAGTGTAATTTTTTATTTTTGGGTACCTATTGGAATTATGTTTTGTGGATGTAGATATGGATATGCTGTTAGGTTTTCTATGGTTTGTTCTATATAGATGGTGATGCATATTGGTTTTGGATTTAAACCTTATTGCTTTGGATTTTTCTAATAATATTAATGTGTATGTTTTTGGGTTAGATATGTTGTGGTTAGATCATTGATGGATAAACCATTGGTGACAATTGGGTTCATGACTTGGTGACCAGGATTGATCAGTTTCTTGGTATATTGATCACTCGAGAGCCTTGGTTTTGTTTTGATGAGATTTTTGTGGAATGGTGTTTTGGTTTGAGGTCATGGTTTACATTTTAGGTATATTGTGACCTAGGTTAGGAACCCATGTTTTTTTTATGATGATATATGTTGGAGGATAATATTCCTTATGGTTTTGGTTGGGTGTGTTTGAGAGAATTGGAGATCAATGTTCTTTATGGCTATTTATGTGTTTTGGATGGTTTTTCATCCTTGAATAAAATTTATAATTATTTTGGTAGTTTTTTGGGGGAATCCATCTTAAAATTAATTTATTCTATGTCTTAATATTTTTTGGGAATTATAAAATGGTTGGGAGACCTATGTTAGGAATCCTATTCCTTTTAAGAATAATTTTAATGGTTGTAGTCTTTCTGCTTTTAGAGATGTTTGGCATTGGTCAAGGATATATCTCATTAGTTTTGTGAGAGGTTGTTTCTTGTTCTATAGATAAATCCTTATGAATCGTTTAGTGAGACCCATCTTCTTTAATATCATGTCATCATAACACTTGAACTATTACCATCTATGTGATTGGGAACATTCTGGGTACAAAAAGTGTTATGGTGGGGAGAATTGTCACACCGAATCCTTTATTTTCCTTATCATTTTGTTTATTTATTTATTTTTAATATTTAGCTTTATTTTTTGGTAATTTTTTTTTTCAAAATTTGAAATAATAGAGAATTTTATTCTTTACATGATTAACATACATGGTTTGGGGGAAACCATGCATTAAAACATACAATGAATCATATATAGAGACTTTTCAAGTTCATTTTATTCATTCATGGTTTATTACACATTTTTGGATACAGGTTGGGTTAAAACCATTAAAAATATAGTATAGAATGTGTGATATCCTTTTTCTCTTTGAGTGTTGGTGCAAGGCTTGTACATGGTTAGGAGACACTGTGTGTTAATTTTGTAGTGAATTGAAAGGCGTTTTTCACAGTTGGCACACATTTTGACAAAACCATGTCAAAAAATCATCTATGTGTGTATAATATCTCTAATGGAACCTAGATTATTAGTGTATAGTTTACTAAATCGTGCATCCAAACCATATGAGCTTCTCATGTTTTAAATATTTTATGTTTCCATTTTTTCCATTCTTGAATTAAAAGGAGAAAACCCCAATTTTCTCTACTACCCTATTTAACCAAGTCAAGGAATGCACAAAGGGATCTCTCCCTCCCTTAATAATCCATTTTTGAGCCTTTAAGATTTGATTACAAGTTTATTTCTTGAGGTAAAACCCCCCCATTCTTCTTCTTCTTCTTCTTCTTCTTCTTTATTCCCCCCTATTTCTTCATTTTTCTCTTGGTTTCATTCCTCCTTGGAACCCTAGGCCCTATTGAACTACAATTAAGATTTGGGTGTTGTTATAATGTGGGTATTTTTCTTAAGTGTTTTAGGGTTCATCTCCATTATTTTTTGATCATTTTTTATCAAAATAAAATCATCGTGTCTTGTCATGAGGGGTTACCTCTTGGTTTTAGGTATATCATTTTACCCTACTTTTTATTGGAATATAATGATGTGATTAGTGATTTTAAACTATTTTCTTATTTATTTATATCTATATGTGATATTTATATTGAATTTTGTTAATTTTATAATGTGATCTCATGTGTGTAATAATGGGTATTTAATGGTGTTTTATAGTTTTACAATAATGTTTAGATTCTAAGAGTCTTAGAAATATTTTAGAGGGTTGTTTCAAAAATTATTTTAATGTTAAAAGGTAATTAACCTCATTTGTGTCATGAAATGGGTGAAGGAATGTTTTTATATTTTTGTTGTAAAATCGGTATAAATTTGATTTCTTAAAATGATTTTGAAAATGGTTTTCAATTTTCAATTTTAGAAAGTTATTTAAAAGGGTATTTCAAATGTTTATACAGGAAATTGGAATATATGTTTGTTTTATTAAGGTAGATTTGGAACTTTTAATGGTTTTTGAGTTATGTGGGTGTGTGATACTTTATTGAACCCATTTTTTAAATATATATTATGACTCCAAGGGGACTAGTGTTTAGTTTTGTGATGTGACTAATTTAGGTTGTGGTTGTTTCTTTTGAATAAATTGAAGGTGAGGTGAGGTTTCTTATAATGTTTATTTTTATATGATGTTTATATGATTCGATTGATTTATTACCCCTATTGATTTAATTCATGGGAAACCCTAGGTTAAGACATGGTTCTAGATTTATGCTACACTAGATAGTTGTATGATAATAGTATTCCCCTAGTTGTGCTATATTCCAGGGCTAATGGGGATACCCATGATGACGAATGGGTGCATGATAATTTGGTGGCTTGTGTGGTTTGGATGAAACATATTCTAGATATTTATCCCATGTATTTGGTAAATTCTATAACCATATCACCATATGACCTAGTGTATTTCGCATGAGATTAGTTAACAATAGATAAGGGACTTCCATATTTTATCCCATTTTCATCCCCTAGACTGATTGACTTATGTGGTGCCTTTTTTTGTGTGGTATTTGTTTTTCATTTTTGGAAGGCACAATCATGAGTGAGTGTGTGTGTGTTTTATTTCATGTGACATAGTTTGACTATTAAAAATGGTTTCATCAACATATATAAAATTTATAAGAATTTTTTATTTTTATTTTCATTTAAAAAATAACTTATTTTATTAAAGACAAATAATAGGTTTTATAAAAAAAGTCTAGTGATTTGTCTTGTTATGATTAATCATGAAAACCTATTTTCTATATGTAATTCAAAATATTATAAATGAATTGAAATTTAAAATAATTGCACAAATTTTTTGGTGAAATCTTACTAGGATTATTTTACTCACACCCAACATATATGGGTATATTCGACTCCTATTTTTTTCTTTTAGGTTCCCAACTATGATATTTCATTGTGAATTACTGAGTTGGTCAGGTAGTGGTAGTATAGGATGTGGTGAGTGATAATGGGTCATATAGAGAAGGGTGGTAGTTGTTGGGGTTTGGTTTTATTTCGGTTTTTATGTATGCAATTCTTATTGTCCTGTATCTTCTTAAGAAATTTTATTTATTTAGGTGTTGATGTTTATTAATTAATTATTCTAAATATGTTCCAATTTATTATACAAGTTGTTTTATTATTTTAGCTGCATTATACACTTATTGAATATTTATTTTGAGTTTTCCTATTTGGAGAAACCATTCTCAAGTGTGTGTTTTTGATTTATGTGCACTAGTTTCTAGACCATGGGGATCAAGAATGCACTTAGATCCTTGTTGAAAATCTGTTTGGGGTACTGGATCAAGGGTGGGTTGACTTGGTTTATGATATTAAATAATTAGACAAAGACCATTGATCGTTACTATTATACCAAATTAATATTGGAAGTATCGATAGAACAACCCAAAACAATAAAAATGAACATTATGAATTGAATAAATAAATAATATATGAATATAAATGGAAAATAATAAATGAAATAAACATGAATAAGGCTCTAAAATATGTAATTAATGTATGAAATTCAGTATTCATGAGGTTAAAAGAGAATCTGAAATAAATCAGGACTCTAGTAAGGAGGAACTCTCCCACTCTCACATTTTATTATTTTAGTCATTATCAATTATTTATTTGATTATAAGTAAATATTTTTACTAACCTTTTAATAATTTCTTTTAGATAAACCATACAAGGTATATAGGGAAAAATATTCCATATCTACCTTCTTTTTTTATATTTATTCTATCATGTCTATTTTATTTTATCTCTTATATACCAAATTATTTATACATGTAATATATAGGTACTTCTATGGTTTATCCCTTTATTATATTATTTTTCAAACCTTTAGGCCTATCATTATAACTAATTCTATTTTATTCATTTATAAACATCAAATATTCATTAATATCTACTTTTATTAGTATATCACTTGAATAAAAATTTTCCTAAAATTTGAAACATTATTATGTAACCTATTTACTTCTCATGAGGATTTTTCATGTTTATGAATGATGAAAGGGTTTTTTTTCTATATGGAATAGATTTGTAGGATTTCATTGATGTGAAAAGTGGGCCTTAAATAATACACCCCCAATCAATTGGGTAATTCTCATATCACCTGACATATCATTTATGGGGCCTAGAAATTGAGCCTAACACATTATTTTATGATGTCTTGGAATTGATCCTTGAGTTATATTAATGATAAATTATTTAATTATTTCCATATTATTATGAGTCTAAAATTCCTATGATTTATATGTTTTTAGGATGTCATAAAAATTATTCCATGTTTCCAAGTGTTTATTTAAATTCCTCCACTTTTATAATCCTATGTTATTCCTATTGAATCATATGATATATCTCATCATCATGTTTATTATTATTATCCCCTTTATGGGATTTTATCTCACCCTCTATTTTATATATTTTACCAGGGATTCAAATGAAATGATAAAATTATTAGAGGTTCTAAATGTTTATTATGATTGTGGAAACAAATTATTATATATATTTTTAAAATGATTTATTATGTATATAATATCCCAAATTCAATAGTACTTAAGATTATGGGTTTGTGTTATTATATTGTTTTATGTTAAATTTTTTGTAATATTACATTTTTGAGTTTTCGATTATAATATAATTTATCCATTATTAATATGAAACATGTACCCCAAGTATACCAATAACATTATGTGTGACATTAAATGTAGTAAACAAAATTGTGACAATCATGAATATAAGTTATAATTATATCTTATGAGTGATATCCATATATTTTTATGACATTCTTCTCATAATAATCTTAACATATCATAATAATTAATGTATTTCCATGATAGTCATAAATTGGAAATAATATTGAGATTTATCAATCAACTATCATGTTATAAATTAATCACACAAATAAATGATAAAATAAAATATTTATTAGTAAAAAACAATACATTTGTATTATAATAAAACCTTTATGATATAATGACATAACCTTATACATTAAAATTAGACTTAGCATAAAATAATTTATAACTAATATAAATGGATCAAAATCTTTGTTAAACCAGTTTTTTGGTTAAAGATTATGCTATATGAACATGTACCACCTAGTATGTTATCATGAAACCACATAATATATCATTAGATAAATGATCACACCAAACTCTTTAATGAGAAGTTTTCTTTGAATTATATATTTTTATTTAATGAAATATTATTATTTTATCCAACATTAAGAACAAACCATAGTTTGAAACTTATAATTCCAAATTTCCTTTATC
The DNA here is from genome assembly GCA_963277665.1 of Viscum album. NCBI lineage: Eukaryota > Viridiplantae > Streptophyta > Magnoliopsida > Santalales > Viscaceae > Viscum > Viscum album. The sequence goes on from OY728157.1 coordinate 473,882,693, forward strand.
ACATTTAATGTTTTGATGTACTTAGCCTATATTATAGAAACAATAAATGCATGGGTCCATTCCAACATGATATTTAAATTTACCAATAAACTATAAATACTGAATTGGATCATTTAGTATCAATGTAACTCTTGAAAATAATATTTTACTCACTTTAAGAACAAGAATTTAATTCTTATTAATTAATTATTTAATGATATTCTTGAACATTATCTAGTGACATTGTGAGACCTAATGCTTCCTTATAAAAAGGTAATGATGATTTGTTTTCTTATGATTCCTTTGATTGTGAGGAAGAGATACAAGATTAAGAATACTTCTATTTAGGTACTAAAAATGGAATATAAGGTATTTAACTAGGTGGTTATCTAGTTAACAAAGGTAATAAAATAGGTTACCAGAAGGACTAATTCAGGATTATAAAACTACTGAATACTACATCTATAAGTTAGGTTATTGAGAATAAAACACATGGAATATCATCCTGTAAATGGATCAATATTCCAGAGTGACTATGGGAAAAATTCAATTTAGAAAGGATTATGGTGCATAAAGGAATGAGCTATGAAAAAATGAAACTATTTTGCATGAAAATTATGAATTTCTTGAGTCTTAGAAAAATCAAGGATACTTTAAGAATGAGGGAATTAAGGGGAAAAAAGAAAAAATATAAACATATACCTTACCTGGACCCATTATTGAATTATAATGTGGAGAAGAAAAAGTATGATTTTGAAGACAAATACACTCTAGTGGATGTTGAAAGAATGTTTAAAAACCAATTTGAGTTAACATCAATGCGGAAAATAAGACTCAGATTGATGCTCAAGACTGTATATTGATCCGTGGTTTTAATTATGGGAATATTATCATGGATGTGTATATGAAGACATAGTATAATATAACATATTTTATTTAGGATCCAATTAAAGATGAGCTGAAGAGGTGGGATTTCTCTATGAATTAGAGTTTTCAAAAGGCTCTTGAGTTCCACACTAAATTTTCTTAGAATGGTTTGGTGTTTTTATAAGTGGTTTATATTTCTTAATTATATATTTGGGTTCCCTCTTACCCCCCTAGAAGTGTCTTTCTTGAAATAATAAACATTTAATTTAGAAAAAGGATCTAGTGAAATTTTCTACAAAATAATTTCCATATGAATATTTATAAGTTTTATACCAAGAACCCATGTTATTATGAAAGAATATTTTTTTATTATATCTTTTGTGATGTGAATTATGTAATCAACCTACAATAATAGAAATATAATTAAACTCCCACTCACCTTTATTGTTTATGTAAATTATTTTTGTGTCCTGAGTCAACTCATTTTCTATGACACCTTTTGAAACTAACTTATCTTAGAAAAATTTACTATTTTAGACTAAAAACTCACATGCTTAAATTCATTACACTAATTTATTATAAGATATTTTTATTCTCAAGGAACATATAATGTAAAAATGAAAGTGATTAATTTATTAATATATTTTCTAAATAATAACCCATATTTTTTTGGGAAATATTAAAAATAGTCATTTATCTAATTTAGGATTAATATTTTTCATCATAAATGCACATAATAATCTCAATTACTTATGAATGAAAAAAAAATAAATTTTAAATATCTTATATGGTGTATTTTGGAATAATTTATATGTAACACAATTTAGTGTGAATGCATTGGAAGGCATTACAAATCAAATAATGAAAATATTACACACTTTACCAAATTATTAATCGATTGGATTAAGAAATACCCATCTTAATATAATTTAAACACATTAATTCTCTTACAAAATTGATTATGTGCATAGATTTTAATACCTTGAATAGTTAATAGTTTCAATTTTTTTAATCACTACACCTATTTTACTCATTATATTATACACATAAACATGTATTAGATTGAATAAATCACTGTACCTTTCTAATTTTTACCCAAATTAACTTTGATCACTTTTATTGATAAATTAGACTTAAATATATTGAATGATTCATAATAAAATGATCCAAACAATCAATTTTATTGTTGAAAAAAACCCTCAAGGTAACATAGCAGCATTTTTGGGTTGGTTGTGTTTTTTGATGAAGCGGGTTTCTAAGGTAAGTTGTGGAGTCTAGAAATATTTTTGACTTAGTATTTTGAAAAAGATTTAATATAGTGTAATGAATTCCATAAAAGTAGTACAAAAAATTTCATGCACAAGGTGACACCATTTCCTAGTGTTTGCTAAATTTTTGGAGCCCAAAATTTAGAGTTCGGATAGAATCATGAAAATTGGATTTACTTTAAAGAGTTATGAAAATATGGTAAAGTCATGAGTTTAGAGAATATGAGATTCATGAATGCAGTTTTTGAAAATATCAAAACAAGCCGAAAGTGATCTATGCAACAACATTGAGCATCGCGAATGACGAAGGTAAGGAGCATCGTGGTGGCTCGAAGAGTATAATAGTGATTTATGCAACAAAATTGGTAATCATGAACAAATAATTTTACTGTAGCGTTGAGAAAAATGGATTATCATGGTGAAAAAGAAGGAGCATTTCAAAATGGAGATGACATAGCTGGAAGGTTCTGGAATCGGTGGAAATGCCTATAAATAGGCCTCTACCCCCTTCAAAAGAGTAGAAAGACTTAACAAATATCTTAAGGCTATAGAATCACAAAGGTGGCTCATGAAGGAGTATCAAATAATGAACAAAAAGGATATAAAATAGAATTGAATGTTTAGGGCTTCATGAAATAAGTGTGCTTCATTAAGGATAAGTGATATTTGAAAAAGGAAGGAGCTTCGTGATGTCAGTGATCATAGAGAAAGTTTTTCAGAAGGAATTTCCCAATAAATATGTGGTAAAGTGGTATTTATCATTTGGATGAAAGTGGGAGTTTAATAGAGAATCTATATATAATTTAGGATGTATTCATTAGTGATAATTATGGGACTTATATGTTCATAAAATGAGAGTGGATCCCTTCTAAGATTAGCGAGAAAAGAAATAGGAAGACAGTGATCCTTTCCACCAACAATGAGCTAGAGAAAGAGACAAAGGGTTTGACCCTTAGGAAATAAGTGAGATAACCCTAAACCTCATAAAGTCAATGAGCCTAATTATAGAAAAGATCTAGCCCAAACCATCATTCCTGGTAGTGAGATTTAGAGGATTTGGTATAATCAACACATTACCATTTTATACTCCTTAGAAATAGCCTAGTGAGGGTTAAACAAGTAAAATTGATGTGTCTCATGCATGACTTCAATTCTGTTCATACATTATTATGGGAAATAGAGAGTAGTGGGTTTTGTTTAATGAAAAAACAAGATACATAGGGGTAGAATTTTTAATATGTCATACCTAGATTCACCCCCCTCTCAGGGTATTTAACCTAATTGGGAGAACTATTAGTATTAGAGGAAGGTTCAAAGTCTGTGTTTCTATCTCAATAGAATAAATGGTGTTTTTCAACCACAAAGTTATTCTGATCTTTGATGGAATTTTTTTTAATTAATGAAGAATCATATGCAACACAACTTCCGATCATTAGGAATAGATGTCTTCACATCAAATATGCATGGAATATCATCCAATATCGATAGTGGTGCTTTATCAAAAGCTGATATAAGGGAATTAGATGACTATGCTAAAGGGATAAATGATTTAGGGGGAGACCTATAAAATTAAATTTATAAAAAGGTGAAGTCATTTAAGTCATCATATGCTATGTGAGAAAAGTTGTTGAATATTTATGAGGGTGACTCAAAAGTCATAGAAGCAAAGATGCAGGTTTTATGGAATAAGTATGTGGATCCCATAATGTACCCTAATGAGTTTTTTATCCTTTATTTGATATGGTAAATGTTGTTGTGGAGGATATGCACATACTTAAATAAATTATTGAAGATATAAATATTTATAAAACTATCTTGAGAAAACCTTCACATTAGTTCTACCCGAAGGATTCTGTATTGGAAGATAAATATATAAAGGATATGAAAATAGATAGCTTATATTGTACTCTTGTAGAATATGAAATGAGAAATTATGATAATGATTCTATAGAAAAGGGGAAGTCTAAAGAAGTGTCATTCAAGGCCATGAAGAAGCTCGCCTTTGAAGATGTAAAGGATGATGAAGAGATAGATGATGTGATGTCATTACTTTCATCAAATCCTCAAATAGGAAAGGAAATTTTCAAAGGAAAAATACAAATTGCATGATTTTGAGCCCCAATAAGTTTAAAGTAGATGAAGGGGATTAAGTTTAAATTACTATGAAGAAGTATTCAGCCTATGTGAAAGGTAAGAAAATTTTTTAAGAGAAATTTCTTCAAAAAGAAGAATATAATTTCAAAAAAAGATGAATGTTCTAAATAATGTGAGGAATAAGAGATGGATGACTACAAGGATAATAATGTAGATTCTATAGTTTTAGTTTTCAGTAATTCCCAAACAAGGTAAGAAAGTGATAATGAAGGAGAAGAAGTCGAAGGAAGAGTTGACCTTCATGTTGAATTAGCAGACACTCTTGAAGAGATAGATGTTTAGATATCAAAAATGAATAAATACAACAATGTGGTCTGTGATGCCAAACTTTATATCTAGCTGAAAGAAGAGGTGAAGTATGAGTTTAATGAAGATATTGAATAACTGAAGTCATCAATTCTAGAGAGATCAAATAAATTTTTTTATTACAAGCTCATGATTGAATGAAAAAATGGAAATTTATTGTTTGATTAACACTAGAAAAGATCAAATAAAGCATATCAAAGAACTTGAAGAGGAAGTTTTCAGCCCGTGACAAAGTTTTAAGGATTAGGAGAAACTATTAACATTCAGTACGGCATTAGAAAAAAAAGATTATTCAAGAAATATATAAGATGTAGGTGGATCATAGAGGTCCCAAAGAACAAATGAAATAGTTAAATCCACAGGATAAGGCTGGTAAAAGGGTTGATAAAAAACAAATAGGTTGATGATTAATGTCAGAAGGTAAGCACCCACTATGAAATTGAAGATTGATTTTGGTATGAAGACGAGTCATAATATCAGATATCCAATGGGAAAATTGGTGTGGTAGAAGTGACACATAGGAATTCACCTCGAATTAGGTGTTATTATTGTGGAAATATGGGACACTCACAAAATGTGTGTTCCATAGCTAATAGATATTTAAGGGCACAAGAAAAAAATAGAATCCAAATAGAACTGAATACTATATAACATCATTATATTGTCATTTTTTTTGGTGTGGAGGATTTGGACACATGGATAGATATTGTACATCAACAACGTAGAGGAATATTCCCAAATGGTCGCAAGAAGTATTTCAATAAAACATCTAGTGAGATGAAAAATGAAAAATCACTTTATAGAATTTGAATATGAATCTTTTCCATCATACAATAATGAAGGTAGATACTATTAATCCATACCAAGTATGAAATAAAAAACATGGATCAAGGAGAAAAGAGATGAGTAGAAAGTGGTTGCAAAGATTGATTTTAAAGAATTAGATCACATTGGAATATAGATCATTGATATTGGATGCACATCACATATGATAGAAAACAAGGATCTGGTGACCAGAATCAGGTATAATATAGATGGTATCATAATATTTGACAATGATGATGTCCTAAAAAATCATAGGCTTTAGAAAAGAAAATTTTGGGGAAAAAGACATGAGACATGCAAATGCATAAGTTGTTGAAGGTATCAGTCACAACTCTATCAGTGTCAGTCAACTATGTGACTTAGGACATGCCATAGGATTTTTTCAAGAAATTTTGTGTCATCAAGGAAAAATAAGGTGCAATTTTTTTTCATGGAAAGTGTATGAAAGGTAATCTTTACCTTTTGTGTGGAGAAGATGGTATGTGTTTTTTTTCCAAAGAAGAAGAGAAAAAGTTATGGCATAAACATCCTAGAAATTTTAGCAAAAAATCCTTGAAATATCTACTGAAATATGATGCTGATAGATACCTCCCTATATTATCATATGATTGTACTCATACGTGTGATTCTAGTCAACAAGGGAAGATCATTCAGAAGACATATAAGGAAAAAGAGAAAAGGTCAGAAAAATTACTTGATTTGGTGCATATTGATGCATGTGGACCAATTTCACTAAGATATATTGATGGGAGGAGATACTATTATCTCTTCATTGATGATTGTAGCCAAATGGAGTGGGTATCGATCATCTCCCACAAGTACAAGGTGTTCAGTTGCATTACAAGATATTGATGGGAAGTTGGAAAGATGCTAGGTCAGAAAGTCTAGAAGATTAGAACAGATAATGGAATTATGTTAAAAAATTTCCAAGTGGAGGATTATCTTTAGAAACATAGGATAAAGCACCAAGTTTCAATAGTAAGAACTACACAACAGAATGGAGTTATTGAGAGAAGAAATCAAATTATCAACAATATGACTAGAAAAATTCTTATTAAGAAAGGCCTTTATGAGAAATTTTGGAAAGAAGCAGTGATGAAATTAGTCTACACATAAAATAGAAAGTTACTATGTATAAAATAACAGGAGAATCCATATGAGCTTTGGTATGTAAAGAATCCATCATTTAAGTACTTTCAAGTCTTTAGAGGTAAGTGTTTCATTCTCAAAAAGGAGAAACACAGTCAGTTTTAATCCTATAGAAATGAAGGGATATTTATTGGATACTCAAATAAAATAAAAGCATATAAATGATTTAATAGGTTACTAGGAAAGGCAGTTGAAATATATTATGTAAATATAGTGGAAAATAAGCATAATATTCAGAAAATACATGATCAGTATCAGGAGGATAGTGATGAAGAGATAAGAAGATCAGGGGATGTTCCAGTTTTATGAGGATGATTTAGAAGAATATTCAGATAATGAAAAGTATGGGAAGAATTCTATATCTACATATGAACTGAAGAGAAGATCCTAAATTGATAGATAGAATATAATTGGTGATCAGAAAGATCCACTACAGACAAGGAGGATAAATACTCTACAGCAAGCACTATACTTATCAAAGGTATAACATAAATTTTTTGATGAAGAAGATAGAGATGAAAATTGGGTTCAAGATATGAATGAAGAGATTAACCAAATTGAGAAGAATCAGACATGGGATATTGTTTCATGGACAATAGATAAGAATGTCATCAGGACTAAATGGGTCTTTCACCATAAGATGAATGAAGATAGTTTAGTGATTCAAAAGAAATAATGACTAGTGTACAAAGAGTACTCCAAGATATAGGGTATTGATATTTATGAGAAATTTACACCTATTGTGAGGATATAGAGAATTATATTATTCTTGTTCATAGCAATGCAAAGAAGGTACATAGTTTTCCAGATGGACGTCAAGTCAGTATTTATGAATTGGGTTTTGGAAGAAGAAGTGTATATTGAGTAGAAATATGGGTTTCTCATTCATAAAGATGAAAAAAAGTGTGTTGGATGAATAGGTAACTGTATGGATTGAATCAAGCACCAAGAGCATGATATTACAGGCTAGATCAGGTTTTGAAGAAGATCAATTTTCAGCATGGTGGAGTTGATTACAATATCTATGTAAAAAATGACAGTAATAAAAGGATGATGGTGCTGGTGTATGTCAATGACATAATCCTTAATGGATAAGATTAAGAAAAGTGAAAATAGTTTTCTAAATTCAGGAAAAGTGAGTTCTAAATTTCAATGATTGGTGAACTAATGTTTTTCCTTGGTTTACAGGTAATATAATGAAAGAATGAGACATTCATTTCTCAATATAAATATTCCAAAGAGGGTTTTCTAAGATTTGGAATGGATAATTCTTAGTATATTTACTTATATTAAACTATCAATGGATGATGAAGGAAAATTACTTAATTTCATATAATACAAGCAGATCATTGTAAGCTTATTATACCTAACAACAACATGACCATATATTATTTTTTCCACATGTAAAGTAGTGTAGTATCAGAGAAATCCTAGAATAAAGTCACTTGATTGAAGTGAAAATAATGCTTAGGTATATCAAGGGAATGGTGGATTTTGGATTTCTATATAATGAAAAATATTATCAAGAGTTATGATTCATATAGATGCATATTGGGCCAGATTAACAGATGATAGAAAATCAATGTTAGATGGTGTATTCTATCTTAGTGAAGTGTATATTAATTTGATAATTAAGTAACAAGATTGCATTTAATTGAGAACTACATAAGATAAATATATTTTAGGTACTTGATAATTCATGCAATTATTTTGGATGAAGCAACAACTTGATGATATGGGAGTCGAAGTGAATTCTACGATCAGAATCCATTATGATAACTCAAGTGCTATAAATCTTAGAAAAAATCTAGTCTATCACTTAAGGAAAGAGCACATTGAAATAAAGAATAATTTAATCAAGGAGAAGGTGGAGCAAGCGATTGCGAAGTTGGAGTATGTGCCTACATAATAGTAGGTTGTGGACATTCTAACAAAGCCTTTACTGAAAGAATAATTTGAACAGAATTGACTGGATATTGGAGTTTAGTCAACTCCATGCACTTAAAAAAGCATGGATGGGGGACCTCGTATCCTCGAGTTATGGTGTGTTTTTTCTAAATATGCTAATATGTATTATTTACCCTATTTCATACCACAATGGAGTGACCTTCTGGTTTGTTGAAAAAAGGGAGAGACATTGTGTCTATCAAAGGGGGAAAATGTATTAATAATGATAGGGGAGAAGTTGTTTGGTGGAGCATTGAGATAGGGGGAGTTAAAGATGATAGATGGAGTAGTGAGATAGGGGGAGTTTTAAATCATTCAATGCTACAGGTGATTTATCAAAGTTTATATATCACAAAATAAGGAGTTCAGGATGAAAGTAATGGAGTGGTTTTGGAATAAACTGATTCATTGATGAATTTTATATATTACACTTGTTTCTCACACTGAGTGTTTCTCATGTGGACTTAGATTATGTGTTGAGTAAATAATTGATCTCTATCTAAATCTTATGAAGAGAATTTTGGTAGAGTATGGAAGAATCTTCAATAAGGTATCAAAATGTTAAGAGTTTTCAACAAACCAAAAGGGGGAGATTGTGGGAAAAAATCCCTCAAAGTAACATTGCATCATTTTTGGGTTGATTGTGTTTATTGAAAAAGTGGGTTTCCAAGGTATGTTTTGTATTACATACATATTTTTTAATAATTATGTTGAAAAATGTCTAAGATAGAGTAATGAATTCTCTAGAAGTAGTTTAGAAAATTGCATACACAAGGTGACGCCATTTCCCAATGTCTTCCAAATTTTTGGGGTCTAAAATTTAGAGTTTGGATAGCATTGAGAAAAGTGTATTTCCTTTGATTCATTATAAAAATATGGAAAATTCATGTGTTTTGAAAATATGGGCTTTGTGAAGGATGTTTCATGAAATATTAAAGAAAGATGACTCTGATATACGCAATAGTGATGAGAATCATGGACAACGAAGGTGAGGAACATCACGAGTGGAGAATCATGGCGGCATGAAGTGTTTTATGGTTATATCTCCAACAAAAACTGGTATCTCAAATAGAGAATTTTCCTGGAGAATAATGAAAAAAGGAGTATCCTGGAGAAAAAGAGGTAGCATCACGAAATGGTGACGATGTGGCTGGAAGGTTCTAAAATCAGTGGAAACACATATAAATGGGCCTCTACCCCTTCAGAAGAGTAGTGAGACTAAAAGAAAATATTAAGGCTCCAGAATCACAAAGGTGGTTTTCAAAGGAGGTTTATTAAGGAGTTTCATGTAAAGAAGTTCAAAAAGGATATAAAATCCAATCGAATGAGCTGAGCTTCACAAAAGAGGTGTGTTTTGTGAAGGATAAGTGAGCTTTTTGAAAGGAAGGAGATTCATGAATTCTATTTGAGATTCATGAAAGAGGAGCTTTGTGAAGGAATTGAGCATCACAAAAGTTATTCTGAAGGTATTTCCTAGTAAATATGTGGTAAATTGGTATTCATTAGTTGGATTAAAGTGGAACCTTAGTAGAGCATCCATCTATAATTGAGAATGTATTCCTTAGTGATAATTAAGGGACATATAATTCTATAAACTGTGAGTGGATCTCTTCTAAGAGTAGTTAGCAAAGGATGATGAAGAAGGTGATCCTTTCCATCAATAGTGAGCTAGAGAAAGAGTCATAGGGAGTGAACCTTAGAAAAGTAGTGATCTAACCCTAAACCTTAAAAGGTAGTGAGCCTAGTTATAGATATGATCTAGCCCGAACAACCATTCTTAGCAATGAGCATTAGTGTATTTGTTACAATCATCACATTACCATTGTATGCTCCTTTGACGTAGCCTAGTGAGGGTGATCCAAGTAAATTTTTTTCATCTCATGCATGATTTAAATTCTTCTCATACATTTATATGGGAAATATTGAGAAGAGTGTTTTGTTTAATGACAAAACAAGATCTAAAGGGGAAGAAGTTTTAATATATCATACCCAAATTCACCCCCTACTAAGGTATTTAACCTATTTGGGATAACACTTATGGATTTTTTATGAATATTTCATTTATATAACCTAATAAATAATTCCAAATATGAGTGATTTTAGAACCAATAACTTTGACCTATTTACCTTTCATTTTATAGATTTAATTATCTCAGTTTATAAAGAATAAAAATGCTAAAAATATATATTCATTTTCATAAAATATTTTATTCATGTATATAAAAAAACTCCTATTATTAACCAAAAAAGAAAATTCTTCCTTTTCAAACAATAATAGAAAATATTTTTTTTATTCATTACTGATATATAATAAAAGTTTTTCAATTCTAGAACTATTCTACTAGATAGATTTATATCATATTTCCTCACCAAAATGAAATAATTAGTGTAAAAATAGATATTTACATCTACCTTAACCTATTATTTTTTATTTCAAATCCGATTAAGATATATATATATATATATATATAAGTATGTTTCATTGTTAGTATCTCATACTAATGAATCAATAATATAATTTTATCTCACACTGATGAATCAATAATATATATTTTTATTTCCTTAAAATATAACTATTTATTATCAAAATCAACTTTTAAAAATTTAAAACACTTTATAATACCAATATAAGAAACTATTTATATAAAATTCATTATTATTAAGGATAGATCTCAGTATTATAAAGTTTTTTCTTACTATTATAAAAAAATGATTTATTAAAAGAGTATTGTGTTTTATGAGTATTAAATAATGGTTTTAATTGAATATACTTATAGTAAAATGTTAAAATCTTGCATTATACTAGTTAGTAGGAAAGGATTCACATTTCACTAATATTTGAGTCATATATAGAAATTGTCTAATCACATAGACATTTAGATAGTAATTTATGTCAATTATATCATATATAACTCTTTGATAGATGAGTGGACGATATCTTGAACAAATTCACCTTATAAATTATATTAAATTCATTTATTTTTTCACATAACTATTTGGGTTAGTCATTCAAGTGCATCCCCAAATTCATATAATGTATATGAACTTAATTTTTTGTTTAATATTAATAAAAACCAATATATGTGTTTTTGGGTTTTATTTCTTAGAAATGATAAACAAGCGATGGTGAAATGACTCATATTGATAATGGGAAATATTTTTACGATTTTTATGAATTTTTTAGTGAGTGAGAGGTATTTTTGTGAGTGGAATAAAAATAAAACCATGATTTATTATATCATATAGTGGTTATTATGGTGAAACATGCCAAATCTATAAAGGAATCAACCTAGGTTTGATAGAGTATTTCATTGCATATATCATTCACAAAATCAGCTATTATTCTCAGGTTTTATACCACAAAGAAAATATAATTTCTTAGAATCTCTGTTAGAAATGGGAAAGTAGGTAAAGTGCATTGTGATTGTGAATTTGTTTAGATTTAGTAGATAAAATGAATAGGTGGGAGAAAACTATTTCATATATTATAGTCATGACAAAGAAAGTGTTTTACACTTTCAATTTTTAAAACAAGGATATTGAGTTAAACATGACATAGTGGATTTCATGTTAAAAAATAGGTTTTTTAAATGTATCTATGTGAAATGGGGAGATATTGTGGATTTTTCCATGAAGCTAACCATGATTTTTGAGATAGATCACTTGATGACCAGAGAAAGAAAAATCACATTATATAATTTGGAAGACCACACCACAATGAGTAATAAATAAAAATTAAAAAAATTGGAAATGAATAAAAATATATGTGAGAATATTTTGTGTCCATTGTTTATAGAAGTTAACCATTGAATTAAGAAACCATTAGAAAAAATTAAAGTAATTTTTTGTTGTGTAAATCAGTAATGGTTGATGAAAATACTTCAAAATACTTATATTATAGTTGAAAGTTCAATATATAGATTTTCATGAATTTTTGATGAAGTTAAAGTATTTTTTATAGAATAAAAAAAATAATTTGATGTAATATATATATATATTAGGTTCTTGTAGGTATAATTGCAATAAATACACAAACACCACACAAATGGGCTAGAAAGGCAGGCCACAACCCCCCTAAGATGATGTGATATGTTGATTTTGGTTAACATAGTTTGGGAACCATGTGGTAATGGTAGGATATAGTTTTTTTGAGCATATAATGCCATTGTTTTTTGGGAAACATTATTTCTCAATAATGATATGGTTTGTTTGGAAGATTATGTTTTCAAATGATTTGTTTGAGGATATCCAAAATGGTATAAAAAATAAACCATAGTGTTATATAATATTTTTTGGAGAAGATATTTTCTAAAAAAAGTATTATGGGATGATCAAAATGCTAATAGAGATTATGGTGTAGTAATAAATTTTAGTTTTTCAACAAGGGTAAAAACACATTGTGGTTATTTACAACATTATGCAATGAATTTGTAGGTATATATATTAGATTATAAAATCATTTAAAATCTAGGATGAAGGATTTCTTATGCTATGATTTTTAGAAGATTTTACCTTCAAATGTAACACATTTTATTTTACTAGAACACATCATGGTTTATGAAATATATAATGATTTTATATAATTTTAAATACTTGGAATTTATAAAATTTTGAATAATATAAAGTGATATTATTTGACCACATAGTATAAATTTGACTACTTATTAAGGGGTAATGATATGTGGCATGATAAGAGAGGGAAAAAATATCAAGCGATCTTATTAATTGATCATATCTCATGGAGAAATAAGGAAGGGTATATATATCTATAGAAAATAGATAATGTGATGAGATATTAATAAGACTACTAATTGGTAGATAAGATAATTATATGAAGATAATAAGAGGTGTTTTTGGAACTAATTGATATATTTTCACAAAAAGAATAAAAATATAGTTAAAATTAATCCATATAATGAAGACGATGATAATTTATATTCCAATAAACGCTAACTTTTCTTTTTTAGTTTAGATATGTGGAGTTAAATTCATTCACTTATTTGATAGTGAGTTTAAATTATTTTAAGTGAGTAATAAGCTTTCTAAGAGTGAGTGGTTCTAAACGAAGAGGTATTTTGAGTCTGCTCTAAAATTATAATAAGTAGTGTACTTACTATATTTATGTACATTGACACAAAAGTATTGTATGCTCCTTGTAAATAGACTAGTTTTGGTGAACCATGTATATTTTGTTACTCTTACTTTCACACATAAATAGGAAGATAGAATATTTCTAATTAAGTCTAGAACAAGATCACTGGAAATGATAATTTTAATTAACATACCCTGATTCACCCCTCTTCCTAGAGTATAATCCGTAGAGGTTAAAATAGAAACCATGTTGTGGAAATAGGAGAAAAAGCTATGTATTGGATGATTTCAATTAAAATTTAGAAATCTATATATCATCTAAAGGATACATTTTTAGAGATTTAATAGAATAATTTCACTTGGATTTTAATATGGATTTGAAGGAAACTCTACTAAATAAAACCATTGAATAAAGATATAACATTTTTGAAATATGTTAAAGTTGTGAAATATAGAGAAAATATTTTTTAATAGAGACTTTGATTTAAGATCATGGCATGGAATTTCTATAAAATATTTATAGCCATTAAGAAAAATTTCTAAATTATTAAAAATGAAATCATCATTTTGAAGAAGGATTTCATTTATTATAAAATATAAATGTTGAATCAACTTGTTACACATAACCTAATTTTATAACTATTTTTTAATACTTTTGATAACCTATATCAATTTATTAACTATTAATTGGCAGTGAATCAATCCTATGATAGAGAATAACGTGGTTTAGTTTGAGGAGTGTAGACCTTGAGGGATAGTGCATCTGCTTAAAATCTATAAATCAAAAAGTTTAATAGATTTATAAAACTACCATATATTTGATTGTATTCTACTTGGGAATATCCCACATTAGATGACATGAGTAATTTTTTTTGAACTTTATTGTTTACTATCAAAAGAGATTAAGATATTAGTGACTTAACTAAATATAAAATCAAAGTCATTGAAAGGGAATAAGTTTTCACTTTTCATATTACAATTCACCCCATAAAGAGTCCATTATATATTATTTATTTACAAGTTTTATCAAATAAAAATATTTATTTAGAAATGGTGTTTTTTATATTCATTAATAATGGCTGTGATGATCAAACATATAGGAGTTTTTATTTTTGAAGAATAAAACAACCATAGCAGAATCAGATGAAACACTACTTCTAATCTATTGGAAACTATTTGTATGATATTATGATGAATTGTTCTATTATTAACATAGAATGTGAATCCCTCATATATAATAATTTTAAAGAGACGGATGTAAATGCTAAAGGACTAAAAACTATGAGGGATTTTTCGAACACTGGTTACATGATGGTGATGTCATGTAAATACTCAAAGATTACATGGGAGGAACTATTGAACATCTATTATTATGATTCAAAATTCAATGAATATAGAATTAAAATTTTATATAAAAGTATAAGTATTTGAGGTTCTATATGATGAAATTATTGGAACATTTTTCAATCATGTGAATTGAATTTTAGAAGGCTTACATGTACTTGGATATGTAGGAGTTAGTTACCTAAAAACATCTGACTTTGTACTTTAAATTATTAAGATACACACACACACATTTATATTTTATCATATAATGTTTTTCTTCTATGGAACATTATTTTTATAATTTACCTAGATTACTTGTTGCATTAATAGGTTATAGTAGTTCCCCACTATAATGATAACTTATAGATTCCATGATGATTTTCATAAATCAACTTTTCATATGGTATAGATGCATCAATATGATGATAAACATATGATTTATTAGTATCATCTGTTGGGGAATCATAAGAATTTAGACTTATTATTATTAAGTTTTCATTTAGTGATATTCATACAGGGGGTCATGATGATAAACCCTTCACTAGAAATTCCACATGTTTTATGTGTCATTGGATATTCATATCTATGACTATGTGTATTAGTCATTATAATTAAAATAATTATTAATGTGTATAATGGATCATATTATTTTATGTATGGATGAAAACCATAATGATATATTCTCATGGTGAGGTAGCATACTTTGGGTGCATCATAAGTGATATAACATTAGTTGAATGCTCAAGAAAGGATTTTCCCTTCCATATTAATGATAGAATATATCTTTGGACCTTTTATTGAAATGTTGTTATTTGAAATTTTTCATGGCCATGATAGTTACAAATAAGTTCATTTTAGATGGTCAAATAAAGTTAAATCAAACATATAGGGTGTTGACATAATTATGCACCATTCCGAATGAGACATTTGTTGAAAAAGGGATTATATTACACAATATAATTTGTTAGAATATTTTTATTGTATATAAACTTACTTCATTCTCTATGGGTGCCTTGGCATGTTAATAAATACTGATCTTGGAATTTAGAAAAGTTACACACACTTCCATTGAGAAAATCCCCCATATGTTCACACACTATGTGTATCTAGAATCTTATTAAATTATATAGAATTTAATTTTATGAATTAATTTATTTATTAGTTTATGGAATAGTATTTATTCAAGTAAAATTTTATTGTAGAAATTTGATCAAAACATATTTGAGTTTATAATATGTTATTGGAATTTATTATCTTATTTATTTATTTAAAAATTAATTTATATAATATTTATTTATTTAGTGTTTTAGTTAATAGTGTTAAATAAATATTTATTCAATTTTTGTAAATATTTAAAAAAATATTTATTTGATGATTTAGTGAATGCAATTTTTATTTTATTTTATCAAACAAATATATTTGATTATTAAAGGTTCAATATAATATATGAGAGGATATGAGTCCAGTTTAATGATTCAATGGAAGTGATATATTTTATTTAATATCATTTTAATAAATATTAATTGATTTATCTAATAAATTATAATATATTAAACACATGACATGATACATAATAATAATATTATATTTTTTGCAGGGTATCACTTTGATTTAATAAAATGATAAGGTCCTTTACATAATTATCTTTATTTAATTATAAGTATATAATCTAAAATATATCAGTTTTCAAGTTTTATATTGATAATGTTAGGAATAATTCTCTCATGACCTAGAGATAATTTCTCTCATTCTTAGTTATTAATAACTAAGAGGGAAAACAAGTTATCTTCATACTAATCAATGATGAATGTCATTAATCACTTGGTCCAATTAACACAAGAACCCTGGATATAAAGAATGTTATTTAGATATTCAAGTATTATGTGTGGATATATCAATATAAATCTTTGTTGGGATTCCCCATTGTAACTAAAAAAAATAAGAGTGTAAATTGAAATTTAATAAATAATAAATACTATGAATCTGGTAATTCTATATTTAACTTATGGATAAATTAAATATTTATGATTCACTCTATGAGATTCTAGGTTTTATTCATTTAGTTATTCAAATTTACCCATTAGAATTGTTGAAAAATCATAATTGCGTTCCAACCCAATGCTTTAACTAAGCCTGAAATTATACTGAACCTACTTTTTCTTACATGACTATTACATCATTTTGAATACAATCAACATAAAAGCCTTACAATCCACGATCCAAAGGTTTAGTGTCTTTAAAAAATTAGGATCATACATACCTTTTACATATTAAAACATAAACATTATTTAATTCCTCTTTTAATATCTTATTAGTGGCCTTCACATTCTCCTTAATATAAGTAATCACTTGAGGATATACATCAAAGAAAGGGGTGACCTGAAGTATGAGTAAGAAGATAGATAAAAACATGAATAAATATAAAAAGGGTGAGAATAATCATCCTCATCATATCATAGTCATGGGATCATCATCATAATCATGAAATGAAACATTAGATAAAGTTATGTAAAGTGGCAATGCATAAACATGAAACATCATGTCTTAGTGGTCAAAAACCACACATAGTTGTGAATAAATCTAGCATCATGTTCATGCATAACATAGGTTTATAATAATAAAATCATCATTGTAAAAAAATATAGAATCATGTTAATATATATTACAAATTACCTCATGAGATACATCACATTACCCAATGCATTGGAGTGCTATATAATTCTGAGTGCACCTATCACATCATAACATTTACATAATCATGCTTGCCACATAGAACATATAGAAATCATAAAAATAAAATAACCCATGGAAAGGAATGAGTTTCATTTAATAAATCATAAATTCATGAATAAAGTTTTTGATTTGAAAAAGGGAAAAATATATTGGGTATAAGAATCATCACACTTTAGTGAAGAATAAAAAATCAGAAGAGGAGTCAAGATGTGTTTTGGAAAGAAGAGTTGTTTTGGAAAATCTTTTTATTTTTCATAAAATCATATTAGAAACATTTATATTTTATAAAAAAAGGGTAATAACAAAGACATCATATTTTAGGTATAATAAAATAACATCCACACTGAAATTTGAAATGAAAGAGGAATAACCCAAAGAAAGGATATTGGGTTTGAGAATCCTCTTACCTTATGTATGAATGCTTTCTTCACTTTAATATCATGGATAATAAAATTATAATAATTAATTACCAAATAAAGACCCTATTTTACATGTATTTGATTCACTAAAATTTTATTAAGTTTTATGGCCATTTTAATGAGTTATAGAGTTCAATTTCATCGTTCGAGAGAGTTTTTTTGATTTTCATGATCGGTTCACTTGTATATATGTGTGGAAGATCATATAAAATGGGAATAATTTTACAGAATTAAAATTATTTGTTATTAATGAACTTATATAACATTATATGGTCTTAAATATTACATTTTTATTGATTTGATTATAACTCATTAGATAAAACATTAATGATAATCTTTTAGATCATTTTTGAAGTTTTTTTTCACAATGAACTAGTTTTATTTTTTTTATTAAAATTTATGTATATGAGATAGTTAAAAAACATAAAAAAGGTTATAAAGTAATTTTTTTTAAAAATTTCAACAATTATAATGGGTTTATGACCATCCTTGAAGGATGTAAAAGAAAATGAAAACTTTTCATCCTTGAAGGTGATAAATAAACACCTCATGGATGATGTTTTTATTTTTAGAATAAACGGTTGAGTAGAAGGGGTTTGATAATGGATTATTACGTTAAAATAATAAAATTATAGTATATATAATATTATATAGTTATCACATCAATTGGATAAGGGGAGGGTAAGAGAGAATAAGAAAATAAAATAAATTGAAAATAAATTAAAAAAATGGAAGAGGACTTTACCTGTTGAATTCTTCTCCTTGAGAACCACATTAGGGAAATTGGGTTTAGCCTTTTGTTGACACTAGATGGTATTAAACATGGGGGAGAGGTTTGGGAAAAGGTTTGTTCTGAATATGGACAAGCTTAAAGGACTGGAAGGTGCGAGGACAATTAGTGGTGAAGGGTGGTATTTATATTGGAGGAGAGGGGTGTTTTTTGATTATTATATTCATTATTTTATTATTTTACCTCAATAATATCAATAGTGTGGAAAATTATCACTAAATATATTAAATAATTAAGATAGTTCTATATTATTTTTATTACAACATCCATACATTAAACATGACTCAAAAATTCATGTATTTAACTTATAATGTTATACATTGTAAATTACTGTATTTTACTATCCATAAAAAGTTTATCTATTTTTGAAAAAACCAAAAACATCTCCCTAATTTTTTTTGAAATGTAGAGTTGAGAAATGGAATCCATTTTATGAAAATAATTTCCTAAATATGAGAAATTTAATTTTTAATTAAAATTATTATTTATTAGAAAAATGATGATTTTAAAATTATAACTAATTTTATGATACTTTGAAAAATTAGTAAAAGTATCATTAAATTATCTTATAATAATAATAAAAATATATATTAATTTATGAATCTATTTTGTGAAAAATTATTTTTTCTTTTAAATCATTATATTAATTATAAAATTGTAAATAAACAATTATGTTTTTAAAAAATATCAACACTTAAATTATCATTTTTAAAACATTTATAAACTTATACTATGGTATAATTATATCATATTAACATTTATAATAAGATAAAATTTTATTTATACTTTCATATTTAAGGTTAATATTCTATTGGCCATATTAATATTTTTAATGGCTAATTTACTATTCCAAGGGTCTGGTTTTTATTCCATCAGTAGAGGTTCTTTAATTTATATGAATATCACTTATTTTATTCTTAATTTATGATAATAAAGTTTTTATTAGGTTTTTTATTATATTTATTTGTTTTATACTATATAACAAAATTATAAGAAGGAAAAAATTCCACTGATAAAAGTTTGGGTCGTTACATTCTTCCCCTGTTTTGAAATTTCACCCTCAAAATTTCATTTTACATATATAGGTGAGGGTATTTATTTTTCATTACTTCCTTTTGTTCCTAATCCTCTTCTTCATATTTATGGTTCCTCCACAACACTTTTACATGGTGGGTTTTCTTGTTTTTAGAACATTATCTCTCTAGTCCAGAATATTTATTTGTTGCTCCTCATATGAGATATCATATTCCAACTATACCACCTCTAAGTTCAGTACATCTGAGGGATATGATATGTACTTCTTCAGGAGAGATACATAGAACACATCATGAATCTGATCCATAATTGGTGGAAGTTCAAGATTACAGACCACTAATCCTATGTGATCAAGTATCTTAAATGGGACAATGTACCTTGGTCTTAACTTCCCCTTCATTACAAACTGCATAACTCTTTTCCATGGTGATATAGGAATAATTTATCTCCAATTATGAACCCCAAGTACCTTTGATGGTTGGAATAATAGTTATTTTATTGACTATGAGAAGTTTTGATATGTTTATGGATTCCTTTAACTTTATATGTCATATCTTTCATAATAAAAGGTCTAGGTATCTTTCATTTTCTAACTTCATCCCAACATGTTGGAGTTCTACATTGCTTTCCATATAGAGCATCATATAGATCCATCTGAATACTTGAGTGGAATATATTATTGTATGTGAACTCAACCAATGGGGTATGATTATCCCATTCTCCTTTTAATTACTTTGATAAGGATCTTAGAATATCTTCAAGAGTTTTAATAATCCTTTTATATTGGACATTTGTTTGGGGGTGATAGGCCGTGCTGAAATTCAATTTAATACTAAAATAATTTTAAATAATTCTCCAAAATTTAGATGTGAACCTTGGATCATGATCAGAGATTATTGAAAGTGGAATCCCATGTATTGTCACCACATCACATATATCTTGGAAAGTTGTTCAAGGAATAAATATTCCCAAATAGTGATAATGTAGGAAGTCTTGGTGAGTCAATCCACCACTACCAATATCAAATTTTTTCCTTTGTGTGTTTTTGGGAGACCGGTTAAAAAGCCTATAGTGAAATACTCTCATTTCCATGTGGGTATAAGCAATGGTTTCATCATCCCTTTGGACTTATGTCTCTCTGATTTAAACTGTTTACATACCAAACATCATGAGATATACTCCGCAATCTCCTTCTTCATGTTATCTCACCATAAGGGTTCTAGAAGACCATTGTACATCTTGGTACTTCTAGGATAGATATAGAAAGTTGATCTATATGCATTACCAAATATATTCTTCTTTATCTCAGTTGATGGAGGCACATAAAGCCTCACTCAAAAATAAATCACACCATCATTATCTATATGGAAGTAATGTATCTTTCCTTCCTTTACTACATTTTCCTTCTTTCAAAGATACATATAATCCCTTGAGCCACTTTAATATTCTCTTAGATAGATGATTGGGAAATAATTTGAGAACTGTAGGATATATTCTCTTCCATAATGATTTCTAAATCCATAATTTCGATATCTAAGAAGACATGGTCTTTCTCAATCCATGTCATAGATATATTAGCAGGTTATTTTTTCCTAAGAGAATCCATTACCTTGTTTTCCTTCCCAAAATTATATTTAATAGAAAAATCTTAGTCCTTAATTAGCTATAACCATCTCTTTGACACATATTAGGTTCCATATATATAAATATATACTTTGTACTCTTGTGATCGGTATATATGTCAATATTCTCACCATTTAGATAGTGATTCCAAATTCAAATCCAAAAATCATAGTTTCTAGCTCTAGATAATGCATAGGGTAGTTATGCTCACAGATCTTCAACTGCCATGAGGTGCAGGTTATCACTATATCATTCTACCTGAGTGCACACCCCAATACATTAGTTTAAGAATCACTATATACTAAAAAATATTTTCCACTTTTTTCTAATGTGAGTAAAGATGTAGTGATCAACCTATTATTTGTATCCTTGAAGCTTTCCTCACATTCATCCATCCAAAAATACTTTACCCCTTTTCTTGTTAACATAGTTATCAGGATAGAAAATCATGATAAATTCATCACAAAATGTTGATAGTACCCTTCTAATCCAAGAAAACTAAGGATTTCCATGAAATTAGAGGGTCTAGGAAATTCCTCAATTGCCATTTTTAAAGGGTCTATAGAAATTCCATCACTTGTGGTCATGAGTCCCAATAATGTAACTTACTACATCCAAAAGTCACACTTACTAAAATTGGCATACAATTTATATTTCCTTAATATCACCAACACAATCCCTATATGTTCTTAATATTCCTCCTTTCTCTTGTATTAGATGAAAATATAATTGATAAACAATACGATACATTTTTTAAAATAGTGTATAAAGACTATATTCATCAAATTTATGAAGATAGTAGGAGAATTAGTATGTATGAAGGCCAAAAAGAGAAACTCATAGAGCCCATACCTTTTAGAGAGGGAAATCTTATGAATATCTTCTTTATTCAACTTTATTTGGTGATATCCAGAATGAAGTTCAACATTTTAAGAGTATTGATCTCCTTGTAGTTGATTAAAAAAGTCATCAATCCTTGGAATATGATACTTTTTCTATATAGTGATCTTGTTGAGTTCCTAATAATTGATACACTTTCATCAGAAATAGAACTATAACACCCCAATATGATGCACTAGAGTGTATAAAACCTTTGTCTGAATGCTTGTGTAGCTACTTATTTAACTCCTTTAGTTTGATAGAGGCCATTCTATAGGGACATTTTGAGATAGGAGTAGATCCAAGTATGAGTTATATTGAGAACTCTACCTCATGATCTGGGGGAATTCTGGGTAAATATTTGGGAAATAAATCATTATATTACCTCAAAATGGGAATTTCTTCTTAGTTGATACCTTACTATGAATCAACCATTTGAGTGAGTTATGCTTCTTCATTTGGAATCAATAACCAAATAGTTGAAGTATTTTACAAAGTAGATTCATTATCTTTCTTGCATTTTTAGAGGAGCATGGGATGGTTCAGAATTTGAAAAATATTTCCTTTTCCCAACATTTGAAATGAGCTCTATATAATGAGATCCAATCCATTTCCATTATAGCATCAAATTCCACCAAGGGAGTTATCATGAGATTTACTGGAATAATCTTCCCACATATGCCAATAGTAGAAGATTCTAACACTTGGGTTGTAATGATCACACCACTATGTGTTTTTTCAGATATCTCTACTTTAAGGTTTTCAGGTTTAAATTTAGTAGTTCAAGAAAATTTTCAAGATTTAAAGGAATGTGTAGAACTAGAATCAAATAAGAATTTTTACATTCTAGAGTGAATATAAATTGTAACTTGTACTTATTAATTTTCTTTCTTCACTTCAGTATTAGTGATTGCATAATATTTCCATTGGTAACTTGGCTTTGGTGGATACTAATGATGATTACCCTCAACGAGTCGAGGTTTAGTGAACTATCTTGCATAAGGACCTTTCCCCCAATTGTTGAAGCATTGGACCATGGGTGGTTCTCTACTTTACTCTATCATATTGGATATATTATTTATGTATGTATGAATTTCATGAGCTTAGTGGCCTTATCTCCTATAGTTATTATCACGAACCAACCCGGATCAACCCTCAATCGGGCACCTGAGCCAGTCCACAACATGTCCTAAGGGGAATTCCTGAACCCTCCGGGATGGAAACTAGTGTCAGGAATCAAAATTTAACTATTGGGAAAATTTTCTCCCATGATCAAAATATAAACAGATAAATAAAAACTGATGATAAAAATAAAATTAGCAGTGGAAAGAAAATAAACTTCATATACCTCCTTATAACCTTCTAGATCACCACCGAACTCAGAACCAAGCCCACTCCAACATTGATCAGCTGAATTGTGAACCTGAACAAGAAACTGAACCTATAACTGGAAAGATATTATAGTTGTGAGCACCAAGTTGTTTAATAGGGATTCTATTAATAAACCACTAAATCCAAACGTTCTCTTTTCCAAAGTAGTCCAAAAACACCAGTTTGAAATACAACTATAAAATAGTGTTTTCAAATTACAATATATGAAACATGATTTTCATATTTTAAAGAAAAATATAACAAAAACAGCAGACCATTTTCAAAACCATTTTCCATTTTATAAACAAAACCAAGATATGAAGACCAAGGCAGTGCTAAAAGAAATAAAAAAATAGTACAAACTAGAAATAAACTAATAGGTGTAGCTGAAAGTAAACAAGAAATGTAAATAATTGAGTAACCATTGGTGATCCTAAACATCCATAGAACACCCCTAGATGTACTTGGTTTGGAACCACCAGCTAGTGTATAGTGAAGTTCCTAAGTCTATAACCAACTGGCTACCCAAAACTGACCCAATCCAGTTGCAAATCCCACCTGGCCTAATAACAAATCTAGGGGTACCAACCCGTCTAATAGGGGTTGATCAACAACCTTCACTCAATCATCTAAAAGATTCTCAGGAACCCATGGTGGTTATATCACTTTGTAAGTAAGAGGCCCTCAAATGTGTGACTGAATTCACAAGTCATCACCACACTTGCCTAACCCAAACACGAACGCTTCCTATGCATTCACGCATAAAGGGATACCCTAGACAGGATCTCCCCATACACACACACACACACACACACACACACACACACACACACACACACACACACATATATATATGCATACATTTGAAATAGACAAAGTTATAGCTAGGCCATCACATCATTGGATTATCAAAACCACTTAATAAAACACTTGGAGTTGTCAACCAGGAATTTAGTTTTACATAATCAAATTCCTTTATGAAAATATTGCACAAACTCTTTTAAAACAACTATAAACCCCAATTTTGTATTTAATAATCCAAACGGGCCTCTAGGTTATATGTTTCAAAAAATTACTATAAAATTATTTAGTAATACTATGTATAATTTTGTAAAAACAAACCAAATGACCCCTTACACCAAACACTCAACAAAAAATACACCAAAAGACAATTAGTCATATAATCATGTATTTCTATTTAAACTAATTTAAAGAGCCGCACGAAGAGACAAACAACATTTAGAAAACAAGAACTGCTTAGAAAACTGAGTTTTCAAGAAAAACACAAATTAAAAGCACCATATTCATTTGAGGGCATGTCCATGTGTTCACCTAGTGCACCCATGGACGTGCCAACATCTAATAGTGAATCGAACCTCCAAAGAGACTCATGAAATCAATTCCACAAAAACACTAAGTTCCATAAAACCAACCAATGCAGGAAAAATAAGTTCTATAAAATGTTTCTATAAGAAAACCCCCTAGAAGACATCCAAAAATACCATTTAAAGATAAAGGCATTTAGTTTCAACCAATTTGGCAAGGCAAAAACATGTTCATAGATAGAAGAACATCCAAAAACTACATTTTTAATCAAATATTTCAACAAGAAAACTCTACCATGACTTAAATATAAACATAATAGAGGTGAAAAACATAATATAATATTTAATTAAGAAAACACAAGGATTAAATGTATTAAAAATGGGAGAAAGTTCATGGAAACACCTACACATAATCAAGTAACTATTTCAAAGCTATTCTTAACAATTCTAACCATCATAAAAAAACAATAATGAATTAACTATCATTCTTATAAAGGTGATAATAATATTTATAAATCAAATTAAATCATGCAAGTGCCTATGGAAAGCTCTAGAAATATGGAAATGATGGAAGCACCTACCTTAAAGAGGAACTAGGTCATGCCGAACACCTTGGCACTTGATGAAATAGGTAGTGACCACTAGTAATGGACCTGTACTCACATGCCCATACCTATATATATATATATATCCATAATCTAATGAATATATTCCCCATTCCATGAGTGAATAAATACATGGAGGACATATATATATTATATATATATACATACCTTAAGTAATTTGCGTGCGCACCCTCTTTCCTTGACCAAAAAATAACTATAATACCAAAAGGTACCCAAAATTAAGGTGTAAATGACCAAAAAATGACAAAAAAAGTACTAGGGACTCACATAAACCAAATGCACAAGTCATAAAACACAACCAAACATTACCAAAAGGCATTATATCCAAAACACATCCCTTTTCACACGAGCATTCCATATAGAAAAAATTAATCTCTTAAAAAAAAGCTCCCATACCCAACATAATAATCAAAAGACATGGTAAATAAATCAACCAAGAGAAATTAATCATCCAATAATGTTTAAAGATGGAACCACCTACCTCAATGTAGTAAAATTTCACAAACTCAATGCACAAACCCCACTGCATGTCAATCAAACCTCAACTAAATCAACTAGACCCGACAATGAGGGTTTGAGAGGCTAAAAAAGTAAGAGGGAGGGCTATCAGAGGTGTTCCATAAAGAAGGATGGCCGGAAAGGGTTGTATAGAGCGTTAGAGCCACCAGAACAGGGGGATGTAGGGGTTGGGTTGCACTGGGAAGGGAAGGTGTGACTGGGAAGGGGGAGGTCTGGCCAACTTGGCCAGTTCGTACCCACACCAGGGAGAGGGGAAGGGGGTTCTATGCACCTTGAGGGAGAAGAAGAGGGCCGAGGCAGGGCCTTCTTTCTATGCTACAGGAGAAGGGAGCCAGGTAGGTGCTCTGACCTGAGCTGGGGAGCATGCGAGAGGGTGGCTAGGTGGGACGAGGAGGGCGGTGTTGGGTCAATGGCTTGCTACAGGCTCGTCCACTGGGAAACATGTGTTGTGCTGCACCAAGGGGAAGCAAGAGGGGGGGGGGGGGCTAGGGTTGCACCCCCTCTACACCTTTTTAATAATAATAATAATGATGATGATAATAATAATAATAATAAGAAAATTTTTAATAATAATAATAACAACAATATTTTAATGACTAAATTTAGAATATTATTAATAATCATAATAACATCATTAATAATAATAATATTATCTATAATAAAATATTGTTATTATTATTAAGTTTTAAAAATTTACCTCATTTTATATTATTTCAGATTTTATCACCATTTTTTTAAATTTTTGGGAAATCACACGGTTCTTCTGTGGCCAGACACATAGCTTAGTGAATCGTACTAAAACTAAACCACCCAATGCTACCCACTACAAGGTTGAGATGTATACTCGTTTCATGGTTTTATAAACCATGCACAAGTTGAGAACCTTAAATCTGACCCACTTGGGCATCTACGCGAGCACCAAGAAAAGGTGAAAAGGCTTCCGAAAACTTAAAAATCGAACTTCCTTCTATCGAAACTCAAAATAACAATCAGAATAATTGGAAGTAATTTAAAATAATTAAACAACAGGGTTGAGTTGGGACAATTCTCCCCACCACAAAATTCTCTTCCCCCCAAAAGTCACCATGCCGATAGTTAACAAAAACCCGAGTCCATGCCCATGTAAAACTGAGAAAAACTAAAAGACTTGGGGCGACTACTTCCAACACACGTCACAACCAACCAATTCAAGAAAAACCACTACCTATGATTGAGAGGAGAATAAAAAGGGATTCTCCCCACCACAAGAACTCACTAACACAGAAACCTTGAAATCAGAACACACCACCCCCAGGGGGCCAACATGGGAACTCCCAAACTGAACCCATTCAAATCCTCCACAAGGATTGAATGACACACTAGAGACTGAAACAAGAATCCTGCTACAAGATGACCTAACTACCTGAGGATAAGAAAATAACTCAACACCTCCCACAATGATTGAATAAAATCCTCACAACAACTGGAGATAAGAGAATTCCTATACCGAACCCAACACACTTTCTCAATGCTAACAGAATTACTCCACCTCTAGTATTAAACCCATTATGAGGAAAACTAGCACAACATGACACTGGGATTGAAGAATCCCCTAAAAAATTGAAACACACTAGATGAAAACCTAAAAAGAGGTGTTTGAATTAACAAAGGGCCAAAAAACACCACACATTAATTTCATGAAATCAAACATTCCCCTAACGAACAATACCGAGACAAAACTCAAAATCAGAATGGATATGTTTTTTCATAGGTCCAACACCCTTCAAGGAACCTGAATGATTTAGAAACCACACTAAGATCAGATAAGGATGCTTGAGTTGTGGTAGAACAAGCTCATCACACCACCACAACAAGGATGAACTTACGACAGTGATATGAATAAAACAAATAAACTTTGGATATTTCCATACCAAAGTTGAAAACATGACCTAGAATGAGGTTTCACACACCCTGGGAAACTCCTAATTGTTCATGAGCTTCAACTAAAGACCTATGTCAGGGGCCATGATAGTTGAAGCATCTGCTGCCTCATAGTCAGGCATTTTCACCCTCTGGTCTCCAACTCCTTCTTCACCCCGATGATTCAAATGAAATAAATAGTGGTTCATTTTCAATTGGATGAAACATGATGACTTAGAAATCCCAAACTGACTATACTAGTTCCACACAAGAGAATGTTCCAAAAAACTGGGAGTTGGTACTATGAAAAAGATTTTTCTGAAACAAGTTCCTTTGGAACACCATGCTCGCCAAATGGGGAACCCTCATGAAAACCAACTACCCTTACCCTAAATCCTAGAATAGATGAAGCACCCATCCTCCATTAGTCTAAATACACACCCTCCATTAAACCTGAGACAATAAGGACTCTAAAAAACATAAGAGTTCTCAAACACTTGAAGACATGATCTGCTCCAATCAAACTACTCCACTACTTTTAATGGATCTCAAATGCCTCGATGGAAAAGAAACACTCAAGAAGAACAGAAAACTAGGCATGAATCCCTGGAAACATTATCGAACTTTCTAGGTGGAATACTTTAAACAACATGAAAAACAAAACAAAAATTGGCATCAAGACAAAACTCAATCAAAGAAACATCACAATCTAAGAAAAACATTACCATAATGAAAACATATACAAACATAAGAAACAATTAATTTTACAAAACTAAAAGGACCTTGAACCAATTACTTGGACTCCACATGGTTCACAACCCCATGTGAGGGTACAACATAACTTGATTCTCCTCTATTGTCATCCCTCAATCCAAAAAATCCCAAGACAAAAAACTCAAATCCCAGACTACCCTTGGTAACTCATGGATCAACATGAGAAAGAGTGCATTATGATCTTACTACACCTAACTCATGAGTCCTTATAGTATTAATATATATCTACTAGACACCCAAAAAATTAGGGGCCTGATCTGATACCATTTTCTCACAAACCATCCCAATTTAACCCTGAATTGGTCACCCGAGATGGTCTACAACTTCTCCCAAGGGGTATTTATGATCCTTCTAGGATGTAAAATAATTAAAGGGATAAAAATTTAACCATTGGGAATGATTTTTCCCATGAAAAAAATATAAAGAGATAAATAAAAACTGAGGATAAAAATAAAACTAGTAGCAGAAAAAAATAAACTTCACATACCTCCTTGTGACCTTCTAGGTCACCACCCAACTCAGAACCAAGCCTTCTCCAACATTGAGCAGCTGAACCCAGAACCAAAACAAGAAACTGAACCTACAAATAGAAAAATATAATAGGTTTGATAACTTGGATACTTAGTAGTGATTCAAAAAATAAACTTCTAAATCCAAAAGTTCTCTTTTCCGAAGCAGTCCATAAACACCAATTTGAAATACAGATATAAATAGTGTTTTCATATTTTAATATAAGTTTTTTTTTCTTATTTTAAAAAAAATACAACACACACTACATACCATTTTCAAATATATTTTCCATTTTATAAAAAAACAAGATAGAAAGACCAAGGCTATGCTAAAATAAATAAACAAACAATACAAACTGGAAATAAACTAATATATATAGTTGAAAGTAAACAAGAAATGTAAATAATTAAGTAAAAAAGGGTGATCCTAAATATCCCTAGAAGACCCCTGGATGTACTCGGTTTTGAACTAGCTACCGGTTTATGGTGAAGATCTTAGGTCTATAACCAAATTGTTTCCCAAAACTAAACAAATCTAGTGGAAAAGCCTACATGACCTAACAACAAATCTAGGGGATACCATCCCGTCTAATCAGGGTTGATTAGAAAACATCAGTTGATTATCTAAAAGGCACATATGAACCCATGGTGTTTATATCACTGTGTAAGTAGGAGACCCTCACACGTGTGACTCAACTCATAAGTCATCACCGTACTTGCCTACCCCAAACATGGACGCTTCCTATGCATTCACACATAAAGGGTTACCCTATATAGGAGCACCCCATATACTTATATATATATATACATACATCTCAAACATACAAAGTTCCAAATGGACCACCACATCATTTTATTATCAAAACAACTTCATAAAACACATGAAGTTGTCAACTAGGCCTTTAGTTTTACATAATCAAATGCCTTTATGAAAATATTGCACAAGCTCTTTTAAAAAAACTAAAAACAACACTTTTGTATTTTAAAAGCCAAACGAGCCTCTAGGTTTCATGTTTCAAAGAATTACAAAAAAAATATTTAGTAATACTATGTAAAATTTCATAAAAAAAACCAAATGTCCCCTTACCCCACACAGTCAACAAAACATACCCCAAAAGAAAAACAAGCACATACTCATGGATTTCTTTTCAAACTAATTTAATGAGCCGCACGAAGAGACCAAAAACATTTAGAAAACAAGAACTACTTATAAAACCAATGTTTCAAGAAAAATACCTATTCAAAGAACCATATTCATTTGAGGTAAGGTCTATGTGTGCATCTAGTGCACCCATAGATGTGCCAAAATATAATGGGGCATCGTACCTCCAAAGAGACAAAAAATAATTTCCACAAAAACACTAAGTTCCATAAAACCAACCAACGAAGGATAAAAAAGTTCCATAAAATGTTTCTATAAGAAAACACCACTCAAGACATCCAAAAATACCATTTGAAGATAAAGGTATTTAGTTCCAACTAAGTTATAAAGGCATAAACATGTGCATAGATAGATGAGCATCATAAAAATTCATTTTTTAATCAAATATTTTAATAAGAAAACACTACCATAAGTTAACTATAAACATAATAGAAGTGTGAAACATAATATAAGAATTAATTAAGAAATAACAAGCATTAAATGGATTAAAACTGGGTGCAAGGGCATGGAAACATCTATATATAATAAAGAAACTATTTCAAAGATTTTTTAACAATTCTAACCATCCTAAAAACACTGCAATGAATTAAATATCAAGATTATAAAGGTGTGGATAACATTTATAAATTAAATTAATTCATGAAAGTGCCTATATAATTCTCCAGAAAGAGGGAAAGGATGGAAATGCCTACCTTAAAGAGGAATTGTGTCATGCCGAACACCTTGACACTTGACAAAATAGGCGGAGACCACTCTTAACCGGCCTGCACTCACAGGCAGAAACCTATATATATATATATACATATATCCATAA
This sequence comes from Viscum album, assembly GCA_963277665.1. Lineage (NCBI taxonomy): Eukaryota > Viridiplantae > Streptophyta > Magnoliopsida > Santalales > Viscaceae > Viscum > Viscum album. Next base: position 473,914,083 of record OY728157.1, read on the forward strand.
TTAAATGAATTTATTCCCTACACCATGAGGGAATAGATACATGGATGAAATATATATATTATATATATATATACCCAAAGTGTATGCTTGCGTGCCCTCTGTTGTTGACCAGAAATTCAATATAACATCAAAAAATACCCATAATTAAGGAGAAAAAGACAAAAAAATGACAAAAAAAGTACCAGGGACTCAAATAAAAAAAATTCACAAGTCATAAAACACAACTAAACGTTTTGAAAAGGATTTATATCCAATACACACCATATTTCACACAATCATGCCATATAAAAATCAAACACAAGTTAATCTCGTGAAAAAACAGCTTTCGCACCCAATATATGAATCGAAGGACATGGTAAATAAATATATCAAGTGAAATAAATCACCAAATAATGTTTAAAGATGGAACCACCAACCTCAGTGTAATAAAATTTCATAAAATTGGTGCGCAAACCCTACTGTATGTCAATAAAACCTCAACCGAATCAATTAGACCCTGCATCAAGGGTGTGGGAGGCTAACAGAGTAAGAGGGAGGGATAATAGAGGTGCACCATAAAATAGGACAACTGGATAGGTTTGCACAAGGGGTTTGATCCACTAGAACAGGGGCCATTGCGGTCGGGTCACATATGAAAGGGATGGTCTGGCCGGGAAGGGGGAGGTTCGGCCGGCTTGTTCAGTTTTTGTGCACACCAGGGAGAAGGGGATAAGGTTCTGTACACTTAGAGGGAGAATAAGAGGGTTAGGGTGGGGCCTTCATTGTGAGCTACATGAGAAGGGAGCTGGGTAGGGGCTCTGAATGGAGTTGGGGAGTGCAACAGAGCGTGGGACTGGGATGCTGTCTTGCTGCAGGTTGGCCGAATGGGCAGCTGGTGCCGCACCACACCAAGGGGAAGAAAGAGGGGGGGGGGGGTTGCGCCTCTAGGGTTGCACCACCCTTTAAATTTTTATAATAATAATAATAATGATAATAATAATAATTATTATAATAATAACCATTTTAATAATAATAATAATAATAATAATAATATTACTAATAATAATAATAATTTAATGGCCACATTTATAATAATATTAATAATAATATAATGATAATAACATAATTAATAATAATATTATTGTATATATGAAATTATTATTATTATTATTATTATTAGGTTTTAAACATTTACCTCATTTTATATTATTTCACATTTTATCACCATTAAATTATTTATATAAAATTCTGGGCAACCGCACGGTTCGCCTATGGCCGGACACACTGCTTAGTGAACCACACTCAAACCGAACCACCCGACACTACCCACTACAAGGTCAAGTTTCAGGCTCTTTTCATGGTTTTATAAACTATGTGCAAGTCAAGAACCTTAAATCAGACCCACTTTGGAATCCGCACGGGCAAAGTGAAAAGGTGAAAAGGCTTCCAAAAAACATTAAACTCAACCCACCTACTATTGAGACTCAAAATAACATTCAGAATAATATAAAGTAATTTAAAATAATTAACCAATATGGTCATTGTGTGAAAATTCTCCCCACCATAGAATTTTCCCCCATAAAGTCACCTAGACAACAGTTAACGAAAACCCATGTCCATGCCCACATAAAACTGAGAAAAACTAAAAGCATCGGGGTGACCATTTCCTACAAACATCACACCCAAAAAATTCAAGAAAACCCATTTCTCGAGATTGAGGAGAGAACATAGAACGGTTATCCCCACCATAAGAACTCACTAACATAGAAACCTTGAAATCTGAACACCCCACCCCCAGGGGGGGCAACGTGGGAACTCCCAAACTGAACTCATTAGACTCCTCCACAAGGATTGAACAACACACCTAAGACTGAAACATAAATCTTTCTAAGAGGTGACCTAAATACCTAAGGATAAGAAATTAACTAAACACCTCCCACACTAACTAATTAAAATCATCCCCGCAACCAGAGACTAGGGAATTCCGAGCCCGAACTCAACCTACATTCTCAATGCTAATGGAACAACTCCACCACTAGGATTAAAACCATTATAGAGAAAACTGGAACACCAAGACACTAGGATAGAATAATCCCCTACAAAACCAAAACACATTAGAGGAAAACCCACAGAGAGGCACCCAAACGAAGAAAGGTCCCAAAAATACCACATATTAATTTTATGAAACCAAACATTCCCCTAATGAACACAACTAAGAAAAAACTCAAAATAAAAAGATATATATTTATTCATAGGCCCAACCCCCTTCTAAGAACTTGGAAAATTTAGAAACCACACTAAGTGTAGATAAGGCCTCTTGGGTTGTAGTAGAAAAAGCTTATCACAACACCACAACAAGGATGATCTTATGATGGTGACATGAATAGAACAAATTAACTTTGGATATTTTCATCCCAAAGCTGAAAACATGATCTGGAATGAGGTTCCACACAACCTCAGTATCTCTTAACTGTGTGAGAGCTTCACCCTGAGACCTGTGGATGGGGCCCTGACACCTAAAGCATCTCTTTCCTCACAGTTAGACATTTGCATCCTCCGGTCCCCGAATCCTTCACTGCCATAAAATTGGGATTCCATAGTGCCACCCTTTAATAGCTCTAAAAAAATCTTTGATAAAGGGAGTACCTTTATCAAGACTAAAAAAAGTGCTGATTAATGGTACTTTTAACAGTACTAAAAAAGCACTGTTAAAAGTGACTATTTATTAGTGCTTTTTTTAGCACTGATAAAGACACATCATTTATCATCGTTTTTTAACACCGTTAAAGGGGACCACTTTATCATCGATTTTTTTAGTAGTAATGAAAAAGGGGGGGCTTTATCAACACTTTTTTATTTGTTTATAAGGTGTATATTTCAAAAAAAAAATTCATGAAAATAAAATATTGAAATATAAGTTTATTTTTATTGATATAAATATATTATATATTTTTAAAATATGTTTTTGATAAGTATAAATAGACTATTACATTTAATATATAAGAAATTTAGTGAAAATTGATCTAAAATATTTTAAAAAATATTACTAATTAATAATTTTCTAATTATCATCAACAAATAATCATTTAATAACAATTTAAGATGAAAAAAATCAAAAAAAAATCAATAAAAGATATAAAATAAGTTGAAAATGTAACTCAAACTTCAAAATGCCAGAAATTTTAATCTGGGTGTCCGTTTGAGCTCTATAGCATATTAAATCAAATCCTGCAATTAGATCTACGCGATGTGATCCAAAAAAAATTCTATTACATTTTTCGAGGTGAAAAAAGGCCCAGAAGGCCTCCAAAACCAAGTTTTTAGTCAGCATACCCAAACGTTTTAACATTATCCAGAATTTAAGCTTCATTTCAGGGGTTTTTTTGACCTTTTTAATTGGGTACTGAATTCATTCCAAGGGGTTACATTTATATTGATATTATGGCTTTCAAAGTTTGTCATTTTTCACAATTTAATAATACTTATAATCAATTATATAACTACATATACATATTTTTTATATATTCACCCATAAAAATTTAATTTTATAAATAAAAAATTAATCATATTTACATATAAAGTTTATTTCCCAGTATATAAGGCTTAAATAAATTAAAAAATAATAACCATTTTATTTAAAATACAAATATATTAAAAATTTTATACCTATATGATGTGTTTGTGTGTGTGTATATATATATTTTCATGCATCTGTATTGTCAAACTGATATATATTATCTATATATTCTAAACATATGTATATACAACTCAATATATAATATTTGTAAATATATATAAATATGTATAATTATACTTACAAATACACATATAATATGTGAGTATGTGTTGTATATATGTATTTACTTATTTATAAACACACAAAAAATAATATTTTATAAATGTATTTAAAACTGATCTTATAAATATATATTAATATATGAATAAATATATGAATATATAAATATAAGTATATATATATATATATTAATATACATATATATATATTTATTAATATAAATATATAAATATATAAATATATATTAATATAACTAAATATATATATTAATATTAATATATAAATATATATTAATATACGAATAAATATAACTAAATATATATATAAATAAATAGAAATATTAATAAATGAAGAGAAAAGCAATATGGTTGAGTGGTAAAGGCTTAAACACACATACAATAGGTCTTGAGTTTGAATCATGGGGGATCCAGGTCGTGCACGTGGATGGGAATAATTCTTAGCCCTCTTAAGGGGGGGGGGGTGCTGTTAAAGGGGGTGAGGTGGTTGGGGAATGTGAGATCGGTTGGGGGTGGGGCAATGTAGAAGGGTATTTAAGCGTTTTTGAATCCCCTCCCTGAATTGAAAAAATAATTTTTTTAAATGTTTTTTGAACTTTTATCAGCCCTCAAAAAAGAACTGATAAAAGGGGTCTTTTATCAGTGCTAAAAAAGCACTGATAAAGGACACTTTTATCAGAACATTTTTATCACACATAAAACACCCCTTTTGTCAGCTCTTTTTGTTTGAAAATATAAAAGGGGCCATTATCATTGATTTTCGGATCACTAATAAAAGGGACCAGTTTAACTTCGTCCTGATTAACAACACTTTTATAGCACTGTTAATGCCCTTTTCTAGTATTGATAAAGTCCATATTTGTAGTAGTTTCAAATGACCATAATGGGGGTTAATTTTCAAAGGGATGAAACTTGTTGTCTTAGAATACCCAAACTAACTATACTGGTGGAACATAAGAGAATGGTCTGACAAAATGGGAGTTGGTACTTATGAAAAATATTTTTCAGAAACAGGTTCCTCTAGTACACCCCTCTCTCCAGATGGGGTACCCTCATAAAAACTCTCTACCCATTAACCACACCCCAAATCCTAAAATCAATGAGGCACCCATCCTCCATTAGTCCAGAGACAAACCCTCTATTAAATCTGATACAATATAGACTCTAACAAACTCGAGAGTTCCCAACCACCTGAAGACATGATCTACTCCAATAAAACCACTCCACTAATTCTAACAGATCGAAAACACTCAGAAGGACAAGCCATAACTGAGAATAACTAGAAACTAGGCATGACTCGCTGGAAACATTAGTGATCTTTCTGGGTAGCATACTCTGAACAACATGAAAAACACAACCGAAATCGGCATCAAGCAAAAAATCAATCAAAACAACAACACAATCCAAGGGAAAGAGGTCCATAATCCAAACATATACAAACACAAGCAACACTTACTTTTCCAAAAACCACCATTTCTTTTAAATTTTAAATCTCACCAATGTCACCTTATGAACCGTCATAGATGCGTTCATCCAATCCCACTTAAATTTCTATGGTAAAGTCCCCCCACACACTCTCTATACATACCCACACACATGTCACCCTCTATAAAGAATTCCAAGTTCCAAGCATCTCTTTTCCTTTTCAAATACAAATACAGAACACAAATTCCAAATCAAAACACTTCCCCTTTTAAAAACCCACTTTACCCATTTAAAACCATTTGAGGAAAGTACTCCCATTCTAAAAACATTTTCAAATTAAAATTACACTTTTAATCTCAAAACACACTCACATCAAGTAAAATCAAAATGAAACACAACCAATGATAAACCATTGGAATGAGGAACTAGTGTCTATACCTAACCGAGTGACATGGTGGTGATCTATTACCCAAGTAAGGCATATCAATAATAGGATCTTGAACCGGACACTTGGAATCCACATGGTTCACCACCCCACATGAGGCTACAACATAACATGATTCACCTCCATTATCATCCCTCAATCCAAAACAACCAAAGACAAAAGACCCAAATCCCAAACTACCCCTGGTAACTTGAGGATCATTGTGTGAAAGTTTTTGTGATGCTCTTCCCACACCTACCTCCCAAGTCACAATAATACTAATATCAGTCTACTAGACACCCCAAATATCAAGGGCCAGCTTTGATACCATTTTGTTATGAACCAGCATGGTTCAACCCTATATCTGTCACCCGAGCAGGTCCACAACATGTCCTGAGGGGCATTTTCGATCCCTTTAGGATGTAAACTAGTGTTGGGAATCAAAATTTAACCATTGGGAATGATTTTTGCCATGAAGAAAAGATAAAAAGATAAATAAAAATTGGTGATAACAATAAAACTAGTAGTAGAAAGAAAATAAACTGCACATACCTCCTTGTGATCTTCTAAGTCACCACCCAACTTAGAACCAAGCCTGATCTAACATTGAGAAGATGAATCGGGAACCTGAACAAGAAATTAAACCTACAACTAGAGAGATATAATAGGCATGAGCAGTGAGATTCTCAATATATATCCCAAGAATCAACCACTGAATCCAAAAGTTCTATTTTTCAAAGTAGTCCATAAACACCGGTTTGAAATACAACTATAAAATAGGGTTATCATATTTTAATATAAGAAACCGTTTTTTCTTATTTAAGATAATAATACAACACACACACTACATAACATTTCTAAAACCATTTTACATTTCTAATCAAAACCAAGATAGGAAGACCAAGGTTTCACTAAAAGAAATAAACAAACAATAGAAACTAGATATAAACTAACAAGTATAACTAAAAGTAAATAAGAAATGAAAATAATTAAGTAACCATGGGTGATACTAAACATCCCTAGAACACCCCTGGATGTACTAGGTTTGGAACCACCATCCAGCATATGGTGAAGCTTCTATGTCTATAACCAACTAGCCTCCCAATAATGACCAAATCTAGTGGCAAATCCCGCCTAACCTAACAACAAATCCAGGGGGTACCAACCTGTCTAATTAGGGTTGATCAGCAACCGTCACTCGATCATCTAAAAGATTCCCAAGAACCCATGGTGGTTATATCACTATGTAAGTAGGATTCCCTCACACATGTGACTAAACTCACAAGTCGTCACCGCACTTGCCTACCCCAAACATAAACACTTCCTCTGCATTCACCCATAAAGGATTACCCAAGATAAGATCATCTCATATACTTATATATATATATATATATGAATACATGTCAAACATAAAAAGTGCCAACTGGGACATCATATTATTTTATTATCAAAACCAATTCATAATACACTTGGATTTTTCAACCGAGCCGTTAGTTTTACATAATCAAATGCCTTTACGAAAATATTACAGAAGCTCATTTAAACCGACTATAAATACCACTTTTGTATTTAAAAATCCAAACGGGCCTCTAGGTTCCAAGTTTCAAAGAATTAACATAAAATTAATTAGTAATACTATGTACCATTTCACAAAAACAAACCAAAAGACCAGTTACACCACACACCCAACAAAACATACACCGAATGCCAAACATGCATATACTCATGGATTTCTTTTCAAACTAATTTAAAGATCCACACAAAGAAAAAAAAACATTTATAAAACAAGAACCACTTAGAAAAATATGTTTTCAAGAAAAATATCAATTAAAAGAACCATATTTATTTGAGGGAAGGTCCATGTGTGCACCTAGTACACCCATGAATGTGCCAACATCTAATGGCGCATAGAACCTCCAAAGAGACATGTGAAATCATTTCCGAAAAAACACTAAGTTATATAAAACCAACCAAAGTAAGAAAAAAAGTTCCATAAAATGTTTCTACATGAAAAAACCACTCAATACATCCAATAATACCATTTGAAGATAAAGTCATTTAGTTACAACCATGTTGTCAAGACATAAACATGTGCATAGATAGGGAAGAATCCAAAAAATCTATTTTTAATCAAATATTTCTACAAGAAGACATTATTATAAGTTAACTATAAACATAATATAGTTAAGAAACATAATATAAGATTTAATTAAGAAAAACAAGCATTAAATAGAGTAAAAATGGGACCAAGGGCATGGAAGCACCTACACATAATCAAGGAACTTTTTCAAAGCTGTTTTTAAGATTTCTAACAATCATAAAAACACTACAATGAATTTAATATCATACTTATGAAGGTGAAAATAAAATTTATCAATTAAATGAAATCATTAAAGTGCCAATGGAAATCTCTGAAAATGGGGAAAATATGTAAACGTCAACCTCAAAGAGGAACCGGGTCATGCCGAACACCTTGGCTCTTGATGAAATAGGCGGTGGCCACTCATAACTGACCTGCACTCACACACACATACCAATATATATATACATATATCCATAATCCAATGCATGTATTCCTCATTCCATGATGTAATATGTACATGGAGGACATATATATATATATACATATCTTAAGTATATGCATGCGTTCCCTCTGTCGTTGACAAAAAATTCATTATAACATCAAAAGGTACCCAAAATCAAGGAAGAAAAGACCAACGCATGACCAAAAACGTAACAGGGACTCACATAAACAAATTAAACAAGTAATAAAACACAACAAAACATTACCAAAAGAATTTATATTTAAAACACAACCCATTTCACACAATCATTCCATATAAAAATCAAATACAAGTTAATATCTTGAAAAAATAGCTTCTGCACCCAAAATATGAATCGAAGGACATGGTAAATAAATTAATAAAGCAAAATAACTCATCAAATAATGTTTAAATATGGAACCACCTACCTCAGTTTAATAAAATTTCACAAACATGGTGCGCAAACCCCACTGTACTAATATTTCACCTCAACCAAATCAACTAGACCCTACAGTGAGGGTGTGGGAGGATAACGAAGTAAGAGGGAGGGATGTCAGAGTTTTTACATAAAGAAGGCTGGCTATATAGGTGTCTAATAGGGGTTAAATCCACTAGAATAGGGCGTTGTTGGGGTCGGTTCGCATCGGGAAGGGACGGTACGACCGGGAAGGGGAAGGTCTACTCGGCTTGGCCGGTTCGTGCGCACACCTAAGAGCAGGGGAGTGGGTTCTATGCACCTTGGGGGAGAAGAATAGGGCCAGGGTAGGGCCTTATATGTACACTACATGAGAAGAGAGATTGGAAGAGGCTCTGATTGAAGATGGGGAGCATATTAGAGGGTGGCTAGGCATGACGAGGAGGGAAGCGTTGGGTCGCCTTCTTGCTGCATGCTAGTTGGATGGGTAGCAAGTGCCACACTGCACCAAGGGGAAGCAGGAGGGATGAACCCTAGGGGTTCACCCCCCTTTTCACTTTTTATAATTATAATAATAATCATAATAATAATAATAATAAACATTTTAATAATAATAATAACAATAAAATTTTAATGACCACATTTAAAATAATATTAATAATCATATAATCATAATAAAATCATTAATAATAATATTATTATCTACATGAAAGTATTATTATTATTAGGTTTTAAACATTTACCTCATTTTGTATTATTTCACATTTTAGCACCATAAAATTTATTTATTTAAAATTCTGGGCAATTGCATAGTTTTCCTGTGGCCAGACACACAACTTAGTGAACCACAATCAAACTAAACCACCCAATGATTCCAAATACAAAGTCGAGTTACACACTCATTGAAAAATTTTATAAACCATGCACAAGTCAGTTACCTTAACTCATACCCACTTGGGAATCCGTGCGGGCACCATGAAAAGGTGAAATAGCTTCCAAAAATATAAAACTTGACCCTATTTCTACCGAAACTCAAAATAAAAATCAGAATAATTTAAAATAATTTAAAATAATTAACCAACAGGGTTGAGGTGTGACGCTTATAGAATTTCCCTTTCCCTTTGAGAAAGTTCCCAGGATGCTTCTTCACACATTTTTGACATGTGAGTGGTTGAGTTTTCTTTCTAAATTTGTTTTTTATCCTCCAACTTGAAAACCCATTTTTCATTTCTTATCTCCATAGTCATGGGATCATTTTCCAAACTCCATCTCTACTTTGAGAGCACATCAAAAAAATTATTCATAACTCCCAAAGTCTCAAATTTCTAGATCCTTTCAAATTTGTGGTTTTAAACTAATAAACAAGTTATCTATTTTATTATCATCTTTATAACAAAACAAAAGATGTACCTTACCAGACTTGTGAAATTTTCTTCATAAGGCATGGAAGTTTAACCTTCTTTTTTCTTAATCTATATGAATTCTCCCTCCATATTTTTCTAAAGAGTTTGAAGGAAATAGTTGTTAAGAAATATTTTCTTAAAGACTTCCCATTCCACCACTTAAATTTTACACTTCACCTCCATTGGCCAACCTCTACATCTAAACTATAAATGGTCCATGTAATATTATCCATCTCAGAATATCAAAGCACATAAAAGGTATTCTCTATTGAGTAAAACCAATATTATGTGACTAGCGGATCAAAATATACACTAAACAACATTGGTCATTGCCACATAAAAGTCTTTATAGTCACTTTTTCCTCTTAGGAGAAGGTAGATATTACACCTTATTCATGTTATTATTCATATCCTGAGATAGCTGGGTAACCATCGCCATGAAATTTTGAACTCCACCACCCAAGGAATTGGGGATGTCATTCAAGAAATCACTACATTGTCCCTTACATAGTTTGTTGGCCTGGTTTCTCCTAGTTCCCCCATTTTCTAAAATAAAAAGGCTTTGAACAAAACATAAGTTAAAAATTCACGAATAAATAAATTATTCCTTTGTTTAATTAGCTCTAAATGAATATCTTGTAGAATCTCTATGTAGAGACCCGAATCTTGACGTACATGGACATTACATTACTTTTGCGGAATACGTGGTTCATAACAAAAACACACACAAAAGGATCGTAATAGTTTAGTGTCTTTGGAAACTCGGAACATAATCTTCTAATCGTGGTGAAAGATCTTCAATATCTCCCATAAAGATCTTCCCTTTTTTTACCTAAAACCTTTTTTTATATCCTGGGGAAAAGAAAACATAAAAGGGTGAGCTCAAATGCTCAGTAAGGGTAAACAAAAGAAATATCAATCACATCGTATACACAAGCACATAACTTTTGGAAATCTTAACATGAAAAAGAGATCATAATTTCATAACATGGGATAAATCATGGCAGTGAAATGTAATCACAATAATCATAACATAAAACATGAAACTTTGTGGCATTCACACATAATCATAGATAATCATTTCTTGTTAGTCAAGACTCATTGCCAAGACTATCTTAGTGGACAAAGTCCCTTTCTGAATCGAGTAACCCTCATTTCAGTCCTGTTTCACTGAACCGGTATAACCTACCGTTCCAGCCCTATCTATCTCATGAGATATAAAACCTTTACCCAATGTATTGGAGGGAGATATAGGTCCCACCCATCTTATAATTAATCCTTTCTTATGTGTGCCACATAATCATAAACCATACATCATAGCGTAATCTACGTAATAAAAATGGGATTCTTAAACAACATGACATCATAAAACAATTCATATAAGATAAAGGAATTCATAAAAATGTTTCCATCACAACATAATCAAATCCATGTAATAATAGGGATAAAAACAGAACCCTTTTATTGTCTTAGAAGGAAAATAATTTTGATAAAATACTTGAACTCCATTCTTGAGGAAAATATCCTTTCTACTTCAAAAACATTTTTCCTTTCATAACATGTCATACGACTTTAAAATAAAAGAAGTTGATTAAAAATAAACTTGAAAACTTGTAAAGTAAGCTTCTTGGAAATAATTTTTTAAAAATCCATTCATTCCGTATAAGTTAAAAAAAACATTCTTCGTACTTCTGTCGGAAAAGTCAAAAAGTACCTCGTACGAAAAACGACAAAAGATTCCTTTCATTTCTTTTACTAAAAACACACTGAAGGGTAAAAATGGATTTAAACAATTGTAGGTGGATGGAAATAATATTACATATTTATGAAACATGGATGTGGATGATAAAATACACCCCAGTAAATACTTACGAATAAACAATCTCGGATAAAAATGAGATTGTGATATTTCCCTTACCTTAGGTACGATTTGCTTCGTATGAGTCCGAAACTCCTGTATAATGATTTAAATAATGTCATTGACTTATTAAAGAATCATATTCATTGTTATGATATCATATATGGTTCACTTATGACATTATATTACCCGTTCTTTTGTAAATTCCATGTTAAAGAAGCGTTTCGGGTAAAATCGTTTCATTTATCGTAGGTGTTTTGACTTATTGTTCTTGAAATTATTATTACTTATATCATGATTTACTTACGTCCAGAATATAAAATATGATTTATATATCATATATATTCAGTATATATATATATATATATATAATAGATAGATAAATGAAATGAAAAACACCGTTCATGGAGACGGTAGTCCGTACGTACGCATGAACGCTGTTTTCCTTTCCTTATTGTCTTGAATGGAAGTAAGTAGATGACATACACACATATATATATATATACATAAATTCAGTAGCTTTATAATGTCATATATTTCATTATTATTTCTTATATATACTTTATAATCATTCTTAAATGGTTAACATGGAGAATGAATCTCATCGCGTCGTGGAGACGGTAGTCCGTACGTACGCACGAGCGATGATATCATTTCCATAAATATTGAATTGAATTGGAGTGGATTATACAATATATCAGAATCAATATGATGTTGTAATAACTATGTATAGTTATTCTTTACACCATTATACCCATCCATGTAAGGTGGTGGTGGAAAATAGATTACACCACGGCGTGGAGACGATATTCCGTACGTACGCACGCGCGGTGATTTCTTTTTCCGTAGGATGGATAGATGGTGAAATAGGGTTGTTTAATACTTATAATAAAATATCAGTATATGATTGATACTGATGTTATTACTTCTTAATGAAACAACCTAATAAGAAGAAGTGGAAGAAGAAATAAAGATGAAAGAATTGGTAACGGTAATTACCTCTTCTTTGAAGCGTCTCTTTGAGACCTCCTCTTAGGGCACTAAAATTGGTCTTTGAGGAATACCAGAACCTCTAGGATGTTGATAGGGAAGTGGATAAGAGATTTTGGCAGGGGTTGTCCGAGCTTGAGTGCTCAAATTGGTGTGAGGAGGAGGGGGAGGAGGTGTCCTTTTATAAGGGAGGAGAGGGGCACCTTAGGAATATCTCAAATTATTATTTTATATTAAAGTCAAAATCGGTTTATAATGGTTCCAAAGGGTCTTATTTCGAAGTTAAAGTGGGGATGGGTCGAAATCCTATCAACCAATAGGATTTAGATAAGTTTAGGGTATTATTTTAACCTTATCAATTAGATTTAACTCTAAGTTAAATAATTTAACTTTTACCGTGTCTTTTTGTTTTCTTTCACTATATGGTTAATACACTTACTATAACATGCCAAACGAACCCCAAATTGTTTATTATTAATATATATATCCTTATCTAAGTCATTTGGCCGAACCTTAGATCTTTAGGAATAAAATAACAATTAATAATATAATATTTGATTTAAAAACTATTTTGTGTCAATTTTGACACTATTTGATATATGATTTTTGTGAAAGTCATAACAGAATTATATGTTCGAACTAAGTTGATTAAATCAACACTAATATATCATAGTAACCTAGAAAATTAGTGGAATTCATAAAAAGTCTCAAATTACATTTATTTTGGTATTTATAATATCAATTATGTCAATATTTCATTAATAAGATAATTACTGCATCATCTTTGTGTCATAAATAAATTAAATTATTTGATATCTAAAAATTACAAATAAAATACCATCATGTAGGAAATCGTTTTAGATTTCTAATGAATATTTAAAATCGAATTTATCTTATGTACAACCCTATATTAAAAATGTTTTAGTAAATAATCTTTGATTTTAACTCTTTTAACTCTTCTTTGAATTAAATAATAATAAATGTCCTAATCTAATCCAAGTGGGCCTAAATGGTCATATTTTATTCCTAAGATTGTTTTTGGTCGAATTACACTTGTCCAATAGAATTAGGACATGTGTTAGGGTAATAATAATATCATTTTTACCCTTAATTACCCAATTTACTTTTAACCGTGGTAAATAAAAGTAAAAAGTTACTATTCACCAAAAATTATTTTCATCTCATTGAAACAAATTTTACTTACTAACAGCAACCGTGTCTCTCGGATTTTTGAAATTCCATTCACAGAAGCGGTAAAATTAAGATTTCTGAAGAAATTAATTTTTTTAACTACCACTTAGTAGTTTCACTATTCATCAAAAATTGATGTTTTTCAGAACAATGCCAAAATTTCATCCTAAGCTATATTTCATATTCCGAATTCAAAAATGAAGTCTATTTTACCAAATTCATATCATAGAAGTTTCATTAATTAATTTTATAATTAAATCCTGCTGTTAAAACAAAGAGCGTGTTTTTAAGAAACAATATCTATCAAAAGATTGACACTTGTTTATGTCTGGTTTAAATGTGAAATTACAACAAATGACCAACATTGTATTAAATTGTAAAAATATATTCTAAATATACTTTAAAACCACTCAAATTAATAATTTATCACTATTAATTATTTCGATTAAAAAAGTTGTTTTTAATTATAATTTAGTAATTTCCACTATTCATCAGAATATGAAAGTTATCCGAAAAGTACCAAAATTTCACCTTAGGCTAAATTCGATACTCCGAATCCAAAAATGAAGTCCATTTTGAGAGATAAATTTTATAAAATTTAAAAAGTGGTTATTACTATTCATAACGGCTAGTTTTAATAATATTTTAATAGCATAACATTGTTTCGTGAAACTCAGTATTGCGTACTACACATGCTATCGAGGAAGGTTGCGATTGCGTGTAATGCAAGGCAAGTCAAGGATGCGTGTTGTGCAAGCTCCTTTTGGTGTAGCGTACAACACAAGACATTAGTGAAATTAAAAAGAGTATTTTTCATAAAATCTTGTGCTGTTACATTCTACCCCCCTTAAAATGAATTTCGCCCTCGAAATTCGTCAGGGTTATAAATGGGTTACTATTCAAAAGTTTCTTTAATAGAAACTCACATCGTAAAAAGGAATACCAAAACCAATATTTAAAAACAAAAGTATGAAACTTAACGGTTACCCAAATAAACTAATCACTGGGTTTCCACATAGGTGAAAATATGGACATGGAAGAGAAATCTAACCATCATGTTCTGATGGGGAGTGGTAGAGAACATGGCTATGGAAAACCCAGCAATCACAAAGCCATAAATTTGTGACGATCTAAGGTACCATCTGATTCATCAGATATAAGATCACTAGGACAACATTTTTGGTTTTCAAGATCGTTTTCCTAAAGTTGAAGAATTTGAATTAGAATAAATACTTACTTTATTTTGGTACAATCTCACTGTTTTTCGTGCTTTGAACAATTTCCAATTCATATCTTAAATAAATGAAGTTGAATTTGTTATTCGTGAAGTGTTAGCATATCATGTGATAGAATGACGGGTCATTCCATCTATCTCAAACAAAATGTTAGCAAAAGTTATTAATCATATATGGTTCCTAAAATGGACTTATACTTCATATATCATACAGCTTAATATAATAAAACTAGTTTCTACTAAACAGGGACTTCCTGTAGGTCAGTGGTAGGCGATAAAGGCCAGTCGCACTTCGGTTGTGGGTTCGATTCCCACAGCCTTGTCCAACGCGATGGGCTGTCGCCCGTCCTGCAGGTTGTCCTTTTTCTAAAACTATATTACTATAACATCCCATAAATAATATCGAAAAAACTTCTATCCTTAAACAATACTAACTTATGTCCAATATAATCCATTCCAATCTTTAGGCTTATCCATAATACTGCATTCCACTCTCATAACATAGTGAAAATGATTACCAGAGATTTAGTACCATCGTTGATCCCCATATAGCATAAGATATGTTTTTTTGGTCACATTCCAAACATTCAAAGTCCTTAATCATGTATTCTCTTGAATACCCATTGAAACTTAGTGAAAACATGAATGCAGTTAAAAGTTAAAACTTTCCACATATCAAAATCCTCAAAATTATATATACTCAAACCATGATATCACTTAGTCCTTATATCAATCATGAGCTCATGAATACTGTTAAACATTTCATTTTCTTGTTTTCCCTTCATTATGCACATAATATCTCAATCACTTTGAATACAACATTAGACCAATACGTAAATATTCCAATATTCCATGATACAACATTATTTTGGAATCCCATTACATAAACACTTAATCATTACACCACATCGTTGTCATATTCAACATTGCCAATAGTGATCGCATGTGACTTCCCTTTGTACTTTGCCTTAAGCGGTTGCTCATGTCGATCATCACTAACCCTTGGATTAGGGCATTTATTAGCATAATGCCCCATTTCCTTACACTTGAAGCATTGAAGTGTTGGTTGTGCGTTCTCTGCAGTGTTTGCTTTATTTACATCATTAGAATCCCTTTTTCCATTACTTCGACACTCAGCTGCTCAATGGCCTTCTTTTCCACACTTAAAACATTTTCTAGTCCCTTTAAGACAATCTCCACCATGCTTCTTTCCACACTTTGTGCATAAGGAAACATTCATCTTCTTTTCACCATTATTCTGAGATTTCTCCTTGAACTCCATCTTTCGTTTCTTGTCAAAACCATGAGATGGATATGTAGCACCAACTTCCATTTCTACCTTGATAGCACAACGCACAATTTCTTCATAGCTACTGAAGTCTCTTATTGCTAATTCCCTTCGAAGACTTGGTTTTAAGCCACTGAAAAATCGATCAACTTTACTTTCAGGTTGGATGATAATTCCAGATGCATACCTTGAAAGTCTTGTAAAATTCGCTTCGTATATACCAACAGATTCATCATCCTTTTGCTTTAGTTCAAGAAACTCCTTCTCCATCTTTGTTCGAAGAATACGAGGGAATTACTTACTGAAAAACAAGTTCTTGAACTCGTCCCATTCCATGGACTCAATTTCATCTCTTGGCCTTGTATTCTTGATAAGATTCCACCATTGATCAGCTTCACCTTCCAAACGATATACTGCTAAGATGACTTTATCATGCTCAGAACATTGAAGAACTGAAAATATATTTTCAGTGGTACTGATCCATTGTTCAGCAACAAGTGGATCGGAAGACCCACTGAAAGAAGGTGGACGTTGCCTCATGAAGGAGTCAATAGAATATTGTTCCCTTCTCGGCTCATTTGGAAGTCCAGAATGATTCATAGCTTGTGTAAGTATAGAAATAAGATTTTTCACTCCATCTCCCATAACATTTGTTTGTTCAAGAGGGCAATCATTGCATTTTCCATTGCATTGATCAACACGGTTCCTTCGGGTTCCAGCCATCGTCTAAAACCCAAAAAGAATAGTGTGAGAGGCAAAAATCATGCTAGGGAAAACAACATAATAAAGGTGGAGTATCCTCAATATCTAACATCTTAGGTTAAATTCTATGATCGTTACCATAGTTCTAGGACTATATCCAATACGTATACTTATCCTTAGGGACATCCCTAGACATACCTTAGAAATATCTCTAGGGATCTCACTAACGTTTTCGCATCCTAGTTTCCAAAGGTTGACTAAACCTTTCCTCTGATACCAACTGTAGAGACCCGAAGCTTGACGTACATGGACATTACATTACTTTTGCGGAATACTTGGTACATAACAAAAACACACACACAAGGATCGTAATATTTTAGTGTCTTTGGAAACTCGGAACATAATCTTCTAATCGTGGTGAATGATCTTCAATATCTCCCATAAAGATCTTCCCTTTTTTTTACCTAAAACCTTTTTTTATATCCTGGGGAAAAGAAAACATAAAAGGGTGAGCTCAAATTCTCAGTAAGGGTAAACAAAAGAAATATCAATCACATCGTATACACAAGCACATAACTTTTGGAAATCTTAACATGCAAAAGAGATCATAATTTCATAACATGGGATAAATCATGGAAGTGAAATGTAATCACAATAATCATAACTTAAAACATGAAACTTTGTGGCATTCACACATAATCATAGAGAATCATTTCTTGTTATTCAAGACTCATTGCCAAGACTATCTTAGTGGACAAAGTCCCTTTCTGAATCGAGTAACCCTCGTTTCAGTCCTGTTTCACTGAACCGGTATAACCTACCGTTCCAGCCCTATCTATCTCATGAGATATAAAACCTTTACCCAATGTATTGGAGGGAGATATAGGTCCCACCCATCTTATAATTAATCCTTTCTTATGTGTGCCACATAATCATAAACCATACATCATAGCGTAATCTACGTAATAAAAATGGGATTCTTAAACAACATGACATCATAAAACAATTCATATAAGATAAAGGAATTCATAAAAATGTTTCCATCACAACATAATCAAATCCATGTAATAATAGGGATAAAAACAGAACCCTTTTATTGTCTTAGATGGAAAATAATTTTGATAAAATACTTGAACTCCATTCTTGAGGAAAATATCCTTTCTACTTCAAAAACATTTTTCCTTTCATAACATGTCATACGACTTTAAAATAAAAGAAGTTGATTAAAAATAAACTTGAAAACATGTAAATGAAGCTTCTTGGAAATAATGTTTTAAAAATCCATTCATGCCGTATAAGTTAAAAAAAACATTCTTCGTACTTTTGTCGGAAAAGTCAAAAAGTACCTCGTACGAAAAACGACAAAAGATTCCTTTCATTTCTTTTACTAAAAACACACCGAAGGGTAAAAATGGATTTAAACAATTTTAAGTGGATGGAAATAATATTACATATTTATGAAACATGGATGTGGATGATAAAATACACCCTAGTAAATACTTACGAATAAACAATCTCGGATAAAAATGAGATTGTGATATTTCTCTTACCTTAGGTCCGATTTGCTTCGTATGAGTCCGAACCTCCTGTATAATGATTTAAATAATGTCATTGACTTATTAAAGAATCATATTCATTGTTATGATATCATATATGGTTCACTTATGACATTATATTACCCGTTCTTTTGTAAATTCCATGTTAAAGAAGCGTTTTGGGTAAAATCGTTTCATTTATCGTAGGTGTTTTGACTTGTTGTTCTTGAAATTATTATTACTTATATCATGATTTACTTACTTCCAGAATATGAAATATGATTTATATATCATATATATTAAGTATATATATATATAATAGATAGATAAATGAAATGAAAAACACCGTTCATGGAGACGGTAGTCCGTACGTACGCATGAACGCTGTTTTCCTTTCCTTATTGTCTTGAATGGAAGTAAGTAGATGAAATAAATATATATATATATATATACATAAATCCAGTAGATTTATAATGTCAGATATTTCATTATTATTTCTTATATATACTTTATAATCATTTTTAAATGGTTAACATGGAGAATGAATCTCATCGCGTCGTGGAGACGGTAGTCCGTACGTACGCACGAGCGATAATATCATTTCCATAAATATTGAATTGAATAGGAGTGGATTATATAATATATCAGACTCAATATGATGTTGTAATAACTATGTATAGTTATTCTTTACACCATTATACCCATCCATGTAAGGTGGTGGTGGAAAATAGATTACACCACGGCATGGAGATGGTATTCCGTACGTACGCACGCGCGATGATGTCTTTTTCCGTAGGATGGATAGATGGTGAAATAGGGTTGTTTCATACTTATAATAACATATCAGTATATGAGTGATACTGATGTTATTACTTCTTACTGAAACAACCTAATAAGAAGAAGTGGAAGAAGAAATAAAGATGAAAGAATTGGTAACGGTAATTACCTCTTCTTTGAAGTGTCTCTTTGAGACATCCTCTTAGGGCACTAAAATTGGTCTTTGAGGAAGACCAGAACCTCTAGGATGTTTCTAGGGAAGTGGAGAAGAGATTTTGGAAGGGTTTGGACGAGCATGAGTGCTCAAAATGGTGTGAGTAGGAGGGGGAGGAGGTGTCCTTTTATAAGGGAGGAGAGGGGCACCTTAGGAATATCTCAAAATATTATTTTATATTAAAGTCAAAATCGGTTTATAATGGTTCCAAAGGGTCTTATTTCGAAGGTAAAGTGGGGATGGGTCGCAACCCTATCAACCAATAGGATTTAGATAAGTTTAGGGTATTATTTTAACCTTATCAATTAGATTTAACTCTAAGTTAAATAATTTAACTTTTACCGTGTCTTTTTGTTTTCTTTCACTATATGGTTAATACACTTACTATAACATGCCAAAAGAACCCCAAATTGTTTATTATTAATATATATATCCTTATCTAAGTCATTTGGCCGAACCTTAGATTTTTAGGATTAAAATAACAATTAATAATATAATATTTGATTTAAAAACTATTTTGTGTTAATTTTGACACTATTTGATATATGATTTTTGTGAAAGTCATAACAGAATTATATGTTCGAACCAAGTTGATTAAATCAACAATAATATATCTTAGTAACCTAGAAAATTAGTGGAATTCATAAAAAGTCTCAAATTACATTTATTTTTGTATTTATAATATCAATTATGTCAATATTTAATTAATAAGATAATTACTGCATCATCTTTGTGTCATAAATAAATTAAATTATTTTATGTCTAAAAATTACAAATAAAATACCATAATGTAGGAAATCTTTTTATCTTTCTAATTAATATTTACAATCGAATTTATCTTATGTACAACCCTATATTAAAAATGTTTTAGTAAATAAACTTTGATTTTAACTCTTTTAACTCTTCTTTGAATTAAATAATAATAAATGTCCTAATCTAATCCAAGTGGGCCTAAATGGTAATATTTTATTCCTAAGCTTGTTTTTGGTCGAAGTACACTTGTCCAATAGAATTAGGACATGTGTTAGGGTAATAATAATATCATTTTTACCCTTAATTACCCTATTTACTTTTAACCGTGGTAAATAAAAGTAAAAAGTTACTATTCACCAAAAATTATTTTCATCTTATTGAACCACATTTTACTTACTGATATCAACCGTGTCTCTCGGATTTTTGAAATTCCATTCACAGAAGCGGTAAAATTAAGATTTATGAAGAAATTAATTTTTTTAACTACTACTTAGTAGTTTCACTATTCATCAAAAATTGATGTTTTTCAGAACAATGCCAAAATTTCATCCTAAGCTATATTTCATATTCCGAATTCAAAAATAAAGTCTATTTTACCAAATTCATATCATAGAAGTTTCATTAATTAATTTTATAATTAAATCCTGCTGTTAAAACAAAGAGCGTGTTTTTAAGAAACAATATCTATCAAAAGATTGACACTTGTTTATGTCTGGTTTAAATGTGAAATTACAAAAAATGACCAACATTGTATTAAATTGTAAAAATATATTCTAAATATACTTTAAAACCACTAAAATTAATAATTTATCACTATTAATTATTTCGATTAAAAAAGTTGTTTTTAATTACAATTTAGTAATTTCCACTATTCATCAGAATATGAAAGTTATCCGAAAAGTACCAAAATTTCACCTTAGGCTAAATTCGATACTCCGAATCCAAAAATGAAGTCCATTTTGAGAGCTAAATTTTCTAAAATTTAAAAAGTGGTTATTACTATTCATAACGGCTAGTTTTAATAATATTTTAATAGCATAACATTGTTTCGTGAAACTCAGTATTGCGTACTACACATGCTATCGAGGAAGGTTGCGATTGCGTGTAATGCAAGGCAAGTCAAGGATGCGTGTTGTGCAAGCTCCTTTTGGTGTAGCGTACAACACAAGACATTAGTGAAATTAAAAAGAGTATTTTTCATAAAATCTTGGGCTGTTACACTCTATGTTTAGTATTTTTCTAAAACAAATATTCTTGGGTGCTTACATATACTTAGTCCCATACTAAGGTTTGTCACTAATGTTATCGAATCCTAATTTCCAAATTAACTAAACCATGCTCTGATAGAAGCTATAGAGACCTTAATTTCTCTTAAATGACTATTACATCATTTTAATGACAAATAATATAAAAGCATTACAATCCAGGATCCAAAGGTTTAGTGTATTATGAAAATTAGGACCATACATAACCATTAAATATTAAAACATAAACATTATTTAATTCCATATTATATATCTTCTCAGTAGCCTTCACATTCTCTTTACTACAAGTAATCACTTGAGGATATACCTCAAATAAAAGGGTGAAATAAAAGCTTACTAATAGGATAGATAAAAACATGAATCAATATAACAGGGGTGATCCTAATCATCATCATCAAATCATAAGGATGATATTATAATCATAATCATGAGAGGAATAATTAGATAAAGGCATAGAATGTGGAAATGTATAAAAATGTAACATCATGACTAGTGGTCAAATACCACATATAGTTGTGAACAAAGATAACATCACGTTCACTCATAAAATATGTGAATAATAATAACATAATAATTGTGAACAAAGGTCGAGTCATTTTTACACATATTTCATGCTATCTAATGAGACACATCACATTACCCAATTCATTGGAGCACTATATAATTCTGGGATCACCTGTCACATCATAACATTTACATAATCATTCTTTCCATATAGAACATATATCAATCATGGAAATAAAATAACCCATGAAAAGGAATGGGTTTAATTTAATAAATCATACATTCATGAATATAATTTTGGATTCATAATAGTGAAAAAACTATTTGGTATAAGAATCATCACACTTGAGTAAAGAATAAGTAATCTCAAGAAAAGTCAAGATGTGTTGTGGAAAGAAGAGTTTTTTTGGAAAATACTTTTATTTGTTATAAAACCAGATTAGAAATATGTATATCCATGAAAATAAAAGGTAATAAAAATGAAATTATATTTTAGGAATACTAAAAGAACATCCATATTTAAATTTGGCATGAAATAAGAACAACCCAAAGAAAGGAAATTGGGTTTGAGAATCCCATTACCTTATATATGAATGATTTATTCAATTTAATATCATGGATATTAAAATTAGATTTATTAATAAATAAATAAATAAATAAATAACCTCCTTTACAAGTAATTTTCTAATTATAATTTTATTAATCTTGTTTATGGTCATTTTGATGTGTTATAGAGTTTAATTTCATATTTTTAGAGTTTTTTTCATTGTTTTCCTGATCATTTCACTTGTATATAAATATAAAAGATCATGTAAAATTAGAATAATTATATAAAACTGAAATTATATGATATTAATGAACTTATAGAGTTTTAATGTTCTTATATGTTATATTTTATAGATATAAGGATGATTAATTAGATGAAATGCTAATTAAAAATATAATATTAATTTGGCGGTTTTCAATCATTACAAACAAGTTTTGTTTTATTATTTAATTTTATGTATATATGTTAGTTATAGAAAATGAAAAGTTTATAACATAAATTTTAAAAACTATTTCCACAATTATTATGGTTTTATGAAAAAACTTTAATTTAGTAAATGAAAACTAAAACTTTTTGTCCGTGAAGGTGATAAATCAACACCTCATGGACAAAGTTCTCATTTTTTTGGATAAAAGGGAGACGAGAAGAGATTTGATGATGGATTATTCCATAAACATATTAAAATTATAGTATATATATATATAAGATAATAATGTTATAATTCCACTAGGATAATGTTATGTGAGGCGATAATAATAAAAGAAAAGAAATTGAAAAGAAATTAAAAGAAAATGAAACAGAATTTTACCTCTTGAATTCTTCTCCTTACGAACCTCTATAGGGAAATTGGGTTTGGTATTTTCTTGAGACCATAAGCTCATAGACATAAGGGAGAGTCTTGGGAAGAGTATTGGAAATTTTTTAAAAAAATTTCAAGTCTTGGAAGGTGTGGGGAGAAGTGGTGGAGAGGGGTGGTATTTATAGGGGAGGATAGGGGTGTTTTTTATTATTATATTCAAAATTTTATTATTTTGGATCAATACTATCAATAATGTTGAAACTTTTCACTATATATATATTAAAAAATTTAGGAGTGTTAAATATTATAGTGGTTAAATAATCCATACATCATTCATGAATAAAAAATGCATCCATTTAACTTATATTGTTATATATCGTAAATTATCATATTTTACTATTCATAAAAAATCAATAAATTTTAAAAAATAAAAAAATTAAATCAGACCATTTTTAAATGTTTATAAATTAAAATTGGACTCCATTTTATGAAAATAATTTTCTAAATATTATAAATTTTATTTTTAATTAAAATAATCATTTATTAAAAAAATACTGATTTTAAAATTATAACTGATTTTATAACACTTCGAAAAAATATTTAGGGTCTGATAAAATTATATTATATTCATAAGACAACGAAATATTAATTTATGAACAATTTTAAGAAAATAATTTTTTTTATATCATAATATTAACAGTAAAATTATAAATAAACATTTTTATTTTAAAAAATCACAAACTCTTAAATTGTCATTTTTAAAAAATTTATTTAATTATACTATAGTATGACTATATCATATTATTATTCAAAAGATGCCTAAATTTTATTTATACTTTCATAAATGAGTTTACTATTCTATTGGATGGATTACTATTCCAAATGGTCAGGTTTCTAATCTAAGGGTAAAGTCACCATTCTATGAGTAGACATTCCTTAATTTCTTTTAATATCACTTATTTCATTATTAATTCATGATAATAAATTTTTTATTTGGATTTATATGCTATTTATGTGTTTTATACAATATAAAATAATTATAATAGGGAAATAATTTCATTTATATACTATTGGGTCGTTACAGAAACCCTATAGGACAATCTTTTGAAAATGTGATAATTTTGAAGTGTATTCTAAGAATTATACTCCCACAATTCATCCTAAAAATATTGGGATTGAAGAATGAGATCCTTAGATTATTTTTAAAAAATTATTATTTTATTTGAGATGTGTATGAGAATGAATGATGATAATGAAGGATAAATCAAAGGAAATAACATTCAAGTCTTTGAAATAGTTCTCTATGGTTGATGGTTTAGAAGAAAAGAAGTTTGATGTGATAATTCCATTCATTTTCTCTAAACTCAAAAGAGGAAAAGTAAAGTTATAGAGAATGATTCCAATCACTTAAATTAGATTCAAAAAGGATAAAAACCATTCAATAATGCATCTAAAGAAGTATAATAATGACGAGGATAATTATTCTATTGAACTCAAAAAAAAATACTCAAGAGATTTGAATGTCTAAAGAAATACAAAGTGTAATTTTTTCATGAATAAAAATTTTATCTCATGAGAATATCATGGTATGGAAGGATTTGGATGAGAAGAAATAAATTAATACATGGTATTTTATAATGAAGTTATGTTGTCTATCATTTCTGAATCTCAAATCCATAAATTTATTGATGAATATAAAGATAACGTTGATGGGGGGTTATTTCCCTAAACATAGAATTTTAGGTTTATTTTTAATAAATGGATGTATGGAGAGAATTATAAATTATATGAAGATCTATGGTATATGAATCTATGTTATATATATATATATAAATAATATAAATATTAATATGATTTTAAGGCCAAAATTGAAAATTTTAAACATAAAAAGTTTGAAAACTGGGAAATTTTCATTAAGCCAAAGATAAATTTGGATGAATAAGTAAAAATAATTGATGGTATATATAATATGATGAAAGATAAATTTAAGAGTATTTTTTTGTTTAAATGTGAAATGGTTCACATAATGAGATTGTTGGTGATTGAAAAACTTCCATGATCCTGGACATGGAATTATAAAAGCTTTTAAACTTTTCAAACATTTTAGAAAAGAAAGTTTAAAGGAAGTTATGATAATCTTTAATGAATATTGATGAGTTATTAAAAAACAATGGTCACAATTGAAAGATCAATCTAGTAAATGAGTTGATACTAAATAAAATAATATCAATGTTATTATAGAAAGTATGTTGTTAATTCAATAAGTAAGAATAAATTGGTTTTTAACAAAAAGAATATTGCTTTATATAAGAATAGTCATAAGTATACACCTTATGTTATTTATTATTAATATAGAAAGAGTGTGATAAAAAGACATTTATTGAGGTATGAAAAAAATATTTATAAACTATGACACCTTTTATTGAGAATTATGGTAGTTAGGGGTCAATATATAGAGAAGGTAAGATGTATAAAGTAATAAAAAGAAACTAAATTAAAGTGAGTAAAAAATTAAAATTAGGGAAAAGAGAAAAATATAACGAGAATTAGTGAAAAGTTACATGAACCAACCAATTGAGACCCCTCTTAGGTTGGCAGTAAGCCACGTGCCCCACCCTAATACAACATCTAATAGGCTAGGGTATGGTGACATATGCCAACTAGGAATATCACACATATGAAATTCCTTAGCCTATAAACCTGTATAAAACCACACAGATTAAGAATAATTGGTATCACAATGAAAATCCAAATATGTGAACAACTAAAGTAAAATTCGCATGAGATGAATAAAAAATATCCTAATTATGTAAAATAAATAAAATTATATTAAAAGGAAAAAATACAAGGCTTAACGCACCAATGTGAAGACCAACCTCAAAAAATTGTGATAAAAAAACTCCATGATACATCAACACAACATGATCACCATAAATAATGAACCCCATTATGATCCTATAAATACTATTTCCACCAGATCTACATCCTCCATGTCCAACACCAAACCATTATTAATTTTCATAGACACAACATGTGTGGGAACAAGGTCCAAGAAAATGAGAATATATATAAAACTATTAATATTCCCTCGGAACACAATAGAAAAAATAAAATAATTTATCATAGTAAGATAATGCTAGATATTATTTAAGGGAGTAGATAATCAAGGTCAAGTTGGTCTTTAAACTCTATCACTTAACACCAAAAAAGTAATATCCTAAGAGAAAAAATAATTACCCAAAGAATAATAACACTGAATTACTTAGAATTACATACTTTCATCACTTAATATCATCCCTAAATAAGTACTATTGGGTGAAACTCAACTTATAGAAGAGTTCATGGTAATTGAGGGAGTACCAAAACCTATAAAGGATCCACACCTTATCATGTGTTTTATACATCATCTGAGGGGATTAATTACTATATAAGTGGAGGACCCATGACATGTCACCAAATTTGGTTACTAATTATATTATCTATATAAAGGGCCCATTCCCTAGAATTAGTATACCAATAGGGGGTTACTAACCCTATGTATAATCCAACTGTCTCTCCCTATGTTTTCCATTATCTTCACAAAGGTATAAAAACTCAATTAATAGAATGCGTTGTAAATAATATCTAGATGAAAAAGATACATGAAAAAATAATTTTACATAGAAAAATTCTTAGAATGTACTGGCCACACATTAAAAATTGAAATCAGGGTGACAAAATATGAAGTATACTATGAACTACTTGGTGCATGCCGTGTACTCTTGAGTATACGATGTGTAGGACTCGGCAGTAGCCAGTAAGATGGAACCAAAATCCAATTTTTGTGGGAATTAACTACATTACATGTTATATTAAGGTAAATAGAATATAAGACCCTCAAGTAAATCAAATTTTCACTATCACAAGAGTGGATATTGTGTACTCTAAGTATAAATCATTTACTTTATGAAACATGACATATAAAACAACATGGTATGGTCAATGTGTAAACTGAACACATGAAGAGACATCTCATTATACCTTCACAATTTTTTTTCCGAGAAACACATTATGTCTAGGTCCAATGCATTGACTAGTCATTCACTTAGGCACACACTAAGTCACGTATCATAAAAATAGATTTTGTGTGACCTAGGGTCACATCTCTTGTAAAATTTATAGAAACATGTAAAATCTAGTGTTGTAGGGAACATAAAAACATGACATGTATTCTAGATAAATACAATGTGTGTAATTGGGATTTGTAAATATATAATATACTATTACCTATGATTTGTGCTATGACCACTACCATTTCCTCTACCACAAGCCTTGCCTCTTATGTCAACCAAGTTTAAAACCCCCAAACCATTCATTACACATCACCAATGCTTCATCAACTCCCATAATCACCACCATTCATCACCCCTATCTCCATCCATCTAATTAACACCCGAGTCTCTCACCAAAGAACCTTATAGATTGCTTATTACTTTATTCAAACCCAAATTACTGAATGATCATCATATTTGACCCACTTAACTACGATCAGACCAAATCATGAAAACATGGTTGGGGTAATTGAAGAACCATGGTCAGTTGAAATTATGACCACTAAAAATGGGTTTAAATTCATAATTGAATAAAAATATTAATGAATATGGAAAATAAAAGAACAATTTTATGAATGATAAATTACATGGTTTTTCACCATTAATCATCATACACCATGTTTTATCTTTGTTCATTACACAATGATCATAAATCCATGAATGAATAATAATTAAAGTGATAATAATAAATTTTTTATTCAATTTATAACATAAGAAATGACCAATATCAATCATTAAAAATTCAATAGTTTTAAATCATGAATAAATTCCCAATGATGATAATATTTCCAAATTATTTCCATGACTACACTACCTATTCTAATGATATTTTAAATATAATTAATTTAATTCCAATTAAACAATGAGTAATATTTTTCCAATGAAGTATACTAGATAATGTTTCCTTTGAACTTAAATAAATATTTTAAAATAAATAATTATGAAAATCCATTATATAATCTGAGAATTTTATAAATTTTCATGTGTGAAGAATGAGGTGAAGGGTACTTAAGAATTTTACCACCTCAATCAAATATAACCATTTCATTTTTGTTTTCTTCACAATTTGAGATCATCAATGAAACTGTAAAAAAGAATAATTCTCTAAAATGTGAATAATAGGGATAAATATATCTAGGGTTTATACCTATAGATGATTAAGAATCCAATAGAAAATAGTATAAAAAATATTTATATAGATGGGTTAGGTCAAGGATCCAACTACCAAGTCTTTCAAATAAAAACAAAAAAATTTCTAGGTTTAGGATCCAATAAATGAATAAGAAAATTACAACACTTATAGGAAAATTGATTATTATAGGCACAATCAGGGGGTTCGAATATATATTTTGGACCCCTTTTAAGAGATAGTAATCATTTTCATGTGCATGGATAAAAATAATACATTTATTATATTATTTTCGAATTCTTATTCCATAAGTGAAAACAATTAATCTTTATAAGAACATTTATAAATATTATTAAAAATATTCAAAGAAATCTATTAAAAAAAATCATGTCACTAAATCCTCTATACCTTCAAATAGTTTCATCTCATAAAATAGAACTCATGTGACTAGGTGGGAAAACTGAGCACACATCCCATTCCAACATTATCACAAGCTCTTATATAAATTTCCATACTATCACAAGACATTCAATAAAGGGATTGATGACCCATGATGGAAACTTTTTTGATTATCCTTAATATATATTAGGTACACTATGAATGTAGTTCCATAATCAATATCCATATCACCTTAGTTGATGATGTGTGATAGATCATGCACATGAAACCTTATCTACAACACATGAAAAAAATTATACACCTGATCCATTTATGGGGTAACACCAAGAGATAAGGAAACTCTCTTACCTTGATTAGAATATGAAATATCTTGACGAACCTTGGGGATATTAGTTAACCCCATCAAAACCTTCTCAAACTACATTGAGGAGATACCTTCATGAATATTTAGTTTACTAACTCAAACTCTAATAGTCTCCATCTTATGTCTTCATAGGAATTTTGATGGATCTGAGCTATCCTGATACACTCTCAGATCACCTTCACATTCTCCATCACCATCTACACCACTTTAGTCCCAATAAGTGATGACCCTCTGATCTCTTTCTAGCATGGGGGTGACCTAAATGGTCTCCCATATAGGGCCTAAAAAGGATTCATTCCAATAGTAATGTGTTATCCATTTGTTTATGAAATATCTACTAATTATAGGTTATCATTCCAAATCCTATAAAAATCAAGTACATAATCCTATAATATATCCTCAGGAACTTGAATATTTCTCTTAATTAGACTATCCATATGGGGGTGTAATTACATACTATAATGTAACTGGGTCCCATAACCCTCCTTAAAACTCTTCCACAACTACGAAATACAATGATCATTGTGGTTGAAGAAAATAATTGTGTATACTGTCTGAAACTATATGATCTCATATATGTACATGTGTCTCAAACCCTCTACCGATCTCTAATCCCCAATGAGAAGGAAATGTGATGACTTGATTAGTAGGTAAACAATCACCTAGAGAGTGTCATGAAACTCCACTAATCAAGTGATTAAAATCCGGATATCTATAAAAATACTATCCCAATTCCATTATGGAACCTTAAGGGGTTGTATTAAACTCACAGATACCTACTACAAAACCTTAATATATTGATAGATAAGGCATCATGATATAAACTCATCTACACTTCAATATATTCCTAGCCAATAAAAGCGATGTTTAAAATCCTAGTAGATCTTATTCATACTTGGATATACAACCACATGGGAGGTGTGAAACTCACCCAATAACTCTCACACATCAATATACAAACCACTATCTTCCCTTGAAAGAGAATGATGTTCTACCTACCATCAGATTGTCCATATGGTTCATCACTAGAGAAAATATGATCTCATAGAATTTTAAAATAAATATCTCCATCCTAGGCCTCCTTCACATGATTATGAATTATAGGGGCCAAAAACATAAACTAAAGGTAAGAAACCAATATTTCCTCCATATAATCCTATCAAAATAAGGCTAACTACTTATTCTTCTGTATTATCAATTAAGCATGAGACTTCCTAATGAGGGAATATTCCACCATGTTTACCCTCCTTGGAGTAAAATCTATCTAAAATTCATAGTTCTACATGAACTATAACCACCATATTCACCTTAAATTGAGGTCTTTATATGAAATGAAATTCCTGAGGCACTTATGATCTATGAAGACAAAAAATAATTCCCCTTGAAGATAAGGTATCCATATCCATAGGGAAAACACTACCATTTTAATATTCAAGTCATGGGTCACATAAATCAACTCTTGTGGTATTAACTGCCTAAACTCATAAACAAGAAAAAACATCACTACATCAACACACAACCAAGACCCAGCCTAGAGGCATTAGAGTATACGTCAAATTACAATACTTCCTTAGAAAAATATAAAATTGGGACAATTTTAAATCTCTTATTTACCTTGAAATTTATTTGGAAATACTTAAACCATATGAATTGTTTTCCCTTTCAGGTAAAGGAAGTCCCAAGATTTATAATATGTGGTAATTTCACCATTAATATCCGATAACATCAAGACAACCCCAGGAAAATATGCACCTTAGAAACCATATTTGGTATATTTTAAGAAATAATATCATATACCTTTATGGAATCAATAACAACTCCACTCTATGAAATGACATGTACTAAGAAATGAAATTCTTAAATCCAAAACATATACTTAAATAGATTTTAATAAAAGCAATACTCATAAAGTAATTCCATGACAATACTCAAAAAATAAATGAACCTCTCCTTTGATTGGGAGTAAATAAATTTTTAATTTATTAAAACCACTATAAACTAGTCTAGGTAATTCGAAAAGATCTATTTTAGAACTTCCATAGACACTTTAGGGGCATTTGTCACACCAAATGATATCACTAAAAACTCATAGTGACCATAGGGACATATAAATTGCATATTTGGGGTATAATACTCATGAACCTAAAGATAGTGATAAATATTCATGAAATCAATCCATGATAACCATTTTTATTCTTTAAAATGGTTAAAGAGATCATTAATTCTATGAAGATTGTATTTTTTCGAGACAATCACCAAGTTCAAGCAGAGATAGTCTACACAATGTATCAAAATTACATATACAATATTGTTGAAGAGAACATGAGCTTCCTAGGGTGATAAAATTGGTTTGATGAAGCCTTTATATAGAAGTATACTATAACTATACCTTTATCTCCCCAATACTACCTAGGGTCATCTGATAAGAAATGGAAGATATTGGTATGGTTCTAGGATGAAATTCAATACTGAAATTGATCTATCAAAGAGAGATAAACATTGGGACTTCTTCGAGGAAAATTTCAATATAATCTTACAAAAAAAGGTATCTACTCTTCTATAGAACCAATAGTGAAAAATGATAATATATCCAATTAATGGGTAATAAACTAAAATCTTATAAGGGTCAGCAAGCTCACCCTATCTAAGGGTCCCATTAACCTGTGGACATGAACATAATCCCATATTCTCAATGAAATATAACACTAAATTTATAGAAATGTAACACACTATGTTTTATTTCCCATTTTATTTCCGTAAAATTTTATTTCTATAATTATAAAGAATTTTTTTATATTCATTCAAAATAATTAAAATTTATTTTGAAACAAGTCATAAAAGATATGAATAAAATAATGGAATATTAAAAAAAATTACATGAAACCTTTTATTTAATAAAATGGATTACTACATATCATAGATGATTACATCCATTAAAATTTTATAAATTTAAAGGGGATAATAAATAGAAAATACTAATATCTTAACAACTTAGAAATCCCCCAGACCATCTTCACCCTTGAGAATTACCATTAGTGAAACAAAACCTACATCGAGAAACAATACCATCAAAGGAGAAATAATTTTATGAAATGTAATATGAAATAAAATGAGAAGTTTTATTTAAGATTTAAGAATGGAATGGATTTATTGGAGTTAATGGAGGGAAATATAGCTGTTATAAAGGGGTATATGGTCATTGGAAATATGGCAATTGAAGATATGGTCATTGGATATATGGTTATTGAGTATGCCTATATCCAATAGGTATATTGAATTTGTGTAAATCTTAGTAAATAATTGAAAATAATATAATTATATAGTAAAAATCAGATAATATTTAATTAAGCCATATTATTATAAAAAATATATGTTTATGTGATATGTATTATCATTATTATCAATATTTTATTTAAAAAAACGATTTAACGTGTTTAAAAAATTAAAAGGAATATTTTAAAATAAATTTATTGATAAATTTTAATTATTATTAAACAAGTAATAAATCTTAAATAATTAGGAAAAATCATTTAGTAATAAAAATAATTTTTCCAAAGAAATATCCTTTCTCTATATATTGTTTATTTTTAAACCAATTGACCATTATTAAATAATGTGATATATATTAACAATAAATATAAAAAAATAAATTAATGATTATCTAAATATTTTCACTTGAATAGAATATAAATAAGTTCATGTTATGCTTACAAAATGAATTATTTATAATTTTTTTTTCTAAAAATTATACACATTTATATTAAAAATTAATTTTTTTGACTCTATCAATTGAATATAATAATATTTTTTTAAAATTTTGAATAAGAATATATAATGTTTTAATAAGTATATTTTAATTATTAGCATAAAAATAAGTTACCAAAAAAATTTAGTTACCTTGGTAAAACAGTTATTTTTTCAAATTGTTTTTATAAATATTGTGTAATTTTTATAAATTAAATCAATATATTTTAAATTATTCCTATAATATGATGTTTAAGTATATAAAAAATATTAACACATATTTAAGTAGTAATTAATCATAAATAATAATAAAAACACTTAATGAATAAAAAGCCTTTTTTTATATAAAAATAGTTTTAGATATCTTATATTTAAATTTAAAATTTAATTTTTTCATATTTTGAAATTAAATTAGATTAAAATGATTCCAAATTCCTTATCGTAATGTAAAAATTTGGTGAAAATGTTAAATATTATATTTTTAATAAAATAATAATAACCATAATCAAGGTTAATAAAGTTAACAATATGCAGATTATTACAACTCATATTTTACTAAATTTACATGAAACTTAGACCTGATAGAATAATTTTATGTGGTTTTAAATTCATACCCACATGTCTCACCAATATTTCACCACTTAACTCCCCTAACCTCATTTGATTCAATCTTTACCCCTTATCTAACTTTAGTTTCCATGGAGAAGTTCCTATTTTCACCTATAAAAGGAGCTCACTTACACCCACTTAAAGGCACACCTATACTTATAAATTCATTTGGAATTCAATCCATTTTACCACCCCTATACACCTATTCCATTTTTTAATACCTTGTTTATAATAAAGTCTCTCAAGTCATCCATTTCCAAGTTATCCTTTAAGAGAATATTTAAGTCCTCAACATGAGTACTATCCACTACCTAACCATTTATTATATATCTTTATCCTATAAACCTATCATAAAAATACTTATATGATGAAATTAGTATCATTATTATACTTATTTTCTCATATTAATTTAATAAACATTCTTTATCTTCCTCCCATCCATTCAAAAAATAAAAATGCTGGTCGTGTTACATGCAGACTACCGTGTCCATGAATAATGTATTATTTTTCATCAATACCTTTCATGGATTGTTATAAAAATGAATTCAATGAATACATATTATATATATATATGAAATTATTAATATTTTTTAAACATAAATTATGAATTCAATTAATAATATTAATAATAAATGATGATTGGAAATTTAGTCACAAAAATTGAGCATACCAAGAGATGAAATAATTTCTTATAATCCTTATTTTTTATTTAATTTATTATTTTAACTTTTACAAATTTAGTTTTATCACATTAATAGAACCTAAATAATATCATCATACCTATTTAATAATTATGTTATAACTAAATCATTCCATAATCATACTTATCCATTGATTATAGTATATTATTGTTCATATTGGTTTAACCGCCTACATGAACAATGTTCTAAATTTATATCATGGGTGAATATATAAACCTAATTAATATAAATATTAGATATTAATGATTAAATAAAGTTTTATAATTGGTTATTTAAATATAATATTAATATTTAAACTCGTTATTTTTATACCACCTCTTGTTCATTAAAAATTACCGAAACAAGATTGTCATCGATTTCATATTCACGAATCATAACTAAAAATATCATGGATTGAAATTAAAACTTTATAAATAATCAAGGAAAATATATTCCTAGACCTTAAATAATTTATGAATGATGAAAGTGGTATCAAAAAATGGATATCAATATCATCATTACAAAGCATGTGCGCAACAATCAAAATTACTCACATGAGATAATGAAAATTAACAATAAATAACTAATAAATATATATTAAATGATCATAATTAAAGGGTATAAAATGAAATATATTATAATATTTTTATGAAATAAGTTATTAATATGGATATGATCATTATATACCTACTAAAAGTGATTTCACAGAAGTTTAGAGTAAATGTAAGATTTTTCTTGTCTTAATTTTCTTTAATTGAGAGATATGAAATATTCACAACTTGTTTTATTTTATATAGTGTATATAATTACATATGGATTAATTTTATCATAAATTTAGTTAAATTCAAGAAGTTTACCAATCCATCACATGTTCTATTTTTAATGGTATTTTTATTTAAGTGTTATTAAATCTACAAGGGGTTTTCTTGACTCAACTCTTTTCCTTGAGTAATAATCATTATTCTTTGACTATATTATTAAAAGATTTTTTTATTATACCCTATGATGTTATTATATAGTATTTACTTATTATTTTCTATGGATTTTTCATTTTTACATCATAGTATTATTCTTTGTTAGATTTATTTATTCAAAATATTATAAGGATGTTAAGAATAATTCCCATCATATATAATAGATATTTCTCTTGAATATCCATTTTATTTTATTCCAACAATGATATTTCTTCTAATTTGGTAACTAAAACATATATAATCTTTTTTTACATTCATAATTCTATTTTCCTATTTTAAAAATGAATATTTACTACTCTTTTAATGATATGGGTTTCAAAAAATAAATTTTAAAATATTAAAAAGGTATTTCTTTTCATGATCATATCTTTTAATCTTCCACTCCATTTTCTTTATTAAACAATTATATCCTTTCAGGTTTTGATTATTGGAATTTATTATAAATTGCTTTTTAAAAAATGTTTTCATGTTACCTTCTTGAAAATTAATTCTAAAATTAGATCATAACTTATTCTCTTTATGACAGTGTTAATATTTTTTTTAAATATTTTTCTTAGTATCACTTCTAATTTTCTATTTATATATAAAATATCCATCTACTTTAGAGGTAGCTTTTATAAATCACAATCTAAATTAATTTATGAAATAATCTATTTAGTTGATTTATTTTTTAGTATCAAACGATCTAATTCTTCATGTCATTTTATGTGATACCTTTTTTAAAAGTTATGAAACCCATTTTATTTCCATGTGTTTTTCATTATATGATTATTGATTTCATGTGGAAAACTTATGGATGATTGTCATATAATGGGTGGGGTCTTATATCTCCCAAAAATTACTTGGTTAAGTTTATAAATATCATGTGATTATTATGGGAAATGAGTTTTGATTCTCACTACACTATGGGAATTAGGTAGTGATTACTACTCTACTATGTTATAGGAATTAGGTAGTGATGTATGATCTACTATGTCATGGGAATTAGGTAGTGATTCCTTCTCTACTATGTTTTGGGAAACATGCAATAATTCATGCTACATTATATTATGATATCCTTTACATATACATATACATATTTTCTATTTTATAAACTTATGTTATGCTCCATGGATCATGATTATTTTCTCATGATTCCACACTCTTATTCCATGGTATATATTTAATAATTTGAAGTTACACGACATTTTATCATTCTTTATGAATAATTGATAATCTTTAACTTACTAGGAATTTAATCTCACCCATTTTTATGTTTTCTATTCCCTAGGTTATATAGATTAGTATAACATATGATAATTTTAATGTTAGTCTAGTATGGTACGATTATGTAGAAATTTTCACAATTATATGTAATAATATTTTTATGTAACTAATCTCAAAATACATTAAACCTTTGTGTTCAATGGTTGTCCTAGTATTTTTGAGATATAATGTTTAAATTATTTAAATGATGTATAATATATGTAAGTTTATCTTAGGTCATATCACTTGGTATTAAATATGGTATGTAAGGAATGCTTTTTTATCATCAGACATAGGAGTGTGGATATAGGGAATCTCAATTGGCATCAAAGAATGGTTTAGTTTTTTTGGGTGATTTGGACTAGATAAAATCAGTAAAAACCCTATGGATAAGCCTAAATTTAGGAACACATCCTAAAATCCTTGTAAAGTATTGAGTGTGTAGTTTTATAGTAATGAAATCTCTATCTAGATACAAACATGTGGATTTAGGCATTGGAATAGATTCACCTAGGTGTAATAATCTCTAGAAAAGGTTGGTTAGGTATTAACATGATATTCACTCAGTGAAAAATAGTAGGCCTAATATCACAACTAGATTGACAATCTTAGAGTATTTGATTTGGTGATTCATGTACTCTTTATAATCTATGAATAAGGATTTAAATATAACTTGATGATTCAATATAAAACTCCTTAGGTTAGATAACCTAATAATAAAATTATCATGGAAAATCGAGGTTAAACTAAAAGGGTAATAGGTTAATCCAATTATATAATGGTAGAATAGAAAGTTTCATATGTTGAAATGAAGGTTTAGTGGGATAAGTAATCTTAGGATTATGTTTTCATATTCTTATGATCATTTTCTCTGATTTTATAACATATTATCATAATCATTTTGTTTTTAGTATTTGATTAGAAATTGGATTATGGAAATAAAGTTGTTAAAGGGATGTATTTATAAAATCCTATGAATTATAACTAGTAAAGGAAGAATATTTGGAAAAAAGGTTGATAATATCAATAAATGCCTATTATATAAAAAATATTTGAGTTTCTTCATCATACCCAAGTTATTGTGGTTAATGTCTCATTTGAGATTATATCTTAGGTCATGTCCATCTTAGGGACAACCTTAAAAATTTTCATTGGTGAGTAATAATTAAAATAGTTAGGATACAATTTATTTAATTGGGGGAGAATGTAACACCCTAGGTTTTAAGACCCATTTTTATTCCTTAAATTACATTTTTATAATTCTAAATAATGGATCCCTATTATTTCTAAATAAATAAAATTATTTAGTAAATAAGTTATACGAGATACGAATCAAACTAATAACACTTTATTCGTAGAGAATTATTAAAAAAAATACTTGAAACAATGTATTTAATAAAATTTATTATTAAATATCATGGATAATTATTTCTATTAAAATATCATAAATTAAAACTGGAGAATATATAAAAAATAATAATACCTTTACAACTAGAAAATCCCTTGGATCAAATTCACCCTTAAGAATCACCATTAGTGAAACAAAACCT
Source organism: Viscum album (assembly GCA_963277665.1). Lineage (NCBI taxonomy): Eukaryota > Viridiplantae > Streptophyta > Magnoliopsida > Santalales > Viscaceae > Viscum > Viscum album. Next base: position 473,952,527 of record OY728157.1, read on the forward strand.
ACAATGAGAAATAAAAATATCAAAGGAGAAAGAAGTTTGTGAAATATAAAATGAAATTAAATGAGAATTGTGATTTTAGAGGTAATAATTGAATGAATTTATAGGAGGCAATGAGGGCTAATATAGCTGTTATAAATGGGTGTATGATCCTTATAAATATAGTCATTGAAAAATTGTCATTGGATATATAGACACATGGTTTTCATGTATACAATAAGTATATTTAATTAGAGTAAATTTTAATAAAAATTGAAAATAATATAATTTTAGATTAAAATAAAAAAATTTATTTAATTAAAACATTTTATGATAAATATATTTAAGTGATACATATTATTATTTTTATTACTATTTTTTAAATAATTATTTAATGTATTTATAAAATATAATTAAATATTTTAATATGAATTTATCAATAAAATTTAATTATTATTATATAATTAATCAATATTAACAAATTGGGAATAAAATCATTTAGTAATAATTTTTTTTCTCAAATATCTATGTATTTTCAATATATTGTGTATTTTTAAACCACCTGATTGCTGCTGAATAATGTGGAATATATTAATAATATATATAAAAATAAAATAAATTTAATAAAAATATTTTCACCTTCATGGAATATAAATAAATTCTTTTTATGATTAAAAAATATATATTTTTAAAAACTATTTTTATATATTATACATACTTATATTAAAAATTTATTTTTACCAACTATAAAAATTGAGTATAACAAAATGGTTTTAATATTTTGAATAAATATATCCCAATTTTATAATAATTTCATTTTCATTTTTGACATAAAAATAATTTATAAAGTAAATATTAGTTACCACAGCAAAATAGTTAAATTTCAAATATTTTTTTTATAAACATCATCTAATTTTTATAAATTAAATTTATTTATTTTAAATAATTAATTTAATTTATTTTTTAAAAATATAAAGACTATATATTAAAAATAATTTAATTAGTAATTTATTAGTGATAAAAATAAAAACACTTAATATATAAAATGACAGTTTTCTTCCAAAACAATTTTTGGAATTTTATTTTTAAATTTAAATGTTAATTTTACTATATTAAATAATTGAATTAGATTCAAATGAGTTGAATTTTTAAATCATAACATCCAATGTTTTTAATACATTTAAAATTATATTTTTATTAAAATAATAATTACCATGGTAAAAATTTAATCAACATTAATAAGGGTAAAATGAGATATCTTAATATGGAATTTTTTTCTACATTAACTTGAGACTTAAACCTTATAAAATTAATTTATTAGGATTTTAATCAATAAAAAAATTTATTACCAACATTTCCACACCTAAATAACATAAACCACATGTGATGTAATCTTTACCCCTTATCTTAATTTAGTTTCCAAGTAAAAATACTTCTTTTTCACTTAAAAAAGGAGTACAATTCCACCCACTTCAAGACAAACCTATACATTTTAATTTCATTTAAAATATACCCATTTTAACTCTTCTATATCTATATTTCATGTGTTTATCCTTTGGTTAAAAGAATGTTCCCCAACTCATCCCATTCCAATAGGTTCTTCAAGAGAATATTCAAGTCACCAATATTAGTATTATCCACTTGTTGACCTTTATTCTATAAATTTACCCTCTTAACCTATCCTAAAAATAATAATATAATTAAATCAGTACCATTATTATACTTAAATGATATTATATTAATGTGATAACCACTTTAAACCTTCTACCCATCCATTTGAAAAATTAAAATTTCACTCGTATTACTTACCAACAACTGCCTCTATAAATGATGTATTTTGTTTTCCTTCACTGAATTTCATGGATTGTTATAAAATTTGATTTAATGAGTAAATATTAATTTTATTAAATAATTAATATTCTATAAAAAAGTTAGGTATTATATAAAAAATATTAATAATAAATGATAATTGAAAATTTTGCCATATGAACCGAGCATACCAAGAATAGAAACCCTTTATTCTTATAATTCTTTTTCATCTATATCCATATTATAAATTTCAAAAATAATAATTTATCACATTAATAAAACCTAAATAATATCATTATACTTATGGAATAATTATATTATAACTTAATTACTTTACAATCATGCTTATCCATTGATTATAGAATATTGTTGTTTAGGTTGGTTTAACCACATTTATGAAAAATGATATAAATTTACATCATGGATGAATATGGAAAAATAATTATGTATAAGATTAAATATTAATATTTAAATATTTTTTTTGGTTCTAGGAAGATAATATTAATATTTAAAGTCATTATTAATATATAACCTTTTATTTGTTAAAAATAACTGAAACAATATCATCACCAATTTCCTCTTCCTGAATAATAACTAAAAATATCATGGAATGAAATTATAAATTTACAAATAATTATGTAACATATTATAAAAAACCGTAAATAATATAGGAATTATGTACTTTGTATCAAAGAACAGGGTTCTATATTGACATTATAAATCACGGGTGAAATAATCAAAATTACAAACATTCAATGATGAAAATAAATAATAAATAAATAATAAATGTATAATAAATGATCATAATTAAAATATATAAAAATTTAATATATATTAATAAGGAAATTAAATAGGTCATTAATATTTTTATGTTTATTATACATGTGGTTAAAGAACTTTCAATGAATTTGAGTGTAGAAGTAAGGGTTTTTTCATCTCAATCATATTTATTGGAGACATGTTCAATATTCATAACTTATTTTAATTTTTTTGGTGTATATAATACCACATGGATGATTTTTTAAATTAAATTAATTTTATTTAAAAAATACAGCACACGTTATATTTTCATGGGATTTCTATACAAGTGTATCTAATGTCGTAAGGGGTTTTCTTGACTCAACTCTTTTCCTTCAGTTATAATCATTCATCTTTTAATATGGTATTACAAGATTTTTTTATATACAATGATGATATTAAATTTTATTTCTTAATTATTTTCTTTATAATTTACATTTTCATACAAATTTATTATTATTTGATGGATTTATTTCTTCATAAAAATATGATATTGTTAAGAATAATTCCCATCCTCTATAATAGGAATTTCTCTTTCATATATATATATATATATATTATTTCTCTCAACCAATGTTATCCTTTATTATTTAGAAACATAAATATGTACAATATATTTTTATTTTCATACTTCTCTTTACCTCTTTTTAAAATGAATCATTATTACTCTTTTAAAAAGGTGAGTTTTAATAAATATATATTAAAATATTGAAAATGAATTTATTATTATGATTACAAATTTTATCATACACTTAACATTTTTAAACTTAAACACTATTTCATTTCAAGGTTCCATTATTTGGATTTATTTTGAATTGGGGTTTTAAAATTATTTTCATGTTATCCTATTAAAAACTTTTTTTGAAAGTAGATCATAACTTCATCTATTTATAACAATGTTAAAAAATGTTTTCAAACAAAAAACTCTTTTCATGGGTTATCTTTCATTTTATTATTTCTTGAAAAAAACTATCTATTTTTCATTTATGTTTTATGAATCAAAATCTAGACAAATTTATGAAGTACTCCATTTGATATATTGAATTTTTGGTATAAATATATCTAATTCTTGGTGTCATTTTATGTCATTCCATTTGAAAATGTTATAAAAGACACTTTCTTCCCATGGTATTTTCATGATATGATGATTTATTTAATGCGTCACTCTTATGGATGATTATTATATAACCGGTGGGGTCATATATCAACCTCCAATGCATTCATTATGGTTCTAAATCTCATGATATAATTATGGGAGATGAGTTTTGATGCTTGCTCCACTGTAGTAATCAAGTTGTGATACATGGTCCCTTAAGTTATGGGAATCAGGTAGTGATTTTTTCTCCACTATGTTATGGTAATTATACTGAGAACCATATTTTTCATATATAAATATTACAACTCATTATATGGAAATTCAGTAGATAAGATTATGCTCCACACTAGGATCGTATAGGTCTAGTTTCATTGGAAATTTGGAAAAATAAGTGACTTTTTAATAGGGGATCTACTTCACATCCCCCTAATCGCTTCCTAACTAGCACCGTTATTAGACGTATCATTCATAAAACAATTCTTCATAATATATGGAAAGGAAACCTAAGAAAGGGATAAATATGATGCATAGTAAGGGTAAACAAAGGAGATATCAATGATCACTTAAATATAACATGAGAATCATGAAATGATAACATGATCATAACATTTGAAAACCATACCCTTCATATCATATAACATAATATTTAGTCATGGTATAAATATTGATAGTTCATAATACATGAATCATAAAGGAATTAAAAACCATGATCCATGATAACATAACATTAGAATAAGACAAAAGGTTTTGGCATATAAATAAGTATAGAAACTCATCACCTTAGTAGTCAAGGTTCACTTCCATAACTATCATAGTGGATTAACATCACACCCCAAACCATCACAATAGTCAATTTTCACTCCCAATACCATCGTAGTGGATATAGTCCCTTATTGAATTGGGTTCACTCCCCAATATAGCCCTTTTTATCTCATTAGATATTCATATTTACGTGATTAATTGAAGGGATATATAATTCTGGTCCAACCCGTAACCTAATGAAAAATATAATTATGTATACCATAAGATCAAACAACATTAATCATGTCCTAACTCATGAAAAGAAATGGGTTTCATAAACATTTCTTTATAACATAACCAGTGGAAAATAAACAGGTTTAAAAAAAGTATTATTATCATAATCATAAACCATCCAGAGAAATAATAAGGATGGTATGATTATATCATATCCCTAATAAATAATAAGTAACATAAAATAATTCCATATTAGATTAAAATTACTATAAATGTTCACTTTATTTTTTTTAAGAAATACCCCTTTCACATTGAAATCACTTCTTTAAAATCTTAAAATTTCCATAAAATTATGGAAAATTTTTATTTGAAAATAACCTTGTAAAATTATTAAGTAATCTTCAAATCATTTGGTGGTCATGATGGTGGGAAATTGTATTCATGCTATATAAGTTTAAAGAAAACATTCCTTTCATACTCTTATAAAAAAAGTCAAAAAGGACTTCATTTGAAAAAAAACAAGAAGATTCCTTTTAGAAATTTTTTTCAAAATACAAGGGTAAAAATTTATTTAAAAAACATAATATAATATTAAGACAAATTATTTTATAAAACATAGATATGGAAGATAAAGGATTTTCAACCAAAGAGATAAATAATGTAGTTTTTTCCTTAAAAATATTCTTTTTAGTATTTTGAGTTCTTAAAGGAAAGAAAATGAAAGTAAACAATTTATTATCTAGAAATAAATATATGAGAATGAAATTCATTATATTCAGGGGAGTTATAACAATAAATTTCAATATTGGAAAATTAATCACAAACAATCCTGACAAACAATGTAAATATAACATAAATCCCATACCTCGAGACCAACTTATTTTAGACATGTTCACTCTTATATAATAAATATAATTTTATTATAAATATATTAAATAACTATACTCATATATATCATACCTAAAATTATTTACTTATACCCATTAATAACCCATTTATTAATAATTATTTATTAAGATAACTCTTTTAGGTGATAACTAATTCGTTTTTCATATATGTTTTGCTTCAGTAGTTTTGGTCCTTGTAATTCGATTATGGTTCCATAATATCCATAATTATAATAATGATAAAAAAACCATATATATTAATTATATATATATATATATTTAGAGTCATCTATAAAATATAAAGATAGTAAAAATTAATCACAACGTTCATGGAGACGGTAAGACATACGTACAAATGAACGCTATTTTCACTTTCCAACAGATACAAATAAAAAAAATGTTATAGAATAATTATTATATAATATATATATATAAATCACATATATTCATTAAATATATCCTTATTACAATCCATATAATGTGTAATAGAAAATGAATCACATCACTTCATGAAGGTGGTAGTCTACACGTACGAATGAGTGACGCTGTTGTTTTCCAACATATTGGAATGTAAGAAAGTAGATATTATATTATCAATAAAGAGTCATAATGTTTTTACAAATATAATATATAAACATTGAACCAATCATAATACCCATCCATAAAATATTGTGATTAAAAATGAAATATATCACTATATGGAGACGATAAGACGTAAATAAGAACGATCAATGCTTTCACATCTTATTTGATGGCAATGAGTGTGGATAATGTATGTTTAATAATAATAATAAAATTTAAGTTTATTATCTCTTCTTTGAAATAAATCCTTTATATCTCCTCTTAAGGATACAAGGGTTGGTATTTTAGGAATAAAAACAAATCTATAATTTTTATATATAAGTTTATAATATAATTTTTAAGGGTTTAGTTGAGTTATATAGCTCAAAGTAGTGTAGAGAAAAGAGGGAAGCTGTGACCATTTATAAGGGAGTGAAATGACACACTTGTAATTATTAAAAATATTAAAATATAATTAACTTATTGTTAATAAAAATTCTTATTAATGGAAAAATATTAGAATAAAAACTATATAATTTAGAAATATAATCAACCAATGAAATCATGAAATGTTTTGGTGTCATTTTAAATCTTATATTTTTTATTAATACCTTAACCATTTTGAACATAACTACGATAACAACTATTTCACTTCTAAAGGTTAATAATTTTATAATAAATTGAATAGTGACTCATAAATGGAAAATCATTAATATTTTAAACCATATTAAAGTAACCTGGATAAATATAAAATTTTTAGGAATTTTCTATCATCAAATAAAATATTATTTATTATAAAAAATTATTAATTTCAATTTTGGAACCATTAATTTAAATTGACTATAAAAGAACTAAGAAAAACCCGGAGTTAGAATATAATCAATTAACACAACAATAATTTGTTATATTCATCTATACAATTCATGATACATTATAAGTCACTCAAATTATATTATGTTTAATATCATTTATTTTATTTTTATTTTTAATTGAAGAAAAAGTATGTTAGAATTTCATAAGAATTTATGGAAATTATATAATGAATAAATATTAGAAATAAATTAACACAAAAAATAATTTAATTATTCTCAAAATAACTTTTAAATATTTTTTAACAACTTTCTTTTGCCCTTATAATAACACATAAGAGATATTTAAAATCAAGAGAGTGGAATTTTGTATTTCTCTTTCCTTTAAATATTATATAGATATTTCTCACAGAAAATTATCCCTTAAAAAAATAAATTTAGAGCCTAAGGTGATAAGTGTAAAATTAACTTCATCCAATAATAATTATGATGAAAAAAAGTGACATTGACAACTAGTTTTACCAAAGGTTAACTTGATTTTTCCCTTTACTAGGGCGATAAATTTTACCATAGAAACTATTCATAATACCTAAAGAAAGGGAACTATTTACCAAATCTAGTCCTCAAGATTAAAAATACTAAATCAATTTTTTTTAATTTAATTTCATTTAGTAGAATGAATTAATTTTAAAATATGTTCCCAAAATTCAATGAAAACCATTTTTTAGAAGAAATACATTTTAAACATAAAAATAAATTTATTACTATATCCTGCCTCGAAAAAACATTAGTTGAATGTTAAATTTTTTTAATGAGTATATAATATATAAATTTCATTAAAATAATTCACCAATAGTGATTAATTTAATTTCTCAAGTTAATAAAACATATTGCGTGCATATAAATAATTTTTTTCAAAAACCATATCCTTTATTTTTCAAATGCTTTTTATTTTACATTATAATTAATTGATAAAAATTGAATTCATTTTATTAATTATTTTTTCAAAATTTAGTTAGTACTATTCATACCTACAAATTCAACAGATAGGTTATAACAGTAATATTAAATATTAATATTTTAATATTATTTCTAGGTTTATTTATACTCAGTGTTGCATGTATTTCAAGATATAAAAGTAATTTAATTTATTTGAAATGAAATATATAATAAAATATAATGATGTTACATTCTACCCCCTTAAAATTAATTTATAAATTTAAATTACATCAACCTAATAAAAAAGGATATCTCTGTTTCATCACATCCTTAAGATCCCATTTAGCGTCTTTGAATTTCTGATTCCACTAGAGAACATTAACTTGGTGAGTAGTCTTATTACATAACACTTTATCTCTACTAAACATGATTTTTATTATTTGTTCTTTATATGAAATATCATGATCAATTAATATCATGATCAATTTTTTATGACCAATGAGTCCAGCAATGTGATTAATCAATTATGTACTTAATCACGAGTGATACATGGAACACATTATGAAAATGATAGGGGTTTGGTGGATTTTATAAGTTCTAAAGTACCATACCTTCTTGTTAAATAATTTCAAAGGGGAAAATATACTTGGGGATTAGATTTCACTTCTTTCTAAATCTCATTATCTTATTCTATGGATAAATTCACAAAACAATTTCTCACTAACTTCATACTCCATATCTCACTAATGATTTTAGTATAAATTTTATATTGTCTATGAGATTACATGATGTGTTATTGAATACCATTGACTTTCCCTAACATTTCTTTATATATCTCAAGTCACAATAGCTTTATTTCTCCCACTTCATCATATAAAATTAGAGTTCTACACTTATTTCTATAGAATTAATCATAGGGAGCCATTTGAATTCTGGAGTGAAAGTAATTATTATAAGAAAAATCATCTTGAGGAAATTATTGATCCCAAATAACTTTAAAATCCATATAATAAGATCTCAGTATATCCTATAGGGTTTTACTTTTTCTCTCAGAATGATCATCTATCCGAGGATGATAATATATATTAAAAATAAACTTTGCATCCAGAGTATTCTAAAGACTTCTCTAGAACTTAGAGTTAAATCTCAGATTCTGATCATATACAATAGAATGTGGTACCTTATGAAACATTACTACATTCTTAATGTATATTCAAGAAAGCCGATAGATAGAAATATTCTCTCATAATAATAAAGTGTGATGAATATTTAAGGCAATCAAATATAATCCAAATAACATCATGACCCTTGGACATTTTGGGGGGTCTGATGATAAAATAAATGGTGATGTTTTCCCATTTCCATTCTAGTATGGGTAATGGTTTTAACATCCCATTTAACTTTTGTATCCCAAAAATAACTTTCACACATACCAAGAACCGCGATATATACTTTTTAATATCTATTTTCATGTTTTCCCACTTGAAATACTCATATATATATATATATATTCATTCTTCCTAGATGAATAGATAATGATAAACCATGTCCCCATCAATAGCTCCTACTTAATGTCTAGTATTTATGAGAAACATACATATTTTCTAAAATTTATTATTACATCACGTTCAAGGTTAGATCAAAGAACATTTCCCTTATTCTTTTTAAGCTCTAAATCTTCCTAATGCACCTATTTTATCATTACTTGGATAGATGGTTGAACATTCATATGATACATATAAGATTTATCCCTTTTTTTGATGGTTTATAGATCCATCCTTATAATATATAGAAATATTGTATCTTTTTATGGTCCTCATCATAAATAAGATAACACGATCCCTTCGAATTAGATAATCTGAAACCTTTTTTCTTTCTAAGGGTGGTAATGTATTAAGAAATCATAATATTTAATCAAATTTAACCATCTTCCCTTGTGAATTTTCATCTCTTTCTGAGTGAATATATACTTTAAAATTTTATTATTAGTATATATATCACACCTTTTCCCATAAATATAATTCCTATATACATTTAATTAAAAATTTACCATATCTAAATCTAAATAATTAGTTGGGTATTTTTTCTTATAAACATTCAATTTTAACAAGGAATAAACTATAAACATATCATTCTGCACAAGGATTTATCCTAATACCTTCTTTAATGCATAACTATAGATCACAAACCCTTCCCCACTATATTATAATATAAGGATAAATGTGTTTACTAGAATTCTCTTTAGTTCCTAAAAATTTTATTAATACTCATCTATCAAAAGGAACCTAAATATATTCTGAGTTAAATTGGTGAGTGGATTAGATAATCATGATAATTTTTTGGAAAGCGTGGATAATAAAAAATAAAAGTATGGATCCCAGTCATAATTGTCAGTCTTAACCCTCAATTGATGATATTCAGAATGAAGGTCAATTTTGGAAAAGTATTGAGCTCCATGCAATTGATTAATCAAGTCATCAATACGGCATGGAAGATACTTGTTCTTGGTTGCGATCTTGTTATGTTATAAATAATCAATTTAGATTCACATTAATCCATATTTATTCTCAACAAATATAATAAGATCACTTTAAGGTGATGGACATGTCCAAATTAATCCCTTCTCAAGATCCTCATATTGTTTCTTTTCTAATTCTAGAAACTCAATCAGATCCATTCTATATGGAATCATTGAAATATGTGTAGCAATTGGTATGAGTTATATTCAAAACTCAACATCACGATTTAGTGGAAGAATATAAAATCTTCTAGAAATGAAAAAAATAAATCCCAAACAATATCCATATATTCGATGTTGATTTTCCCACCAACCATTTGAGATATAAACCCCCTTTATATAGAAATCAATACCCATATAATAAAATCATTTTCCATAAGAAGTTCATTTTTATCATAACACCAATAAACAATCATAGGTTGGTTCGGAATTTCAACCATGACACACCTTATTTAGAAATAAATGTTTTATTTATGTAAGTAAATCTAATCTGTACATAAGATAACATCAAATTTAACCAGGGTGAGAATAATAAGATTTTTAGGAAGCACATTCCCAAAAACTTCAACTCGAGAATTATCATAGACATGATATGTAATTATCGTACCATTAGGGGGTTTCAATAATAATTCAATATCTAACCATTGAGGTGGTACTATGATACATATAGAAAATTATTTAGATATAAAAGACTTGTAGATCCAAAATCAAATTTGACATCAACAGTTCTAGAGTGGATGGTAAGTATACCCTTTTAAACTTTTTTATTATACCCCTCATAAGCAATAGTGATCACATGATATTTCCATTTATCTCTAGGAATAAGATGTGTTTTATGTTAATCATTGTCATTAACCATATGATTTTATCACTGGTTAGTATAATTCCTATACCCCTTACATATAAATCACTAGAGTGTGTCAGTGGTGTATTCTATGAAGATTTCCCTCTATTCGAATCATTAACTAACTTCTTTCCATCACTTCGACATCCCAGAGCCTAATGTCCTTCTTTCCATACATAAAACATTTTACAATTCCCTTAATCCAATTTCCTCTATGTTTCCTTCCCCACTTTGAGCCTAAACGAAAGATTATATTCTTCTATCAATGGTTTTTATAATTTCCTTTGAATTAAAATTTTATATTCTTATCAAAACCATGATATTGATGAGTAAATTCAATCTCCATATCCATGCTGATAGAATATTGAATTATTTCTTCATAGCTAATGAATTCAATTATGGTTAACACCCTTCGTAAACTTGGTTTTATACCACTAAATAATTAATCAAACTTAATTTTAGGTTGGATGATAATACCAGAAGAATACCTTTTAGGTCTTGTGAAACTTTACTCAAAATTACTAATAAATTCATCATCCTTATTATTTATCCCAATTAATCCATTATCTATTTTAATACAATGAATAAAAGGAAATAACCTATTAAACAATAATGTCATAAAATCATCCCACTCTATGGAGTCAATTTTTTTTCCTTGTGTTCTTGATAAGAGTCCACAATTTATCTTATTCACCTTACAAAAAATAAAAAACCAAGATTATTTTTTCATAATCCAAACACTAGTGAATGAAAAAAATCCTTCCAATGGTATTAATTGATTTTTTTGAAACTAGTAGATTAGTGGAACAACTAAAATAAGTTGGAGGTTGCCTCATGAATGACTCAACATCACATTATTCCCACATTTTCTCATTTAGAAGTTCAGAGTGATTCATATAATGATATAGTTTTATAGTTATAACAATGATATTTTTTATTCCGTATCCCATAAAAGTCTGTTTCTCTAGAAGAAACTTATTGTATTGTCTATCACATTCAACATTAAAATGATTCCCTTAGGTTAAAACTATTTACCATGACCCAAAATCATAATGTGAGAAAAAATATTCATAGTGGTAAACTACATAATAATTAAAAATAAATTATGGAATGTATAAATCAATACATATTATTTTCTATTTATGAAAACTTAATTTTAACCTTGTAAATTCATGTAAATCATTTATTCAAATCCTTCATAATGGTTTGTAAGGAAAATATGAGTTGTCCATGAATATCCCCCAGGAGTGTCAAATTGGGTGTACTGTAAGGGAACACTCACCATTCACCAGAATGATATATGAGATATAATCAACCAACTCTTTTCATGGTTACTACCCCTAGATTAATCTGTTCTAAAATTATTTCCAATTATAGTATTCAGTTAATGTTGTTTTTCCAGGAAAACCGAATTCATTTCTTTACTATAACTTAGAATCTTTTCTTATACAAAGGATTATCCTAAGGCTTATCACTAATTTTTTCTCATCCCAATTTCCAAAGGTAACTAAAACTTACCCTAATACCAACTACTATGACCCATCATTTTCATACACAAATATTACATATTATTTGGTGAACATTAATATATAATATTATAATCCCCAAAAAAATCATATAGGTTTAGTATTATTGGAAAAATAGACACAAAAGAAACTTGTTTATAAGATATATATATAATATCACATTAAGTTATTTATAACATGAACCCTTCTTAAAAAAATCTTATATGAAACCTCTCTTTATAACATGGGGAAAGGAAACAGAATAAGGGTGATATCTAATTATTATTAAGGGTAAAAAGGGAGATATCAAAGGTAAATTAAGAATAAAAGGAGCATAAGGGTATTAGAACATGATCATAACTTTTTAAAACTATACCCTATAAATAATATGTCATAATCATGAGTCATGGTATAATGGAAGTTAGTTCATAAGACTAGAATCATAATGGAATCAAAGAACACTGGCTAGGTGAACATAACATTTCCATAAGAAATAAGTTTACAACATAAATATAATAAGAGAAAATCATTTCCTTAGTAGTCAAGTCTCAATTATGAGAATATAATATTTGATTTTGTTCACTCCCAAAATAATAATAGTAGTCAAGGTTCACACCCAAGACTATCATATTGAATAATGTCCCTTACTGAACATGGTTTACTACCCACTACAATCCAATTTATCACATGAGATATCCACATTTAACCGATTAATTCAAAGGAAATATAATTCCATATTCTCCCATCAAATAATGATTACCCTATATATGTGTGACATCAGATCATAAAACATTAATAATATTTTAACCCATGAAAAGGAATTGGTTTCATAAAAATTTCATCATAGCATAACCCATGGAAAAGGAATGAGTTTCATAAACATATTTTCATCACAATCACAAAACATATAGAGAAATAATAAGTACTTCATCATTGGAAATTATCCTTATTAAATAATAAGTAATATAAAAGGATGTTAACTTAGATTAAAATTCTTTTAAATGGGGACTTAGAATATTTCTTGTAGAAAATACCCTTTTCACTTTGAAATGTTTTCTTGAAAATAAAAAATTTTACAAAATATTATGGAAAAAATTCTTTGAATATAACCATGGAAACTTATTAAGTTTCTATAAATTATTGAGTTTTCATGATTTTTGGGAATTCCATTTATGTCGTATAAGTTAAATGAAAACATTCATTTCATACTCTTGTAAAAAAAGTTAAAGAGTACCTATTTATAAAAATGAAAAGATGATTGCTTTTAAACTATTTTTTATAAAATTAAATCATGAGTAAAAAGGAATTAAAATAATAATAATATATTATCAAAAACCTATTTAATTTTTTTTAGAAAATATGAATATGGAAGAAAATATATTTTTGACCGAAAAATGAAATAATGTGAAATTTTCCTTAAAAACATTATTTGGGTCTATTGAGTTCTTAAAGGAAGTAAAATGAAATGAAAAAATGTATTCTGGAGAAATAACCATATTAGAATAAAAATAATGATATAATTGATAGGTAGATCATAAAATTTCATCATCACAATCTTAATCATAAATAATATCGATAAACTATGTGATTGTAACATAAATCCCTTATATCATGTATGAATTCCTTTATATATGATTGAAACTCTTGTAAAATAAATATATATTTAATATAAATATTTTAAATATTAATAATAATCTATATCATACCATATATGTTTTACTTATAACATCTTATCACCCATTTATTATCAATTCTTTATTAAAATCACTATTCTGGGTGACAACTACTTCATATTTCATGTATATTTTGGTTTGGAATTTTTGGTCCTTGTACTTTGATCATGTTTCCATAATTTCAAATTTTTTAATCATGATATAAATATAATATATATTCATTATATATATATATATGTTTAGATTAGTCTATAAAATATAATTATAGAAAAACTAATTACACCATTCGTAGTGACAATATGCTATATATATGGAAGAATGCTATTTTAAATTTTCTATGGATGGAAGAAAAGATAGGTAAATAATAATTAACCTTTTCAGAATCATTAATATATAATATATATCAAATATATTCATTAAATATATCTTTATTATCATCCATGTAAATAAGAAATGAAAAAAAATAACCACATTACTTTGTGGACGTGGTAGTCCACACATACACATGAGAAATATTATCATTTTCCAATGAATTATAAGGTAATATTGTAGATATTATATTATCATTATAGATGTAAAAATATATTATAAATATAATATATAAACATTAAACCCATAATAATACCCATCCTTAAAATATTTTGATGAAAAATTAATTTGATCACTCTATGGAGACGATAAGCCGTACATATGCATCCGTGATCCTTTCACTTCCCATTTGATGGGAAAAAGGGTGGATAATGGTGGGTTAATAATAATAATAATAATTCATTATATTTAAGACCCTTAATTTATTATTTTATTTTAAATACCACATATTTATTGAAGTTAAAAGAAGAAGTAAAAAAATAAGTGATCGGTTAAGGTGACTACCTTTTCTTTGGAAGAACTCTGTAAATATCCTCCTAAGGATTTAAGGTTGGTATTTTGGTAATTAGAAAACCTATATAATGTGGAAAATTATGTTTATAAGATAATTGGTTCTGTTTTTTTCAATATATATGGATCAAATTTGTGTTAAGAATAGAGGGAAGGGGTGTCCTTTTATAAGGGAGGGAAAATACACACTTGGAATTATTAAAAAGATTAAAATATAATTTAGTTATTCTCAAGAAAAATCAATCAAAATGGATACAAATTAGAATAATTTTTTTTAATATTGATAAATCTTCAACCAATAAAATTTATACAAGTTTTGGAATCATTTTAAACATTATCTTTTGATTAACCCCTTCATTAACAATTTTTCACCTTAAATACTATAACAACTATTTCAATTATAGGGATTAATAATGTTACCTTGAATAGTCAAGTGAATCATAAATGTAAAAAGAATAATATTTTAAAGTTTATTAAATTCACATGGATCATGATAACATTTTTATGAATTTTAAATCATTTAATAAAATATTACTTAGTATAAAATATCATTAATGAAAATTTTGGAACTATTAATTTAATTTGACTTTAAAAAAACTACGAAAAAGATGGAATTTAAATATAATACATTAAAATAATACTAATATGTTATATTAATTTATATAATTCTTGTGAAACTATATCTCACTAAAATTATATTACTTTTAATATCATTTTTTTATTTTTCTATTAATCAAAGAAGTACAAATTCAGTGTTACATAATAATTTATCGTAATTTTGTAATTAATAAAAATAGGAAATAAATTATAATCACAAAAATATTTTAATTATTATAAAAATAAATATTATTATTCAATCATAATTTTATTTTTTCTGTATGTCCAGAAATAAGGGACATTTAAAAGTAAGAGAGTGACATTTTGTAATTTTCATTACTTTTAAATATTATATAGGTTATTTTAATGAAAAAATTACCATTATAAAATAAAATTTCGAGTCTAAGGTTATAAGGGTAGAATTAAATTCACCCAATAATAATTAATGTGAAAAACATTGAACTTAATAGTTAATTTTATCCTATGTTAACCCAATTTACCCTTTATTGAGGTGATAAATTTTACCATGATTTCTATTCATAATGATTAAAAATAAAAATAATCTCATGTAAAAATTTTGAAATACTAAATCTAAATATGGAATAAATTTTTAAAAAAATTAATATCTCTAAGTGGCATCAATTCATTTTAAAATAAGTTCACAAACAAGATAAAAATATTTTTAGAAAAAAATATGTTTTTAAGCATAACACTGGATTTATTCCTATCTCGTACCTAGAAAAAATTTTAGATGAATATTAAAACATTTGATTGAATATATAATATATGAATTTTATTAAAAAAATTCAACAATAGTCATTAATTTAATTTATTAAGATGAAAAACACATTTCATGAATAGAGATAGATTTTTTTGGAAAAACAAATCCTTTATTTTAAAATGTTTTTTATTTTATTTTCTAATTAATTGATAACCAATTAAATAATTTAATCCAAATTTTTTTCATAATTTATTTAGTCCAATTCATCTCTGATAATCCAAATTCTAGGAGATAATTATGAAATTAAATAATAATATTTTATTATTATATTATAGTTATTTTAAACTCGGTTTTCCATGTATCAAAATCTATTGAAGAAATTAAATTTATTTTCAAATAAATATATCACAAATATCAGGTTGTTACAAATCAGGTAGTAATTCATTATCCACTTTGTTATTGTAAAATTAGTGATTCCTACTCTATTATGTTATGATTCTCTATGATTATGTTTATGCTTATGCCACATTTCTTTATTATGTTCTCCTGTTATTCCCCATAGATTATGATTATTTTATCATGATTACACACTATTATTCCATGGAATATGATTAATAATTTTAGATTACATGACCTTATATCACGATTTATGACTTTTTGATAACTTTTATCTTACCAGGTGTTTTATATCACCACTTATTGTGTTTTCTATTCCCTATGATATGAATATGAGTATAAGATATGAGTTGTTTAGAAAGAGGTATAGTATGGTATGATTATAGAGAAATTTTAAAAATAGTATTTAATAATATTTTTATGTATTTAATATCAAAATACCCTAAACCTTTGGGTTTTGGGGTTATGTGATTATTTTTGAGATTTAAATTTAAAATTATGACAATGATGATAAATATATGTAAGTTGATCTTGGGTAATATCACTTGGTATCAAAACTAGTACATAAAAAATTTCTTTATCACCAAACCATATAGCGTGGGTCTAGGGTGCATTAAGAAATACACCCAATCCCATATTTCTAATAACTAGCCCATTCTAAAAATAACATCATAAGTTCTAATCTCCACCCTAAAGAGGTCCTAAGAAAATATATCTCTGTCGAGTGTAAGATATCACTAACATAAGATAAGAGTGAGAGAATGATCACCAGTGATAGTTTTTTCAAGAAATATAGATTTTACTAGGGGATCTAATATAATCACTATTTCATTAGTAAAGGATACAAATATAAATAAATAAATCACATAAATATAGATGAGTATGATTATGAAAGTAGAAAAAACACAAATCGCACATTTAACTTTGTATGGAGCCTCCTACTTGAATCCTTACATCACCTACATCAAACCTCTACCCTAAAATCCTAATGCTTTTTCTTTTAATGTTATTCTCAGTATCAAGTGTTGTGGTAGTGGATAAAATCAATTTCTAATCCTAGATGCTCCCACAAAATCATATAATCTCCCATAGCCACCTCTATGAGGGACAACCTTTCTACCTCAGGGCCTTCCCTGATATATGTGTTGTATCAATCAGAGTGTTATATACATAATTCAACCATATAAACACTCTACTTCCTATATAGTGATTAAAACATAATATAGTTTTCCTTTTTTTACACAAGAAAAATAGGCTTGATTCTTAGGCTGGGTGGAACCTATCTGAGGTTCCTCAACAGTATACCTCTAAGTCCAAGATCATGAATGAACCTGATTATGATTAAAATATCATGTTAGAGACCATAATCTAACTGTTTTAAATTAATATAATATTTAAAAATACTTAATCATCTTTATCACTTGTCTATAACTCTATAATAAAACTCTCGATCACTAAAGAACACTCCAAAACACCAAAATTGATAGGAATACACAAACTTATGATATGAGCCTAAATATATTTCTAAAGTCCATGATAAAACATCTAATCTCAAATATAACCATAATAGATCATATCGTGAGAGTAAAACTTGAGGTATTTGAATCTGAAAATATACCAAGACACTATCATTCTACCAGATTGGTGGTCTAATATCTCATAGACTTGCACCATCCTCAACATCACTAGACAGTTTCCCTATCTAAATAAGATCTTGAATTTTTGGAAGGGTATAATAGTCTCATAAAAAAATTTTAGATCATTACAAATTAATGATATATTATTACATGAATAATAATCATAGTAAGAACCACTATATAATTGAAAATTTTAAAACCAGACATATTATGTGAGAAACCGACTCCAACCAATCATCTCTTTCTTGAGGATCCGAATCACCTCAAAACATAGTAGGTCTTTTCATCTGAAACTTTTGAATCCTGCTTAACCATTGAGTAGTCTTATCCTACTCTGTGGGGGTTTACTATATATGTTGTGGGTGAGTTTCCATCTATTCAGTAGGTGGTGGATCAAATATCTACTCTGCAAGTGGGGAAAAACACCTCCTTATCAAGTCATTATTTTGAAACCTCTTTATTAAAATGATCAGTGAATGAATTCTAAATTTATACAAAACATTCATTATTAACCTACCTATAAATCCAAGATGACTATCTATAATGCAAAATCATATGTTTAAAAAGAATAACCCATGAATATTCAACAATATTTTTATTATCTGATTCAACAATGGTATGAATAGAAACACATCTGAAACACTACCTAATACATGTACCACCCTTTTTAATCAATGTAACTAATGTATTATAGTTTTGAGTTAACTAAACGGTTATTAGAGTCTGGGTGAAAGGATACATCACCCACCCAAATCAATCACTAGGTTACATAGCCTGTTAATTGATATAAAGGCTCCTTAACACCATTTGATTAAATATCCCAAACCTGTCCTCATAAACTACTAACTCCAAAATCCATCTCTAAGACTCAAAAATATCTGATTCCATTATGATATGAAACAACCTATTGATAACTCTCCCTTTTTAGTAGTAAGTTGAGTGATCCACCCCAATCCTTCATAAGATAATCAAGGGGTTAGTTACAAGTACCGAAAAGGAACATCACATATATGGGGGGCTTTAGCCTATAAACCATCACATAACCACACATACCCAAAAAAATTTATAAAAATAAAAGCCTATTTATTTGTATATATAAACATGTTTGTGTGTGTTTGAACAATCAAAGTACAATGTTCATGTACCAAATAGTAGCTATCCCAATTATCTAACAGAAACCAAGGCCAATATTAATGGGGAAAAGTCAAGGACCAACACCCATAGGTAAGTAAAAACCTTAAATAATTAAAATAGATGAAATACATGGCATGAGAAAATGACATGAGCACCATAAAAAACTAACCCCACTAATATCCTCTAAATACCATCTTTACTAGCACCACATCCTTTGTATCCACCACCAAATTATGTTTCATATGTACAGACACAACACATGTGAGAACAATGCCTATGTGGGTGTGAGAATAAATATACCTAGTAGGATTCCTTAAGCACATGAGGGAAAACAAGATATCAAGTCATATTATCATGATTAACCTTGAATTGCTTTAAGGAAACAAGGACCTAATGTCATATAGTTCTTCAATATCTACAGCTCATCCCCAAAAAATACATACAGTGAAGGAAACTCAAAATACCCAGGGCACTACAAAACCAACAAACCTGAAATTAATCACTTTCATTACTTCTACATTATCCCTTAGTAGTAATAGTAGGGTGTTTGTACATTTATGAAGAGTGCACATCAGTTGATGTGTTATCTACCCCTATAAAGGACCTGTAACTCATTATGTGTTATATAAATACAAAAATGGGGTTACCTACTCAATAATTAGGGGAGCCATAACCCATTATTAAGGGATGTTACATACTCCACTAAGTACATGGAGGACCTATACCATATAATCGATAACCCACCATGGGAGTTACTAACCCTATGTTTTCTCCAATTATCTCACCCACTATCTATAATTTTCCCTATGAAAATATATTGCCTCAATTGATTTAAAAACATAGAAAAAATAAATGGATGATAAAGATATATGTACCAATATGTTATATGAGAATAATTACATAGAATGGAGTGCTCAAGTATTAACAATAGACCAAATGGTGAGGAAATATAAAGAATACTAAGAACTATCCAGTAAACGACATGTACTCTGGAGTAAAAAACATCTAGGCCTCAATAATAGTCATGTAAATGACTTCATGATATAATTAATTTTCAATTTATCTTCATGGAATTTCACAGTATGGTAGATAGTGTTTGAGACTATCTAGTAAGTTTAATGTGTACTATCACATTATTCCATTTTTTGTACTCAAAGTACATGAAATGTACTTTATGACATCTGGTGTGTAGAACCACGTGGGTTAGTTAGAATATACACTACACACATTCCAAGACATCTCACCATATATATATAGTCATTTTTCTACAACACATGGTGTGTGGGTATAATAAATTAACATTGAATATACTCAGTTGCACACTGAGGCATGCATCCTCAGATACATGACATGTTAGCTAGGGTCATACTTGGTGTAAAATTTATAGAAACACATAAAACCTATAACCATGAGGTACATAACACATGATGTGTATTCCAAAAAATTATATACAATGTAATCTATAATTCCATAACTAGATTATGCTATTCCCCATGATTTTCATCATAACCATGACTATTGCCTCCACCTACAACTACACATCCAGTTCCAGCTGAGTGAAACACTGCTAGAGGCTTCATTGCACCTCGTTGGATCTTTACCAACATCCATCATCACCACCATTCATCAATCCCAAATTGATCAGTTAAAATTATATCCAAGACCCTCATTGAATAACTTCCAAACCTCCAACTACCTCATGAATGCCTTAATCACTTACTGCTCATTATCATTGAGCTACTTAACAATGAATATACCAAATCATGAAGAATGTGGATGAGGAAATCAAAGGATTTCGATTTTTGGATTTTTCAAAAACCCAAACCAGGTTTAGGTTCATACTCAAAGAAGAAGAAAATGGGATGCAAGAATGAAAAAAATAATTTAATAAATAATTGTTTTTAGAATTTTTATTCATTCATCACCTTCCAGCATTTTTTGTCATCTTTTATCACATAGTGAAAAAATACCCCAAAGAATAATAATTACAAAGGTAATAATAATTTTATTATTAATCAATTTATAACACAAGGAAAAACCAACATCAATCATAAAAAAATCTTTATTGTTAGACCATAAATAAATTCCCAATGAACATAATGTATCAAAATTATTTCCACGAATATAATTTATGCCAATTTTCATTATTGATGAACAAGGTCAAGCGGATTAAATAATTTTACCACGTCAATGGTGAATAGATATTTCAACAGTGATTTTACCTTGATCGGATTTCATCATTGAAATCAACTCGAAAAATAATTCTATAACACACTAAGAATGAGACAAAATATCTCGATTATTTATCACCATATATGATAAAAAATCACATGGAAAACCTCATAAAAAATATTTTTAGATATGTGTTGGGTAAAAGTTGATAATGATGGAATTTTAAATAAAAACTTGAAATTTCTATATCAGGTCCCCAAAACCTGAATAAAAAAAGTATACATATTCTAGGATGAAATCCCCATTCAAAACACAACCACATTGTTTGAATTTCTATTGAAGTCACTTTTTTAAATTTTATTAATCATTCTCATATATGAGATGAAAAATGATAGATTTATTATATTATTTATTTTTAAAAAAGCATTAAAAATGAAAACAATCTATTTTTTGACCACTTATATAAAAAATATAAAAAATATTAAAGTGGAATTTCACAAAAATCTAGGTCACTACAAATAGGGGATGAATGTTAATATATATTGGATAAGAATCAAGATAGTAGTAAAAATTTATGAAAGTGATTGAGATAAAACTGGTAGCTCGGGGGATTAAAAACAATTGAGAAAATATTAGGGAGATATAGAGTGATTGTGATTAATAAAGTTTTATATTTATGATTTACATTCTTTTTAAATATAATTTATTCTTGAATATAACACTCATCACTTTAGAATTTAAAAAACTACATCAACAATATCAACCCATCATAGAATTAAACCCCATACCTTGATAAGACATAAAATTATTTAGAAAGAATAATTAATGAGTTATAGGGCGAGTTACTTGTAATTATAGCTGTTACTATGTATAAAAGAATATATTATGTTAGTGATCACTGAACTATTTCAATAGATATTTCATCCAATGATTGGAAAATGATTCTCCCATAGAAATAAATGATATTGGGACTTATTATCTTAGTATTTTATATTAATCCTAATGGTTTGATGTTTAAAAACTCATAGAGGAATTAATGTAAAAATAATAATAATGTAAAAGGTAAAAAATGGTAGATACATTTATAAAATAGATTAACCCCTATCCTCTTAATAGAGTTTATTAGAAATCACATTAATAAAATTCCCTGAGCTCATTTTGATCATACATGAGGTTAAAAATAATAAAATAATGAAAGTAATGAAGTAGAATAAAAATATAAAATTTACCCCTTTTGACCCCATTTGATCAATATTTATTCTCCATATTTTATTTTACCTTCTAAAAATACATCATTTTTTCTATTTAATATTACCAAAAATATAATATAATACATCTCTATAAAATTCATCTCAGATATTTACATTGGAAAACTCCTATAGATATCATTATTTGAATCCTATATTTTATAAAAATATGACCATTAAAACTCCCTCAAATGTGGATTAAAACCCTCTTGAAATTTGTAATTAATTCACCCATTAAGTTTTCTAAAAAAATCCATATTAATTTTTTTAAATATTCCTAAGATTTTGAAATAGGAAACACTTACATAGCTTCAGGTATCCCATACTTTATCTATTTGAAAAAAAAATATTTCTTTTCATGGAAAAAATATTATATTATTACTACCTATGATATCATCTATTCTTAACTTATAGTTATATTTTATTCATTTCAAAACCTGATCCTAAGTGTTGTGATATAATGATTTGTACCATACAATTAAATCGTAGTTCTTTATTCCTTAATCATATTAAATGACGTTGAAAAAAATTCATCATACATAAATCATATTTAGGGGCTAACCATATAATAATTGATGACTCAATTCAATGGGTTTTTTATGTGGAATAGGTGATTGTGGAAGAATAAAAATATTGATTTATTTTAAATAGTGATCAAGTCATAGTTACTGGTCTACCCTATCTTGTTTAATGTTATGAAAATTCTCCATGGGGTTTTCCATTGTTTATTTGTTATATCAGTCTATCATAAAGGTGACATATGAATCATCTATACAATATTAAAGTCACTAAATAATATTATTTATCATAGATTATTTGATGTGGAAGAGATCAGCTTCATGCACATATTAGGTTATAGTAATGTTCATTTTCAATAATTTTATTATTCCTCACTATAAAAAATATATGATGATGTCACAAAAACATTTTGGTGGTTCAATGAGTTGAGTAGGGAAAGATGTAGAGGTTGATTGGGTTATCAAAGAAAATTTCTCCAGTTTACTTCTTCATTGTTGATCATGAAAAGTTCATTATTGACATGGATATTTTTAACAGTTGAGTTCCCGATCACTTTTTTTTACATTAATGAATCCTAACACTTATTATTTAAACCATTGTTCTATATGATTTAATCATATTGTTTATGATAAACTCTATTATTTTGAATATTCAACCATGAATTTTTTTAGAGTTCATGGTCATTTGAATTAATCTATATGTTTGACTCCAGCTAGTTATCAATGGCTATGACTTGGAAACTTTGTCCATGAAATATATTAAAACCATATTTCAAGTATCTAAATACTTTTAAAATTACATAGGCACCCAAATATTTCAATAAAAATTTATGATTAGATTCAAAATTACAATTTTAACTATAATTTTAAAAAAAGTAAAAATATTTATTGTAACACCTTGTAACATTAGTATGAATTTTCATTTATATAAGACCAATGTGTTCAATAGACCAGAATACATGAAACTATAAATAAAATTAAATAATTTCTAATGAAAATAAATGATGAAATAAATTACAATATAGTTTAATGAAATGTGATTATTAAAGTAAATGATTTTGTAAAATTAAAGGTATCTAATTAACATAAGAGAATATTGTTAATTAGAAAGAAATAGTTTTTATGAATTATGTTAAATTTATTTTGATGAATTTTATCACAAAAATATATTAATAAAATTCAAATGAGGAGTATTGAAATCAATTAATAACATCTAAAAAATAATTATTAACTACAAGAATTAGAAATTTGACTATTCATGGCTAAAAAATGTCTTTCTAAAAAAATTATTTTTAAAATATATTATATGTTATTATTTAAATGATTAAATTTTTATATTTTAAGTATGAAGTTTAATGAAATTATTTTTTTATAATTATATTCAAATAAATTACCATTAACTAAATGATTATTATGTGGTATCTTACACATATAAATTCATTTTTATGTTTAAAAATGAAATTTTATAATTTTTTTTGTTAAATTATATCTACTAATATTAATATTTTTTTCATGTCTATAAATTTAATAAATTAAAATAATTTTAATATTTGGAATCAACAAATGCAATTTTTTATAAGTTAAATTTCATTTTTATTCATAAACATAAGATACCTAGGTAAAATTTAGCCACCATGATAAAATCCAAAATAAAGTAATCTAGTTAAAGTAAGGAATAAATTAAAAATATATAAAAAATTATATATAAATTGATGTATTATGGATTTATAGTGCTCTATTTATCTTATCTTTACTAATTCAAGTTTTTTTATCCACTTTTCTTGAATAATAATTTCTTATTATCTTTATAAATGAGTTTTTAGAAAAATTCCAAAACATATCATTTATTTAAGGAACCCTCCTAAAACCACCTAAAAAACACCTTTAATAATAATTTATCTTGAATACCGACCCATATTTTATTTTTTAAAATCCTATCTCCCTTTTTATAAGCTCTCTTCCCAATAAGGATCCCCATAACCCTCATTTCCAAGGGGCTCTGTAAGAGGAGATTCAAGTCTTCGACATGAGCGTTATATTTTAATTAATTAGTATTCTATATTTTCTTAAAATAAATATTCTGAAACATAATTAATTAATTTAATTAAATGTTTTTAGAGTCATTAATATTCTATAAAAGTGATATTATTACTATACAGTAACATTTTATCACTCATTCAATCATTTTAACATGTCATTGTTTAGGTTGGTTATACCACCTAAATGAACAATGTTATAATGTTTATATCATGAATAGCTAAGAAAAAAATATTAGTAATATTATATACTAATTATTAATTTATTATGTTTTTATAATTATGTAAGTGTAATAAGTATAATTATTTTCTTCAATGAAATAAATTTTTTTTATGGAATTGAAATTTATAATAAAGATATTTTTAGGCATTATATGAAAACCTTTACCACAAGATCCTTAAAATTAACATGGTACTATTGAAATATATCAAAAACATGTAAAAAATCCCCATGAACGTTTTTTGGTGATTAACCCATGAACAAGAAACAAGGACTAGAACTACCAAATTAAAGTATGCGTGGGAAAACCGAACTGTTGACACCTGTATATTAATTTTAATAATAAAATAATAATATGTGGTTAATAAGTAATGATAATTGAATTATATCAAGTAAAATATATAGATATAGGGTTATCATGTAAATTAATAATAAACCAAAATTTAATATATAGGGTGTTAGAGCATGTATGATGAAGAGAAATTCTGAGGTAATAGATTATTCTGAAATCTCACTTTTAATTCATGATTGTTTATATCAAAATTAATATTTGTGGAATTTATATGTAATATATTTGTGAAAAATCATCTATATTATTTTTTTCTTGTTATTTATGTGGTTTACATGCCTTTTTATTATTTCACTTCTATTTGATTCATAATTCCACTGAATAGTTTCTCATGAGTGTAAAAAAACTTATCTCTTTTTTATGGTAGGGAATATTTCTCATCAATTTCCATATTATTAATATTAATTTATGGATTTTCTTATTTACACTTTAATTATTTACTAGGATCTTTTTTTAATTTTAAAATTTATTAAAAAAGTTTTATGAAGAACCTTATTAACATTTTTCATATATTTCATTTTTGAATATCTTTAAAAAAGTGTGAAAATAATATTATTTTTAACATTTTCCACAGGAATGACTTTGCCTAATTTTTTGTTTATTCTTAATTATAAATATTACTTCCTATGTTTTCATTATTTTCAAAAGTAAATTCTATTCCCATTGTTCTATGAGTTTTCCATTTTTAAAATTTATCAAAAGAAAATGATATTTCTTAATGTTTTTCAATATAATCTTCTACCAGTATTATAAAAGTGCTTTAATCCATGTAAACATGATTTAATTATTATAATGATTCATTAGGGATTTTATATAATGGTATTATCCAATTTCTCTATCTATATGTATCATCATCATGATATGTGGTATTTTTTTATGAAACCCATTTCTTTCCCATGGGATAATTATGTTATGATGTAATTGTGAATGTTTTTATGTTCTTATGGAACACACATACAAATGGTTTATTATTGTTTGATTTTTGGGTCCTTTATAGACCTAAAATGAATTGGTTAGATACTTGTATCTCATGATATGGCATGTAAAGGATTGGGAAGTAAACCCAATCCACCATGGGACTCTGTCCATCATAGTTAAAAGGGAATGGAGAGTGAACCCAACCCACCAAGGGACTTTATCCACAATATTATGATGTACTTGAAAATAATCCTCGAAAAATGAAATTATTTTCTATTATTAGGTTTGTGTTATGATTTTTTTCTTCATTATCATTCCTATTTTATTTTTTCATGGATCATGATTATTGAATTATGTCTCCACACCCCTATTACACATGTTTTATGTTATTCCAAATATTTACACCATGACTCTTTGTTTATGATACATGTTTAATTGGGAGTGATTTTTCTATATAATGTCCAAGATCTTTGATTATGTTCTCATACACATATGACAATATTATTTTAACTTATGATCATAAAATGACATCATATATGTTTACCCTTATTGAGAATTTTATCTCACCCATTATTATATTTCCATTCCTTATATTATGAGGAACTATATTACATATGATATTCCTAGAAGAGTATCAAGTGTGATGAATATATGTGGGTGACATTTAAAATGCATTGAAATAAGTTTTTTATGTATCTAATCTCTAAATACACTAAATATATAGTTTTTGGGTGTTATTTTTTGTGATATGTAATGAATATTCAAATAATATAATATAATATGCATGTATATTATGGTTGGGTTGTCTCAATTGGTATTAGAGTGGGGTTTAATTTTTCTTTTGGATTATGTTATAAATAATAATAGTATGGAACTCAAAATAACCTATAATAAAACAAAAGTGATATAGGATGAACCTAAAATGTCATCAGTGGAAATTAAGGTTTCATAATTTATGGAAACTTAGGATTTATTTACTTATCGCATGACCACTTACTCTGATTATCTTATGATACTCATGCTAACCATTTTTATTTTAGTAAGGGAATAGTGACAAAATTATGAAATTGGGGTGGTGATAGGTAACCTCATTATTTAATACACATTATATCTTAGTTTTATAAATTACTTTATATATTGAAAAGTTTATAATATAATTAATTCATATTTAAATTAGATAGATAATGAATTTTTAGTGAAAACTTCCAATGGTGTGATGGTTTCATCCCATCTATAAAACTCTTCTTTGATTATTGTTTGTGTGAATTTTATTTGTTAAAATCTTATATTATACCTTCATAATAATTTAATATGATTTTGGGAATGGATTATCACTCTACATATAAATCCCATATCAATCTTCAGGATTGAGAAATTACATATCATATTGTAAATCAAACCATGGTCTTTGGTTGATGGGATGATGAATATAAACTCCCTATTGATGTTACTTACCATGTATGGGTCATATTACAAATTAATAAGAGATATATGAATAAAATTAAAAGGAAAACCCAATATTAAATAAATTTATATTATTCAGGAACAAATCAACATATCTCTATAAGAGTTTCTTGGTATTCCCTTAGACTGTGAGGTTGAGTTTTCCATAACACTCATAACTGGTGGTATGCCTATATAAAAAATACTTATATAATATCCTTGATTAAATTTTATGAATTAAATAAGAAACTTTAAGAGAATATGGATAAGGTTTTTATATTTACAGGTGTTTCACTATGAGGTGCACCCATCCTCTTTTGTAAGAATAAATATGTACCAATGTGTCTATGTATTGATTATCAGGAACTTAATATGATATCAATCAAGAACAACTATCCTCTATACCATATTAATTACTTTAAATATTAATTATTAGGGCCTAAATACTTCTCAAATATTTACCTTTGATATGGATATCATCATTTAAGGGTGACGATATAGGATTTATCCAATAAAATATTCTATATAATATATAGACACTATTAATTCATAGTGATTCCATTTGGATTTATAGATTTTCCCACTATCTTAATAGATATTATGAATAGAGTATTTATGTATTACCTTGATCAATTTATGTTAGTATTTATAAATTATATTCTCATATATTCCAAGAGATTGGAAGAGCTTGAATACTATATGAGTATTGTGTTGAAGACTCTGAGAATAATGATACTATATTGAAAATTTAGGAAGTGTGAATTATGAATACAAAACGTATCATTATTAGGTCATGTAATAACAAGTGAGGGTATATCTATAGAATATTTAAATTTAAAGTAATAGAATAATAACCCTCAAAAACCATTGTAACTAGGATCCATAGTTATCTTGGATTTCCTGGATACTATCGACAATTTATAGGAAATTTCACATGATTGTCAAATCTATTAACCAAGTTTATTAAAAATATAGTAAACTACATTTAGAAATATTTATGAAAATAAAATTTCATATAGAGTATGTGAGGATTGGTCAATACACCTATATTCACACTATCTTATAGTGGAGAAGGGTTTGTTATTTATAGTGATGTACCAAAAAATATATTGATATATATTCTTGTAATATCTCGTAATTTTCCAACTACGCCTCCCTTTGTGTTTTTTGATATTTTTTATTTTGTGTAAGTTTTTACTCATCCTTAAACCATGGATTTTGTTTTTCATTATGGATACCTATATTTTGAATAAATATAGTGTTAGGTTGTGAGGAAACTTGAGAAAACTAGAGATGATCAATATGGAGAGCCTTTATTGGGGAAAATGACCTAAAATCTAGGGATGCATGTTTTTGTTGAATTAATAGAGTTTGGGTAAATGGGTGAAGTGTTTCATAAGTTCATTGTATGTTAAGAAGCTTTAAAGGGGGTTTGGGTTGTTTATAAGGAAAATAGACTAAAAAATCATATACTGAACACATTCACCCTATATAAATGGATTACATGTCATGTAATGTTTGGGTGTTTTTAATAAAATATTACATGGTGATGGGTTTTTTAGAACATTCCCTTAATAATATTTACACAAAGTGTAACTACATTACATGCCATGTAATTCCCTAACTCTCTATTTTAAAGTATTTTGTGTGGCTGATTTGTTATTCTAACTCACTACTGCCTTATCCTCTCAACCCTCAGGAACATTCCAAGTGACTTTGGAGTTCCAACCCACATTCAAAAACATCCCAATAAGGCCTTTGATTCTTAGTAAGTGGTTTTTGTCTATTTTTCCCTTATCAAACTTTTTCATCAGGCTCTAACAGTGTAACATCTTGACTATGTGTGTTTTTGGTGTTGATCATGATTAGTTTTGATTTAGTAACCTCGTTAAAATCATCTAAACCTTCTTTCTCATAGGATTTTACTGTTGGAAGGATTGTTGGATCATCAGTTAATGGTAGGGGGTCTAAAAGCAACATTATGGATTGATAATTTACAGTTATATAGAATATTGTGATTGATCCAATGTAACATTCACCTAAATCAATTAACCAATGAATGTGAATATTCCTTTTAGTCACTTGGTTTTAATTGGATTTTGACATGGATTATAGATACCCATTGGATAAGTGAACTTGGAATATAATTGAATTTGATAATGGATTAATGTGTGTTTATCCTAACATGATAACCTAGGTCATTTATTGATATAGAATCTATAATTTGTGGATTACTGGTTATTATTTTGACTATTGATCAATTGTGATCTAATTGAAAGTGACATATGAAAGAAAAATAGTAATTAACATAATTAAAAATTGAGGTTTATGATATTATATTTTGATATCCATGCAGCATGAAAATACTTGTGATCCTTGATAAAATTCTTATATATTGGAAATGGATCAAGAAATTGCACACTTATATGTTTTAAAGATGATATTAAGTAGGATCAGGTCAGTTCCATGCTATAATTTTTATAAGTATTTGACTTGGATGTTGTAATACTTATAGGGATTTGAATTGGATGTTGTAATTCTTATAAGTCTTTGACCAAAATTTTTGTGATTGTGTGATGTTTATGGTTATGGTTCGAATGGTTGTAAGACATGCTTAGTGATATTCTGGTATGATGTCGAAGTAAGTTATTTTACCATGGTTATATGGTTGTGGTTGCAATGGTTTCTAAACATGTGTAAAGATATTCCGACATGGAGCCGAAGCAGGTTATTATTGTATTAATTAATACAAATGTTTATCACTTTATTTCATAGACCTATTATTAGACAATTATGTTTAGAAATGGTGGTATCAAGCTATTGAGTTATACTCAAGCCCTATTTGGGTCGTTGTTAGGTACCTGAGTAAATTATGTGGATTCAGGTTTGGATTAGGGGAAAATGACCTTTTTATTGATTATTTTCTTACTAGATGGGTCAAAGTTTAGAGGTGGGACCGGTATGGTGTTTGGTACCAGGAACTGTTGAGTCTTTGTTTGAGTCTACATGTTTTTTTAAAATTTTTTCTTACATTACATTTAATTAAATTCTAGTACATCATTACATTATTCATATTTTTATTTATTGGACTATTCAGTTGAATTTTTTTATTGGTATCAAATTTTTCAATAATTTGATTTCTTTCATTTCTAAGGATTATTTATACTATTATGACACTTCTTACAATGGGGTATAATTTCCCCACTATACATGTCACACCCACACTACTAGTCGGCTTCCTCTAATGTACATGGAGGCACACTTGAGGTCTCATAACCAACCATTTTTTCCATGTGAGAGAGTTTTAGATTGGGGGACGTTACAATGTAGTATTAGAGTAGGTCTTCATTTATTATTATTTACTATTTGGGAAAGGTAGAAAGGAGACTTGAATAAGTTTGGGATTGGTAATGAGCTTGTTCATGGGAGTATCTAACCCATGTATGGGGGAAAATCTGAGTGCCTAGGGATGTGATTGTTGTTTGTTATATTTGGTTGTTAAAGTTGATGTCATTTCACCTTGAGTAATTTACATATTGTGTGAGGTTATTGTTTTATAATGTTATTGTTTATTGATATTTTTACTCATTTCCTAGTGTGGTGAGAGATGTGGATACATGAATAATAATATTTATATAGGTATATATTTACATTCATTATTCATGAAAGGGACACATCTATTTTTCAGGTGATATATACTTTCTTGTTGAACTGTGATACGAGATACCTATTTTATCAGATATATGAAATGATTTGATATTCCAAGATAAAAAACATGTAATCCATGTTTAGAGAGATTATGAATTAGTGGTTCTCTATTATAGTCACCTGTTGAGGTTGACCTTATTGCTAGCCATTTCTATAAGGTGTGCATTTGTCTTGTAGATAAAATTTCTCCTCATAATCTTCAAATTGAGCATCAGGAGAGTGGAAATAAGAATACTCCGAAATTTTATGAACTAGATATTCATATAGTTCTTGATGATAAGATGGATGTTCAGATTCATAATAGCTTCTAGAGGGCCATGTGATCTATAGAAAGGGAGACTATTTTTACTTTGCCTTTGATGTCTAAGATGAAAAGTGACTTTTAGCTACATCATCTGCCAATGTTTACTAGGGAAGGGTTTCCCCAAGTAGCTATGTTATTAATTGAGTTATACCAAACAATATTCAATCATCTTGAGACAATCGCAGTAGGAGGGGATTTCTTTATATATGCTTCGTGGACTAATCACATCGCAATTCACTATTCGATTCCACCCTTACACTGATGTTTCAAACTACTTTTGTAATGAAAATTCAAAATATAATAATAAATTTAACTTCATGTTTTATTCAATTAATGAATTTTTATCACTATTAAAAATGGGAATTATACTTGTTTTGATATTTTCATTAAAGGTGGAGGTGATTTGGAGGGCAGAAGATCATCCAGAAGAAAAATGGGCCAAACTGCATGGCATCCCTTGGACATCTGTCCACTGTTTTGAATAGTACGAATATTCCGTGCATCCAAATGGACTGAAACTTTTTGGGTATCTTAAAAAAATCATTTTCTAAAACTCTTATTAAGAAAACAAAGCTGAATTCGGCTATCTTATGGCCCATACGAACCATTCTATCAAGAGGACAAAATCTTCCATAATTCAAAGCTTTGTTTCGGTCTTTTGACCATATCTCCAAATCAAGTTGTCTAATGGCCTAAGAATTCGACATGGAAACATTTAAGAGGATAGAAAATAACTCTTCCTCTATGGTCAAGTCGTGATATGGATTTATAATATTCCAAAACTGAGAAAAAAATGGTATATCAAAAATAGGGTGCCCAAAACCATGTAACATTTTGGCTATAAAAAGGCACCATGGGCATCTCATTTGTAAGTTCAACCAGGAGGCAATGATCTGGTATTTTGGAGACCTAAAGGAGTCCTCTCATCATCCAAAGAGTTATGGAGGCCCCTATCC
This sequence comes from Viscum album, assembly GCA_963277665.1. Lineage (NCBI taxonomy): Eukaryota > Viridiplantae > Streptophyta > Magnoliopsida > Santalales > Viscaceae > Viscum > Viscum album. Next base: position 473,986,152 of record OY728157.1, read on the forward strand.
TCATAGGGGGATCAATTATGAAGGCGAAGTTCCACCCGAGCTTCCTCCTCCTCCCAATGTCGAGCTAAACGGTGGAAAATCATTTCAATAGAGCTACACACACTTGTTAGGGAGTTATAGAACTTTTTATTCTACTAGTTTTGTGTAATTTTTGTGATAAATATTTCACTTATTTTTTATCTTGACATTATTACCCTCTGATTAAATTTCTATTATTAAAATTAAGTGAAACACTTTTTATTTCAACACCGATTGGGTTTAGATTTCAAGTGGGAATCTTGGGTTGTTCCAATTAGACAAGACAAAAGTCCTATTTATCTCCCAAATACATAATATTTAAATATGATTTTGTATCCTTTCTTCTCTATGATTCATAACCAATCCTTGAAAATATGATTTTAGTGTCAAGGGGTGGTTCTTTGAGCATTGTTTAAGTGGATAGAGGGAAGATGAGAACATGACAACCCTCAACCAAAGGATTCTATTAAACAATGTGTATTTTTCAGAATGATGAAATCAACAATATTTTTAGTAAACTTTAAATGATCTCCAAATCTCAAAATTTGAAAACACCACTTTTATTTATCAACTATTAAACTCTTTAAATCAAGCCACTTTCTTTAAACTGTTTTAAAACCACCCTCTATTTTAGTACTTCTTATTAAAAACGCACACTCTAAACCAATAAACGCTCCTTGAGAGACAACCTATCGTCTTCCCTAGACTATAAATCAACCTTAAAATCATAATCAATTTGATTTTTCATGACAACAATTTCAAATTTTGGCATCGTTTCTAGGGAGGGCTTCAACTTTTAGTGCATTTTTTTATATGATATTTGTAAATTTTGTGAATATTAATTTACCTTTTCAATACTTTTGTGTTCTGATTTATTTGTTGTGTAGGTTTGGTGCATGATGAATTCTAATCTTGGAGATCTACCTATTTTTGAACCTAAAACAGAGAGGATTCTACGTCAGCGACATCGAGATACAGAAGAGAACCCTTTAAAGGAGGACAAATAAGGAAACAACACTCTTCTTGATCCTTCATCTTCTTCTTCTATAACTAACATCAAAACTGAAATAAACTTTCAAAAAATGGATGAAAATGACTGGAAATTAAAATAACTTACCTCACTAAATGTTTATATCCAACCCACATACATTCAAATGCATGGTGACACACACAATTTTGAACTAAAATCCGGTCTAATTCATTTACTACGAAGATTCCATAGTCTCACTGGAGAAGATCCATAGAAGCATTTAAAATAATTTCATATTGTTTGTTCAAAATTAAAACCAGATAATTTTGATAAAGAACAAGTAAATCTTATATCATTTCCCTTTTCTTTAGAAGATACAACAAAATATTTGTTATATTATGTTAATTCCCCAATAAAAGGCTGGGCGGACATGAAACACCTTTTTCTTGAAAAATATTTCCCAGCCTCTCAAACTGCAACAATAAGGAAGAAAATATGTGGTATAAGACAATATCAAGGGAAAACACTTCATGAATATTGGGAACACTTTAAAAGGTTATGTTCAAGCTATCTACACCACTAAATATGTGATCAACATTTAATTTAGTATTTTTATGAAGGTTTAATTCCTATTGATCGAAATATGATTGATGCTGCTATAGGTGGTGCGCTAGTTGATAAAACCCAAATCCCTATATGGACCTTAATTGATAACATGGCATAGAACACTCAAAAATTTGGTTCAAGGTCTAATGTACCCATTTGAGGTGTCTCTAAGGTGAAAAGTACCGAGTTTCGAGAGGAAGGTGGACACGAAGTTCGGAGAGGTAAGTACCCTTCTTCAAAAACATGCTCTTTACCAAGGGAAATTTCAATCTCCTCATCCCATCCATGGTAGAATATATTCCTATAAAACCCACTAATCCTACCAATTCCCCAAATTGAGAGAAAATTCTAAGAGCTGTGAGACAATCTTTCCAGGCCGCCCATATAACCAACCCTTTAGGCAAGAACAATACTATCGATCCAAACGTGGGTGGAAATAAAACCAAGACTATAGAAAATAGGGTATTCAAACCAGCTCCATCAACCATGGAAACAACACGGTTAGAGTAGTCATCCACCACCACCACCTAGAAATCCCCAACCACCCCAAAGGACTTTCTAACAAACCCCTCAAAAACTTGATCGAAGCCTAGAAGATATGACGAAAAATGGATTCCAAAAATATCCAATTCCAACAAACCACTCATGCAACCATACAATACCTCAAAACCCAATTAGGCCAACTAGCTAACTCAATGGAGGAAATTAAAAGTCATGTGTCGGGTAAACTACCCTATCAACAAGTAGTTAACACTAAGGATAAAGGAAATGTTAGTTCCATCAAACTTCGGAGTGGAACTCATATTCAAATCCAAATTCCCCTCTAATAGAGTCATCCCTTCTTTAGAAAACCACCATCCCAACAACTACTAAAAATGATCCAAGAGAAGAAAATCCTTGTCCCAAGAGAAATCCTTCCAAAGGAAAGAGTTTGTATATCGATGAGACTCTTATCACAACCACTCCTCTTCCATTTCCCCAAAATACCAAAAACCTAAAAAACAAAAGGAAACTGAACTTGATAAGGAAATATTGTAAACTTTCAAAAAAGTGAAGGTTAACATTCCTCTGATTGATGCCATGAAGAAAATTCCAAGATACGCCATGTTTTTAAAGGAGATGTGTACACACCAAAGAAGAATTCAAGGTTATGGGAAGGTAAGATTGGGGAGGAATGTATTGGAATTGATAGATCCATCACTTCCCACCAAGTGAAATGATCCTAGTACATTCTCAATTCTATGCACCATAGGGGAGTATTAATTTTCCAATGACATGCTTGATTTAGGTGATTCTATAAATGTGATTCCTCACTCTATTTACACTACATTGTAGGACAGGTAACTAAAGACCACTAGAATTGTTGTTAAACTAGCCAACCAGAGTACCTCACCCCCTTCTGGTGTGTTAGAGGATGTTCTTGTGAGGGTGGAAAATTTAAATTTTCTTGCAGATTTTTATGTGCTAAAAATAGAATATGATAAGATGAATTGACATGCCCTAATTATATTGGGGAGAACTATCTTTAAAGCCACCAAATCCATAATGAAAGTCCTTAATGGTACATTATCTATGGAGTTTGGTGGTTACATAGTCCATTTAAACATCCTTGATTCCATGACGCACTCCTCAGAAGAACATTCCTCTATCTCTGTTAATTCAATCGATGCACTATCTTCCCCTAAATTTTTTTCCTCTGATCCCTTTTCTAAATTTTCTTCACTGATTTAAATTCTAGCTAATGAATCATGTATTTATTGTTGTAGTGGTCTAGAAAAGTGTCATGCATGTTTATTAATTGATACTTTATTGAACATTGAGGTTCAAATGACCATTGATGATACTTCTATGCTTGTAAAAGCCCATTACTCATCTGTGGATGATACGATTGAGCAGTTAAATGATATCGGTGACCTCTCACTTTCAGACACACTCCCATTATTAAAAAATCCACATAAATTGGAACTAAAAAAATGCCTCAATATTTAAAATATTCATATCTTGAGAATGAAAACATGTTGCCCGTCATCATTTCTATTTCTCTCCCTCCAGAGCATGAATTGCGACTACATGAACTTTTGAGGGAGTACAAAAAAGCATTGAGATGGACACTTGCTGTCATTCCGAGTATTAGACCATTAATTTTTACAAATTATATTTTATTAATTGATGAGGCTAAACCAGTGAGGCAAGAACAACGTCAACTAAAACCAAACCTCATAGAAGTTGTGAAAAATGAGGTAATAATATTATTGGCTGCTGGAATCATTTACCCCATCTCTGATAGTCAATGGGTGAGTCCCATTCAAGTAGTTTTTAAAAAACTGGCCTCATAGTAATCAAAAATGAAAATAATGAATTGGTTCCAACTCATGTTCTGAATAATTGGTGTGTCTGTATAGACTATCTCCGACTAAACCAAAACATTAGGAAAGACCATTTCAATTTTCCATTCATTGAACCAATTCTAGAGAGGCTAGCAGGTAAGTCCCATTACTATTTTCTTGATAGGTATTCTAGATACTTTCAAATCTATATTTCCCCTAAGGACAAGGAAAAGATGACCTTAACTTGCCCATTTAGAACCTTTTTCTATAGGAGGATTCCATTTGGACTGTGCAATGCTCCAGGTACTTTTTAGCAATGTATGGTTAGTATTTTTTAATATTACCTAGAAGATTTCATGGATGTTTTCATGGATGATTTCACTATTTATGTCTCCTCTTTTGAGGAATGTTTGAGTAGTTTCGGTCTAGTCCTACGTCACTGTATTGAAAATAATCTTTATTAAATTTTATGAAATTCCATTTCATGGTGCAACAAGGTATATTTTTAGGATATGTCATTTCTGGGGATGGTATCCAAGTAGAAAAATCAAAAGTGGATGTCATTTCTTCCCTAACATTCCCCATAAATGTTAGGGATGTGTAGTCTTTCCTATGTCATGCTGGATTTTACCATCGTTTCATTTGCGACTTTATTAAAATTTCACTCCTCTCCCGATTACTCCAAAAAAAAACTTGTTTTTGATAAATAATGTGAGGAATATTTTAATAAGTTAAAATGGAGTCTCACGTCACCCCCAGTAATCCAACCACCTCAGTGGGATTTACCATTCGAGCTCATGTGTGATGCCTCTAACTATACATTTGGGGAAACTTGTCACAAAGGGTTGATCGGGCACCACATGTCATTACCTATGCCTCATGTACATTGGACCCTTCCCAAGAAAACTACACCACAACTAAAAAATAATTTCTTTCTACTGTGTTTTCCTTGGATAAATTTAGGTCATATCTTTTAGGGTCTAAAGTCATTGTGTTCTTAGACTATGTAGCCCTCTAGTATCTCCTTAAGAAACCGGAAGACAAACAACGTCTCATTCAATGGATGCTCCTCCTTCAAGAATTCAATTTTGTAATTAGATATAAAAAAGAGTAGAGAATCTGGTGGCTGACCATATCAGTAGGATTCAACCATAATTGGACGCTGAATCATCTCCCTGTATTCACATAAATGAAATGTTTTCTGATGAGAAACTGTAACAAGTACAAGATGTTATTCCTTGGTATACTGAAAATGTAAATTATTTGGTAGTTTCTTGCATTCCTACAGATTTCAACAAAAACCAGGCTGACCATCTAAAACATGAGTCTCGTTGGTACATTTGGGATGACCCCTACCTCTGGCGCACATGTAGTGATCAAGTCCTTAGGATTTGTGTCTCCGATAGTGAGTTTCAGTCTGTCCTTAGATTCTTCCACACTCTTGCCAGTGGGGGCCACTTTGGTCCCCAATAGACTACTTGTAAAATCCATGATTCTGGTCTCTTTCTGACAACACTTTTTTGGGATGCCCATGATTTTTTGTAAATCTTGTCCTCATTGTCAAAGAATGGGTAATGTCTCTAAAAGAAATGAAATACCACAACAACCATTTCTCTTTCCTGAAATTTTGATGTTTGGGGTATTGACTTTATGGGGCCATTTCACAATTCCTTTAGAAACTTGAACATTATTCTTGCAGTTGATTACATGTAAAAATGGGTAGAGGCACGAGCCATAAAGACTGATGATTCTAAGGTAGTTGTAGAATTTTTGAGAACCCAAATATTTTATAGGTTTGCCTTAGCTAGGTTCATCAACAGTGACTAGGGTTCTCATTTCTACAACCGAACAATGAAATCACTTTTGCGTCGGTATGGGGTCGGTCATAGAGTGTCTACTGTATATAACCTACAGACCAGTGGTCAAGCCATGGTGTCAAATAGAGAGGTAAAACATATTATTGAAAAAATGGTGCAACCCAATAGAAAATATTGGAGTCTTCATCTTGATGATTCATTAGGGGCCTGCCATACTATTTTCAAAACTCCCATTGGAATGCCACCCTATCAGCTTCTGTTTGGAAAGAGATGTCACCTACATATTGAGATTGATCACCAGGCCTACTAGGCCATAAAATAATTCAACTCTAATATTTCTGGTGCAGGTGATCAAAGGAAGCTACAAATTCAATAGATAGAGGAAATGAGAAGATATGCATATGAGAAATCCATGATTTATAAGAAGCGTACCATGGATTCCCACGACCATCTCATCCTTCATCGTCAGTTCCACATTAGGAAGAAGGTACTCCTTTATAATGAAAGTCTGAAGTTACATCTAGGTAAGCTTTGTTACCACTTGTTTGGCACATACACTATTATTAATGTATCTCTATTAGGTGATGTTTAGGTTCAAAATGAAGAAACCAAGAAAACCTTCATTGTCAATGGGAATCGGCTGAAGCACTTCCATGAATCCCTTCTAGAGTTCCCAATAGAGGAACTCCAGGTTCAAGAAGCAACATACTAGTGAAAAACACCAGGTTTTATCCTTCCTTCTCACATTCTCAATTATTATAGTCAGGGCACTACAAATTCTAGGTATGGGGGGATGGGGACATTTCTCGGTTAGTTCGGAATTTTCATTGTCGTTTTCTTTCTTCTCATTTTTCCTTATTTATGGTATTTTCACTTTTCCCCATATTTATGGGTTTATTAGGATTTTCATTACCTTTCTTCTTTCTTCTCTTTTCCGCCTTCTTTATGGTATTTTTACTCCCCCCCTTATGGTCACCAAATCATGGAACTTATTGAAAATGCATGTTAATGTTTTTGATTCCATATTGATTTAACAATTGATAAAAAACATATCTTTGTTTTCGATTGAATGTTTGTATAAATTAAACATCAGGGATTGTTTTTTAGTGAATTGGTCTTCTATAAATGATATAAATGGTTGAATCACTGTGAAACATTTGGGATGATAGATGCCCCTTTTCTGAGTAGTTTTTTTGGAAAACTGTGTCACTAAAATCTCCACAAATTTTTGAACAAAACCAGAAATTGTGAATATTTATTACATAATATAATGTAAATATATGTTGGCTTAATATTTTTAGACATTAAATGATATTACCATACGTTCTTTCCTTTTCCGATCTGTTTCATTACTGTATCAGATTGACCTATGCATGTGTACTTAATGTATAACTATTTTATGCCCTAAAAAAATGGGTTCTATCTTGTGTGGGTCAAAAACCACTCCTCCTCAACCTTTGATCTTGTTATAAATATTTAAATTAGTTTTGTGAGGAGATCAAACAAGGTTTGAGAGATGAGTGAGAGATTTGTTCCAAATGAAACTTCTAAAAAACAAAGGTTATAAATGAGGGTAGTGATGAAATGTGAAACATATGGGGATATCTAGGTCAGGAAATTATGGTTTGACTTCTGGGAATTCTAATGTGAGTGGGTCTTGAAATATTATTTCAAAGGATGTAGGGAAGGTTCGGTGAAAAAAAACATTTAAAGATGAATAATGTTAAAATAAGCTATATTTATTGGATAGAAAGTGGAAAGAATAGCATGGAATGGTTTTCACACATGCACACATGGAGACTTAGTGGAATGGTTGACTTTTGAATTCCTTTCTCAATTTGGTTTCATTAATCTCTTTGAATTTAATTGTGATATTATTTATGAGACATTTTTTTTCCATTTTCATTAGAAAGAAGTCCTTGGTGTGGTTTATGCATTGATCAGATTAATTTAATGAATTAAAATTTACTCAAATGTTCAATCTTAAAGATGTTTGGAATATATACATGCATAATTTTTTTGATATGTGACTTTTCCCAGTAGTGAAAATGTTTAGGAGTGGGGGTGTGATCACATAGCAATTCACTATTCAATTCCACCCTTACACCGTTGTTTTAATCTAGTTTTGTAATGAATATTAAAAATATAATAATAAATTGAACATCATGTTTTATTCAATAAATTAATGTTTATCATTGTTAAAATGGGAAATTATACTTGTTTTGATATTTTCATTGAAGGTGGAGGTGATTTGGAGGCCCAGAGACCATCCATAAAAAAATGGGCCAAACTGCATGGCATCCCACAGACATCTATCCACTATGTTTTATAGTAATAAAATTACATTCATCCAAATGGGACGAAAAGTTGTTGGCCTCTCCAAAAAATCATGGGACATAACTCCTATTAAGAAACAGAAGCTGAATTCGGCCATCTGGGGGCCCATCCGAACTTTTCTGTCCAGGGGACAAAATCAGCCTGAATTCCAAAGTTTGTTTTCACCTTTTGACCATATCTCCCAATCCATTTGTCTAATGGCTACCAAATTCTACATGGAGAAATCAAAGAGGCCTAAAAACAATGCTTCTCATTTGTTCAAGTTGTGATACAGATTTCTACTATTCCAAAACCGAGACACAAGTGGTATCTCAAAAATAGGGTGCCCAAAACAATATCCAATTTTGGCTATAAAAAGGCACCATGTGCACCTCATGTGTAGTTTGGACCAGGATGAAAAGATCTAGTATTTTGGAGACCCAAATGAGTCCTCTAATCATCCAAATAGTTATGTAGGCCCCTATCCTCATAGGGGGATCAAAGATGAAGATGAAGTTCCACCCGAGCTTCCTCTTCCTCCCAATGTTGAGCTAAAAGGTGGAAGGTCATTTCGAGGGAGTTACACACACTTGGGAGGGAGTTAAAACACCTGTTATTCTACTAGTTTTGTGTAATTTTTGTGATAAATATTTCACTTATTTCATATCTTGAAATTATTCTCCTCTGATTTCATTTCTATTGTTCAAATTAAGTGAAACACTTTTTATTTCAACACTGATTGGGTTGAGATTTCAAGTGGGAATCCTGGGTTGTTCCAATTGGAAAATAAAAGTGTCATATTTATGTCAAAAATATATAAGATTTCAGTATGATTTGGTAGTATTTATTCTTTATTCTTGATACCCAAACCTTGAAAACATGATTTTTAGGTCAAGGGGTGGTTCTTTGAGTGTCGTTTAAGAGGCAAGAGGGAAGTTGAGATCTTGAAAACCCTCAACCAAAAGATTCCATTAAACCATGTGCATTTTTCAGAATGATGAACTGAACAAGATGTGTAGTAAACATGAAATAATCTTCTTATCTCAAAATTCTAAAAAACCAATTTTATTTATCAGCTATTAAACACTTTAAATAAAGTCATTTTATTTATACTGTTTTAAAACCACCCCTCTTTTAGTACTTCTTATTAAAAACACACACTCTAAACCCACAAAATCTCTTTGAAAGATGACCTAGGGTCTTCTCTAGACAATAAATCAACCTTAAAATCATAATCAATTTGACGTGTCATGACAGCGCAGTCATGGACCTACCAAGGATTGGTGGGATATTCTTGGGGAAGATGGGTAGTAGGATGGGCTATCCTGGAAGGAAATCGAGAAAAATTTATTGATCCATTTCCATCATGAGACATTAATGGATGAACAATATCATTATTTCATTCATTTGATATAGGATGGCATGTCCATGCTGGACTATGAAGGTCGTTTAACCAGCCTAAAACACATTGCAGCATATTTGGATGTTGAAGAGATCTCTATAGAGAGATTTTTTTAGGATGGTCTTTATTATGAGATCGGGTTACTGGTTAATGTGTTTTATCTAAGAAGTTTTGAGGACATCATGAAGTAGTTTATCATCATGGAAAGGAATTTTATAGAGGCCCCGAGCAGCGGCCAAAATATTTTTGCAGGGAAAACCGGGATCTCTTCTTTAAGTATCAATAAGTTCCAATGTGATAGTTTCATCCATGGTATTAGTGGGAAGAAAAATCTGGGCAGTGGAAGACCATTATAGGGCTGTGTTCTACTCTGGTGCTAATAATTTTGGAATATTCAACCATAAGAACTCGTAATATCCTTACCCCATAATTGAGTGTCATATATTTGGTAGACTAATTATTATTCAGAGGATATGTGTGAAATTTATTTATTAGACTAGTGGAATAGGACCAGGATAGACACATGAGCCTAGAAGGTGATTAGCTACCCCTCAGCAAGCTGGTAGTTGGAGTACCACTGGCTATTTAGGTCAAGGCAAGGGATATGGTACCCTAGTGTAAAAGAAGCAACACCAATAAAGGAAAATGAATCATGGTAGTTAGGATATATCCCACAGTATAAGAAAATGTCAAATAAAATTTATGAAAACTAATCTGACTAATGTGGATGTAGGATCATCTACTATCAGGGGTACAATTATTATATCATCTACCTTGTTTAGAATTTTGTTTGACACAGTTGAATCACATTATTTTCTATTTTCTCTTTTTACAAATAGTTCATGCCGGGATATGGAAATATTGGATGGTGATTTTACCATCAAAACACCACTGAGAGTGCAGTAAAATAAAATTAAACATTACAAGGAGTGTTCTTTAGAGATTGCTAGTTATCTTTTCTTTTTGGAATCATTCATACTTGAAATGATAGACTTTGACTTGATTCTTAGTATGGGTTTTACAGTTCTATATGAGGGTTTGATCAACATTTATAGAAGTAGATTTACCTTTATATCTTAAGAATGAGGTATCTATTATCACTAAGGTGAGTGGGATATTTAGGTTGGTTATACAAAACCAATTCAGTGCATATTGTATTATCTCATGGCTCTGATAGTTGGTCATTCTCTAGATGATGGTGGAATGTAGTATGATTATTTTCCTCTAGTGGAGGACTGTTTCCAAGATATTTTTCTTGATGAGTTATATGTCTTATTGATTGAGAAATTGATCAAATTCTCGATTGATTTGGTACCAAGAGTAGATTTAGTTTCAATCATTCCTTACAGAATGGAACCATTATAGATTTTAGAGTTGAAATTTACTTGAATGATCCATAATAAAAAGGCTATATACGGCCTAGTATATATCCTTTGGGTTCTCTAGTTCTCTTTTCCAAGATGGCTGATGAGTCATTGCACTCTTGTGAGGATTATCAGAGGTTGAACGAGATGATAGCCAAGAACCAATATCCTCTTCTGTGCATTGATGATATTTTTTATTAGTTGAGAGGTACTAAGATCTTATACAAGATCTATTTTAGATTAGGTTACCACCATCTAAGGGTGAGTCCAATGTAGATACCTTGGAATAGTTTTAGGAGAAGGTATGGATTTTATGAATTTGTAGTGATACTGTTTGGGTTGACCAATGCACCAGTGGTATTCATGGCCTTAATGAAGAGGACCCTTCATCCATTTTTGGATTAGTTTGTGGTGTTTTTTGTCAATGATATCTGAGTTTACTTCTAATCAGTATACAATCATGCAAAAAAATCTTGAAATCATCTTATGTACATTTAGATAGAATCAAATTTATTACAAGCTAACCAAATGAAATTTATAGATTAATAAAGTGAACTTATTGGGCCATGTCATCTTAGAGGAAGGGGTTTTCTTGGAACCATTTAAATCATGGTAACTTGGGAAAACCTAATAATTTGGTCAAGGTTATAAACATTCTGGGTTTAGTAGGTTATTATTAGTTATTTTTCTTGGATTTCTCCCATTTGAAAGCACTGATGTCCTGGTTGGCCAAGTAAGAGGTAAAGTTTGGTTGGTATGATTCTTATGAGAGATCTTTTCAGGAGCTGAAAATTAGGCTGAAATAGAACCTACCCACATTTTTCATATTCTAGGTAAACCATATACCATGTACTATAATTCATCTGAAGTTGGACTAAGAGAATTTCTAATGCGGGAGGATTGAGTGGTCTCTTATAACTCCAGGCAGCTGAGACAACATGAGAGGAATTACCCTACTCAATATTTAGAGTTAGGAGTATTGGTAAATACCCTATAATTTTGGAGAAAATATCTCATGGTTGAGAGTTTTGTGTTATATATATACCAAAATATCCCTAGGTACATATTTTAATTAGTGGGACCTAAACCTTTAGTAGAGGATATGGGTCGAGTATATGCAGTACTTCAACTTCATGTTAGATTATACACCAGGAAAGAATTGTCTATTTTCTGATTCTTTGAGGAAACATTTATAGATAGAGGTAGTATGAGAGTATTGTGATGAGTGGTTGATCATAACCCTCTTTGAAGACATGAATCTACATGTCATGGTGTCTTAAGTTCAAGTAGCTCTAACGTCAACATCTATTATACCCTCACTCTTGGACAAGATTAAGACTAATGAGTTTTCTAATCTAGAGTTACTAGTTTTGAGAGATAGATTATATGGTGGGGAGACACAATTTGAATTGTCTCCATATAGTGGAAATTATCTTTTTTTTCTATGGCTGAGTATGAGATTCTATGGGTGTACGTGAGGATCTCATGAGAGATTTTCATGCTTCTAGATGGGCAGTACATCTTGGTTTTACAAAGATGTATTCTGACCTCCATACATAGTACTGGTGTTCAAGAATGAATAATGAGGCTACAAGATTCATGAATAGATGCCTCACTTGGTGAAATCTGATAATTAGAGGCAAGGTGGGATTTTTCATCTTTTCCCCATTCCTAAGTAAAAATGGGATGAAGTTACTATGGATTTTGTGATAAGATTACATAGGAAAAAATAAGAATGTGGAAGTATGGGTGATTTCAGATCAAATCAAAAAGGTATACCAATTTTTACCTATTAGAGAGACCATCACAGTTTATGATTTGAATAGTATTTACATGCTTAAGGTGGTTCAAATTCATGATGTTATAAGGAGTATCATTTCAGACAGAGATCCTCATTTCACATTTTATTTTTTTGTAGGGTCTTTAAAAGGCTCTGGGATCATGAGTTATTTTGAGAACAACCTATCATCCTTAGAATAATGGCCAATATTAGCATACTATTTAAATTCTGGAGGATATATTATGATCCTGTGTATCGGTTTTTGGTGGTTCATGTGAGAAACATTTGAAACTCATGGAGTTTTCATATAATAATAGCTTCCATGAATTGATCAAAGTAAAACCTTTTGAGCATTTATATGGAAGGCCATGCTATTCACCTATTTGCTTATTGGAGGTAGGTGAGTCAGCACTTATTGGACCTAGGCTTATGTTGGAGATATATGAGTAGGTTTAGTTGATTAAAAAATAGTTGGTGAATATTCAAAGAAAAAAATCATATCCTGGCCATCAGAAATGAAATTTGGAATTCTAGGCTGTTCATCATGTTTTGATTCAAATGTCTCCTAGAATGGGGAAACATTGTATCATGAAATAGGTAAATCTAGCACCCGGGATTGTAGAGCCATTTGAGATAGTGGAAAGGGTTAGTCTAGTGGTATACCATTTAGACCTTATACAATTTTATAGTTCAATGAATGATGGGTTCAACATGTCACTTCTATTGAAATATCATCTAGACCCTTACCATGTGATAGACATGACAAAAGTAAACCATTATGATGATGTTTCCTTTTAGGATCATATAATATGAGTAGTGGTTCATAGTGAGAAATATATTTAGGGTAGGAATATAAAATTAGTTAGAGTGCACTGGAAGAATAGGTGAGTTTAGGAGGAGACCTAGGATATGGAGTCTGATATACGAACAAAGTGGCCAGACTTGTTCACTAAGACCTCACATGGATTATTGGAGAAAATTGTGGACAAGTTGTTATATGGTGGAGAGGTTGTAAGATCCTGTCTTTTTTCAGGTATGTCTTTCTATGTTTTTTGTTAATTTTTATTTCATGTAAGTTTTTCCTCATCATTAAAACTTTGTGGTCTTATTCCATCATGATTCCTATCATTTTAATAATCAGAGTCTTAGGTTGTAAGGAATCTTGATAAATCTACAGAGGATCCATGTGGAGATACTTTTTTGGGGAAAATTACCTAAAGTTCAAAGATGTATGTTTTTTATGAATTAATGGAGTTTGGGTAAATGGTTCATGTGGTCATGGGTTCTTATAAAGTTAGAAGCTTTAAAAGGTGGCGGGGGGGGGGGGGGGTCAGGTTGTTTATAATGAAAATGGGATGAAAAATAGTATTAAGTACATTTACATACTATGTAAATGTATTACACATTAGATAATGATAATGTGTTTTTAATAAAATAATATGATGTGATGGGTTTTTCGAAATATTCCATTAGAACTATTTACACGATGTGTAACAAAATTACATATTGTGTAATTAATTGATATTATATTTTAAAGTATGCTATGTTATTTATTTTTTATTATAACTTATTGCAACCTTCTCCTCTCAAACCTAGGGCACCTTCCAATCATCTTTAGAGTGTGAACCTCCCTTCCTAATGTCCCGATAATTCCTTCGATCTCTGGTAAGTGGTTTTGGTATATTTTTCCAATCTCTCCCTTGTTCTTCTGACCATGGTGGTGTAATCTCTTGATCATGTGCATTGTTGGTTTTCAGCTTGATTGGATTTTATCTGGTAACCTTTTTGCGATCATCCGCACCTGCTTCCTGATGTGTGTTATCGATTTGAAACATTTTTGGATCATAATTTAAAGGAAGGGGTATAAATATTAACCATATGGTTTGATAATTTCCAAGTGTATGTAATATTGTGATTGGTAAAATTTAATGTGCACCTGAATATATTAAATAATGAATGGGATTATTCCTTAGAGTCCTTTGGTTTCAATTGGGTTCTCACTAGGATTATGGCTACCTATTGGGTAAGAGAACCTTTAATATAATTGAATTGGATAATGACTTAAGGTGTGTTTATCAAGACTTGATACCCTATGTGATTTCTTGATATTGAGTACCTAACTTGTGGGTTATTGAATTAATTTTTTGACTGTTGATCAATTGTTATATATACTAATGTTGTATATAAAAGACAAATGGTAATTTTCATAATTAACCATTGAGGTTTATCATGTGATATTGTGATATCAATACTGTATGATAGGACTTGTGATCCTTGCTGAAATGGTTATATATCGGGCATGGACCTAGAACATGCTTTCTTATATATTATAGTGTTGATATTGAGTGGGATTAGTCCGGTACCATGCTATAATTCTTATAGGGATTTGAATTGAATGTTATAATGATTATAGGGATTTGACCCAAATTCTATAATTCTTATATTGTTTTAACCAATATTTTTGTGATTATTCCATGTTTATGTCTATGATTGGCATGGTTGTGAGAGGTGCATCAAAATATTCTAACATGATGCTGAAGCAGGTTATTTTACCATGTCTATATGGTTGTGGTTGGAATGGTTGTGAGACAAGATTAGAGATATCCCAACATAGAGATAAAGTAGATTATTATTTTATTTTATTAATTTTTAAATTAATTAATACACCTATTTGTGAATTTATTACCAAAACATATTATCAGGCTAGTTTTTTAGACATTTTGGTGTTAACCTACTGAGTTATACTCACATAATATTTGGGGCACCATTTTTTACCTAAGAAGATTATGTGGATGCATGTTTGGATACTGGAAAAGAACCTTACTGTTGATTTTTTTCTTACTAGATGAGCTGGATTTTTGAGGTGGGACCGACATGGGGTTCAAGACTAGGGGCTGTCAAATATTTTTTTTGAGTATTATAGTATTTTACTTGTATCATTTCTATCACGATATTTAGTTATACTCTAGCACATAATTACATTATTCCTATTATTATTTATTATATTATTTGGTTGAATTTTATTAATGGTTTTCTATTTTTCTACACTCTGATTTATTTCATTCATATGGCTTATTTTTACTGGGATGGAACTTTTTACCAGGGGTATAGTATCTTCACTCTACATTTCACATCCCCACTACTAGTCAACAACATTTGGTGTATGTGGAGAGGATCTTGAGGTCTTGTAACCATCACTTTTTGTCCACATGAGAGAGATCTAGATTAGGGGATGTTACAGTTCTCATGTAAAATTACATGGTAGTGGCATATGATTCATGAAAATTAAATGTTTATGAGAAAAATTACCTCACACTTGATTTGGATCCAACAATAGTAGTATTTTCATTAAACATAGAGGCATTATCTCTTTGATGAAAAGTGAGATATATATATACTAATAAAAGAAATATTAAAGTATGTATTCTCATCGATGGAGTTGAACATGAACCAAAGGATATAGTTTGAGTTGATCAAGGATTACGTCTACTCAAAATATTACCACCCTAAAAAGGAAAATAAGGTGTTTGATTCTATTAGTAGAAAAATACTATTCCACATTATCAATAATGAAGTTTTAAGAGACCTAATACTCATTTATTTTTAATGGATCGACCTTAAAATCAAAAATTAAAGGATATATACAATATTTTGTAGATTATTTCTCAACAATAAATCTTTGTTATATTAAGGAGAAGCAAGAGAATATTGTGCTGAGAATGAGGGTAAGGAATATTTTATAGTTTAACCTTAATAATGATGGAATTATAAGATTTTAGAAATGAATATATGTTCTATAAATACTAAAATTGAAGAAGGGTATGTTGGATGGTGGACATATATCATCAATATCTAATCATCCTAGAAGTAAAAAATATGTATAGGGATCTCGAGAATCATTTCTCATGAAAAAACATGGAGAAAGATATTGTAGAGTATCTACGTTGATGCTTGGTTTTCAAGAAAGTTATGTTTGAGAAAAATAATTTTAAGGGAATAATGAAACAGTTACCCATACCGATATTGGAATAGGAGAATATAACCACATATTTTGTTTTAGGTCTTCTCAAGACATTTGAAGGATATACTTTCATTTGAGTTGTATTTGATCATCTTACAAAGTTGGATCATTTCATTTTTATTTGATAAGGATTCTCACCTGATCAAATTTCCATGATATACATAAAGGAAGTCTTAAGGATGGACGGATTACCAATTTCAATTGTATCATATTAAGATATGAGGTTTACCTAATTTTTTTAGAATTATTCAACAATCATTGGATACAGATTTGATCTTTATCACTTCTTATCATCCACAAACTGATGTCCAATCTAAAAAAACCATTCAAACTTTTAAAGACATGTTGAGATACTATTCAATAGATTTAAATGGAGGTTGGGATAAAAAACTAACCTAGAATAATTATCATAAATCAATAGTTTATATTATAGAATTTTAATAGAACTATATGGGGCTCTATATAGGAAGAGGTGAAAAATCCAACAAGTTGGGAAGAAGCTGGATGTCATAAGATGTTGGGATAAGATATTTCTCAATAAATGTTAAAGAAGAGTGAAACCATTCAGTGGCACATTAAAACAATACAAAGTCAGAAAAAGTGATACACTGATAATAATTTGAGATATTTGGAGTTTAAAATTAAAGAAAATTTATTCCTTTAAATATCACCATGGAAGAGGGTTATGAGATTTAAGAAGGAAAAGTTGAGACCTAGATATCTTAGGCCTTCTGAAATCCTTGACCATGTGTAGAGAATATCTTACCATATTGCACATACAATGGACCTCTCTTAAGTGCATGATTTGTTTCATTTATCAGTTTTGAGGAAGCAAATATCTAAAACTTCACATATACTAAACTCAGAGGTTGTACAACTATAGAAATATCTCTATTATAAAGAATAACTAGTAAAAATCGTGGATCATATAGATGAAGTGCTATAAAACAAGACCACTCATTTTGGTAAGTTATCTATAAGAATAATAAATATGAGGAAGTGAGGTGGAAACCCAAATATTTTATGAGGGAAAAGTAACCTCATTTTATTTATCAGAGTAATAGAATTTATATGGTGAAACTCTTTTAAGGAGGCATAATATAACACCCAGTGATTTTAGAATGAATTTCCTTTTTAAATAAATATTTCGTTTTCTATATTTTATGATACAAACAACATAAAAAAGTGAATAATTCTTTATTAAAATACAATATTAAATATAATATAATATAGGTAAATGAAAAATTTCTGAAAAAGTAAATTTTTTTTTTAAAATAAAATGCTTTTAATTCACATAGGAAAATACCATTAATTTTAAGGAAACCATATTTTTGAATTATGTGAAATTTATTTTAAATAATGTTATAAAAATATATATTGATGAAATTAAATTAATTAATAGTAAAATGAATTTTTAATTTCCAAGAAATAATTAAGTTACTACAAGAAGTACTACTTTAACTATTCATGTCTGAAAAATGTTTTGTTTAAAAACATTGTTTTTATTTTATAATATATGTTTTTTTAAGAGTAAATTTTTTCATATTTTAATAATGAAATTTAATAAACATAAATTCTTATAATTATATTCATAAAAATTACCTATTATTTTATGATTATTATATTTTAAATAATATATATAAAATTCATTTTTATGATTAAAAATAAAATTTTCTAAAAATTGTTTTTGCTATGTTTTTCATACTTATATTAAAATTAATTTTCATCATCTTTAGAAATTGAATTTAATAAGATTGTTTTTGTATTTATAATTAGAATATATAAATTTTTCTTATATGGTCAATTTCATTTTTAGTCATAAAAATAAGTTACCTAGGTAAAAGTTAATCACCATGGTAAATTCTAAAATAAAGTAAATGAATTAAAATAATCGATAATAACAAAAAATATCACAAAACAATTATCTTGAAATGAGTTTATGATTAACTTATTGAATTAACCTTATCTTATCATCAATAATTTACAATTTTTATCCACTTTCCTCGAATATGAATTTCCTTTTATATAATTAAAAGAGTATATACAAAAATGAATCTCCTTATCATATTTAAAAGAAGTACTTATCAAACCAACACAACACAACAATTTCAATATAAATTATCTTTAATAACTACCCATATTATCTACCCCTAAAACCAATCTCATTAGTTATAACCTCTCTTCACAATAAATAATCCCAGACCCCTCATTTCCAAGTGTCAATCTAAAATGAGATTCAAGTCTTCAAAAAACGTTATATCTTTTACATAATAATTATTATATGTTTTATTCAAAAAAATCAAATTGAATCTAATTTATCAATATAATATCATGTTGTTTGAATCATTAATTTTTTATAAAATTGATATTATTATTATATAATAACATTTTCTTAATGATTCAATTGTTATAACATGTTCTTCTTTGGGTTAGTTTGTTCCACCTACATGAATGATGTCATAAAGTTTACATCATTATTAAATTAGAAAACATAAATAACAATAATATAATGTCATTATTATTAAATTATGATATTTCATAATTATTTAATTGTAAAAAATATGAGTATATTCATCAATAAAATAAATTATTTTTATTAAAATGAAATTCATATAAAAGATATTTTTAAGAACAACATGAAAACTATTACAATTACATCCAAAAAATGACCATGAGATTCAAAACTATGTAAAAACATGTAAAACATAATCATTAACATCATAGATGTGATGAACCCATGAATAAGGAGTAATTGTTTCAACTTACAAACTGAAGCATGCATGGTAAAAGAAAACGATTAACACCCAAATATTAATTTTAATAAAAAAAAATTAATATGTCGGTAAAAAATATTGAATAATAAATGGGATAAACTAAAATAAAAATGAATAAGGTTACCATTTACATTTATAATAAACTCAAATTCATTATACTTGAATTTAGAGGCCATATGATGAAGCAAAAGTCTAAGGTAATGGATTCTTTCCAATCTCACTTTTAATTAAAGATTATTTATGCCTAAATTCCTATTTTAAGAGATTATATATTCTATATCTATAAAAAAATTATATATTTTCTTATAATTCGGTTAATTATACGGTTCAAATGTATTATTATCATTTCAATTTTCTTTGCTTCACAATTAAACTGAAAGGTTTTTCATAAGCGTATCCAACCATATCTTATTTTTATGAAAATTAATCTTTCTCTTCCATTTACCTATTATTTATATCAATTTATGACTATCATTATTTATACTTAAATGATTTATTAAGTTCATTTTATATTTAATTTTATTTTTGATTAAATAATTTAAAAATAATTCTTTTAATGTTTTATATGTAGGTAATTTTTGACTTTATTTACAAAACTATGAAAGGAATCTTATTTTTATCATTTTAAGTATGTACACCTTTTAACAATTTTAATTTAATTCTTAGTTATAAATATTACATTATATGTTTTCAAGGTTTTCTGAAGTAAGTTGGATTCCAATTATTTTATGAATTTTTAATTTTTAAAATTTATCAAAAGAAAAGTATATTTATAATTATTTTTCAATTTAATTTTATAAAATTCTAACAAATGGGTTTTCAATGTCAACATCCTTTAATGATTCCTACGATTCACTAGGGATATTCTATAATGATACCATCCACCTTATTTATTTGGTCGTCTTATTATCTTTTAATGCTGAAGTTTTCTTGAAACCCATTTGTTCCCCATATATCAATTATGATTTGGGGAAATTAGTAATGTTTTAAAGTAATTATGGAATAAATATATAAGTTTTATTATTAAGAAATATGTGGGTCTATTATAACCCTCTAATTAATTGGGTAAAAATTTATATCTCATGTGATGACATATAATAGAATCTAGAGTGAACCCAATCCATGAATGGCCCAAAGGCCTTCTTTTTTATTTTATTATAGATAATCCCCCTTTTAAGGGATGAAGGGGAACCCGTACATGACCTATAGTCCCAAGGAACAAGGCTCGACACGACTCGCAATACATTACCCGAAGGCCCAGAGGCATACTATGCCCAATACATGACCCGTATGCCCAACCCACAGGAACTACCCCTCCCCTAGATTCTGCATCATTTATCACCTATCTCCTCACCTTTCATTGCTGATCAGCTAGCATTTCCATGTACAAAGTTTCATGGTTCATGGTCCCAATGGCGGTTTCCATACCCTCTCATTCTTCCAATCCGGTAGCACTGCTTCTAGTGAATTCTAGTCTTGTTTCTCTAATCCTCTTCTGGGGCCTGCTCTGTGTGAACTGGGCTACACCATGGTCTTTATGGCCCAAAGGCCATGAGGCCCTAAAGAACTTTTATGACCCAAAGTCCCTGGAGACCCGTAGCCCCAAACCGGTGGCCCGAAGGCCCAAATCCGGTGAATAGTTCCGGCTGCTACAGTACTGAACAGTACCTACTACAATACTGCTACAGTACTGCTACAGTACCCAAAAATTTACCTCTACCCGGTTTTGAACCTGGGTCTCTTAGATGCCAAGTAGGATCCCTTAACACTCGGGTAAGGGCTCGTTGGTAGAGTGAACCTAATCCACTATTGGAATTTATACATTAATGTTGAAAGGGAATGGGGAGTGAACCCAATCTACCAAAGGAATCTGTCCATAATGTGATGATGGTCTTGGTAGTGATAATTAAAAAATTAAATTATTTTCTATTTTTTGGTTTTTTCTACACTATCATGCCTCATTTTTGTACTATTCTATGTTTTCATGGATCATTATTACGGACATATGTGTCTACACCCTATTACACACATTTTTTATGCCCAAACAATGTGCCCTGACTCATGGTTTATGATATATGTTTAATTATGTATGATTATGTTATGTCATGTATAATATCTATGATTATATTCTAATACCAATATTATTATCTTATAGTCACTTGTGAAATTCGATTGATATATTCTATGTTTACGCTTACTATGAATTTGAGGTCCCCCATTCTTATGTTTTTATTTACTAGGTTATAAATAAGGGTATTAAATATGATTTTTATAGAAGGGTGTGAAGTGTTAATAATATATGTGAGAGATTTTTAACATTTAAAAAAATATATTGGTTATGTATCTAATCTCTAAAATCAATAAACATATTGGTTCTCAGGTGTGATTTTTTGTGATATATAAAGAATATTCATCTAAAATGATGCAATATGCATGTATTTCATGGTTAGGAAGTCTAATTAATCATAAAATGTGTTAGGAACACTTCAGGATATTCCAATCACTGAAGGGGGGGGGGGTTAATCAATATTGTGGATATTTTAATCCAGTTAATAATTTGTATTTCTATATATCATAGACATGTTATTATCTTGAATATCTTATTCTATTTTCATTTTCTTATTCAAGTAGATGAAAGTCAGAAAATGATGAATCATGATATTTTTACAAGGTGAAGTGCCCAATAATATTAGCTATTACTTTCTGTGCATGTTGGTTACCAATACAAAAAAATATATATACTATAATGAGGTATCAATTAAAATGGGTTTTCATGGAAACAATCCGGAATCTAAATGTGCTTCCATACACATTAAGATGGGGGGAAAATATCCTGATTCCTAGAGAAAGATATATATTGGTCTACATACTACTCCTCCTATATTTTTATACTGCATGTGTAAAAAGTTTTCCGATTCTTAAATTTCTTTGTAACACCAAGGAAATGCTCCACTAGTTGTGACCTCAATTGAATGTTATAGTTCTGCCTTAAATTGTTCCTCTTATCTTACTTGAATGATAGTGAGAAAGAAAATATTATCATTATTCTTCTTTTATTGTATGAAAAGTAGTGCACACAACCTTGTCCAATTCATAGCATCATACTGGATTGCTACTTTTCTCACACTTTTTCTAGACATCTTCTTCCCATATCATTATTCTCTTATATTGGTTACATGATCTCTCTATAATCCTTGAAACCTATAATACACAACATATTATTTCTCCTTCTTCATCCTATGAAATAGAATCGAAAATTCTATCATATTATTTTATTTTCTTCTTATTATAATTATATTATCATTCTTATTTAGTGCATATTTTTTTACGAGTTCTCTTCTCTTTATATTTGATTCACAACATGTGCATATGTTTGATAATTATCAATTCGGTAATCCTTCTTCATAACACCAAAAATATTGTTTTGAATAATGATATTGAGACTATCTCAAAACTTATGCTTCAATATTTCTTTTTTGGTACTCTTTCATTTGGAACCCTCTATCTGGCACTTCCCCATCCTGTACCATGTTATTATAATACTTCTTTGCCTGATACTCATGTGTCTGATACCCTCGATCTAGTACCCCTCTATCTGATACTATCTGTCCGAAACCTATTCATAAGATAACTTTATTCTAGTACCTATGTGTGATACCTCTTTATATAAAACAATATTTTTGGTATCTATCGATCTAATAACAGCTATCTAACATCTCTCTACCTGATACCCTCTGTATGATGTCTCTTTATCTAATAACCTTTTTCTATTACCTCCATGTCTGGTGCATTGAGAAAAATCTATCCAGATACTTGGTTGGGACTTTCTAATTAAAAAACTAGATCCACTTGACAACACAACTTCTCCCCTCTATATAATCATATTTTATCCAAAGAATATGGGATACACATGAACTTTAAATTTTAATTTCCTACTCAAAATTTAAATTACCCGCTTGAGTCTTTCTTCAGTTGATTGACTTAAAATACTATGAAAAATTTAGAGTAAAAAAACTTCATAAATACTTTCCTCAATTCTTAATGTCAATGCTATTAAGATATTCCTAAATTCTAGGATATAATCCTGATATTTTCATCATGATTATCATGTCATTGAACATATAGCTTAACATCATCATAATGTATTACTTCGCAAGGTATTTGTAAAGATTTCCAAACACTCTTATGATATATCTTTATAGGAACTTCTCCATTTAGTGATTCTCTTTTTGGTATAAATATTCTTAACCCTATGTTGAATATATTTTCCTTGTAAATTCATTTTTTAGTTCCCCTTAATTAAATAGTCATTAAATTTTCCACTCTGGTAAGCTTTATATGTTGTATTTGTATAAATACTTTTGAGTTACTTTGTCTAATGACTCTATCTAGAATGATTTTTTAAATGAATATTTATAAAAAAAATTTGTCTGATAGATTTTTTAAAGACCTATATTTGTTGACTTTATTCAAAATCTTTTATTAGATTAATTCATTCCAAATCCTATTTCTGACGACTTCATTTAGAAACATATTTTTGATGACATCATTAAGAAACCTATTTTGGAAAATTATATATTCTAGACTCTAAATAATCACCTTTTTTCTAGACTCCATCTGATCATCTTGGTACTTTAGACTCTATTCAGTTATCTTTATCTATTATAAATATATTTATTTATCTAGAATAATCTATTTGGAAATATTATACCATAGATTCAATTTCATTATTTTGTTAAAAAATAAGCTTCTAAAAACATAAAATAACATGTTTTATATATTAAACTAAACTCACAAATCATCATAATAACTTAAAATACATCAAAGTATCTTCTACCTTCAAGTAGAAATTATACTCAAAATATTCCAAAAGGTATCTTCTTCCAAGACAACAAGACTTGAGAACTTCTTCTACCCTTCAAAAAACATGGATTATTCATCATTTATAATCAAGACTTCATCATCACCATATCTATTCAACATTTAAGCTATAAATTCTTCATTAACAGGATTTCCTACTTTAACTGAACTTCCAAGAAACTTCTTCTTCACTATTTCTCTAACATATTATCATCAATAATAAGATTTTTATAATTTAAAAAAATTATATGAAACTTATTTATTAAAATCAATTCAATATATTGAAATTAATGAAATAATTATAACTCATTGAAAAATATTAACAAAAATACAACCCGCACACAATGTAGGCTTAAACATCCCCCTATTGTATTTGTTTACAATAAATTCAAAATGAATATGTCATTATGTGAATATTTTATTCCCTATTTTTCAATTATTTTAAAACTTCCATTGAACTATATATCTCCCTTAATGATAAGAAATATAAAATTATTATGAATAGGGTATAAATTAATTATTAAGAACTTTTCCATTAATCATATCACTCCATGTCTATGTGAGACACACTCAGTTAAGAAAAAAGAGGGTTTGACTTATATAACAACGTTTTACCTTATAAAATTGAAAGATACCAAATGAAATGAGAACACACAATCTAATAATCAAGGGTTTTCTACCTGTACTCTAGGATTAAGATACCAATTGTGATGTAAAAAATTTGTATAATAAATCAACATGAACCTCTTTCAATCACTTAAGAAAATAGGTTAAAATATTTCAAGTTCTAATATAAGGATTAACAGCCTTGGTACTTATTTATACTTTCACTTTTCATATGTCATTGATTAATTAAATTTAATTCCCATTGATTTAGAATTTTTTATTTTAGTTATAAGTTATGATAGATAAGAAAATTGTACATATTAAATGATATTATCTTAATGCACTTTCCAGAATAATTATATTTTTATATGATAATGATTTTTATAGATTCTTAAACATTCTCCACTTCTCTCCATCTCAAGTATATACTCATCATGATCATTTATATATAAAATAAACCAAAATGGTTCTTCTTCATGTGGCTACACAAACTAGAAAATTTCCACTTCTTCTCTAAGGATGATCTTATTAAATATATTCCTTAGGAATTACAAATATAAGATTAAACCATGATTGGATCTTCTTTATTTTCTATCATGTGTTGAAAAAACCACTTTAGATTCATCAAGGATTATCCTATTATTATATTTTTAAGTATAATGATTTAGAAATCATTCTAGGATGAAAACATCTTTAAATAACTTTGTCCAATTTTGATATCCAATCCACTACTTTATTTTCCCCCCTGATAACATGCTTCAACTTCAATTCCCTATATTATAATCACAAATACAGTACATAAAGGTTAAGGGAATAAGGTGGATCATCATTTCTTCATAAAGTGAATTGAATTATTGATATTATTTTCTCTAAGAATTTTTCTATACTCATATACTATTCATGCTTTCACATTTGAACTTAAATTATGATTTATTTAGAGGAAACATGGATCTTATTAATTCTTTAACTTCTTTTTGTGAAAATTTTATCTTATCAAGTGTTGTTAGATAACTTGTATCACCTGGTGAAATATTCATCTGTCTTATGAACACTTCTTATGCTTGAATTATTATAGAAACATCTCTAGGAGTGTGTCCAACCATGTTACACCAAATAAAAAATACTGATTTAGCATAAAGGTTTTCATTTTTTGGAAATATCTTATGAAATTCAACTTATTCATATGAAATTACTTATTCTCCTTTGGAGAAATATTTTTCTTGTGCCTCATCCATATTTATTACCTTCTCCAAATATATTAGAACTACTTTGAAAATATTTTTGGGGCTATTGGAAGCCTTATTGTAGTCTCCACATGGATTTTTCTAAATTACTTTCTTCCTATTGGTTCTTTTGGATAAAAAATTCCTCTTTAAATTATTGTATTTGATATACAAGGGACTTTTATTTCTTTTATTTGATATCTTATTGGGAGATTTATGAATTGAAATAATATTCTTCCATTTCCCCAAGGATACTTTCTCTTTCCTTACCAACCAATGTTGTCTTATCTTCCCATAATCTTTTGATACATGTCAATATGAGAATGAACCAATAATATTACCACGATTATTGCATACTTCACAGAAATTTTCAATCATTCCAAATCTATTTTATGTATACATATTTTTTATACTATATAGATGTTTTTTCTTAATATATGGTTTAATCACACTTGAAATTATCTTTATTTCTTCATTTTTCATTTATAGGGTTGTACCATCAATCCAATGCACAATTCCAAAAATAGTTGCAGCTCCAACATTTTCCAAAAAATCTTGATCATAATATATTATCTTCATGTTATCTAAAATTTCTAGGAAATTGAGAATTATGTTTTTTGGTATTTTCACCAATTTATGGGAATTTATGTGGGAATATACTTCCATACTATTTCTTATATCCACCAAATACAAGGTGATAAACTTATTCCCAATTATCTTTATACATATTTGTGAAGATTTTTTTTCTAATCTATATTATTCGTGAAAATGGATTTAGATAAATTATTACCAGAAGGTATATATGATAACTTTTTGATCATTTATTCTTGATATAGATCAGTAAAATATGTAATGATATTCTTGTGATATGTTAGAGGATTTTTATCATCAAAATCCTATATTGAGAACTTTACAGCAGCCACAACTTTCTCCTTCTCTTGTGAACACTCAATATGTGTCTTTTTAAGATTAGATAATTTTTATTCAAATTCTAGACACCTCATATTAAGTTATATCTTATTATATTCAATAAAAATTAATTTCTCTTCATGATATTTCATTATTTTATTTTACTCTTCGTGCAATTCACTTATTTTTTAAAGAAAAGTGTCAATTTCCTAGATTCTTTTAGTATTCACATTCAAATGATCATTTTTAACATCAATACATGTTCTATTATCTTCTTCCAATGTATGGATATTTTATTAAAGTTCTTTAGTATCCTCAACTTTTTTTACAACACATTGAGCCACTCTTATTCCAATATGGATCACCTTTCTTCAAGATCCAAATTCATTACTTATTTATCCTTCATATGTGTGGAGAGATTTATGAATTCTAATAATTTTTTTATAAATTCTTCTCTATGTTGGATATATAAATTTCATGATGGGTGATCTCTTCTTTCATACTTTCAAAAAAATCAAAAAACAAGAGAGACTATTTTACTGAGAATTCAATGAAGAATATCGTTTAATCTAATAAATAATATTTCTTGAGAAATTATGGATAAATCATTATCACCATCTATGATAGGTTTTTCTTTTTGAGGGCTACTTGTGTAATAATTTTCAAACACCGCATGAAAATTTGATATTGATCCCCTTGAGGTAGAAATGTTTTCCTTGTCCATGGTGGTAATTTGAACTATTTATTCGTTAATTTCAAATATAGATCCACCTTATTTGTTATCATGTAATAGAGAAAACATATTTCCTTCTTAATTTTACCTCACAAGATACATCTTTTTCATTTTTTTTTCTCTTTATTTTTTTCATCACAGTCTTAACATAAATCAAATTATTATCTGATACAAATAATTGTTCACCAAAACTACATTTCATTATAAAACATGAATGAAACTCAAATATTCTGAAGAGAATAACTTCAAAGAATAGAATTCAATAGAGGTGATCCTATAATCTGATATTAGTTATTAGGAACAATTTTGAATATACTCCAAAATAGTGGTGGGGGTGAAGTAGTGTTTGGGACTTTTTAAACCTATTAATACATTTTATCCCTTTACATCTTAGTCCTATTAGGATCTTGATTATCTTTTCTAATTTTAATTTTCATATACATGTATATGAAAGTGAGTATTGGGTGACAGAATATGTTTTTACATGGTTAATTTCCCAATAAGAGTAGCCAAGCCTTGATATATATGATGGTAATCAGTACACAAATTCTCCACTTTGATGAGGTATCAACTAAAATGGGTTGGATTAGAAACTATCCTAAACTCATGTATAGTTTCCTATAATTTAATAGGGGGATAGAAAAAAATAATGATTCCCTATATTGATGATAGCCTTATCCACACGTAGCTCCTACTAGATCTTTATACATGCTATATAGATAAGTCTTTGATTCTTCAATTGTTTTTAACTCTAGAAATGTCTTACACTAGTTGAGACCTCTATTGAATATTTAATTGTCTCATTTAATTCTTACTCTTATCTTAATTTTAGGATAGTGAGAAATAAACCCTTTTTTATTCTTCTCTTGCATGAAAAGTTGTTCACACAACCTTCTTTCACTTTACAGAAGAAAACTAAAATAATCTTTTCTTGTATTAGCGCAATACTTATTATTCCCCTTTTCTTATTCTATTATAGTGGAAAAAATATATTTCTACAATATGTGAATCCTAGAATGCACAAAATCTTTTTTATTTTTCTTCTTATTATGAAAAAATCTATACAACACTCTCATATTCTTTTTTTCATCTACGTATTCTACATATCTTCTTATTTTTTTGTTTATATTTTCTGAAACTATTATTTTCTTTATGGATTCAACTCAAAACATGTGTATATGTATGATAATAATTGATTCACTTATCTTTCTTCCTAACACTAAAAAAATTGTTTTGAATAATAGTGTTGACCATGTCTGAAAACTTCTCCTTTAACCTTGATTGTGTTATTGTCCTCCATTCCTATCCTCATGTATAGTTATTCTCTATCTAGTACTCTATTTATCTAATACTTCTTAATTAAATACCTATGTTATTTATACCCTTTTTATGGTACTAATCTATTTGATACCCCCTTTTAGGTACCTATTATTCCAATACTTCTTTGTATAGTACCTATGTCCAATACCTCTCTTTCTGATACCATATTTCTAAAATATCTCTATCCCATACCCTGTATCTGATATCTCTCTTTTTTGTACCCTCTATATGGAATGTCTTTATCCAATACCCCTTATTTAGTACCTATATGTACGGTGCTTCAGAGAAAATATATCTCAATCAACCTGGTCAGTATATCACTACATCAATAACTTTATCAACTTCATAATGATCATGCTCCCCTTTATATACTCATAGTTTCTTTACATAATAAGAGAGATGCGTGAAATTCAATATTTAAATTTCCACTCTAAAATTTAATTACAAATAATGTATTCCTTCACTTGGCCACCTTTACATCCTCTAAACAAATTGGAGTCAACAAAAATCATAATAATTTTCATCTAATATCTGCATCAATTATATTTAAATATTCTTCAAGTCTTGACTAAAATCATGATCTTTCTTTAATAAATATTGAGTCATTGAACATACAACTCAGAATAGTCATAATTTATGACTTTAGAAGGCCTTTGTAAAGATCTTCAAACCTTTTTCTAATACATCTTCATAGAAACTTCTTTATATCATAATGCTCTATCCATTGTAATGATCATAAAACCCCTATATGATACATCTTAATAGGTACCAATTTTTTTGGTTCCCCTCCATTTGATAGTCTTTTTATCTGCCTGTCTGATAAGATTTACATGTTTTCACTATCTAGAGATTTTTGAGTTATTATGTTTGATGAATATATCTGAAAAACTCTTCTAATTAACTATAACAAGAAAAATTTATTTGATGAATTTATTTTGAAACATCTTTCCAATGACATTATTTAGAAACCTATATTCAATGACTTCCTTCAGAAACCTATATTCAATGACTTCCTTCAGAAACCTATATCTGATGAATACATATGGATTCCATTGTACAGTAATTTAGAAACCACTATCTGATGAAATCACTTAGAAACCTATATATAATAATTCTTTCCACTAGACTTGGTTAGATCACCTTTGACTGCTTAACTCTATCTGATCATATTTTTATACTTGACTCCATCTGATTATATTTATCCATTAGACATATATGTATCTCTCTAATATACTAATTTAAGAATCTTTATATGGTGGATTCAACTTCATTATGTTGTTAAAAAATTTGTTTCTCCAAACATCAAAGAACACATTTGAGACATTAAGATAATCTCACCAATCATAATAAGAAATCCAAAGTCTTCCAATAATATTTCACCTTCCTATAATGAATATACTCCAAATCTACCAAATCAAAGAACACCATTTATCATCTTTCATGTTAACAAGACTTGATATATTATTATCCTATTTAATGAACATGGATTCTTAATCATTCATAATTAGGACATCATCATCACTATCTCCATTATACATCCATTCTATATCTTCTTCATTAATAAACATATATACCTCAAAAAAACTTCTATGAAATATATTATTCACCCTTTATATAACATATTATCATTAGTAACAGGTTTGGATACATCAACCAAACTTTCATAAAACTTATTATTTATAACCTATTAAACATATTGACATTAATGAAATCATTATAATTCATTTAAATCCATTAAAAAAAACAAAAAAAAAACTCACACACCCAATGAAATCATACACATAAAATTTACTCATCCTTAACTAAATCCTTCAACATTTTTAAAAAATAAGTCACCTTATTTTTCTGTTTGAGTAATTGTTCAATGATTTCAAAATTTTTAATATTTTCTCTAGATTTTATAGTTTACATAAATTTCATCTCTTATCTGCCCCCTAGTCATGAAATAATCAATTTACAAGTTTAATTTTCCTCTGATCCATTTATATGTGTGAAACTTAATTTCACAATTTCATTTTACTTAATTTAAAAAAAGTGGTTCTGTTATCCTTTTCCTTCTCTAAAAATAAGTCATAAACTCTCCCTACACACACACACACAAACACACACAAACACACACACACAGAGACACACACACTCTCTCTATATATAAATTTATAATATTTAAACCCCTCATAACCCCTTTTCTCACCATTACTTTCCCCCTAAGATAGTGTGTTATAGTAAAGGCATATATGGGAGTCGTAAAAGGACTTTTATCATTCATAACATATTATTATAATTCAATGAAACTAAATAACTCAATAATAAGATTACCAAAGACTATTTTTTATAGTCATGATATTAAATTACCTAAATTTATTAACTCTTAGTACATTTATGATTATTTTTTACCTATTTAAGAACATAGTTTGTCACACACATAATTCAAAAATAGAAATAAAATATTTTAAAATTAATATTTCCTTGTAAAAACTACTCCAAAATTATTTCCCACTACAAGATACTCAATTTTTGTGAATTTTTTAAAAAATATAATCTGAAAAGTAATTAACTCAATTTGTAGATTTTCAAAATAATGAGTTTTCCAAGTATATTATTCACTAAATCTATAACCAATTAGAAATTCATATTTTTAATGATTAAATATGGAAATAATATGACTCAAATTAATTAATTCATGTCTCCTCATCCATAATGGAAAATAAATGTATTTTATAAACCTGACACTTAGTCCACTAACATCACATGATATTATATCTAAGTTCACTCAAGAAGAGAAGTACACAGTAGATAAAAATTTATTTCAGGGAATGTTTTTAAGAGAATGAAATAAAAAGGAAAAGTTAAAAACTCTCCTTTCTTTTGTGTGAATCATATTTATAGGCATTAGTGTGTTGTTTTCCTTCCAACTTCTCCTAGAAATTGTCATATCAAAGGTTACAAAAAACTCAAAGAAAAATGGATATATTATTGAAAAATAAAATCACATAGTAAAAATATAATGAAAATTTGCTGAACCATGGGTTGAATTTTATCTACCACTTAGTTTAGAGTTCTCAACGTGAGTCTATCTTCTAATCAGAATGGGGTAGTTGAACCATTTCAATTATGTGACATGTAAATATTCAGTGGTTTACATTAATAAAAAATGGCCTCTATTATTACCTTGTATCTCAATATACCAATTATTCATAACTCATGTGATACTAAATGGTCCATAACATTTTATGTTTAACTTACTAGGGAATAACATTAGTTGATAGTTAAATAGTAACACCTTTTATCGATCCTTGAACTATCTCCTTTGAATATTTCAATCAATAAATTCCTTAAACTTTTACTTATAAATATGAACATTTTCAAATGAATATTTTTTGATATATTTTAACTCATGAAAGAGAATTATCCTCTAATATTTAGAACTATTTAAATAATAGATTAAAATATTTACTGCCTAAATAATTTTTTAATTAATTTCCATATTAAGATGATAATATTTCCTATAAAGAATCATGTATGGAGACAATAACATGGATGTTTTAGAAGTTATCCTATAAAACTGAAGCACTTTATCTATTTTTTGTACTAATACTTCCTAGAGTTACCAACAATTTTCTCAATTTTTTATATATTTTTACTTAATGTGTATACTTTATTACTTGAGTGGGGGTGATATGTTGTTCATGTTCTATTTATGGCCCCAAAAAATATCAATCATGGATATGAACTTATAGTTGATGAAGTGAAATCCATTGTCTATGATGATTTATATTAGAACCCCAATACTTAAAATATTTTATTCTTTATAAAACTCACAACACTAAAAGATAGGTTTTTTTAAGAGGGCCACAATCTTAGACCACTTTGAAAAATAATCCCAAACAACTAAAATATATTTTTACCTTAAATTCTCACATAAATTCTTGAAATAAAATATTTCCATTTCTAAAATTCCCTTTTTATATATTGAATTCATTATTCAAATATTTTTAGTTCCATATCACTTATCATAGAAAACCAAAAAACTATAGGTATTCTGAAAAAGCATCAGAAAAGAGACTTCAGATTGTAACACATTTTGTGTAGTTTGTTCATGAAGTTTCTATTAGATGAATTGAATTTAAAGGCAAAAAGTAAATATGTTTTTTTTATTTTTGAGTATATAGCTTGAAAAACTCAAGTAGAGAGGTTAAATATAATTTGAAAAATTATATGTGAATATTTTTGGTGATACGATCTTTTAGGTATGAAAGGAATATGTTTTTAAATGAAGTAAAACTTTATTCTATAATTTTAGAAGGCCCAGGGTTGTTTGGAAAAGTAATTGGTTTAAAAAAAGTGAGATATAAAATTATAGAATCTATTTTAAAGGTAACTGGGTTTTTTCATAAAGGTAATCCATTGGTTATATAAATGTGCCCCTGGAATTCACGAAAATGGAAAAGTATCTATGTAAGGGTAAATTTGAGGCTATATAAATTAATCCCAAAATTTCAGTATCTATATAAAGGTATACTAGAACTCTATTTTTTATATAAAGTTTTATCTATATATACATAACGGTTATTCATAAGGCCCATGATATTTACATAAGGTCAATAAGGAAGTTATGAGGGCTATATAAATGTAATATGATACTTTCATAAAGGTGACGTTGAGTTTTTGAATATATCAAAAGGTACCACAATGGCCTACATAAATGCAATCTATAAACCACACTTGATACATTAAGGCAGTCCAATACAATTCATAAAGGCAATGAAGAAGAACACTACCTGTGTAATGTTAACCCTTTAATATTAGTACCTGAATAAAAGTAATCTAGAATAGAATAAATCAATATAAAAGTGATTCAGAAAAATTGAGTGATGTCTAAGGGTAAATTTTGAGTTTCATAAAGGTCCCTTGAATATTTAACTACCCGTTCCATGGTAGTCTATAACTATGTTATGGTAACTCTAAAATTTAGGACCTATGTAAGGGTTATTTGGAATCTATATAAACCCAATAATGATTGTTTTGAGAATATTAATTTTAAATAATTTAAGAATTAATTCAGAGAATACTTTCAAGCTGGGATTCAATGTTTCAATATTGTTATCATTATAATGAACCATGACTCATGAATATATTGAAGGAGAAATGGGATGATCTTATCATTGTGTAATAAATCTATGAGTTTCAAATGGAATATTTGAAACTCAATATTTGGATAAAAATAAAGACCAAATTCAGACAAAGTGGGTATGTCTAAAATGAGTTTCATACTGAAGAAATGAGTACTACACCATTTAGATCTATGAAATGAAGACTCCACAATAATGTAGTATATTATTAGTGGGTGTTTTAGTGAATATGGTGAGATTATAATTTACCCATGATAAACATAGAGCTAAAAAATACTATGGTCAATTGGATGATGATTTTTTGTTTCATTACATAGAAAGAAAAATCCACATATTAGTGATTACATTTATACAAACATGAAATAAATTAAAATCAGTTTGATTTTAATAGATTATGAGTCTGTGATAATTTAAATACCGCGTGTTGGATTTGTGATAGAGTCTAATACAACCTATATCTTTAATATATCTAAATTCATGATTTATTATATAAATACACACGTAATAAAATCCCAATAAATCACGAGGCTTAGTTTCTTCGGATAATTACATATGTAGAATAATAACATTAAACATGTGTATAATGAAATTATTTTAAAAACATTAAAACATGACCTTATATTCCATTTATTTTAATGTATTTTATGGGATAACATGGAGATGTACATTAGAAATGGGTGTGATATAAAGTCTATAAAGGGAATAATCAAAGAATAATATTATGAAAGTAATATAATTTAGTCAATATACATATAAAGGTTATATATAATGGATGAGAATCATAAATATAATAATCAAATCATCATATAAGATGATAACATAGAGTAAACATAGGAATGTGTGAACAATAGAAAACATGAAATTGGAAGCAGAATTCAAGGACAACCTCCGATCCATCGTAACATAGTGCGGTTATGATAACATACCTTACACTATACATGGTAAATCATGAGATAAAAACATTACCCAATGAATTAGAGTGATATTTAATTTTGATCCAACCTTTCACATTCATATCATGTACATGTGATTAGATGTCACGTAGATAATAAAACATAAGTACACCATTTATCAGTTTGATCCCATGATTAAGGAGTGAAGGTTATAAAATTGGAATTACCTAGTCAATAAAGTATAGATAAATATATCTGAATACTATTTATTTAAAATGTTTACGGTAATTCACTACACAAATGTTTGAAATGTCAAATAATAATATAGTTTCGACAATACAACAGGTGTACATAAAGATTCATGGAAAGAGGGTTTAATGAATGAAAATATGCAGAATCTACTTATATGTACATAATAGTAATAGTAAAACGGATGTGTAAAAAACACATTGCAATATTAATAATTAGAAATTAAATGGAATAATACAAATAAATTACTTGAATAAAGAGGAGAGAATCACCTTACCTTGAGAGGGAACTTCTTAAATCTTGGTAAGAGCTTCTTAAGGGATTGAGAACACCTTGGAAGGGATTTATAAAGGGATATGGAGAGAAATTTCATTATAAATGGGAATTAAGTGAATATTAGTCATAGGTTTGGTGGGTATTTATAACAAAAGGGATAGAAAATATTTATTAATTTCTAAAAATAGGATTTGAAATATATATGATAAAATAATAATAAAAACCTTACTATGATTTTTGTTCATGGTTTCTACCATATAGGTGTGGTTATAAATATTTTATTAGTTCATGAACCTAAAATATTAAAATAATACAATGGGTGAGTGGAAGCAGATCATGTTCAGAAAGAATTGATTTTAAAACCTTAAAATATAGTATTAGGTTTGGTGGATTCATTAAGGGTTTATAAAATTAATAAAATAATTTTAAAAACAAATTATTTTAAATGGAAAATATAAATTTCACCATTTATTCCTTTTATACCATTCCATACATCACATATGAGACATTATGATGTCATAATATAGACTGTATATTTACGCCATATTTTATTTTTACCCAAAATCTCAATTATCTAAAAAAATTATGAAAAAATACCAATCAGATAATTTATTCATGATTATTTAATTTTTTTATTTTATAAAAATAATTATCTAAATATGATAATATTCACTTCAAATAAAAAATCCTTCTTTATCAGAAAAATACTTTTTTTAAGATAATAATATTTTTATGACTCTTATAAATATTACATTGGATTTCATTAAATTACATTATCATTTTCATATAAATAAGTATTATTTTATAATAATTATATATGAATGTAATATTTATTTAAAAATTATTGAATTTATCAAAAAGAGTGTTAAAACCATATATTTCCAAAATATAAAATTTTTGTTTCTTTGGATCAAAATCTAATTTTCATCAAATAATATATAATTATATATAGAAATTAATAAGAAAAAGAGATAAAAATATTTATTATTTTATTGAAAATAAAATATAAAAGTTCATAATACTATGTTATAGATACATAAATACCAATTACACCATTATAATCCCTAAGGGTAAGGTGTGCGATAGTGGAACTTTCTTGTGGTGGTTCAACAAACATGGTTTTTACAGTGATCCTAAAAAACAAGAACTTATACTATAAATAATTTATCTCATATTTAAATTTTTGATTTTTAGATTAGGATTGATTAAGGTAGTATCCTAGTGACCACATCTCCCTTGGAATCTCTGATAATTTCGATTCATAGGGTACGATCTTACTGATTGAGGACCCCACTTCTTTCATTTGTGTCAATTAGAATTTATCATAACCTTTAATATATTATAATATTAACTATCAATTTATAATGAATATAATATCAATGGTTATGATTCGTAACAGTCTTTTAAATTTAACCTTCTATATTTTATAATAGTCAAAAATAAAAAAATTATTGCATTTGTTGTCTTTTACTACCTTACATAATAAGTTATTTAATCGTTAAAAAAAGAAATTTCATTTATAAAACATTAGTTTTATATATTCTCCCACCTTTATAAATATCTCCATTTAAATTTCATTTCATACACTAAAATAGATAAGGGTACTTCTATTTCATCACCTCTTCTTGTTCCCATGTTTCTTCCTCAAACTTGTGGTTACACCATAATAATTTGACTATGTGAGTTGTCTTGTTTCCTAGAACTTTGTATATATGATAAATATTCACCATATGATCCTCACATAGAAGTTAATTCTCAAAGGTACCAAGTATATATTATATATATGTGATGGGTTTGATATTTAATTCAACAAGAAGGATACATAGAACATATCATGTACTTAGGACAAGTTATGTGGGAGTTCTAGTAAACAGGCCACACATATTATATGATCAACGAAATAAAAGGGGTTGATGTATCTTGGAATAATCTTTACATTCTTCCCAAACCTCTTGAATTTTTCCACGGTGATACATGGAGGAACACCTGATCTCTGTCATCAAATTTGAGGTCTTATTGATGATTGTCTTTATAGTTTTTATTGACATTATGAAAAAAAATGAAATTAAATAGTTTGAACCTTCTATTTCATCTATTGGATAAGATCATTTCCCACCTATTTCCACTTTCCAACATCATCCACACATGTTGGAGTCTAAAACTTCTTCCAATATAGAGCCTCATAAGATTCTATTTGAATGCTATAATGGAAACTATTATTATAAGAGATTTCCACTAAGTGAAGGTGTTGATCCCAACATCCTTGGAGATCCATTGAACATGATCTCAAAATATCTTATAGAGTTTGAATGGTTCATTTAGACTGAACATCCTTATGATCATAATAATTAGTACTAAAACTTAGGCATATAACCAATGCTGGCTAAAGTATTCTCCAAAACCTCAAGGTAAACCTTAGATCTCAATTAGATACAATGGAGAGTGGTACTACATGTAGTATCAGCCCTTATATTATGTATATCTTTTCAAGTTTTACAATATATATATCTTTCTTGATAACAATGAAATATGACGAATTTTTAAGGTGATATAATACCACCCAAATGGTATAATTTCCATTAGATATCCCAAGGATACCTATGATGAAATCCATTGCTATATTTTCTCATTTATATATTGGGATGAGAAATGGTAGAGTCATACATTTATACTTTTTTTATCATTTAATTATAGGAACCCCAATAATTGAGATACAAATTCTAAAATCTCCATATTATTTTTATCCCACCATATGTTTTACTCTAGATCGCTATTTATATTAGTTCTTCCTAAATGAATAAATAAGGATGATCTATGAATATCATCCAAAAGTTAACTCTTTATCTATGGTTTTTATGGGGCACATATCTAGGTAACAAAGCCTATAACTCCTTCTTTAGTGAAGATGAACTCAATAATATTCAATAGCATTTTTTTAGATTCTTATCATCTTTTTGGGCCTAAATGATCATCAAATGAAAGGATAGTGGTGTAGTTATATGAGAAAGGTTGAATAAATATCCTTTTATTATTCCCATTTCCATCCTTTTCATGTCCAATGATATATGATCCCTTTCAATCCCCATAATGGATAGGGTTGTAAGATCTTTTATACTCAGTGTATATTCCAATTTTTTCTCCTTCCCAGGATGGTAATGGATTAAATAATAATAATCCATGATCATATCTAACCACATTCATTGTTTCATATTGATATTTTTGTCTGAATATATAATTTAGGATTTTATGATCTATATATATGTCACACTTCTCTTCATAAATATAATGTCACAAAATATTCAAAGCAAAGATCACTACACCCAATTCTAGTTCATGACTTTTTATTTCTACTCACAGATCATTAATTAGAGGGATAAATAATAGGATATCACTTTATTATCTTGAATGATTACACCACCTAATACCTTTTTGGATACATCACTATAGATCACAAATCCAACCCCACTAGTGGGTAATGTGAGAATAGGTTCAATGATAAGACTATTCTTCAATTATTTAAAATCTATCATCATATTAATCAGTCTAGACAATCTTCACCCTCTTCAAATTTAGCTGGGTTAGAGGGATTGACAATCATGAGAAGTTTCTCCAATGTTGATGATAGAACATAGCTAATCCAATAAAACTATAGATCGCAATCCTAGATGTTGGTATATGAAATCCTTCAATTTCCTCTAGTTTTTGAAGGATCTATAGATATCATTTTTTTGGTTATAAAATTACATAGGATTGTTATTTACTCCATCAAAAACTCACATTTCATCTACTTTTCATATAACTTTTCCTTTTTTAAGGTATTAAGTACAAAATTTTAATTCTACTCATGTTCGTCATTTCTTTTGGAGTAGATAAGAATGTCATCTATAATTACTACACAAAATTTTCAATGTAACACCTAACAATTATATTCATTAAGTCCATGATGATAGCTAGAGGATTAGTAATTCCAAATGGAATCACAATTAACTCGTAGTCCTTATACCTTGTAAAATAAACGTCTTGGGGATGTCCTTATACTTCACCATTACTTGATAATATCCCAACCAAAGATCTATCTTAGAGAAGTAATTGGACCCTTATAGCTTTTTGAAGAAGTCATTGATCCAAGATAGAATACACTTGTTCTTTATCATGATATTATTGAGCTCATAATAATCAATACGGAGGTGCATTGTCCCATCATTCTTCTTAGAGAAGAGAACTGAAGTACCCCATGGATAAGCACTTGGGTGTATAAACCCTTTATCTAGATTCTCTGATAGTTACTTCTTTAGATCTTAATATTAATTTTGGACCATTCTATATGGAGTCTTGGATATCAGAAAAGTTATAGGTATAAGTTCTATTTATAACTTAACCACACATCTTAATGGAAGACCAACAAATTATTCATGAAACATATCAACATATTCCCTTACATAGAGCATGTAATCAAGGATGATATATTCCTTAGTCTCAATAATTTGAGCTAGATATTCTTTCTTATAAGGAAATAATATCCATGCTTGAGATGATGATTCCAAAGGTAATTAATCATCCTCCTTGAACTTGTATATAATAAGAGTGAGATTTATAATGTAGAGCATGATTTACTTCTCTCAGTAATTTATGGTGGCTTTATAAAAGGAAATCCAATCCATACCTAGAATTACATATAATTATGCTAAAGGAAGTATCAAAATGTTATCTGGTAATTGTTTCTCACAAATACAGGAAAGGAAGATTTTATATACTTAGGATTAAATAATTTTCCCATTTTCCATTTTCACCGATATCTACACTTTCATGTTTTAAGGTGGTGTTTTAATAGTTCTAATAAACATGCATGATATGGAAGAATTAATGGAACTAGAATCAAATAGTATATTCTCTATTCTTGATTGAATAATTAGCATACCTGTAATGACATCACTTCTTGGATCCACCTTTGTAGTTGTGATGAAATATGCTCACTCTTTCCATCTAGGCATTGGATATTGTTGTCATTGGTTATCATAAAAAACCCTTGTATTAGTTTATTGATTCATATAGTTTCATTGTTCCTTATAGTTGAAAAATTATAATAAATATGAGGCATCACATGAGAATTCATTTATTAGATCACATTTTTGTGTTTATCCCATTATAATTCACTATATCAGTGCCCTTACTTCCTATACCTAAAGCATTTCCTTCTCCCATTAATGAACTTTTTGGGATTCTTCATCCTCTACTTTTGATAAGTGGGATGTTAGACCTTTTTTTAATCATGAGATTCCACCATCACTCCCCAATAATTGAAATCTATTCTCCACTTCCTGTCTCTTAAACCCTAAGACGCTTGAGTTTCTCTAATCACCATTTAAAATTTTAGGGCACATTAATTAATTTCCTTATAACTATCATAGTCTTAATACACCTATCATTTTTGAAGCCTTATATTTTGCCTACCAAATAACCAGTAAAATTTACTTTCAGGTTTAATAAAAAAGCCAAAGTCATATCATGTAAGTATAGTGAAGTTATCCTACTACTACCTGATGTATTTTTTTATCCTTTTTATTGATTATAAAGAAATACCTCTCTATTTATGTTATATTATGTGCATAAAATATTTATTGATTTTTTTTCTAGAATTTTTTCCACTCTGTTAGTTTAATATCCTATTAAGGCTTAATATTTTTGATAAACATCCACCATTCATAATATTATCCCACCATACAATAAAAATACATCACAACCATCAATTTATTAGAGAATTTATGGATGGAGAAGATAATTTCCATAGATTTGATCCACTGTTCCACAATTAAGGGATTATAATACGCACTAAAATTCATAGGAATTTGTCTCTCAAAGGCCTCAATTGAAACTTTCTTTATATTTGGGGGATATTGGTTCCCCCTGATTCATGTTTTATTAAAATATTGAGTTAATTGAGAAATTACTATCAGGAAGTTCAAAAATCTTTCTCCCATGAGACTGAACATCTCATTTGGGTAGTTACTTCATTACCCTATCACATTGGTTGTTGACTCGGTTCCTCCTATATCTATCCATTGACTAAAATAAAGGTAAAATTATGGATGTTAATTTTCAAAAAATTAATAATATATAAAGGAAACTATAACATTGATGGGATAACTCATAAATAACATTAATTTTTTAACTTATGAATTTATAGGTTTAAATCTAATTTATTTATGATCAATTTCCTAAAATGAATTTTTATAGGAATTTTTATTCCCTTAATTATGGTTCTTAAAGAGGTTGTGTATTCAAAAAAGAATTCCCCTCAAGAGTTTCAAAATAGGTGTTCAATATTGCATCATTATCATGTACTAGGTGAAAATAGAATTAATACCCAA
This sequence comes from Viscum album, assembly GCA_963277665.1. NCBI lineage: Eukaryota > Viridiplantae > Streptophyta > Magnoliopsida > Santalales > Viscaceae > Viscum > Viscum album. The sequence continues at coordinate 474,028,113 of OY728157.1, forward strand.
TGTGAACTTTTCAAGGTTATTGCCCCTAGGTACAACTATGCTAGAGCCACATCCTATTTTAGTATCTAAATAGGGATTTTGTTACTTGGAAACCTCTAACTATATAATTTATAAAGATTTTGGTATTTTTTCCTATGTTTTGTCTTATCCGTAAGTATTTTACTATGTTTTTCTAATTCTAACCCCCCAAAATGACTGGACCTTACTCTGATACCAACTAAGAAAAACCATATCATTAATACATCTAAATCAATGATTTATTACATAAAGATATACTTAATATAATCCCAAGAGATTGTGATGCCTAGTATATTTGGGTGATTTGACACCCAACACAATAACTAGAAATGTGGGTATAAAGAAATTATTTAAAAAACTTATAACAGTTTCCTTATATTCCATTGATCATATAATATTGGACGAGATAATATAGGGAACTATATAAGAATGTGGTGATCTATAAATCCTAGTAAGGGAATAATAAATGTATAAAATGAGGTAATTAATACATTTTAGTCAAGACACATATCAAGGTGACGTAAAATGGGTGATAATAATAAACTTGAATCATAAAGCATGATATAATATGATAACATCAAGGAAATATAGAAATGTGGTAACAACCTAAAACATGACACCATAAGAATAATTAAAGGATAAATTATGATAAATCATAATATAGTGTGCTTATGACAACCTCCCATGCACCATACACAGTATCCTATGAGATAAAAACATTAAAAAATGTATTAGAGGACTATATGATTCTGATCCCACCATTATATTCATATCCTATACTTTCATCAGTGTTCCATATAGATCATAAAAGATAAGAATTCATTTCATCACTTTTAATACCATGTTTAAGGATTGTGGTTTGTATAATTGCAATTCCCCAATAAATTAAATATAGGTATATCTAGGTGAATACCATTGAGTTGAAATGGGGATGGGTATTCAATATAAATTTGTTTGGCATGGAAAATTGTAGGATACTTTTGGTAGCATAACAGGTGTATATAAAGATTTATGGGATGTTTTAATGAGAGTGGAAGATGGTATATAATTACTTGGAAATGATAAGGATAGTAAAAATTGGAAATTAAATATATTAATTCAAATAATGTGCTTGAATAAATAGGAGGATATAATCCATTACCTTAAGAGGGTGCTTCTAAAATATTTGGAGGATCGTTTTAAGATATTAGGAACACCTTGGGAGGGATTTAAGGAGGTATAGGGAGATTAAATTATTTCTTAATGGGTTTTTAGTGAAGATTAGTTGATGTTTATATGATTATTTATAGAAAAATAAAGATGAATTTTATATTAATTTATAAAATTTTGTTTTGGAATCAATATAATAAAATAATCAAAACCAAAAACCACACCATGGTTTTTTACCATGGTTTTTTACCATGGTTTCTAGCAAATAAGATAATTTTTCAATATTAAAAAATGAAATTAACAGAATATATTAAAATAATACCTTGGGTTATGTGGAAGCGAGTCTTATTCATAAATAATTGATTTTAAAATCATAAATATAAAATTGGTTTTGGATAATTATTGAAGGTTTTATAAAATTAATAAAATAAAATTAAAAACTCATTATTTGAAGTATAATATAAATATTTGGTCATTTATTCCTTTTAAATAATTTATTACAACACATTTGGTCCCCTAGGATGTCATAATATATATTATATATTTATACCATATTTAGTTTTCCCCAAAAAATTTGGCTGCATCAGAATATTTGTAAAAATTCACCATTGAAATTTTTTGACATATTTATTTCAAAAATAATATTTATTTTATCAAAATTATTATATAAATATGATAATTTACACTTTTATATAAAAATCCCTATTTAAAGTAGATTTTTTTATTTTACAACAATAACATTTTTCTTACCCATATAAATATTAATATGAAATTCATTAAAAAATTATAATTTGTATTTAAATAGATATTACATAAAAATAATATCATATTAAAGTAATATCTATTTCAAAATTCTTTAATTTATAAAAAATATGTCAAAACCATATAATTTACAAAAAATAAAATTTTGGTTTCTTCATATCAAAATCTAATTTTGATCAAATAATACATAATTTCATATATATAGTAATAATGAAAAGGGTTTAACATAATAATTATTTTATTACAAATAAAACATACAAGAACATTCTACTAGGATCTAGAAATATAATTTCTTATTATACTACTGTATTCCATAAGGATAATGTGTGTGATGGTGACACTATCTTGGGGTGGATCATCGAACATAGTTTTGGGATGTGATATAAATAATCTTGAACTTTTTATTTGAAGTGGTTTCTTTCATGTTATAGTTGTTGAATTTCAGATTGGAATTTGTTTATGAAAAATCCTCTTGATTACATCTCCCTCAAATGCTTTAATAATTGTGCTTTATAGGGTATGATTCTATCGGTCGAGGTCATCATCTTTTCCATTTGTGTCAATCTCTTATTCAATTTGTGTCAATTAGACTTTATCATAACATTTAATATATAATAATATTAACTTTCACTATACAAAAACTATATTATCAATGTTCAATATGCTTAACAATATTTTAAATAAGACCATCTATATTTTATAAAGGTCTAGAATAACCAAATATGTGAATGTGTTTTCTATAAATACCTTTATTAATAAGGAATTTATTCATTCAAAAAAGGTAATTTCATTTAAAAAAGTTTGGTTTGTTACAGAGTCTTCAATAGATTTCAAGGGATATTTTATCTTTGTTTTAAATGAGATTGAAGACTGGGTTCACATGATATTTCAATGATTATAAAATCACAGAAGTGATATTTATATAAAAACATGGATATATATATATATATATTCATATAAATGAGAAGAAGAAGATTAATATTATATAGAGAGTACTCATGAATAACTATGAAATAAAATTATGATAGCATCAATTAATCATAGTTTCAAATAGAAACATCGAGTTTAAAAATGGAAGACATTTAGGAAGAAAGAAACCAATTGTACATAAGTATCCAAAGTATTGAGGAGGATCCAAATATCACATGATGTGGTGGGAGTTTCAATACCAATAGAAATGTTCAATATTTTGAGATATTTAAGATCTTGAATAACTATATATGGATAAAAAATATAGAAGTTATGACTGGGGTGTATAACCAGTTGTAGGTGCAGTAGGGTGATTGGGGTTAAAATTATCGTTGCAGTTGAGAACAATAAATGTAGTGCATAATCAATTAAAAGAGATAATTCTTGGTTTTAGTGTATAACCAATCACTACTATGTTAGATGTAATACATAGTGGAGAATCTATATTTGGGTGTGTAACCAACATAGAAAGGAGTACACATTTTAGCAGAACATTGAAAATTCTTCTGTTCCTATGATCTTAATTTACCACTACAATCAGGTTAGGTTGAGTGAAATAATAGATAGAGGATATATTCTTTATCCAACATCTTAGGTTGAATTGAAAATAAAAACTCATTAAAATAGTGTACCACTAATTCTCACCCCCTCTAAGTGGTACCTAATCCATACATAGTCCATATAAGTGGTATTACATCAAGGTTCCATATAAATATATGAGTATTTTATAAGAAATATATAATCTTAATTTAGTCAATAGTGAATGTGTTCCCAAATTAAATAGATGAAGTATCACAATTGAAGGGATTTATGTAACCCTACCTCTTATCACCCATCATAGAGGTGAGATATGCAGTGAAAGTTGGGTTTCAACCTATTCTCAAAGGTGATTATATTAATGAAGATGATAAGATAAATTTTATGTTATATTGAGGTACCCTAAATTCAATATTTATGTCCCTATTAGAAAAGTACTATACAAAGGTAATGAGCCTTTAAAATGAAAAAGATATTTCTTAAAATTTTATATGAAGTTATGAAGGTAATTTCAATGATAAGGAATCAAAACTCCAAACATACAGAATTAATATTGAAGAGATTAAAATGGATGACTATGAAGATATTAATGGATATATCACCTAATTAATTGATATAGTTTTTAATATTTTAGGATTTTTGAAAATTTATAAGACTTCACCTCTGTAAATAAGCTCATGAGAGATTTTATTGATATGTTTAATCCCAAGGTTTCAACTTTGGAAGATGAAAAATAAATTTCATTGGATAAAATTTAAAATATACTCATCTATTTTGATGTACTGAAAATAAAAAATTTCAAAAATAAATAAAAATATGTGATAGATTCTCGATCCTTGAGAAAATGAAAAATTATAAAAAAGAGTTTGCACAATCATATGATTGAGATACGAAGGAAAATGGAGATCTTAATGATATTATTTCTATTGTATCATAAGGGTTTAAAAATTTAAAGTAAAATGGAAGTGGAAAAAATTACCATAGTGGTGGGATTATAATAGTATTATATATTATTCTATTTACTATGAAAAAAAGAAGGTGATTGAATTTGAATTTTATGAAGAAGATGAAATACCTAAAAATAGAAAAAGGATGAGAAAAAGATGACTAATTCTGATTTCTGGAAGAGTAATTTTATGAGTAAGAATGATAAATCAGATTCATCATCTTCTATCTCTTTAGAATATGTCGTAAATTTATTTGTAAAATCTTAAAAAGGTGAAATACATAGGGGATAATGGATCCCTAAAGGGGAGGGGTAAATTAGTGGTCCCTTAAAACATTTATTACTTATTCCCTTTAAATCAAAAACCTAGATTTATTTATTATTTATTTATTTCTTCTAATGTCTCACAACCTCACACATAAAATGCAGTAAATTAATGCAAAAGAACACAAGGATTTACAAAGTTTGGTACAAATTCCTACTTCCTTAATTGATTGGTTATGTTCCCCATTCAAGGACTCTATACTATAATCAATTATAATAATTACATATGGAGGTCACTTCACGCACCGTAACCAGATTAGAGTATCACTCATCTTATCCTATTTAGAGTCACAATTTCCACTTTTCTTACATCTGACATAAATTATATTGAAATATTCTCACTTTAATTATTCATAAGATTCACATGGTATTCATCAAGGCACATGGTAGTATTCTTTCATACCCTAATTCACATAGGTTCTGTGGATTTATACCATGTATTGACAATAGTTTATTTCTAGATCCACCTTAGAAGTAGATCTATAGTAAGAACATGGATGTATCTTTATCCAATAAATATATCTACTTTAACTAAACATAGAATCTTTAAATTCATGAATATATTCAGCAAAAATACATCCAACTTGGTTCCTCATCATATCACAACTTCACAGTTCTTTCATATACCTACTCATCTTACTTTCTCTCTTCTCATCACCATTGGAACTATCAAAATTCTATCACATTGATGGATGAATCCTCTCCTTATTTTATACATAAGGCGAAATATTATTCTCTATTTATTCATTGATCAATATATGAATGTATTACAACATAACAACTCTCAGTTTTCAAAATCCTAGTGCATTGAATAAATTATATATTTTTATAGATTTTCAAGGTGAAAAAATACACTCATGGGGGTAGAAATGATGAATTCCAAGTTCATCACCCCTAGAAACAAGTTTTTAATCATTCGTAAGAGAACCTATACTAAATTATAAAGTGATGTCTTCATTTAGATCTCCTTTCACGGCTATTTCACCTACCACAAAGTTTTACCCTCTCCATGTATGACATACCTATACATCTTTCTCCACCATCAACCTTCCCTTCCAAATGAGTTAAACTAACTCACATGGGGTTTTCATAAAATCTCAATGCATTGATGTATTACAGCTACATCTTATTTTTATATTTCTCTCTCATCAACCTACACACATTCTCACTCACATGGAAAACTATATTAAATGTTACTTTAATTATCAATCACCATTAATGGTATGAAAAGGGGAAAAGGTAGTATACATCTCAAAATCATAATAATATAATACCCGTTTTAGGTTCCCATAATTTCATGTGGGTTTCTTTTTCAACTCAAAAGGTATTCCCAAAATACCTTCAGTTATTGCATCTCATTCTTGAAACTTAGACTGCAAGATATTCTCACAATCTTTATAGTAGGATCAATTTATTATTTACCTCATCATTTCTCATTTTCTTGGCTTGATCAAATATAATCATCATACAAAAACACACAAAAGTATCGACCACTTTTTTTTCCTTCAAAATATCGATATTGATATCCACACATTAAATTTCCTTAATTATGTAAAACACATAGAAAATAGATACAATGTGGAACTCACCTTCACTAATGGTAACACACAAAAATACTTCTCATTACCCCATGCCTTGGTAAAATTTCCAAACTTCAGTCTAAATCACTCATAAACACCCGAACACCCTTAGATCAAATTGATGTAGGCAATGATAAAAAACATTTTGAGTTTTGATAGAACATCATTTACATTATTCTTAAAAACCTAGTATTTTCAATTTTTTCTTATATAAATACATGAATTTTTTATAAATATTAATTTTTCATCAAAAAAAGCACAAATCATGGATTATTAATATCCATGATGTCTCATTCTTTAAAAAACGACATCACCATCGACTGATTTTTATTTCATCATAATTAAATAATTCTAAAAACCCCTCTTTTGATTAAGAGTCAAAATTCCAAATAACATGGATAGATATTGTTTCAACTTTACTAGAATGATTTGGTCACACAACCATCATGGTGTTTGTTATATTTAAACAATGAATGAACAAATATTGCATTACCCCAGAAAATTTCTTCTTCAGATACCCAAAATATTGAATTCTGTAATTTCTACCTAGTATATATAAGAAATTAAGCTATTCGGATTTCTATTTAAAAAAAAATATTATCATGTACATGAATAATTACCTTATTAAGTGCTTTACGTATAATATTTTTTATAGTTAACCTATTTCAATTATCCTAAACGAGACTTCATTGATGTATATAGTTCTGATTTCAAATATGCAGCTAACTTTGGGTATATGAAGTTTAGATAGGCCATGGAAATCTATTACATGATGAATTCTTCTATGTCACTTAATTAATCTTTTTGGATCTTAATTAAAATATGTGATTTCTATATTTGGAAACACCTTAGATATTGGAGATACAAATTTATATATGTGGATCATTTAGTTACATTTTCACATTCAATTAAATGAATCATTATATATAAAAATATTTGCATATGTGGTAGCTTTGTCTGCATGTATTTATCTATGAAGGAATTTTACAACACAAGAATTCACATATTTTAGAATTTACATATGTTGAACATTTACTTATCCATTTTTTAGATTTCTTTTTTTTGAACCAGGCTCAAAACACTTTGACTCTAGAAATTATTATCCATTAAAAACACCTCAAATAATCTTGGAACTTATTCAAATTATTATTATAATTATTAGATTAATTCCAAACTCCATATAAATAATTTTTGAGGTATTCCATCATATAAAATAATAAAGGTAGAGTAATTCCTTGAACACCACTTCTTTCTTAGTTTCAGACATTCTCTAATCAATAACGATCTTTCTCTAACCACTTCAACCTTTATCAATGAGTGTTCGAATACTAATAAACACTAATTGCATCATCCAATATGATTTATACTCCTTGGATTGTTCTCCTATTTCATCTATCTCTATTTAATGATTTTAAACTAATTTATACATGTTCTCTATAACTATATAAGATCTATAGGAGTAGGTTCAGAAGACAAAAAATCATTCATACAACCTATTGAAAACAAGGATCCTTCACCTTAAACACTTTTCATGGACATGAATTATAGGACTTTAAATCATATGATGTGTGTGGGACACCCACTTTAATCTATCTATCCAGGTATTCTAGTGAATTTAACTCAGAATAATTCTTTACCCATAGTTTATGGTAAACATATCTTATTATTTAGTGGGAAGATACTTCAATCTATCTCAATATCTTCTTTTCATTTGTTATATTGAAAACCAAATTGAAAACAAATATAAACAAATGCATTTGGGAACATCAATATCCACCTTGACATTCATTATCAATTCCAAATTTTAAATAATTTTATAAAATCAATATAATATTTCTATCCTCCTAATTTAAAAATAATTCAAGGGGGGATGATTCTCCCCTAAAATATAAGGGTCACTTTCTCTCCCCTAACATTAAAGATTGGTATTCATTATGGATTTGTAAATTTTAAATTTATTCTCCCTAAACAATGCTTTATTCCACTTAAGAGATGATACTAATAAAAATATGATATAATTTCAAATACTAGTGGATATTTTCTACTGATATAACTTGTTATAGATAATGGGAAGGCTTTTCTTTGACTCATCTCCCTTATTATGATGTTCATCTGAGAGACTCTAACAACATATTCTCTTCTTATTCCTCCCAGCCTATTATTCATGGTAAAAGGTAGGAATTTTTAGATATCAATGGTTTAAAAAAAAAATCCTAACACCAACTAAGATTATAAATCTTGATACCACTAGTGAGTAAAACAATATGAAACTCCCTTCTCAGTATCCAACCTCTCTAATAAATCCTTAAGAGAAGCAATTCTTTTTATGTCACTCACAAATAACTTTTTAATAAAAATACCTAGAACTCAGGGGGTTTAAGGTGGTGAAGAACATGGGAGTCACCATTTATATTTAGGTTACAATATTTTGAAATATAAAATATGACATGATAAAGAATTAGGATCTCACTAGGATTTCCATTTCTAGATATATTATCTATAGAAAAGCTCCCCTTCTTCTCAGTGAGTGATCCCCATATCATGATTAGTGAGTAGGATATACTTCCTAACATGGTAGACTAAATAACTCAAAACACCAAAGTTTTCAAGAAGTAAACTGACAAAAATCTTGGATTCTAACTCACCCATGGAATTTTAAAGATTATAATGTGAAATGTGACTGAGTAAGGATCTGGCTCGTTGCTAATGGAGTTTCCTAGTATAAAATAAGAACTTAAGAATATAAATACAAACCCCTAACATCTTACATAAGGGATTCTCCCCTCAGAACACATTGGGAATATGAACCATCCACATTAATCATAATACCATCATTTAGAGGACTCCACATGACCCAACTACTTTGATGATCTATAATAATAACTTTAATATTATGAGAAACCCTTTGAAGGATACCTTACTCATAGAAAATTACTCATCTTAGAAAAAAAGGGAAATAAGTTCCACCACCAAGGAGAAAATATAATATTTGAGGAAAATATGTGAGATTCACTCACCTTTAATACCCTTTTGACAAGCCTAAAAAATCATAAAACAGACTATGGAATATACCATGCCATAAAGTTAAACCTCATGTGTACACATGTAACATCCCAAGTAAATAAAGAATAATACATATTTAATATTTATTAAAATTTTTGAATTAAATATTAATTTTACTTTAAAGGGGTTTCTATATTTGATAGCGTACCCAATACGCAACAACATGTTTCTTTGAAATCTTACGTTGCACACTAATAATATAATATTATTATTTTAAATTGTAGTTAACTCCTAGCCTTTGTATTGGTAAGAAAGAAAAAAACTAACTACAATATGATTATACATGTTGGTTAAATGTATTTACATTTATCCAATAAAAATTTAGAGGCTTAAAATGTGAATGAATCTAATTTTAAGCACAATTTACATTAAAAGGTCGATTTACTGCCTTTTAATAGAGAAACCTCATTAAATATAGTTTTGGTCACTTTAATAAATTTTATTTGACCAAATAAAATCCTTCTTTAGAATGGGGATATCAAAATTTACTTTGTATAAATTTTTGGAATTTTTCCGATAAAGTTCATTTGTTAATGAATAGTGAAAAATATTGTTTTTTAATTCAAAACCGCGCTTTAATATAATTTATTTATATGGTTAGATTATCATTTTAATTGGTTTTAAGGTTTAATTAGAATATATTTTTACCATTTAATCCAATTTTTGTCATTTGAATTAATTTCACTTTGAAATTGGACATAAAAAAGTGTCAATCTTTTGATAGTTATTGTTTTTTAAAAACACGCTATTTGTTTTAACAACGAGAATTCATTTTAAATTAATTAATGCCACTTCTATGTTTTGAATTTGGTAAAATAGAAATCATCTTTGAATTCGGAATATCAAATAATCTTTAGGCTTATTTTTTAGTATTTTTCTGAAAAACTTCATTTTTTGATAAATAATGAAACCACTTAGTAGTAGTTAAAAAAACTGACTTTTTCATTTAAATGAAATTTTACCACTTCTGTGAATTGAATTTTGAAAATACGACATACATGGTTGTTATTAGTAAGTAAAATTTGGTTCAATAAGATGAAAATAATTTTTGGTAAATAGTAACTTTTGACTTTTATTTACCACGGTTAAAGGTAAATAGGGTAATTCAAGATAAAAAGAATATTATAATAATTCAAAATTACCTTAACACTTGTCCAAAACATATTGGTTGAGTCATTTAAGACCATGGTAATCTTTGGGTAGATATTTGGACCCCATTGAGCCACTTGGGAGTGATAATGACACTTTAGATTAATTAATTTAAAGTAAAGGCAAAAATGACAAAAACAAATATCTTTTAGTAAATTAATTTTTACAAGGGATTATATAAATTATCTTTTCAACTATTAATACTCATTGAAAATCTAAAACTATTTAATACATCATAATATTTTATATTTTTTAGACATCATATAATATAAATTATTTATGACATAATAATGATGTAGTATTTACCTCATTAATAAAAGATTTAAATAAATAAGATTATAAATATTTAAAAAATATTCAAAACCAATCCAATTCTTATTGGATGATTTTATTTCTACCATGTGTCATCTTATCTTCTATTTTAATTTGTTTCGGACCTTTAGAAACTGAATATAATTATATAATAAAATAATATTATCACACTTTCCTAAAGAGCCCCTCCTCCCCCTTATAGAAATCTGTCACTTATAACCAATTAATCACAACTCTCAAGCCTTCTGGATCATCCAAAATCTACCAAATTAAACTCCCTACATCCTTATCCTCCTTTTAGAAGCCTTATCTTAGACATAAGGCACTTCAATAAGTCGTTTTGTTTCAAACCAAAGGAAGTTACCCAAATTAAAGGTAATAGTTTCTCTTAACTTCTTTCCTTTTATTTTACTTCTCAAACCCCTAAACTCTTTTTATTAATTAATTTTATAACAAAACCAGTATCATAAATATACTAGGATGTTGTTATGAGAAGTATTATAACTAAAATTACACACACCTCCATCTAATGGTGGAAGAACATAATTTTTCTATGGATGGAAAACTAACGACTCACAAAACGATGATTGTTCGATTATCTCCTACTGCCTATCATGGTGGACATTAAGATGAAACTATATTTATATATGATATATATTATGTTTATGTTTTATATATACTTCTATATTATTCTTTTATATCATGCCTTTATGGTTTCCATTATGGGTAAACAAGATAATTTCATTTGAGGAAGTGTGGACTACCGCCCCCTCAAAGTGATATGACTCATTAATACCAGATATGGGATGTATAAAGGATGGATTTAATGATATTATATATGATATTATACTGGAATTATAATATACCTATGTATCATTATGTTATAATTCCATTAAAATAAGGAATATAAATGAAAGTAGCGTTTATGCGTACGTACGACCTACCGTCTCCATGAACGGTGCATTTCATTTCTGACCTCTAAATGATATGTACTGTTATAAATAAATATATATATACTAGCTATATATTATATATATAATATCTATATACTGAATATAATTCTGTATATAATGGAATATTTACCACATGGACAACTTGAAAATATAAGGTTTTCATTTTTGACTCAAGTACCAAATATCGACATATTGAACGATATTAACTTAAATGATTATATAATGTTTATAACATGTTAATAAGTTATATAAATGGAATAATAAACTTGAAAAAGGTTCTTAATCAAGTATAAATTTACTTTAGTTTATTATTCAGTAGATTAAAGAATGACCGAGTCAAGTCGAACATGAGGTAAGGGACTTCATCTCAATCACCTTTCGTTGAGGCATATTTAGTTTTATACACTACTTTATTTTATACGTTGTATAAACCCATTTTAATTTTTATTTCAGTCAAAGGGAATATTTTTATATGAATCATTTTATTAAACGACAAAAAGGAATGTTTTTTAGCATAGGCGGTGACAACGAACTTTTCGCCGCCGTGAGTATTATTTGATCTTTTGTCTTCCTTAACAAGCCATAATGTTTTTAAAAATGAAAAAAAATACCATATACTATTTTTACATATTTTGGTTTTGAAAATGGTTTTGATAATGGATTTTTTATGTCTGTATATTTAAATGATATATTTTTTATTGCAATGTGGGAATTTTATCTTTAATTTATGCTTATGTTATGTGTTACGATCATGTTCTGGTTCTTGGGTATTATTTATGTATACGGGTGGTTCTATGATAAAACTAGGGCGGCTGAGCCCGTGATATCTCTCCAATGCATTGGGTAATGTGATATAGGTAAACATAAATGTTTCTCCAAAGAGAATTATGGAATATACTGTTATGGGTATTCCAAAGTAACTCCCTATGTAGATGTGATAGCTACAATGTAAGTATGTTATGGATGCCACAAGTTACCTTTATGATTTATGACTTCTATTTGTTATTAATAAAATCTTATGATTCCATGAGGTAAGTAAAAGAGTTCATGTTTTGTATGTATTTATGAACAAATGTTTTCTTTCTTTGTTTTTTAACCCTTACTGAGATTTTTATGCTCATCCCATGTTTTGAAATGCTTTCACAGGACTTAAAGATGAATAGGGTCAAGGATGAGATCAAGGAAAAGTCATGTTCTCTAAAACATGGAACTAGACATGACTCTTTTTTTCATGAGCTTTAATTTTATGAAAAAATGGAAACTGTGTAGAAGTGTATACTTTGTAATCTTTTGATATGTAATAGTTATGTCCTAATTCTCTAAAAATCTAAACTTGAGAATATCCTCAATGTGTAGTATTCATTTAATTCAATATTATGTAATGTTTAAGGCCATTTCCTTATAACACAACTCAACCCCTTAGAACCATGTGTTCATAAAGTGTAGGATAGAATGCCCTATCATCGAATACCCGACCACTACCCAACAAGAACACATGTGAAGTGAGCCCATTATACCTCAAAAAATAAGTACCAAACCATATTAATATTGGGATTCTCACAACACATTCAATGTAAATCAATTTAGATTACCTCTTTCTAAATATTACATTAGTATAAATTTCCCTACTACATAACCTCTAGAAAAATAAGTTCATTTTATCTAGGATCTTATTGCACTAGATTTTGGTTACTCACTCATTGTTCTCCTAACTAGAACACATAAATGAACTATAATACCAAGTGATAAATCATTCTAAAGTTGAATATGAAAACACACACTAGTCCAGTTCATCAAAAATAATAATCCTTTCATAAGGGATTTTTTGATCCTCAACGAGGGTAGATGAAATAATCTATGGGCATAAAATCAATTGCTTAAAGGTGATCTCTAGGACTGGGATTCTAGGGAAGAAGAGTAAACTACTAACCTAGTTTTCTTTCCAGTAATTGATATCGCCTCTCCCAACAAACTGTCATAATTTTTCCTTCAAAACCTAATATTAAATACTCATAAAATGTTCCTTGCTCAATTGCATACCTGGACACTAGGTCCATCTTACCCATTCATCACCGTATTGATACTTTAGGAACTTCACCCATAGGGACTTCCCCTCAAGCACGTCTCAATCCAATTTGGCCTAAAAGCCCTATATGGTCTTTTTCGTGCACTTTATGTTGATTCCACAGCAGAAATAGGCTTCACCATTATTTTTCAAGAGTCATAGTGAAATTTCCACTCCAATTTTTTTTGTAACACCGCATGATTTCATAGTGTGTTATTTCTTCAAAATAATTCAATAACTTGCACTACACGCAACACCGAGTTCAAGCGCACCATGACATACCAAAAAAGTCGTTCAAAAGAGGTTATGAATAGTATTAACTAAATTTAAAACTTTCTATAATCCTTATAATTTTAGAATCCATATTATGAGTTTCTTAGAAATAATGTAAGAAAAAATTTATTTTTTTCAGATAAAAGAAGTATTTTTCAAAAAATGCACTTTTACTAACTTTTAATAGTGAAACCCTTTTGTTTAAATACAATATTTTAAAATTTTATATATTCAATTTGACTAAATAAATTTATTCTTTAGAATGGGGACATCAAAAATTTACAAGGTAACACCCCAAGCTTCCACGGTACGCTTCTCTATGAATAATATAGTATGGTGTGTTGTACGCAACTTCGAGTTCTAACACACACTACAACCAATCAAACTAGCTGTTATGAATAGTAATACCTACTTTTTGAAACTTTATACATTTTATCTCTCAAAATGGACTTAATTTTTGGATTTGGAATATTGAATTTATCCTAGGGTGAATTTTTGGAACTTTTCAGATAACATTTATATTTTGATGAATAGTGAATATTACTAAAGTTTAATTAAAAACAACTTTTTTAATTCAAATAATTTATATTGATAAATTATGAATTTGAGTGGTTTTAAAGTATATTTGGAATATATTTTTACCATTTAATACAATGTTTGTCATTGTACATAATTTCACAATTAAATCAGACATAAACAAGTGTTAATCTTTTGATAGTTATTATCTCTTAAAAACACGTTTTTTGTTTTAACAACGAGATTTAATTTTAAATTATTTACTGCCACTTCAGTGTTTTCAATTTGGAAAAATAGATTCCATATTTGGAATCAGGATGTCCAAATTGTGGAAATAGGTAAATTTTATTTTTAGACACTTGGAATAATTATTTCGGTAAATACTTTATTTACCGTGGTTAAAGGGTAAATCCGGTAAATAAGGGTTAAAAAATAATATTATAATAATAATAAATTACCCTAAAACATATCGTAAAATTATTGGTAGATACATGTCCGACCATGGGAATCTTTGAGTTTATTTTTGGGACCCCGTGGAGCCACTTGTAGGTGACAGGGAAACTTTATTTTAATTAAGTTAAAATTAATACAAAAATGACATAAGCATATATCTTTTAGAAATATATTTTTTACATAGAGTTATATATGTTGGATTTTTTACTATAAATATTCATTATAAATATAAAAAGATTTCCTACATAATGATATTTTATTTATAATTTTTAGACAATAAATAATTTAATTTAGTTATGACACAATGATGATGCATTAATTACCATAATAGTGAACAATTAAAATAATTGATATTATCAATACCCAAATAAATATAATTTGAGAATTTTTTTTAATTAAAATAATTTTATTAGTTAATATGACATGTTAGTATTGATTTAATTAGATTTTTTCGAAGTAATAATTCTGTTATTATTTTCACAAAAATCAATTATTGAATAGTATCAAAATTGACATAAAAGATTTGTTAAAACAAATATTATATTATTAATTGATATTAAATTCCAAAAAATTAAGGATCGGCCAAGAAACTTATATCATGATATTTGTATCATTAATGGACCACTTGGGGGTCTCTTGGATGTATATAGTATGTTTATTAACCATATAATATAAAAATACAAAGAGACATTGTAAAAGTAAAACTAATTAACTAAGAGTTAATACTTAAAGATAAGGTTAATATAGTAACCCAAACCTGTCTAAATCCTATTTGTTGAGTGGTTTTTGACCCATAACCACCTTAAATGTTACATAATCCACTTTGGATCCATTAGAAACCGAATATGAATTTATTATAAAATAATATTTCTAGCTTCTCCAAAGGTTCCCCTCAGCCCTCTTATAAAAGGGAACTCCCCCTTCTCATTAATTCACAACTTCAAAGCCTTTTGGTTTGGAAAAAATCTGCCCAAATAATCTCTAAACATCCCCCACTACAAACTAGAGGCATTATTTTGATAATAAAGCCAACCTAAGGAGACCTTTTGATCAAATCAAAAGGAAGAACCCGAAGAAGAGGTAATGTTTTCACCACCCTTTTTCAAATTAATTTCTTCTTCAACTTCTTCTTTATTTGTTATTTCCATTATTAAATAATGAATCCAGCATATTCTATATAATTTAATATTATTATAAATATGGTACAACCATATTCATTTTTCTATCCATCTTTTGAATGACATGTCACCATACGTGCGTACGTACGACTTACCGTCTCCACGTCGTGCTGTAATTGTTATTCAATAAATTATTATTTGGATGGGTGTAATAATGATGTGTAATTCATTTAAATAGTATATATAACATGATAATTATTCTTTATATATTATATACCATCCAATTATATATTATTTTAATATCCAAAGAATGATATTTTCGCTCGTGCGTACGTACGGACTACCGTCTCCACGAACGCGATGAGATTCATTCTCCATCGTATCCATTCAAGTCTAATTCTCATTTGATGATTAATAATAGTATCTAAGGACTTTATACCATTCTGTATATGATTAAGATACAACCTATCCATGATAAACACGTCTTATGTAACAAAACATATAAAAGAAAACGAGTAAGTTAACAACCGAAACAACAATAATACTAAGATATTATTAACAAATCAATGTTAAAAGATCATATATGATATCATATTAATGTATATGAATCTTGTATAATTTAATAGCAATTATTTCACCATTATACAGGAGGTTAACCTACCCTCAACCAAGGAAAGGTTAAAGGTAAGGGTTTATTTTGCAATCTCTTCATTATCCGAGGTTGTTTATACGTAATAATCTACTGGGATTTCTTTATCATCCACATCCATATTTCTTAAAAATGTTTTTCAAAACATTTTTACTATTTACTAGAATATGGGTTAAAGTCATTTATACCCTTGTTGAATTTTATAAGTGGTTTATAATGGAATCTTTCCATTGTTTTCCAAACAAGGCCCTTTTTAACCTTTTCAACAGAATTAAGGGAAGAATGTTTGTTTAACTGATACGGTGGGTGCGGCAATTTTCCGCCATTATAAAATCGTCAAAGCTTCCCTTACAAGCTTATCAAAAAAATTTCAAAGTAAATGTTTTATTTTATAATTATGTGACTTTTAAATGATTTCAAAAAAGGGATATTTCTCTCATATAGTTTTGATTTCATCTATGTCAACATCCTTTGATGGATTTTAAGATTATTTGAAGTTGATTTATTATGATACAAAACTTCAATATTGTATTGGAGGTTTTGTGATTTGTATGACTGTGGATGTGTTATTTTTATACCATTCGTGGTTTATGAAGAATGTATTGACATTTAGTATGCTAGTTTTAATACAAAAATTTATGTTATGTTTAAACCTGTTCATATGAGGAATGCATTAGACATATTATGTGACAGGTGGAGCCCGCTATAGCTCCTCGATGCATCGGTAGGTCTCATGAGACAAACTAGTGTCTTGGAACAAGGCCTTGACAAAATCTTATTTGTAGTCTTGGCACGAGGCCTTGTCTATGTGGTTATGATAGTCTGGCATTTTGCATTCCATCAATATGAAAGTGGTTATTGATATTGCATGTGATTATCCGATTAGTAGAATATCCATGTGAATAAGTAAATGGAATTATTTCATTTTATTTTTTCCATACTATGTTGAAGTTCAAGTTTAAAAGGATTTTTTTAATTATGAATTGCCTTAAATGTTTACACTACTGGAAATAATGACATTTGCGACGGGACATTTGCGTCGGGATCCCGTCGCTAATAGGCTTTTGCGACGGGGGCCCGTCGCAAATAGCCCATCGCGAAAGGTATTATTTGTGACGACGATCCTTCCCGTCGCAAATATTAGTCCGTATATTTGTGAAAACTTTCTAAAATCATATTTGCGACGGGTCCATCGCAAAAACCAATTGCGACGGGCCCATCACAATTGGTATTTTTAAAAAAAATTAAAAAAAATTAATAAATTATTTTAATGAATATAATAATAATACTATTTGTGACGGGCATAGTACCCGTTGCAAATAATATAACAAATAAAAAAATATTAATACATTATTTTAATTAATATAATAATAATCCAATTATAATTCAAAAATAAAAAAATACTAATAAATGATTTTAATTAATATAATAATAGAATTATAATTAACAAATAAAAATAATAAATTATTAATAAATTATTTTAATTAATATAATAATAATAGAATTATAATTCAAAAATAAAAAATAATAAAATATTAATAAATGATTTTAATTAATATAATAATAGATTTATAATTCACAAATAAAAATAATAAATTATTAATAAATTTTTTTAATTAATATAATAATAATAGAATTATAATTCAAAAATAAAAAATAATAGAATATTAATAAATGATTTTAATTAATATAATAATATTAGAATTATAATTCATAAATACAAGAATATTAATAAGTTTTTTTAATTAATATAAAAATAATAGAATTATTTTACATTCAAATATTAAAATAATTCTAATATTACAAAAAAATATAATTAAATTATAATATTATAAAATTTTAATATATATATAAAATTTAATATTATAAAATATAAATAATATTATTATTCATATTAATATTATTATTTCAAAATATAATATTATTAATATTTTATAATGAGACAGAAACTACGAATAGAAAAAAAATTCATATTTTGATTTAAAAAACTTTATAACATAAAAACAAACTCTAATCTGAAGGTGGGGGTGGAGGGGGGGGGGGAGGGGGGATCTGCATATGCTAGTGGAGGAAACTCCATCCCTAAAGCATGAGTGAGTCGGCGCATGTACTCCATCTGCTCCTGATGATGCTGTTGCCACTGACTCATCTGCTCCTCGTACAGCTGCTGCTGGCGTCGACGCTCTTCCTCATGCTGCTGCTGCTGCTGACACATTTGCTCCTGCTCCTATCGGAGACTCTCTATCAGTGCAGTCTGATATCGCAACTGATCCTCATACTGTGTAGAAAAAGAAGATGCACGAGCTCCTCTTGAGCTGGATGCCGACATCGCAGCACTGCCATAATAATCTCTGGGAGTCAGTCGAGAGCTGATACCAACTACCCAGCCCTTCTCGAAGGCATACTGGGTGGCCTGTATCCATGCCGTCTCATCAAACTGACGGCCGGTGGTCTGATCTGATGACTCGGCCTGACTCTCAGGTCGGGTCTGTGACGCTGCGGCCTCATATGACTCATATAGTTTCAATTTAAAATTAAAATTGTGAATATATTATATACAGTTAATTTTTAAACTTGAAAACAAATAATACTGACCAGGATGTGACGCTGACGATCACCTCTGAGCTCCCCAGTAGCAGGATCACTATACATGCTCAGATATACGTCGTACTCCGTAATATCGGGGTGCTCGACAGCCTATAAGAATAAAAAACAAACTGTTAATATTTATAGTTATATAAAATATTTATAAATAATGTACGTACCAGATGTTGTCTATGAGTACTGAAAGTACGACTCCCAGCTCGATGAGTCACCTCCTGTCTCCACCGATTCTGCCTCCCCACCGATGATCTCCTCTGAAAGGCATCACTCAACCAGTACGCACATAATCCATCCCATACGTGGGATGAAATGTACTCTGGTCGGTGTGCTCTACATGACTCATCAAAAACTGACACTCCTGCTTTCTTCGTGGCATCTTTTCTTAAATTGTGCAAAAACTGACGAAAGCGATCACGCATGGACACCTCCCATGCCTCGTGGATGGCATCACGCATGGTATCCTCGATCGGATACCATAAAACCTACAAATAAATCAAAATATCATGTTAGAAATGAAATAATTTTCAAAATAAAAATTATTTATTTACGTACGTACCAACCAATGGTCGAACATGGCCTACTGCACATCAATGGAAATCTACTCCCATGTGGTCCAATGCTGAGAGAAATAGTTGCGCAAAATAGCGCTGCCCTGTCCGACTGCTAGATGCGGAAAACTGTAAAAATAATAAACATTTATTATGTGAATAGATTAATGAAATCTTAGTCAAATCCACGGGTTATCACACAGGTTATTACACCTTCGTGTGCGTGGATCAAACCCAAGACATGGACGTTGCTCGGGGACGAGGTTAGAAATCATCAATCGTGCAAGACCGTGCCCCCTCCGCATACTCCCTAGAGCGCCTGCAGGGTGAGGGTCATCTGCCAGCAATGCATCCGCATCGAAAGGCAGGTCAGCATCCGCCAACTCACAAAATGTGTCGTTGTCCATATGAAACATAAAATGTTAATGTTGTTAGCAAATAATTGATAATTACTATTATATATACATATATATTAGTTATGATTGCATATAACTACCATGTAATTCTATCAGTGTTCATCTTCATCATCATCTTCATATATGTCAATGTCATCTTCATATTCCTCCTCAACATCATCGATATCCATTCGAGTTCCAGTTGCTTCATCTCTTACCATTTCAAATTCATATGTGACATCATTAACATCATCGTCATCACCGACTCTTAAATGTCGGGTGTCGTCATCGATACTCATGTCTCTTTGTAAAAAAGATTGATTTTGATTACTCTCTTGAAAAACTTCAATTCTTTGCACATCAGTGAAAGCACATTCACTTTGACTAAACTGATTGTCTCGAATTTTGATTTTTATTATACTCCACCAATCAGTCAAGTCTCTTGATGTAGCACAATACTTTGCGTAATAAACATGATGTGCCTATTGATCCAATAAGAATGGTTCATTTACTGTGAGAACACTTTTAAATTTAATATCGATGATTCCATGAGTCGGATGAACACGCACGCCTCTCTCTATATTTAACCACTGACATTTGAACATGGTTATGTAATATTGTCCAAGATAACAGAGTTCAATGATTTCATCATGTATGCCATAAAAGTCAACTTCATTTTCTCGATGATGAGATCCTCTCAAGCTGACTCCACTGTTCATTTTTTTTTTCGATTCCCCATATGCATGTGTGTGAAATCGAAATCCATTCACCACATATGCATTACAAGTTTTAACAAGTTTGGAAGGTGGGTTACTCAATATACACAGCCGTTTGTCAATTTTATCAGCATGTCGAGACACCTGAAAATTTGTGAAATAATTATCAATATAGTAAACTATACATTGAATGAGTTTCTAAAAGATAAAGAATTTATGTTACCAGTTTTTGAAACCACTGAGAGAAATTTTTCAGTCGGCGTTCTTCGAGAGCAGCTGCTGTAATTTGTGGAATTTGTTTCTTGATATGATTATCATACAACCTCTAAAAACCAAAGTTATTTACTGTAACATAATTGATAGAATAAGTGATATAAACACTTACAGTACAACTGATTTCATCTCTTCACAGTTGAGCAGAACATACGTATGAGCTCTGTGATGTTCATCATCCGAAAGCCAGCGTTCATAAACACCACCAAAACCAAGCTCTGGATGGTTGAAAACAGATAATTGATTGTCGATTTCATCAATATTCCTCTCGTTCCATCCCATTCGGTTGTGTTTTGAAGGATACTCAGATTCAAAATAATGGGAGCAGAAAAAAGATATTTCCTCTTGCAAATAAGCTTCTGCAATAGATCCTTCAATAGATGCTTTGTTACGTACTTTTCTTTTCAATTTTTTCATGCATATTTCAAATGGGTACATCCATCGAAATTGTACTGGACCTCCACATTTGGCTTCATATGGAAAATGTAACATCAAATGTTCCATTGAGTCGAAGAAAGACGGCGGAAATATTTTTTCCAGTTTACATATAATTACAACAACATCTTCTTCAGGTTTGCATAGAGCATCATAATCTGCTGTAGCCGCAAAAATTTTACGAAAAAAATGAGACATGTCTGTTATGGAATCCCAAATCACAGAATTCAACAGACCTCTTAATCCAATGGGTAGAAGTCTTTCCATTATAAAATGACAATCATGGCTTTTTAGTCTAGTAATATGATCATTATTTACGCATCTACCCAAATTGGAAGCACATTCATCTGGAAGTCTCAAATCTGAAATCCACTGACAAAATAATAAACAGTTTTCTTTGGACAGTGTATAATCTGCTTTTGGTTTGAGTAACCTTTCTATTCTGACATTCTCAAACAGTTCCAGTTCTGGACGCCTGCAAATTTGGGCAAGATCTAAAAGTGCATTTACATTGTCTTTTCTATTTCCTAGCGTATCCAAAACTTTATGAAACAAATTATCAAAATAGTTCTTCTCAATATGCATGACATCTAACTTGTGTCGGACCAAAAAATCAGACCAATATGGAAAATCCCAAAATATGCTACGTTTAATTCAATTGTGTTCTTTCCCAAAACCAGAAATTTTCTGTTGGTTTATTGTGGGACCAAAAGTTATGTGAGGTAATGAAAATACAACTGATTTTTACTCCGAACCTGATAGCATTTTTGGAGGTCCATCCCTTTCAACTGTTCCTTTTCTGAAATGAGATGCGTTTCTACGAAAAGGATGATCAGCTGGAAGAAATATGTGATGAAAGTCAAAATAACAAGGTTTCTTTCCATGAATGATCATAAATGATTTGTTCTCTCCCATACAGTAAGGACATGATTTCTGACCATGTGTACTCTAGCCAGATAACATCCCATAAGCCGGGAAGTCACTAATTGTCCACATCAATGCTGTTCTCAGTATGAAATTCTGTTTCATTGCAACATCATATGTACTGACACTAGTACTCCATAATAAACTTAATTCATCAATCAATGGTTTCAAATAAAAATCAATATTTTTCTTCGGATGTCTTGGAATTAGTAAAGTCAAAAATATATATGGCTCCTTCATCAACATCCATGGAGGTAAATTGTACAGAGTTAAAAAAATAGGCCAACATGAATATTGACCACCATAAGATCCTAACGGACAGAAACCATCAGTGGAAAGGCCCATTTGAACATTTCTAGATTCTAAAGCAAAGGATAGATGCACTCTATCAAAATGTTTCCATGAATCACCATCGGCTGGATGATTCAAGCTTTTATCGGTTGAAATATTCGCTTTATGCCATGACATCATTGTCGCTGTATTCTTAGACATGAATAAACACTGATGTCTGGATGTAAGCGGAAAATATCTCAACTGTTTTATAGGAATCAAACTAGACTTCCCATGTTGTCCTTTTTTATATCTCAGTTTCCCACATGTGGGACAACTATCCAATGACTCATTTTCCCCAGAATATAAAATGTAGTCATTTGAACATGCATGAATCTTCTGACAAGTAAGTCCCAAATTTCTAACCAACCTCTTACTCTCATAGTAATTTAAAGGCAAAACATTTCCTTCGGGTAACAGTGTTTTAAGCAAAGGAAATATCTGGTCAAAACAGGTGTTTGAAATTTCATTATCTGATTTGATAGCCATAAATTTTTCAACTTCTTCTAATTTTCTCATCTTGCAGTTAGGATATAATGCATCCTCAGCAGACCTCAACAACTCATAAAATTCTGACGGTGCCAACTCAGGATTTGAAGCTATATCAGCTGGAGTTTCTGTATGTTGAACATGATGAACCTGCAACATCATGTACTAAATCTTGAAACCGGGATGGATCCAGAATCAAGTTTGTATCACCTGCTCTGGAACTTCGTTCACCATGTTGATACCAAAAAACATAATCTGGTTGAAAACCAAAACACAAGATATGTCCCCCCACTTTGTCAAACGTGTCAAACGTTCTCAATGCACATTTTCTACAAGGGCATTTTATTTTGCCCTCTGAAACAAATTTTGGATTTGATGTCACAAATGATAAAAAAGTCTCCACACCCTCTACATATACTGGATTTAAACAAGAACCATTTGGATTTCTACGTTGATTTATCCATATGCGGTCATCTAATAATGATTGTTGACGACCTCGTTGTTCCATATTTTTCCATAAAATATAAAAGCATTACTGGTTTTGAATAATTTGTTAGAAAAAACACTCAAGCAAGGATAATTATATAGTTTACATCATACATGACTGACGCAAACTTTTTATTGAGATAGACCTAAAGATTGACCCTTTAAGAATTGAATATGTTGAGAATAAAGAAAAACCTGTTACAAATATTGATAATGTTAATATTATATAAATTTTTTATTATTTTAATAGTACTAATATTATTTTTTCATAAATATTAATTATATAATAATAACATTATTACATTATTAGTATATTTTATTATTAATATTAAAATACTATAATTTTCTATATTATATACAATTCTCCTTTCATCTGTGTGTTTAACATTCTGTCTCCACATGTAATATTTGCATTCACTTTCACCTCTCTATTAGTGAGTAGGTTGATAATTTTGAAAAAGAATGCAAATATTACATGTGGAGACAGAAAATACACAGATGAAAGGAGAATTGTATATAATATAGAAAATTATATTATTTTAATATTAATAATAAAATATACTAATAATGTAATAATGTTATTATTCCTAATTATTGGTAATTATTCCTAATTATTGGTTATTATTCTTAATTATTGATAATTATTCCTAATTATTGGTAATTATTCCTAATTATTGGTAATTATTCCTATTTATTGGTAATTATTCCTAATTATTGGAAATTATTTTAATTATTCCTAATTATTGGTAATTATTCATATAATTACCAATAATTAGGAATAATTACCAATAATTAGGAATAATAACATTATTAGTATATTTTATTAATAATATTAAAATAATATAAATTTCTATATTATATACAATTCTCCTTTCATCTGTGTGTTTTCTGTCTCCACATACAAATATTACATGTGGAGACAGAAAACACATAGATGAAAGGAGAATTGTATATAATATAAAAAATTATAATATTTTAATATTAATAATAAAATATACTAATAATTTAATAATGTTATTATTCCTAATTATTGGTAATTATTCATAATTATTGGTAATTATTCCTAATTATTGGTAATTATTACTAATTATTGATAATTATTACTAATTATTGATAATTATTACTAATTATTCCTAATTATTGGTAATTATTCCTAATTATTGTTAATTATTCCTAATTATTGGTAATTATTCCTAATTATTGGTAATTATTCCTAATTATTGGTAATTATTGGTAATTATTGGTAATTATTGGTAATTATTGGTAATTATTGGTAATTATTGGTAATTATTACTAATTAATGGCAATTATTGGTAATTATTGGTAATTGTTACTAATTATTGGTAATTATTGGTAATTATTACTAATTATTGGTAATTATTACTAATTATTGGTAATTATTACTAATTATTGGTAATTATTACTAATTATTGGTAATTATTTCCAATTATTTCTAATTATTACTAATTATTGGTAATTATTACTAATTATTGGTAATTATTACTAATTATTGGTAATTATTAATAATTATTGGTAATTATTACTAATTATTGGCAATTATTACTAATTATTGAAAATTATTAATAATTATCGGGAATTATTGGGAATTATTGGTAATTATTGGGAATTATTGATAATTATTACTAATTATTGGTAATTATTGGTAATTATTACTAATTATTGGTAATTATTACTAATTATTGGTAATTATTACTAATTATTGGTAATTACTAATTATTGGTAATTATTACGAATTATTGGTAATTATTACTAATTATTGGTAATTATTACTAGTTATTGGTAATTATTATGAATTCTTGGTAATTATTACTAATTATTGGTAATTATTTCTAATTGTTACTAATTATTAGTAATTATTTATAATTATTGGTAATTATTACTAATTATTGGTAATTATTACTAATTATTGGTAATTATTACTAATTATTAGTAATTATTGGGAATTATTGGAAATTATTACTAATTATTGGTAATTATAGGTAATTTTTACTGATTATTGGTAATTATTACTAATTATTTGTAATTATTACTAATTATTGCTAATTATTACTAATTATTGATAATTATTACTAATTATTGATAATTATTACTAATTATTGGTAATTATTTGTAATTATTGGTAATTATTACTAATTATTACGAATTATTGGTAATTATTATTAATTATTATGAATTATTGGTAATTGCGACGGGTTTGCCGTCGCAAATAATGCTTTTTGCGACGGGTCCCGTCGCAAATAACCCTGACCGCATTTAGTTATTGGTGGCATTAAAACGGTTATTTGCGACGGGGCCCGTTGTAAATATCCCCTACCGCCGGGGTATTTGCGACGGGCCTGCAGGCCCGTCGGAAATAGTCTTTAACCGCCGCCGGTTAGTTGCGACGGGGATAGAACTCCGTCGCAAATAACCCTGACCGCATTTAATTAGGGGCGGCATTAAAACGGTTATTAGCGACGGGTCCCGTCCCAAATAATTCCTGCCGCCGAGGTATTGGCGACGGGACTGCAGTCCCATCGCCAATAGCCTTTAACCGCCACCAGTTATTTGTGACGGGGTTCTATCCCCGTCGCAAATAAACATCGCGCGGTTTGGCGCGCATTTCGTGCCAAACTATTTGCGAAAGGTTTTTTTACCCTTCGCAAATAACATATTATTTGCGACGGGAATAGTTGCCAGCCGCAAATAATCTTTTGCGAAAGGTATTTGCGACGGGAATTATTCCCGTCACAAATACCCTGTCGCTATTACCCATTTTTTCCGTAGTGTTATTCTTATTTAGGAAAGTTTCCGCTATATTGTTATCCTTACTGGGCATTTGAGGTCACCCTTTTTCTATGTTTTATTTTTTTTAGGATGTGAAGAAGTAAGTTAGGAATGACCTGTAGGGATAGTATGAGGCGATAACAGTGTGGACTATGGAGACTATATTGTTGTAGTTTTCATTTTATGATGTAATGTAAACTTTATTAATGTATCTAGTTATTCCAAGGCTACTAAACTAATCGGTCTTTCAAGACTTGATCTTTTTTGTGATCATGCCAATGTTATATAATTTTGCCCCGAATCTGGGTATCTAAGGTCGGGGCATTACAGTTGGTATCAGAATAAGTTTAGTACAAACCATGGAAGCTATATTTAGATAAACTCTGATTAGAGCACATAGATTTAAGATGGAATTTGGGGATTGGTATAGAAGAACTTCCTAGAATTTTGTTATTGTAGAGATTTTGTGAGTTTTCCGACCAATACATCTCTTTCTGGATACGAGCAGGTAGAGGCGGCTTTGGCAAAAATGTACCTAGGGGTAAAACCTAAAAACACCGCTTTGAGCTAGACTCGAACGGGAACTGGTGCACGACAACGGGCCTTGCTGCACTCTTGGTTATGACACTCCGAGGGGATATGCTTAGGATAATTCCCATTTTCTTTACAAACCATTATGAAGGGTTTATGAGTATATACTTTCTCAAAGAATTTTTTTTTATGATTATGGATTATATCCATAAATAGTTCAATTTATGTTAAGTGTTTTACAAGTATGGAATTATGTATTTTGATTCATAAACTGATCTAGTTTATGACATTGTTTATAAATGGTGCCCAATAGAAGGAATGAGAAATCCAATAATACGCATGATCCAAAGAGTAAGGAGGATCATATCTTTCATAGTATTAATCCAGAATTTAGAAGGGAAATAGTCTCCCACATATTATCACCGTATGAAGAAATAGTATCATGTGTTTATAAGATATGTAAAGAATTCTCGGAGTCCTATGGATTTGAAGGGATGACAGAGAAGGAAAAGATGGTAGAGATAAGGAAAGATAAAAGGAAAAAGGTAAAGAAGGATTTTCCCATATGTGATAACTGTGGAAAGAATCACCTTGGAAAATGCTTGAAGGGAATGAGAGTATGTTATAAGTATGGAGAAAAAGGACACAAAGTACATGACTGCAAGGGTAAGAAAATGGTTTCAAATGAACAATGTTTCATTTTCAAGGAGTTTGGACACTACGCGAACTTATGTCCTAGTCATCAGACTATGCCGCAAATGATAATATTGGATAATAATCAAGTTATGATACTACCACATATGAAGAGGAATGATTAGAGTTCTTCTGTTGCTTATGTCATTTGAGTGTTTTATCAACAATGTTCTTGTTATAATAATTATGGAGTATATAAGGATTGTATTGTAGTACTATTTCATTAAGGACTTGAGATTGTGTGGAACAACGAAAAGTGACTCAATAGCAGGTTAAAGTTTTGGAAAATATATTGTTGAGAGAATGATAAACCATAATATGGTTCTGATACTGAGGTAGTGATTTTAGAATAATACATGATTGATTTGGATAAATTATATTGGATATTCTTGACTACCTTGAAACTGATTAATGATTTGTATATTCCATCATTTTGGGGGGTTTACAACATATGGGATTGAATGAGTATATCCATTATTCTTTAAGGAATACGAGATCATGAATGTAATCAATAAGGTTTTATGGTAATTCAGGATGTTGCAGTGTCTTAAAAGAATACATGATGAAGGTGTTCACATGTTATTACGTGGAAAAAAGGATCTTCATTGTGTTTACCTTATAAATTTTGGACTGAATTATTTTGGATATTTCTAGTTTGATTATTTTGGATTGCCAAAAAAGGACAACTCAGAGGTCGGGCGGCAACCCGTCGCGTCCGGCAAGGCCGCGAGACATGAACCCACAACCGAAGGGCGACAAGGGTGTATCACCTACCATTGACCCACATGATATCCTAGATTTAATAATGTCATTTTTTAATGGTTCTGCTAGATGAATTATAAATTCATTTTTTAACCCTATACAAATAGGATAAATAGAATATTTTTTAAGTTCTATTATCTTTTAGAGTGAAAGATGAGTTTGTGGTAGAACTTAGTTAAAGGAAGAGACTCTACTTGTCAAGTATATATTTTTTCTTATTCTTATATTCAATGAAGAAATTAATTATTATACTTTAGTGAAGGGATATTAAAACAAAAAAATGTGTTATCCTAATACCATATGTTTTGCTGAACCGATTGTATTTTAAATCATCATAGATTGATGAATTTAAGGCCCTCAATTTTATACTTGTTTGTGATTGATGACCTCAATCACTACCTATAAATATTTATGTTTTTCCTCCAATTATATGTCTCAAATTTTCACCAATGTTCTCCTAATCGAGATCATAATTTGGTGGTGACCCTTTCATTTCCCTTTTCCTCATATTAAGACTAAATTTTAGTAACCCAATTTCCAATGTGGGTTTTCCCACCAAGATATTTTCTATTTTTAACCTTTTATTTTCTAAGAACAATTTCAAATTGTGAGGATGAAATTTAATTAAGGAGGGGGAAATGTAACACCCCAAGATTTCATAGTCTATTATTTCTTCAAAATAATTCAACAACTTTCACTACACGCAACACCGAGTTCAAGCGCACCGTGACTTACCAAAGAAGCCGTTCAAAAGAGGTTATGAATAGTATTAACTAGATCCTAAACTTTATATAATCCTTATAATTTTAGAATCCATATTATGAGTTTCTTAGACATAATGTAAGAACAAATTCATTTTTAAGATAAAGGAATTATTTTTCAAAAAATGCACTTTTACCAACTTTTAATAGTGAAACCCTTTTTTTAAATCCAATATTTTAAACTTTTATATATTTAATTTGACTAAATAAATTTATTCTTTAGAATGGGGGAATCAAAAATTTACAAGGTAACACCCCAAGCTTCCACGGTACGCTTCTCTTGGAATAATACAGTAGCGTGTGTTGTACGCAACTTCGAGTTCTAACACACACTACCACCAATCAAACTAGTCGTTATGAATAGTAACACCTACTTTTTGAAATTTTATAAATTTTATCTCTAAAAATGGACTTAATTTTTGGATTTGGAATATTGAATTTAGCCTAGGGTAAAATTTTGGAACTTTTCAGATAACATTTATATTTTGATGAATAGTGAAAATTACTTATTTTTAATTAAAAACAACTTTTTTAATCGAAATAATTTATACTGATAAATTATGAATTTGAGTCGTTTTGAAGTATATTTGGAATATATTTTTACCATTTAATACAATGTTGTTCATTGTACATAATTTCACAATTAAACCAGACATAAACAAGTGTCAATCTTTTGATTGTTATTATTTATTAAAAACAAACTTTTTTTTAACAACGAGAATAAATTTTAAATTAATTCCTGCCCCTTCCGTGCTTTGAATTTGAAAAAATTGATTCCATATTTGGAATCGTGATGTCCAAATTGTGCAAAAAGGTAACTTTTATTTTTAGACATTTTGAATAATTACTTCGGTAAATATTTTATTTACCGTGGTTAAAGGGTAAATCCGGTAAATAAGGGTTAAAAAATAATATTTTAATAATAATAAATTACCCTAAAACGTATCCTAACCTTATTGGTGGATACATTTCCGACCATGGGCATATTTGGGTCGATTTGTGGGACCCCATGGAGCCTCTTGTAGGTGATAGGGACACTTTATTTAAATTAAGTTCAAATAAATACAAAAATGACTTAAGTATATATCTTTTAGAAAAACAATTTTTACATAAAGTTACATATGTTGGATTTTCAACTATAAATATTAATTAGAATGATACAAAGATTTAATACATAATGATATTTTATTTTTAAATTTTAGACAATAAATAATTTAATTTATTTATGACCCAATGATGATGCAGTAATTACCATTATATTGAAAAATTAAAATAATTGATATTATAAATACCCAAATAAATATAATTTGAAACTTTTTACGAATTAAACTAATTTTATAGGTTAATATGACATGTTAGTATTGAATTAATTAACTTTTTTCGAAATAATCATTCTGTTATGATTTTCACAAATATCAATTGTTGAATAGTATCAAAATTGACATAAACGAGTTTTCAAAACCAATATTATATTATTAATTGTTATTAAATTCCTAAAAATATAAGGTTCGATAAAGAGACTTATATAATGATAGGTGTATCATTAATGGACTACTTGGGGGTCTCTTGTTTGTTTATAGTATGTTTATTAACCATATAATATAAAAATACAAAGAGACATTGTAAAAGTAAAACTAATTAACTAAGAGTTAATACTGAAAGATAAGGTTAATATAGTAACTCAAACCTGTATAAATCCTATTTGTTGAGTGGTTTTAGACCCATACCCACCTTAAACTTTAAATAATATACTTTGGATCCATTAGAAACCGAATATGAATTTATTATAAAATAATATTTCTATCTTTTCCAAAGGAGCCCCTCACCCCTCTTATAAAAGGGAACTCCACCTTATCATTAATTCACACCTTCAAAGCCTTTTTGTTCGGCCAAAATCTTCCCAAATACTCTCTAAACTTCCCCCATTACAACCTAGAGGACTTATTTCAATCAGAAATCTAACCTATGGAGCCCTTTTGATCAAATCAAATGGAATAACCCGAAGAAGAGGTAATGTTCTCACCACCCTTTTTCAAATTCATTTATTCTTCAACTTCTTTTTTCTTTGTTATTTCCATTATAAAATAATTAATCCAGTATCTCCTATATACGTTAATATTATTATAAATATGGTACAACAATATTCCGTATTCTATCCATCTTTTGAATGACATGTCACCATACGTGCGTACGTACGGCTTACCGTCTCCACGTCGTGGTGTAACTGTTATTCAATAAATTATTATTTGTATGGGTATAATAATGATGCGTAATTCATGTAAATAATAAATATAACATGATAATGATTCTGTATATATGATATAACATCCAATTATATATTATTTTAATATCAAAAAAATCATATTGTCTCTCGGGCGTACGTACGGACTACCGTCTCCACGAACGCGATGAGATTCATTCTCCATCGTATCCATTCAAGTCTAATTATAATTTTATGATTAATAATAGTATATAAGGACTTGATTTAATTATGGATATGATTAAGATACAACCTATCCATGACAAACACAGCTTACGTAACAAAACATATAAAAGAAAACGAGTAAGTTAACACCCGAAACATCGATAATACTAAGATATTATTATCAAATCAATGTTAAAAGATAATATATGATATCATATTAATGTATATGATTATTGTATAATTTAATAACAATTATTTCACCATTATACTGGAGGTTAACCTACCCTCAACCAAGGAAAATTACAAGGTAAGGGTTTATTTCGCAATCTCTTCATTATCCGAGGTTGTATATACGTAATAATCTACTGGGATTTCTTTATCATCCACATCCATGTTTTTTAAAAATGTATTTCAAAACATTTTTAATATTTACTAGAATATGGATTAAAGTCATTTATACCCTTTTTGTCTTTTATAAGTTGGTTATAAAGGAATATTTCCGTCATTTTCCAAACAAGTCTCTTTTTAACCTTTTCAACAGAATTAAGGTAAGAATGTTTTTTTAACTTATACGGCGGGTGCGGATATTTTCCGCCGTTATAAAATCGTCGAGGCTTCCCTTACAAGCTTATAAGAAAATTTTCAAAGTAAATTTTTTATTTTATAATTATATTACTTTTAAATGATTTCAAAAAAGGGATATTTCTCTCATATAGTTTTGATTTCATCTATGTCAACATCCTTTGATAGATTTTATGCTTATTTGAAGTTGATTTATTATGATACAAAACTTCCATATTTTATTGGTGGTTTTGTGATTTTTTTGAATGTGGATGTCTTATTTTTATACCATTCATGGTTTATGAAGAAAGTATTGACATTTAGTATGCTAATTTTAATACGAATGTTTATGTTATGTTTAAACCTGTTCATATGAGGAATGCATTGATCTTAATATCTAACTGGTGGAGCCCGCTATAGCTCCTCAATGCATCAGTTGGTCTCATGAGACAAACTAGTGTCTTGGAACAAGGCCTTGACAAAATCTTATTTGAGGTCTTGGAACGAGGCCTTGGCTATGTGGTTATGATTGTATGACATTATGCATTCCATCATTATGAAAATGGTTATTGATATTGCACGTGATTATTGGATTAGTAGAATATCCATGTGAATAAGTAAATGGAATTATTTCATTTTATTTTTTCCATACTATGTTGAAGTTCAAGTTTAAAAGGCTTTTTTTAGTTATACATTTCCTTAAATGTTTATTCTTATTTATGAAAGTTTCCGCTATATTGTTATCCTTACTGGGCATTTGAGCTCTCCCCTTTTCTATGTTTTATTTTTCCCTGGATGTGAAGAAGTAAGTTATGAATGACCTACAGGGATAGTATGAGGGGATAAGAGTGTGGACTATGGAATCCATTATTGTTTTATTTTTCATTTTATGATGTAATGTAAACTTTATTAATGTATCTAGTTATTTCAAGGCTACTAAACTAATCGGTCTTTAGAGACTTGATCTTTCTTGTGATCATGCCAATGTTATATAATAATGCACCGAATCTTGGTATTTAGGGTTGGGGTGTTACAGTTGGTATCATAGGAAGCTTAGTACAAACCTTGGAAGCTAGATTTAGATAAATTCTGATTAGAGCACATAGATTTAAGATGGAATTTGAGGATTATTATAGAAGAACTTCCTAGAATTTTGGTATTGTAGAGATTTTGTGAGTTTTCAGAGAAATACATCCCTGTCTGGATACAAACAGGTATATGCAGCTCTGGCACAGATGTACCTATGGGTAAAACCCAAAAACACCGCTTTGATCTAGACTCGAACGAGAACTGGTGCACGACAACATGCCTTGCTGCACTCTTGGCTACGACACTCTCGGGGGATATGCTTAGGATAATTCTCATTTTCTTTACAAACCATTATGAAGGGTTTATGAGTATATAATTCCTCAAAGAAAACATTTTTATGATTATGTATTATATCCATAAATAGTTAAATTTATGTTAAGTGTTTTACAAGTATGAGATTATGTATTTTGATTCATAAACTGATCTAGTTTTTGACATTGTTTAGAAATGGCACCCAATATAAGGAATGAGAACTCCAACAATACGCATGATCCAAAGAGTAAGGAGGATCATATCTTTCATAGTCTTAATACAGAATTTAGAAGGGAAATAGTCTCCTAATTATTTTCACCATATGAAGAAATAGTATCACGTGTTGATAAGATATGTAAAGAATTCTCGGAGTCATATGCCTTTGAAGGGAAGCGAGAGAAGGAAAGGATGGTAGAGAGAAGGACAGATAAAAGGAAGAAGGTAAAGAAGGATTTTCCCATATGTGATAACTGTGGAAAGAATCACCTTGGAAAATTATTGAAGGGAATGGGAGTATGTTATAATTGTGGAGAAAAAGGACAAAAATTACGTGACTGCAAGGGTAAGAAAATGGTTTCAAATGTACAATGATTCATTTGCAAGGAGTTTGGACACTACGCAAAACTATGTCCCAGTCATCAAACTATGTTGTAAATGATTCTATTGGATAATAATCAAGTTATGATACTACCACATATGAAGAGGAATGATTAGAGTTCTTATGTTGGTTATTTCATTTGAGTGTTTTATCAACAATGAACTTGTTATAATAATTATGGAGTATATTAGGATTGTACTGCAGTACTATTTCATTAAGGACTTGAGATTGTGTGGAACAAAGAAAAGTGACTCAATAGAAGGTTAATTTTTTTGGAAAATATATGGTTGAGAGAATGATAAACCATAATATGGTTCTGATACCAAGGTAGTGATTTTAGAATAATACATGATTGATTCAGATAAATTATATTGGATATTCTTGACTACCTTGAAACTGATTAATGATTTGTATATTTCATCATTGTTGGGGGTTAAAACATTTTGGATTGAAGGAGTATATCCATTATTCTTTAAGGAATAAGGGATCATGAATGTAATCAATAAGGTTTTATGGTAATTCAGGATGTTGCAGTGTTTTAAAAGAATACATGATGAAGGTGTTCACATGTTATTACGTGGAAAAAAGGATCTTAATTGTGTTTACCTTTCTTATAAAATGTGGACTGAAGTATTTTGGATAGTTCTAGTTTGGATTATTTTGGATTGCCATAAAAGGACAACCTGGAGGTTGGGCGGCAATTCGTCGCGTCCGGCATGGCCGCGAGACTTGAATCCAAAACCAAAGGGTGACAAGAGTGTATCACCTACCACTAACCCACATGATGTACTGGATTGAATAATTTTATTTTTAATGGTTCTTCTAGATGATTTATAAATTCATTTTTTTAACCCTATACGAATAGGATAAATAGAATATTATTTTTATGTTCTGTTATCTTTTAGAGTGATAGAAGAGTTTGTGGTAGAACATAGTTAAAGGATGAGACTCTACTTTTCAAGTATATATTTGTCTTCTTATTTTATTCAATGAAGAAATTAATTCGTATACTTTAGGGAAGGGATATTAAAAAAAAATGTGTTATCCTAATACCATATGTTTTTCTGAATCAATGGTATTTTAAATCATCATAGATTGATAAATTTAAGGCCCTCAATTTTACACTTGTTTGTGATTGATGTCCTCAATCACTACCTATAAATATTTACGTTTTTCATCCAATTATATGTATCTAATTTCCACCAATGTTCTCTTAATCGAGATCATATTTTGGTGGTGACCCTTTCATTTCCCTTTTCCTCATATTAAGACTAAATTTTAGTAACCCAATTTCCAATGTGGGTTTTCCCACAAAGATATTTTCTATTTTCAACATTTTATTTTCGAAGAACAATTTAAAATTGTGAGGACACAATTTATTGAAGGAGGGGAAAATGTAACACCCCAAGATTTCATAGTGTGTTATTTCTTCAAAATAATTCAATAACATGCACTACAAACAACACCGAGTTCAAGCGAACCATGACTTACCAAACAAGCCGTTGAAAAGAGGTTATGAATATTATTAACTAAATTTTAAACGTTAAATAATCCTAATAATTTTAGAATCCATATTATGAGATTCTTAGACATAATTTAAGAACAAATTCATTTTGTTTCAGATAAAAAAATTATATTTCAAAAAATGCACTTTTACCAACTTTTAATAGTGAAACCCTTTTCTTTAAATCCAATATTTTAAACTTTTATATATTCAATTTGACTAAATAAATTTATTATTTAGAATGGGGACATCAAAAATTTACAAGGTAACACCCCAAGCTTCCACGATACGCTTCTCTTTGAATAATACAATAGCGTGTGTTGTATGCAACTTCAAGTTCTAACACACACTACAACCAATCAAACTAGTCGTTATGAATTATAATATCTACTTTTTGAAATTTTATTAATTTTATCTCTCAAAATGTAATTTATTTTTGGATTCGGAATATTGAATATAGCCTAGGGTAAAATTTTGGAACTTTTCGGATAACATTTATATTTTGATGATTAGTGAAAATTAGTAAATTTTAATTAAAAACAACTTTTTTAATCGAAATAATTTATATTGATAAATTATGAATTTGAGTGGTTTTAAAGTATATTTAGAATATATTTTTACCTTTTAATAAAATGTTGGTAATTTTACATAATTTCACAATTAAACCGGACATAATCAAGTGTCAATCTTAATATAGTTGTTATCTCTTAAAAACTCGCTTTTTGTTTTAACAACGAGAATTAATTTTAAATTAATTATTGCCACTTATGTGTTTTGAATTTGGAAAAATGGATTCCATATTTGGAATCAGAATGTCCAAATTGTGCAAATAGGTAACTTTTATTTTTATACATTTTGAATAATTATTTCGGTAAATATTTTATTTACCGTGGTTAAAGGGTAAATCCGGTAAATAAGGGTTAAAAAATAATATTATAATAATAATAAATTACCCTGAAACGTGTCCTAACCTTATTGTTGAATACATTTCCGACCATGGTCATCTTTGGGTTGATTTTTAGGACCCCATGGAGCCACTTATAGGTGATAGGGACACTTTATTTTAATTAAGTTAAAATAAATACAAAAATGACACAAGCATATATCTTTTAGAAAACATTTTTTTACAAAGGGTTATATATGTTGGATTTTCGACTATAAATATTAATTAGAAAGATAAAAATATTTACTACATAAGGATATTTAATTTCTAATTTTTAGACTATAAATAATTTAATTTATTTATGACACAATGATGATGAAGTAATTACTATAATAGTGAAAAAATAAAATAATTGATATTATAAATACCCAAATAAATATAATTGGAGACTTTTTATGAATTACAAGAATTTTATAGGTTAATATGATATTCTAGGATTGAATTAATTAAATTTTTTAGAATTAATCATTCTATTATGATTTTCACAAAAATCAATTATTGAATATTATCAAAATTGACATAAAAGAGTTTTTAAAACAAATATTATATTATTAATTGATATTAAATTCCTAAAAATCTAAGGTTAGACAAAGAAACTTATATCATTATAGGTGTATCATTAATGGACCACTTGGGGGTATCTTGGATGTATATTATTTGTTTATTAACCATATAATATAAAAATATAAAGAGACATTGTAAAAGTAAAACTAATCAACTAAGTGTTAATACTTAAAGATAAGGTTAATAGAGTAACCCAAACCTGTCTAAATCCTATTGGTTGAGTGTTTTTAGACCCATCCCCACCTTAAACGTTAAAGAATCCACTTTTGAGCCATTATAAACCAAATATGAATTTATTATAAAATAATATTTCTAGCTTTTCCAAAGGTGCCCCTCACCCCTCTTATAAAAGGGCACTCCCCCTTCTCATTAATTCACACCTTCAAAGCCTTTTGGTTCGGCCAAACTCTGCCCAAATACTCTATAAACTTCCCCCAATACAACCTAGATGCCTTAGTTTGATCATAAATCCAACCCAAGTATCCCTTTTGATCAAATCAAAAGGAAGAACCTGATGAAGAGGTAATGTTTTCACGACTCCTTTTCAAATTCATTTCTTCTTCAACTTATTTTTTCTTTGTTATTTCTATTCTAAAATAATTAATCAAGTATATAATATATACTATAATATTATTATAAATATGGTACAAACATGTTCAGTATTCTATCCATATTTTGAATGAAATTTCACCATACGTGCGTACGCACGACTTACCGTCCCCACATCGTGGTGTAACTTTTATTCAATAAATTATTATTTGGATGGGTATAATAATGATGTTTAATTCATGTAAATAATAAATATAACATGATAATTATTCTGTATATATGATATACCATCCAATTATATATTATTTTAATATCAAAAGAATGATATTGTCGCTCGTGCGTACGTACAGACTACCGTCTCCACGAACGTGATGAGATTCATTCTCCATCGTATCCATTCAAGTATAATTCTCATTTGATGATTAATAATAGTATCTAAGGACTTGATATCATTCTAGATATTATTATGATACAACATATCCATTACAAACACGACTTATGTAACAAAACATATAAAATAAAATGAGTAAGTTAACACCCAAAACAATGATAATACTAAGATATTATTAACAAATAAATGTTAAAAGATCATATATGATATCATATTATTGTATATGATTTTTGTATAATTAAATAAAACATATTTCACCATTATGAAGGAGGTTAACCTACCCTCAACCATTTAAAATTACAAGGTAAAGGTTTATTTCGCAATCTCTTCATTATCTGAGGTTGTTTATACGTAATAATCTATTGGGATTTCTTTGTCATCCACATCCATGTTTCTTAAAAATGTATTTAAAAATATTTTTAATATTTACTAAAATATGGGTTAAAGTCATTTATACACTTTTTGACTTTTATAAGTGGTTTATAAAGGAATCTATCCATCATTTTCCAAACAAGGCCCTTTTTAACCTTTTCGACAGAATTAAGGTAAGCGTATTTTTTTAACTTATACGGCGGTTGCAGCTATTTTTCACCGTTATAAAATCATCGAAGATTCCCTTAAAAGCTTATAAGAAAATTTTCAAAGTAAATGTTTTATTTTATAATTATGTGACTTTTAAATTATTTCAAAAATGGGATATTTCTCTCATATAGTTTTGATATCATCTATGTCAACATCCTTTGATGGATTTTTAGCTTATTTGAAGTTGATTTATTATGATACAAAACTTCCATATTGTATTGAAGGTTTTGTGATTTTTTGACTATGGATGTGTTATTTTTATACCATTCATGTTTTATGAAGAAATCATTGACATTTCGTATGATTTTTTAATATGAATGTTTATGTTATGTTTAAACCTGTTCATATGAGGAATGCATTGGACTTAATATGTGACGGGTGGAGCACGCTATAG
The DNA here is from genome assembly GCA_963277665.1 of Viscum album. NCBI lineage: Eukaryota > Viridiplantae > Streptophyta > Magnoliopsida > Santalales > Viscaceae > Viscum > Viscum album. The sequence continues at coordinate 474,067,535 of OY728157.1, forward strand.
CTTTTCGATGCATCGGTAGGTCTCATGAGACAAACTAGTGTCTTGGAACAAGGGATTGAAAAAAATCTTATTTGTAGTCTTGGCACGAGGCCTTGGTTATGTGGTTATGATAGTTTGGCATTATGCATTCCATCATTATGAAAGTGGTTATTGATATTGCATGTGATTATTCAATTAGTAGAATATCCATATGAATAAGTAAATGGAATTATTTCATTTTATTTTTTCCATACTATGTTTAAGTTCAAGTTAAAATGTTTTTTTAGTTATACATTTCCCTAAATGTTTATTCTTGTTTATGAATATTTCTGCTATATTGTTATCCTTACTGGGCATTTAAGCTCACCCCTTTTCTATGTTTTATTTTTCCCAGGATGTGAAGAAGTAAGTTATGAATGACCTGCAGGGATAGTATAAGGGGATAAGAGTGTGGAATATGGAGACTATATTGTTGTAGTTTTCATTTTACGATGTAATGTAAACTTTATTAATGTATCTAGTTATTCCAAGGCTACTAAACTAATCGGTATTTCAAGACTTGATCTTTCTTGTGATCATTACAATGTTATGTAATAATGCAATGACTCTGGGTATCTAGGGTCGGGGCATTACATTTTTTCCTATATGAAGGAGTTCATGTAGTTATCAAACTAAAAGATGATACATCAGAAGCATTGAGGACTAAAAAATCATGCATGGGCTTGAATGTAAGGATGCTATTAACTAGTACGATCCTACCCATGTATGAGATCAACCTATTTTACCATTGTAGATTTGAGAGGATATATGACTGACTGGGGTCTTTAACATCTACTTTTTTATTTTTACAAATCAAATGAGAGATCTTAAATATGCTATTGAAACTTGTCTTCTTTTCATGCCATATTCTACTAATTAATCTTACCAAAACTTTTCAAATAGGGTTTCAATATATTGACACAAATCTTTGTTAGGTTGATTCATTTCCCACTCTAACTTCTATAAGTTTTCCTGATATCATTAAATCCATAGATGGATATTTTACTACAATTAATGTATAATAACATATCATCATTAAAAATAAGGTGATAAATAATAGCCATCTTTGACCTATTATTGTATGAGATGATGTTCCATCTCACTATTTAGCATTTTATGTTAATTTTATGTGCTTCCTAATCATATAAATTAATAAATTAGGTGAGATCATGTCACCTCTTTGTAGACCATGTACCGATTTAAAGAACTCAAATAATCTTCCAATAAGAGAAAATAAGATCCATAGAGATTCATAGACTCTGAAAAGCAGAGAAAATACTATCTCTTTGAACCCAAATTGATCCAGACACTTCAAAATATAGTCCCACTCCATCATATCATATTCTTTATTCTTTTCCACTTTGATCATGATTTTAGAGATGAGAGTTTTCCTATTGATATCATCCAATATATCCTTCACAATCACAATCTCCCCAATACATTACAACCCTGCAAGAATACTTGATTCTATTCTAAGAAAATAAAAGAAATAATGCAGCCCAACCATCTATTAATGATGTTTGTGAGTATTTTCTATGAAAAATTACACAAATATATCGACTTAAATTTGTTTATGGTCATTGGGTCCTTCACTTTGGGGATCAATGTCAAATTGGAGAAAAAAATAATCTTGGAAGAGGAACACATATGAATAAGTACTACATTCTGTTAATCACTTGATGATGGATAACATCTGAGTTAGTTATATAAAATACCCTAGGGAATCCATTTGTCCCTAGTTATTTTTCATCATTTAGGTTGAAAGCAGCATACATAATATACTACTCACCCAAGATGTACCCCATATCATCATTTTCCCGTACATCCACCATTCTAGGGATGTTACAAATGATTATTTCTATTGTACAACCCCTCGTCCATGTACAATCACTTGATATGTGAAATATTGCGAGTATCTAATCAAAGTGTTTCTATACTAGCATGTCGGCCACTTCTATACCCCTGGTGTACATGGAATCCTCCAATATAAGATGACTTCTTCTCAAGACCTTCCTATCATTCATAAATGTTTACACAAAAAATCTACAAACATTTTATCATGTGATTATAGTTTTTAATTTCTTACTTTTTAGAGGAATCACATTATGATTTTTATGAAAAATATAGAAACCTGTGCTCACTTGAGGAAATAAATCAAAATATTTCAAGTGTTAGGTCTTCCCAATTTATTAGATAAAAACCCCCTGATAAAAATATTATGTACATGTTAAAAAAAGTGGTAGAATGAAAATAATTCCTTTTACTTCATATTTTAAGGGGATATCCATATTTTCAAATTCAAGATGATAAATAAATTCTAATAGAATCATTCATTTTAGAGATCCCCATTAAGGGTATAATGTCAATATTTTTTCATATCCTCAGAAAATAATTTAAGAACCATCAAGAAAATATAGGATAAGGATGTATCAAAAAATAACTCCTTATCATGAGTTGCAAGGTTGAGACAAATTTCACAACCCATAACATTCACTTCTAACTTTATTCATGATTTCACCGTTATATATCTTGGTATGTTCACCTTTAGGAATCATGATATCATTTCCACACTTTTATACTTAGTTGGAGTGGTATTATTAACTTAATAAAATAGATCAATTATTTTTTGTTCATCTTTATATTAAACCTAAACTAATTAGGCCATATGGTTTGACAACTTTTAGGCACATGATCTACTTTCCTCTTGGGTGTGGATAGTTTCTTTGAAAAATCAAATTTGAAAATGAGATCACATTTTATTGTCACTATTATTTTATTTTCCTAGTAAAAATATTAATTAATCTAGTAGCCATGTGTCCTTACCTGTTTCACCTTCCACACACCACTTCATCAATCTTTTCTTTTCCCTTCTTTTTTAGCTTCTACACCTCTTCACTAGGAAAGTCAAACACTAATTCAATCCTATAATTCTTCAATTGGATGGATTATTTTATTACTTTTAATGTAATCATGTTTTTTTTCACATTCATGGAAATTGTTTATTGGTATATTATATGGGATCTATTTACGTAGTAGAAAAATATATTTCCAAGAATTTTTACATCATTATAACTTGTCTATACTTTCTTCTTAGGAGTAAATGACTTGAATTTATTGTTCAAAACCTTTCCTCCCATGTATGATTTTATTTCTTTATCCACTTTATTCTTAAACTGTGTGGTTCTATTTTTTATTTTGTATATTTAAGATACATATTAGGATTTTACTTGTATCAATCATATTTTTGACCAACAATATTGCATAAATAATTGATGTTTTCAAATATTTCAAATATGTTATCCAGAAGAATATTCTCCCATTTTTGTGAGGTTTGATTCTTTATAGAAGAATTTCCTATTTATATAGAATTGATCCCCTTGATTTAGGGATTATCTAATTTTCACAAGCCAAAATATTTTTCCAACAATAGTTATCCATTTTCTTAAATCATTTGAATCACCAACACTTTCTGATAAAACTTGTTCTTTTTAACATAAATGTAGACTAAGCACCATCATATACATTATATTTTTATGTAGTAACCCAAATATTTCGGGCTCATTTTTTTGGAATAGTTTTTATGGGAAATAAGAAATTTCTTTCTTGACATGTTTATAGAAGCACTAAAATTTTTCTCCTTCAATGTTTATACATAATTTTACTTTTTTCATCACTTTTAGAAATTCCATAATTTGTACATACCACTTTATCTTCCCTATAGGTTATTATTTTTCCATTATATAGAGGTGTATTATTCTCCCCATGATCTCAATATCATTGAAAAATCATTTTGAGCCACTTTTAGAGAAGTAATCACTTCTAAAGTTTGTGTGGTAGTATATCTTTTCTCAATTGTTCAAGATGTTCTAGATTTTTCTTCTTAAGGATTTTTCAACTTGACTTATAGCTTAAGGAACTTCATGTTAAGGATGAAATTCACACCATAAATGGATCTCATTCTTCCTTTAAAATAAATATTAATCAATTATTTCTCATAAATAACTCTTTTAAATTCACTATAAATTAAATTAAATTTTTTTATTACATAGTGTGGCTCATTCTTCGTTACCTATTACAATATTTGTGGAGAGTTGCATCTTCCAATTTTTCTAGACAATGAGTTTCCCATTACATTAGATATGCTATCTCACTTTTATTTTTTATCAATTAGGTCCTTGATTAAATTTAGTTGATAAGTAAAAACCATAGTAGGGAACTTCTTCATATGGTTTCCAACAAGTGAGTAAAAATATTCATCTATTCTAATGTTTCCATTTTTTTCACATCAATTATAAATTGAACTTGAATCACCAGAGGAACATAAATAATTTTTTTATAGCTATAACCTTAATATTTTTATTAACTTAATGTAATTTTATTTTATTTTTTTATTTGAGATATCTTTCAGCTACCTTCCCTTTTTATTATCTTGTTTTCCAGTTCCTTAGATGATACATTTATATCTGTTTAAATGGATATAGAGGAATGATTATTGATTTTTGGATATTATTAATGTATCTAAAATCAAAACATTATCTAGATATTTTAGAGAAAACCTTACTCTAATACAAATTGAAAATCATAGGGTATTTATGGAAAATAGAGAGGGGAGTTGTGAATGAGTGGCCAATTAAAACTTTTATGAATTATACCCTTTAATTAAACCTCATAGACTTATTAAATCTCAATATACTTTTTATTATATCTAATAGAATCAATTTTATAATGATGTAAATGAATTAATATGAATATAACGATTTATAATGTTTGGTTAAAGGACCTAGTCCTTTCCTTGGTTATGCACCCTAATCAAGGATTCTATACTATAATCAATTATCATAGTTACAAGTGATGGGTACTTCATACCCCATAACAGGATCGGAGTATCAATAATCTTATCTAATATAGAGTCACAGAAACCACTTTTTCTATATCTCAAAGGTTTTATACTTCTATTTTTCCTCATGTATTCTTTAGATACTTGAATCTATATTTATTGAGTCATAAGGTGGTCTTCTTCTATACCATCAGTCACACCGGATTTTTAGATTTTCAGCATGTATAGAAAATATTTTCCTTGCAGAAACACCTTGGAATATGGTCTCTAGTAAGTATAAGTATGTCTCTATATCTAATAAATATATCTCCTTCAACTCATCGTAGTATATTCGAATGCCTAAATATCTTTAACATAAATGTATAAAACTCAGTTCCTAACCATATATCAACTTTTTAGTTCTTCAATAGACCTACTCAACTAGATCCATCTCCTCCCATTTACACAAAAAATATCTAATTTCTACCAAATTGATGGCCATATCATATTCTTATTTTCTATGACATGCATAAAATTATTCTCTATTTATTCTTTGAGAAATCTTTAGATGTTTCCCGGTAGTACCTCTACCAGTTCCCAAAATATCATCAAATTGATACAATGCAATTGTATCTTCTTTTCCTATTTTTTTCTTCTAAACCTTAACACCTAATCACATGCATGGTTGGATACATTGAATTCCCATTTAATTTTATATCCCCACAAATGGTATGATTATAGGATAATGCAAGAAACATATCAAAAGCATAATAATAGAATAATCCTTTTGGTTTCCGATAATTACATGTGTTCTTCTTTTTCTACTAAAAAGGTATTACTAAAATACCCTCACATATTAAATATAATTATTGAAAATAATCCTAAAATATCTTCCCAAAATATCTATAGTAGGATCAACTTCTTCTTTATGTCATTATTTCTCATTTTTCTTGGTTTAGTTGAATATAATATTCAAATATAAACACATTTTAGGCTTGAAATCTCTTTTCAAAAAATATATCCACTATATATGCACATAAAATTTATATATCTATGTAAAAAAACCTAGTAATTAAATGAAGCATGGAAATCATATTCACTACTAGTAACAAATATCAGTTCTTTTCATAACCACATGTATTAGAAAAGTTTTATAATATCAATACCAGTAATTTGAGAACACTCAAAAAATTTATATTAAATGGATATATTATTTTTTATTAATATTAGATTGTGATTTTTTGGAATTTAATCTACACTAATCTTAAAACCTAATAATTTTAATTTTTTCTTCATGAAATACATGCAGTGGTTCTACTCATTCATTCTCCCTCAAAACAAGATTTTATCATTAATTTTATTAGATTCATTATGTTTAAATACTGTAAAAAAAATCAACATAGACTAAATTTTATTTCCTCATAATTAAATAATTCTAAAGACACCTATTTTAATCTAGCGTCAATCTTCCCTTTACCATAAAGGAAGATCAGCTCCTCTTTCTTCTCATACTTGGATCCCACAACCTTTATGATGTTTGTGATGTTTATACAAGAAAAGAACAAATATTCTATCATACTAAATGATTTTTTTTTCATATTTTCAAAATATATAATTCAATAATTTGACCAACATGTAAGGGATGTTCAGTTATGTGAATTTCAATTTTTCATATATAGAGTTTTCTACGTGAAAACCCCCTTATGTGATGCTTCATGTATTCTAATTTGGAGACATGGTGCTCTAGTATCTATTAGAATATGAAAGTTTTTATTCATGTATATGGAATTTATTTCATATATTCAGTTGGCTTTGGATGCATGAATTTTGAATACACTATAAAAATCACTTATGTAAGGAATTTAGCTATGTCACTTCATTCGACTATCTGGATCTTCATTCATTTATTCCATTTTTAAAATTGGATATAAAAAATATATTTTCTATGAAAATTTTCATACTTAGATCATTTGAATATGAAAATATATTCATATAAATTTATCTTTATGTAATTAACTTTTTAAACATATAGTATCTTTATCTATGCAGTTTTAGATATACAGAATTCATATATTCAGGAATATTCATACATGGAATATAAATATATCCATTTTTTAGATTTTCTAATTTTCAAAAAAAGAATAATCCACTTTCCAACCATTATCATCTATCCCAAAACACTTTAAATCATTACATAACTTATTTAAATGATTATTATAATTATTAGAGTAATTTCAAACTCATTTTAATGAATTTAAAAGGTGCTAAAACATATGAAATTCTCAAGGTAGAGTTTTTCATTGAATACCTATAGCATCAAAAATACAACTCTTCATCAATTAATCCTAATCGATCATTGATAACTTTAACCATACTCTATAAGTGTAAGAATATTTATAAACAAAGATTACAACATAAGAAATTATTTGTACTCCCTGTATGGGTCTTCTATTTCAATTATTTCTCTTCAATTATTTGAAACTATTTTATACATGCTCTCTACATCCATATTGGATTTTTAGCAGCAGGTTTAAAAGAAAAAAATTATTCTATTCAACTTATTTATTACATTGATTCTTTACTTTAAAAACTTTTCATGGAAATTATATTCAACTCTTTCAATTTTATGATTCATATAAACTATCCAATTGAATATTTTCAACTAGCTATTCAAGGTAATCCATCTATTTATAATCATTTACCCATAGTATATAAATAGCATATATTTTTATTTAGTGGGCTGATACTTCAGTCCATAACCAAAAAATTATCTTCTTTTTATTTATTATATTAAAAACTTAATTGTCAAAAAATAAAACAAAACACACATGTTCACTTCAAAAGGGTTTTATTCATCAATTAGTAATGATGATAGTGAATAAATAACTAAACTATAATGGATGCTTGAAGAATATTTAGAAACATCTATTGATTAAAATACACATATCAAGAAAGAGATTACAAACATAGAGAAATAGAATAAAAATATACTTGATAGGAATTTAGAGTCTTAAAATATACAAAAAAATATTTTTTATGAGAGTAAGAATAATATGATGAATGTAACTATGTTGGAGAAGATAGTAAGTTATTTTGAAGAATAGATGTATCAAAATGAGGAAGGGATATCTAATATGCCAACTGTATTTTAATACAAAATAAGTTAAAGAAAATATAATAATTCACCAATGTAAATGAGGTTAATTGTGCACTTTCTCAAGAAAAATAATGGAAGAGGTCCAACATTTAGGTGACATCTAGTCTTAATAAATCTCAAAAAATATATGTTATTCCTGATAGTGTAGGGTTTGAAAAAATGATTGAAATGTATTCAACCCTAAATAAAAATGAATGATATTATTATATATTAAATGATGAAAATAATAGGTAAGGGAAACCACAACACCATTATGAGAAAAAATTGTTACATTTCTTTAGAAAAAAACACAATTTAAAATATATTTGGAACCAATTCATAAGACCAATGTTTCTAAGAATCTACTAGTGTTATGGAATGTGTGGACACAAGTATTTATTATGCTAGTGAGATATTTATTTTTTATAGAATATAGAATAATTAAAATAGATTCATTGTGAGAAAATGATGAAAAAACTCATAGAAATAATGTTGTTACTAGATATACAAGAAACATATCCATGAAAAACTAATTTGTGTATTTAGACGAGGTGTATAGTATATGTGGATAAGAAGATCAGAAAGATAAAATATGAATGAATAATCTACATAGTGAAGTTCCCTAGGGTGTGAATATGAAATAAAATCAAGATATATCAAAAAATAATCCATGTGAAATATATAAGATGAATTATATTGTTAATAAATAATGATTATCAATTTGGGTAGACTAATTGGCATGTGATAAAAAAAATGAGAAGGCTCAAATATGTGTTATATCCAAAGAAATTTAATTGATATTTGATTTGAATTTTGAGGCACATTGAAATTCATATATAGGTGATTATTTAAAAAGGTAATAGAAGTCTCCCATGTTGAGTTTATAATGAAGGAGAAAAACATGAGAGGAAACTGTCACCAAGACTTTTTATTCTAAAAGAACAAACAAGCCTTTCATTATTCCCATATTCATAAATTTTCATTGAGGAAACATGTAGGGAAGTAAATGAGTATGTTGAGTACTATACATACTAGACAATAAATAAGGTGTCCTTCATGGGGTTTTCTATTTACCATGAAAAAGAAAAATGAGTGCATACCATGAGGGGGAGAAAAAATGAGTTGTTTGTATCATCCAGTGAATTTGGAAATTCTAGATAACTAGAAGAAACTACTGAAACTAGTATTCCAATCATACTTTCAAACCTATTTTTTATTATTTCGTACATGTTTAAGATGGGGGAGTTTTGGTTGGTGAAAAATATAGAAAAAGGGGAGTTTAGGTGTCTTCCACTAATCAATTTTGAGGTGTTTGTTGTGATGTGTGAAAGGTAAATATCCCTTGATAAATTTTTAATAAACAACACCTAAAAGTAGAATTTGGGCATGATATCACATATTCATCAATTGATGGATATAATTTAAAAACCATAATATTTAACTCTTATTGGTTTTATATATCGACTTTGAGTTATTTGACTAAATAATCTTTGATAAAGAAACCTTGTGATATCATACCTATCATAAGTCTTCAATGATATCACTCTATTCTTAGAAAAGGGAGTATAAGTTATGCTTTTGATATTGGGACACCCTAAACATTATCTTTTTATTTATTATCATTAAGGGTGAGAATAGGAAATATATATATTGACAATAGAAAGTGTATTGTGGTATTGGAAACTAATCATAATGGGAGGATAAAAGTTCCTAGTAGATAATTTATATTTATTATCAATATGTAAATATTAATTTAGAGTTTTTATTTTACAACTCAATAAAATTATGTGGATAGGTTCATGAAAAAGTGGAGAATTTTTTGTAATTATTGTAGGTGAGATGATCTTCAAAGTATCAAAGGAACGTGTTTGTAGATGAAGTAACATGGTCTTCTAGAATTATAAAAGGCCCTTAATTGGTTTAATATAGTTCTAGTTTAAAAATAGTGAGATCTAAAATTAAAAAAACTTTTTATAGCTATGTTGGTTTTGACATAAAGTTAAGCCACAAGTTATGTAAAGGTAAACCTAGAATTCTAGAAAATTAAAAAGTCACTAAGAAAGGTAAATTTGATGCTATGTAAAGGTAATAAAAAATTTATAGTAAATATATAAAGGTAATTTGGGATTACAGTATCTATGTAAAGGTAAATTAATACCAGTGTAAAGGTAATTCATGATTCCCAAGAGATCTATGTAAGTGTAATAATGAATTTATAAATTCTCTATAAATGTAATATGATGCCGGTGTAAATGTGAGATCGAGTTTCTGACTATATTTAAAGGAAACACACTGAAATTCATAAAGGTAATCTATTAATAAAAATAAATATGTGAATTTATTCTAGTACACTATGTAAATGTAATGAGAATGACCACTACCAAAATAATGTTAACCCATGAATTGTACTACCAGTGTAAAGGTATGATGGGATGGAAAAAATACACATAAAGGTAATTAAAAAAAAATTGAGAGTTGTGTAATGGTAAATGATGAGTCTTGTAAATGAATTTTGAATATTTAAACACCCATGTAAAGGTAACTCCAAAATCTAGGACCTACATAAGGGTTATTTATACTCTATATAATGGTAATGGATAGAGATTCCAAAATATTAATTCTGAGTAATTTAAGAATAGATTCAGATGATACTTTCAAGATAAAATTTAGAATTTAAATATCATAATTATTATAACAAATCAGGACATAATCTTGAATCTAAGGAGAACGGTAAATATATGTTCATTTTTTGATAAATATATGAGTTTCAAATATAATATTTGAAATTCAATATATTGATAAAAAACTATGAAATTTTTTAAATGAAACCAGTATTTATAAAATGATCTATGCACCAAAGAAATGGATAACATGCTATAGGGATCTATGTAATAAAGAATACACTTTGTTGTAGTGTATTATGAATGATAATTTTTTTGACCATGGTGAGATTATAATTTAACTATGATAAATATATAGTTAAAAAATTTCATCAACATTAGTGGGTAACCATTTTGAGTTTCCCACCATAAAAAAATCCACATCATTGTGCATAAATTCATTCACATGTGGAATAATTTAAATGAATAATTATTTGAGGATATGATGACGCCATGATAATTTCAATACCATGTGGGGGAATTTGTGATCAAACATTTATGATATTTCAAGGGAGATATTATCTTAGTGTTAAATAATATTCTAGATGAATTTTTTAGAATATTTCAAAGCTGCCAAAATCATGGAAATTATATTCATGTTGAAACATAAATATATTTTCATACTGTCAAGAAGATAAGGAGTTAGATAATATTGAGAGAACTACTGAATCAATGTGTGGGAAAACTATGAGTGTTTATATACACCACAATATTAAAGATGGAGGAGTTCAAAGTTTAGAGATATTCATGGAGGAAGAAACCTTAGGTACCCAAGTATTCAATGTACTAAGGAAGATCTAGATCATAAAATATCCTGATTAGAGTTTTGAGATCAATATAAGTAATTATTTTTACCTTTTTATTAAGATATTTAAGAACTATATATGAATCAAAATTATAGAGAAGTTGTGATAGAGGTGTATAAAAATTTTTAGTTACAGTTGGGTGATTGTGGCGTATAAACATCACAACATTATAGAATCTTAATTGGGGTGTGTAACCAATTATATGAGAGATGTTTTGGTTTATGTGTATAAAAAATCATTTTGGGGTAACCACTGTCATATAATAGAAGTCCATATTAAGATATCTAACCAACATGGAAAGGAGTCGACCTTTCAACTGAATCTTATAAATATATTTGTTCATATTCTCTTTATTTTCCACTATAATTGGGTAAGGATAATTTAAATAAGAGACAGAAGAAAAATGCATTAGTTTTTATGATAGGTTGAATTGAAAAGAAGAATTCATAAAAAGAGTGTACCACTAATTCACCCATATCTCATTAGTACTTAATCCGTCCTTAGGCTCTAAAAATCACTTCCATGGTATCCTCACTAAGTGGAAGAGTAATAAATTTTTAGTGTTTCTTCCATTTATTACTCTATAATATTCCTTTATATAATTATATAAAAACAAATTTTAAAAATAATATATTAATCCCAATATTATTTTTTAACATATGATAGAAACTTATTTTTCTAATTTCAGGTAAACTCACAAAGTATATGGCCATTAATACCATGTAATTAAAAATACATAAACCATAGTGTCTCATCATGATATATAACAATCAATGTTTCATTATAAAATACACCATTTATCAGTTGGTATTCACATCCTTTATTATAGGGAATCCATGAGTAATGATCTAAAACCATATTCTTCAAGATTTCATCAAAAGTATCTATATGATTAATCTTGGATTTTAATCCCTCTTGTTCATAATATTCCTTAGATAAGCATGATATGTATAAATCACGATTGTTAATCCAATAAGGTATTCCCATCAATTTTATAAGAAAAATACCAAAACCAATAACTCATGATCTATGGTTTTTTAATTATTATGAGCCTCATCTAATAACTTACTAGCATACTATACAATGTAAATCATTTTATCCATATTTTCCCTACTAATTACCTCAATTGAAGTGTCACTTGAAGAAAATATGATTTCAAATGGATAGTGCTATTCATGTCCAATAATAATGGGTGTGAGAATGATATTTTCTTTAATAATATTAAGCGATTATAAGCATTTCACATAAACAAGGTTTGTATTTACCCAATAGATTTCACAATGATATATTAATTTTTGAGAAAAAATAAATAAAACTCCCATAAAACAAAACATGTACTAGAAAACTCCTCACTTAATTAATAAAAATTGAGGTTGATATGTTTTTTATCATTTAATCCTTATATTAGTCCATTTACATGCATTTTTTTTAAATATGATGTCTAAGTACAATCCCTTAAGTAACCATAAATTGTAAATTTTCTAATTTAACATTAAAATGGTATCTTTAATTATATAAAAAATTTATTCAAATTATACATAAATAATTCAAATTTATATCCCATAATAGAGGTGTTTCCCCATATTGTTTAATAACTATGACTTAAGTGTGGGGTGGGGAGAAATGAGTTATTGAATTTGAACCTTAAAAAACCTTTAAAAACTACCCTCTTGTAATGATTCTTTAATTTTTTCTTTTTATTTTATTAGATATGCAGTGAATTAATTAAAGAATAAATAATAGGTGATGAATTTTATTTAATGGTATAAGATTTAAAATAAACCACCCCTTATCCACTCCAACAATACCCAATATAGGTATGATGATTTTATTTAGATTCCTTTACTAGGGATCTCACAGTTAAGTGAAATAAGATAATAATAGTCCTTTATAAAAAATAACAATCTATTTTACTAGGCAGTTTTATTTAACTTCTATCATCATCCTTAAACTAAAATCAGGGCAAAAAGTATTCTTTTATTAAATAGATAATGATATAGAATTATATTAATAGTAGTAGAAAATAGGTTTGTAGGAAGAAAATATATATTATGAATATTCATTAGAAAAATATATCTACAAAGAATATAATTGAAGAGATCCACAAGATTATAAAAATATACTAAAACACATAGTAGCAATATAACTTTTCCATCCTTCCTTTTCAGTCATAATGAAAAATAATACTTATAAAATAATAAAGAGAAACTCATAGTAGTAGTAGTTAAATAGATTCAGTTTCTAAAATAATAGTCTTAATAAAACTCAGTCAGACATCTTTAAAACCATCATAACATAGATAAAAAACCATTTCAATGTTGAGAAATATTCTCCTATAATTAAAAAACTAAAAAACTCCACCAAAATACCACCCAATTTTAATTATAGATGTATAAACAAGATTTGAGTTTTCAAATATACATTTTCATTTTGAGGTATTCTTTTGTTTAATTTTAGTCATGATTTTTTCCATTGGGTTTCCCAAGAGTTTCTGATGAAAATTGAGAAATTGGGCCTAAAAGTAGGTGGTTCAGGGTTCTTCAAACCATCCTACCTTTTGGCATTTTTGGACAATGGGAAACCACATTGCTTCCACACCATTTGTCAAACTGTGCGAGGTAATAGTGCGACATGTCCATATTAGATATAAATGGGTGTAAATTTTCCGCATGGTTTGACAAAATGTGTGGGAAAAATTTGCGACCTATCCAGGTCCATAAAATTTAGATTTTTACCATTTTTTAATTTTTTATATTTAACCCTAAATCCACCCCTTTTCTCCCCCACAAAATATTTCCATCCCCAGGTGACTCCAAACCCCTCCTTTATCCCTTATATCTCCATTTTTGAGGTTATGTTGGTGGATATTCTTCATGAAACCTTCAAGTACGTGGGTTTCTCCATTTATTTCATCTTTTATCTAGGCTTTCACTTCTCCCTTTTTAGGGTGTCATATATATAGTGTTTGGGGTGTCATATTTAATGTCATATATTGATTATTGGGGTTTAATATTGATATTTGTTCTTCAATATTTCCTTGTTAGAGTCTTGTGGTGATGCAGTTCTGGTTTCACACTAATTTCTAGAAGTTTCTAAGCTTAAGGTAGGTAGTTCCTTATTTCTACATTATTTTATGATTTTAGCTTGCTTTATTGAGTTTATAAATGTGTTCTACGATTGACCTATGTGGAGAAAATTTTGTTGTGAAAATATTTTGGAAATCATATGTCATGAATGTGGATTTCATAAGGGAAAATGGTCATGTTTTGTGTGTGCTTCATTATGGGTTTTCTTAGAAGTGGAAATCCTTGATTCATCAAGTGGATTCATTCTAGTTGACTCAGATGTGTCAAAAACATGATTCACTTATCAGTATTTATGATTACAACACCAACTAAATTGTGATGTTGACTGGATACCACTAGAACTTTGGATGGATTCTTCTCTAGTTTCTTGTGCCAGGGGATTCTATGGGGTTGTGGTTTGTATACCATATTTCAATGAGATATGAGGTTTTTAGTGTCCCATTTTAGCTAGTGCCTTTGGGGTTTTCTCATGACAGGGTGATCTCTTGTGACATTGTACATACTATCAGCATACAATGCACATTGTTGTTTATTTCAAAAGTAACGAATGTTTCCTTTAAAATGTTTTCATCCTTTAAAAATATTTTCATTTGAAAATTAATATTTCCTTTTTCATGAAATCTTGCATGTTATATTATCTTATAATGTTTTTTCATAGATTACTTTCTTTTGGGTGACTTACAACTAGGCTTTTCTTCACACCCTACTTACACATTTTGGTGTATGTATACATTGTTATGTATGACCATAGTGAAGGAAAGATGTACCACAGTGATGGTGGATCCAATTTCTAGTGTTCCACTACTTGTAGTTTTTTTGGCGGTGGATTTAAAATGATGCACCTCTTTATTCATGGAGGTTTTTTTTGTATAGTGTCACTATTCCCCTTTTTTGTAGCCATTTTGGGTTTTATTTAAAGTTATAAACCTTGAATATGAAATTTTTTCACCATGTTTGGTTATGATTATCCAGTTATGTTATGTTTATTATTTATTATTGTTTAAGATAATGTAAAAGGGTGAAATCATTCCCAAGGTATATCATGATACCCAAACACTAGGTTCTTTCTTGTGGGAATAAGGAATGCCCTTCAAACCATTCCATGGTTCAGGCTTGGTGTTGGGTTTGATAGAATCCTTGCTTGGTTCCTGAAAAAATGGTACCAGAGATAGTCATTCTCTTTGAAGTCATGTTATTTTGGGATGAGTCTGGATATATAAAATCTTTGAAAATCAGATATTATGGCATTGGTTGTGAGTAGGGTGCATGAAAAACACACCTTGTGATAGGACTCAACTCTCCATGGGTTTTTTAGATTTTATTTTAATTATTTTCCCCGTAATCCATAAAGGTTGTATATTTTATATAGACACTAGGTGGGGGTGGAGTGGTTTGGTTGTTTTGGCTTGATATTGAGATGTATTTTGTTATGTTTTGATTTGTAAAAGCATTTAAAATTTTTGTTTGATAAAATTTTCTAGAATGGTTGTGTTGATGGATTTACTTGTAGTTATTACTTCTTGTATAAAAATGACTCCCAGAAGTCTTCCTTTGTAGCCATGGGAAGAGGACTAAGATATTTCCACCACACCAATTGATCTGAGATTAGTGGATGTAGTGGTTTAGGTTGTCCATGATTTGGGACATGGAGTATGCTATGGTCCTACCCAGGTTAGAGAAGCTGAACCAGTTCTTGGAAAGGATATGGTTCAAGAGTTCATCAAGAATAAGCCTCCTTCTTTTAGAGGTGTCATAGAACCTTATAAAGCAGAGGAGTCTCTTGAGATGATAGAGATTATGTTCAAGTTCTTAGATACTCTTGATGTGGCAAGGGTAAAATTTTCATCATACATGTTTGAAGTTCTTAGTTGGAAGTGGTGGGAACCGATGGTGCAAGCTATAAAGCACGAGTAGATGGGTTGGAAGGACTTTAAGGTCATTTTCAATGAGTCATACGATCTTGAGGTCTTAGAATATTCCAAATTCTGAGAGTTTATGGAGTTGATCTATGGAGATCCATTTGTGATGGAATATGCTAATCACTTTGCTGAGTTAGTTTGGTATGCACTCGAGCTTGTCTCTAATGAGAAATTGAAGGCTCAAAGGTTCAAGAAGGGGTTGCATCCAAAAATCCTATCTTAGGTTTTCTTATTCAAGATAAAGACCTATGTAGATGTGGTCAATCATGCTATGATGGTAGATATTTATCATAGTGACTAACCTAGTTTCCATGGATGAGTGTCAATAGTGGGTAGTGGTAGTTCATTAGAGAAGATGAAGAAAGATGAGTTGGGGAAGAATGGAGTTGGTAGTTCAAGCCATCCTTCCCATATATATTCATCTGTCGATTATGATGCTAGGTAGATTGTGTGCCATAAGAGTGGGATGTTAGGGGAAATATGACTTGCATGCACATATCCTCCTAGACCCTATCACAAATGTGGAGATATGGGAAACCTAAAATAGTTTTTAAGGGGTACATGTTGTTTTTAGAGTCGTGTAGGATCTGTGGATTCTAGGGATATGTCAGCCCAGTTAGAACTATCTAGGTAAGTGGGATCTAGGGTTGGTGGTCATAGGTCCAGGGATAGATCTTTTTCATAGAAGAGTCATTTTTTGGATGATCGACATGATTATATTCATTCTCAAGATCAAGTTGAGATGAAACATCTTTATAGTGTAGAACAGGCACCAGCAAGATCAGATGCCTGACCTATGATAGTTCTTAGTACTATTTTTATTTCATCATCCTTAGATATTTTTTATTTGGAACTAGCGATTTAGTTGATTTCATTTTTTCTCATCTTGTTGATGTGTTAAAATTTCAAATTGTGATTATTCCATATACGATGAAGTTGGTGAATTTGATTGGTATGAAATTAGACCAGGGTTTCAGGTATCCGTCTTGTGCACTCACGATGTTAGGGGTCGATTAGGAATGGAACTTTCTAGTTTTAGAGATGGACCTATTTGACATGATCCTCAACATGGATTGTATGGTGTGCTTTTAGGAACACATCAATTATTACTGATGTTGAGTGAGTTTTTGGGCACCTGATGGAAGTACCCATAGTTTTCATGGTGAGTGGGATCCTCGATTGGGACATGATAGACATCCACTTCTGAAGTTGTGCAATCTCATTTTTTAGTTATCATCGCTTTCATTGGAGGATGATGGTGGTGATCCCGAGGGTGGATTACCTCTTATGGTGGATCATCTTCCAATGATTTTTCAAGAGGATTTTTCATGTTTCCCTCCAGAGTGATATATGAATTTATCTGTTGTTTTGTCTCCAGGAACACCACCCATATATCTTCCCTCATACCATATAGACCCCATTGAATTTATGGAATTAAAGGTATGACTAGATTACTTGGAATCCAAAGGATTCATTCGACTGAGTTTCTCATATTAGGCTACCCCAGTTCTATTTGAAAAAAAGGTTGACGGATCTCTCTAGTTGTGTATTGATTACCAAAAGATAAGTAAGTTGTTGGTTAAGAATATGTATCCCTTGTATCATATTAATGAAATTTTCGATAATATTAAGGGAAAAGGTGGTTTTCTAATATTTACAAGCATTCTGGTTATCCCCAAGTCATAGTTAGAGGTACATATGTCCCAAAAATGGACTTCTAAATTTGTCACAACAATTTCAAGTATTTAGTCATTCCTTTCAGGTTGATGAATACTCCAATGGTCTTTATGGATATTTTAAATAGAGTATTCCAACTGTATCTCAACTTCTTTATTGTGGTATTCATGGATGACATCTTGGTCTATTCAAGAATTGAGGAGGAAATGGGCAGCATTTGAGAATTGTGTTATGAAATATTTGGGGTCCTTGTATTTATTTCATGTTTTCTAAATGAAAATTTTAAATTAGAGAGGCTATATTTTTGGGCCATGTGATATCTGAACAATTTGTTTTAGAGGACCCCAAGAAGATTAGTGTAGTGATGTCATGGGAACAACTAAAAAATATTTTCTAGATCAGGATATTTTTAGGCCTAGTAGGGTATTGAAGTATGTTCACTCATGATTTCTATACACTTGCTTTTTCCATTAAAATTCTCACCCAAAAGGGAGTGATGTTTGAATGGAGGCCAGAATGTCAAGTGTCATTTGAGGAGCTTAAGCGGTAGTTTACCACCTCCCATGTTTTTATTTTGCTTGAATTAGGAAAAGGTTATGTGGTTTTCTATGATCCATCTGGTATGATTCTTGGGTGTGTGCTGATGCAAGATGACCATGTGGTGGCTTCTGGTCCTTTCCATATTTGACCACATGGAAAGAATTATCCAACCCATGAACTTGAGTTATAATTGGTGATACGTAACTTAAAGATGATGTTTCATTATCTTTTTGGGGATAAATTTTTGGTTTATTGTAATCAAAAGATATTATACTTCCATTTATCCTAAAAATATTTGAATTTGATGTAGTGTTATTGAGTTGAGTACTTTCATGGGTTTGATTTTGATATAGTATACACCCCAGGTAAAGTGAATGTTGTGGAAGATACCTTGAGCTGGGAAATACGGGTGTAGTCATTGAAAGAGTCCAATGATTAGTAGACTTTAATGGGTTTTTTTTCTCAGATGCACTTGGAGACCAAGGATCATGGTGGAGGTGTGTTCTTGGTCAGTTTACAACTAACACCATCCCTTACAGAGTTGATTTAGTGGGAGAATCTGGGTGATTATTTTTTCTAGCAATATATGTAGTTTTGTAATGGTTGGGAGACACCTTGTGATTGGTCATTGTCTCATGAGTGAGGTTTTTTACATCAAGGGTCACTTGGTGGTGATATTGTCTATGAAGAAGGTGGTGATACCAGATAAACACTAGTCTCAGGGGGCCATTCATCCTAGTGCTACCAAGATTTACTATAATCTATGTTGACTATTATGATGGTCAGGTTTGAGGTGGGATATAGTTGACTCTGTATCGTGGTGTTATAAGTGTCAACAGGTAAAAGTAGAGCACCAATGTCCCTCTAGTTTTCTTCATCCTCTACCCATTCCAACCTAGAAGTGGGGTGAGATCTCTATAGACATTATTATCAGCTTTCCATATAAATACTAAGGGAATAATTCCATTTGTTTAGTGATTAATCATTTGACCAAATCTTCTCATTTCATTCCAATTAGGGATTCAACCATAGTAGATGAGTTTGGCCGGTTTTATGTTCAAAAGGTTTTGAGGATTTATGGTGTTGCGTTGACGATTGTCTCAGATAGATACCCACATTTTACTTCATGGTTTTGGGAAGGCCTTCAAAAGGTGAGGGGGTCACAAGTCAAATCTAGTATGAAAAACCATCCTAAAATGGATGGTTAGATAGAGTGAGTGAATCATATTTTGGAAGACATTCTCTGAGAATGTGTTTTGGAATGTAGTGGTTCATGGGATACCCATTTGGAATATTTGGATTTTTCATATAATAATAGTTTCTAATATTTTATTCAAATGGATCCTTTTGAGACACTTTATGATTGTCCATGTCGGTCACCCTTTTCTTTGGTTGAGAAGGGTGAGACCGTATTGTTGGGACTAAGCCTTGTACAAGAGACTTATGATAAAGTCAAGTTAACCAGGAATCATTTTTTGATAGCTCAGAGTCACTATAAATATTATTACAATAAAAGACGTCAAGATTTAGAGTTTTACGTGGGCAACTTGGTATTCCTAAAAGTATCACCTCTCTTGGGTCATCACCATTTTGGGTAAGCAAGGAAAGCTAACATCGAGGTATGTAAGACCTTTTGGGATTACTGAGCTGATTGGTAAGGTGGAATATAGGTTATATTTTCAATCTCATCTAACATAAATTCATGATGTTTTCAATGTTTCTTAGTTGAATATATATTACTCAGAATTGTCTCATGTGTTTAATTAGAAAGATTTGGAGTTGGATTCAAACTTTTTAGTGTTTTAGTGACCATTGTGGATTATATAATCCCAAGAGAATGTGCTTCATGGGAATTCAATTACATTCGTTTGAGTTCTTTGGAAGCATGGTAATGATGTGAATGAGACTTGGGAGCAGAGGCCTTGTGTTAAGGAGGAATATCAGTTTTTGTTCTCTGATTGAGCTTTAGGTAGACTTGTTGGTGAAAATAATTTCTTGGTGGGGAGAATTATCACATCTGTGTTTTTATTTAGAGTTATTATTTTGTTTAATTTTCATCTTTAATTTTCCCTTGGTGTTACCATTAATTTTTTTATTAAAAATAGAGAATTTAGGCATAACAGTAGGTGGGGCATGGTTGGCATACAATTTTTCAAACTGTGCTCCCTTACCTAGGAAACCAGACAACCTTTTAGCATTTTTGGACATTGGAAAATCACATGGTTACCACATTATTTATGAAACCATGTGGGGTAAACATGCGGTATATCATTCTTGGATAGTGATAGGTGAATGGTTACTGTGCGATTTGGAAAAACGTGTGGAAAAACCATCATTCCTATTCAGGTCCTTAAAATTTTGGTTTTTATATTTTTTTCCCTTTTTCAGATTTGACCCCAAATCCACCCCTTCTCTTCCGCACATAGGATTACCCGCCCAAGAAACGTCTAAACCTCCTACATTATCCCTCGGATCTCAATTTTTGAGGTGATTTTGGTGTATATTCTTCACGAAACATTCAAGTAAGTGGTTTTCTTTCTTGATCTCTTCTCTTTTCTATGGATTCTCTTCTCCATTCATGGGGTTTCATATCTCTAGAAGGTTGGGTGAACGATTTAAGATTAAATAGTTATTATTAGGATTCAATATTAATATATTTTTTTCAATATTTCCATGTCAGGGTCTTATGGTGGTGTAGTTGTGTTTTTCACCAATTTCTAGAAGTTTCCATGCTTGAGTTTGGTGGTTCCATGCTTATAAATTATTGGATGAGGTTATATTACTTTCATGAGTTTATAAATGTGTCATGTGGTTGAACTATGTGAATTGAAAAATGTATTAAAAATATTTTGGAAAGAATATGTAAATAAATTAGATTTCATAATTGAAAATGGTCATGTTTTGTGTGTGCTTCATTTTGTTTTTTCTTGGAAGCATTTTATGATTAGTGTGTGTGGTGCAACAGGTGTTTTTGAAAGGTTTCGAGAATCCTTTGGATTGAAAGTTTTTTTTATAAACGAAATTGGTTTTGTTTCAAATTTTCCCCATTTTTGTGCTTCTTTATAGTGTTTCATAAGTTGTGTCAGTGGTGAAAACATGTTTTAAAGTGGATTTGGCATGCATGTGAATTTGAATAAAGTTTTTCTTATGTGAAATGGTAGTTTTATTTTTGAATTTACATTTATTATATGTGAATTTGAATGTAGTGATACATATATGACATGAGAAATGGGAATTTAGAATAAAGGGGAAACCTAGGTATCGAGGTGGGAAACTAGAACTAGTACTCTAGTGATTCAGAGATGAAAAGACCATATTCTTCTAGTGGATTGATGCTAGTTGACTCAGAATTGGAAAATCATGGATTCACTTTGCAGGATTTATGAATAAAACTATTACTAAATTATGATGATGGTTGGATACCACTATAAATTTCAATGGATTCCTATCAAATGGCTTTTACATTGGGATGTTGTGGGTTGTGGTTGTTAAACCATAATTCACTGAGATAAGAGGTTTCTAGTGTCCCATTTTAGCTAGTTCCTATATGTTTTTTCTTTTACAGATTTCTCTCTTGTGATATTGTACGTACGATTGGCATATGGTGAACTTTATTATTTCAAAAGAAAATCATGTTTCCTTTAAAAGGATTTATTCCTTTAGGAATATTTTCCTATGAGAGTGAAGGTTTCCCTTTTTATAAAAAACTACATGTTATATTGTTTTATAATGTTTTGGAATATAATATTTTATTTTGGTTGGTATCCTACTCATCATTGGATCACACACTACTTACACCTTTGGGTATAAGTAGACATTCTTATCCGTGACCTAGGTAAAGGTAAGATATACCGTAGTAATGGTGGATCTAGTTTCTAGTCTTCCACTTCTTATAGGTGTTTGTGATGATGGCTTGAGAACGATGCTCTACTTGGTTCATGGAGGTTTCTGGAGAGTGTAATTATTCCCCTTTCATTATAGTCATTTTGTGCTGTATTTAAAGCTGTAAACCTTGAACCTAAAAATTGTTGTACCATGTTTTGTTATGATTATCTAGTTATTCTTTGTTTATTATTGTTTTTTATTTATGATTATGTAAAGGGGTGAAACTATTCCAAATACATATCGTGATACCCCAATACTAGTTTCCTACTTGTGGGATCAGGAATTCCCTTAGATCCATGCCACATACTGGGATGGGTGTTAGGTTGGATGGCATCCCGACTTGGTTTGTGACATGAGTGTTTACATTAGATAAATATTGAAACAAAAAGTTTCATAAGAATAACTCTTCTAAATAGATGTCTATGTATGAATAAATATAACTCAAATCTCATGTAAGAATAAATATTCACTTTTGTATGAGTAATTCACTACTAAAAATAATTACATAGGAGTAACTACTTTGTGTGAGAAATTACACCTCAAAACTTACACAATGTAAAAATTAACTCTGTAATCCAAAATAGAAGTAAGAATAACATTTTCCTTGGTGTGATACTTAAAATAACTATTTTTATTCACATAATACTAACTTGTGAATTCTTAACATCATATAATAGTAACTTATACATAGTTAATAAATTTTACTTTTTAATTTTTTTTATACATGAGTATGATTTGAAAATCCCTGACTATGTTTGAATAAACCAACTCTTTTTTAAAGTTTTACACTTATAAATATTTCATTAAAAATATTCCATTAATGATAATATAAATATATTCTAACATTGAGAAACTATTTCAAAATTAATAAATAACTTGAGTCTCACTTAATGTAATGTTATTAATAAAACCAACAAGGTATTTTGTGAGCATCATAACATAGGATTTAGTAAGGCATGTAAGATCACAACAAATAATCCAACAATATCACCATTTTTATGTTCATAAAACCCATGAAACATAAATATTGAAACTTAAACATAATATTATTTATATTTAATAAATTTGTAGAAGTTTAAAACTAATAAATATTGGGGAAAATTAAATATGAAGGGTAAAATTTGAAAAAAATCTTGTTGTTATAATTTTATTTATTTTCTAATATAAAAAAGAGACTAAAGATTGGGATATTACACAATTAATATTTCATAGTGAAGGATAAAATAGAAGAATATAAAACAAATATGAATTAGAAATTGGAATTTTCTTGGATGAAATAAATAGAGAAAAATTATATAAAAAAACTATCAGAATTATTAAAACAGAATCATTTTTATTTGGTTTAGGATTCATAGGGCTAATGAGTATTGAATCTATAGGATTAGGATTAAGTTCTATTGGTTTAGGTTCTTCTGATTTGGTAAAGGTAGTGGTTATTAAAGAAGAATAAGAATTTTTTAATGTATCTCCAACACCCAAAGTCTTTGTTGATTATTGTATTAGAGGCCTCCAATATACTTCATGTATCTTATAACTAGATTCCATTTTATCCTTTGTAAATTTGAATTTGGTTGACAAAACTATAGTAGGTTGGGACAATGTAGGAGTATAATTCGATGTAAGTTGAGGTTTATATGGTTTCATATTTGGAAAATCATAAAATAAAGTTCATGGATTACACCTTTATATTGACACATATCTTTTCCATTGAAAATGAAGATTATCCATATATCTCTCATGAAATGATTTGTGTAGATCCATTTTTTGTTGTTGTTGATATCTATACTTAGTCAGTCACTTTGGAAGGGAAATTATAAGGCTCTATTTTTCATTAATTTTATTCAATTATTTTTTAAATATATTCAATATTAAAATAATTTCAAATTAGTTGAAATCAACCAAAACATATTAACCCTACCTCAATATATATCTATAATGTTTTGAAATTTAATTTATTTTATTTCTATCTATAAAATCAATAGAGAAATGATCTATCTCAATTTTCTATATTTCTAAAAATTTATTCTTAGATTTATTAATAGAATATTCTATATGTTGACAGACCCTTATAAAAAATATTTTTATACATTCTATATATTTCATAATTTTTTTGAATTATTCTGTCTATTTCAATGACTTTCCAATACCCCCATAATATTTATAAATTGTTTCATATCTTTAATAGATTAATCTGAAGTATAAGAGACTAAATTTTTTATAAATAACAAGTTCCATCCATTTTTAGTGTTGGTTTTATTAGAAAATTATTATGATGTATCTATATATTGTACTTTTAGATGATCATTGATGAGTTAGATATATTTATTTTAACTGAACAAAACATTATAACTATCGAGTAACACTATATTTTCTCTGACCTAGTTCACCCAAAAGTAACTGGATTGAGTCTCCACATGGCCTAAATCATGTCTCCCCATATGCTAGAGGCCACAAACAACCAGTGACGGTCTAAAGGATATCATGGAGAGACCATACATTCTGGTCATAGTGTAAATAAAAATGGAAATCACTAAATTTCGATCTATCACATACCAAAAAAATCATATAACAAGGAAAGTACCAAATAATTAAAAATATACAACCATTATGATATGAAGAGAGGTTCATACAGTAAAATATAAAAATCCCCAAAAAAATCCAAAAGAAAGATAAATCCCAACTGGTTCCAAGGAAACACCCAATCCTACCATCCATGATCTAATCCTGACATACCCGATAAACCCTCATACATAAATGACAACTCGTTACCCTAAATTTCCTCCATTAAGTCTTCTTAGGTACCAAAAGCAGCCTGACCTATGTGTGAGTAAACTTCATTTGAAAAAAAAAATGGTTTCTAAGGAATATATAGTCTGAATGAAGTTTATACTAACATGGAAGGAAAGATAATAAGGCATGACATAATAATATAGAATAATATATACTATCATCCATCATGTACAGGGTGGAACCTGAGGTCAACTATACTTTCTTTTTCCAGTACCATATGTCTTTTTCCATAATACCATTGACATGTTTATAAGGATATAATCATACCTAATTATTATAATCCCATCTAGGTACCCTATTGGTAATAATTGTAATAATTTACATACCACATCATTATAATTACATCAAGGACCCCCAATAAATAATAACTATGGAAACAAAAGATCCTTATAATTATCTCTACGGTCCCCAAAAGTAATTATAATGGACCCACCAGATCCTTTTAATTATTTTAAAGTTCGTTGAATCGTAATAATAATGGGAATACCAGATACAAGTAATCACATCAAGGTCCTCTACAATAATAATAATGTGCACACCATATCCTTGTAATCACATCAAAGGTCCCCCAAAAATAATAATAATGGGAACAATAGATCCTTAGAGTTACATCTAAAGTCCCCCAACCATAATAATAATAATGATAAATATATAATCAATTTTATAATCATGTGTTCATCATTTAGTTAATATATTATAACCATATAATTCCATTGAATAAGAATTTATCAATTAAATACTTAATTAGAGGTCATCAATAAATCATTTAATTAAATTATCTTGAAGATAGGATAAATCCTAGGAATCATTGGAAAAAATACACTAGTCATTTGTTATTTCCATGACATTCCGAACGTCACCACTTTAATTCTCTTTTAATTTTCAAAGGTCGGTTCACCTTATATTGTGTCCTAAGTCATTGTCATTACATTCAAACATACCACTAGGATCCTATGGGAAGGTCTAACACAATTAATTTTTTGTTTTATTTCATTTCTTAATTTGAATGGCCAAACATGCATTATTTTTTGTGCAACCTCAAATAATATACACATGGAAAAGCCTCAATACATCATGAGATAACTCAAGACCACCTCCCTAAAACACTTAGAATTGTGAAAAATAGAACATGATCTATAAGAAAAAGGGAAAGGGGATCCATCTAGTCAAAACTCAAAACAAAAACTCAAATGGAAAAACCTAGAAGAGAGATATCATCTATGGTAGATGTTTGAACAAAGAAATTTTATCCAAAAATCAACCTCGAATAATCTGGATCTATAAAATCTATCAAAAGATGAAAGTCAAGGGGTTTCCCTAGGAGAAATTTAGTCAAGGATGCACTAAAACCCCCATTAAATATAGAATGAACCCTCATCAATGTGTGTAAACGACTCCTAAAGAAATGAAAGCTAGTTCAACTATTTCAAAAATTCGAACAACTGTCCCCATCACATAGTGATATCCCCCATGTTCATGGTGGCTTAAATTTCATAATCTATGGTGATTGAACATGATGTGGTGGAAACACCTTTGCTATTTTAGACCCATAAAACCTTTCACTATGATGTGGTGAGTCTATATTGGTCATGGTTCATAGGGAGAATCCCAATATTCTACACTCATGACGATGCCTGGTATTGGTTTTTTTACTCTCTATATTTTACACAGGCGATCTCAAGGAGAAACATGACTTAGAACATAGTGTGGTCCAGCACAAGTTATATGTAAAATGACCAAAAACCCTTTTCAAGGAACTAAAAACCATCCAAAATATCCTAAAAATATATAAATCGATCACAATGATAAAAAAAATATACCTTAAACCAGGGACTTAATAATCAACCAACTATATAATAGCTCATAACTAAGTTGTACTAGTGATCATCACTGAGCATCATCAGTGAATAAATAAGTACATTAGCCCTGAATATCTATTTTTCCTTCCACTCCTCATATAATTTTATGTTCTTCCATAGATCTCATACTATATGAATCATATTCCAGCAAAACTTATTTTTTTCTTCGACCCATTATACAAAATAGATGATCCTCTAGAACTGAATCAATATTAATCTTTATTTCATTAGTTTCGATCACATGTGATTGGCCAGGGTGTAACAAAGAACCTTTGAAACTTGAAAAACATTGTTCATTGTATTGAAACATAGTGTATGTTCCAACCTATAATCCAAAACACCAATATTATCCATAATCTAAAATGAACCAACATACATAGGAAACAACTTTCCCTACTTTTGATTATATTGACTATCTTGAAATTGTGATACCCATAAGAACACTTGGTGTGACTCATATAAATCTAGAGGCCTCTTTTTTGGATAATATTATGTCTTCTTACTACTATTGGATGTTTATAACTAGTTTCTAAAAAAATAAACAAGCTCTTTCATATCCAATATGAGATTCGTTTTGATGATTGTTGAATCACTATATTCTAACGAAAACAATGATGAATAGAATGTATTACCCTAAAAGACCTCACATAAGGACATCTAAATCGAATCCTGAAAGATATTATTGTGAGAGATATCGACTAAATGAAAGTGTTCCTCTACAGAGCTACTAAAATTTAAGATATATTCTCTTAGTATGTTAGAAATTGGAAATGTATTTTCAGACTATCAATATGTCTAAAGAAGATAAGTGATACTCAATTTTACTTATATACCAAGTGCCTTTTTTAATCCCTACTAGAATCATGTGGTAATTTGGGATTCCTGATTTGAAAATATAATATGTGTAGATGCCCTATCCATTGAATGTATATACTTCCTAGCACATCTATAATGAACGTCTAGAGAATTAGTTAAAAATGTGCTAACTTACTAAATCGATGAATCAAAAACCTCATACAATTCTTCCTCGAAAGTGTAAATGGTGAACAAGTCACAATGTTCATAGTGACATCATCCAATTTCATATCAGGTATAAGAAAAGAATATAGGGTACTAGTGGGATTTTGGATCTCACCATTCACCTATTGATTAGTAGATAACCAAATCACGAAACCTATTACCTCATTCTTAATTCATAGCCACCACTATTACTTATGAATGTCATGATACATCTTGTAAAACCTAGATGTATCACCAAATTGAAATAATGAAATTAGTTCATCAATAACTCATGCATAACTAGGGAAAATAAGAAACAACCGTGTCTATGAAGAATTTTATTATCATCGATGGACTAGTCTAGCGGTGTCTCCTAACCATATATGTTGTCCCTAATGGATAAAAACTATGGATCTGACAACTATATCATCATGACCATGTTAAGAAGTTTATAAGTAAAGGATATGTATGCACGAGATACTTGACCCTGATAGTCTTACATATCCCAATGCATATAAGAAAAAGGATCCATCATTTTCCACCCACTAGAAGAATCATACACAACTAGAGATTGATTTTTCATACTCAAGGAATTAGTGCTGATGTTTCTATTCCCAGTGGTACATTCTAAAACAAAATCAAAGGATTTCATGCAATCAAAATATATCTTCTTCCAAATATTTTAATCAGACTATGAGAAAACGTATTTCTAGATTTTATGGTCAACATATACCACAAAACTCTCTCCCAATAGAACATTCAACCAAAATTTCAAAGTGTGAAACAAAATTGAAAACTCTAAGTCACATGTCAATTTCTTTTTCTCATTTTCCTTATCTTCCATGACCATAAGAAACCATGTAACTATTTGTCATCAAGAATGCTCCTAAATTGACTCCAGATGCATTACAATTCAAGATATACTTCTTAACCAGCTCATGTAAGATCAAAATTGATGTTGTGGTGAACCATCCCAAAAACTCATAAATGGTTTTCTCAAAAGTACTGGACCACATTAACAACACCCCTTTCTTGGTCACATTTTTATTAGTTATTATAAGCATGAGATGTCTCAAAAAAACCTCTGATAGTATCCATACAAACATAGAAGGAAATGAATCTAGAAAATGTTCCTGGACCACTACCAAGAAACTATTAGACTAACCTTATTAGGGTCAAATGACACTCCATATTTATATATAACATTCCCTAAGAATTATACTTGTTCACTATAAAAGTGAAAATTTGATATCTCAGCATATAATTGAATCTCCAACAAGGCTTCTGAAATAAATCACTAGATTTCGTGATTGAACATATTTAACTTTGACTATATGAGGATATCATCAACAAAAAAGTCCAAAAATTTACACAATAATTGTAACGCCCCGACCCCAGCTACCCAGAGTCGGTGCATTAGTTCGTAACATTGGCATGATCACAAGAAAGATCGAATCCCGAAAGACCGATTGGTTTAGTAGCCTTGGAAACACTAGATATAATCATAAAGTTTTACATTACATTTCAAAGTGAAAAACTACTACAACAACAAAGTCTTCATATCCACACTATTAACCCCTCATAATATCCCATCAAGTCATTCATAATTTACTTCTTCACTACCTGGGAAAAATAAAACATAGAAAAGGGGTGAGCTCAAATGCCCAGTAAGGATAACAATATAGCGGAACATTCAAAATAAGCATAAACATTTAAGGCAATGAATTACTAAAACAAAAGCCTTTTAAAATTGAACTTCAACATAGTATGGCAAAAGTAAAATGAAATAATGCCATTTACTTGTTAACATGGACATTCTACTAATCGAATAATCACATGCAATATCAATAACCACTTTCATAATTATGGAATGCATAATGCCAGACTATCATAACCACATAGCCAAGGCCTCGTGCCAAGACTACAAATAAGATTTTGTCAAGGCCTTGTGCCAAGACACTAGTTTGTCTCATGAGACCTACCGATTCATCGAGGAGCTATAGCGGGCTCCACCCGTCACTTATTAAGTCCAATTCATTCCCATATGAAAAGGTTTAAACATAACATAAACATTCGTATTAAAACTAGCATTCGAAATGTCAATAATTTCACCATAAACTATGAATGGTATAAAAATAGCACATCCATAGTCAAACATATAACAAAACCTTCAATACAATATAGAAGTTTTGTATCATAATAAATCAACTTCAAATAAGCGTAAAATCCATCAAAGGATGTTGACATAGATGAAATCAAAACTATTTGAGAGAAATATCTCCTTTTTTGAAATTATTTAAAAGTCACACATTTATAAAGGAAGTAATTAAAAGAGATTTTTGAATCAAAGTGTCCCATACCACTTTGAAACTTTTGAAAGGAATTAAAATTTTTAAAAACATTCATTTCCATATAAATAAATCCTTAAAAACCATTTTGAAGACATGGACATTAATTGAAAAGATTTAGAAAGACAAATCTTTAAAACATTGAAAATTCTGATTTTGATAAGGAGTACCTCTCTAAAATTCTTAAAATATTCATTTTGAAATCATTTAAAAGTCACATAAAAATGAAACATTTACTTTTAAAATATCCTTGTAAGCTTGTAATGAAAGCTTTGAAGATTTTATAATGGCGGTAAATAGCCGCACCCGCCGTATAAGTTAAAAAAAACATTCTTACCTTAATTCTGTCGAAAGGTTAAAAAGCACCTTGTTTGGAAAACGACGGAAAGATTCCTTTATAAACCTCTTAAAAAAAGTCAAACAAGGGTATAAATGACTTTAACCCATATTCTTGTAAATAGTAAAAATGTTTTGAAATACATTTTTAAGAAACATGGATGTGGATAATAAAGAGATCCCAGTAGATTATTACGTATAAACAACCTCGAATAATGAAGAGATTGTGAAATAACCCTTACCTTGTACTTTTCCTTGGTTGGGGTAGGTTAACCTCCTGTATAATGGTGAAATAATTGTTATTAAATTATACATGAATCATATATATTAATATGATATCATATATGATCTTTTAACATTGATTTGTTAATAATATCTTAGAATTATCGTCGTTTCGGGTGTTAACTTACTCATTTTCTTTATATGTTTTGTTACATAAGCCATGGTTGTTGTATATTATTCATATCCAGAATGATATCTAGTCCTTAAACATCATTTTTAAATCATCAAATGATAATTATACTTGAATGGTTACGATGGAGAATGAATCTTATCACGTTCGTGGAGACGGTAGTCCGTACGTACGCACGAGCGACAATATCATTATTTTGATATTAAAATAATATATAAATGAATGGTATATCATATATACAGAATCATTAACATGTTATATTTATTATTTACATGAGTTACACATCATTATTATACCCATCCAAATAATATTATATTGAATAACAATTACACCACGACGTGGAGACGGTAATCCGTACGTACGCACGTATGGTGACATGTTATTCAAAGGGTGGATAGAATACTGAATATGGTTGTACCATACTTATAATAACATCACAGTATATGTGATATACTGGAGTTATTATTTTAGAATGGTAAGAACAAAGGAAGAATAAGTGGAAGAAGAAATGAACTTAGAAAAGGGTGGTGAAATCATTACCTCTTCTTCGGGTTCTTCCTTTTGATTTGATCAAAAGGGCTCCTTAGGTTGGCTTTCTGATCAAACTAAGGCCTCTAGGTTGTAGTGAGGGATGTTGGGAGATTATTTGGGCAGAGTTTGGCCGAACCAAAAGGCTTTAGAGGTGTGAAGAAATGAGAAGGAGGAGTTCCCATTTATAAGAGAGGTGAGGGGCACCTTTGGGAAAGCTAGACATATTAATTTATAATAAATTCATAATCGGTTTCCAATGGCTCCAAAGTTGACTATTCAAAGGATAAGGTGGGGATGGGTCGAAAAAAACTCAACCAATAGAATTTAGACAGGTTTGGGTACTTATATTAACCTTATCTTTAAGTATTAACTCTAAGTTAATTAGTTTCACTTTTACAATGTCTCTTTGTATTTTTATATAATATGGTTAATAAACTTACTATATACATCCAAGAGACCCCCAAGTGGTCACTTAATGATTAACCTATCATAATATAAGTCTCTTGGCCGAACCTTAGATTTTTAGTAATTTAATATCAATTAATAATATAATATTTTTTTTAAGAACTCTTTTATGTCAATTTTGACACTATTCAATAGTTGATTTTTGTGAAACTCATAACAGATTGATTACTTAGAAAAAAGTCAACTAAATCAATCCTAATATATCATATTATCCTAGAAAATTAGTTTAATTCATTAAAAGTTTCATATTATATTTATTTGGGTATTTATAATATCAATTATTTTAATTTTTCACTATTATAGTAATTACTGCATCATCATTGTGTCATAAATAAAATAAATTATTTAATGTCTAAAAATTATAAATAAAATATCATTATGTAGGAAATCTTTTTAGCTTTCTAATGAATATTTATAATCTAAAATCCAACATATATAGCCCTATGTAACAATTGTTTTGCTAAAAGATATATGCTTGTGTCATTTTTGTATTCATTTTGACTTAATTAAAATAAAGTGTCATTTTCACTTACAAGTGGATCCATGGGGTCCCAAAATAGACCCAAAGATTCCCATGGTCGACCATGTATCAACCAATAGGGTTAAGACACGTTTTAGGGTAATTTAGTATTATTATAATATTATTTTTTTAACCCTTATTTACTGGATTTACCCTTAACCATGGTAAATAAAATATTTACCGCAGTAATTATTCAAAATGTCTAAAAATAAAAGTTACCTATTTACACAATTTGAACATCCTGATTCCAAATATGGAATCCATTTTCCTAAATTCTAAACACAGAAGTGGCAGAAATTAATTTAAAATTAATTCCCGCTGTCAAAACAAAAAGCGTGTTTTAAGAGATAATAACTATCAAAAGATTGACACTCGTTTATGTTCGGTTTAATTGTAAAATTATGTCCAATGACCAAAATTATATTAAATGGTAAAAATATATTCTAAATATACTTTAAAACTTTTAAAATTCATAATTTATCACTATTAATTATTTTGATTAAAAAAGTTGTTTTTAATTAAAATTTAGTAATTTTCACTATTCATCAAAATATGAAAGTTATCCGAAAAGTACCAAAAATTCACCTTAGGCTAAATTAGATATTCCGAATCCAAAAATGAATTCCATTTTGAAATATAAAATATATATAATTTTAAAAAGTAGGTATTACTATTCATAACGGCTAGTTTGATTGGTTGTGGCGTGTGTTAGAACTCAAGGTTGCGTACAACACACGCTACTATTTTATTCAAAGGAAAGCGTACCGTGGAAGCTTGGGATGTTTCATTTTAAATTTTTTGATGTCTCCATTTAGTCAAAAAGTTTAAAATATTGTATTTAAAAAGGTTTCACTATCAAAAGTTGATAAAAGTGCAATACTGAAAATGAATATGTTCTTGCATTATGACTAAGAAACTCATAATATGGATTCTAAAATTATAAGGATTATATAAAGTTAAAAATGTAGTTAATTCTATTCATGACCTCTTTTAATGGCCTTTTTTTTGGTAAGTCATGGTGCAATTGAACTCGGTGTTGCGTGTAG
Source organism: Viscum album (assembly GCA_963277665.1). Lineage (NCBI taxonomy): Eukaryota > Viridiplantae > Streptophyta > Magnoliopsida > Santalales > Viscaceae > Viscum > Viscum album. The sequence continues at coordinate 474,101,384 of OY728157.1, forward strand.
TGCAAGTTATTGAATTATTTTGAAGAAATAACACACTATGAAATCTTGGGGTGTTACATTCTCCCCTCCTTCAATAAATTGCGTCCTCGCAATTTGAAATTGTTCTTCGAAAATAAAAGGTTGAAAATAGATAATATATTTTTGGTAAAACCCACATCGGAAATTGGGTTACTAAAATTTAGTCTTAATATGAGGAAAAGAGAAATTAAAGGGTCACCACCAAATTATGATCTTGATTAGGAGAACATTGGTGGCAATTAGAGACATATAATCCGAGGAAAAACGTAAATATTTATAGGTAGTGATTGAGGTCATCAATCACAAACAAGTGTATAATTGAGGTCCTTAAATTCATCAATCTATGATGATTTGAAATACCATCGGTTCAACAAAACATAGGGTATTAGGATAACACATTTTTGACGTTTCAAAATATCTTAGTTGAAATCCCACATCGAAAAATGAATTAATGAGGCCTCTATTTAAAATAAAGAGTGGAAAGTATGAAGATTACCGAAAATAACACATACTAGGGTTCCATGTAGGAAAATATGGATATGGAAGAGAAATCTAACCATCAATTATCTAATGGAGAGTGGTAGAGAACATGGCTATGAAAAGGCCAACAATCCCAAAGCCATAAATTAATGATGATTTAAGGTACCATCTAGGACAACATTTTTGTTCTAAGTTCCTTTTATTAATGTTGAGGAATTTATTTATGAGATTTTCTAAGATCATAAGGAGATATACTTACTTTATAATTAGAGTTTTATCAATTAATAAATTTCTACCACAAACTCATCTTTCACTCTAAAAGATAATAGAACCTAAAAAAATTTCTATTTATACTATTCGTACAGGGTTCCAAAATAAATGAATTTATAATTCATCAACCAGATCTTTTAATAAAAACTACATTATTTAATCCAGGACATCTCGTGGGCTAGTGGTAGGTGATACACCCTTGTCGCCCTTCGGTTGCGGGTTCAAGTCTCGCAGCCTTGCCGGACGCGACGGGTTGCCGCCCGACCTCCGGGTTGTCCTTTTATGGTAATCCAAAATAATCCAAACTAGAACTATCCAAAATACTTCTGTCCAAACTCACAGTCCAACATTTATAAGGAAGGTAAACATAATATAGATCCTTTTTACCCCGTAATAGCATATGAATACCTTCATCATGTATTCTTTTAAAACACTAAAACATCCTGAATTACCATATTCCTTATTGATTACATTCATGCTCCCTTATTCCATATAGAAAGCTAGATATACTTCATTAATCCAAAAATGTTTTAAACCCCAAAAATGATGGAATATACAAATCATTAATCAGTTCGAAGGTAGTCAAGAATATCCAATATAATTTATCCAAAACAATCATGTATTATTCCAAAATCACTACCTCAGTATCAGAACTATATTATGATTTATCATTATCTCAACCATATATTTTCCAAAAATTTATCCTGCTATTGAGTCACTTTTCTTTGTTCCACACAATCTCAAGTCCTTAATGAAATAGTACTGCAGTACAATCCTTATATACTCCATGATTATTGTAACAAGTACATTGTTGATACAACACTCAATTGACATAATCAACATAAGAACTCTAATCATTCCCCTTCATGTGTGGTAGTATCATAACTTGATTATTATCCAATAACATCATTTGCGGCATAGTCTGATGACTGGGACATAGGTTCGCGTAGTGTCCAAACTCCTTGCAAATGAAGCATTGTACATTTAAAACCATTTTCTTACCCTTGCAGTCACGTACTTTGTGCCCTTTTCCTCTACACTTATAACAAACTCCCATTCCTTTCAGGCAAGTTCCAGGGTGTTTCTTTCCACAGTTACCACATATGGGAAAATTCTTCTTTTCCATTTTCCCTTTATCCATCTTTCTCTCTTCCATCCTTTTCTTCTCTTGCTTCCCTTCAAAGCCATAGGACTCAGTAAACTCTTTACTTATCTTATCAACACATGATATTATTTCTTCATATGATGATAATACATGCGAGACTATTTCTCTTGTAAATTCTGGCTTAAGACCATAAAATATATGATCCTTCTTTCTCTTTGTATCATGTACATTTCTAGAGTTCTCATTCCTTCTACTGGGTGCCATTTCTAAACAATGGCATACATTAGATTAGTTTATGAATAACAATACCTAATCCCAAACTTGTAAAACCCATAACATAAATTAAATTGTTTATGGATATAATTCATAATCATAAAAATGTCTCCTTTAAGAAATTATATACTCATAAACCCTTCATAATGATTTGTAAAGAAAATGAGAGTTATCTTAAGCATATCCCCCGGGAGTGTCGTAACCAAGAGTGCAGCAAGGCCCGTTGTCGTGCACCAGTTCCCGTTCGAGTCTAGCTCAAAGCGGTGTTTTCGGGTTTTACCCCTAGGTACATCTGTGCCAGAGCCGCCTCTACCTGCTCGTATCCAGACAGGGATGTATTGCTCGGAAAACTCACAAAATCACTACAATACCAAAATTCTAGGAAGTTCTTCTATACTAATCCTCAAAGTTCATCTTAGGTCTACGTGCTCTAATCAGAGTTTATCTAAATCTAGCTTCCAAGGTTTGTACTAAACTTCCTCTGATACCAACTGTAACGCCCCGACCCCAGCTACCCAGAGTCGGTGCTTTAGTTCGTAACATTGGCATGATCACAAGAAAGATCAAATCCCGAAAGACCGATTGGTTTAGTAGCCTTGGAAACACTAGATATAATCATAAAGTTTTACATTACATTTCAAAGTGAAAAACTACTACAACAACAAAGTCTTCATATCCACACTATTAACCCCTCATAATATCCCATCAAGTCATTCATAATTTACTTCTTCACTACCTGGGAAAAATAAAACATAGAAAAGGGGTGAGCTCAAATGCCCAGTAAGGATAACAATATAGCGGAACATTCAAAATAAGCATAAACATTTAAGGCAATGAATTACTAAAACAAAAGCCTTTTAAAATTGAACTTCAACATAGTATGGCAAAAGTAAAATGAAATAATGCCATTTACTTGTTCACATGGACATTCTACTAATCGAATAATCACATGCAATATCAATAACCACTTTCATAATTATGGAATGCATAATGCCAGACTATCATAACCACATAGCCAAGGCCTCGTGCCAAGACTACAAATAAGATTTTGTCAAGGCCTTGTTCCAAGACACTAGTTTGTCTCATGAGACCTACCGATGCATCGAGGAGCTATAGCGGGCTCCACCCGTCACTTATTAAGTCCAATTCATTCCCATATGAAAAGGTTTAAACATAACATAAACATTCGTATTAAAACTAGCATACGAAATGTCAATAATTTCACCATAAACTATGAATGGTATAAAAATAGCACATCCACAGTCAAACATATCACAAAACCTTCAATACAATATAGAAGTTTTGTATCATAATAAATCAACTTCAAATAAGCGTAAAATCCATCAAAGGATGTTGACATAGATGAAATCAAAACTATTTGAGAGAAATATCTCCTTTTTTGAAATTATTTAAAAGTCACACATTTATAAAGGAAGTAATTAAAAGAGATTTTTGAATCAAAGTGTCCCATACCACTTTGAAACTTTTGAAAGGAATTAAAATTTTTAAAAACATTCATGTCCATATAAATAAATCCTTAAAAACCATTTTGAAGACATGGACATTAATTGAAAAGATTTAGAAAGACAAATATTTAAAACATTGAAAATTCTGATTTTGATAAGGAGTACCTCTCTGAAATTCTTAAAATATTCATTTTGAAATCATTTAAAAGTCACATAAAAATAAGACATTTACTTTTAAAATATCCTTGTAAGCTTGTAATGAAAGCTTTGAAGATTTTATAATGGAGGTAAATAGCCGCACCCGCCGTATAAGTTAAAAAAAACATTCTTACCTTAATTCTGTCGAAAGGTTAAAAAGCACCTTGTTTGGAAAACGATGGAAAGATTCCTTTATAAACCTCTTATAAAAAGTCAAACAAGGGTATAAATGACTTTAACCCATATTCTTTTAAATAGTAAAAATGTTTTGAAATACATTTTTAAGAAACATGGATGTGGATAATAAAGAGATCCCAGTAGATTATTACGTATAAACAACCTCGAATAATGAAGAGATTGTGAAATAACCCTTACCTTGTACTTTTCCTTGGTTGGGGTAGGTTAACCTCCTGTATAATGGTGAAATAATTGTTATTAAATTATACAAGAATCATATATATTAATATGATATCATATATGATCTTTTAACATTGATTTGTTAATAATATCTTAGAATTATCGTCGTTTCGGGTGTTAACTTACTCATTTTCTTTATATGTTTTGTTACATAAGCCATGGTTGTTGTATCTTATTCATATCCAGAATGATATCTAGTCCTTAAACATCATTTTTAAATCATCAAATGATAATTATACTTGAATGGTTACGATGGAGAATGAATCTTATCACGTTCGTGGAGAGGGTAGTCCGTACGTACGCACGAGCGACAATATCATTCTTTTGATATTAAAATAATATATAAATGAATGGTATATCATATATACAGAATCATTAACATGTTATATTTATTATTTACATGAGTTACACATCATTATTATACCCATCCAAATAATATTATATTGAAAAACAATTACACCACGACGTGGAGACGGTAAGCCGTACGTACGCACGTATGGTGACATGTTATTCATAGGGTGGATAGAATACTGAATATGGTTGTACCATACTTATAATAACATCAAATTATATGTGAGATACTGGAGTTATTATTTTATAATGGTAAGAACAAAGGAAGAAGAAGTGGAAGAAGAAATGAACTTAGAAAAGGGTGGTGAAATCATTACCTCTTCTTCGGGTTCTTCCTTTTGATTTGATCAAAAGGGCTCCTTAGGTTGGCTTTCTGATCAAACTAAGGCCTCTAGGTTGTAGTGAGGGATGTTGGGAGATTATTTGGGCAGAGTTTGGCCGAACCAAAAGGCTTTAGAGGTGTGAAGAAATGAGAAGGAGGAGTGCCCTTTTATAAGAGAGGTGAGGGGCACCTTTGGGAAAGCTAGAAATATTAATTTATACTAAATTCATAATCGGTTTCCAATGGCTCCAAAGTTTACTATTCAAAGGATAAGGTGGGGATGGGTCGAAAACAACTCAACCAATAGAATTTAGACAGGTTTGGGTACTTATATTAACCTTATCTTTAAGTATTAACTCTAAGTTAATTAGTTTCACTTTTACAATGTCTCTTTGTATTTTTATATAATATGGTTAATAAACTTACTATATACATCCAAGCGACCCCTAAGTGGTCCATTAATGATTAACCTATTATAATATAAGTCTCTTGGCCGAACCTTAGATTTTTAGTAATTTAATATCAATTAATAATATAATATTTGTTTTAAGAACTCTTTTATGTCAATTTTGACACTATTCAATAGTTGATTTTTGTGAAACTCATAACAGATTGATTACTTAGAACAAAGTCAACTAAATCAATACTAATATATCATATTATCCTAGAAAATTAGTTTAATTCATTAAAAGTTTCATATTATATTTATTTGGGTATTTATAATATCAATTATTTTAATTTTTCACTATTATAGTAATTACTGCATCATCATTGTGTCATAAATAAAATTAATTATTTAATGTCTAAAAATTATAAATAAAATATAATTATGTAGGAAATCTTTTTAGCTTTCTAATTAATATTTATAATCTAAAATCCAACATATATATCCCTATGTAACAATTGTTTTTCTAAAAGATATATGCTTGTGTCATTTTTGTATTCATTTTGACTTAATTAAAATAAAGTGTCATTTTCACTTACAAGTGGATCCATGGGGTCCCAAAATAGACCCAAAGATTCCCATGGTAGACCATGTATCAACCAATAGGGTTAAGACACGTTTTAGGGTAATTTAGTATTATTATAATATTATTTTTTTAACCCTTATTTACCGGATTTACCCTTAACCATGGTAAATAAAATATTTACCGCAGTAATTATTCAAAATGTCTAAAAATAAAAGTTACCTATTTAAAAAATTTGAACATCCTGATTCCAAATATGGAATCAATTTTCCTAAATTCTAAACACAGAAGTGGCAGAAATTAATTTAAAATTAATTCCCGCTGTCAAAACAAAAAGCGTGTTTTTAAGAGATAATAACTATCAAAAGATTGACACTCGTTTATGTTCGGTTTAATTGTAAAATTATGTCCAATGACCAAAATTATATTAAATGGTAAAAATATATTCTAAATATACTTTAAAACTTTTAAAATTCATAATTTATCACTTTTAATTATTTTGATTAAAAAAGTTGTTTTTAATTAAAATTTAGTAATTTTCACTATTCATCAAAATATGAAAGTTATCCGAAAAGTACCAAAATTTCACCTTAGGCTAAATTAGATATTCCGAATCCAAAAATGAAGTCCATTTTGAAATATAAAATATATATAATTTTAAAAAGTAGGTATTACTATTCATAACGGCTAGTTTGATTGGTTGTGGCGTGTGTTAGAACTCAAGGTTGCGTACAACACACGCTACTATTTTATTCAAAGGAAAGCGTACCGTGGAAGCTTGGGATGTTTCATTTTAAATTTTTTGATGTCTCCATTTAGTCAAAAAGTTTAAAATATTGTATTTAAAAAGGTTTCACTATCAAAAGTTGATAAAAGTGCAATACTGAAAATGAATATGTTCTTGCATTATGACTAAGAAACTCATAATATGGATTCTAAAATTATAAGGATTATATAAAGTTAAAAATGTAGTTAATTCTATTCATGACCTCTTTTAATGGCTTTTTTTTGGTAAGTCATGGTGCAATTGAACTCGGTGTTGCGTGTAGTGCAAGTTATTGAATTATTTTGAAGAAATAACACACTATGAAATCTTGGGGTGTTACAATAATGGGTAGAAAACCTGTTTCATCAATATCATAATGCGATGACCTAAGACCTGTACTTCTAAATCTGGTGTAAAAACACACTGTGTATATTTTTTTATAAAAGAAACTAAAAGAGTAAAAATCCTTAAAAATTTAAAGGATCATTATAATCTATGTTTTAAAAAAAATGATAAATTATTACAACATATTAGAGTTTAAATAGTTAAAAAAGAAACCACTATTTTTACCTTGCTCATTCTAGCTCCTTAACGAAGCTAAAACTCCTTTGGAAATTGTAATGGTCCAATGAAAAAAATTTAAAACATAAGGTGAACATAAAATTTTCCAATAAGGGGGTTTTAAAAACCTATAAAAATCATTTTTATAAATAAAATTTATAATTTTTTTAAAAACATTTTATTTTATATGAAATATAAATAATTTTTTAAATACTTTTCAGAAATACAATTTTGCAGTATTCAAAATATATATTGATAGAAAATACATTTCAAAAACCTTTGAAAATATATTTTAATCGAAATAAAAATTTAATGTCATAATATGATAACCTTTGAAAATAAATATCAATTTGTAAACTCATTTCATTTCAAAATATAATAACTTTTGAAAATAATTATATTTATTATTAAAATATACATTTGAAAGTAATAATTTCCTTAATAAAATAATCTAGTGAAATATTATAAAAATAATTCACAAGTTTAAAAAACAAAACCCTATGGCCACGTGGAACATTGAAGGGCGTCTTGGGCCTATCCATCTTGGAGGGTTGGGTTTAGTCCCTATATCCTTATCATGTTTACAAAGACTATGTGCTGAATTTTTATAAAAAATTGTGAGCATGATCCATTTTTATTTTTAGTAGAGTTTTAAATTTTTTAAAACTTGTTAATGAATACTTATATATATATATATATATAAATCTATATAAAATCATTCTCTGAGCAGGAAGAAACCAAATAGCATAGAAATAAAACATTTTAAAATATGCATATATTGTTAGTGAAATATGTAGCGCATTTCCATACCCACACTTGTTTGCAACATCTATAATTTTTAAATGATATGTTATACTTATAATAATAACTATAAAATTCACTTTAACTTGTAAATAATTTCATTCAAATAACATTATAATCTTAATAATTTTATATCTTATTCATAAAATAATTGTTTTGAAAATATTAATCCATTACATAAAATAATAGAAATTTTAAATTACAATTCTTTAGATAAAATAAATTGTTGAAAATATAAATTGTTTTACATAAAATAATCATAAATACATAGCTTATATAAAAATAATTGATTCCTTTACATATAATTTATAAAAATTATAACATACAAAAAATTATAAATTTTAAAAAATATTTTAAAAAAATTATAGCTTTTAATAAATAAATTTTATCCTACACAATAAGGGTTTCAAAAATTAAACCTAAAGTATATTTGTTTGAAAATGAAAATAAAAATAACCCTTTCAAAATATAATGTTTTAAAAATAAACAATCGTGTAATTTAAAAACAATATATCATTTTACATAAAATAATATTTTTAAAAATAGATTACACTTGTGTAACATATTAATTTTTTAATAAAATAAATATCATTTTGAAAATTTTAATTTCCATTAAATAAAATAATAATAATATTAAAATACTACTATCTTACATAAAAATTTTACCCAAATGATGTTATGAAAGGCTACTTATAAGGATTGGAAATGAAGGTGAAAAACAGAGGAACATGGTAGCTTGGGAAAGGATCTTCCAATGAGAGGAGGTTTCTCTATGTATATATATATATTTTTAATGGTTTATATACATGAATTTATTATTCATGGATTAAAATATAGGGGATGGTAGAATTTGTGAAGGAGACAATTCATAAAATTAAAACTGTATACCTACTAATATATAAGATTCTAAGTGGAGATCGAGCTTCTGGCCTGTAGAGAAATCTAAGAAGGAAAATGAATATTTTATTTTCTAATAAAATTATATATATACAAACTATTAATAAATATGAAATTATACTATTTATATATATAAATTTAACTTTATGTTTGTCCTTTTTCAAAATTCCTTAGAATTATTTTCAAACATTCTTGATGAAAAGGGTATTTTTTCACTGTTGGTAGGAGATCTATGAAGGGAAGTTCAAAGGATACATTTTTCTTCACTACTAGTAATCAGTAGTGGATATAGAGTAGAATATATATCGACTATTTGTAGGTCATAAATTTGGTGGTGTCTTTCTTTAAAAGGAGAAGGGAAAGTTGAAAAAAATGGAGGTGGTGGGGATTCTATTCAACATGTTGAGGAAAGATGATGATTTGTGGGTGCTCTTATGTGAGGAAGATGATGAACTGTGGGGTTATCAAATGGTTTTCATGGATTTGATTGGGCAGTTGAGATATGAATGGATGTTTTTGATCAGGTGAATAATAACCCATGATATCGATCCCACATCGAAAAAGTTCCGAGTTGAGAACTTGATTAAGTATCAAGAATTATTGTTAACTGCTCGATCTAGCACTGGGGTCAGAACTTGGAACACTACAACCACATCCCACACTAGTTGCACCATACCATCACAACCCACATAGGGATATATATGCAAATGGTATGCACACATTGTGTATGATTTATGGGCACTATGTGAGCCCCAAAAATACACACTGACACCCTTGTCTATCCATGGTTGAAATATCCCATGTGGTTGACCACTAGGTGACACATGAGTGATTGAGGGGTCCCTTGGTTGGTTAAGGCATGGGTATTTTTTTATAATAGTAAATTTTGAGTATACATTAAATAATTCTAAACTAAATTCATTATTAATATTATCATTATTATTATCTTCAGACTTTAAATTTTTTTATACACTTACAAAAACCACATCACGAAATATTAGTTATTTAAATATTAAAAGGATATTTACTTATAATACTATCCATATTACTCATGAAAATTAATATTTTCTTGAAATAAAATTAATGAATTTGAATTATATTTTAACCATTTCTTTAATGAATAACACCCCATTAATATATATATATATATATATATTAAAAGACCATAATGACTTTTCATTTTCATCATTACTATCTTTTTTTTAAATTTCAAATATAACTCACCAGCTATTTACAGACATCCATATAATTTGTCCTATAAATAACTAACTTAAAATACATTTTAATAAAAAAATTCCATACAATATAGAGTTCTAATTTGTAAAGATGATTCTATTTTACTTGATGATCTGTATTCTTACTATCACCCTTCATGGTGTATTTATACTTAAGGATAAACATAATGATGGATATAGTTAGCTTTATTTTTTTCATCTAAAATAGTTGTAGTCTTCTTTGAGTAGGGTGTCATTGAATCAACGTCAGAGTTGTTATATTATTTTAAGTAAGATGTACAATATTATGATTTATTTTTTCAAAACATATATAATCTATTTAAATGAAACTTTTATACTATATGTAACAATATGTTACATTATACCCCCTTATTGGAATCGATTCATCAAAATTCTTTAACATAAAAACACTATAACTCTTTATTTTAAAGATTAAAAATGTAGGTTTCCATCCCAAAAAAATTACTTTACTATTATCACCAAACATAGAAACTTTTATCCAAAAATTCCCTTGAAATATCTCAAACATTCAACAAGGTCTCTAGTGTTGGCGTTGTTCACAAAGAGTACAGGTCCAAGAATGATAATGGTACCTCCTAGAATTTTCAACATCAACTATTTATTTTATACAAATGTGTCTTTCACAGTTTGGATTAAATTTATTAAGACAATGGTAAATACGAAAAAAGGATCTATTATTAATATATTATTTGTGGTCATCTATATGAACATATTTTTTATAAAATAATATCTCTGATTTTTCCTCAATGGTTTCAAAATTATCTTTAATACATCTATTTTTTTTCCAGATTTGGTACATATAAGAAATAAAAAGGTCACCCTCTTTCACAGTGCCTTCAAAAATACTAAGTGATTTATATGCCTTAGTTACGATGAAGAGTAAAAAAATAACCTAATACTAATTTAAACACATATTATGGTAGGAAATTTAAGTATACAAGATTTTTTTTATATAAAAATCATGATCCTAAAAATAAGTAGGGTAAAATTGAGGTATTAGATTCCTCATAAAGTTTTTTTCAAGTAAATTACATATTGGTATAGGTTTAGAAGTCATCATAGCATGAATTTAGGATTATCCATGAAATTAGATCCTCTAGAAGCGAGAAAAGGGTTGTTTGAGATCTTTTTCCTCCCATTTTGAGACTGCTCCTTAGATAAAAAACAGGAATAATGGATTTACTAAAATAAAGTTTACTTAGAATCCTAACCTATTTTTAATAAAAAATTTATAATATCTAATGTTTTCTAGACCATTTCAATGATACAAAGTGTAAAAACACTGAATCTAGTAACCCAGATCTAGTTCATATTTTGTTAAATTATCATAGACACAAGTGAGTCAAATCCCAAAGAACTGACCATTTTAGCAGTTTTGGAGAACCATATATATACATGATACCTATTTTAAATTGGAAATAGAAAATAAGACATAAAACATAACAAAAAAAAGTAAATGAATCTTTGAAAAGTCATTCAAATATTTCTTCTTTATATCATGAGTAATGTAAACAAAATAAGGGTGAGATCAAATTCTTACTAAGGGTTACATATAATGGAATTTATCATGAATAGATAAAGAGAAATCAATATGGAAAGGTAAATAAAAAACACACACATTCTATTTAATCAATAACTTTTAAATCATAATTAAATAAGGCATAATCAATATGTAAAGGTAAATAAATAAACACACATTCAATTTGAATAACATGACTACAATAATAGATAAGAAATAATAAATATGTCACGGTAAATAACTGAATATAAATTACATTTAATCAATAATCATGGAATGAAATTCATCCATAGATAATATCATTGTGAAAATATAATTGATAATAAAAATAACTAAAATATCAATGAATTAAATAATTAATTATTGGATATCATGATCTTAGGCATTATGATACCTCTACCATCAATACCTTTCACAAGTAATTTTAATACTATAGGAAGAAACCCATTTATTTTTTATAACTAATATTTCTCATGAGACCTATCAAATCATCAAGGGGATATATAATTTATAGCCCCACCCATCCCTAAATTTCTAAATAATTTCACATATATCAAATAATTGATTTAATTCATGAATAATATTTCTTATAAAAAATATTTTGTATTGAGTAAAAGACATGGATTTATCAATATTTCCTCATTTAATCAAATAACCTTCAAAGTAATCTTTATATGTAATAATGATATACAATTTAGGCAATATTAATATCCATGGTACAAAGAATATGGATATCCTTGAATTGAAACAATAACAATCATAAATAAATATATTTTCATGTTAAATTAATCAAGGGTATATACCCCATATGAAAGTCAATAGGTGAATATTAATAAAAATGTATCAATGAAGTAATAATTGAGATAAAATTTCTTACAATAATCATAACATTTAATTGAGAATTAATCGATGAATAGATTTCATGTATCAAATGTAAATCCACATATAAAAATTGGAAATAAAAGCTAAGATAATCAAAATTCATTATAAACAGAATCATATAATATCAAAGGAAAATGGTGATGTAATATAATCCAACAAAAAGAAATAGAGTTATGAAATTATTTAGCACTTGTTAACTTTCATTTAAAATATACTTAGATGATATAATAACAATTTAAACATAAAATAAAATTAATTATTGAGTATTCATGATATTATATGTAAAAGGGCTATATGTACACCATATTAAATAAATCATGGGCATAAAGATAGAAAAAGCCTCAATGAAGAGAAATTGAGATGAAGTCCCTTACCTCACACTTTCCTTTAGTTTAAAATGATTTAACCTCATGTATAGTTGTTTCAATATAGTTATTAATTTATACCAGAACCATATTCATACTTATAATATCTTATACGATCTCATTATTATAATTTACCACCCTTTTGTTAATAATATTTCATTATTTTCCTTGCTTGCGGTGTTAAATTCCTAATTTTCCCATGCATGTTTTGTCATGAAATATTTAGCTCATGTGAGTATGATATATACCCTTATTATCAAGAAATATATTGATTTTCTTAATATCATACTACTCAAAAGATAAATTTTTATAACCATTTATTAATGTAGGACAAGGAAAAGGAATGGAAACACTCAGAAGAGACAGTAGGTCATAAGTACACACATGCGATGATAACATTCCCTTAACGAATGAATGAGTAAATAATTGGTTAATATATTAATTTTATATAATAAATATTATCTCAAATATATCAAAAAAAATAATTAAATTTATCCTTATTACATTTCTTATAATGATTAATTGAAAAATGAATCACATCACTTCACGAGGTGGTAGTCTGTTATACCGATGAGCGACACTATCATATTTTAAAAGAATGGAACATAGAATGGTATATTTGATATTAAAATGAAAAAAGTATAAAAGTATAAAAATATCAAAAATATCATATAAATATATTAAATCCATCATTATATCCATCCTTTAAAGTCAGTTATGGAAAACAAATTAAATCGATTATTTGATATATGAGGAATGTTTTAAACATGCAGTGATGAGTGAGGCCTGGAATTATATTGACCCTTGATGCATCAATAGTTATCATGAGAAAAATCAGTTGGCTAAATTAAATGGTTTTCTAAAGGTAGTTTTATAACCTATTTTGAAATTTCTTTATGGTAGAGGTATCATGATGTCTGAGATCATGATATCCAATAATTAAGCATTTCACTTATAGATAATTTAGTTATTTTTATTATCCATTATATTTTCACAATGATATTATCTCTGAATGTATTTCATTATTATATTATTAATTAAATGACATGTGTGTTTATTTATTTGGGATTAAATATTAATTATTATTTATCTATTCATTTAGTCAAGTTATTTAAATGACATGTGTGTTTAGTTTTTTACAATTCCATATCGATTATGCGATATCTAATAATGATATCCAAGTAATTAGTTAAATGGAATGTTTGATCAGTTATTTAACTTAACACATTGATTAGTATTTATTTATTCTAGTTATATTACACTATTATTAACCATTACTGATCATTTTATCCCACCATTATTTTGTTTTCGTTCCCTAGAATATGAAGAAGAAGAAATTTAATGAGTTTTCAAGGATGAATTTTATTTTCTTTTGTTTGGAAATACGTTTCATTTTTTATTCCCAAGGTAAAATGGGAATCATATATGTATTTGGTTCTCCAGAACTACTAAAATGAGTTTTCATTTGGGACTTGACCCCCTTATACCTATTCTAATGTAATAAAATAGGCACTGACTTTGAGTTACTGGAGTTGAGGTTGTTATACATAAATATTTTTGGTTAATTTATCAAGATGAATGAAATGAATAAATAATAATATAGGGAATACCTACTAATAAAGGTAATTTACATTATAATTTAAGGCCTTACCCTTAAATGGTGAGAACCTGATCTTTGGTCAGTATTGGAAAACATAAGGTATCCCTAGAGTTGATGAAATAGATCATTTGTAAATAGAAATGGGTATCATTCTTGATCATCATTTGTTTTAACATTCAATAATCCATTCACAGACTCAATGAAAATTCATAATTTTTAGTTAGTAAGACTAGAGAAAAATATAGAGAGGTATTTGTCCAGATGAATCCCTTGGATTTTATGTATTCTAACTTATTTATTTAATTCCTAAAGCTCCATAAGGGCTACCTAACATGGTGGAATAGAAATTGGTTCCACCCTAGGATAGAGTTATATAGTGAATTTCAAATCCCTCTCATGTGGATTGCCTAATAAATCATTGGTAAAGAATCTTGGAATTGGTCAAAAACTATAAGGTACACATCTTTCTATTATATATTATCATCAAAAACAATCTTGGCCACATGGTATATAATTCTAGCCAATTGTTGATGACAAGGTCTTGAATGTACTTCTTGTAAATATCACTCCCCGTATAAACATGATTACTACCATTGGGATATGTGAATGATATATGAAATTGTTAATAGTTGATATGAGATCGATATGGTACTAACTAATTCATCATAAGAATGTGACCAGTTCCTTTCTTCTCAATCATAAATAAATCTCAAATGAAACAATTACCACCAACTTTGAGAGCACATTCTATATATAAATGAATTCCCTATGAAAACTTACCTAGTGTAGTATCTTTGGTTATCAAACTATATATGTAAACCACAATGATACATATGATATAAATGAATAGAATATCAATAAAATAATGGGAATATCCCATATTAAATAAAGAATATTCTAATATTGAAGACACCTAAATCGTACATTGAATAGTGGAAATCCTGACATCATGATTGGTTGGATTAAACTATAAAAATATAGTTGGAATGTTTCATGGCCCTAAGTATCAACCTATCCCCCTAAACTACACCACTCTATTGACGATGTTATCTCAGTCACGAGATACCATATGCCCAAACTCATCCTATGCAACCTTATAGCAACCTGAAAAAGTGAGTGTCCGATTATATGAAATAAACAAAATAATTTGTTACAACAAATTCCGAATACCTAATATTTTTTATTCTTTAGATAATTAGGATGAAGCAATAACAAACAAAACACATGTATTTTTCAACTAATTGTTTTTTTCTCACTCTATAAGAATCTTCTTAATGCATATAAAGTCTTTATCATATCCCACTAATTCTCTACATAATATACTCTATTAGAAATTTCAAATTTTTTTTATCATCATAATCTGAGGAAATGGAAAAATAATAAAGGGGTGATCTTAGATTCTTTTTAATGGTAAAAAACAGTGATAATATTAAAATATCTTAAGTGTTAATAATAAGATAATATGGGTATAATCAGGGCAAATAAGAAATGTTTACCCAAAAAGGAATATATAATAAATCATGGAATAATATAAGAATATATCATGAAAATTACCCATATCATAGAAATAAGTCATAATTGAGAATTTTGGAACATTTATAAGAATAAAAATCATAACATAGTGGAGTTTGTACCACAACCTACATCCCTTAGTGGATCAGTATTCACTTACCTACATCCCTTAGTATATTTTTCTTCACTCAGCCATTTCTCATAGATGATCATGTATCAAAACCTATTTCCCATTTTGTATCAAGAAACACTATTCATTTCACTAGTATCTCATAAGATCTAAATCTTTACCTAATAAATTAGGGAATATATAGGTACCACATAACACTTAACGATTAACCATAAACATGTGTTTCGTAAGAAAACATTTGACCACCACATCATTGATACCTAGAAATTATAATTGGTTTCATAAAATATTCTAATGAAAATTCATATCTTTTTATGTCATAAAGAATCAATGGAAAGAATATGGGTTTTATCCAACTCACTATAAAGAACCCATATTAAAAAATTTGATTTATATGCCTTTAAAATCAATTCATAAAAGGATATAATTCATAATTCCACTAATAATCATAAAATGATAAGCCCATGGGAAAATAATTGCTATCAAATGATATAAATTAAAATTATAGGTAGATATCATTCAATCAAGATAATAAAGAATATGTTATTTTTACTATTTATATAAAGGGTATATGTTTAAGATTGGGATAATAACCAGATTATTGGTACGTTTTCTTTTGAATTCTTTTTATCCTTGAGTGTGTTCTTGGAGCTCATAGTTTTCGGGCGTTGAAACTAGGATTTTTTGGGGAGGAAATTCGGGGGGTATGGTTATCACATGGTTTTTTTAGTCCATATAGATACCATGTATGAGGTTCTATATTTTTGACAGTGAATTTTTTTATGGTTTGAGAAAGGTTTGTCAAATCATAAGAAACCCTATAGAAAAACATGTGGAAATTTTTGTGTGAAACGTGGCACAGAAATGGTTGGCGGATAGATTTCCAAACATGAAGACCTGGTCCAACTCATTAAATATAGTAAAATTAAAAAATTTCCCCTATTTTTTTATTCTTTTGGTGTTCTTTTCCCCCTCCAACATT
The DNA here is from genome assembly GCA_963277665.1 of Viscum album. Lineage (NCBI taxonomy): Eukaryota > Viridiplantae > Streptophyta > Magnoliopsida > Santalales > Viscaceae > Viscum > Viscum album. The sequence continues at coordinate 474,118,523 of OY728157.1, forward strand.
CACAACCCTCATACCTTTGTTGTACAGCTCTTCCCTCTTTTATTGGTGATTTTATCTTGTAAATATTGGTGTTTGGATTGATTTATATTGATTTAGTCTAGATTTGTTCACACTTTCCCCTCTACAAGCCTTGTTCTTCCATTTTTGTGGATGTGTAGAAACATAAGGGTGAATTTGGATGAATTTAGTGGTTGTAATGGAGGATTTGGTTTGTTTTCTTCTGTATTAGGTGTATCAGACCTTGTTTATCTCTTCTAGGTGGTCTTTATCAAGGGAGATGATCTTTGGACTAAATATGAGTTAGGTGTCTCTATTTAAGGTACTTTTATATGGAATATATTTAAATTATGAATCTTATTTGGTATGTTTTTTTTAAAATTGTAATTTAAATAATTTTTGTGGGTGCGTATTCCATGTTTGATGTGTTTTATAGATTGTTTTGGATTATTGGGAATTTAGAGATGGTTTCTTAAAGGGGGTGGCATGTGTGCACCCCACATGTTTTATAAAATGGATCAATGTTGATTTATGGATTTAAATGGATTTATAAAATGTTTTTACCTTGGTAATGATTTTATGATATATTGGGAATATTTTTTTATGAGTTGTATTATTTTATATCTTGATTGATAGGGTGCTTGTTTTTAGATGTGTTATCATTGGAGTAGCACATGGGTTTACCAGGGTATGAGAGAGGTGATTTTTTGAGGGACTATGTGAGCCTTCTGAGGGAGGAACATCTTAGCCTCCATTATTTTTCAAGGGAATGAGTGAGCCTTTGGGTAGAAAGACCATGTAATATTCCATGTTAGTGGTCGAGAGACTATGTGGGATATTGGATTTGGGCCAAGGGAAGATTGTGCGAGCTACAATTGCTTAGATATCTAGCATAGTTATTTAATCACTCATGATAGACTGATTGTTAGTGCCCGTAGGGGCACAATACTCATTATGGTTTGGTTTATATGATTTTGCATTGGATTAGTTCTATTTTGTGTAATGATATGTATTATTCCTATTTGTTCATTTTACAATTATATGGTTATATGGTGTTGATGTTATTCACACCTTTATCATTCCACCAAGTTATATTTGATAATGTTATGTCATTTATCATTATATATCTATTTGATCCATGTTTGGTAATTTTTTTAGAAAATGATGATTCATTATTGGAAATTAAAACCAAATGGGATTTAATGGTTTACTTTAAACTGTATTATTTTCAAGTGTTTTGGTTTCAAAATCATTTTCAAACTAGTTTATTAGTTTTAGTGGGTAAAATATTTAAATAGATTCATGGTGGTATCTAACTAGGATTTGTAACTCACACACTTCTTTGGCATTTTTTTGGCATTTTTATATTTCATAGGTAAATTCAAGGGAACTATGTACTAGGGTGCCACTTATTGATTAACATCATTTGGGGTTTTGTTGGGGAGATTTGGTCTCATCAGGATGGAATCATGTGGAGTTGTTTTTGGTATTTAGTACATTTTGGGTTGTAATTGGGAATTTATTGGAATTTCACCCTTTATTTTGAGTTTGAATTGTTTACATTGAGATTCCATGTATATGTCTTGTTGTGGAATGTTTTTAATTGATCTATATCGTTATTTATGGTCTATTATTGTCTTTTATTTTTGAATCTGCTGATATTAGCATGGCCATTATATTTAATGTATGGGTCATACCTGTTTAGCAGTGGTGAAACCATTCCCAAGTGCTAGTTGGCTATGCTGGGTGATTTTTTCTAGCTCGTGGTAATTAAGAATAAACATCAGGCCACGTGGAAGGCTGAATTAGGTGACAGGTTAGGACAACCTATGTTGGTTCAATATAAAGATAACAATTTTCACTAATAAATTGATTTATGACATCCAGGTGAATCCCATTTAATTAATGTAATAAAAAATAGGGTATTCAGAAAGGTGGAGTAAAAAATTCGTGAAAAAATAACTTTTAAAAATATATTACAATAAATTATTCTTTTAAATGTCATAATAATTATAAAAAAGGGAGATGTGGAAGATAAAACATTTAATTTTTAAAGGATGGAAAGATATATTTTTAAATATTTTTAAATACCTTTGTTTAAAAACCCACATCATGAAAAGAGTATTAACTATTCATTTTAAAAATGGGTAAATAGGATTATGAGAATTATAAAAAATAATCCATATTATTCGTCCCAAAAATAAATGAGAATATTTATGGGAATGAAAATATTTACATGTAAGAAAATATTGTCTGGTAAAAATAAGAGTTATTTTTAACAATATTATGCTTTTATTTTGGAATTGTTTTATCAAATAAATTGTTATTGGTGATGATAAGTAATTTAAATAGATAAAAAAGGAAATAAGATATAAAATAATTTAAATTTAGGATCTAAGAATTATTTAAAATTATATTCATGTAAGAGATACTATGACCTAATGAATTGAAAATTGAGTTAGTGAAACTCTTATAGAATTAATAATGTAATAATTAAAGGATATTGAGAGCAATATCATGAAATACACATTAAAATATAATAAAATAGAAGATAATTTTATATGTGAAAGATATTGGTAATTTAATAGAACATATAAAATAAATTATGGTTCACAATATCCAACAGGTCATTTGGAGTAGAAAATGTGATAAAGAAACCATTACCTTGTTTCCCTACTTATTTGAATGCACTTTAATATACTTTATAAAAAAAATAAATATCATAATACCTTTTTGAGAACCTTTTTCATGCATATAATCCATTATAAACTTCATTTATAATTATTCATGATATGTATATAAGCTAGTTATTATCTATTTTCAATATTAGAGGTGATTAATCTTGATAATTTTGAAAAAGTATCATAATCACTCTATTATTATTCAATATTCTAAAAAATTTCATCATTACATGATCATAAAATTTAATAAACTTTATTATTATTAAATATTAATAATGTTAAAATTTTATTTTATATTTATTTTATTTATTATTCATGATGAAAAAGTTAGTGATGATACTATTTTTATAATTTATAATGAATGGAGGATGTTGTCTTAATTAATAAGTTAAATGTTTATATTAACATTCTAGAACCAAAATAAAATAATTATTTACAAAATAATATCCAATATTATGTTTCCAAATCCATAATTGAAATAATTTTATACTATTGTCCATATAGGTAGTTAAATCGACCCAAAAAGAACATGTTACAATCTATGTGTGAGCATTGATGCAGAAGAGATTATTTGGTTATAATATCATTGTAAAAAAAGTATAATTTAACTGTTTAGATTTTTATAAGTTGGTTAATCATAATTGTGATGATTTATAAGAACAATATAATTGAAAAAAATGTTGTCACTTATACATGAATCACTTTTCTACTTTGTATGTTCATTTTAGGTGGTTAGTTATAGAATGACCGTTAATTTAAAATATTAATTATAAATACCTAATTTTTATTTATATAATATAAATAATGAAATTAAAAACATATTTATTCACTAAAACCATTTAGAGATCAAACATTGGAAGGTGGAGATGAAAAATGATACTTTTTCATTTAGGGAGGCAGTAGTCTATACACTCGCATGAGCCACAGTTTCATTTATTTGATTGAATGAGAGTGGAGAAAATAATGGTAACACCATAAACATAATTACATTTAATTACATAATTTTTAATTTTTTAGTTATATAAATATTTTAATAATGTTTTTATGGGGGTTTATGGGAAGGATAAAGAAATATAGTAAAAGTGCAAGTAATACTTACATTGAGAATTTGGATCTTCTCTTCAATGTATCCTTTGTAAATGAACGACTTAATGTCCTTTGTTAAGGATAAGGGATTAAAAAAACTATATATGAACTCTATAAGACGTAAATTTGGTATAATTTCAGGGTAACTTCATACTATAAGTGTAACTTAAAGTTGCAGGAAGTGATATCCCTTCATAGGTGAAAAAGGGAAAAATATTTAGAAAAGAATGATAGTTAAGGGGTAAGAGTAGAGTTTAATGAATATTAGGATAGTTTTGTGGGTACATGTTGGTGAGACATGTTGGTTTTAATTTCACACATATTAATGGTATTATATAATATATGAGGGTCAAATTGGTTTTCTAAAATTTTAGACACATTAGATTTCCCCTTTTAACACTTAATAATGTTGATTAAATAGTAATCATGGGTATTATTTTATCACTAAACATATAAAATGAACATTCATAAGAAATTTTTATATGATGAATCCAAATATGGAATCAATTTGATATAATTAAATTTTTATATATTATAAAACTGACATTTAAATTAATATATATAATGTGTTAAAAAACTCTTTTTGTATAAAAATTTTATTTTAGTTATTAAGTGTTCTTAATATTATTTAAATTTTTTTAAAAATTAAATTAGTTTTTAATTTATTTATATATATTATTAGACATTATATTATATTATGAGTTTAAAATATACCAATTTAATTTAACTAAATAAACAATATTTACAAAAGTACCATTCTTTATAAAATAACTCTTTTATCATGGTAACTAATATTTACCTTAGTAATTTAATTTAATAAGTAGAAATAAAAATGAAATTACTAAATAATATGAAAATTTTAATCAGAAATATTATAATAATTTTTTTAAATTAATCTTATAAAGGTTATAAAAGTTAACTGTAATATTACCACACATAACACTAGGAAATTGTATTTAGAGAATGTCTGTTTCTAAGCATAAAATTTATGTATTGTATAAATTTATCCATTTCACAAAAATTAATTATATAAATTGGTTTATTATGAAAAAACTAAGAGTTATTTGGATTCAAAATAAATCAAAAACTGGATATTACCATTAAAATGTTTAATTAAAAGAAAAGAGTGAAATTAGTTTTTAAATTAGAATAAAATGTTACTTATGTTCTAAAATGTTGAACATAGGTTTTTAAGTTAAAAATGATATTTTAAATTAATATTTTAAATCCATAAATAATTTTTTAATAAATTTAAATGTTTTATAAACTTATATGACTTTCTCATATATTTATAATGTTAAAAAATATAAAAGTTTTGTAAAAAAATGTAATTGTAACTATTTAGTTAAAAATCAATTATTTTGGAAAAATAAAAAAATTACTCATAGTATAATTTAAAAACATAAAATTATAAAATTTATCTATTAATATTTTAGATGAGAATACAATATGTAAAGAACAATTGATTTTATTGAGAAATTAATTGTTAAACTTTTGGTATTGGTAATCATATTTTGTATGAATATATAATCAATTAAAATATTTGTATTTACAAGAGATTTTATTATTATTAAAATTTATTAAAAATATTAATCTAGTAAGTCATGAATCAATTTAGTTTTTTGTTGTGTTTGAATGAAGTTATAAAACAAGATATTTATTTTGGAAAAACATAGTGAAATCTTGGGTTGTTACAACTTTTTAGATCTCTAATTGCATATCTACTCTAGCACAGTCAATCCCATTATAAAATTTTGTTCCTACATGAATTTACCATTAGAAAAAATCTTTTAAGTGTTCCTAGATAACCTATTCAAGTGCCCCATCTTTCCACAAGATCAACACTCAACTTGTGGTCGATCACATTTAGGTTGCTTCTGTCTAGTCTTTCCACACTAATAACATCACACCAACCCACTCTCTTAGCTACTCTTCCCCCAACTTCTGTGATGGTAATTCTCATAGAGGAACTTACTAATACCATAATATCCACTACTATCTCTTATGGAGGAAACTACATATTCAATACCCATGGTGTACTTTAAAATTCTTTTTTTGATAAGGGAATGGTTCACCACTTTAGTGAATTTCATCAAGAAAAAGACATTCACGTGAAACCTAATATCATACCTAAGTCTATCATTAAATCACTTAACACTGTTATCCTAATACCCTACAAACATTGGAGTAAAACATTGCTTTTTTTAAATGGGTGAATTAATCCATCATAGTTATACCTCCCTTCCCATGGTGTGTAAACTTCATAAGATTATTTCACTCAACGTAACTTGAAATAAATAATCAAATATCATATTCTATAATTTATTATCAGTCATTACCACATACTGGTCTGCGTAGACCAAAATATCCAACCATATCATCAACGATCCTCATATCATATAAGATGAAATTTTTACTCTCTTATCTAGGGGTCGGGGATATTATATGCTCAAAGATGGTTCACACTGATTCCTCCCATAATTCCACCACATAAGGCCACTTTCTACTTAATGGTTAGTGGGTGTTATATCTAAAACAATTTTGTGAGGTCTGACATCATTGGATTGGCTCATGGAGGACCTCTGTCCATCGATCTTATAACTCATAACAATCTAGCATAGAGTTAGTCATTTACTATATGTTGTAAAGCTAATAGAGGATCTTGTCTAATAGCTGGAGGGGCATGCTCATTTCTACATGCTCATTGGACCATCATAAGTATTCCTGGAGGTATTTATCTGCATTTTCCAACACACACCTTGAACCTCAGTATAGGAATTTATAGAACCGTATTTAAGGGTGGTTATAATAAATATATCATCATGTTATTTATTTTCTACAATTTATGATATATAAAGAAATCAATTTTTACCCAAATACATGTCATAAAAAATATATAACAAAGTGAAATCCCTATGTTCCTATAATGATTAATTGATTCTCAAACTCATTGTATAATATCCCATGAGTAAGATCTCATAAATAAAAAACCTCACAAATCAAGTCCATCACACGCGGTGAAATCAATCAATATTAACAATAAAAACGAAAAAAATCCCACCCTGAGAAAATTGGGATTTCCTAATACAGGGGTTAGATACTCCCAAACACGAGTTTAATACTAAGTTTTGACAATTCTATACCACATTCCTACATTAGACCAAATATCCAGACAAATGAAAACCTCATCCAATACCACTAAGAAAAATCCTTGATCTAGTTCACTCAAAACTAACCAAATGAATCCACCATATGGTCGTAATAATGAATCCCAATATGTTATAGGTTTCCTACTATAAGTTATCATGTAAAGGATATTGTGATGATACTATACACTCTGGTAAGAGTAAAAGTGGCAAGAAAAAACATAATAACTCAATCTATCACATACCAACTCAAGCACATAACAAGGGACGTTTCAAATAACACAAAATATATAACCATGATGAAATTAAGAGAATTTCATATAGTAAAACAAATAAATCCTCAAAATAATCCCATATAGAAAGAGAAATCCCAACTGGTTCTAAGTTCATGCTTGGTTTCACTATATATGCTTCAATATTGACATACCCAATCACCCCTCATTCACCGAGACTTTACCTTATCCTAACCTATTAACATGAAGTATACTCAGGTATAGATGGCGGCCGATAAGGGTGTGAGTAAAACTCAATAGGCCACGACCAACTAATAAGGTGTGACATAACAATGGAGTGTATTATATACGATCAACCCTCAAGTACACGGTTTCACCTGAGGTTAGCCATACATGTTTTAGCTAGTGAAAAATACCTATATACACAATACCATAATCATGGTTACAAGTATATGGTAATACCATATCCTTGGAATCACATCAATGTACCCAGATAATAATAATTATATTAACTATAATACCAGATCCTAGGAATTATTTGAGTTGGTGCCCTAAATACATAGTCTTGTAATTTATATTATTGAATATATTCAAAGAAGTGAATATTAAATATATCATATCAAATATTGATAATTATATTTTATGATTTTTAAGTGATAATATCCTATGGTATAATTCACATCCAAAAAGGTCATACGAGTTCCCCTCTATGATGAAAACCTTGAAATGCTATGAAGATATATCAAAAATAATTATCCCACCATCAACACGATGAACTATTATAAGGAACATAGTTTGTCAACTTTCAGGTGTGAGTACTTTTAAGAAGATATGTATTGAACTCATGAAGTTCAAACATGGTGACCTCCAAGATGGGAGATTATGAGCACATACCCATCTATATGAATTTTTCATGTTTGTGTGTCATCAAATATTACGATCTATGAATATGGGTAATGGGCCTTATAAAATAATAATAATATTAATATATATAATGACTCACATAATTTTTTATATTTATGAAACACATGATTCACAATGTACCCTCCATGTAGGATATGTTGGGTACATTCTAAAATATATTTTATTAATGAATAAGTTGTGGACAGATTTGTACCTTACATTTATATAAGTTAATATCACAAAACATTGATTAAAAATGAACCATAAAAATATATTCCATGGCCATGGTGATGTTGATATATTCATTCTAGATAAACATAGAAAGATAAATCATACATTAGCCTTGTTGAAACAAGTATAAAAACATATTGATAAGATATCATGGCAATTTTATTTTATTATATAGTCCATTCTCATATATGGTTGTCAATGTTTTGACGTTAACTTCTTCCTCTTGGGTTCCCTAACCCATTTCAAGAGAGTAATCATTGAATTTAGGCAAGTACACCTAATGAAAATGAGGAATAATCCTAGTAGGTAATATACTAAGTGATTCTATTGATCTCAATTAAATTCTATTTGAATTTAATTATTTAAATAAATATTATTATCATGTTTAAGAAATAAATTTATTTACGATATATTGATTGCCCAAATTAAATAAATATTTATTTTTCAAGGTAATAATTAATTATCTTACTATATAGTAGTTATTTGTTTAGTTAAATAATATTTAATAAAATTTTTATTCGTGTGTTCTATTAATTACGAGGAGGAAAAGTGGACCTATATGAGATTTAATGTTAAATATTAAAATTTTAAGATGGTAAAATAATATTTATGATTGGGCTATTTAGTTACCACTGTGAGAAAATAATAATAATAATAATAATATTACGTAGAATAACGTAATTATATGGTTTAATAAATTATTAAGGGACTATATACAATCAAATAATATTTAAACCTAAACTATAACTCTAAAAATATACTATTATATATATTATTATAGAGTTTATTTAATTTGAATAATTATTATGTATAGAAAATTCTAGAGCACTCTCTCAAGCAAGAAAAATGATCTCGAGTTTCTTATCTAAAAGACAAGGGGTTCTCCACTCTCCTTAATATTCAAGAATTAGTGTTCAAGGATGATTATTAAATCTTGAAGGGATCATTAAAATAATAAAGGTGAACACCATAAGAAGACAGATCTTCCTCACTAACACCCACCAATACATTGGCATTTTTAAGATATCAAAGTTGCAAAAGTGGATCAAACCAAGATGGATTCGACACTTTGATCCTACAAGTCCATCTAGGGTAAACCAAAAGGGTTTCATATGATCAGAAACTTCATCGAACAAAGATCTCTTGACCAAGGTAAATTTTCTTCCTATCTTATTATACTAATTATAAATTTAATATGAAAGATATTCTTGTTTATGATATGTTTTTCACATTTAATTAGAAATTTTTTATTTTTAATGGATCCTGTATCATGTGAATCATGGAATATCCATTGAATCGATAACTAATAAATTGGCCGTGACCCCGATAAGTGCTTCCTCTATGTCCAAAACCTTCAAGTGGTATCAGAGATATCATGTTAAAATCTATTATTATTTATTTTATTTTAGATCATTATACATTTAAAAGTTATATTTCATTTCAAGTTTTAGTTTTTTATTAGTTTTTCATCAATATCACTTCTTCCTACTCTTTATTTATCACTCATATAACCAAGATTGGTTAATATTTAATGAATGAAATATTTGAAGAACCTATCTGGTGGTTCAAAGAAATCTGGACAAATTACTCATGGTTTCAGGTGTGTACTACTTTTTTATATGTTGTGTATCATTTTTCATTTCACTTGGACACCCATGTTGAATTTGAGTCATTTTGTAATGAATACATACAAAATGCATTAATTATACTTTATAATGATTATATAGGGTGGAACGTGGTTTTTTCTAACCACACTATTGGTGTATTTTCTACACACCTTGTAGTCCACTTTTTTTGATGGAATAAAACATAAGGTAATATATACCAAGTAGGTAATATTCCACATGTATTTAATATACAACATTTATAGGCTAGAAGACAATAAACATGAAATAAATTCCATTTGTCCTTACTACATGCCATGTACCAAATAAATGTCTATAAGAAGTACACAACAAGTCCCTAAGAATGTATTGGACACATCTGTAGAAGTAAAGTACATATTGGTTGGTCAGGCTGCACATCCAATGTAGTTTACCCATTTATATCAAAATATTAAATTTGATTAATTAATCCATTAAGAACCAATAGACCTATGTTCTGTGAGTCATTAAATTGATGATACACATCATACATTATGTTTGACGATTACCCATATTTTTAAATACATTTTTTTATGATTAATTTAATAAAGATACACTTAATATAACCCTAAAATATTTTGAGGCCATGTTTCTTTGTGAAAAACTAATAGAAATTTAGTCTATATTCAATGTTTATAACCATGACTATATGTTAAGAAACCATTGATATAGATAATAGCCATAGTATAGTGGATCATGGATCCTACTGGCATTGAAAATAATGATTCATAAGAGGTATTAATGAGATATAAAGGAGAATAAATCATTTTAAATCCAAAGTGTATTAATAGGGATGTCTGAGAACAAATTAAAACATGAAAAAATAGAAAACAATGTGTAACATAAAGGAGGGGATTGAATAAAGACGAGAAGGAGAGGATCTATTACCATGATATGGTTCTTCTAAAATATTGATAGGAGATTCTTAAGAGGTAAGGGGTACCTTTTCAGGGATCTAGAGAGGCAAGGGAAGAGTAATTTTGGGTCAAAAAGAGTTTTAGTGAAGAGAAATGGGAGTTTGGGTTGGTTTATATTTCTAAAGAGAGGATATTTCTTTATTAATTTACAAACATAGGTTTTGTGATCTATATGATAAATTAAGAAAACCCAAAAACCTTCCCATGGTTATTTCACATGGTTTTTGAAAAATATGAGTGTTTTTAATTATTTTATAAGTCCATGAGCCTAACTCCTTGAAATAGTTCCATTTTTGATGTGGAAGTGAGTCATGTTTATAAATAATTTATTTTAAAACTATATAATATAATATAGGTTTAGGAGGATACATTAAGGGTTTATAAAATTAATAAAATAACTTAAAAAAACATTATCCTATAGGGGAAATATAATTTTTATCATGGATAATCTTTATGGTATTTATTACATCACTTTTAAGATTGTATGATAACATAATACATACAATATAATTATACCATTTTTAATTTTTACCTAAAAATTTGATTGTCCCATAAAATTGTGAAAAAATAATTGTTGGATAATTTTTTTTTTGATTTTATAAGAATATTTATTTTCTAAAAACAATTATCTAAATATGATAATTTAATCTTTTAAATTATAAATCCCCATTTAATGAGAAATACTGGTTTTTTTGACATTAATAATTTTTTGATACTTATAAAAATTATATTTATCATCATAAAATTATATTATCAGTTATATTTAATAAATATTATTTAATAATAATATTTTAATAAAATATAATTTATTTGAACTATTTTTGAATTCATAAATAAGAATGTATTGATTGAAACTGTATATTTTCCAAAAATAGATGTTTTGTTTCATCATATCAAAATATACTTTTATGAAACTAATTATTTAATATTTTAAAATGTAATATTAAATAAGAATAAATATATTCATTGTTTTATTATAAAGAAAATATAAAAATTCATAATGTTTGTGTTTTGATATATACCCCTTTATTCTACTAGGTAATTCTCTAAGTTTAAGGTGAATGTAAGTGAGATTTTGTTGGGATGGTTCAACCAACATTGATTGGGATATGATCTAGATAAGCATGAAATTCTCACATAAATGGTTTCATTCATTCTTTCTTTTTTTAATCTTGTATTGGACTAGTTCAAGGGAAAATATCACTGATGATATCTTCCTTATAAGCTCATATAAATGAGCTTCAAACGGTATGATCCTACCAGTTGAGGTCATCACTTCTTCCATCTATGTCCACTGGATTTTATCATAAAATTTTATATATACTAGTTAGATGATCACTGTTCAACAACTATATTATCAATTTTTATTCTTCATAATGGTATTTTCGAATTTTAAAGTCCATATAACTATTCAAAATATCAAAAGAAGTGTGTGTTTTTTATAACTTCATTTCTAGATAAGACATTTACTCATTTAGAAATGGAATTTCATCTATAAAATTTCGGTTCATTATAGGTTTTATATTATATTAAAAGGTTAATTAATTAATTATGAATGATAATTGAAACTAAAATTAATGTATGGTTGTTTCATTCTAAATACTCAACATTCCTTAAATCTTCCTTGAAACATAATTTTCATGTGTTTGATGTTTCAATAATTTGAAACTATTGGACATGAAACTATGAAACAATCCATATACACAATATAACATATTAGATCACTCTATATAATAAGGACCATACTATTTTTTTGGATAGGTACTCATCAATTTTATTCTATGTAAAAATTATATCTTCTATTTTACTAAATTTTAAATGAAATAAAATAATTTATTTTATTTAAAATCATAGTGTAATTTAATATCCATGATGATTATATGAAATTAGATTAAATGAATTAATGTATTAATAATATAATTAATCTCATTAATTTAGAAACATTTTATCTTATAGAAGAGTAAATTGGAATGAATATCGGCTAGTTATTTTAAATGCGTAGTTGGTTCTTGTGTATGACTGATTATGATTCTTGACGGGACCTATGTATATGTTGGCTTAATTTAATTTAAATTTATTTCATTAGTTTAAAATTATTTATTATTAAATTAAATAGGATGGATTGTGTTTCATCCTTACATCCTTTTATTATATAGTATATGCATGGAGAATGTTGTTTTATGTAATTCCCTCTAACCAATCCTTTATCTCCCCTCACACACAGGTGAGTTATAAAATATATGTAACAAAATAAGCATCTGAAGGTGAATGAAGTTGGTTTAAGGAGGTGTAGAGGAATAATTAGTTTAATATATATTCAAGGTTAATCTAATCCATAAAATACATAGGTGGATGGGATGGATTATGCAACTCATTCCAAGACCCACAGAAAGAGTTTTCTCCAAGGATTGTAGGTTGATTTAATGTATGCTCAATAAATCAACCATTAAAAAAAACTCATGATGATTTTATTCATTTATTTATTTTATTACTATCTATTTCATTATTTATTTTATGGATACATAACAATGGTCACATAAATAAATAGACTTATATGAAAATTTTGAATTAAAAATAATGGATTATGCATAAACATTTTATTAGAACATTGTTATTCCATTAATAAAAATTAAATTAATATTGAAAGTAAAATTAAAGGATAAGAAAATAAAATTTTATGAATAATAAATAAAATCAAATAATAAAATATTAAGTTATACTAATCCTTCCAATAATTGATTAAAAATGAAACTATTGAACTATGTGTTAGTGAAACCATTTTTGGGACAATTACTTTTATCAAAGAGTTATTATTAATGTTTTGGGTTGAGTTAACCATTTTACATCAAGAGAAGTATACCATTCTATAATTGATGTCATTTTGTGGCAAGTGTCTTGGTAACTTGAGTGTGGGATTCTAGATTGGGGAGTCCACTTAGTGGATCAAAGACATAAAATCTCATAGTTGTAAAATAATTTCTTACCCAAATAACTTCATGTAATTAATCCATCCCTTACTTGGGTTTTGATAATGTAAATATTGATCATTTCTACTATAATTTCAATGAAACAAGAGAATCTGAATCTAATGACGAGGGTTGTCGAGTTTGATAAAATATTTGGATACATATAATTAAATTTATTTAATTTTAGTTTTGAAAATCTGATAAATAACTAATAATATTCTATAAATTTTTGTAGAATCAAATGGAAAGTTAAATAACCACAACACAATCCCTTTGAACTATTTTTCATAAATACAATATCATTATTAACACAAACTTTTAGGAATAAAACATCTTTCTATCCATCATACTATCTAAGGAGTGAAAGTTTTATGTACTGGAGTCCCCAGTTCCAGATTCACCCATTATAGAGGTGAGTGAGGAAGAGTTACTTGTATATGGAAAAAACCTTGATGATTCAATAGATTTATAGTGTTTAATATAATGTTACATGAATATTTAAAGTTAATAATCACATGATATTATAGGAGAATATACAATGCATAATCATCTTCATGATATTTATCAGTTGAGATAAAGACATGAATGTATAAAGATCTTGAAGGAACTCTTAATGTGAAATCTTAGAGAAGGTGCACCAGTTAGACCTAACATAGTCAAAATGTTTAGTTACATCAATTTCTAGTAAATTCTAGTGTTTAAACTACCTGATGAATTGTGCACCTATCTCATCCTCACCTCACTTCCTTAGAGCTTCTCCAACATTGTTGTGAATTGAACAATTTGGTTAGGAAACTCTCAAATATAATCACATTAATTTGATATAATGATAAGGAATTGAGGAATTAAAATTATTATATCCATATGGTGAATAAGAGTAAATGTAATTCAAAGATAACCAATACTAATTATGGATCTATGTCTTTTATGAAACTCCCTTCTAATAAGTGGAAGATAAAAGGAGAGGCAAGGGAGTAGAATTTTTTCTATTTCTAATGTGTAATAAAGTCTTATTGGGAGAAAACATTCACAGTATGAAGGGAGAAAGGTGATTCTTTTATTATGTTCATTATCAAGTATAAATTTTCTATTTTTATGAACTAGGCATTAGATACTACATTTTGTTATCAAATTTTGATACAAATGTATGAACCAAGTATATTTCTAAAGGTTACATAGGGTGAGGTATATTTTTGGGTTAAAAATGAATCTATGTTGATATCCCTATCCACTGGTGACTACCACCTCACAATGCCAATAATAATGAGCTTAATTTTTTAGAAATGTTATTATATTCCTAGAATTATTGAAAACAGTATTTCTATATAAAAATTAGATATATAAGGATTTATTTTCATGTTAGAAAATTAAAATTTCTTATTTTGTAAACAAATAATTTTTTAGTTAAGATGAATTTACATAAGGGTATTTATGTATTAGATTATGAGAACTAAGTGTGAATAATATATAAAAATTTGATTTTCAAGACTCATACGACACTCAACTATGGAATCACTACTTAGGTCATGTAAATTAGATACAATTTAGTATATTACAACCAAATGGTTATTCATATTCCTTCAATATAAAACCATATTGTATTATTCAATAATTTTTACAATTTATAATGACCAAATTTATATTTAGTTTAAAAGGTGAAAGGTCCACAGATCTTATGGAGTTGGTTCACACTAATGTTTGTATATATTTCCCATTTTAACCAAAAGGAGTGTAATCATACTTCATAAATTTTAATAATAACTATATATGGTATATATATATATACTTAATATGTTACCACTTACAATCATTTGATACATTCAAATAATTCAATAATGATGTTGAGAACCATTTTGGTAAGATGATTAAAAATCTCTACTCATATCGTAGTTTATAATATATTAATAAATATATTATTGGATATTTAATGGAGTAGGATATTTTATCCTAAATCACTCATCTTTATTCATAACTGTGTAATGGTGTAAGTGAATTAGGGAACAACACCTTGTTGGACATGGTGGTGTCAGTGATGAGTCATGGAAATATTCCACTTTCATTTTGCTTATAATCTGTATAGACTGATGTTATCTTACTAAAATAAGTGCCAAATAAAGAGATAGATTGTATACCATACCAATTATGGAGTGGAAATAAATCCATGTTTTGAAGCATACATGTTTGGGGATGTGAAACGTTTGTTAAGGCCTCTTTAGGCATCAAATTTTCACCTGGAGGAACAAATTGTATATTTATAGAATACCCAAAGGAAACAAGAAGATATTACCTATTGAAAACCTTAAATAAAAATTTAATAGTGGAAATTAAATCGATATTTCATGAGAGAGAGAGTTTCTATAAAAGAGATAGTGGGATCAAGATAGACTTCATTGAAGACTATGCTTAGGATGCATAAGAGTTGCTATGGGAACAAGTTCTATAAATCACTATAAAAAAACTATTATAGAGACACTAGTAGTGAATAAGATTGTAAAAGAGGTTAAATAACCTAAATGATATGGTTTTATAGTTTGCATGTATTGTGACTCATTATTAGTTGATAATAATGATCCTAAAACCTATAAGGATTTAGTTAGTGGAAAAAATATCTCTAAATGGCAAGAAGTAATGAATTATAAAATAGATTCTATACACTTAATTCTAGTTTGGATTTTGATATATCATCTATTTAATATAAATCCCATTAGTTCTAAATGTTTATTGAGGAATATTCTGGAAATTCATGATCGATTTAGTACCTATAATGCATGTCTAGTTACAAAAGGGTGGAAATAATGTAAAGGAATAGACTATGATGAAACATTTTCTCTAGTTTGTATTCTTAAATACATTATAATTATAATTTCCATAACAATATACCAATACTATGATATTTTTTAGATGGATTTTAAAGAATCATTCTTTTATTGGAACCTTTTAGAAGGTGTGTTTATGATATAACCATAAAGGTTTGTGACTCACCATAATACAAATAATGATTAAAATATATATATATATATATGGATTAAATTAAGAATAAAAGTTATGGAAAATTCATTTTTAGGAATCCATAATGTAATTTAGTTTTATAAGAAATGAATCTTATCCTTGTGTCTATACATGGTTTAGTGAGATTGTGGTCATTTTCCTAATAACATATTTTTATTAAATATTACCTACTGTAAATGATATATGAGTCTTACAGACCATTAATACATGGTTAAATACATTCTTCTCCATAAATGACTTAGGTGAAGTAGAATATAATTATGGGATCAAGGTTTATCTTGGTAGATCAGAGAGACTTCCCAGTCTATGTTAGGGTACATATATTGACATGATACCAAGGATATTTAGTATGGAATAATCAAAGTGGGGATTGATTCCTATGTCACAGGTTATTTATCTTTCCCAAAAAAATTTACCCTCAAACTCGTGAGAAATGATACCGAATGGTAATGATTCCATATGCATAAAAAATTGCCTAATTCATGTATTACATGATGTGTAATGGGATAGATTTTTATTATCAGTTGATTAAAGTAGAAAGATCTAGGTTACTACCATTTGTTGCCTATAAAAAATATAGTTATGTATATAAGAAACACTAATTATTTATTCCTGGTATATGGAAGAGATGAAGAGCTAGTCATAAAAAGATATACGGATGCTAGTTTTTTAATAGACCATGATGATCCGAGGACATAGTTAGGATAATTTTTATCAATCAATAGAGGAGTTGTGAGCTATAAGAATTAAATAAAAACAATGGTTCTAATTCTAAAATAGATCCAAATCATGTTGCGACTTCTGATATAGCTAAATAAGTGATATATATATGAAATTTCTTTGAATATATTGATTTTATACTTAGAATTAAAGACTCAATCATGGTTTACTATGATAATACTACAACAGTGGCTCATGAAAAAGAACCAAGGTTACATCAATTAATTATGTTATAGTGAGTAGTACCCTTGGAAGATTTTTATTAGATAGGTAACGTTGTAGTGTGTAGTATTTCCATGTAAAAAAATATGGCATCCCCCATAACCAAACCCTTATCTTAGAAGAAACATGATCATCACATGAGAAATATCTGAATAAAATTTGTTAGCTGCTATATCTAGGACAAGTGAGAGTTTATCAGAGTTTCTATCCTAGAACCAACTAGTCTGTACTATAGATTATTGAATATATTAAAATTATTCAATATTAAATATATCATATCACATATTTATCATTATTTTTCATGAATTTAATTTGATAATGTTGTTTGTTATCTTTTGTATCAAAATATGTCATAATATTTCCCTACTATGATGAGAACCATACGATTCTATGATAACATCTCTTAAATAATTTTCCTATAGTCAGCGTGAAGAACTATGATGGGCACATAGTTTATCAACTGCTGGGTTTATGTGATTATAATAGGATGACGATTCTTCTCATGAATTTAAAACATGAAGATCTCCCAAGACGGAAGATTAGGAGGACATACCCACTAATAGAAAATTTTCATGTTTGTGTGTCATCAAATATTCCTATCAACGAGCATGTTTATTGGTCCTTATATTTTAATATTTCTATTATTTCATATTAGGATTATTATAATTTTATATATTAAAGAAACATGTGATGCACTATGTTCATGGTAATTAGGATACTTTGGGAACATCATGATTAGGAAGTTATTAGTGAATATGTCAAGGAAGGTTATTTACCTTCTACTTATGGATGTTAATACCTTAGTCCATTTATTGGAATTAAACCTTTGAAATAGATTCCATGGTCATCATGATGTATAAATTTTAATTATAGATTATAAAATAATGATATATCTAGCATTAAGGTTGATTTCAAAATTTCGTAACTAGTTTGATGATATATTGAGAAAATGATATTTTTTAAAATATCCCAACCCTGTATGAGATTTTTGATTTTTTGACATTAACTCCTTCATCTTGGGTTCCATGACCCATTACTAGACAAAAATCTTTTACTTTAGGAAATCCCACCTAATTCCAATGAGGACGAATCCTATAACCCACTATGTTTTTTTCTTTGATCACAAAAAATTATATTTGAATTTAATTATTGGAATAAATATTATTCTGAAGTTTGAGGAATAATTTTAATCAGGATTTATTGGTCACATAAATTAAATAAATATTTATTCTCATGGAAATATTTTAATTATACAGATATATAATATTTATTTATTTATTTAATGAATAAATATTTAATTAAATGTTTATTTAGGTATTTAATAAATTTAAAGGGGAAAAGTGGACCAATAAGAGGTCTGATGACAAACATTGATTTTTTAGATGATAAATTTATATTTATCATTGTTCCAATTATCACACTCCATGATAAAATGATATTAATAATAAAAATATTACATGGAATGGGGTCATTTAAGGGTTTAATATATTATTAATGGACTATGTGAAATTAAATAATATTTAGCACTAACTTATAACTCTATAAATAGACTGTCATTAATATTATGTTATGGTTAATAGAATATGGAGAATTGTTATTCAAAGTGAAATCTATATCTCTCTCTCAAGAATAAATAAGGCTATATAGTTTCTTATGTCAAGCCTAAGAGATTCAAAAATTTACTCTATCTTCTAATGTATGATAGTGCAATGGAGACTCTTTAATCCAGAAGGAATCCTTGAAGTGATGATGGAAAATACAATAAGATTATTGATCCACCATGCTAGAACCTGATAATCTATCATCATTGTTCAGGGATCAAAGGAGCATGTGTGGATCACCTCTAGAGGGATTCTGTAATTATATTCTATAACTGTATTTATGGTACAATGAAAGGGTTTCATATGACCAACATCTTTATCCAATAATGATCTTAGGACCCTGGTAAACATTCCTCCTTTCCAATTAAATTAATTATAAATTTTATTTGTAATATCATCCTGGTTCAAATGTGTCTTTCATATTTAATCAATTTTTTTGGTCATGGCTCCAACATCATGCACTTCACAGAATATCTATTAAATATTATAATTGATGAGTTAGTAATGACCTCCACAAATGCTTCCAAAATGTTTGGAACCTTTAGAAACCACATCAATATACCCTAACAATAATAAAAATGGTAACACTAGATCCTTGGAATTTTTTATAGGGTCCCTCAACTATAATAATAATGGGCACACTAGATCCTTGGAATTATGTTCAAGGTCCCGAAACCATAATAATAAAAGGCACACTAGACAACTAGAATTATATTCATAGTCCCCCAATAATAATAATTACAATTAAAGGTAAAAGTAATTATAATTACGTACAAGCTCCCATAACCATAATAATGACTACCATATAATGATTTTTGTAGCAACAAGTTCATCATTTGATTAACTTATTCCATATAATTCTATTGACCAAGAATTAAAAAATTAAATATTTAATCAGAGGTCATAAATAAATAATTTAATTTAATTTATTTGAACTAGAAAAAATCCTATGAATCTTTGGTAAAAAATACTCATGTCATTTGTTAAGGATATGATACTTTTAGTTTCATCACATAAACTCCATGTTAACTTTAAATGGTTAGAACACCTTATGAGGTGGACTAATTCATAGTAATTATTTTCCAATAAACCACTCAAATCCAATGGAAAATTCTAAAAAAATTAATTTAGGGTTTTAATTCAATGATTAATTAGAAAAGGCTACATTTGGTTTGAACACACATAACATACACATGGAAAAGCATCAAGAATTCAATTGATAAATTGAGACCACATACAAAAAACACATGGAATTTCTGAAAAAAAAAACAAGATCTAAAAGATGAAGGGTAATAGGGAACCTATAATCTAAACATGTAGTAAAAAATTAATCTGAACAGACCTATAAGTGAGAGATCATTTAAGATAGCTATTCAAACGAAGAAGCATCATATTGAATTCAGCATGGAATCATATGGTTTTATGAAATCATAAAAAGGTAAAAAAATATGGGTTTTTTATTTGAGAAAATGAATCTACGAAACACAAAAACCCCCTTAAAGATTACACATGCACTCATTAAAGGGTGTAACCTCCCCTAGAGATTCAGAGGCTGGTTCATCCATTTCAACAAATCTAATAGCCATCATCACGATCGTGGTGGATTTGATCGCACCTTGCCATGATGATCTACTATAGTGATCGAAATTGACATGGGATAAAAATCTAGGTCATTATAAACCCACCATGTCTTCTACTGAAAAATATTAAAGCCATATTGGGCATGGTCTATAGGGAGACTCCCCACCCTCAATGCTCCTGAACATGCCCAGTAAAGGAATTTTGGTAATTATATTTTACATTGGAAATATCTAGGAAAATGATGGCATTATCCATAGGATGTTCTCGCCCATGTTATAACATAAAATTCCTGAAAACTAATTTAATATCACCAGAAACAATCAGAAACAATATAAACCCAAATAAAACCTTCACAAGGCTAAAAATTCATACCATAAACAAGGGTTATAACGAAAACTCCATGAATATTTTTCATTTCCTTCTTATTCTCCTTATTAAATAAATCTATATCAGTTCATAAATAATATTCATCATATTCACTTTCATTAGGACATGAAGTTTCATATTTTGAAAACAATTTATGATGAAAATATTCCAATGTATCCACAAACACTTTAAAAATTCAATATTATTTTCAATAATTTTTTTTACAATAAGATGTGCCAACTTATTCTAATTATTTTACTCAACAACTGAACTCATTATTAAAATTTCACCTCACATTTATAAAATCTACTGTACTTCCCACTATAAGAAAAACATCATCAAAATTTAATTTTGTTGTTCTTACTTTAGAGACTTTAGAGATGAACTCTTTCTTGAATTGTTAAAAATAATCTAGATAAACAATATCACCTTGTAAATAACTTATCCTTTCATTGAAAAAAAATTATTTGAATAATTTCATATATATTACCAATATTTAAATATTTTCATTAGTTTAAAAAAAAAATCACTAAAAACAATCTCAATAGGTTATTTATATTTTATATATTTATCTTGAGCTTTCAATGTGTCCCTATACTCATTCTTTAGTGCTTTATTTATATATGCCTCAGTAGATCCTGAAACCTGTATAATTTCAACTCATCAAAATAAGATTTATAAATTAAATGAGACATTAATTAGTATATATTTAATTTTGAAATAGAACTTTTATTATATATATTTAGCTATTAATTTATATATTTTGGATCATTTTTAGATCATTGTAACTATTTAAATTAAATTAATATATAAGTAGTAAACTAGTTTAATTTCTCATAAAAATCTTAATACTTCTATTCTGTAGTTTGTGAACGGATTTCCTCATCCTATACGACTTTTTCTCTATAAATTATTGTAACTTATGAATTATTATTCGAATCATTATCCTATAATGTTTTATTTTGATCATGTATAAAATATGAACTCTCATATTCAACTCTTTCTTCCACTCTCTCAACTGAAATATTGAAATTTTCAAATTCGTTATCTCCAATAAAAATTATTATTAGTATTAATAATTAGATTACTAGTAGCCTTAATATCTCCCTAACCATCCATTAAAACATATTCAAATACTAATATATATATATATATATGAGAATTCAAAATATCTTGCTGATCTTCGTAAATACTCTTTTAAACACTAGTTTCAGACACTACCATTTTACCAACCACAATCTCAATATTTACTTGATAATAATCATAGTATTTATCTTTAGTATCTTCGAAACCTACACTATCACTAACAGTTATAGTTTCAACATTAAAAGTAATGAATTAATTTTGTTTTACATAAACATCATCATTAAATCCTTCAATTATATATGGGAGTTTTGTCTCAACAGATTTATTTATTGGCATAGAAGGTCATGCTATCATAGCTTCAATTTATACTTTAGTAAGATTCTCTTAACCTCTAACATGCAATATTTCACATTAATGTTTCTATTATCCTATGGAACATTAATAGAGATCAATATATTTTATGATAAAATCTATGTAAAACCAATTTTATATAATACTCTAGATATAAGAGTATTATGATGATGACATTTCTTAGCACCTTCATTATTTTTATTATTTTAACTTCTTTTAAAATAACATTAATAAAATTATTCCCTAAGAATAATAGTGTAATCTACTTTTCCATTTAGTACAACTATCCATCACCCTCAACACGTATTTTTTAGGATTAAATTTATTTATATTCAAATGAATATACATGTTACACATGTGATACACGTCAAAATAGATAAAGTTTTTATATTCACTAGATCACTTGGAAGTCCCAATCTAACTAAACTTACACAAAACCTTATTTTTAGTATCTAAAATATTAAATAGTTACTTTTGGATAATTTTTGTGCTAAAAAATTATTATATATATTGACTTAAATTCTACTTAATCTCTTAAATAATCAAAATATAAAAACATTACTTCACATGGGAATTAAAATTACCCTAAAAGTTCAACTGAAGTGAAAGAATACTCCTCACTATTTACCAATGACTCAAAACTATCATACATAATTCTAAATACAAAATCATTATTCCCGTAAAATTATGCCACTTTATCTTTATAAATATATCAGTTTTTCTTTACATGAAATCCAAATTTCCATCTCAGAAAGCTTAAGGCGTTTTTAGTACTTGATTAATGCTATTTACCCAATTGAAAAAGATAGCCATACCTAGTAATATATTTCGGTCTGAACTTTTATTTTCATTATTTAATGAAATATAGGATACAAAAAATTTTGACATCTTAATTTTTTCTATGATATAAAACTAGTCAAATAAAAAAGGATATGATTTTTATTTTAAAAAAGAGTGGTTTTGGATTAAAGGATTCAGATGTTAATCCCTGATCCAAAGTATTGATGACTAAAAATATCAAAGTGTAGAGAGAATAATTTAAATCATCACCAAAATGAAAATATAGATACACAATAGATTAATAATAATTAAAATGAGGATATATAAGAAAACGTAACTTAATCATATGTGAAATAATTGAAATTATATAATTAGTACAAAACATGAATAAATATAATGTAAAAAATTTATGTAAATTAATCAAATAAGGTCGAAGGATTCTTAAGTATTAAAAATAAAGTTTTGTAACCTTAAAACATGAAAATAAAATAAACACATGATTAAATAATAAAACAAAATGGATACATAATATTATAGTTGAGGATAATTTTTTTAAAAAAATATAAGAAACTTTAAACATAAGACACAAACTAAATTAACTCATTTAAATTAATTCAAACCAAAATCACTCTTAATAGAATCAAAATGATATGGAGTATAAGAATTAATAAATATATCATCTAAATATGTTTAGTCTTAATACACTCAACATGTACATCAATTATTTGTGCATGATCTCTTAAGAAATGATAACTTTTAATAAAGTGGTTTGTTCTAGAATGGATTATAGAATTTTTAGAAATATTGATAGTATTAATGTTATCATGTTCGAAATGAATATGATAAAAATTGGATTCAAAATATTTAAAAATGTCTTTTATCCATAACACTTGTGTATAAAACAACTATCTATATAACATTAATCTTTAGTTGTAGATAAGGTAATAAAATATTCTTTCTTAGTCGATCAAGAAAGAAAACATTTTCCTAAAAAATGATTAGTTCCTAAGGTTATCTATTTATTTAGTACATACCTGAAAAATTTAGCATCACATATGAAGTTAAATAAATTCCATAGGTTTTATGAAACACAATAATAAGAAAAATAGAGTCTTTAATATACCTTAATATTATTTTTTAAACTTATAAAAGAGATTCTTTAAGATAAAAATGAAATGTAACACAAATATATAAAATATGATGTATAGTATACTAGAAGTAAGATATAACAAGTTCAAAATTATAACTCTATATAACTTTGTAGAAATTTTTTTATCAAGTTCAACCATGTAAATATTAACAGTAGAACTTATAAGAGTTTAATAAACATTTTTTTTAAGTATAATTTTTTTCAGTAAGTATAGATTAAACTTTATTTTATTCAACAAATTTCTCAAAGTATTTCTGAATGATTTTATAATAATCAAAATTTTCCCCTCACCAATAAATATTATTTAAATCTATTTTCACTTGAGTTTATATAATTAATTATACAAATTCAGATTTTTTTAAAAAAATTACATCTTAAATATACTTTGAAACAATAAAATATATAAATATAAATTTTTATTAAATAAATTGGGGTTTTGAAACCCTAAAAATAAACATTCGAAAAAAGAAAATTTCTAATATAATCATGCCAAGATCTTGGTGCTTATTTAAGACTATATAATGCTTTGGTAAGTTTAAAGATAAAATTTGAAAAAAGGGGATTATGAAAACCATGATGTTGTACAAAATAATATTACCCTATATAAAAAATATTTAAAAAAAACATTTAACAACCATCTAGAAAATATTAAAATTTATTTGAAATGAATAAGAAAAGAAGGATAGAGATGGATTCTAATCTAGAACCAGGTAGAATTTCCTCTTTATAATTTATTCCTTCCTATTATTTATAAAATTTTATTAAAAAATTATATTTATTTCTAGTGATCAAACCTTGACCATATTTTTTATTTTAAAAAAACCCATTTTCTTCAAATAATTGGATAAATCAAGGGTCACTCAACTATTTACCAAACATTATTCCTTTAAAACTGGTTTATCTATTCATACATAACTAAATTCCAATTTTTTTTACTGAGGGATTCCTCTATGGATTTAGGTAATAATTCGGACTGAATGGCTCGGAGGCTGATGTTTTTATTTACTTTGGATAAGCCCCTTTTAATGGTAAAGGGGGGAACTAAGACTTCAAAGACATTATGACATTAAAAAGATTGATATATTAGGGTTCTAGTGTTTCTAGTCCACACACTATCAAATTCTTCAGTTTCTAACTCTTTGGGACTACATTGTACATAAAAATATTCTTAGTAATTGTCACTTTTAATGTTGACAAAAATATCAAATCTCATGTTGTTAAGAGAATAATCAAGGTCATCAATGAATGCTTTTATTTAATTAAAAGGTTTAATTTAATTAAATTTCACATGATTCTATTCTTTATATATTCTTAAATTTATATTTGAAACACTATAATCATTAAAAGTAGTAAAATAACTAAGAGACATTCCATCAGTAGCTATTAGATCATATTTACCATGATTTTCATCCGTATTTAATACATAATCTTTTCATACAAAAATATTAAAGTGTCAACGTTTGTATTTCTTCCATTCTACAACTCATAAATTATTTTATCTAACATAGTTTTCATTAGAACCATATTTTGGATATATAAAAAATGTCAACAGATTTATACCAAAAAATGATTAGGTAATATATATTCATATAACATGTTTCTAGGACTTTATCTTGAATTACTTTTTCTCATTTAAATAGAACTATTCTGTGGAGGTATTCCAGGGGAAAATTGTGTTTAATACTATAATTTGAACAAAATGTGTAAAAATAATTAATTTCAAATTATTATCTATGGTCATTTTTCAATGTGGTAATTTTAGAATCTTTCTCATTCTAAACATGTTTGGATAAATTCAGAAATATGACTTAATATTCAATTTGAAGCCTCAAAATGTATACTTCAGTAACCCTTGAAAATTCCTCAGTAGAGAAAAATATTTTATTATTTTTATTTTCAAATTTAAATTATTTATCCCTATAAATTTAGTGATTTAAATAAAATTATCTCACATTTAGCTTAAAAGTTTATTTATTTGTTTATTATAAAAATTATCTAAATTAATGAATTTATTAATTTTATTAATATTATAAAATTAATTTTATTTACCATCTCTTTTAAATTGTTTTTTGGTAGTTTTATAGATGAAAAATTAATTATATATGCGAATAAAGGTTTCTATAAAATTAAAAGGATAATCTTGAAGTCATGTATGATTAAAAAGAAATCTGGGCATCTATCCATGAATTAAAGGAGAAATCTATATCTATGAAAAGAGAAATCAATATATCTAGACTGATATATAAGAATCATCAAATGGAGGATACATGAGATTTACTATATCACCCCACTTTTCTAGTCAGAATAATCTATTGGTTGTTGTGTGTGATTAAGCCATGGAATTCAAGACTTATATAAGGTGAATCGACCACACCAGTCACTAATGTAAGTGTCACTCCACTAAATCCACTATATGAGAATATTCAAAGGAAATACCCTTACATAGGGACCATCCCATATGTAAATATATCTAATAAGTTGAAATGTAAAGTTAAACCTAGATAGTATGTAACAGTAACCTAGTGGATTCACCTGTATAAAAAATTAAATGCCTTTGTCATCAGAGATATTTTTTTTTCTAGAATGAAGTGATGTTTAAAAGTCCATACCATTTCCACTAGAATTATTTTTTATATACATATGAGTAAATTAGGATATTCCCAATTATGAATAAATCTATTATACCTAGAAACAATATATAGAAATCATTAAATGTGTGTCAAAGATTCCATAATGTAAAATCTACCCCGATACCTTCAACCATTAAAATATTTATATATATTTTATTGGAATTTGTATATTAAATTAAAAAATTAAGAAGGAGACTAGATCACATTGAATATTTGAATATTGAGAACTAATGATAATGGGAAGAATTAAAAATAGGTGAAAATATGCATTCTTACATGTGGATACATACTACTTCCCAAGTCATACGTGCATGGATTCCACTCCATGCATGTTAATACTTGTCAGGGCCAAATTTTTCTTATTTATATATTGACCCTTCTATTGTTGGGTGGGTAAATTATAGAAGATATTATATTAGGATTTAATTTTATATTTTCTATTTTATATAATCATTCTCAATATTTTAATATAAAATATCTTATTTCTCTATCTTCAATAATTTTTTTTGATCTTCTCGAAAACCTCTTCATAATACTAATGATGATGAGTAGATAACCAAATGAATTTCATATTAGAAGATTCCAGTGATGAATCTAAGTCCTTTAGCATTAATTTTTAATGTTTATTATTTAATTTTTGTTATTTGACTATTGATTATTAGTGAAGAAATGTGATACCATTTCCTCATTATAGTTGTCTTAGGACTTACTTCTTCTTATTCTCAATCAATTCACTCAGTTATTTAGAAATATAATGGAGCCTTGATATATAATTTATGAATTTGGGTGATTTCACAAAAGTAATATTTGATGGGGTTATCTTAATTGAAGAGCCTTTTAGATTTCTATCCAAGCAGTAAGCGTATGTGAAGTATACTTGGAGATTATTAAGTACACTGTATATTTGAAACGGGATAAATATATGATGATAAAAAAATGATGGATTGAGATCATTGAGTAGGTATGGGAATAACAACGAGGAAATGATTGTTCACTGAAGGTAAATCTTTTGGGATCATTTCCTTTCCTCTAAGAAAACTAAAACCAAATTCATTCCTTTGAGGCTTGATATTTTTGAAGGTTCAAAAAACTTCATTTGGATAAGTTCCAAAGGACTAAAAGTAGAATTCTTATGGATTTATTTGAAAGAATAATTGTATTTCATTCCTATTTTACATACCTCACATAAAATATTTTAATTAATCTTTAGTTTAGTGAAATCATGAATTAAATTCTTGTTATAAAAATTTATAAAAGAAATTAAAATAACTAAATATTCTATACTAAATCCAAGAATAATTTATCTTTAAATTCAAAAAATTTATACTTTTTTCTACAAATGAACCCAGGAAGAAATTATATAAATTTTTATATCTCATTGCTCTAAATATTAGTGTTTTATCCCAATAAATATAATATTAATTAATAGAAAAATCAATTGACTTACCATCAACATGAAGTTAAAATATATATCTCACGTTGTTATCCACTCCTTAAAAATATATAAATTTGTTAATAATAAATGAATATAGATTTACACGTAATATAATTATAATAATTTTACTTATAGAATCATATCTAAATTAGACATGGTCACCATAAATCTTTAATATATAATATATGTTTAAAAAATCAACACTCATATACCATGAGTAGCCTCTATCCATATACTATATAAAAATAGTATTTTAAAAATCCTTGCCAATAAAAATATTAATCAAGAAGATTCTTTAGTACCCATTTACTTTGTGGTCTAGATGTTTGAGAAATTTAATATTTCTATAACCAAATTTTCTTACATTATGAATAAATTTTAGCATGATAAAAGATAATATTTAATAATAATGGCATTATTAATAATAAAAAATTGAGAATATTCAAATTTGAAATAATTAAAATTATTTTTAGTAGTTCTATAATAAAAACAAAAAATAATTTTTAGGATTTTCTATTAGATCTGATTAGAAAGTAATTCCTATAAATCATTTTTTTCCTTTACTTATAATTAATTATTTACATTATTTATGAGTTAAAAAACCAAGGATTTTATGAAAGTTTTCCTCCCTAGGAGTAAACATACTAGAAACCAACTTTATAGTAGAAACATCAGATAAAAATTCATAAATCTTACTATTAACCCATCAAAACAATTACTATTAGATTCAGTTATAAGAGAGAAAAATTAATATACATCTATAGTCTAATCCATAAAGTGCATAATAGATTATTAGTTTAACTTCTTATCTTTAGAGTCAAAATTGGAAATATCACTGGAATTTTAAAAAGAAATTTCAATAATATTCATAACATTATTTAATTGTTTCTTATAATAGGATTTTTTTTGAAACATTATTTTTTAATCATTATTTTCTTTAAGTTGAACGAAATTAGTCTTAATATACCCTTTTTTTACAAATTCATAGAATTTAAATTTATTTTTTATTTCATCAATATTTTTGAACTTGTTAAAGGACTTTCTAAATACATTACTTCTCTTATATAACATATAAAATCTTGTTGAGATTTTAAATTTTTTATCTCTACAATTATAATTACTTTTTTATATTACAAAATATGGATAATAATATATCTATGTGACCTTATTTTAATCCTTTAAAGTATTAAATTTAAGATTAGCATTATATTTAATAATTAAGATGTAATTATCAGCCTCTAATTTCATTTATTTTTCTTAAATAATTTATATACCGATAAAATTTTTCCATTTCTAGATATTTAACAGGTGTATATTTTCTAATTGGAATAGATATACAACTCTATACCACAAGTATAACTATAAAAATTTTCAAAGTTGTTTCTAATTTTATAATATATGATTTCAAGGATGAAATATTGTTTATAATCTTAAGGATCATTTCATTCATCTATAAAATTCAATATCTATCAAATATATTAAAAGTAAAAAAATTTAGTTTATAATTATTATAACATAATTGTGTCAAATTTTCTATACCTTCAAAAGAACAAAAATTATTTCCCACATATCCAAAGCGGCATTACATTAATTTTTTTATTAAATTCACAAGGTATTAAGATATAGATAATAAAATTCATGGTTTTTAAAATTAAATCAAAATTGGCCTATTATTAAATAATCCAATATTCTAGTTCACCAATATGTACATTTCAAGGATTAACAACATTTTTTATAACTTTGATAAACTAAATTATTAATATAGTTAATCATCCATTCCATCCAAAAAGCATAATTATATCCATTGAAGTAAGGTTCTCTGACCATCGATATAATTTTTTTGGATGAACCATTGTCATAATAAAAATAGATAATTATTCTTTAACTAAACAATTTCCATAACTCAAATGATATAATCTTACACCAATTTTTTTCCATGATTTCGTAAATTTAATGACTCAAGATGAGGGGTAGGGGCGGGGATTGGTGGGTGTGTAGATTTTTGAATTTCACATTTTAAAAACCTTTTAAATCTTACCTACTAAAATCATACTTATTATTTTAATTTATTTAATTAGTCATTTAGTGAAATATAGTAAATAATAAATTATAATACATAATTTTGTTTGTGGTTTAGGATTTTCTAGTAACATCCCCTACTCTACTCCACCAACACCCAATCTAGGTGAGGTGATTTTATTAAGATCCTTTTACTAGGGATCTCATAGTTGAGTGCAAGAAAATATCCTGGAGTCTAGTAAAAAAATATAAAATAGATATTTTAATTAAATTTTTCATTAATACATATCATAATAATTAAACCAAACTCATTACAATAACTTTTCACCCAAGAAATAGAGAAATATTTAGAACTTGATTTATAATAGTAACACATAGTTGTATAGGAAAATAACAGAAATATTATGAATGTTTTTTAGAGAAAAAATGTCTCTAAATTATAGTTCTAACAATATTGAAATATGTAAAAATATATTCAAGAATACAATGAAGTAACATGAATATTTTCCTCTTTATTATTTTTATTTCAAGTTATAATAAAAATCATTTTAGAATAATAAATAAAAAATCATAGAACTAATAGTTCAGAAGTCCACATATATATATACTCTAAATTTAATCGAGCCAAAATATTCTTTTACCATTCTCCCAGAATGTTGGAATATTTTTTCATGTTGGAATAACATCATTCTCTGATAATATCAGTATAAAAAAAACTCAATTAAAATTCCTTTATACAATCATAAATTTTATAATAAACCATTTCAAAGATGATAAAACATCTACTATAACTAAGTAACTAAAAATATTGATTAGAATATCTCCCAATTTTAATTAATGATACATAACCATGATTAAAGTATTCATACATTATAAATCTCAAAATAGATAAATTTTATAAGTATAAACCATCTAATTTGAAGTATATGTATGAATAAACATACATTATATCTCACATAGGAATAAATATTTACTTGTATAAGAATAATTCTTGGATAAAAGTATTTATGTTAGAGTAACTATTATCTATGTAAGAAATCACATTTCCTATATTCCACTACATATCAATAAAAATTGTATTCTAAAATCCATGTAATATTAACTTTCATTTATGTAGGATACTTTACTTAACTAATTTTATACACATAATAATAAATTTTTATTTATAAAGACCACATTATAGTAACTCATAACAATGTAAGCTATTGAATCTGTAAAATTATTTAAATATGAGTAATATTTGAATGTTCTTGACTATGTATGAATAATGCAACTATTAAGTAAGGTTTTAAAATTATAATAACATCTTAAAAAATCACCAAGAATGATAATCTAAATATATTATAACAATGAGAAACTCTTTATAAATTAATAAATTACTTCAAAATCACTCAAATTAAATGTATAAATAAAAATTTATTTTATAAGAATGAAAATGTTAGATTTAGTAGTGTATGTTAGAGTACAAAAACTTTTCTAATATTATAATTCATTCATAAAATTATCTTTGATCTATTTCATAATATTTGATAGGATCCAAATAATATATCTATGAAGGGTTTCTATAGCTCCACATAGTCAAAAAGGTATTCTCTTATAGTAAAATATTCTACAGGAAAATGAAAATATTGTTCTCTCTTGATCATCAAGATAAATAGAAATATAGTTGTATGTTGAACAACATTAGAAGATTTATTAGAATTCATTTCTATCCATCCTTACAAATTTTTTATTTAAGAATAAAATATAAAAATTTTCTTTCCCATTGGCCCTGTTGATCTTCATATATTCAATTATAACCATTTATTTGGTGAATTTCTTTATTAGGATCGTCTAATTATTCTTATTGGTTATCATTTACTCTGCTCCATTTTTATTATCTATATTAATATGGAATACCATATATTAATTAAAAAATGCGTAAATGATTTCAATATCCAACAACATAATTAATTTCTCAAGAACATACTTTTTTATATTTTAGTTGATCATTGTTTTTCTTTTAAATATTGGTTTGTGATCTGGATCCAGCAAAACTCAATATGTCTTTTAAGAGGAGTTAATTACTTTATGGTCAATAATATACCATAAAATCATGTATTTTTCAATTCCATAATATTTTCACCAATTTATATATATATTCTTCATATATATCTAATGAAATAATTATACGAAGCATAAAATTATTTCATAGATACATATACTTAAAGTATGTTGTTAGTTACTTTAATTATAGTATTGGTTTTTTTAGTGATGTAGGAATATACTTTTTTCTTCAATAGTACTAAATCTTTAATAGGTTGTTTAAAATTTTTTATTCTAAAAGATTCAAAAAAATTCACTAATCTTATAAAAAACTAGTTTATCATTTTTATGATAACATTCCAAAAACAAAGGCATTGTAAATTCCAAAATGAAAATAAATAATTCCTCTTTAAAAACTCCCCCACTCAAAAAAATTTATATTTCTAGGGTATTTATTATATTTTAACACAATGCACTCCTTCCTTTCACCACCCACTTTTAAAATAAAATTTTCCTTGGTTATATAAATTATAGATCTTCAGATTACTAGAGATTGTTCACCAAATATTATAGGAACTTCTTCATAACACTCTTTGTCCAAAACCAAAATTTATTCTAGTAGGAATAAATTTTCCACTCTTATAAGAGGATCAAAAACTCTTCTTATAGGGGATTTTATTGATCTATATGAAATTTTAAGAGTCATAGTGATTCATTGATCAAACTAATTACCTACTATTCGAATAGTGAGTTTAGAATCATGTTTATGATAGATCTAAGATTTAAAATTCATATTTTTAATTCCATTATTATAAACAAGTAATATATAAAAAATAATTGGGTATTTTATATATAGATGTATTTTTTTTACAAAACTCCAATATAATCCTCAGTTAATAAAATGGTTACAAGATCCTATAATTTTTTTTCATTTGAAAAATACTCTTGAAAAATATTGAACATGGTAGTATTTTGGTAAACGTATACAAAAATGGAATGTTAAATTTTATATTTTTGAATAAATATGAATTATCAAGGAAATATTTATTATTATATATTTACATAAAACTATATAGATATAAAACATGTCAAACCAAAATTTTGACCCCACTAGGTATAATTTCTTATTAGATTATTTTTCTTTCTTTCTTCATCTAACATTTGAATAAATTTTATTTTAAATCTTTTAGGTAAGCTTCATTTATTAATGAATTATAATCCTAGTTTATTACTTATTAAT
This sequence comes from Viscum album, assembly GCA_963277665.1. NCBI lineage: Eukaryota > Viridiplantae > Streptophyta > Magnoliopsida > Santalales > Viscaceae > Viscum > Viscum album. Next base: position 474,152,541 of record OY728157.1, read on the forward strand.
GCTTAATATTTACATCAGTGACCTCTACTTTTCCTTTATAATTTATATTCTCTAGTTCATGCACCTCATTCTTCATTACATGAGTTTGGATCCACTCATTATGGTAACCTCTAAAAAATTATTTCTTCATAAAAAATTTATTGTTCTATAAATCTTCCCCTTTTCTCCGTCCATATATTTCAAAGGTAATTTTTCAAATTATTTCTAGAGGTTATAATTTTGGATTTGTTTTCTTGTTCTATATGATTTATCTTCTCAAACTACAACTCTAGGTTGGTTATTAATTTCATAATTCTTTCTTCAATGTTTTTTCTAGATCATAATAAACTAGCTTATTAATGATAATAAGGACAATTATAGTACTGATACCTAATTAGTACAGTGGGTATTCTTTTTTTTATACCTCCAACATAATTTAGGATTATTCTTTCAACTTTGATGTGATGTCTTAGTCCAGTTTCAACATAATGGTGTCACGAGCCGATAAGCCACATGACATCAGGCATGCCTCCATATATGACAGAGGCTACTGACTAGCAGTAAGGGTCTAATTTCAATCATGGTGAGACTATACCCTCATTATCAGAGTAATATACTAGTAGAAATAAATAATATATAACTAAATGATATATCATATCCAGAAACAATACCAATATCACAAGATGATCCAAACCGGAAACACAGTATCAAAACTGAATAGTAAAAATGCCATTCTAAAATAGGTTTCATGTTTCAATATGAAAAACCTAGTAGAAATAAAGATATTTAATATTCCCAATAGGATGACAAACCATATCCAATTCCCTTATCCATGATCCATCCCAAATCATCCATCTAACATAGGGCATATTCCCTTATCCTATCCTACAACCATAAAATATATTCAAGTACTGATCAGGCAGCCCGAGCATGGTATAAGTAAAACTACGTTCTCCACCACAAACATCATCTATAAAAATAAAGTCAATAACAGTGTATGTAACTGTATTAGTAAGAAAATATAATAAATAAAGTAAACTGTTTACATTTATTTAGTTATCCTTCATTTAATCGAACAACCCACTGGGTTCCCAAGGACACCTGAAGCATAATCACTACTTCTGCCTATGTTGGTGATTAAATCATATCACATAATCAATTAATTTAATGGTCAATTAGACCTATAGTCTAATGGAAAATAATGGGTACAAAACGTCAGGTCAGAACCCCTGTGGGTATTTGGAGCATCGGTCCCTATCCACACCCCATGAGTATTTGAATCATCAGTCCATACCCCATACAATAATATTCATGTGCAAGAAGTTGGGTATATAATTCATTTTCAAGAGCCCTAGTGGGTATTTAGAGTGTTAATCCATGTCCCACACCTCATTCTCAATCAAAATAATATAACAATATATGAAAGTTCAATCAATAATAGCCCTCTATCACATTCCCCATGAACATACCGATCATTACATTAATTAATTAAACAATTAACTAATCAATTCCCAATTTCAACTTCCAATAATTAATTCAATAATTAATAATTATATTTAAAAATTCTATATTCCATAATTAATTGTAAAATTAATCTTTCAAATTTTTAATATCAAAATCCCATAATTAATTCAATAATTAATTTTTCACCAAATACCACAATTTCAATATTCCAATGATTAATTCAACTATTAATTATCCCAAATTTCATAGTCCTTTAATTAATTAATTAAAAAAGTAAATAAATAAATAGGAAATTCAATTTCTAAAATAACCCTATAAATTCTACAATTATATACACTTAATTTAAATAATGAAAATGATATTTTAATAACAGACAACCTAAATCAATTCATTGATAAATTATAACCAATATAAGAATCCCTAATTTGATGTAGATTAATCAAGAACACAAGGAAGAACATCATATTGATCTGAATCCTGCATCCATGATTAAGAAAATAAAGATATAATTAAAATAAATCAATATGTAGAACCAAAAATGGATAAACATCCTTATTTTATTTGGGAATAAGAGGGAGATAGAGAGATCTAAATGGGAAGAAATAACATACTTATGGTTATTCATATCTTCAATATACCATTTTATTCGTAAACAATAGAGGTTGAGAAGGTTTTAAATCTATTTGGGAGCCTCAAAATCATGAAAGAGAGATTAGGGTTGAGTGGGAGTTGAATTAGGGTAAAACTGTGGTCTCTAGACTTTTTTTTGAAAAAATAGATTTATTTAAAACCCACACATAGTTTGTTGGGAAGAGGTGCATAGTTTTCAAAACCGTGCACCTATTTGGGGGGGGGGGGTGGATGATTTCTACTCTTAGGGAGCAGGGTTTCAAAATCCATAAACCAACCCTGAAAAACCACTCTATATAGGGTTTCACGGTTTCTTAGGTCAGGGTGCATGGTTAGGGAAAACCATGCACCAATCATGCACTTCCCTCTTTCAAACAATTTTCTTAAATTTTCACCTAAACACACCACAAAGTAAAATCATAAAAAAATTACTCAATACATGGAAAAATTGTACATAAAAACAATCCCAAGACCTATTTATAAATGTTTTGGATCTTACACTTGAATATAGTAATTGGATAATGGTTATTTTTTTCTATTTGATATCGTTATACCTCGATTAGTTAGAATATTACATAGGTTTAAAAGGTTAAATAAAATTTGGATTGTATGAATAAATGTATACAAACATTAAATAATTTAAACACTACTCAATGTATTTATGTCGGTTTTGAATAAAATTTTTCTTAACAATTTGATTCATTAATTAGAGTACTTTATTCAGAAGGATTTCTTATTGAGAACTTGTGTCTTAATTATAAGTTTTTTTCTAAGTATTATCCTTATATTACGAGTTATTTTATTATATATTCCATTTATTTTTATCTATTTCTACATCATAAATCCCATTATTATATTGATCTATTAGATTTTAAGTTATGGGGCTCAAAACCTTATATAATGTTTCAATTAATAAATTTGAGGTTATACAGTGATGTGTACAATATCTTTGTAAATGTTTAAATATTTTTAAAATTTCATTGAAAATATAACTTTCCTATTATTTGAATCTAGTTATTTAGTTCCTAATAATTGTTGGTAATCTTTTTTTGGTAAAATTACATAAAAAAGTTTATAACTATTCCCATGGATCAAAATTGTTTTCATATAGTTTAATTTATTTTTTTATTTTTATTTAGGTAGTATATAAACCATATCATTATTAAATCATCTACTATTAGACCATATATAAGAAATTGTCTCACAATACTAAAGACTCCCCTAATTAAGGAAATATTTTCATTAAATTTTTATCAAAACCCCAATTTTTTGGGATAAACTTCTAGACCACTAAGAGAACCAAACGTAATATGGGTTTCCAAAAATTGTATAGAGTTGAAGTTATCTAAATCCAGGCCTCTATTAATTTTCAATCCAAATGTTTTCACCATAATTTTCTTATCTAATTGTCTATGATTATTTTCCATATATTTTCATATATTTATCTATATATTTTCTTGACACATCCTTGTAGGAACTCCACTGAAGCCAATAATGAGTTAAAATATGACCACAAAGATTATCTTTAATAGGACATGGGTTAAAGAATAAAACCCAGGGTATAATACCAAAAATAATAGGGAAGGAATTATCCTTTCTAAATGAAATATCATCATCACCAAAATTAATAATATGTATGAGTATGTCAAAAAATAACTAAACTAGAACATCAAGCAAAAAATATAGACAAAATCATAAAGAATCAAATTCAAATACTTCCTACTAGGCTACCATGTATATAACGACCCAAGAGTTTTACACATATTATTACATAAATTATAATGATAAATGTACATTAATAAAGAACAAGGATCTTAATGTCACAATTTCTTTAGAAAATTAGGTTATTAATACATAAAAGTGTGGATAAAATTAAACCTCTTTATTTTAGTCCCCATAATGAACTCGTAAAACCTTTTGAGCTCCTAAAAATTCATGGGATAACCTAGGTAATACATAGAAAAAGGGTGATCTAGAAAAGGGAATATAAATGATGATGAAAAATAACATGTGATTCAAATATATAGCATAATATCATAAAAGATAATTCCTCTGAGCCATCACATAAAATAATAACATAAATAACATGGTATCATAATATCACGATAGTATAAGAAATGTAAAATCAACATACAAACTGATATAAAAACGAGTCAAGTCTAACTACCTAAATAATATCACATAGAGGAGAAAGTCTCATAAAATATTAGGTTTACTCCATAATCCGATATATAATTTCTCATGAAACAAATGATTTAATGTATGCATAAGAGAGTTATCTAGGCACACCCATCATAATATGTTCATGATCTATCTGTGACACATAATCAAAATAATTTATAAATAATAACATAATAATTACCCATGGAAAGAAAATGAGTATCATAATCATGTTTCATATCATAATCTAATGAAATTTCATAATTAAGGCATTTGAAAAATAACCATAAGAAATTTATTATTACCCTATAAAAGGAAGGGAGAATAAAATTGTTATATATGTGGGAGAGATATATAAATAATCTAGAAGCAACCGAAAAAATCATAGGTAATTTTTGGTTATGAAAATACATTTAAAAATATTAAAATCATTCTTGAGGAAAGTTAACTTTTTATACCGAGTAACATCAAATGATGTCATCTTATATAGAAAATAAATTGGCAAGATCACTTTGAACATTTATTGAAGAAAATATTCACTCTATTTTGAAAAGAATTATTTTAAATATAAAATGTTATCAAAAATTAAAGAATACATTTTCTTTGAGAATAAAATTTACAATATAAAAAAGGAAGCTTTAAATCATTTATTGGACATGGGGGCCGGAATGTTCCATTCATGGTGAATATGTTAAAAACAATGAATCCTTTCACATTTTTAAAAAAATGTCAAAAAGTTCCTTGTTTAGAAATTGATTGGAATAATCCTTTTATAATAATTTATAAAAATACAAATAAGTGTAAAAATGAATTTAAAATATCTCTGTAAAACATTTATGAGTTTTTTTAGATAATATATATTTTGAAAAAAATGATTTCTGATTTAATAGAAAAATGAATTCTAATTTTATTAAAAATAATTTTACAATAATATTAAGTAATAAAAGGAGGTTAAGGGTTCCATTACTTGAAAAATTCATGAATAACCAGAGTAGAATAAAATTAAAAGGTTTTATTATACAATGATCAAATATTTTCATTCAATGGAAATTAATGCATAAGTAATCTCGATTGAAAAGATATTGAAACATAAACCCTTACATATTTGGTATGTTTTGAATCATAACATCCCATGAATTATATAAATGAAATTAAACTTAAAATTTCATTAAGTAATTAGGATTCATGATATAATATTTAAGGGGGAATTATATCAACTATTTACGAGAAATTATGTGCATAAAAAGAACATGTGTCTCAAAGAAGATAGTTTTGAGATGAAATAAAGTGAGATTTAATCATTAAAGTCATTATGTATAAAAAATTCAAATACAAAAAAATAGAATTTGAAATAAAATAATAATTAAATAAAAGGTCATTTTATAGAAATTTTTCCATAATAGAAGAAATAATGTATACATATAACCCGATGAATGCAAATTTAGTTAAGAAACCCCTACCTCATGCCTGAAATTTGTTGATAACTATTTAAAATTATTTATAGTGGTTTTAAAGACTTTATTAACTTGTAATATAATAATAATAATATTTATAATATCATATATGATCCCTTTTGTAACATATTATCACCTGTTTATTAGTAATCATTCATTATCACTATTGTTTCAGGTGTTAATTTCCTTATTTTTTATACTTGTTTTATTAGAAAAGTTCAATATCTCCTACATAGAATATAGTTACATAATCTACATAATTATATTAATATTAAAAACATTTTTTTTCATTAGATACATCTCTATAATCATAATTAAATTTTGAATATGAATAATGAATCACATTTCTTTCTAAAAATGGTATCCTTTATATATGTACAAACGATGTTATCATTTATTTAACTGGTGAAAAGGTGAGGAATAAGATTGTATATTAATTTTTTATATCCAATAAAATTTCATATATATACAATTTATTCATTAAATTTATCGTTTATTACCTTCCATGTGAAGCGTTAGTGAAAAATGAATCACATTGCTTTGTGAGGTGGTTTTCCACCATACACACGAATACAACTATAATTTATTCAATGGATAGTAAGGTAAAAAAGTATGTGACATTTTTATTTTAATAAATTATTAATATTTCATTAATATAATATATAAATAGAAAATTAATCCTTATTCCATTCCATTTAATGTGTATGTGAAAAAAAACCACATCACTTCGTGAGGCAGCAATACGTTGTACACATGAGTGAGGTTATTGTATTCCCTATAAAACAGAAATTAATAAGGTTTATGTGAGAATATATATAGAGAATTATAATTATATCAAAAATATAGTATATAAATATTACATAAATCATTATATCTATCCTTGAGAAGTGGTGATGGAAAACATAGTACGTTGGTTTGTGATATGGTAGTCCATCATACATATGATCAATGGTTTTATTTCCTATTTTCGGAGAGGTGGATATGATTTTAGGAAATTAAAAAAAACATATAATTATTTTTAATATAAATATTTTATTATATCATCATGGTTTAATAATATTTGAAGGTGGTGGAAGAAGAAGTAAAATAAAACACTCGTTTAAGGATGTTATCTCTTATACATACGCTTACTTTAGGTTTTCACCAAAAGCCTTTATAAAGTTGATTTTTTATAAAAAAATTGATTATAGTGTTATGGTATTAAATTAAGGAAATTATTTGGGTAGGTATTAGATTAAATAATTGTATTTGAAAGGGTAAATAAGAGTGGAGAGGGGTGGCCTTTTATAAGTGGGGGAGAGGACGCGCTTGGAATTTTTGAAAAGAAAGAATTACAACAATGTTTTTATCATGATATTGGGTTCCTAAATGAAACTTTTTAGAAAAATATAACATATAAGGTCTACATATTTTCATATAACAATAATTATACAAGTTAGTGTCATTTTTTAACCTTATAATTTAATTTTAATTCCTGGTAAACCCATTTTTACCTTACCTACGATAATTTTTTTACTAGTTTCACTATTCATTATGATAAAAAGTTAAGTTGAATTTATTAGATAATTTTAATTATTATGATTCAAAATATTTAATCTATTTTTTAAAATTAAACTCACATAATTGGAAGAATCTAATTTAAAATTAAACCCACATATATGTTGGATAATGGTTTTCCAAAAGAAAAACATTCAAAATATTAATTCTTTTATCAAAATGTAATATAAAATTGATTCTAATAATCTAATTTTGATTAATATATATTATTAAAATAATTTAAATTTTAAAAAACCATTAAAATAACTCGGGGTTAGTGAATTCTTTATTAGAATACAGTTTATAATAAAAAATAGCTTTTTCATTATTCATCAAAAAGTGAAACCTTTCAGAGAAATCTTGAAAATTCACCCTAAGAAAATATTTACTTTTTATCGAAAATTATTTTAATTTTATAAAATAAATTTTATAAAATTGATAAAAAATAATTTTAAAATATGTGCGCAAAGTGCAATGAAACCTCTTTTTAGAAACAACAACTTTCCATAAAATATTTCTTTTTCATTCAAATGATTCTTAGTTTGATTATAATAAATATAAAATAATTGAAGTCTACTGCTCATGATGGTGATTCACTTAACGATGTAGTTCCCATTGTTTCTAATGTGTCGATTGTTGGGAAATATGATATAGGAAAAAGGTTACCAATTGATGTCTCTCTAAAGGAATCTCGTAGTGGCCCCTCTAATACTCAGTCTTCCTTGGTTAAAGAGGTTACTCTAGTTGAGGACACCCATGTATATACCCCTCGATTGATGTCCCCTGATACCTCCTAAGTGAATGTCTCCAATAATAATTATGTAAAAAAACATGTTGATTATTAGTAAGAAATCCAGAAGCTTTTTCATGTATCTGAATTACCTGATAAATGGGGAAATGTTTCAGAGGATTAACAGGAGAATGTGGGAACCCCGATTAGGGTCTCAGGCAGTGGTGGGCACACCTCTTATAATGACATAGTCTTAAGTGTAGAGCCAAAGATTAATCATAGTGAGGGTTTCACCTCTACCCCCTCAAAGAGGAGACCATGGAATGATTATTCTAATGTTCTTAGAAATATGTCTACCATATCGTCATCTAATGTGTCATGGAAAGTGGATACAGATATCTTGAAAATATCCAATTGGGATATGTCTCAATTTAAGTGGGAGACTACGGGTGACTCTGATTATGGAAATTATATATCGTACTATGATCTCTAGACATGTTATTGGTGGCTGAGGGAACTTATATTTGTTTGACCACATCTTCCGCTCTAATGTACATTTTTTTATCTTTTTAATAAATGGTCAGAAGATTTTCTTATGGATGAACTTTTCTGGTAATATAAAATAATTTATTTTATTTTATACATTTGTAAATAATAAAAGTTTCATAATTTGTGTAGTCTTATTCATACATATGAAATGAATGTCTAGGATGTTATGGTAGAATATATGACAGTTCATTTAGATTCAGGGTTGTGCTTTCTACAATCTATGAAATAGATTCAATTTATTTAAAAAAATACATCATAATGTCATAGGGTGTTACATAATTTTATTACATCAATGTTTTATTTCATATACAATATTTAACATGATGTTCATCTTTGAAAATCTCAAGGTGTTACATTTCACCCCCTTAAATAAATCATGTCCTCATAATATAATATTAATATAAGAAATCAATTGTTTGAAATTAAAAAATTTCATTGAGGGAAAACCCAAATCATAAAAGGGATATCAATACTTTCTCTTAAAAAGAGTGAAATAGAAAATATTAAATTCATCACTTAGAGTGGTTTCTACATAGTAGAACATTGGTGGAATGTGAAGATGTGGACATAGAATAAAGGTGTAAATAATTATAGAGAGTGATAGTGATCATTAATCTCAAGATAGTGAATAATCAAGGGAATGTTGAGGACCTAAAAACCACAAATATATGATGAAATAAAATACTATTTATTCATAATATATGAAGGTAATAGAATAATATTTTTGTTTCTATATCATTTTCCTAGAGTTTAGGTATTCTTTTACTATCTTGACTAAGAATTAAGGATATATACATACTTGAAAAGTATAATTTCACCCTTTAAAAAACTTCCACAACAATATCACATTTTTCTACAAATTATGAGTATGAAAAATGGATCTTTAACTCATGACACACTAAAATTAACTTCTAATGAATCATATGTTATATAAAATAAAAAAATCCTCTAATATTTACTAAAACAAAAATAGGTTTCATGATTTTCCCATATATTAATCAATAATACCTAAATAGTAACTCCCAATGTTCAATATATTCCATACTATAGGATTTTATCCCTAAAAATATTCATCTTACATAACCAACAACATAATATCATTCATCCCAAATAATCCTCTACAATACACATAAAGGCTATATGGACTTTTACCTAATAAAACATCTCCTAAAATATCATTAATCAATTAAAAATGGTTTTTCTGAATTAATATTTATTAAGTAAATAATTTAGTGGTAAAAAAATTATACTAAATATTAGATAATGTATTCTAGTGGTAAGTGATTCAACCTTATCATCCATGGGTTGTGGGTTCAAACCCCATGGATTTTCTGAATGCGATAGGTCATCACTCAGCTTATCAGTTTTCATTTTTCTAATATGTGTTATTCATATTTATAATTCACCATGATCCTATAATGTTCTCAAGAATATGATGAATATCCCAAAAAATACATTAATCATTAAATCACATTTTTTTAACTACTAAGGGTTTTTACACATCTCATTCTCTTCCAAAAAATCAATTAATTACATCAATATCAAGCACATCTACGACATTATCTTTTCCTTAACTATGTGTTTTTCTATAGGGTATCACCTTACCATTAAATAAACATTCTAGGTCAATAGTGAAATTAAACATATTCTTGAATGTCCTAAATAGATAACTACGGTATATCAATCCTTACACACACACACACACACACATTTCATGATTCTCATAATTCTTGAATTCCAATACATAATCATTGCAATAATTTTACTTCATTCTGAAACCATTAACTAGGATTAATCATCTTATTCTATAACACCTCATTACTTTCATATGTTTTTTTTCTATTCATCATCATCAAAAAAAACTTTAATCATACAATTTTTTGATATACTTCTTGATTTTATCGCTAGGACATAGATTTACATAATACCAAATGTTCCCACATTTAAAACCTTAAACCATTGATGATTCCCTCAGGAAATTGTTTTTCTCATCTATTACATTAATTAAACTTTTTTCCTTTAGAAAATTAATACTCTATATAATTCTTATCCACACATTAAAATCTCTTAATTTCATTGATACATTCCATTGAGAGATTCTTCCTACATTTTCAACATATACAAAATTGAATCTGTTTTCCTCCACAGTATCCACAATCCAAAATCCCAGTGAAATCAATCATTACATTATTTTTGGGATTAAGAGTGTTGGTGAAGGTGAAATTTATTTATCATATATCATGATAAATGACTATAAATAATCACAATATTCTTCACTTTATTCATCATCCCATTTTGTTTCCCACTAACACATTTTCGATCAAATTCAATGATAACCCAAGAATTTATGGTATCCTCCATTCAATAAAATCATAAAGCATAGTGAATGAAAGAATATTCATAGTTGGAAATAAAATTATCATGGAAAATTAATTATAATAAATTTAAATCATGACACATTCATTTCAATCTATGACACTATAGGTTTAATCTAGGTAATTTAGGACTGTCATTTATTTAAATCCTATATTATGATTTGTAAATAGTTTTTGAATTTTGAAAAAATAATGCCTTGGTGTAACAAACCAGGTGTGCATTTAGGCTTCATTTCATGTACTAGGTAATGCTAATGTCAATCCTGATGAGACTTTTGTATTTATTACAAATAAATACATCTGTATAATAACCATGAAAAATTGTAGTATTTATAAAAAGATGTAATTTATCATACAACAGTCAAACTATATTCCACCAATATTCATTGATATTTTTATTTTTCTTAATCTTATCATTAGTCTTATCCTTAGACATATAACAAGGGGTATCCCTAAGGTTTTCTCATCCTAGCATCAAAAGGATAACCAAAAATTTCCTTGGATAGAAACAGTTATGACCGAATCCTTTTAGACACATTATTACAAGATTTATACATATAACTATCCATTACTAAGATACAAGTATCATAAATCCTAAGTGTATTTGGAATACTATGTTTTTAATAATTAAATGTGCGGAAAAATCAAAACCTCTTTATTTTATTATGCATAACGAGATCCTAAATCCTTTTGAGATCTTAAAACTATATGGGGTAACTAGAGGAATTCATAGACAAAAGGTGTGAGGAAGAAATACCAATAAGGGAATAAACATATTACGAAAATATAACATGGGATTCAAAGATATAACATGATATCACAAAAGATAATTTACATTAGTTTTCACATATAAACCTAAAATAAATAACGTTGTATCATGAGATCATAATATCATAAGGAATTTGGAAAATATATATAACATGTCATGAACATGAGTCAAGGATAACTGTATAGACAATATCACATGGTGGAAAAATTACCATAATAAATTATTTTTACTCTCTATTACCATACAAGATATCTCATGAGACTAAATATTTTACTAATGCATTGGAGCACTATCTAGGTACACCCATAATAACATTTTCATGATCTACGTATTCCAAATAATTTAAATAAATCATATGAAATAAAATAATAACTACCCATGGAAAAAAGTGGGTTGAAAAATCTTACTTCATATCATAATCAAAAGAAATTTCATAATTAATGCATTTTAGAAATGATCATAAGGAATGTAATACCCCATCAAAGGAATAATGAATAAACTATATATATATATATATATCCTAATTTATATGATATAAAAAACATAAAAGTTTATTACCAATGATTAAAATACTTCTAAAAATATTTTAAACATTCTTGAAGAAAATAACCATTTCACTTTGTGTAACATCAATTGATGTCATCAACGTTGGAAAATGATTTGAAAAGATTAATTAGACCGTTTCAAGAAAAAAATAACCATTCCATTTTGATTTTTTTTTAAAATATAAAATTTAATAAATAAATAAATGATTTTTTTATAAATAACCATTGAATCCTTAAAATGAAACTTAAAAACATTGAGTGTCCATTATGGAATAAATTATCCACTCATGATAAATATGTTAAAAACAAATATTCCTTTCAAATTTTTGTATAAAAAGTAAAAAATAAACATTTTTTGGAAAATTAATGGATGATTCCATTAAATTTGTTTTCTTTAAAAATAATATTAAGGGTAAAATGACTTTAAAATAACATATTAAAACATTTATGAAAACTTTTTTAGAAAATGTGAATTTGGAAGAAAAATGTTTTACGACTGAAGATAGAAATGAAGTCAAACTTTATTAAAGAAAAATTATAAATAATTTTAAGTACAAAAGGGAGGAAATTTAAAATATTAATTGAAAAAAATATGAATATAAAAATTATAATCAAATTAATATGATTTATTATAAAATTAAAAAATAATTTACTTTAATAGAAATTCAAGCACAAGTAATCCTAATAAAAAAGGGGCTGGAACATAAACCCTTAACACTTTGGATACTTTTCAATAATAACATTCCATGAATGAGGTATATTAATATTAACATAAAATATAATTATGTAGGAAGGATTAATGATATAATATATAAATGGTAACTATATTTACCATTAAAAATAAATTCGGTGTATAAAATAACTTGTGTCTCAAAGAAGGAAGTTTTGAGACGAAACCCCTGAAAATTTCATATAATTTAAGTGATAGTTAATAAATGAAGTGATTATGTATAGAAGATGTAAATAAAAAAAATAAAAGTGTAAATACAGTCATAAAGGAATAAAAATTCATTTTACACATAATCATGGAATAATATAATTAGCGAAGTAGAAATAGAACGAAATGAATGGTAATTTAGTTAACAAAACCCCTTACCTCGTTATTCCCTTTAGTTGACGGATATTTATTCTAATTTATAGTGGTTTTAAAAATTTTATTAACATATAACTTAATAATATTAATTTTTATAATACTATACACTATCCCCTTCTAACATCTTACACCCATTCGTTAATAATCATTCGTTATTACTGTTGTTTTAGGTGTTAATTTCCTGGTTTTCTCAGGAATGTTTTATCATAAAAGTTCTAGATCATGAAAATAAGATATAGTTAAATCATATAAAAAATTATATTAACATTTTAAATATCATTTTTCCATTAGAAAAATATTTAAAATCATTATTTAATTTTGAACATAGAGAATGAATCACATTGCTTTGTGAAGATGGTGGGTCATATGTTTGCATGAGTGATGTTATAATTTCCTTAATAAGTGAAGAGAAAAGAAGTGTATTTCATATTATTTTATCATAATAAATAACTTTTAATATATATCCCATATATTCTTTAAATTTTCCCCTTATTACTTTCTATGTAAAGTGTTAGTGAAAAATGAATCAGATTGTATTGGAAAGTGGTAGTCCACTGTACACGCGATCAATGTTATCATTTATTCCACAGATTCTGAGGTAAGAAAATATATAATATTTTCTACATAATTAATATAACATATTAGAATAAAATTAGTCTTTGTTAACTTCTATGTAAAGTGTATGTGAAAAAATGAATCACATCGCTTCGCGAGTTGGTAGTCTGCCGTACACATGGGCAAAGTTATGATATTCTAACAGAATGTAAAGTAAGAAGGTGTTTGTGATATTATATTTTCATAATTATAACTATATAATAAATATAATATATAATCATTATATATATCATTATATTTATAATTGAGAAGTAGTTATGGAAAATTAATTACATTGGTTTGTGAGGAGGTAGTTCGCCATATACATGATCAATGGTTTTTTTTCTCATTTGAAATAGGAAATATTGTTTTGGAACATGAAATTAATATAAAAAATATCATTATATATATTATATTAATGTTATTATATCATCATGGTTTAATAATATTTTGTAGGGGTGTAAGAAGAAAAAAAAGATCGGTTAAGGGCATTCACACTTCTTCAGACAACTTCTTTAGGTTTTCACCAAAATCCTTTCAAGGTTGGATTTATGGTAAAATAATATTATTGGATGAGTTAAAGTAAATAATGAGGTTATTTTTCTAGGTAATTGTCAAAAAAATTGTTTTTTTTATTTTTAAAGAGGATTTGAGGGGTGGTATCCTTTTATAAGTGGGAGAGAGGACACTCTTGGAATTTTTAAAAATAAATAATTCCACCCACATTTTTCTCATGAAAAAAAGATAAAAAATAAACTATTTTCATATACATATAAGTGATAAGGTATAAATATGTCCATAAAATAAAAATTATACATGTTTTTGGTCATTTTATCCCTTATAATTTTATTTTACCCCTATGTAAACATGTTTTATCTTAACCACTGTAAATAATTTTCTTACTATTTATTTTGGTAAAAAACCAATTAGAATTTATTATAAAATATAAATTATTTATATTAAAAACATAGAATTAATTATAAAAAAATTAAATATATAAGTGCAATAATTTAATTTAAAATTAAACCCACTAAAGTGTCATGAAAATGGTTTTCTAAAAGAATAATTTTCTAATATTTAAAATGTTCTTAAATCATAATTTAATATAAAATTGACTACAGTAACCTGATTTGTATTAATAAAAATATAAATGAGATAATTTTACTTTTAAAACAACATTAAATTAAAATTGGTATTGTAAATTCATTTAACAAAAATTATTTTTGAATATAAATTTGTATTTTTAACTATTCATCAAAAAATGAAACTTTTTAGGGAAATACAAAAAATTAATCATAATATAATTTTGATATTTTGATGTAAAAAATTGCGTTAATTTATTAAAATTAATGTTACATTAGTGGTAATGATTAAGTTTAAAATATATTCAAAAAGTGTGATGAAACCAACTAAAAAATGCTTTTTAGAAAAATAATTATTTTTATTCAAACTGTTTTTATTTAATCTTCAATCAATAAGAAATAATTACATTTATTTTATCTGTGTGTAAATCATATACTTTTCATAATTTTGTTTTTTATATTCAAACCCCCATATTTACAGTTAGGTTATAATGAATTACTATACTATAATTCATTTTGATCTGGGGTTATGTGTTCTGCAAGATATAAAAGGGATTGAATTTATTAATTAGGGAATATATCATAAATATTTGGGGTATTTAATTCTTTTATAAGCCTAGTTTTTCGTGTCATCTATGATATCAAACATGATTTTTGTCTTTTAAGATATTAGTGTATTACATAATACAAGAACTAATGATTCTCAACACTACCCTTAACTCAATTCTATAACTATAAAAATAAATATATAAAAGAATTAAATACCCAAAATATTGGGGTTTATGTTTTTTAATACAATGTCTATGTTTCTCTTGATTAAAATAACTCATAGAATTATTTTATGGGTATTTATCATATTTTAATCTATTGTGTTAGGTGGTTAAGTGTTTGGTATTTTTCATAAATAAACGTGTGTTCACATAAGACACATAGACACACATATTTTGTTATTTTAAATGTATGTGTATATATTTTTTCTCAAATATATTTTAAATATTCATATCTATCTTAAATCTAACTATACATGTGTTATTGTTTCATCTATTTATATTTTTTATATACATATGTCTATATTTTTTCTCCCTCAGATTATTTTCTCTATCTATAGAATCATAACCTCCATACCCACATGGTAGAATGTATGAGTATCTTCATGAAAACATCAGCTTCATCACAATAGTATGAGTTCAATGATTTCATAGTAGCACATTTCTTATCCACTTATCTTGGGTTTACATGAAAAATTCAACAATGGTTATCACAATAGAATCAATGGAATCATATAAGTGGTATCACCACTTACATCTGTTTAGGTATAGTCCATATCACCGTAATAGGTCCACTCTTATGAGGGTAGCTCATCCAACTTGGTGCTGATCCTCACCAGTATGGAAGAACCCTTATTTCCTCTTCACAATTGTGTATACTTGAGCTCCTCAATTTGAATGATATATTTCTTCTTCCTTAATAATTCATGGTACTACATAACTCTATGTTAACACCTTCCCAAAATTATCACCTACTCACACATGCATAATATCTCCCTCGATCATTCGACTATGCACACACAACTACCCTCCTATAGACCTACGATACTAGTTATAGACACTATTCATGGTAGCATGGTAATATCACTATAGCACATCTTATCTATTGATGATATAATTTTTTTGCCAACATGAGTTAGAATGTTTTATTGTGGGTGTGTATTTGTGAGCTCTACACGATACTACAATACCACTTACTATTTTTCCCTATTTTCACGTCTAATGTTTAACATATTTATTTTCTAAAAATTTAAATATGATCTATTTTTTTACTTTTCAATATTTTATTTTCTAAATTAATATAACAATAATATAAATTGTGTTCATTGTTTTATGATTAATTTTTAATCATGTTTTTTCTATGATAATGTTTTTTAAAATTTTTATGCAATGTTGAAATATTATTTTAATTTATACTTTAGGATTCGTAGAAACATAAAACATATTCATTTAATAATTTTAAATTATTTATTATTTCATAAATTCTTTGTTTTCATTGTTTACAAATTATTATTTTTATTGTTAAATGTTCTCACATTATTTTAAAATATTTATTTCTTGATAAATGTATTTTTTATATTTTTTATATTAATATAAAAGGTATTTATATGTTTTTATTTATTGTCAATTCTCTTGTGATATTCACAGATTTCATTGAAAGAATTTCATATAGTCAGTTCAAACATTTGGATTAATATTTTTTCCAATAAAATAATTAACTTTGTTTGAATTCCTTTAATTTTTATAGAATATGTTTTATCTCTGTGAGATTTCATACTGAATATATTTTTATTATATTTAATCATTCTATTGGTTTATTAGAGTATTTAGCCCAAATATTTTTATTAATATCGGATTGAAAGGATACATGGAATGATATTATTACATATGATGGTGACTCAATACACTCAAATCATAATCAAATGATCTTTTTCCAAACTGTTTCATCTATTAAAAACAACTCAAGGTGGAACAAATCATCTTTAACTTCATTCACCTTGAAGAGAAAAAATCTACCACTAGTGTAATTCCTGAAGAACATTCTTTACATCGTTAAGAATGGATAATTGTAAAGTTATTCCTTCTGTTATACTCATTTGAACAAAAGGTATAACACATAGGATGGGGTTTTAAATTATTTAAAATCTTAGGAGAATTCATTGAGGCCACATGTATTAATTAATTGGAGATTTTTATATCATTCGTGGTTCTATAAGTTTCTAGGAGTCATGGGTTTTAAATTTGGAGTTTGGGAAAAAAGAATCCAGATGCACGATTTTAGTGTATGGTTAATACTAATAATGAAGTAACCTAGAGATATATAACTATTAGTCCTAGTATCATTTTTCAAAATTTGATAATATTTTCTCAAAATATATGGTTCTTCCTAGGTAAACATGCACAATGTTTTTCAAGGGGTTGATTCCACTACACAGTTGGATCATGATTTTTTAAACAGTGTGGCCAAACTGTGTCCCTAGATATGAACTTCTCAAAATTGTAAATTTAGAATAATTAACATGGTAAATTTTTAGCATATTTATCTTCTAATATATTTTATGTCTAACATAACCCCTCCCTAACACTCAATTGAGTTATTTCCTTGGATTCTTGGTGACTTCCCTTCGTTCTTGGTGGATCTATTCATATAGATTCTATTTTTTATTAGATCTCATCTCCCTTTTCTGGACCCCTCCTTTATATTTTTATCATTAATCTGTTGTAACCCAATTAGACTGTGATTTTTGGATCTATAGGGTTTTATGGGGAATTTTTGATATTTTTTATAGATCAGTGATTGTGATGAATAGATCTCCTCATTTCAATTTTATTCTCAAAGGTAACTTGTTTCCTTTCATTGGATAGGTATGTGTCTCTATGTAATGGTTATAAAACAATAATTACTTAATGTTATTGTAAATTACATTGGGTTGGTTTGTGAATTTAATTATTATATTAAAAAATATAAATTTATTTTTTAATTTCTTCTTGGGTATTATTAAGAAGGGGTTCTTAATAGAATTTTATTTAAAAACAATTTATGAACTTTAAGGGTTTCATGAAATTCATTAAAGATAATTTCTATTTTAAAATGGATTTTCAAACATGGGAGTGGTTATTATTTTACCAAAATTATTTATAAAATATTCATTATGTTTTTTTCATTTTTTTTGGAAAATATAGCACATTAGGAACATTGGGTGTGTCAATTTTTGGAAATATGAAAACTTCAGTACATGTGGAACCACTATGGGTTATTATGATCATATATATATACTCTTAAATAATTGGATATTATTATGATTCATGGAATTCCTATATTAGGTTTCTTTTACATGTCAATGTATGCATTCCTATATTATAATTCCCACTTGTGCTTGGTTTTATACTTTATGGTATTGTTTCATGCTTGATTTATCACTTGTTAATCATCTGATGCTTCCATGGATAATCATTTTTATTTCATTATTCCACCTTTCATTAAATTGTTTAAATTTTTAGATATGTTTATATGAAATTCTTTAAATGATTCCAACGTATGTTTTAAAAAACCGCTTTCATTTAAAATTTAATTATAAACATGTTTTGTCTTAAATCTAGACTTAACGATTCTATGGTGACTGAAATTGTATCGATTAAAGGTGGTATCCTACTGAGATCATTCCTCATGACCTATATTTCAATTTGGGAATATGGATATATGATGTTTTAGGACATAGGTAATGGGAAGGGAATCATGTAGTTCACTAGCATATCTTAGATTCTATCTCCTTATCAGTTATATGGGTTAGGATTGTGGTGACAAATGGTCAAATAGAAACTTGGTTTTCAAAATATAGTGTTTTTTTATTTGGGTTTAACATTTTGGATTTAATTTTTATATCTAATTGTTATGTTATCCTTTCTTCTATGTAGTGCCATGTTTTTTTATCTTCTTTATGTTACACTAGAGACATGTTTTTCTTTTTGTGCCGATCTCCACCTTGTAGTCGTCTATCCTGGGTGACGTGTCATGTTGACCTGATTTGGTTCATTAAAAAATGGTATCATAGCCAATACCCATTGAAATGTGTGATGAAATTTCCTAATTTCAGTTCAAGGTATATGGTATAAAGGAGTTATGAATATCAAATTTGGGTATTAAGAGTGGAAATGAGCCTAACCTGGTGACTTCTATGTTTGAAATCTACATACCATTGGTGGTTATGAATTTAAATCAAGCTTAATATTTTATTTTGTGTTCATTTAAATGATCTTTAAATGGGGGTTATTTATATGACCTATTGTTTTCTAATATTTTTTTATCCTATTCATTAAATCCATGTTTTCTTTAAACTATTATTGTTTAAAGGATTTAATATGTATTCATGAAATTAGTTTATGATTTAGATACAAAATTTTATGATAATTTGATGTTGTATTTTGGGTTTATTAGATAATTCATTGAATAAGATATATTCTTAATCTAGGTGAGGAAGTTAGGAATTTGTTTTGGTGAATCCTCTAATATATCCTTTATTAAGGAAAGTAGAAATCTACACAATCAATAATTTGGACCAGGTGGTCATTGGAAACTAGGGATGATTAATAGGTCTTTGATCAAAATTTACAAATGATAATCAAACTATCTTCTATGGTGATAAGGTACCCCCAAGAATCCAAAGGGTGGATCAATCAAATTAATAGGATCTTTCATTTTTTAAAAATACATAGGACTCTAATGTGGAGTATTCCCCTTACATGTTTAAAAGGACTAAGAATAAAATGGTGATACTCCATCATATAAGATAAGTTACATGAAGATCTTTCATAGACTTATATCAAGAAAGTCTTCATCCAAAATTTTATCTTGAAGCATTGTGGGTAGAGGAGAATATTGAATTTTGAACCATAGAGGAAGGGGAGTTCAGTTATGGAGTATGCCACTAATTTCATAGAGTTAGTTCACTTATCACACAACCATGTTTCTAACTAATACATTATATATAAATGGATAGATATGGGTTGAAGGGATTATATTAAATTGATGATGATTTTATTATTCCTTCCAAGTGTTGAGGAGGTGGTTGATAGTGTTACTGTAGCTAAGGTGGTCCTATTTTGGAAAATGGGTATAGGTTTAGCTTAAATTGATTTAAGAGATAACTGGGATGTTTCATCTAACCAGAGAATGAAATGTAAGGGTGCTTAGTTTACACCAGGACTAGTTTCTAGGGATTCTATGGGACATAATCAAGTAGTTCTCTATTACTGTGGGTGACTTGTTCATTCTAAGACTAACTGTACCGAAGCACCTAAAACATGTCATAGTTATGGATACACTAAGTTAATTGATATTTTGGAATTATACTTAGAGATTATTTCATTCATGTATGATCTTTCCAAACCCTTGAAAAATTTTAAGGAAAAAATGTATTAAATATCACGAGTTTCACATGATTACTGTTGACCTTGACGTTGTGTGGGACTTAATAGTTCTTGATATTTATTTCTTCGATCTTATTACTGGTAAGGATTTGATGATTAGTGTTAGATCCTAGGTAAATTGTTTCCGTAAATGATTTTAGTTTCTATTTCCCATTGGGTTCCCTTATGTCTTTCAGGGGGAGTGGAATTAAAGCTTAGGGAGTGAAAGTCTTGTTGTTCCTTATACTTGAACGATCTCATGCCATTGTTTAGAGATTTTTCTCTATTTTTTTGATCAATTACTGAGAATTACACTTCTTTTAGTGGTTAGTATTTACTTAAAGGTCATCCTTAATTATTTTTATGCATTATCACCTTAGATAGATACTTATTTCACTATTAATGTACTCTATAGGGTGATTCCCATATCAATGACATCATATCATGTGGAACCATTTAAGTTAATGGAACTTAATTTTCAACTTATATATCTTTAGTCCAAGGTATATATTCATCATATTATGTCACCTTGGTCTTTTCTAGTTATACTTTAAAATAATGTAGGATAAAGCCTTATAATTTATTTTTATTACTAAATACATAAACAAGTGATGGTTAAGAACAAGTACAACTTTCCTAGGATTAATGATATCTCTTACCAAATCAAAGGATTACAATTTTTTATTATTATTTACCTATAAATGGGGCACCATAAATTAAGAGTCTAAGAGAATGATATACCTAATACAACATTTAAAATCTGGTATGAGTATTTTGAGTTTTAAGTTATTTCTTTAGGTATTAATAATGCTTATATATTATTTATGGCCTTGGTGAACAATATCTTTCATCAATTCATGGAATATTTTGTTTTATTTTTCATGGATTATATTCTAGTGTACTCTAATTCAGAGGAGGAATAAAGGGATCACTTGGATATCATTATTATAATCTTGAATGAATATCCCCAATATGGATTGATTTCTAAATATTAATTTTTTATCCAAGAAGTGATGTTTTTTAGGACACATTATATATAAGATAAGTAGCTTAGTGCATCAAAAACAGATTCAGGTGGTAATTTCATGAGAGAAACCTTGTAATGTGTTTGAAATTCCTATCTTCGTAGGATTAACTGGTTATTACAAGAGGTTTGTTCAACATTTCTACAAGATTTTATATCTTAAGATAGAATTAACCCATTCGGGTTTTAAATATCAATGGAATGATAAATTTCATAGATATTTTTATGAATTAATGGAGATGATGACATAGTCTATATTTATGATACTTATAGATTTGGGTTTGTTCTATGATGTTTTATATGATTCTTTAGGTATGGGATTGGGGTTTGTCTTGATATAAGGAAAACATATAGTGTCCAAGTTATCTCTCTTATTATTCCTTGATGTGATGAAATATATTACCCATGACCTTGAGTTGGTAGCTTTGTTTTACACTCTAACGATTCATACAAATATCTCTTTGGGGAGAGATTTATAGTATACTTCGATCATAAGGACCAAAAATATATTTTTACTTAGAGGTATCTGAACATGAGATATAGAAACCATGTTTTGTTTATTTATAATTTAGTTTTTTATTTTTTATACACAATGTAAAGGGAATGTGGTTGCTGATGCATTTTTTATTGAGTTGCCTACTCAAGACTTAAAGGAATCAATAGAGGAGTGGTCTGTGATGAATTTATTTATTGAGATGAGATTGACAGTGTAAGAGGCTAGTGGAAATGTATTCTTAGATTCTATTAAGGAATATTCATTATTTTATGATTGGATTAATCTCAAATAGGAATGAAATTGATTTCCAAAAATTTAGTAAATTCTATAATGGCGGGGAGACCTTGGGATATTGCTCTCAATCTCCCATTAGTGCTTTATGATTTTGTGGCAGGTTGGTGATTTTGAAATATCTGAGGTAGGAATTGATGGATAGTGGAAAACATTCTTGTTGACCCATTAAACTTGAGACAATTAATATGTATCATGATATGATACATTGGTATTGGTGGCATAGGATGAGGAAACCGATCTCAGATTTCCTTTCACAATGCCTTACTTTCTAGAAAATCTAGGTGAAGCACTAAAATTATATTGGTTTTCTTCATCCCCTAACCATTTCTATATATAAGTGGGATGGGACACCCATGACCTTCATTTTCAATTTACCACGAACTCCCAGTGGTAAGGATGTGATTTGGGTGATCATTGATCAAGATATGAAATAGTCTTATTTTTTAAATAGTAGATAAATGACAATGGTAGAAGAGCTTTGATGCTTGTATATCTGAGAGATTGTGTATATTGATGTAGTTACTTCTATAATTACTTATGAAAGAGAGAATTTGTTTACATCCAGGTTTTATAATGTTTTATAAGAGGAAATGGGTTCCTAGTTGATATTAATCATGGATTATCACCCTCAGATGGATAAAAAGACTGAATGAGCCATTTAAATTATTGAGGATATGCTTCAAGCATTCATGTTTGATAGTTTTGGTTTATGGGAAAATCATATGGCCTTAGAGAATTTTCTATATAAATATTTTAATGCTTAGTTTAAAAGGGTTCATTTCAAAGCATTTTATAAGTGACCATGTATATCTCAATTGTGTTGTTTGGACGTGGGAGAATGATCTTTTTTGGGATGAGCCTTGTTCAAGAGATGATTGAAAAGTTATAGTGGTTTGAAATAGGTAGGAGACAGATCAGATTGGGCATAAATCCAATAAATATCATTATCATCACCCATTGGAGTTTTAGGTTGGTGATCAGTTCTTTCTCAATGATTCACCTTGCTTAGGAAATCATTGATTGGGTAAGCGTGTTAAGTTTTTACTAAGGTTTATTAGACTATTTGATATCATTTAACATCAAGTAATGGTGGAATATCGATTGTAATTTACATACCACCCGATGTTAATTAATAATCCATTTCATGTTTACCAGATGAGGATGCATCAACCAGACCCTTCTAATGTGATTGAATTGGAATATTTTTATCTTGATCCTAACACCTTTGTGGTTGAAAAACCTGTTTAGATTATGGATCTTCCAAATAGTGTACTACACGGTAAAATAATTAATTTGTTATGTATAATGTGGTAGTGTATATGGTATATCCACAATATATGGTAGTAGAAATAATTGATGAACTAACAATGGAATTCTATTTTTGCGAGTCTATAATTGTGAATTCTTTCCTAGGATGGAAATATTTTATGTTGGGATGAATTGTGGTGCAGTCTGGGTCAATGGTATGCCTTAATTTGACCTTGGTATTTCTATTATTATGTTATAATGGTTTTTGGGATTGATCGGTAGAAAATATGGAGTTTTGGAAAAAATTCCAAGAACATGGTTTAGGTTCATTGTTAGTACTAATCAAGTAATAACAATGTGATTTGAAACTATGAGCCCTAGTTGTGTTTTACATGATTTAAGAATGGATCATCAAACTGTTTAAGTCTTCATACAAGCCATGATGGTGTCTGGGATTTGGTCTTGGGGTTGTGTCATGCATTGAGAATGATTTATTAAATATTGTGGTTCTCCCAAGGTAACCATATGACACTTTTTCAAAGGAATGTGGCCACCTATAATAACTCAATATTTTATGATATATTTCTCTTTAAATAAAGTTCATTTCTTCAATAGATTATGATACACAAAAAAAATAATTTTAAATTATGATAAAAAACTATTGAAACGATATTTTGTTAAAATTATATAATTTTTTATAATTTTATTATTATATTAGGTTGAATTTTTAGGATTTTCTAGAAAGATTTATTTTTTCAATGAATAATAACAAATTAATGTTTTTGGAAATTTATCATTTATTTTATTTAAATACAAAATTTTAAAAAGAACCAATAAATTTTGGACTTAAATTTATATATGATACATTTTATTTACAAAAATGTAATTCCACTCGGATCAAAATTTTACATTATTTTGATATATTACAGTTTTTAGGCTTAAAGTCCATTTTTTGGGAAAATCATTTTTCACCAAATTTTTGTCAGTGTAATATTAAATGAATTTTTGAAATTTATAGGAAATTAAATTGATAAAATGGTTTATATAAATGTATTTATAAGGATAAAATTAGATAAATAAGACCCTTTATTTTTTTGTTATTGTGAATTGTCACATCGGTAAATATTTGTCACCCCGATAAGGGTAAAACGAGTAATACATGGTAATTGTTTCTGGAAAAAGCTTTGAAATTTCTCTTAAACATGAAATTATCCTCTTATATGACTACATTTTGACCATTATCAACAATCTTTTTTAAAATACGTCAACTTAGTTCCATTTTTCATTCATAACAATCTTTATATTCTTTTAATAAAATGATAAATACAAAATTTTATTCTCTAAACTTTAATATCCTTAATATTTTGTATGTATAAAAATATATTAATTTATAATTTAAATGTTTATTTGAAATATAAATTAATTTTTGTTTTCATTATATTTTTTTTAAAATTTGAGTTACTTAATAATTACCTTAAATTTTTATGCAACACCAACAAATTATTTATTCAATTAATAAAAAATAAAGAAAATGATTTCAAGAATATTAAAAGTAATACATTTTTGATGAATTATTATTTTTCATGATTTTTTCTGATATATATAATATATTTTATATGTTTTAATTGTTTCTATTTATGTTACATATCAATCTTTATGGCTTTAATGTCAAAGTAAATGAACAGTTCAAAAAAATAAGCATATTTTATTATAACAAAGATTTTTTGAAATGATTTAAAATTTATAAAAATATTATATTCAACCAATTGAATGATATTAGGTTTAAATTATCCAAAATTTTCCTTTTATGGATTAATTTTCATTTTATCATTACATTCTTAAAAACCAAAGATTAAAAAACATTGTTATCATAGTAACCATCAAAATTGTTAGTATGGGGTTAAAACTAAAAAATAAGTGTAAAAAATAATAAATAATTTCCAATATTTTATTTCTTAATATTATTTAAATTAATAATCATCCAATATTCTAAATAATCAAATTGTAACCATTTATCTTGAAAATTAATTTATATTAAATTAATAATATAGGGAATTCCATGAGTTCCCCTCCCCTCACATATAAAAAGAAGCTTTTCTCTTCTCTTACTCATAAATTTTGAGCCTTATATATTATCTATTCCCTAATATAATACCTTTTTTATTATTTTAACACTCTCCACAACTTCTTTTCTTTCAACAATACCTTTATTTGAAGGCATAAGTTGTAAGGAAAAAATGTTTCTCAATGAAAATTCATAACTCTTAACTGAGTAATTTTAATATTATTTATTCTCCTAGATCCAATAAATCTTTTGTGTCCATTCTAAAATAATAAATTAATCATATTCAATATACTAAATTTTTATTATTATGATTCAAAAAACCATTATCCCCCCCGTTTCCATCATATCAAAAGGGAAAACATTACTCATGCATATGGATGACTTACTGTCTTCACGTAGAAGTGTAATTAATTTTTCATCACCAATTTACATGGATGGTTATAAATATATAAATAATGAATATATATGATACTTTTGAAATAATTAATCTTATATAATTATAATATAATATCTACCTTTTAACCTTGTAAAATGATAACATCGCTCGTACGTACGTGTGGACTACCACCTCCACGAAGTGATGTGATCCATTTTTATTTTTTTATTTACATAAATTGTAATAAGGATATATTTAATTATTATATTTAATATAATAATTATTCTAAAAAGTTTATTTTTTACCACTCTTTCATTGCATCCTTTGAAATGTAAAAATATCGTTCCAGAGTACGTCCAACCTACTGTCTCTATGAATGGTGTAATTCATTTTCACCTATTAATTTGTAGGTGGTGTATATACTAATCCTTTTATCAATTCATTAATATTTATTAATTCATGAGGATTAATGTTTCAATTTAAGTTTACTCTTTGAAGAGGTTATAATAAAAAATTTACCAAAGTGGTAAGAATTTATATTAAAATACCATTTTTGGGCTGATCTTATTTTCATTTAAAGAATATTATAATTTTTCCTTCATAAACTCCATTAAATTTTTTATCATGTAGATATTTTTGGAGTTTTCTGATTGTATTAAAAATTTTATTTATTTGGAAACTTTAATCATGAAAATAAAATTTTAAATCAATAACTGATCATATTTCTATTTTGACTATATATATTTTTCTTCCATATATATATTTTAAAAAATTGTTTTAAAAAAGTACTCTTTATTCACTTAAAAGTTTTATTACATAAATTTAATGTTGTATTTTACATTTTAAAAGGCTTGAAAGTAATATTTGTAATGTTTTCTAAATATTTCATTTTCATCTTTCAATACAGAAAGTCAAAAGGAATATTTCCATTTAATATATACAATGTTAATAGATTTTCCAACTGCCATAAATATTATCTAATATTTAGGTTCCACTATAAGTTTTAATGATTTTTCAAAAAAAATCTTTAATCAGATATTATTTTTATATTATTTTCATTTTATTTATTTCCCTAAAAGAATTGATTTTATTACGAAACTAATATTTCTGATGGATCGATGGTCATATTTTATTTTGTATTAATGTTTTGGTGTCTGACTTCCCCTTGAAATGTTAGATTTCTTGTGATCACGGAGGATTACATTTCTATTAAATATCGATGTTACTTGTACTATGGATACGTTTATTTCCTAAACCATAAAAAATTTCTACATTAAATATTTTACATTTAAAGTTATTTTATTGAAAAATAAAATACTGGTATTCAATATTCATTAATAAATATGGAAATTTACTAATAAGAAATATTTTTTATGAGTTAAATTGATCATTAAATATTTGAGGAATACATTAAACATGTAGTGGCTGGTAGGGCATAGTTATAAATATCCCCTAGATACACCAACATTTCTCATTAGATAAACCAGCTAGAGATACCTATTAAATGAGTTTTTTAATGTATACCTACCCATCGAATAAACTATCATAGAATAAGGAAATAATTGTAAATATATCATGATGTATGAGATAATGATTTTCTAAATTAATAATTTCCTTCTTGATAATTTAGTTATTATTATTCATGATATTAATATATTTATATTATTCATGGATGCATTTCTATCACATGTTTTGATTAAATGGAATGTTTTTCATGTATTTAACTTTATATATTTATTATTATGTATTTATTAATGATACCTTCCACTATACACAACCCTTACTTGGAATCTTATATCATCCATTATTTTTTCTCATTTCCCTAGGATTTAAATAAGCATTTTATTAATAATGTCAAGGATACAATAACATTTCATATTCTATGTATTTAATATTACCAATGTAATATAGGAATCTTGTGTGTATCTAGTTATTTAAGACTATAAAAGTGATCTATCCTTGGTGATGTGATCCCTTGTATGTTATTCCAATATAATAAATTAGATACATGATTTGAGTTATTGGAGCTAGGGTTTTTATTTTTGGTATTAAAGAATGTTTTATAGAAACCGTGGGAGCTATATTTTAAATAAACATAACAAATATTAGAATTATAATAATCCCTTAAAATATTTGATAATAGTTACCATTATACCGTTTTTTATTTTATGGGACAACATTCATGATTATTATGATATTAGTATGTGAGATTTTTCGTAATTGTTCCTAACAAAAGAAAGGGTATCAACATCTATAGACAGTGTAGATATTAACCTACTGAGAAATCCAATACAAATATTGTTGGAACTGAGAAGATCATGAAGATAATAGGGAAGATGAATTATGTTATGATAAATAACATTACTTATATATAGGAACCTATTGTACCACAACATGAATCAACTATGTTGGATCACTTAATGTGATAGGAGACTATATTTTAATGGAACTACTAATCCATTTACATTTAAAAAAGTATTAAGTATCTTGAAAGGATATTATTGTATTTAGGATGTAATGAAAAAGAAACAGGATATTCTATAAGTGTATTTAGTGGGGATTCCCATAAATTGTGGTAATTTATCATGTTCCCTAAAAAGGATGAATAAATATAAATAATGGTATGGAGAACATTTAAATTTATATTATTTAAGATATACGTTCCATGAAAATAATGAGCTAACATTGAGATGAATTTCACTACATTAAAGTATAATTAAGATGAATGTGTGATAGAGTATGAGGATAATTTTAAAATGATATTTATGCATGATTTAGACTACATAAATAATTCAGAAAGTAATATTGATCATTTCTTTTATGGGTTTATGTTCAGTATCCAAAAGGTAATAGTTTCTCAAAAAAATTATTCACATGATGATATAATATTCATTTCATTATGAAAAAAATTAATTTTTGATATCCTATATATTAAATTGTAATCACGAGAACAAGTATTTGGTTGAGCACCCAGAAAAAGAAAACACATCAATGAAGATGAAGGGAATAAAGAAATATCTATCATCTAAAAATTATGGAAATAGCCATCTAGAAAAATACTTGGATGGCATGAGAGTTTGTTACAAGTGTAGAGATAAGGGTCATATCGATAATTAATATAAGGAATAAGGATAATTATTATAAAGAAATGAAATAAACCACTTCTATCTAATTATTAAAATTTAAATTGATTATTCATTATTTAAACTAGTACCCAAAGAATCAAGGGAACTTAACAAAGAATAATATAATCGGATAAGGAAAAGAATATAAAATTATTATAAATGAAGTGGAAGGTCCAAGTGATATGGTGAAAGGTACAAATACCATCAACTATAGAAGTGATTTATTTATTCAAGTTATACCCACTATTTTATATCTAATTTTTTTATTAGGGTATAAAATCACCATCTTAATGATTATATTTTGATTTGTATGTGAAACATTTTCATGGTAGGATGCCCCCATCTCAAGTCTATATCTCCTATTGGAAAGAAGTTTGTGGGATTTTTCTTCCTAATTTTTTTATTATTACTATAGTTGAATTAGATGTAATTTTGGAAATGTATTGGATTTAATAGTATATATATCATATCAATTTTTGATAAGAAAATTTACACATAATATTCCAAATAAACCTTTGATAGTATATTAAAGTGATGATGAACCTGGACTCCAAATGGAAATAACTTCCATCATATGGGTTTATATACCTTTTCATGAGTTATATTTTTCTTTTTTATTCAAGGAGAAAATCAACATTGAGTATATTCCTATCATACATGATTTTTTTGATTTATTTCTGGAATGGTTTCCTATTATTCTCCCAAATTGCAAAGTTAAATTTTAAGTAGAAATCATACTCGGTGCTACCAAAATTTTGAAGACTCCATATATAATTACCTCAATTGAGTTACAAGAATTGAAGAGTAAAATCTAGGAAAATATATATTATGGATTCATTTACCCTAATGCTCCACCATAAGGTGCAGTTATTATTTTTTGTTAAGATGAAATATGGTTCATTTCATCTTTTCATTGATTATCATAAATACATAAAAATAATTATTAAGAACAAGTAACCTTTGCCCATTTTAGATGATCAATTTGGTCTATTTAAGGGAGATAAATATTTTTACAAGATTGATCTTTGATCTGGATATTATTAGCAATGTTTTATAAATATGGATATACACAAGATATCATTCGATATGAGGTATTTCCATTAAGAATTTATAGTAATTCCCTTTAGACCTACCAATGCCACTTCTTTATTCAAGGATTTAATGAATAGAGTCTTTATATATTATCCTTATAAGTTTGTGGAATTATTTATATATGATATTATTATATATTCAATGATCAAGTAGTACCCTAAAGAAAATTTGAGAATTTTATGGATGACCCTTTAGTAGGAGAAGTTGTGTGATAAATTTTCCTTGTGGAAATTAGGGATCCAAAAAGCCTCATTATTATGTCATATAATTTAAAGTGAGGATATGTTGGTGGATCCTTCAAATATGGTAGTTATTGATAGGTATATTAAAAAAACCATAATTACTAAGATACATTGTCTTTTAAGATGATTACATACTACTGATGGTTTGAAAGATATTTTTCATGAATATCTAATCGACTCACCTTGTTGACAAAGAAGGGATCTAAGTTCCTATGGATAGATGAATGTGAGATGAATTAAAAATAACTGAAGATAAAACATGTCAAAATACATATTCTTACAATAACTTTTACTATATAATGGTTTTTGATACACTGTGATGTGTCAATAAGGGGACCTGTATACGTCCTTATGCAGAATTATATAGTGATAATATATGCATTTCATCAAATGAAAATTGAAGAGAAAAATTTTATGTCTCATGGTTTTGAGTTGGAAATATAAATTTTTGCATTAAAGATATAAAGGAATTATCTTAATTGTGTATGATTTGATATATATATTCTAATCATAAAAGTGTAATGTATATATTTACGCAGTAATAATTATACAACCACTAGAGAAGACGATTGGAGTTGATCAAAGATTATGACTACTAAATACATTACCAACCTAGGAAAGAAAAAAGGAGTATGATCCTATAAATTGGAAATACCATGATAGTTTTTCCATGATGATCATTAGAATAGTTCTAATAATTATGGATTTACAGAAGTTTAATCATGAAATATCTGGGAAAAGGGAAAGATCTTATCATTCACAAATGAGTTTCCAACCATCAATCCATGAGATGATTCAGAAGGCATAAATGGAAGATTCATAATTAAAGTGGAAGGTGAGTAATGTTCCCTATTTCATCCATGATCATGCTAGAATTACACGGTTCAAAAATTGAGTATGTGGTCCTTCAATATTAGATTTAAAGTAGGAGATATCAAATGAATATCACAAATCATCATTCTTTATTGATATATAGAGATATAAAAGAGTATTTCTTGCGGGACAACATAAAAAATGGATATTTAAGAGTATGTATCTTGATTTATGGTGTTACATAATGTTAAGGCTAAGATATATTTGTTTAATGGGTTATTACAATCATTCAACATACAAAAATTGAAATGGTAAAACATTACCCTAGATCTCACCATCGAAATCCCCAAAAAATATAAGGGAATAATTCTATTTGGGATATAGTCAATAAATTTATGAAATATTAAATTTTATTTCTATTAGATAATATTTAATCCTTAGTCATATTAATCAGTTATAGATTAAGGAAGTTGCGAAGTATCATGGAGTAACATACTCAATCATATCTAGTCTGGATCCGAGGTTTACCTAGATGATTTAGAGAATCCTTAATAATGCAATGGATATAGAGGTGAGTATCAATAATATATATCATCTTTATATATATGATGAGTCTATGAATACCATTAAAAATCTAGAAGACATTTTTTCCCAATTTTTTGTAGATTTAAAAGCAAGTGGGAGTCAGCATATTCATTTGGTATAATATTCTTCTAATATTAGTGTTCACTTAAGCATTTAGATATATACCTATGAATCCTTATATGAAAGGAATAGAAAAAAATACAAATTGTTGGAATGAATTGAGAAAAAGGAACATATTAAGACTTGATCTACCAAAGGGAATGACAATATATATTAGATCCATAGACAATACAAATGAGAATTTTAAATAAGAAGAAAATTTTATACCAGAAATATTTGATGACATATATATTTCAATGTTGGTGAAAATGAATTTCTATAAATATCACCTCATAAAAAGGTTATGACTTTTAGAATTACGGGAAAGATAATCACTAGATATATATCTCCCTTTATAATTCAAGATCATATCAAGATAGTAGGTTATCACATGGAACATCCACCAAATCTGTCTTAATTTCATGATTTGATATTTGTATCTATATTAGAGAAGTACATACTTGATATATCACATATAATGGACTCCATGGTCTTACTAGTAGAGTCATATATATCTTATGAGGAACAAATGGTGGAGATTCGGAATCGTAGAGAGAAGGTGATATGAAAATATACCACTAACCTGTCAAAGTTTTCTGGAGAAATCATAAAATTGTAGAGGCTATATGGAAACATTAGGATGTGATGAGAAATAATTATCCTTTTCTGTTTATATTAGTGTGATTAAATTTTAGGTTATTTTTTTATAAGAAGACAGAATGTAACACACAATTATTTTATGATATATTTATTTTCAAATAAATTTAATTTATTCAATAGCATACAATACACACAACGCCAAATTTAAATGAAAATTGATAAACTATTGATATATTAAAATTTTACAATTATATCATTTTTTTCATCATATCATTATTAGCATAGGTTTAATTTTTGGGATTTTCCTAAAATGATTTATTTTTTTGTGAATAGTGAAAAATATCATTTTTTGTAAAATTGCCTTTTATCTTCATTAAATCAATATATATATATTATAATATTATATTTTTGGTTTAAATTGATTGAAGATAAATTTTATTCACAATTATCTAATACCAATATGATCAGTATTTTATACGATATTAATATAAGTCAATTTTGAGGCTTAAAGTTCATATCTAAAGAATACATGTTTTCAATTTATTTTGTGGGATATTTTTTATATTATACTTTGAAACTTATTGGAATTTAATTCTATAAAATTGATTCCATATTTGGAATCTATATGTTCAAATTAAGTTAATATGACCCTTTTATTTTTATTCATAATGAATATTAACCTTCATAAATATTTTTCACCTTGGTAAGGGTAAAACATGTGAAATATTGTTAAAACAATAGGATATGACTTCAAAATTTCAATAAATTTTGTATTTATAGAATTTTATGAGTATAGTTCGTCATTTATCATAATTTTGTGATAATATGGACACATGGTGTCATTTTTATTTGATAATGAGCTTTATATTTTTTTTTAAAGGATAAATACAAAATATATCTCTCTTGAATTTGATTTCACTAATTGTTTTCAGTAGCAATACAAAGATGATATGTTTGGTTATAAATGTTTATTTTAAATATAAATTAGTTTTTCATCATTATAATTTTGTTAATTTTTTATGGAATAATTACCTTGTATTTTTACACAACACTGTCATATTATTTATACAATTAATATAAAAATAAATTAAATGATATTAAAAATATGAAAAGTAAGAAAATTTGATGATTAATTTTGTCACACAAATATTGTAGTTAAATATTACATATTTGGGTTATGTGAAAGGGTTATATTCAAATTCCAAATTTTTTTTGATGACTTTAAATTTAAAGTAAATGAATAGTTCTAAAAACGACATTAATGATATTTTATAATAATTTTTTTATTAATTGATTTAAATTTTATTAAAATTTTATCATAATAAAATTTAATTTTATATGGTTTAAAATATCATCCATTTCCATTTTTGGTTAATTTTTCTTATATAGTGTCATTTCTGACCCCTAAAGAGTAATTTTTTTACTATGATAATCGTCAAAAGGGTGAATGATGGTTAAAATTTGGAGATAAGGGTAAAAATTGAACCAAAACATGGATAATTTTTATTTTATGAGAATATTTGAACTATAACACATCATATAGTATAAATATGCCAATTTTGAAGCTTTTTAAAATGAAAAATAATTTATATTTAATTAATAATTTTGATAATTTCAAGAGTGACCTGCACTCAGTTATAAAAGGAAACCACTTCTTCTCTCTTCATCACACATCTTGATCCATATATATCATAAAATAAATTCGATAATATCTTCCTAGATTACCTTCCCAATTTTAATAGATCATGGTATTTACAAATGACTATCCTTTCATGGCTTAATATTTAAGCCCAAGAAGGTTTGTCGATGACAATTTATAACTCTAAACCGAGTAATTTTAATTTTATCCCTTCTTAAGCATAAAATAAATCTATGTTATCAATTATAAAATAATAAGTTAATAATCTTATGTATAATTATTTTTTTATTTTATTGATACATTAATCATTATCAGTCTCTTTTCTATCCTATGATAAGCAAGAACATCTCCCATGCATACATACGACTTGTCGTCTCTATGTAGCTGTGTAATTCATTTTTCATTAATATATTATTTTTATGGTTATAAATATGTATCTTGTGAGTATATATTATATTTATTAAATATTTTTTCTATTTTAGTTTTAATGTCACATCTAGATTTTTACCTTGAAATCATCTGAAAAATTATAACATCACTCGTGCTTAAGTGTGGACTACAACCTCCACAATGTGGTGTGATCCATTTTTTTCTTCTGATTTAAATGGAAGGAAACAAGGATATATTTAATGAATATATATGATATGTATGGCATAATAATTATTCTATAAATGTGAATTATTATTCATGATTCTTTTGTTTCATTAGTTAAAAATTGAAAACAACGATCATGTGTACTAATGACCAACTTTATCCATGACGGATGTAATTCATTTCTCTATATCTAAATTTTATGTTTGAATATATATATATATTACTATTGAAATTATATTTACTTTATAAACACAATAAAATTACAAGGATCAGAACTACGAAACCAAAATTATCATGAAAAACAAAACAATGAACACCCAGAAATGTCGATATAAATAATGAATTATTAATAAATAGGTTTTGAAATGATTTAAGTGGACCATATATGATATTATAGGTATTTAAATGAATCTATTATTGCATTATAAATTAAAATTTATTATACATGAGTTTAGATATCTTTTGAATAAAGTCAATCTTGAGGTAAGACATTTCATCTCAATCTCCACACAATTGAGACATATTTTTTATTAGGAACCTATTTATTTTTATGTGATGTGTATGATGAACCATTTATTTATTTGAAAGTAATATATATTTATTAATTATGATTATTTTTTTAATTAATGTTTTCTATTTCAAGCGTTTGTAATTAAAATTTTATCAAAGAGGTAAGAATTTATTTTACAATATCATTTTTTGGATTTATCTTCTTTTCATTTAAGGAGTATTATAATTAAACCTTCATAAAATAAATCTATTTCATTCATAAGATTATGGATATATGAAATCCTTGTTGTTTAGGAGATGTGATTCCCAATTCCTATAATGATTTAGTTATGCTGTCATTAAATTCTTTCACATTGGGTTCACCATTCTTGTTTCCTTCAAAGATATATGATTTCGGATTATTTATTGTGGGGGTTTAAATATTTTTGCACAATTATTCAAACCAATATTACTATTTTCAACATTTTTTGAAACATACAATTATTACCACATCCATAACTTGGTACAAACCTTCATTACAAAGGTAGGAGGTCATTTGGGGATTCAAACCTAATGATTCTTAAGCATTCACATTGGTAAAGAGGATCAGAGGTCAATATTATTACACCCTTTTGAGGGGAATTATTTCATATTCTATGACTCTATTATATGTTTAAGATATGATCTTGAATCTCTTCCAAATCCTAATATGATATTGGTTTCCCTAACAAAATGATTTTGTGTTGAATCATTATATATTTGAAGGGGGTTCAATTATTTATACCATATATATGTATCTAAAGTTCTCCATAAAGTTCTCATTATTTCTTATCAATGGGTAGTTTTGTATATTTTTAATTTGTATTACTATGAACATTGTAGTTTACTTACATCCATTTATGTGATCAATGTTTCTAGGATGGGATTAAACCTTCATGACGAATCCTATATATCCTGTTTATAACTAGAGTCAAAACCCACAAAGTTCATTTGAGTCCAATCTATACAGTTTGACATCATGTAGAAAGAAAATGACTAAGGACACTTAAGAATCATGTATTGAGATCGATACTTAGTAAGGATTCCTAAATATCCATTTTATAATAAGAAAAAGAGTCATCGTAGTTTGATATTCCCTCAACTCACTAATGGGTGATGATAAGTGATTAATTCTTTTGAGCGTTATTTCACAAAGGTTTACCAACATGGGAATGCCTTTGGGACTTACCCTGATGTGGATGCCCTATTTTGGGGAAAATAATATCATATCACTAAATGGGTATTACACACTGTGGTTTCCATGGTTGGGGAAAGTTTATGTTGTGATTGATATGATTGTTAAAAATACCTATGCTCATGTGAGTCATGCTCAGTGTCAGAAAAAAGTGATAAAAATTTATTAGACTCATCGCATATGGATATGGGACTTATGAATTGGGTTGCTCCTAATGAGGTGTTTGATATGGTGGCAAGACCTTAGGAAGGCATCCTATGTATCTTTTGTATAGTCAGAATCATAGTTCTCATAGTTTAAAATGTCCCTAATCAATAGATGTGTTTTAGGTACTTGAGGGATGGTCATGGTTTACACATAAAATGATTTTTGTGTATACGCTCGCTTCGTTCCCACTGATGGATGAAAAAGGATAACATAATTATTGGGGAATTCAGTCCCTTGAGTTAATAATATTTGAGATATGTAGGGAATTACAGTAGGGTGTATTCTTATGAGAAATGACACCTTAGGAAGGCATCCTACATATCTTATTTTGAAAATAATCAAAGTCCTCATAAATCATAAGGTCCTTAACCCATTTATGGGTTTAAGGTACTTGAGGGATGGTCAGGTATTACACATAATAGGATTCTCATTTATAATCTAACATCTTTCTCGCTGATGGATAAAAATGGATAAAAAAATTATAGGATATTTTATTACCATATGTTAAGAATATTTGATATAGATAGGTATTTACACCAAGGAGGTTTCCCATTAGAACTTGTTCCTTTGTGTGGTGTCCTTCGAATCTCATTTGGATATAAAACATATTTCTCTTAGTTCAAAAGAGGTGGATTTTCAAGCATGTATATTGGATAAATTTATCATATCTCGGGGTGTCTTTTTGGCACATTTGACATGTCAGAGGGTCTATTACTTACATGTTTTACATGTCCTGAGTGTATTTCTGACAATGATGGAATGTCCCAGGTTTCTTCGCATGATTGACACAGATATAATGGAGGACCACTGCATCGTATAGTTAATATGTTTGGAGAATTGTAGGATGATTTAGTTGACATGTATGAGGTTCTTTATTAGATCAATGTAGACAAGTATAAGGGTGTCACACGATCAAGTATGGAATATCTAAGGTTATTCACATGTTTGAGGAATACATGTTGAAGGGTGTCATGTGATTAGGGATAACATGATGGAGGGATGCCTTGGGATCTAGTTGACATGTCTGAAGGACTATTTTATGACTCAGATGACATGTCTGAGGGTCTTAATGTGATCAACACAGACATGTACAAGGGTGTTTCATGATCAAGGATGACATGTGAGAGGGATGCTTCATGATATAACTAATTTTTTTAGATAAATTCAAGTGAATTGTATGAAATGTTTGAGGGTCTTCCCGTGATCCATGCAAACACACCCAAGGGTCTCGTGTGATCAAGGATGATATATTAGAGGGATACAACACGATCTTACTACATTTTCTGGAGGACTACACATGATTTTAACGATATATCTAGAGGAATTAGTGAGAAGTGTCTAACATGTCCATGGAACTTCATGTGATCAATTCAAACATGTCAAAGGGTGTCATGTGATCAAGGTTGACATGTTGGATGTTTATCCTGTGATTTGGATAAGCCATGTGAAGCACACGAGGCGTTCACATGAGAATAAATGTATCTATATTTGAAAAAATATACAATATTATTCAGATTTCAATTCAAATATTTTTCAATGTTTTTCGTGAATTGGCATGTTGAGGTTTTGAAATACTAAATTCACATGCAAAAACTCCGTCCCATAATCTAGATGTCATACTCGAACTCTTTTTCTGGATCAATAAGGGGATCATGATAATTGTATATATATTCCATGCAATCCCGTAACTCATTCCTTGAGTTTTACCTAGTATAATGACCTTGAAATTTCAGGGATTTCTACTCCAAGAAGTCTATTCTTTCTTCTGAAACCACGTGGGTGCACCTTTTTATCTCCTCTTTGTTTTTTTATGCAAAGAGAAAAGAAATTACAGGTCTCACCACCTAGGTTCAACGACACCTTTCACGATGTGTGTATCCTAGATATGGTATCATTTCAGTTGAGTTGAGATCATATCAAATGCTTTATTTCAACCTACCATGGATTATCCATGGCATCATATCTATGTATCATAATAGACAATGACTATGAGAACACTCTGACATCACCATATTTATTGGGCCCTCAACTTTTCAAATGGTTTTCTCTTGATCATGTCAACATGTTGAACAGAATTTCTAAGATCATTCCTACATGTATGAGAGTCTTCACAAGACCATGGAACCTATCAAATAGGCTTTCATATGATCAAGGGATAATATTTTATGGCCCTTCATGAGATCAAGTTTTCTTGGTAGAGACTATTCATGAGATCAAGTTGTCATATCAAAGGGTCTTTGTATGATTAGGACTCCATTCGAAGAGGATTTTACCTGATCATGGGAGACTTTTTTGGGTTTATATAAGAGATCATGTTTTCTTATAAAATAATATTTATGAAATCAATTTGTCTTGTTCTAGGCCATTCCTGAGATCAAGTTGGACTGTTAGAGGCCATTTTTTAGATCAAGTTCTCTTATCAGAGGCCATTCATGAGATCAAATCAAATTATCAGAGTCTATTCGTGAGATCAAGTTGGATTTAAATAGGATATTCATGATATCAAAATGGAATGATAAAAGGACTTTTTGTGATCAGGATTCCAATCAAAGAGTCTTTCATTTGATCAATAAAGACTTATCTACGACCCTTTGTGATATCATGTTGGACTGTCAGAGTCCATTCACAAGGTCACGTTGAATTATCATAGGCCATTCATGGGATCAATTTGGATTCTCAAGGGCTATTAAAGAGATCAATTTGGCTGACTAGAGTCCATTCATGAGATTAATATTGAATTTTTAAGGGTGTTCAAAAGATTAACAAGATAATAACATGAGGAGCATAACCCCATCCTCTAAAAAATATCATAAATTTTCTTTGCATGAGTCTTCCACCTTTACCAGCTTTATTGTTTTATTTTTCAAGAAAATGTGACTTTCCCTATTGGTTCATTATGAAGGAGTCACATGATAAATATTTTAACTTACGATAGAATATAATAATTTTCATGGACAGTCATACCACTTGTCTATGGTGTGTTTCATGATCATCGATGAATCTTGTGACAACATGAGAGTATTATCATAAAAGTAACCCCAGTTGATTTTGGATTCATAGGGATGAAACATGATCAAATTTAAATGTATTTGGTATTTTCATGATCACGAAGAACTATCGGTTGACATGTCGCATGATCAGTGGAACTTGTTGGGAAATTTTTTCATGAAAATCGATATCTGTCTAGATGCCCTCACAAGAACATGAGGTATTATTGGATGAATTTTTTTGATCAGATGGACTCATCAAAGGGGTTTCATGTGATTATTATTAGATCACATTGAGAGAATTATTAGACTACATGATGTTTCTATGGTCATGAAATCATGTGTCCTCTTGGGGGTTACATGATCCGACCTATGATCTTTCTATAGCCATGTTTCCCCTTAATTTGTACTAGGAATAAAATATTATAAAATATTATCTTATTTATTTGATATTAGAATTGATAATGATTATTTAATGGGTGTCAAAAAATTAACCACCTCAAGAGAATGATCCTTAGGGACAAGGAATCCTTTCTGAGGAGAGTAAATACCTGCATAAGTATTTAAGGCTTCCTTTGTTCAATGTCATGAGCGACATTTGGTCTTCCAGGTGACTTTTGGTATGTTTTGGGGAATCCTAAAAATATGGGAGTAAGAGATCTACTTATTCCACCAGTAACTCAGACTTATAGAGCTCATGAAACCTTCTATATCATGTGCCTATTTTGGAAGACTACTTCACAAGAACCACTTCCCAAGATCCACTTTGAAAGTCTACATTATGAGAATAGATCATGTGATATTTCCATGTGACTTTTTCATCAAAATGACTTTCTTAATAGATATAATAAATAATTTATGATATTTTATCTGAACCTTAAATTATTTTCTTAGATGTGTAGCTACCTTATAATCTTCACATTATCTTATAGCTTTATCCTGTGGTCAGTTGATCAATACAAAATTTTTATGAAATTCATATGGTTACATGATCACAAGTTTTAAAATAGATCATGCAATTGTAAAATTTTATATGGTTAATTCAATTCATGAGACCTATACTAGGTCATGTGATCATGAATACATATGTGTTTCATGTGATTTTCATTATTCTGTCTAATTTATGAACCTTCATTAACAAGGCTCATTTGTTTATCTAAAATGTAGTTATTATCTTATAAAGATGTCTTCCTGTTCATGTCATCCTTTATGAAAAGAGGCTGAAGAAGTGTTAACTCATCTGAATTCCATTTTTGTAAGTGTAGATAGAAATTTATACCATAATATTAGAGGGTCCTTTGGAGGAGCTCAAGGACCAACTAAGTCATCTTAGGTATATTTTTACCACCATTGGATATGGAATGTTTGACTATACATCTCATCATGATCGGGTTAAGGACGTTATCTCCCTATGAGAGAAAAAGAGAACCCCTGAATTGAGGATATTAGTAGCATGATCTTTGTTTTTGGTCAAATGATGTTGAGATTATTCCTTGAATGAGCTTCCTAATGTATGGTAGAGGAAATGACTCACTAAAAGATGAGAAGTGATAGGAATGTCTAAATTTTTAGATTACTAAATGAAATCATACATATCTAGGAGTAAATATATTGATTGAAGAATGCACTAAAAACATTGGAGAAAACTATATTAGAGAAAAATGGTCTCTTTGACCAGACAAAGATGTCCCAAATTGATGTGGCTTCCAGGGAAGAAGCATTTTTGCAGACTGTAG
Organism: Viscum album; assembly: GCA_963277665.1. Lineage (NCBI taxonomy): Eukaryota > Viridiplantae > Streptophyta > Magnoliopsida > Santalales > Viscaceae > Viscum > Viscum album. Next base: position 474,194,400 of record OY728157.1, read on the forward strand.
AGGAAGAAACTGAGCCTATTGATCATTAATGATAATCTATGGCCTTCTTAGATAAGGAATATGTATGGATAAATTAATCCTCTTATAGTTTGATTTAATGGTCCTATAATTTCATAAACATACATTTATTTCTTAATTCACGGGAGATAATATAGAATGTAGAGATTCCTCCCACTTTTTCACATTATCAACTAATAAATTTTCTAAAATTTACATTTCTTTGTATAGTTTTCTTTTATTCATGATGTTTATAAAATTTAATTGATTTGATATCACCTAGATAGTTAAACATGCCCCTCCATTATATAATAGAAAGTAAACTCAAACATGTAGATTTTAATGGTCGAATCATAAAATATTTCTCTAGAGAACTGCTCCTGAACTCCTACTAACATGATATTACTCATTGATGTATCTACTCTTATTTTCCTATTATAACCTAGTTTAAAAGGATAAATTAGGTAAAAATATTTCCTAGGGGAATAATTCTATAATTTATGTCAAATTTAGTGGACTTAATGAGCATAGATTTCTTTTTTCTAGGGTTTAGTAATGACCCTTACATGGCATTTTACCTTTTTTATTTCCCTATTTTTTCCTATGTTTCAAATGAGGGAAAGATTAGAGGGTGCAGAGCTGTATTTCTCTTGGGATACCCATTTATTGTTTTTTAATGTCACCAGTTTTATTAATTTTTGATTTTATAAGTTCTAAATATTTTATCGATCTCACAATGTGAATATACAGAGAGAAGAGACATGACATTTTCATAAGGTTCCATTTATGGGATTTTAACCGGGTGAGAATTATGTCTCTTCTAATTGGATATTTAAATATTTTCAAACTAGACCAATAATTTGATAATGTTTAGGGTCCTACAGATAAGACCATTTACAACTATTTTTAATATCTTCTATATTGGAACATCAATTGCTATGGTATAGGGTATTCAGACTCAGACCATCTTCAATTATAGTTTTGGATCTTCTAGCTTAGACCCTCACTTTCTAGTAGTGTACCATTCATGAAGTAACATTCTACATACTATTTAATGTCATACATTAAAGATGTATTCCATGATATTTAATTTTATGCTATAAGGACAATATCTATGTAGTTTAAAATCATGTGGTAAGGACGTCCTCCTTGCAGTTTAACATCATGTATTAATGATTAAAAATGTTACACAGTTTAAAGTCATGTTTCCAGAACTTAAGATGATGGTATGTTTAGAGTCTTTCTACCAGGACTCGAGAAGATTTGTAGTTTAGAGTCTTGCTACTAGGATTTGAGATTCCATGCAGTTTAGAGTCAAGATATAACTAACTAAGGTGCTATTTATTTTAGAGTCTTTCTAATGGAACATGATATATTGTTTAGTTTAGAGTCTTGCTTCCAAGACTAGAGATACTTTTTATATTAGAGTCTTGATACCCAGACTTGAGAGTCCATACAATATAGATTCCTACTTCCAATACATGAGATATTTTGTAGTTTAGAGTCCCGCTTCCAGGAATTGATAGCATGATAGGATACCAAACCCACTGTAATAGTTAGAATATGGGTCATATAAATTAGATTTCTAGGATTTTTATCCAATTAATATGGAATGGGGAATACATTATATTGATGTCCCAAACTCCGTAATGTTTTTTGTTCCTCGCTAGTGTTTCTAGGGCTCACGAGGATTGGAGTTCCTTTCTTTTAAGGAAGAGACACCTCTAATTGATGGAATATAGGCCCCTATTCATGATACAAAAGATATTACATGGTCAATTAGAGGCGTCCTTACAATTTTTCATGGGGGATGAAATATTTGGAAGGACTCAAACATTTGGATAATGAAATTGGTTATATAGAAAAGAGCTATCCAAGAAGGGTTCTAGAACCATATGGTAGTTTAGATTTTGGTTGGGAGGATTAGGCTATACACCATGAGGTTTTGAGTCACATACTGTGGGCCATTAAAAGATTTATGAAAAGAATGCCAGATTCTATATTTGATAAAGGGTATAACAAACGATAAAATAACATTTCCGATGTCCAATATACTTGAATAGTCCAGTTATTAGGATTTAAAATCCATATCTAGGAATATTTGAGTTAACTAGAGATGGAACCTATTGGTTACAGGTCAACCATTGGTAATGGATAAAGCCCATATTTGATGTAGTCATGAAAATAAGTTCTTAATTTAATGGGAATCCTCTATGGGACCAAACAATATCTAGGAACAAGATCTTTGATAGGGTACAATTATTTAATGAATACTAGTGGGGTCATTTTGGATTATTCAGCCCATGTTACCTATTTTTTATAGGAATGAACCAGGAAAAAGGGTTAACAAGGTCCACGGGTCTTGAAGAGAAGGATACCAACTCGAGGGACTAGTTGTGTTAGCTTATAAATTAGAGATATGAAGGTGGTTTATGAAAAATATATAATCCATGAAGGGTTTAGGAACCCTAAAAGTTGTTATTCTACCTATTAAACAAATTATCATAATGATGAGATGAAAAAATGATTACTCTAACTTTTTCTGAGACCATGTGATCTAGTGATATTGGATTGGCTCTTACTAGGGCTCAAAAGTTGGCCTTATTAACTTAATGAATGGTTTATTTATAATATAAATTATTCTTAGATAATATAGATTATAATTTTAGAGAGCACAGAAATCAGTTTTTCTCATGTTTCCCTTTGAGGGTTTTTATCATAAAAAATTTTATGGATCATTCACTAGCGGTTTATGGTCTTGTGATTTAGACAATCAAAGGATGATTTTTAAGGTCATACACCATTATCCATAGTGCATGCAGTTTAAGGTCATGATGCACACGGACCTGGTATATGGGGAATGTTAGAAAATATTGTAATCATGGTACCTAGGGTCAAGATGACTCCAATATTCTATTGATAGGGAGATTAAAATGGTGTATATAATGGATCAAGGTTATTATTTCATGAGTATTGATTTGGGAAAATCATGTCAAAAAGGATCAGGAATCACGCTAAGGTGACAATCTCCACTTGGATGACATCATGAATCTTATAGATTAGAAATACCGTAGTGAAGGGATATGTTTCATCTACCTAGTAGTTCTAAACCACTTACATAGATCCTCCTCTAGAATGGTCAATCATAGAGTTCTTCTCTCTTTTCTAGGTGCTATAAATGGTTTGTGGAAACCTAAGGTTCTCAAGAAATAAAGTGTGATTTATAGATTGAGGTTTTTAAAATATGATGTAATCACCCCATAATCTGGTTAACCAGGGTTTAGAACTTATAGTACATTGATAATGAATGATTATGGGTGATTTTATGTAAACTTTAATTATAAGTAGTACATATGTATCTATCAGGAAGTTTAATTTATTTCAACAAGGATGTTTTCCATGCAGTTTAACATCATGTTGTATGGACGTAAGAACCAATGTGAAATTGTAAAAGATATTTTTGGGAGACATTGAACTAGTTGGGGGAATATAAATGTTAGAAAAACAATTTACTTTGGAAAAAATATTATTGATGGGAAGCATTATCCTTGAGCCCTTCTTGCACAAATTTATTTTAGGTGAAACAAATCCCCATGCATATATAACTTATTCACAAGAAGAGAGTGTTTTTATGAATTATTCCTCACTAAATAGAGGTATATTAAATTTTTATGGTTTTGATTCCCTATTTTTATCCATACATATTGTAAGGGCATTAATCATGTCATTATTAACTCCTTTAAAAAGATCCATTTGTGTATATCTGAATCATATAAAGGGGAATGGTTGAGAGTTATGAAACCCTTGGCTATGCCAAAAATGGGGGATCCATGTATCACTACATATACTGTGATGGATGGAATCATTCCACACTTTGTTCTCAAATAGTTCCTTGAATAGTTCTAGACCATACATGGGGGGGGGTTCATTTTTATCATTATATATGTTGTGGATGGACCCATGATTTTAGATCTATGTCTCAATACATATCCTAATGTAATAAGAGTCAATCCATACATAGTTCTTTTATAAAAGTTACCTACACATGTATAACCCATGCATAGGGATGCATACCATTTTTAAATTATAGTATACCTGAGATTGAAAGTCTAGGAATCAATACGTATATTATGGTAATAGTAATCAAAACATACATAGTTATTAAATGGAAACTATCCATCATGTTTTACCCATATGCATAGTGCGATATATTTTCCATTTATATTGTGACTCGACCCATGATTAGAGATATGAACATCATTACATATCCAATAGTAGTAAGATTCAATTCATACATAGTAATTTAATGGAAAAATCTCCACACAGTTCTGAACCACATGATAGTGGGGTGGGGGGTATGTTTATATTGTGGATGGACTGAGTATTTGAAATCTAGGTGTCACTACATTTCCTATGATGATATGAATTATTCCACACATAATTGTTAAATGGAAACTCTCTATATAGGGCTGAACCATATGCATGGGGGGGGGGGGGTTGTTTATATTATTGCTAGTCCTAGTATGGGAGATCTGGGGAATCATTACATATCATATTGTAATAGAAATGAATCCACCCATAGTCTTGAATGGAAAAATATCCACATAGGTTTAACAAATACACAGATGGGGTCGGGGGGAGGGTTCTATTGTTATTGCAGATAGACTAAGGATTTGAGATCCATGTGCCACTATGTATCCTGTGATGATAGGAATTATCCCAAACATATTTAATTAATGGAGAACTCTCTACACAGGTGTAACCCATACATATAGGAGAGATTTTTCATCATTAACACTGTGCCTGGACCCAAGATTGGAAATATGAGTGTCACTACATATCCTAAAGTAATAAGAATAAAGCCACACAATGATCTAGGATAAAGGTTTGCTGGGAGACCATCACCAAAGATAGTGGTCCTCTCGGGGGAGGACCATTTTAATACACAGTTTTCTATCATGCAAGAGACATCAACCATGCAGTTTAACATCATGTGGTAATGAAATTTGGTGTGCCTTTTAATATCCCACATCTAGGACCATGCTAACCCTAATATGAACTAATAAATGTTGATTATACAAGGAATAAATTTCCAAAATTCCAAATCCCATGTGAGATATTTTCCATGTGGGAATCAAGGAGTATATAAAGTTTCTTTAACAACATATATGAAACTAAAATAAAGGACATGAGAATTTTTATCATGTAGTGGTTGCGCCAAGATATTTGATCTATTCATATCTATGTATCTCATTGGAAAATAAATCTTGTCTTATTTAGTTTTGGGATGATTTTAAAATTTAATGAGAGGGGCATCAACCATTCAGTTTAGCATCATGTGGTAAGGATGAAGGTTACCCGACATGAAAAAGAATGCATGAGGCCCTATATAAACACTATCCAGGAATTCAAGAGATGATATACTGAGAGTAATCCCATGTTTGGAACATGAGGCTTTTTTAGGTCACTTCCCAAGGCATCCTATACTTTGTACACAAGGTAAAATTACATTTTAACATTATGTGCTGAAGATTTTTTCATATAGTTTAATGTCTTATGACATGGAAAATATGAGTAATTCTTTTTAGGGTCACATGATAAGGACCTATCCATGTAGTTAACATCATGTGATAAATACGAATAATCTATTTATGTCTTAAGTCATATGACTAGGACCATAAGTTTTTAATCACATGATTTATTTCTTTATAAATATTTCATTTATAGGGGGTATAGTATGCTTTCCATCTTTAGTGATCAGTGAATACGCTCTATTGAGATATACCTTATGGATGGAAAAAGGACCTTCCCATTTTTTTGTTTTGTCTTAGGATATTCTTTTCGTGGTATCATTGCATTTCTGAGAGCCAATAGCAATTATCCCCATAGAAGTGAGTGGAGGTGAACCTTATTTTTAAGGCTCATGTGATCCAATTCTAATGAACTTCAAGGTTGTACAATTTACATAGGCTTTTTTCATCATGAAATTCTATCTCATCCAATTTTTTTTGTGATTCATCAACATTTGAGTGTTCTCCATTGATAGATATTCAGATCAAGAGAAACTAGACATCTGTGGGAAATATTTCCTATGTTCCATATACAAATGAATATGGGGTTTCTTGTGTGGTCGTACACATGGTGGTATGGTGTGAACATAAAGTATGAAGGGCATGTACATCCTGACCTCCATGTCTTTTCGAAGCATCATCTTGTGTATATTTAATAGATTATTATTGAAGGCATATATTTTTTCATTTGACACTGCAGGATAGTTGTATGAATGGTTGGATTTTATGTTTTACTTATGGTATAACTTCTTCATTTTAGAAGAAATTTTTTTGTGGAATTGTTCATCAATATCATGCGAGGGAATCTGAATCTGGCTTAGATATTGGATTTTAAAATTAAAATGATACTATTCATCAAAAATTCTTTGATGTGGTATTGATTCAGTCTATTCAGAAAATAATTCTATAACAGTAAGGATATACATAAAGTATTTTTCCATGGTAAGGGTATATGACCACACAACATCCAACTCCATGAAACAAATGGATTGGAATATTTATCTTTATGTAGAAACTATGGGGGTTGATGGATAATGTTTTCATGAATCTAGAATTCATTAAATTTCATGATGAATTCCACATAGTCTTATATCATTTTTTTCTAGTAGTAACCAAGCCTCTTAATTTTATGGGAGATTCTTTCCCAAGACCGATGAGTGTCATTGGAGCCTATATATATATCTACCATGATGGATAGAATCTCTATTTATGATATGCATCTTAGGTGAATTACATTAAAGGCTCTTTTATAGAGGTATTTTTTCTCATTTGGGTGATCAAAAAGAGTATATTTTGATGCTCGACACAAAGTATGCTCCCTTCTAGCATAGTCTAATTATAGGGTCCCATTTTGGGGATAATAAATTATAGGCTTCATCCATCAAGGGGTGGATATTAGTTCATGACAATCTATGGTAGTGTTGACCCGATTGATGTTCAATATGTCACATATCATGAGATATGTGACTATCCTTTGGTTTATGACACAAAAAACCACTTTATCTGAATTGGGGTCATCCAAGACTATGGCAGCATTAGATAGTGCATCGACATGATCATTTGTTGATCAAGGTACATGATTCAATGTTGTTTCAAAAGGGAATTGTTCCATCAATCCTATAAAATAATCCATGAGAGGGGCCGATTATTCATTCTTGATGGAATATTCCTCACTTGTTTATATGATCACTAACCTATAGTACCCGTTTATTTTTATGTTATATATATACTGATGAAGGGCTAGTTCCAAGCTATTATTGAGGACTCGATATTTTCCTTCTTTATTATTACATCCTTAAGATAGTGAGAATGATTATGTAAAAATTTCTTTGTCTGGGAAAATAAATATAATCCCTAGAACAACCTATTTAAGCTTTAGTTTTTCCAACCTCTTTCAAATAAGAAATCATTAAGAACTATCAAAATACATATCCCATGGTCGAGGAGTATCATGGGAATATAAAAACTCTTCATCTGGAAGATTGGATTCCAATTTTGTACTTTCTGGGGCAACATGTGCAGTAAGAAAATCAGATAGGTCCTTCCCTATAACTACCTTTTATAAAATAAACTAAATATGTAATTTCTATATAATAACCCCCAATCAAGCCAAACACATGGTTATCATAGGGTGGATAAGGATGTATTAGTGTTGGTCAATACGATACAGAATGGACTTTGAGATTCTGCAAGTAATGTCTCATAATTTTAACTATAAATATGAGTGCGAGGAAGTTCTTCTCGATATCAGAATACCAGGTATCCGAACCAATTATTTTTTGACTAAGGCAGTAGAGGCTATTTTCATTCACTTAATTATTTTTCTGTTTTAGCATAACACTAATCGTTCATTCCATGGTGGACACAAATAATATAATAATATTTTCTTATACCAACAGAATCAAGACCCTTGGGTGAAGAATTTACTACATGATGTTTTCATAGGCTTGCTTTTAGTACTCATCCCATCAATAGGTGACTCCATTCGTCTTTAACTTGGAGAAGGGGAGATATTTTCCAGCCTAGTTATCTATGAAATCCCAAATATATGTAATGTACCCTTGGATTCCCCTTAGTTACATGAGACCCCGAGGAGGTGACATTACTAAGATTTCACTATTATTTTATAGGTAGACCTAGATTCCTTGGTGTCTTACCATAAATCTAAGGAATTTCCTTAAAATTACATTAAAAGTGAAATTTAGTGGATTCATCCTCAAACTATATTGATACAAATTCCGGAATATTTCTCGAATATCTATGAGGGGATTACATGGCTCTCAAGATTTGACTACCAGATCATCAACATAACATTATGATATTTATCCCATGAAGGTATTAAAGAAATTATGCATGTCCCATTGGTTTGTAGCACCTGTTTTTTTAATCAAAAGGAAATGACCTGATAGAAAATATCCCCTGAAGTGATTTAAAGGCGGGGGATTCATCATCATTAGGGGCCATATTTTTTTGATTGTAACTTGAATACATATCCATGATGGAAAGGGTATAGATTCTAGTAGTTTTAATGATCAGAAGTTATGTGATCATAAATGGGAAATATTCCTTTGAGAAGTTCCTGTTAAGGTCCCTGAAATTGATGCATATTGATATTCAAGTTCATTTTTTAATAGAAAATATGCTGGAAAGACATCTTTTTGTATTTAGATTCCAATAATTTTTTTTATTTTATCAACTTTTCAACATCCAATTATACATTAGTAGCATGAAACAGGTGAATCCTACTAACCCCCTTCTTGAAACCATGATGATCATCTGGTAAGACTAGGTGATTCAAATCCACATTGGGGTTCAATAATGATATTTATGTATAATTACAAGTGAAAACATATAGATTCTGATTTATAAATGAAATATACATCCCCTTATCTTTGATAGGCATAGTATCACTAATCAATGTAGGCCACAGGTCTACTTATATTCCTATATTCACCTACCTAAGCTCAACAATTGTGATGGAGACACCATCCTTAAATGTGGGAGGTGAGGTTATGATTTCATTCTATTTTTCTTCTATATATGAGTCCATGGATGAATTTTATGACATGGTGGGAAATATGAGAGAGTTTATATCATTTTTTAGGTAATATAATCCATGGGAAGAGTCATTTTTATCCTAAACTATTTGAGTCCTTATAGATAGATTTCCAAGTTGATTATTTTCTTTTATACTACCACCAGGCGAAAGAGGAGCCTAGACATCTAGGATTAATTTTTTTCCTCAAATATGATTATATATGGAACATAATCATTGTTGAACTTACTCTAAGGATTCCCATCGGTGTTCCCCAATCCATTAGGCGATATAAAATATATATCGTTATCCACTATTGGTTATTTTCCCTACCTTATATAGAACCCAACCTCAGCATACATGGCTTCGTAGGACTCAAAGGGGGTACTGTGACCATATATTATGAATGCCTTCCCATTGATTGGGAAATTAAAATATTGAAAAAATTATGAAGGTACCACTACATGTATATGAATCCAATTTTTCCCAATTAGAATACTATTTGTTCTGTATTTCTAGATAACTAAAAACTCATTATTAGCTATGAGATCCCCAAACTAATCATTGAGATTGATCTTGTTGAGAGGCCTTTACCTCTCTTATAGTATCATTTAATTGTTATATATTCTATATATATCCCCCTCACTATATCCCAAACACCGGTGAGTATAAATTAGGATGAGGCTAATCCAAGAACCATCATCAATCAGATCTCTTTTGATGCTGAAATTGTTGAGATTTACTAAAACATACAATTGTATAATATGTCCCTGGATAACTTCTTTCTGAACTTGTTCTATGAATGATATGGTGAAATGGAACTATGACTTCATATTTTCCACATGGTAATCATCAATATTAGTGAATTATATCTCAAGTTATTGTGGGCCTTGTAGGGATTCAATGAGTGCCTCTATCAGTTATTTTGAAAGATATAGATCATATAAGATTGAGTGTTTGTTTGGGAAAACCTCTAGATGTTTTGGAAGGAAGTGCTATTTTTCCCTAGGTCTATGATACCAAAGGTGAGATTTATCCTTATTATGTCACTCGAGAGTTGAGGGGTTTGAGGAGGAAGGGTTTGGTACTTTATTAGAGTTCAAGGGAGTATATTCTACCAATGGCGTGGGTTGTATTGACCATCCCCTTATCTAGGATAATAAGATAATCACACCATTACCCAATGATCATATAAGATAACTGGTCTTGGACAACCACTAGAGGGATATGAGGCATATACCTGTTTTTATTCGGCTTGATGTATTTTTATCCCATGATTATTGGATTCATATATGTTCTACATGGTGATATGACCAAATTATTGTGTTTGACTATGCCCGCACCATCCCCTATATCCTCGATTATGTGTCCTTGGTCTCCAGCTCCCCAGTCAAGTATGGGTAAATCATACTCCAAGGTGTATTCAGCATTGTGGAATGAATTTTTTAAGTGAACTATGTTAGTTTAATAAAAAATAATCTCCTCATCTGATAGGGATTCTGTTTATTAGGGTGATTCTCGTTCTCTGGATATTGATGGAATAAAGTCTTCAAGAGTGAGATCATGTGAGGTAGTTTGATATATCTCTTTCTATTGTTTATTTTATTATATATAATGATTTCATACACCAAAAAAGGTGTATTCAATGTTTCCTACTTAGTTTATATGATCATTATTTGTTTAAAAAGTTTTTATATCGGGGTTGAATGATTTTCATCAACTATATTTTGGGATACCCAGTTATCAAAATTCACTCCATTTTAGGAAAAAACTTTTTTCCATTCATCAAATTCTTCTATTGGAGTGAAAATTACATAAGGAACATATTTTGTGTAATTATCTATAACCAAAAATCATGAATCAACCCTGATTTTAAAGATTTATTTTCATTAAAATAAGTCCTAGATTGTGTGACCCAAACTCACATGGAATGAGAAATAGTCAAGATGATCATTGAGATCTGCCTCATTGGGTATCCAAGGATACGATAGCTTGAGAATGATATTTTTTATGGATTTAAGGAAATAACATGGGACTTTCTCATTTTAAAGTAATATTATTTATTCATATAGTTATAAAATCAACAATTACCCGAATCTCTTTTTTGATTTTGGGTAGGGGAAATTTTGTTGTTTCTGCTGCTCAACAAGAGGTTTTGGATGGTTCAAAGCAAGCCTGGTTACATTAATGGGAATCCATACATGTTTTATGGTAACTATGGAAGTTTATATCTTACCAAGACTTTTTTTTTGTACTGAGGTAATGTGATGAGATTTAGCCTGTGTTTTTAGTGTAATCTTCTAGGTGATGTTCCATTTACACAAACTCAAAAAATCAACCAGGATACTTTATATAGATCAAAGGTGTTTTTATTTAATCTAAAAAAAATTATCATCAAGTTCTAGTAGATTCTCCCTCGAGTGAGGGGTGCTGAGTGAATATGTCAAAACTTTCCATATGGAGATGAAACCAGACACACTCTCATTTTTCATGTTGGTTTCACTTTATAAGGTTGATAAGTGTTGATTTCATTACTTTAGAGTTGAACTGATTTTTTAATCAATTATGAAGGTCTTCCCATCCTATAATGGATCCAACAATATTACTATTATACCAAATAATGTTTGGCCCCTCCAGATTTTAGACAAAACAATTCAACCTTTTCAACTTTTGTAGATCTCGAGGGCCCATAATTAGTCCACAAGGGGTATGAAGTACCTGATATGTTGTTATAGAGTTCTTGTTATGTCATTGGTTGATATGTTAGGAATTATGAAATTGGTTGGGGAATTGTTTCATCTAAGCATTTTGGATATGTATTCTTCTCAGGCTGCATAGGTGTACACCATCCTTCCGTGACTTCCCATTAAGCAGTTGGGGATTGAATATTATTGAGAAGCTCTGGAGGTACCAATTTTTTGACCAACAACCATCAATAAAGAGTGGATGAGGATTGATTATGTAGAAAATTTTCATATCCTACTAATTCTCAATCCATTCTATGAATGAATGATCACCATGACGGGGAAGTAGTTTTCCCCATAATGGAGGAAAGTATTAATCATCCTTAAATTCAACATTTGTATAGATTGGTTTCCTAGATCTAGATCCTAAATGATGTTTAGATTACAATCTTGCAGGTAGATTATCTATCTCTTATTATGTGGATGAGGAATATTCATATCTGTCTGAAGAAGATACCCACTGAGAATATTCTCATGAGTAGTCCCTCATTGATTTGTCTAATATTACATATATCATTCTCAAACAATGCCATATATTCCTCTAAATAATTTATTTTGATTCCTCTGGGTGGTGAGTGGGTTATAGACACACCTTTACTTTTATCCTTGGTGGTGTTCCTCCATATACATGTAAATTCATTATTCGGAGGTTCTAGGTTCAATTCCCTTCTTTGATTTTTCATACGTACTACCTTAGTTGGTGAATCCTTATCACCTACCTCTTGGGGAATGTTGTCTGTATTAAATATCTATACATATGAATCTTTGATCCACATCTTTTTTTATGTTGATGGTGAAAATATTAACTGAGGTATATTGGGAAATTGTATTCATCCCATTAATCTCAATGCAATATGGTGATTCTATACCACATGCCACTCTTTCAATGGTTACATCTAGTTCATTTCTCTGAAACATTTCCATATTAAACAAATTTTGGTTTATGACTTGTATGAGATTTTATTTCATTTTACATACGTTCTTACTATCTTAGTCTATGAATTGTGACCTTAATAGAGTTTCCAGTAATTCTTTCCAAACATTCCCCAAATAGAAAAGGTGTGTATCATGGTGGTGGTAATGGATGGGATGTCAACCATCAATATTTACTTCCCATCATAGATATGGTTAAATTATTCTACGGTAATGATAATGATGAAAATTCACATAGAATTATAGTTTGGAGATGATTTGGGGCAACAATTGGCCCTTTCTAATCGCATTGTTAAGGATTTTATGATTATTGTTGAGGATTTGATGGATCCTGAGATACAAATTGGTATATATATTCCATAACCCTTTGGGATGGGGTTGGTCTAGAACTGCCACTTATTTTCCCATGAAGCATTCAAAGTTTTGTAAACTTGGTTATAGTGATTGATATAAAAATCCCAACAACCCTATGGTATTAGGTTTGTTTGCAACTACTAATGATATATTTGGGATCCTATCTAGGTTTGATTACCCAAGGGTTGGAGGCCGTGCTAAATATTCAACCAACTCTATGTGTTTGGTTTTCTCTTGGACAATTTCTATAGAGGTCTCTATTGTGACCTATTTGATTTGGAATAATTATGTTTGTGTATGAGTTGTATATAATAGCTACATATGATGAGAGTCATTTTCTATGGGAATCTATTGGGTGGTCCAAAAATTTACATTCATTGTCTAGAATGCATTCCCATTTTTCAACAGGTCTAGAATAGGAATCTATTTTCAATCCTCTCCCTCTATTTTTGAAAATTCTACATCTATAATTTGGGGGAGTTTTACTATATTGACTAACTAGATTGTGCATTATCTATTCCTTTTATTTAACCTATGGTAATGACATTACATGATTCCATATCTAGGGAGTTTTTCTATTATGAGTATATAGTGAAGTGAAACTATACATTCTTTCTATATAATTGGATATGAATACCTGAAAAGGCCTTGGAGATTAGTTTCTGAATATATGTAGTGCAATGGAAGCAACCATGTTGTATATTTTCACTATGATTTTTCGGCCTTGGGTCCCAGGCCCTAAAGATAATATCCATATACATTAGATATTAGTGAATGTGTATGGTATAATGTTTAACCTTGTATTCTAGATAAGGTAGGTGTCTATCCTTGTACCATTGATGAGTTTCCCAAATATTGTTTCATAGTTAATGCATTCAATGCTTCTCTACCAAATCTAGGATCTCATAGATGGAGGTGGATATGGGTCAAAACATTTTTGGGTGGTTGTTTTTGGATAAATCTATCCATATATCCCTAATGAACTATTTTTAATCAGATTTATATGCCTTCTCCTAGTTAAACCATAGAGGTGAAGGAACCTGAAACACCCTGATATGGGAGGGGTGAATCAAGGTGTTATCTTTTTATTCAAAAGAGACAAATCTTGTTCCCAAATTAGTAAGAACCAATTAAACCTATCTGAAGTGAATGTGTAGAATGAAAACTACCGCATGTAAATATATCACACCACAATTTTACATGGTTCGCCATTATGGGATAGACTAAGGAGCATACACCGAGAGTGTGTCAGTCATAACTAAATCCACTAATATTCACAAGTGGTGGAATTAAAGAGTTCATAAACAATCACTCTCTTCTAGGAACACTACATTTATAATATTTTGAGGGATAATACACTTCGTCCCTTAGAACACTCCCGCCAACTCCCCCCAACTCACTTATTTGGGTGAAGTCTTACTTAGTTTATTGATAAAAAGTTCAATTCAATATATTTGCATTAAAATATTTTTTCCTATCTAGAACAAGACTCTTATTACACATTAGGTATGAGTTTATTCACATTAAAAACCCAATTCAATGAAAATATGATATTCAAAATTAACTTTTTAGAATCTCCTCCACAAATCTCACTCCCTTCATGAGGCACCCTACCTTCATGGAACAAACTATCTTCCTGAAGATCACTGATTCAATGCAGAATAATCCATCAACATGAATCACCCTTTACTAATAATCATTAACATCAACAAATTCATAACTCGTATTTTCACGATGCTCAAGCTTGATTATAAATCTAGATTCATGGATCTTCCCTAGCTTCGCAAAATCAGAGCAATTCTGTATTTTCCTTGAATAATTTCATCTAAAACAAAGAGGGGTAGCCTTATATTTATTGACATGGAACTCTATGATTCTCCACCACCTCAAATTAATTTTTTTGTATCTTCCAAAAATATTTTCATGGAATTACTTCCTTCACAATGCTCCACTCATATTTTAAATAGTCACAAAGATCACCATCAACACATCACACAGTTGTGATGGTCAACTTCTCAATCATAGATATCACCATCTACATTCATGATGCTCTATATCTTCTGGAAAACAATCTTAGTATTCATGAACAAAATGCATTTACCATATTTATAAAGCTTGGATTCCATTAAACAACCCTTTATGATGCTAGCCATTTTAATGTATTTTTTTCCTTAAAATTTTTGAAAACACTAAAAAACACCCCCACCTTTAATAAAATTTTCATCTTATACTAAAATATAACTTGTATTTAAAACTCCCTGATAAACTTAGTGTGTATCGAAAGAAAACACAAACAAAACCCCATTTCCAAAAAATAATAGCCTCAGTTATAATAAGGGGTTTCTTCTCTAGGTATCCTACAGAAAACGATGAAGTGTTGCTAATAGTTCATGGGGCGCATTATATGGTTAAACCCAAATTTTCAAGCACACGCCCATACAAAGGTGTTTGGGTTTGGAGAACATCTCTATATGATGGTGTCTATGAAGGGAGATGATTTCCTTTCCGGAGGGAGATATCAATGAGTGGAGGTTGACCACGATGGATGTCAAGAGTAGAGTCTCTACAATCTATCTCTACAATAGTATGATGTGGACTATCAAATTAATGATCACCTTCTACTTTTTTTAAGAGTCAATGAACCCTTGAGGTGTTTTTATAAGTTTCAAACATCCTCAAGGACACTAGCATTGAGATGATCAGGGATAGAAGACTCAATCTGTATTAGGGATAAAATATTCCAACCTGACTTTTGGGGTTGAGTAGGGATATGAGCTTTCTCCATGATGGTTTCTGGAATATATTGATAACTGTTTGGTTATGCCAGTAAATGAGTCGTCTTCTAATAATATGCTGATGTATTTTGATGATCCTATATATTATCGGTAGGAATATAATCCTACCAATGGGTGGTTTCTGGAATATGTAGATCAATCATGGATGAAGAGGGTGTGTGAGTTTAATTAAAACAAGGATTACCCATCATAAAAGGTTGATGAACATCCATAATGAGAGAAGACATATGAGACTCTTCCTTTATATCCAATTAAGGATAATGATTCATTCATTCATCGATAGAAGAAGGGATATGAGAATAAATTTCTTGTGCCACTAGAATATTCTAAGTAGCTTCCTTGGTAGAGATATGAGCCAAATATTAGGTGGTTTCCATATTTTCCCAAAAAATCTTGTTTGAGTGGGGATAAGATCCCAATCCTATGCCTTCAAATTATGTCACAAGGCATTTTTTTAATAAGAATATGTGTCTGTCCTAATGTATGTGCCAAACTAACTTGATGGGACATAGTTGTAATGAGGATATGAGCTTGATCCTATTCCTTTGGAGTATTCCACTAATATTTTTTAAAGTAATATGAACCTATCATAATTCTTATTCCAAAATTATTTGGTGATCCCTAGTTATAATGGTAATATGATCCTAGTCTAGTAACTCATCCTTTACCAAAATATGATGATAATCCTCTAGGATATTAGATATAGTGTTTTCTTTCTATAGAGTATCCCCCTTTCATACTAACCATATTGATGTGTTTCTCTAGATATCAAGAGTAGAATATATATATATATCCATTTATTTTCCCCAGTTCTAGAATATATTGTTGGAGCTCTTTAGTTTTTACTAGAATGTAGTTACACGATTGAAAAGTTTGTGTATGAATGCATACCGAAAGATTATTGGTCTCCAATATAAAATAAATGATGTCTTCAATTGAAGTGGGGATATAATACCACTCCTGTCCTTTATATTCCATCGAAATATGAATATGGGATTTATACATCTGTATGGGGATATATGTAAGCCCTATGATTACTATAGGATTATGTGTGCAGATTTGATATGAGTGAGTAGGAATATACTCCTAGCCACTTGATACTGAAAAAATATTACAATAGTATTCATCAGTGGAAGAAATGATACGAAATCACTCCCATTTATCCACATCCTTCCCCTCATAGTGATCCCCTATTGGTACCCATGCATGAATGTCTAGGGTAATAATTTGTCATGTGGTTCCCTCAACAGGTGAATAAGGGGAACTGGTGGGATAACACTACTGAAGGTGGTTTATAGGAGCCTTCCTAGGTAGCTCCTGATCTAGGATGTATCCATATTTGACTCATTGACTATCCTTCCTAATATTTGGAATGTTCTTATTATTTCTCTCAAGGGATAAGCTTTTGAAGTGATTGGTGGGGGAGAATGGTGCTACTAGTTTCATTACAGCTTTCCCTGAATGAGATGGATTTTATAGCTTCAACATATTGAGTCTTTTATGTGCATCCTTGATGACTAGGATTGTACCATGTCAATGGTATTATCAAACCACCTCATTCAACACTCAATGTTGGAGGTGTCAGGGTTTTGAGGTTGTTTTTTAACCTAAATTGTTTGCTGATATGGTCAAGGTTCAAGAACATTCACTTAATTAAGGTAGGATATCATGTTAGGTTGTTTGTGAGAGTTGGTTATATTTTTCTAATGATCATAAGGAACAAGTTCACTAATTAGTCCACTATTTCAAGTAAGAAACATTGTTAATCAGCTATGAAAAGGTAAAATAATTGTCATTTTTTCTTCCCTATTTTTTCATTTTAATCTCATGTAATTTTCATGTTGATAATGGACTTATTTTATGGGAACCCTGATTTCAAATTATTTCTCATTGGAATACCATTTTCATTTTTGTATGAGATGCAAAAACATAGGATGATATATGGTCTGCTAATTTTTTTTAGTATTTTAGAGATTATTTTTAGTTCACCATTTTTGTTTCCATCAAAATATTATGGATATATTATTCCCTTAGGATTTATGAGAGATGATTTTCAAGGGATATAATGATTTATCAATTTTATCATTACATTATTTCACATCGGGCCATTCTTATTTCATTAAGATAGATATGATTCTGAAGATTGACTTTTGGTGGTTGATGTATGGTTGAAAAATAATTCCCATCTATTTTACAATTTTCAACAATCATAAAAACTATGAATGGATCCCATATCCAAAACTTTGTAAAAACCTTATTTTCAAAGGAAGGTGGTCATTTGGGGATTCAATACCAATGAAACATAATAACTCACATTGGTTGAGAATATGATAGTCTGGTCTCATTTTACCCTTTTTAAGGGACTTAGTTTCTATTTTGGGACACTCTTATAGTTTTAAGAGATGTTCATGAATATATTCCATGTCCTGATATGAGACTGTTTACCCTAAAAAAATTATTAGGTATTGAATCATTCTATCTAAAAATGGGGGTATGAGACTATCGGTATATATATAATATTCTACATTTGTATTACATTATTTCATTGAAAGGGGTAGTTGTGTTTATTTTGAATCTGTATGATTAGGCACCCAAATGTTTACTACCATCAAATATTGAAATTGGTGTTTCTAGGATGGGATTGAACCTTCATGAAGAATACATTGTATCATATTTATAATATAATTCAAAACCCACATATTTTGTTTTAATTCCATGCCGTGTAGTTTAATGTCATGCAGAAAGAAAATATATGCAGTCACATAGGCATTGAGTATTAATCTCAAGACTGAGGAATAAATCCTAGGTATCTTTATTATAATAGGAATTAGAGTCATCATAATTCGATCTTCCCTCAACACATTGATGAGCAGTGTTAGGTTATCAACACTCAAGAGGGTTACTATCCCCAAGTTTTTTCAATACAGGAATACCCTTAAGGATTACCTCCACATGGATTCCATTGTATGGGGAAAATCATATAATGTCAATAAATGGGGATTACATAGTGAGGCTACCGTAGCTTGGGAAAATTAGTGTTGGGAGTGATATGATCATTGATAGTCACTAATCCCATGTGATTCAATCTTGGAATGAGAAATAAGGCATATAAATTAATCATACTCATTGCCTATTAATATGAGACTTATTCACTGAGGAAGCACTAATGGGGTGTTTAATACATATATCAGAGCCTATGAAGGTGTCCAATGCTTCCTTCTTATAGAATTACTAAGATTCCCCAAAGTTAAAAATTTCCCTAACCCACTTATTGGTTTGAGGTACCTATGGTTATGGTTGGGTCTTACATATAAAAGAACAAAAAAGTATAAGCCCAATTATCACCTGCCAATACAAGAGGAAGGAAGGTAGACTTATAGGACAATTTCATACCATGAGTAAAGAATATTTGAGACATAGAAGGACTTACACCAGGGGGGATAGCAATTGCCCCTTGGGCCTTTGGAAGAAATCCTACATGTCCTGTTTGGTTAGAAATCAGAGACATTATTGTTTAAAATTTCCCTAACCCATTGATAGGTTTAAGGTAATTGAGGGCATGGATAGATATTATAAATAAATTGATTCTTATTTGTAAACACACTTCCTTTACCCAAACTAGTGACAACATCAAGGTAACAACAATATCCTTCCTCGACTTCGGTGGCGAGTTCTTCTGTGCGGCGGGATCACAGATCATCAACCCATGTGGTGAAGCTTCTCCTCAGGTGAAAATATCCTCCCCAAAACATGGATTCAGTAGTAAAAGAGGGTCTCTGACTGAAAATGGTGATGGATTCCATATTTTTGGTGACCTCGGCTTGACCTTCTTCAAACCAGAGGATTCATGTGGCTTCAGATTGGTCTAGATGCAGCATGGAAGGTGAGGGGGTTTTGTTTCTTCTTCTTCACAGAAACTAGAACCAGTGATCCTAGTCTTCTCTTATCATGGTTCGTGATTGTTGCAGCTGGACCTCCTATTCTACATATACAGTGGTAGAAAATTGATCCTCTAGTTGTGGCTTCAGATTCATATCAGTGAAAAGCATTGGAAATCTGGAGACGAAGAATGGTCTCAGTTGTGAAATAGTTGCATATCTGATTTAATTTATTGATGAATTTGTGTGTAGTGGTGATGTGGGAAAGAGAGAAGAAGTAGGGATGATACATGTCTTAGATGGGATAAATTGTGAGACCATGAGTATAGATGAGACAAGGAAGAGGGAATGAAATGGTTTCATGAGTTATAGTAGAAGAGGTGGAAACTGGTGGAAAGGAATCAGTCGGTGTGATAAGAGACCAATGAGAGAGTGCGTGTGAAACCGATAGTGAATGGTTGAAAGTTTTAGTGTGTCTCAATGGAATAGGAGGAGATGAATGGCGGCACCGATGAAAAATGGTGCCACCAATAGAGAGGAGTAAGGAGGGTGAGACTGATGCTGATGGAATGTGAAACCGAACCTGACGTGCATCGATATCAGTCTCATAAAAACCTATTGACATCATTAGAACTGATCAGGCATATTGGTATCGATGACACCAATTCCTTAAAATTAAATTGATAGGATATCAGTGAGTTTTGAGACACCGATGGGTGGTTAGTGAGACGTCTCACCAATATTGAAAAATAGGTATTGAACTATCGGTAGGCGGACTTCAAAAAATGAAAAATGTAAATAAAAAGATTATCAAATTAAATAAAACTTCAATTAATTAAAAAAAATGAAAACTAACTAATCTAATAAATAATAAATAGGTAAATTAAATTAAAAACTAATTATGTTACTAATCAAACTAATTAAAACAACTAAAAAATGGATTAAGAATTGAAATAAAATAATAAATTTTAAAGGGTTAACTAAATTTATATATTTAAAATAGAAACTAATATTGATTAAATAAAGTTTACATAAATTAAGAAAAAAAATCCTTAATGGTTTTGACATAAAGTAATTATTAATTAAACTAAATTAGATTAAATTTTGACATATATGGTGTGGGTCGGATTTACCGGTGAAATGATTCACTGATAGAAGAGAAAATGGTGTGTTAGTGACTTAAAAAAGGAAATGTATAAAATCAGTCACCAACAACCAAATAACTAAAAATTTAATCTGCAAACATGAAATCAAAACATTAATGTTTTTTAAAAACACTAAATTCATTAATTAAATAGCAAAACTAATACTTAAAATTTATAAAAAATTATTTTATTAAGTTAGACTAAAATTGTTAGATTATATTAATTGATATAATATTTAAATTAATAAAGTTAAGTTATTTTAATAAATCTAAATTAAAACCTATAATATTAAATTTATGTCTAAGTTAAATAATAAACAAAAAATATGATTGAATGATTATTTAATAAATGTTTCAATTTATTAAAAAGTTTATAAAATTAAATTTAACAATACTAATTAAGAAATAATAATATTAGATAAGTTAGTTAGAATAAATTAATTATTTTAAAGACTAAAAAACATAATTTGTTATAAAAGTTGATTAATTAATTAATTTATTTATAAAAATATAATTTTTTTATTATTTACTAAAAAGTGTAAAAATAATTAATTAAATATCTAAAAAATAATAAAAATGATGTGGAAAACAGTGTCAATTTAGATCCACATCAATTTCCATTGGAACTCGGGGATTTTGAAGGCATCCTACATAACATGTTCAGATAGGAATTAGAGTCCTTATACTTAAAAGGAGATGGATACCCATGTGTGTCTACTGGACATGGTTATGATGTTTGGTGGTGTCTTCTCGACACACTTGACATGTCATAGGGTCTATTACTTACATGGTTAGCATGTAATTAGTGTCTATTTGACAAGGCTCATATGTCCTAGGGTTGTTTACATGACTTAGTTAGATATATTGGAGGTCTACCACATGATCCGGTTCACACGTATGTAGAAATGACACATGAATCGATTGGAATTGTTGAGGGTATTTTTGTGATCAATGTAGACACATCCAAGGGTATCACGTGATTAAGACTAACATGTTAAAAATTATCCTCATGATTAGGGTAGACATATCCAAGGGTGTCACATTATTAGGTTTTAAATGACGGATGGCTGCCGCATGATCTATATGACATGTCTGGAAGAGTATTGCATGGCTTAGATGAGATGTCCATGGGTCTTCATGTGATCAAAACAGAAACGTCTAGGGGTGTCTCGTTTCCATGTTTGAAAATTTGTAGGGATTTTTCATGACCTAATTGACATGTATGGAGGACTAAAAATGAATTAGCTAACATGTTTGGGGGTCTTTGCGGGATCAACATAGACACATACAATGGTGTCGTATGATCAAGGATGATATATCAGAGGGTTGCTGCCTGATCTGACTAACATATCTAGAGCACTTCATATGTCTTGGTTGATATGACTAAGGACCTATTCATGAATTGGATAAAATGTTCATAGGACATCACATGATTATCATAGATACATCTAAGGGTTTAATGTGATCAATGATGTCATATCAGGAGTTTGTATCACGATAAAGATTGGTCATGATAAGTGCATAATGCATTCTCATGAAAATAAATATTTCTATATTCATGTAGAACTCTCATCCTTTTATCCTTTATTAAATTTATTCCATAATTTTCATTAATAATTAGCATGCTGAGGTTTCATGAAATGAATTCAACATGTGGAAACACCTTCGCATAATCTGATTGGAATGCTATAAGTTCTTCATGGGATCAATGGTGTGATCATGAAAAGAATATATACATGGTTCATAATCCCATAAGTTATTCTTTGTGTTTTACCTGGTGGATGACCCTTTCAATTTTGTGGATTTTCACTCTGAGAATTATTCTCTCACTTCTGTGCTCTAGTGGGTGTTCTTTTGTATCTCATCTATTTTTTTATATTGAGGATGATGAATTTATAGACCTCGCCATACTATTTCTATTTCTCTTTCATAGAATATATATTTTCGATATGGTATAGATTCAATGGAGTGGAGATAACATCATGTTCTTCACATGAACCTGTCATGGGTCATCTGTGTCATCATCTCTGTGTCACATGATAAACAATGACCACAATAAAACTCCACTATCACCATATGTATTAGACTCTCAACTTGTAAAAGGGATTTTTGTGATCATGTCTAAAGGTCCAAGAAAATTTCAAGATAATTATAACATTTATAATAGTTTTTTTGTGACCAAGATTCCTTTCAAAGAGGAAATGACATGATAATGGGAGACTTATCTATGAACCTTCACAAGATCAAGATGGAATACTGGTGGCTATTTGTGAGATCAAGTCGATATTTCAAAGGGTTTTCATAAGATCAAGACTCCTATTTAATAGGCTTCCACATGATCAAGGGATACTTGTATTGGGCCCTATGTGAGATCATGTTGAATTTTAAAAGGTCATTCATGAGATCAAGTTGGCCTGTTTGAGTCCATTTTTGAGATCAAGTTAGCTTGTCATAGGCTATTCGTGATATCATTTTGGCTTTTTAGAGGCCATTCTCGAGATCATGTTGGATTGACAGAGTCTATTCATGAGTTAATGAATGTATATTATAGGGTATTCAAAAGATCATGATGCATATCAAAGAGTCTTTCATAGGATCAAGGGAGACTTGTCTTGGGCCCTCTATGAGATAAATTTAGATTATTTGTTGCCATTCAAAAATTCTAGTTGGCTTGTTAGAGGACATTAATGAGATCAATCTAGTGATGTTAATAATTTATTAATAACTTTTATTCTACACCCTTTAGTAAATTTCATGTGAAAGTGCATAATTTGTGTGAAATACCTATGTTTTAATACTAAATATAATTTTGAGCATCATTTGAGTTAATACATATTCGAGTTAGTTAACTATTTTAATAATAACTATAACCATAATTATAAATTTTTTGTTATTATTGTTTTTAGGGTTCCTAATTAAGTTTTATAAAAATTATTCAACTAGATATGGGGTGAATCCAGCCATATAAAGGGTGATATAGACCACATAAGAAGGCACACCAAATGGTGTTAAAAACTTGACCAGCCATTAAGATAGAATTTCTAAGATCAATAAAGAAGTAAAAATTTGGTTATTCTCCACCATAATTCATGGTAAAATATATTTTAACATGTATAAAAATATTAATGCCAAACTCAACCAATATGTGGACTGATTGATCCATGAAAGTCCATCACACCATTCTATCAGGGAATTAAAAACAAACCACATTCCTTGATTTTTATTCAAATAAAATTGACCAATTTATGATTAATTATGTGATGTGAAATAAATGATTTATTAAATAAACTTTATAGAAAACTTGGATCATATTATATGGTATATTCTGGTCAAAAAACCCATTCAAATTATGGCCTTTGAAAACGTCTGGATGAAAATGGACAGAAGCACACTATTAAGTATTGTAGCCATAATATTCACTCCAAAATTCCAAAAGACGCCATATTATGAGTTTGAACATTCCAAATTCATATATTTAAATTTTAAGATGATTATATCTTTATATTCTACTTTCTGAGGGTTCATATTAGTGAGACAACTTGAGGGGAAGATTAGGAATACAAACAGTCCACCACTTTGGGCTATAAATACATCCCTCATCTTCTTCTTACACAAGGTTGACATTTAAAATATTAGGAGGATAGTTTCTCATGCCCATAGACTTTCCAAAGGCTAGGGAGGACTTTAGAAACTCATGTTTCAACTTGAGTTACCATTCATCCATGATTTCTTTACATGTATTTCAAGTGTTTTCCATTTTAATCGTGTAAAATTGTTTTCATTTAGATTTAATATTAAATAATGCG
This sequence comes from Viscum album, assembly GCA_963277665.1. Classification (NCBI taxonomy): domain Eukaryota; kingdom Viridiplantae; phylum Streptophyta; class Magnoliopsida; order Santalales; family Viscaceae; genus Viscum; species Viscum album. The sequence continues at coordinate 474,219,156 of OY728157.1, forward strand.
TATTAATAATAATTTATAATTTTCATCCACACTCATTTGTGAAATACTAATTTTCTTAAATTTTTTATGTCAAGTTGAAAATCATTCCTTTATTTCTCTTTTTCATTCAAACAAAAGTCTTTGTCTAATCCTCCCCATCATATGTGTGCATGTTCGGTGCACTACAATTATCTAGTCCCTTCATTTTTCTTCTCTTTTTAACTCATCACCATAAAATACATAAACTATATTAATAACAATATCAATGGATGAGTAAATATACCATTGTGGTGAGTCATAATTTAATGATGTTATGTGATTAGGAGATTTTTCTTGACTAGTATTTTTTTTAAATTGATATTTATATGTTGAACATAAAATGCCATGGATTAATGACATTTTTTTTGAAATGAAGATTACATGGATTATTGGAACCAAAAATACACATGGGTTCATGAAATTTTTGACCTTCCATCAAAAAGAATTTATTGAGATCAGTGCCCTATTTTATGATTGAATTAAATTCAAAACATTTTAGAATTCTGATAAAAAATCATATTGTGATGTGGATGTTAATTTGATAAAATACCTAGTAAATAAAAAATATTTCCAAATAATAACTCCCTAATGATGAAATCACCTAAATAATTATTAAATTGTTAAACTAAATACCAAAATAATTAATTTCACATAATCTCATAAAAAAACCCCTCATTAAAAAGGAAATCCCAAAGACAATCGGCTATAACAAAGTACCATCACCGAGGATTCGACACGAGTTCCGCTATATGAATTAGAAGATCACATGACATTTGAATGTTTGATAGGAATTATTAGGCCATATATCAAATGGTTTCATTTACTAAGATGGTGTAACTATTATTCGATACATTTCTGTTTTAAAAAAAGATAAAAAAAATCTGAAAAAACACACTCGAAGAAAAACCCACCTTGCTCACCCTTTCCAAATTTATTTGAAATCCATATATCCTCCCAAAAAACCCATCATATTTTTTGACCCATAAATTTATATAACTATTATATTAAATAGAAGGAACATTATGTACAATCAAATCACTCAAGAAAAATTTTGTATCTAACCAATTGAACTGGATATGGTCAATCCCAGGGAAGAAACCCTTTACAAACTCACTGACATTGATATGACTTACCAACCCATTAGTATTAAGTATCCAAATATTGAGTCTTATTTTGAACTCAAATTGGGTTTGATTCATATTTTACCTCATTTCCTTGGGCTAGCCATTCATGATCCACATCTTCACCAAAAATAGTTCAAGGTGGTGTGCTCTACCATGAATCCTCAAGGAGTTTCTGAAGAACAAACCAAACATCGATCATTCCCTTGATCCCAATATGACTCCTCTTTGTGATGGATCTAGCACCTCCATAATTGGTCAATAACCACATAGAGTTAAATGAAGTGACTCTTCTTAGAGAAAATCTTCTCAACTTCTCAAACTACTTATATCCAAAAATATATAAGTGGTATCCATCAATTCCCCAATTAATCACTCCATGAGTACTAGGAGAGGTTCATAAATCATGTGGAAATATTCTTATGAAATCAAATACCTAACCAACTCTTGATACAATACTTATTTGAGGGGTTATTGTCTATGGAGAGAACACTTATTATTGACCTAAGTGGAAGTGCTCTTTTTTGACAAATCTCCTACAACATCATGAGATCTCATAAGCAACATGGAATAAAACACATATAAATTCAATAATTGAGAACATTATCAAGTCAAACAAGTCTAATATAATAAATACATATATCCAAACAAGATAAATAAGTGTATTATTTAACTTAAAGGTCTTGTGAGACAACTTACTATGGCTGTGGAATCTCCATCCTCATCTCCCACACAATCTATGTTCCCAGCACATCTCAAAAAATATGGAACTTGAATCTCAGTAGCTCATCCAACTGACACCTTTCCACAACTTCAAGATTGTCCATTTTTTATTCTAGTCCAATAGATCTGAATGAAACATATGTTTAGAGGAACACTATCCCTCAACAATCTATTTAGTGAATTATAAAATCCACCCAGCCCCAATTTGATCCTTTTTCTTCAACCTATAACCCATGCTTGAGGTATGATAATCCTATATCCCACCCCCTCAGTTACCTTATCAAAATAGAATCTAATCAAAAAATGTTCAAGGTTGTGGTAACTTCCAACAACCTTATCCTTTTGTTCCTCAACATCAAAGGAGCAACACTCATTTTTCTCCTCCTATATTCCACTATCCTAATGAGGCTTCCCAACTTCCAAACCAATAAAAGCGCTTTCCCAAGAACCCAAATCAAAGTAATCCAAAGGTGGTGCATGAATCTCCTTCTAAGAATCCATGGGAAAGTGTTGTAGAATATCTTTTCTTTTTCAGTAGTTCTAGCCTTACAAAATGAAAACAAAATTTTTCAACATTAATCATAACTAAGTGACTAAAAACAAACCAATTCTTCCCAAATCCTAGCCCAACTATTTATCAACACCAAGGTAAATGTATTTTAAATTGTAATTTGATCTGTAATGTAAATTTATTTTCCTCATTATGAATCCTCCAACTACACTTTCAATTTTGATCTGTAAAAAAAAATTGAAGATATAAATGGAATGTGAAGACACTCCCTCACCTTCTTACATTTTTCGAAGGCACCTAAATCCCTTTCCTCAAGTCATCTCTAATACAAGGAAGTACTTCGAACATGATCCGAGAATGCTTTACATGTTTAGACGTGTTGTGGTGAAAAATCATCTCTTTGATTCCATCAAAAAATTCCCTTAGTATACAAATTTTCTTATGGAATTATTCACCCATAAGAGAAAACTTAAGGCTATCAATAATTTTTGAAATTGACAGTACATACCCATGAAGTGTAAAGATGTAGGGACCTTTACTATTCCATGCCAAATAGGGAGTTCCAACATTGATGATTCACTCATATAACTAGGATCATTGATAAATTTCATGCCAAAATCCATTTTCTCCATACTTGATCTAGCTACCTTACACCTAATGAGTGTTATCATCTAGTTATCCAATTTAAGTACAACCAAAATTGATGGAATAATTTAGGATTTCATAGTTTGAGTTAATGATCTTATATTCCAAGCTGATTTCTATGTTATTGATATGAAAGGTGGGAAAAATATTCTAAATCTCCCATTATTCTAGGAATACCATTCATCCTAATAGGTTGAACTATGATTTATTTTCATATTGGTATCTTATCCATGGGATTTGGCGAAAAAATGGAAAAGTTCAAATTTTTTCAATCCATGAAATACCCATTAAGGGATCACTGTACATTATCTATCCATGATTCCAAGGAAACTTTTGAGAGTGTATTCTCCCCCATTCCATCATGTTCACAATTTTCAAAAAAGATAGGTGTTGGTGGAATTTTCACTATGATTAACCAAGTAATAAATGGGGATATTGATGTTGACCTTTCATTCACATACATCATTAATAAATAAGTTGTTGAAAAATAAAATTAATCTCATCTCAACTCCAATATCAGCTATTCAACCCTAGAAAGTATTTAGGGAAATGAATCATAACCAATTGAAATCCCTTATTATATTCGTATGTTTTCTTGTCCAAAAATATAGGATGAAACTGATCTAAAATATCATCTCATGCACCTAAAATATGCATTATTTTTTCATGATTACTTTTATCCTATCATTATCTCTTCTACACATATTAAAATCAATTAGTCCAAACTTGTTCATGTGTTAAAGGAAAACAAAAATGCGCTAGGCTTGACTATAGATGACACGTTAGGAATCAAACTAGCCCTTTTCATGTATGACATCCATCTTGAATAATCATCCAAAACAATCAGACAACCACAAAGAAGACTCAATCCACACATACATGAGGTAGTTAGGAAAGAGATCGCTATGATTCTTCAAGATGGTATTATCTAACCAATTTATGATTGTGATTGAGTTAGTCCGATTTAAGGTGTACCAAAGAAGGGTTGGATAATTGTTGTCCCAAATGAACATGGATATGTGGTTACAAATCGAGTGGAAAAAATATTATGTGTACATCGATTATCAGAAATTAAACATTGAAACATTAAAATATCACTACACTCTTCATTTCCTTGATAAAATTCTAGAATTATTAGACTAAAATTGGAATTATTGCTTTCATCATGGATACACCAATTCATTCTAAATCGCAATAGCACCTCAGGACTAAGAAATGACTACATTCACTTTACCCTTTGAAATATATGAATACTGGATAATGGATTTTGTCCTTTGAAATGCTCCTATAATATTATAGAGGTGTATGATGGGTTTCTTTTCAAAATTCATTAATTATTTCATGGAGGTCATCATGGATGACTTTACACTTTACGGTGAGTCATTTGAATTGTTATTGCATTCAATCTCCCTGGTTCTAAATTTTTTTGTCAAATGTCACCTTGTTCTGAATTATGAACAATTTCACTTCATGGTTACTAATGGGGTTGTTCTAGGGGACATAATTTCACAAGAGGGTATTTTAGTTGATCCTACAAAAATTGAGGTGATCCAATCATATCCTAAACACACATTAGTTTGACGCAACTATTACTTCCATGGTCATCCTAGTTTCTATCATAGATTCGTTAATTAATTCTATAGTATTTTCCACCCACTCATTTGGATACTCAAAAACGATGTTACATTCATTTTAGATGAGGTTTTAAAGATATCATTCATTGAACTAAAATTTATTCTTACATATTATCTGATAATCCAACCTATAGATTGGTCCTTACCCTTTGAATTGATGCGTGATTATTTTGATAGGGCCATTGGGGCCATTCCTGGTCATATAATATAAAAAATTCATCATATCATCTATTATGCCTAAAAAATATTTGGTGAGACTCAATCTAAAAAAAAGTGATTGAAAAGAAACATTTAGTTGTGATTTTTTCCTTGTATAAATTACAGCCATATTTCTTAGTACTTGATAACCCCATGGGGGTCATTATTTATTATATGTTTACCGAATATAGAAATTTAAAATCCCGATATAAAAAAACACTAAACTCTAGGGTATTATAATATATGCAAGTCTAAGTTTTAACCCACCTAGATAGGGTTAGAGAAATTATTAATTATATAAGTTAACCCTAAAATAATTATAGATTTTAGAAATAAAATATAAGATATTGAGCATTGGATTTGGTGAATAAAGGGGGATAATAAAACATTAAAAGGGTGTTGGGTGGTAATGAGTCTAGGTTCAAGAGATGACAAGGTATAAAATAATTAATTAACAACTTTTTAGTTTTTGGAATCAGGTACTAGTGAGTACCAATATCATGTAAAACACTCTGTATCCTAAGTAATTGTTTTCGCATGGTTAGGTACATCATATTAAAAAAAATTGGTAACCCGAAACCTTATTTTAACATAGTTCAAGGACAAAACCAATGGTCATGAAGGACGTATAAACCTTAGATCTCTATTAATCACATGTAATCAACCAGTTTAGGAAATGATAATGTGAAAATAAAGAAACAAATTAACCCATTTTACACCCCCTACTCACAATGGTCATGCAAGAAGAATAAGATAATGGATAAAATTGAAGAACAAACATGAAATCCCAACATGAATTTAATTAAAATATAAAATAACCCATATAATCAATACCATTTCATCACAGATGCCTCAACATGAAGAAATCAACCACATAGGATAACTATAAGTGGGTGTTGAAAAATAATAAAGAAAATCCAATATAAAAGTGGTAATAAAATGTGGGTGCCTTCCTCTAGAAGTGGTCCTTAACGAACTCCCTTCTAGAATGACTCCCAAAGGTGTGGACAGGCCCTCTTTTTATAGGCTGTATATGTGATCTTCCCAACCAATGTCATGATGTGTAATGTGATTAAATGTTGTTTAATATTTATTTGAGGTTCCTCCATGATTTTTGAATATGAATGAATCTCAAGTGAATCCTGTTTGTTTATTTGAAGCTTTGACTACTTTCATGACATGTAATTAGGACTCACGATGTATAACTAAATTTCACGGTATATAACCTCTTCACAACATATCCTTATGGAGAAAGTTTCCTTTGATGAATTCATGACATATAATTGTGTTACATAGTGTATCAATATTATTTTCTAGAAATTCAATCTTTAAACTTCCTAAACAATCTGATGTTTTCATTATTTACTTATTTTCATTCCTTTTTCATAAATATTTTATTTCCTTCCATAAAATTAAAAAAATAAATTCGATCTAAATTTGCTAATCTTATTCATTTAAATATAAAAATCAATATTTAAAACACTATAAAATATATTCTTGAAATACACTTATCAGTACCAAAATAATCGTTTTTATTGTTCATTCAGTTTTAATGTTCTTACTTAAGAAAATTGATTCAAAACAAAGGATAATAAGATGAATCCTAATGCTCCATGAGTTTAACTCCATTATTAAAGATAGATCTGGAAAAGTAAAACATGTGGCTGATCACCTGAGTAGATTTTCTAATTCTTCTCATTCTAAAATAATTTATCCTAAATTTCAAATTGAACACCTATTATCTCCCACTCCAAAGATACCTTAATATGAAACACCATTAAATTATGTAATTGTTGGTGTTTTTGTTAAATATTTATTAAAATAAAAAACTGAAATAGAATGTTGATCGAAAATTCTATTTTTGGGATGATAATAATCCTTGGAAAACTAGTGATGACATGGTAATTAAGAGATTTGTTGATGAAGTTGAACATTCCTCCATATTAGAATTCTTCATATCAACACCTAGAGGAGGGAACTTCTGACCACAAAGGAAATCCCAAAAAGTCATTAACTTTGTATTATTTTATCTTTAACTCTTCATGGAATGACATGAGTTATATCTATTATATCCTTCATACCCAAGTATTGGAACAATTTCTAAAAAATATAAAATTCCCTAAAATCCTATAATCTTCTGTGATAACCTCAATGTTTGAGGAATCAATTTCATGCTCCATTTCCACCTTCCAATGGATTCTCATATATTCTTCTAGCTATTGAATATGGTTATATGTGGTTTGAGTCCAAAACCTCTAGAAAGGATGATGCACATTTTGTTAGTGAGTTTCTAACACCCACATTTTCCATCAATTTGGAACACTGTGTTTCTTGATATGTGACTTAGGAACTCATTTATATAATCATAGCATGAAATATCTTTTGAAAAGGAATGGGTTTGTACATAAAATTTCATGTTCATATAACCCCTCTTAAAATGGAATGACTGAACTTTCAAATATAAAAGTAAAAAGAGTGCATGGGAGAATTGAAAATCCCACCAAAAAATACTAGCCTAAAATACTTTGGGATGCACTTTGGGCTTATCCAAATACCAAAAAAAACACCCATCGGGATATATCCATGTATTCTAGTTTTTTGTAAATCATGTCACTTATCAATTGAAATTAAAAAAATCATTTTCTGATATAAAAAATTATAATTTTGATTGTGATAAATCAAGTGAACATATATTATTTTAGTTAAATGAATTATAGGATCTTCATCTATATTATTATGACAATTACAATCTATAAAAAGAAAAGGCTAAGTCACTCTCGAAAAAAAAACATCCAGTGAAAGGTATTCCATGAAGTTGAAAAGTTAATTTTATTTAGCCCTTGAATTTACCTTCACCTAGTTAATAGTAATAATCATTGGGAAGGCCCTTTTGTTATTACTATGGTTTACCCATTTGGTGATGTGAAAGTAGAAGAACCCTCTTCTAAAAGGACATTAATAGTTAATGGAAATTGGTAAAAGTATAACCTTGAGATGACCCAAATACCCAGAACCACATTGACTTCCACAAGATCCCCAACTACTACAATAGACCTATCACTGTATGGAGATGACAACCAACCAAATTAATGAAATGGGAACCTATTTACCTCTAACTCCCTCTTCCTCTCTCCATCCCCTCTCTCCCTTTGTTTTTATCTATCACTTTACACTTATTCTTATTCCTCTCTCATTCTCAATTTTTTATGAATTTTTTCATGAATTTTTTCCTATTTCTATTTTGTGTGTGTAAATATTTAAAATATAAATTAAAAAGGGTTAAAATTACTCACAATTAAATTTTGAAAAACTTTCCATCCTTTTTTGGGAGTACAATGAATTGTTTTCATCTCATAAAATATCTATCTTCATCATAAATTTGGATAAAGAATTTTATATCAAAATCAATAAATTTTGAAATATTTACTTTTTAATTGAAAAATAATTTTTCCCTCACCATGAAGAACAACATTAGATTTCATGCCAAGGTCACCTATGACTATCTTTTCATATTTTGTTTTCGTACCCCCAATTTTGAGTCTTGAGTTTGTGAAAATTTGAGCTGAGTTTTCTACCTTGGTGTACACTAATATGATATAGAAATTTTCTAAACCACATGAGAATCATAGTATCCAAATATCCACTCATTACCCTTACATTTATCATGATTTTGAAATCCCCTTAAAACTTATGAAAACCTTTTTTATATCCACATTACAAGACAACAAACCTGTCCTAACCAACATCTACATGGATTTACATTTCATAATTTAATAGAATTTAAGTGTTGGGGAAATAGAAATCAATTTTAGTACCATTTCATAGATTTTAAATGTGTTATAATATTCTTTAGGAAAAACATAAATTTAAGTGATGGGGAGATTTTTTTTAAAGAGGTTTGGAGAATTATATATGTTTTTGAAATATTATACATATTATATTGAAATGTGTTCAAAAAAATGTATGGAAAAAAATGGAAAAACTGAATAAAATAATGGGTTGTGTCTTGGGTGGGTGTAAAATCACTCTTCCTCAACCTTTGAACTTTTTATAACTATAACAATTAATGTAATGAGGAGATGAAACAACTATTAGGGGATGAGTATGATATTTGTTTCAATATCAAATTTTGAAAAAAATATATATAAAGAGAAAAAATGAACACTTGCGTCATATTTTCTTATGTAGTTGAGAGAAGTTTTTTTGTTGTTAAATATATTTAAATATGTAATCCAATTATATTTTTTTACATCTATTGAATTCCTTAAAAAATTCATGCCCTTTTAAATATATGTTTCTATTTCCATTAATTTTTCATTTAAAAAAAATTTTGCATTAGTTTTTCCAGGTTGATTTTTTACCCCTATTTTAAACACTTTTGAACACTATATTCCTACCATCTCATAGAAATTGAATAACCCTAAAAATGAATATTTATTATTATGCACTTTATAATGGGGGAATGGAAGTTGAGATCTCATAAAAACTCTCATATTTTAACTTTTTGTTAGTTAAAGAGCGATCCTTCTTTATTTTTTTCATCTTGAGAGGATAAACTTATGAATGCCTGTATTACATTTCTAATTTTGAGAATTAAAATTGATTTTTTAACATTGTTTTTTAATAGTATGTGTTGGATTTTTTATGGATGAGTAAACTAATATAGACCTTATAATTGGATAATTTTTTTTAATATTTGTTATTGAGTAAAAATTATTTAGTTATGTTTCTATATTTTGAGTACATGAGGACATGCCCAAGACTAAGTGTGGGTAAGTTGATGTTATTAAATTATTCCTAATTTATAGTCAAATACCTATAATAATTTTTAAGTAAAAGTGAATAATTGGTGTGAAATACCCTTGTTTTAATACTAAATATAATTTTTGAGGATTATTTGAGTTAATCCAAATTCGATCCAGTTTACTATTTTAATTTGAAACATCACCCTAATTTTATAAATTGTGTGATTCATGTTTTTTATGGTTTGAAATTCAATTTACTAAAAAAATTCAAATGGATATGGGGTCAATTATGGCATATAAAGGGTAATATAGACCAGAAAAAAATCCCACCAAATTTGTAATAAAAACTAGACCATCCATTAAAATATATTTTTTTGGCTCACTCAAAAAGTCCAAATTCAATGATTCTCAAACATAATTTCAAGGAAAATACATTGAAAGATGGATAAATCTTACAAGGACCAAATCATCCAATAACGAACCCAATTGGTAATTTAATTCCATCCAACCGTTCTATAATGGAATTAAAAATAGCCCAACGTTCCTGACTTTTCTCCAAATTCAATTGTCCAATTTAGATGGATTTTTTTGGTGTAAAATACATGATTAAGGAGATAATTTTTTTGAATAAATGATAATTATTTTGGGGTATCATCATATCCAAAAACCCATTCACATTGGGGCCTTTGAAAAAGTATAGACAAAAATGGACAACAACACACTATTTAGTAAAATATCCATAATTTTAGCCCTAAAATCCCAATAGACACCAAATATTTAGGGTGGAATTTTAACATCCAAATATAAAACATTTTATAAGAAAATAAACATATATTATAATTTTTAAATTGTTATATGGGTGAGATAACTTGAGGGAAATATTTGGAATGCAAACAATCCACCTCCTTGGACCATAAATACCCCCCACTTCTCCTTGGAAGGGATTATAATTTTAGAGCATAAGAGGATAGTTTATCCTGAAAATAGTCTTCTAAAAGTCATATTAGGACCATACAAAATAAATTTTCAACTTTATATACCATTCATCTATGACTTCTTTTCATGTATTTTAAGTGTTTATAATTTTAATCATATAAGTTTGTTTTAATTTCGATTAAATATTAATGAAATATTCTTTATCATAATTTATAACTCTCATCCTCCCTATATTGTGTAATAATAAAGTTATTAAATTTTTTTAAAACAATTTTAAATTCATTCCCTTATTTTTCATTCTCATTCATTTTAATCTTTGTGTTTAATTATCTTCACCGTTTTTGTGCATGGTCAACACACTACTCTTATATTGATCATTTTTCCTTCTTTTTTTAACTCATCACCCAAAAAAACATATACAAGATTAATAATCATCTCAATAGTTGATTAAATCTACCATTGGGGTGAGTCATAATATTAGGATGTTAAGTGATTGTAAGATTTTTCTAGATTAATATTCTTGAAATTGATATTGTGTATGTTGAACATAAAATACCATGGATTAATGACATGTTTTTTCTAACATCGGTATTCCATGAATTATTGAAACCACGTGTACAAATGAGTTTATGAAATATTGATCCTTATATCATCTAGAATTTGTTGTGATCAGTACCCTAATTATGTCTTGAATTAAATCCAAAACATTTGAATATTTGGATAAACAATCATGTTGTGATGTTGGTGTTTATCTAATGAAATATATTCCACAGATCAAAGATATCACCAGAATAATTTCATAATATTTAACTCACCAAAATAATTATTAATTATATAAACCTAATTCATAAATCATTTATTTCAAAAAATATTTGAAAACAAAACCCCCATTAAAAATACAATAAAAAAACAATCAACTATAAAAAAGTACCATCACTGAGGATTTGACTTGAGTGCCTCTATACATATTAGTATATCACAAGACATTTGAATGGTAAATAGGTGAAAATTAGTAGCACTTTAGCTATCTTGTTGATGTCTATTCATGATATCTTGTTGCATTGTCCGAGGCCATTCCCATGATCAAGCCCGCATTTCAAAGGGTTTGTTCAAGATTAACGAGTTTATCACATGAGGAAAATAACCCCTTCACATGAAAAAGGCATAAAATTTCATCACCTGAGGCTTCCACCTTTTCCATCATTTATTTTTATTTTATAATACATGCATCTTATTCTCATTTGTTTCCCAATAGTTCCTCGCATTATAATTTATGGATCTCATGGCGGTGTCTGATCATTGTCTTAAACATTTTTACCGCTTTTCTATGCTATGTCATGTAATCATGGATGGATATTTGATGTCATATAAGAATTATATGGGTCATTTCCCAATTTTTCTATGGTCCCAGATGGGTGATTCATGATTTAAGGATGTGTTAGAGGGATTTTTCATGATTATGAGGGCCTATTAGTTAACAATTATCATGATTAGAGGAATTGGTCTGAAAGCCTTTGCATGACCATCAACACTCATCTGGAAACTTTCAAAAAAAGGAGGTATTTCTAGAGGGTATTTTTATTATTTTGAATGAATTATCAAAGGGGCCTCATGTGATCATTAACAAATCATTTTGAGAACATTATCTGGCCATGTGATGTTCCTTATGTCTTGTTATCATGCATCTTATTTTGGGTTATGTGATTTGTGTGATATGGAGACTTGATCTTCATATAGACATGCTTCTACTTCCTTTGATTTTTGATGAAAATAATACATATGATTCAAGTATTTCTTTGATCCTAGAATTTTTGATGCTCATTTTATATGCATCAAAACCATCTATTTTCTTATCTTCTCTATATTTACAGAGTTTCCATATTTTAATCCCACATTCCCTCTTTTTGACATTGAATCAAGGAAATAAATGTTTAAATAAAATATGATCTTATTTCTCTTTTGATCTGATATATTTTTCTTCCATATATATATTTTTTATTCTTATATAAAATCCCTATTAATTCTCCCAAAATATTTTCAAGGACATTTTATGTTATCTTTGAATTTTACATAGTTTGAAAAGAATCTGTCTAATTTTTCATGAAAAGATAATTTTTGAATTTCTTTTCAAAAATTAAAAAGAAATGTTTCTTTTTCATATATATGGTGTTATCATATTTTTCCCACCACCATAAGTACTTTATTCTATTTTTATTCTTCTATATGATTCTAATGGTTTTAAAAAGAAAACTCTTTAATTAAATATTATTTTTATATTTTATTTACATTTTATTTCTTTCTCCAAAGAACATTATTTTCTTCAAAAACCAATATTTCTGATGGATTGATGTCTATATTTTAACACTGATTAATTTTTTTGTTATTAACTTTCTCTCGAAACATTCAATTAATTTTGATTGTTACATATTGAATTAATTATAAATTTTTATATTCTTTATATCATGGATATTACTAGGTTCTATACTAAATTTCAAGTCTAAGTATGCTATTTTACTTTGAATGTTATTTGATTAACTAGGTAAATATAGATATTTTTTATTCTTTACTCAATAAAGACATTTAATGATAAAGAATGTTGTTTACGAATTAAACTGTTCATTAAATATATAAGGAATGAATTGTAATTGTATTGATATGCTTGGATTGATTATTAATATCTCCTATATATATCAAAAGGCCTCATGAGATAATTATATTTTCTAAACTTGTTTATTGGGTTTTGGGTGTATAATTACCCATAAATTAAACTTCATAGCACAGGGACTTGATGGTAAATATATCATGATATATGCACCCATGAATTCCAATATTAACAATTTCATTCATTGAGAATTAGGTTATTATTATTTATGATATTACTAGATTGATATTATCCATGGATGCATTTTGTGACCAAATTATTTATTAAATGACATGTGTTTTTTGTTACTTTCCATTCTATTTTTATTTAGCCTCATTTACTCATGATAGATTCCACAGTATGTAACCCATAATGATAAATTGAGATCATCTTTTATTTGATTTTCTTTCCCAAGGATATGAATAAGGATATTATGAATAATATCAAAGATGAGAGGATTCTTCCTATACTATGTATTTTTTATTTCCAATGTAATATTTAAGTCATGTATGTATCTTGTTCCTTAAGATGACTAAAAGGACAAATCCTTTGTTATGTGATCCATTTTATCTTATACCAATATAGTAAAGTATCCACCCAATCTGGGTTAATAAAGTTGGATATATTATACCAATTGGTTTATGAATGATGGATCTAGTGGGTTTTATGGGCCATTGAGGATATTTCTTATGGATCTAGGCCTATGAGGATCAGATCTCCTTGACTCCAATCATTATTCTTGAAGGTGACTAGTTTTCCTTTATCAGTGAGGTAGGAGTATCTATACAATGGTGATAACCCAAGAATACCACAATCTCTTTATAAATTTCTTTTGTTTGGATTGTGAAATTAATTTTTTTTTCGAAAAAAGGATAATTTTTTATGAAATGAATCTTCATTATCATGTAAATAGGGGTTCAAAGAGAGTTTTATTTAAAATAAATTATGCACTTTAATTTTTGATAAAATAAATCAAGGATTATTTCTTCAATAAAATATACTTTGATATATATAATTTGTAATAATTTTATATGAAAATGTTTTATAAAATATTTATCATGATTTTTCAAATTCTTTTGGAAAATTTAGCACACTAGGAACCTTGGTTTCATCATGTTATAAAAAAATAAATACCTTATTGTGTGTGAAATTATTTGGGGTTATGAATGTGATATTGATACACCACTCCAGGACTTGATATTGATAGGATTTATGGTATGTAGAGCTTAATGTTCCTTTACATTTCTGAGTATATATTCCCATAGGCTGGATCCCACCATTTCTTGGTTTTACAAATGATGATATTGTTTTATGTTTGATTTCATGATTATTTATCATATGGTGTTTCATGGATAATTATTTTTATTACCTTATTTTACCTTTCATTTATTTTTCATATTCCACGATAATATGAATATTAAATAATTTAAGGAATGAAAAAGGATTTATTCTAAAGCAGTTGTCATTTGAAATTGATTTATAAACATGTTTTATTTTAAATTTATAACTAACTGTTGAATGGTGACATATATTTTATAGATTTATTGTGGTATCCTGCATGGATTTTACCATAAACCCTATATATTATTTTGGGAAAATATGTATTTGATTTTTTAGGTCACATATAAAGGGAAGAGAATCATGTATTTTCCTAAATTATCTTGGTTTCTATTTCCTTTTTAGTAAGACAGATTGGTATGGTGGTGACATATGGTCCCATTGATACTTTATGTTAATGTTGACATAATTTTTATTTCCGTTTACCATTTTGGATTGAATTGTATGTATTATGGTTGTATTATCCTTTTTTCCACATTTTAATTTGTTTTTTTGTCTCATTTTAGTTACACTTGAAAAAAGTTTTGTTTTTTATATAGATTTAAACCTTAGGGTTGGATATTTAGGGAGGCTTGTCATATCGACTTGGTTGGTTCATTAGAAATTTAGATGTTTTATATTCCCAGAAAATAGTTGTTAGATTTGGGGATGTCTCCGAAGAAATCCTAGTTTGGGATTTATCCTTATTGAAATTAATATTTTAGATTAATGTTTTTGAAAAAGTCTCTCTATATCTCTAGTAGGTTATATACTCTATCAGTTGAGATGTGAATAGTGGATTGAGTTTAATTTGAACAAAAAAAGTAAAAAAACTCTCTATGATCTTTATTCATTTTCCTTATACTACTTTATCACTATAATATTTTACAAGGTCTATTCACCCCATCTAGACCATCTTCCATATTTATCTAACCTATCATAAAATTTTCTACCACTTTTTCTAAAAACATTACATACATTTCAGTATATATTCTATTTTGTGTTATAGACCCCATCATAAATTGGAATGACCTATAAAAAAACCCCTAAATCCACCACTCTCACATATTAAATTATATTCTTTTGAATTTCATTATTTAGGGTAAAATTTAAAGGCACACTTAACATATACCACACAGTTATTCATATTTAATAATCAACATCAATTATAACTATAAAAAAATACACGATAATTCAAATGTGAATTAAATAAAATAATAAACTCTAATTCAATAATTTCATATTTATATTTTTTGGTTATAATTTTCAAACAATTAATCATCTTAAACCACTATTAATAATTTTTTTACTATAATAGAATGTTATTTACATCAATTTTCACATTTTATTTTCTTCTTTTTTCAATTCCTATAAAAAAATATGGCATAGAAAAATTTATATTCTTAGAATATATTCATCTAGAACATTTTTTCAACTTATTTAATATTAATCTATCATGTTCATATTCATATGTCTTATTACTATTAATATTTCAAATTAACAACCAAATTTTCAGCTCATATTATTATGAATTATCTACCCATCGTGACAAAAGAGTGATTAATTCACATAGATAAATAAAGAGATGATAAATTTGATCAACATAACTCTATTCTATGATCGTTAAAAATAACATATCCTTTGAGGATTAACAAAAATAATTTATAAATAATCCTTTTACCTCCTTTTTCTTTGATCTAAAACACTACAATAATTTATAATCTTCTATATACTAAAACAATTAGGAGAATGTATAAAATGGGAAAAATGTCATCAATGGTGAAAATGAATTCATATTAGTTATTCCATTATTTACTTTATTCATTTCCAATGTCAAAATACCCTTACCTACACCATTTAGATTCTCCACCTCAAAAATTATATAATTAAAATACCCCACAAATACTTTTGACAAGCTAATGCATCCATAAAAAATATGGCCTCTCTTATCCTTTAATATTTATTACCATCACTAATATGTATCATATCTCAAATAATTAATTATTAATTTTTTAAAAAATAATACATATAAAAAAATTAAATAAAGAAATAAATAATATATATTTTACCAACACCTAATATTAATTAAATTTTTCATCTACCTTAGGTAACTTGAAAATTACCACACATGGGTAAAAATCACACATTGAATCAAATGAAACACTTAAAATTATTTTTCTATACAAGAAAATTACCATTTCCCCTTCAAAGATAAAAATCTAAAAAAGTTTATAAACTCCCCTAACATTAAATTTTATAGGTATCTACATTCCAAACACTGTAAAAAAATTTCAACTTTAAAATTTTTGAACCATGATCATAAAAAAGAAATAACCATATCAAAAAAAAAGAGAAATAATTCAAAAAAATCAAAAAATTATACCCAAATATATGACTCACTCTCCCATGTGAATTTCTCATAACCATAATTAACCCTGTTAACTCACACTATATAATCAAATTTTACTCCAAGGACTGTCTCTTAATGATCCCAAATCCCACTTGAAACTCCACAAAGTTTATATCCTCTTTGATATTTACATCACTCAAATCGATTACATATGAAGGATCATTATAATAATTCCAAATATGAGAAATATTTAATAAAAAATAAATACTTTTCAATCACTATGGTTCCCCAAATTGATAAGATACCTTTATAAATCATTCCAGAATTTTAAAAGATCCAATAAATATAGGACAAAAATTGCCACACTGTACTAATCTTTGATATCCACACTGTGAAAAAACCCTCAAGAACACTGATATCTAACTACAAACTCTATTTGTCTTCTCTAATAATTAACATATGATTAATATATATTATGATCATTCTTCTTGCAGTATTGAATAACCCGAACATGTTCAATCATATCCTGCACCATCTCCAACCCATCTATAATGACCTCTCCCACCCTAACCACTGTAGAGGAAAATATTAGTCATTCATATAAATTACCACAAGGATCCAATCCAAAGGATTAATAATAGATGTTATTTTAGGAAAACTAAAGAAAATGTAAAAAATTCACTCAATATATACCAAAATAGAGAACACATTCAAGTAACATGTGTTCTAATTTCAGAATTGTTCACTCCATCTATTATTCTATCAGGGTATGAAATTTAATAATAATGTGTAATTGAGAGAAAAAATCTTTCTGAAAGCTCCCCCACACTCACAAGTTGATATGATGATCTATCTATAAAATTATTCTCCCTAGTACTCTAGGATAAATCACAAATCATCCATGCACTATGTTGTCAACACACCCAAAACGCACGATTCCTTAATTTTCAAGAAATGAGGAAAATTCATCATGATATTTAAAACAGCTTAGATTACATCATATTATATCAATAAATGACCAATACCTGTCATAAAATCCTTATAAAATCTACACATTCAATCTATGTAAACTCAACCATTTATAATAGTCTACCAGGATCTCAATGGTTATCCTTAACTCTAGGATAAACAAGGCCTCAAGATATATATCATCCACCAAAGAATTAGTACTAGTGATCTAAAATAGTTTTTTCAATGCATGATATATCTTAAAATTTCTAAGATGCACTTATTTCCATGAAATAATACCCGATATTACCTATATATTAATCCTTTATTAAGAGTATCAACATAAAAAATATGACGTCCCTAAACCTACACCATTGTATCTCTTAATCAAGACTCTTCCAATTAATGAAAAAAGGTAGAATTAAAATTCATCAGCGATAAATATCATCAATTACCAAATTTAGGCAAATACAATTGTAAGTACATGAGCTACTCCATCGTTTGTCATTTACCACTTCCATATAAAAAAGGATACTAAAATTTCCACTTAAATCACCACCCACCAAATTTATCTTCCCTAATGAATATAAAATATCAAAATAATAGTCATATAGAAACTCCACCCACCTACACTATTGAAGGTTTAAAAAACTATACAATAATATATAATAAAATATCTCATGATAGAAAAACATTTCATAGAATTACCCATGTAGGTAAAGTCTCTATAGCTTTATTAAAAACAACAATTATATGGACCAAAGATCATGAGTTACACAATTGAACTCACAGGGTCATAGTTTCTTAGAACCATATGATATAACAACCTTCACCCCATTTTCCATTAATTAAAGTATAATATTAAACCTCAAAGAAAACCCTTCCCTCAAGTAAATGAATGATGAGTATGCTAGTAAAATTCTCCTTCATGTACTAAAACATTGAATAACATAGAAAAATACCAATAAAGGCTTGTCACTTCTTGATCAAACTTGATAAGTGTACGAGAATATAATAGAAATAAGTTGCTAAAAAATCATAATACCTATCTATGTAGAGAAATATATATGACCAAGATACATTCATCATTGACTACCATGAAACCGCTACATAAATCATTGATGGATATACATATATTACATTCTAAGAAACAATATATCTTAGGAAATATAATTACAGAACAAAAAATTTAAACTTCAACCTCATTATATGAAATTGATGTCGATGAAGGAGTTCTAAAACAATCCTTAAATTCTTAGAGTACTACTCCACAACCCTCGAGTACAACAAAATTATATCAATTAACAATTTGAAAACTTGACCTTGATGTGTCATAAAAACCCAATTTATTTAACCCAAGAACACAGAAAGTTCTTTGGTTTTTCCAAAGGGTATTATTATTAACTCAAAATCCATGTAACAACATTATAAATTGGTATTCTATATATAATCCACTTTTAACCTCATCTGATGATACATTAATCATATATATATATTTTGAAAAGTAACTAAACTATTTTATTTCATTACTAAATCATCAATATTGGGTATGAAATTAAAATTATTGACTATAACTTAATTTAATAATTTATAATAAATTCCTAATATCATATTTCTATCATAATTCTTATTGAACAGCACCTAGGAATGCCATTAGGACACACTAGGTTAGATGAAACCCCTTTGTAACATGACATTGATCTAGATCCTTAATTCTGTAAGCATAATGTGTTTTATCTAATATAAAATAATTGATATTAGAGATGTACCTAGGTAGATCTCTATACCAAACTCATTATCCCTCTTTAGAGGAGAATTTATAATCTTTTCTTGAAATAATATAAATATTATCACCCCAAGAAACTCC
The DNA here is from genome assembly GCA_963277665.1 of Viscum album. Taxonomy (NCBI): domain Eukaryota; kingdom Viridiplantae; phylum Streptophyta; class Magnoliopsida; order Santalales; family Viscaceae; genus Viscum; species Viscum album. Next base: position 474,238,810 of record OY728157.1, read on the forward strand.
TTCACTGCTACCTAAATTTCACAAAGAATCTTGTTCATAAGCTGAGAAGTAATGATTTGAGGTATAGTATACCATAACCAATTTCTAAGAGTTATTTATCCAATAAAAAACACACAATCTCAATCAATACAAGACTATGTCACCCTCATCTAATAATAATCAACATAATCTATAACTACACGAAATCAATCAGTGACATGTGTTTCATCATATGACTACATGATTAATAAGATTATATTCCACTACATATGACTTCCTATAACCCCTAATCAAACCCATGGATCAAATCAACCAAATTAGGTTAGTCCCCTATAGGTGTATAAAAATCAAGTGGGTGATAAAGACTATTAATAGATAACACAGACCTTCTAACAAATATTGGTTTAACAAAGGTATGTGGTTCACTATAGTCAAATAAATATGAAGCAAGTGTAGAGAATATAAATATCATACATATAACCACTTTAGGTTCTCCGAGATCATGAAATTTTATAATACGATATTGACCATGAACATGACCAAATCATATACAATATTTTACCACATTCCCACCATTTCATTGACTACGATATTTCACATATCCTAAAGGATGAATAATATTCCTAGGCTAAAATATACCTTTACCATATTGCACTATGGGTCCATCTGGTCCATGAAGTTACTAAAAAAACAATCTAGGTTGATTCTATGGGTGATGGGGAGGCCTATCCACCACTAAAATATGGTTTTTTACACTTCCTATCTAATAAGATAGATATAATAACTTAAAATGACCTATATTTCTATATACAAAAAAATTATTTCACCAACCACATTCGAAGGGAATGAACTACCCTCTCTAGAGAATTGAAAGTAAGGTGTCCTTTACAGCTCACCCAAATTCCATATAATTTACGAGTCTCTTAATATAACTCCACTATAAATGATACTCTATTATACATTATCACATACTCATACACTAGTTAATATTACATTTTTCACAATAATTTATTCCTTTTTGAGCACCTCTATATATGTATTTAAAGTAAAAGGATTGGCCACTACTAAATCTTAGTTCATAGTCCCCTCTCTAAGTGGTGATATATCTACTCCTCCTCATCCATAAACTCAAGGGAATGTCATAAAATGTTCATGAAAATTATATCATACCATTTATAACTAATGTTACCTTGTTTAAAAAATAATATATTCCAATGAAACTATGATCAAAGGATAGAATCCAAAAAATAATATCAGAATTTCTTCCTAAATGATCTCCACATCATTTAAAATACATCATGATCAACCATATAAAGGGACTACCACTTTTGAGTCACTACACACAATAATTTCACCACTAATGTAATCCAATGTTCTTTATCCTCCTAAAAAAGTTGAAAGGCTCTCTTCACTCCCTCAACAAATTTCTCTATTTTGGTATATTTAATCAATTCCTCATTCATGGAGAAGTTATGCTACTAAAACTCATATAATAAAACCCTTCCATATAAATATTACTATTGGGTACACCCTATTATATTCCACTATAGGAACATCATACACCCTCTCTACCTCTACCCCACAATTTCTATATATATGAGGTATAAGTATATGAAAACAAATAGCTCAACCTACAGAAAATGAGGATGTTCATACTTACAAATCTATAAGTCAATCAAAACAAAAATTTATTTAAAAACATACACATTTATAATGAACTAATATTATAATATTCATGCACCCCATCCTATATAACTACCCTATTGAAAATAAACCAATCACATTGTAATGATGCATCGATAATCAAGATCCATAATTAAAACTATGTGAGTCCTATATGTTCCTAACCAGTTTCATAGTTCTATTTCACATTTGAGGATTAAGTAGTATAACAACCTTACCAAGCCATTATATGGTCACCAATGTTTTCAATAAACCCCATCCTAGAACACTCAGTCTACTAATATACTATCATGACATTCCCTCACTGGAATTCTACTTGACCGGGAAATGAGTTAGAGTGATACCCTTAAATCCCACCATCGGTAGACCACGAGTTAGTGATTAACACCAAGGGTATATCATCACATATAATATTCATGTAATTAAGGCTTTATAAATTAAAAATTCACATCACCATGAGTAACAATATATATAAGTATGTTAATAAAAAAACTAGAATATTCACAAAAATATATAAACGAAAACACCAAAAATATACTCCACCTACTCTAAGCTAGAACACAACATAAATACACTAAATATTATTGTAACCATTATAAAATAGATCTTTTAAGTCCAAAAAATATAATATTACTATATAGTGTGCAAAAAAATATTCCTATGTTCCTCCCTAGAAATATAATGTGTCAATGTGAATAAATTATACGAATTCATCAGTGTATAGAATAAATAAATCAAAAAGTTTATACGAAATCTATTTCAAGAAAGTAAAAAATATCTTAAAATTAATTTATTATCAACACCATAAATATATAAATCATATAATCAATCCAAACAATCGTATAATGATAATAAATCCAATCAAAACAACTACATAATACCATACCGAGGACAAAATAATAACAATTAAAAAAGTTTTATGGTGATATAATTGTAGAAATAACAACTGTATCTATAGTGGGAATACTACATATTTTTCATTTTATAGTTAAAATACTCCAAATATTTATTTTATATTATTTTAAAAAATTAATCCACTTATTAGATTAAGCGGGAACTTGTAAAATGATCTTTTTGTTTGTCCTAAATTGTAAAAACCCAAACAAAATCATTAAAAACAACCAACCATAACCACTACTAATAAAAAATCATAAGGGGATTTCTCTACCTCTCACTCAATATAATTGAGGAATGATCTAACTCACCATGTTGGTAATGAAGGACCCTACCTATCCATTGAGGGAGGGGAAGTATTCTCTCCCACTCCCTATGAGGACGACATAAAAGTACATGGTTTTTGGAGGAAATTTTAATTTTATAGATCTCAAATTTTGAATTTTTTAACACTTCATCCCTTCTTGACTCATCATTTGTGGCTTGTTTTGGTCGTAGGAGTCCATATTTCTATGATTTTTCACTTCATGTCAATAGATAGTGGGGATTAAATAATATAGTTTTTTTAGGTCTTCTAAACTCATAGATATTTTTTTCTTCGTTTATAAGTTGTGACTATTTGCATGAAGGCATGGTCATGATATTCTAATTCTTTTGGATTGTTTATGTTTGTTCTCTTTATATGGTCTATCTATTTCTATATGGTCTAAGAAATTTCTACGACATTGGTTTGGGTTCACCATCCTTGTTTTTCATTACCATTATTTTCATCCAAAACAAAGATTCTAGTGGATTGTTCCTTTGGTTGATTTATTCTTTCAGATTCTATTTATCAATATTTTTTTCATCCATCATATAATAAAATTTACAAGTTAACTTATCAAAAAAATTTCATGTTTTTTTTTGGTATTAATATTTTTGGTGAATTTTATTTTAATAGAATGTGATATTCGATTAAAATCAGTCCTTTTTTGCTCTATTATATTCAATATGGACACATGAATAAATAATATTTTACAATACCATTCTCTTCTAAGTTACCTTATGATTTATTATAGTTAGGTACATGAATGTATTTGTATGAAACCTGTATAGTTAGGTTTTTTAGTAAATGATAGTTATTTTATCTATTCCCTAAAATGATGAATCATCCCCCCACCACATGGACATAACTTCCACAGTGGAATGTGGTGGAAAGCATATGTGGCCTCATTTAGTTAAGTTCTACTGGGTTTAATTTTATTCTTAAGAAGTTACTCTATAGAATTTGGACTACTATGTAGAGCCTCTAGCTTTGATTCCTACTAGTGTGGATGGCCCTTCTCAATGGTGGGAAGGGGTTTATATACTCAGGATAGAGCCCCTAAAGATTCTTCTAATCTAGATTTCATTAGTTTATATGATTAGTATGGACTTGGATTTGAGTTTATGAAAGGTGTATGTTTTCATTGTATATATCCTAAGGTTTCATTCATTTTTATGGTTTAATTTTTGATTTATATGAAACTCAAGCTCTAAATTTAAATTGTAACGGTACTTGAATTAATCTAGTACAAGTCATGTTTTTCAAAGATCTTTTTCCTATGGTTGATTTAAATGTTACCCATATAATCTTCTCAGGAATTATTAATACAAATCCTAATAAGGAAAAGTTTATTTTTTCCTAGATGTTAACAATTTTTGTCTGAGTGTTCCTTATTCTCATTATTTATTTGTAGGTTCATCTATGAAATTCGAGAAGGCGATTTATATTGAGGTTTTATTATATAAACTATTTAGGATACATTATGTTGTTGACATGAAAACTAGTAATAAATAAGGGAAGAAAACAATAGGTCTCTAGAAAAAGAAGAACCTAGTATGAGCTGATGGGGAAGGTCAGGTGAAGTAATTTTCGGGTGGGAGCATACAATAATAAGATATTATTAATGATGGTAGAAGAGATTATATTCTTATCATTCTTAATCAGAATATGCAGAGGATATAAATTTCAGTGAATATTTTAAGTCAGAAAGGAATAAATGAAAAAAAATATGTCATATCCTTATATGATTAAATAGTTACTAAAATGAAGAATCCCAAAAACAGAAATATTACTCTAATATTTTAAAGCCCATGATAACTACATCAATAGTAATTATTGGATTTACCATGCGATATATAGTCTAGAGGTCCAAAGAAACCAATGATCCTAGCCAATTTTCAATGATATATACCATAGAGACTCTAGTTCAAGGTATGTATACTTTTTCGAGGACCAATTTCCTAAGAACAAAGAAGATAAGAGAGGAATTGGAAGGTCGAGATAAGGGGGATTTCTCTTTCCCCACATTATTCACCAGTTCAATGCTAAAAACTTATAATAAGTTTGGTAAGTCTTGAAATGGATAAATATTCAATAAATTCATTCTTTAAATTGATATGAATTTAGAATAGTGGCATAGAATAGGGATAATGATATATCATAATGAAATTAGTGAAGAGATACAATAGTGGTACAACTCACTACATGAGGTCGTTTTTATTGATTTGGGACCTTCACCAATCAAAAATGATTCTTAGATATTTCTCATTGAGTGTATAACAATTATAGTTAAGGGATACCTTTAGTTTCATCCCAAATCGGATATAAGATATTTATCTTGGAAGAACCAAGTCCACCCCACTATGGTTTCTACTAAATTTTGATTGATAATAGTTGTTTTACTTGGTGATTTTTTTGATTCCTTGATTTTATATTTGAATGGTGAATATGATTGTCCACAATATACCTAAAAAATATATTCTTATCATGATAAAAAAATTATTATTGGTGGAAGTGAATAAATTACAATACCTGAAATATTACCCTCAATAGAATGAAGGTCTCTCCAATAGAATTTTAGTCCCCATCTCATTCCTTGTTCTTATAAAACCCCCTTTAATAATCTATTAGAGTTTAATTATTCTATATTTTCTATGAGTATTTCATTCTAAATTTGAGATGAATGATCCTTTAATTTTGATATTTATTTTTTTACTTTAAATCAAATCAAGAGGATCTCCTTTATCATTATATTCTTTTACAACAACCATAAACATTTTCAATTACATGATTATTTATTCAGTAGTCTTCCTCTCTTACCCTTGAGTTTTTTCTCTTTTTTGTAACTAAAGTTATTCATAAACCCATACATTCTTTCATTAATCTAAAACCATGAATCAAAAACACTACATGGGAAGCCATATAAAGTTGTTGGAACCATTTCAAAAGAAATAATCTTCAAGACTAGGGCATAAAATAATAGAGACAGAGAAGTTAGGGGTTTCCTCTTGGATCCAATGATATCATTACTGAATGAAACCATAAACTCCCAAAAATCATTAGATACAAGTGAATGTAGTACAATATTCCACCAATCACACATTCCAGTGAATCACATCATACAACACCGAAAAGTAGTTTTTTGAAGGAAGTGTCCTGATGACTTCTAATGAACCATCCAGCATTTATGATGGTGAAGGATCAACAAGATGGTTATGAGGAATGAAAAATATTTTTGTTTCCAAATTTAGTATTTCAAATTATAGTTTTCATTGTATACATGTGGGCGATATTACATTGATCCAAATATTTTTCTAAATGAAGCCCTTTTATAATAAGAAATACACAGGAAAAACTAATCCTATATTTATAGTCATAGTAACCTCTTAACTAAGCCATGGTAATAATTGAATAGATATAAACCACTTGATCATATTTTTTATTGTGAGAATGATTTCCCTTGGTCTTGTGAGAATCATTCATCTAGCGACTTTTAGATGAAATTTCATGAAGTATCATATCGTGGAGTTATAGTAAATATTTTTACCAAACCACATTTTTTTGAGAATTAATTTAATGTTCTTGTTTAGAGGTGAGATGAGTTTTATGTAGACACAAATATATACATAGGATTGATCTTTTCAACTCAAAGTGGAATCATCAAACCACATAAAATGACTTATCAAATTTCCAATTATAGTGAGGATTGAAAGGTTATGTATAAAGAGTTTCCACCCAATAATTAAATTCATATATATTCTTAGAAACAATCACGATCATTGATGAGATACATTGTCCCCCAAAAGATGAGGAAATACTAGTTATCACATTGGAATTAGTTATTTGAATGTTCATAAGAGAAATTTTACTATGATTAATATGAATGAAAAGCAATCATTGATTAGGTTTACCAACCACCACTAAAGAGATAATGTCCCAAGACGAGATAAAAATAATTTTAAAATTTAAAATGGTGGCTAACCCATTTCAAACAGAGGAATAGAGGTTTGATAGTTGAGTATAGTTTCATTCTTATACTTTGTGGATGATAAAGAATAGGCTAAAGAACCATGGAATGATGAAGAATACTTTGGAGAAAGGGGGATTATATGAATCATTGAATAAATAGATGATATTATATGTCTTTATCTATGATCATCCTTGTCCAAGGTTGATGAGATTAATAAAAATTTAGAAATGCTAGTATGGAAAAAGACTGTCTAAGAATATGCTAATTTTAACATCCCAACCATGAACAGTGGTTTGAAAAAACTTGAGGTTCCAAAAATATTAAGTGACAGTCTAAGACAAAAAATGATGAAAATAAATTCAAAGGTATTTCTAAAACATTGGTGGGTGATTTTCACTTTAATAAAACAAAACCAGTCAATTCAAAATAAAAAACCAAACCAAACTAAGAAAATATATCAGAGTAGCAGAAAAATTGTAGGAAAAGGTGACCAAATAAAACTAATGCACATCCAAATATAGCATCACTGATGTAGAATAACTCTAACTACTCCATAAGAGGACTCTAATATCCAAAAACCATCTGAAATATATAGAATCATGATGATCCACTAGAGAAATAAAATACATTTCATTTACTTATGTCATCAAGAATAATGTCTAAAAACATCCCAAAGTAAAAAATATGGGATGTGAGTAATCATACACAATAATCCTTACACAAGGGGCGTCAAATACCATCCCACTAAGACCATAACATGTTTTTTAATAGTTAAATTTATATAATTTTAACAAGATATTAAAATTCAAAGCAGTTTAATATTTTAAATTACATCAAATTTACTAGTAATAATAAATATATCTATTCAATTATATGTGAAACATTTTATTCAATTCACATGGAATACCCAAAACACATTTTATTACCCATGAAGAAATTCATTATAGGCGGTAGTCCCATACTCATGAGTGGTTACACATCAATCCACCAAATTATCAAAATTTGAGTATTCTATAGGTACCTATAATCTTACACATCACACGATATCCTTAATGGAAAAGACATATCCAATCCAATGATGAAAATAAACCAACCATGATTCCAATTTCTCTCACCAATTCATTCCCGAAATAAATAATTATTTTTAAATAATTTAATTACACAGCTTTCCAAAGCCATCTAAGATTCACAATTTAAAACCTGAAATAAAAGAGATTTTCCAAAAACTATTAAAATATATAATTTTCAAATCATTTAGTATATAGGGTTTCTGTAAAGACCCGGAAATTTCAAGGAAAAATTTTCTTTTTTTTATTTTGATTTGTGCGAATACGCAGTTTCTGACGGCGCCTGAGTCCGAGGCCCGGTGTGCCCAGAATCAATTTTTGAAGTTTTTCTCGGGTACGTTCAGTGAACGAACGAGCGGGTTTTTATAACTTTTGAACCGGTTCTCGGAATCAAAATACGAGGGCACCGATGAACTGACAGTTCCGGTTTTTGGTTAAGAGGACTTTCACCTCGACGACAGATGATTGGGTTTGAGAGATGGTTTTTGGGTTTCATGTGGATTTATAAAATAAAATAAGTGACAACTTATTTTATCTTTGTTGAACCCATGCCATGTGGACAGTTTTGCTTAAAAGCTCCACATGGGAGTTGGTGGTGGGACCAGCACACCCTAACCTCCCATGGGAGGATTATTAGGGTGGGGACCACCCGAGCAGCATAACCTCCCATCAGAGGTTATGACATGGGGTCCACACGGGGCTTAACCCCCCATTTAATGGGATGGGAGGAAATCTCTCAACACTCCCCCATTAATGAGGGAGGGCTTCTTGGACTCTAACTCCCCTCTTAATGGAAGAGAATAAAACCTCCTCAAAACACCCCCATTTAACGGGAGGAAACTCCTTGGCCCTCTCCTTGCTAATTAAGTGGGGACCACCCGGGACCCTAAACCCCCCCTAGAAACTCCCCAAATTAATTATTTCATCCACTCGGGCAATTAATTTGGAAGAGCCTATACGCTATTATTTTGGCTCCTTCTTGCACCTTTTAGTGGAGAGCTTGAGAGAACTTCTCTCTCCAGCTCAGAACGCGAAGAACGCCAGCGACGCTTCTTCCCCGAACTTGATCGGCCTTCTTCCTCGGAGCCCCCCTTTCTGACGTGGTGCTTCTCCGAAGACCCTCCTTCCTCCCTCCTCATCGTCCACCCACCGACCCACGAACTCGGAAGTGGAAGCGTGCGGTGAAAGAGGTCATCATCTTCGGCCGCGACAAACGCGCGCCCCGATAAATCAATGGCCGGGGTTATTTTTGTTCGTGGAATAATCTTTTCCGTTCTTCATCTTTAATTTTTGGGCCACCTATTATCATTGTAATGGGAGGAGGTCGGACCTCCCAAACACGGCCGACCCTCCTCCCCTTTGTTGTTGATTATGTTGCGGCTCGAATGAAGGCGGCGCGGTGCAACGGCACCGTGCAGAAAGAATGAGGAACACAGCGAAGAAGCGCGGTGTCGTCGCGCCATGCCATTGAGGCCGAACGAAACCATGGCCGGAGTCCGGGCCACGGAGGATATTCTAAGACTCCTCTGGTTGATCATTGTGTGCGGATTGACGATCGACGACAAACTGGGCCGCAAAGTCAATTTGAAGACTTCGCAGTGAAGAGCCTGTCTCGGAAGGACCGCAGGAAAAACGTACCACCGGAGCGCGTCTGGTGGTCTGTGGAAGGCTTTGTCAGCGCACCGTCTTCCGGAGGCGGGGGCCGGCACCGGCCGACCACCAGAAGGTGGCGGCACCCGGCGCGCCGCCAGGAGGGTCCGCTGCGGCTGAAGCTGCGGTGGAAGGTGGCGGTCCCGCGACCGCGCGGGACCAAGGGGAGACCGGGGGTCGTAACCCCCGGCAGTCAAAGGGAGCGGCCCCCACGTGGGGGGAGGGGAGGGTGGCTTCAATCAGAGGGGCAGCGCCCCCCCCCCCTTCCGCGACAGCTCGGCCGAGCCGAGCTGTCTGGCCATGCGGGCCGCGCCCGCCCAGGCTGGGCCGGGACGCCCAGGCCGCACCCGCCCAGGCTGGGCCGGGACGCCCAGGCCGGGCCGCGCCGCGCTTGCTAGGCCAGGCAGCGCCAGCCGGGCCGGGCCATACCCTAGTGGGCCACACCCGGACACGAGTCAGGTCGCCCAGTTCGGGTCAACCCATCGGGTCTCAGGCCGGGTCGGACCGGGCCCGAACCCCCTAATCTCGGACAGTTTCTCTCAAAGGCCCATAACCTGGGCTATGGACCTCTGATCGACGCACCGTCAGCTATGATGCCATCATTGGATCGAGGCGGTCGTTTAGGTATATTACACTCAAGGTTTTGGAGAAGTTTGGGTACAACCAGGTTGGTTCGAACACGAAACCAACCAGGCCCTCGGAGCGGAAACACTTATAACTTGAGCTCTGGACGTATGATTGACGTGCTGTAGACTTTGTTGGATTTCTCTTGATGAGACGGATCTTTTGGAAAACTTCCCCTGAGGTTTGGACACAGTTGGATAGTGTTCGGGTTGGATTGAATCCGATATCCAACTGGGCCCCTGGAACGGAAAAGATGATAACATTCAGATCGGACGTCCGTTTGACGAACTGTCAGCAGCGTTGGTGATCACGTTGAGAAACGGTCCCTATGACTATACCCTATGAGAGTTCAGGGTACAGTTGAGATACGGATGGGTTGGTTCGTACACGAAACCAACCGGGCCCCTAGGATGAAAAGGCTAATAACTCACAGACCGGTCGTACGATTGACTCGCCGTTTGTTGCTTTGAGACACCTTTGACGAGGCAGTCCATTGAGATACTTCTTCATGGGACTTTTTGATACTTGTATTATCGACATGTATCTCATGGAGCGGACCCTCCCGGAGATGAACATACAGAGTACGAAGACCGTGTAGCTGGATGAGACCTGACGACTGCTTGACCAACTCATCTTGGAGTGAGTCGACTAGCTCAGTGGACGGAGCACTACTATGTTTGGGTGCAGACCTATGGTGGATGGAGCACTACTGTGTTTGGGTGCAGACCCACGGTACTCAACAGAAGGAGTACCTTTGCAGGTTATTAGGGGGGGGGGTGCACTACTGTGTTTGGGTGGAAGACCCCGGCGGGAAGCACTACTGTGTTTGGGTGGCTGACCCGCGGTACTTGCTAGGAGGAGTACCTCAGCAGTCATAGGTTAGTGAGCAGTACCTCGGAGTCGTGACAGGATCACTGTATTTGTCATAGACGGAGCTCTTCAGCAGTTACAGTTTCGATAATGAAAATCCTGGTTTGAGCTGAGTCTATGACCTTTGTGTTTACCTCATGATTGAGATGGATCACTTGATAACTTAGATATATGTATGGTCATATACCTAGGTATTGTTTATCCTTCGATTTCATAACCTTTGTGTTTCCTCATGATTGAGATGGGTTACATGATAACTTAGCTATAAGTATGGTATTATACCTAAGTAATGGTTATCTGTTGAGATCCTTCTTGTGGTTATACTTGTTGGATTTAGTGAGACCTTGAGGTTCTCGGGGTCCCTACTGAGTATCGTAAACTCACCCCTGCACGGGCTATGCCCGCACCTCGTTGTGTTGGTTGCAGACGATGGGCATCGCTGACGGAGGCCGAGTGTTCAAGGACTGGACGGTACCCGGTGGTGGAATTCACGATGAGACGATACTCGGAGGAGGTTGACGGGAGAGAGAATTGTGGAGGCTATCTGTACCTACCCTTCATGTAGGATTCGTGGTGGATGATCCAGGAGCTGTGCTATCTGTACCTACCCTTCAGGTAGGATCCGAGGTGGATGACCCAGGAGCTGCTTCTATTCTTCCAACTGTTTGTCTTTCTATTGTACTTCCTTTTAGTTGTAGTTGTACTTTTCAATTGAGTTTGTATTCTGGCCCTTTTACTTTTCAGCACTTTCTTTTGTACTTAGTGTATTACTTCTGCTTGTACTCTGTGGTGTTTTGTTTACTTTTATAAAGGCAATACCTTCCCAGTTATTAGGATTTACGCCTTTGGTGCTAGTCGCCAACCTCTAGCCTATGGAAGGCGGGCTAGGGGTAGTCACGGCATGGGCCCCGGGGATGGGTTGTGACAAATTGGTATCAGAGGAGTCGATTCTACCGCAGAACTTATAACTATGATATTTTATTTCTGTGATGAAATAGTGTTAAGGGTACTGAGTTTGGTTTTTAGTTCAAGGAGTCCAGTGTTGGTGCGGGCGGCCGATGTATCCATACACCAGGACCTTGACAACTGATTTCCAACATTGTGCACGAAAACACTAATTTTGTGTGTGTTTCCAAAGGTTTTTCCTTAAAACATCTCAAACCAGGTCATCTCACCAGGTATAAATCATTTTACCGTGTCACGTATGTTTCTTTCATGATTCCTTTCCACGGACGATCAGCTAGAGCCCCGAGGGATGTACGTACTGACAGCCTGCTGAGCGACGTGGCTTTGCTACAGGTCCCTCTTACAGTTGAGGCACCAGCGGAGGCACCATCGGTACTACCATACGTTGGGCCACCGATGGCACCAGCCCCAACAGTAGGCGCTGCACGCCGCATGAACACGCTGCACGTGTTACAGTGCTAGAGGCCACCCAGGTTCTGGGGAGAGACAGACCCACAGGTGGCTGAAGATTGGCTGGAGGATGTGGTGGGAGTTTTCAGGATAGTGGGAACACCAGCGGACTTCATGGTGATCTTTGCTGCCAACCTCCTTCAGGTAGAAGATGAGAGATGGTGGAGCCACTTGTTCTAGTTTTGCGACAGGATGACCTTTACATGGAGAGAATTTGAGACCTTCTTCAGGGTGGAGTTTATACCAGTGGCTCTACACCTCGAGCGTGTTCAGGAGCTGCTGCCTTTGCCACATGATTTCCCTTCAATAGCTGAGTCATCTGTAGGCAGTAGAGAGATGATGCAGAGGTCCAAGAAGACCAGTCCCATAGATGGGAAGCCTTAGAGTATAGGTTTGGTTGTGCGAGGCACACGAAAATGATCCAACTATACGAGGAGCAGGAAGTGTTACTCCTGAGGTAGGAATGGTCACATGGCACGTGAGTGTCCGACTCCCCTCATAGTTGGTCCGCAGATGTTGGAGGAGCCACCGAGACAGAAGTAGTGGTGGGTGCTTGGGCAACAGCCGAGTAGTGGACAAGGCAGTATAGCTCCGGAAGCAGGTGGACATGAGCGGAACTAGTAGATACTTTTTTTGTTCATGGTCCTTCTAGTTCCATGTTGTTGTTGTTGTTGTTTTTGTTTCTTTGTACTTAGAGCTTCAGTAATAAAAATACACTTATCTTTGTGATGTTTTATTTCATTTAATTTTGTTCGGTCGATACTGGGAGGTCCCGGTTAAAACTATTGACTTGACCCTCACTTTTGATATTTTTACTGGAGGAGACCTAGTGACCTCACACTGATGCCGACAATGTGACTCAACCCTTGGAGGAGAGAGTGATGGTTGGATCTCTTGGTAGTTACGTCGAGGCCTTACAACATCATCCATGGCATGAATGAATCATTCATGTCAGGATTGACTGTATTAGGCAATCGGTGTGGTTCATCCAGGGGATGATACCGAGTTTTTCTTTTCGGCAAAGGAGAAATCTTAGCAGATCTTACAGATCGTAGGCAAAGAAGGTGAAGATATTCCGGGAGCGGATGAAGACTACACAGTGTAGTAAGAAACAGGAAACTGGCGCCAGTATTAGAGACTCAGGTGTGTTAAATGTTTCAAGAAGAGGAAGCTTTAAGGAGTGATGAGTCTGTGAAGCAGCAGACGTGGAGGTAGAGCTAGGGGTGCAGCATGAGGTGGTGTAGATTTTAACAAGATACAACCACCCACCATAGTTGTCCTCGCTAGGCTCAGGGAGCTGGAGAGCAGGGGAAGAGTGCAACTGCATGTGGTCAAGGAGTGTGAACCAATGGCTCTATAAATGATTCAAGGGACAGTCTGTGTCCACTACTGGCTTCCGTAGTAACAGAAACTGATATGAATCATTCTTTCCTTCCACGAATCTTGTCCCAGACCTAGAGTTTCCGGTAAGCCATGACTTGACCATCACATCTGGAGATACCATGGGAGGAGACTCGATAATCACACTTACGCCGACAGTGTGGTCTGACCCTCGAGGCGAGAGTTTCGGTTGGGATCTCTTGGTGGCAGCGTCTAGGCCTTATGACGTTGGTCTCCGTATGGATTGGTTTCACAGTTCATTCTTAGATTAACTGTATTAGGATAAAAGGTTGTGGTCTAACAACAACATCGGGACGGGTTTTCCTTCATTGGCGAAAAGGAAACCCCAGGAAGCATAGGATAAACTCATGCATAGGAGGGTTTGGTCGATCACTCTTGGGTCGACCAACCTTATCCTTGTGGTAGCAAGAGTTTTGAGCTTCAATTATAATCAATAAGTGGAGGCCACTAGAGGTCGAGGATGGCGATCACGTCCTTAAACGAGTCGCACCTCGACGAGGCATACAGAGATGTGGCTGAGGTGAAAAGTTATCTCCGAAGTTCAACGGACGTTTCTAGGTCCTCAGCTGGGTAGGTGAGGTGGTTTACCACTTCAACCATCCACCTCAGTTGCAACAGGGGCACGACGACTACCACGTATCTCAGCTGAGGAGATACGTGCTTGACCCAACGCAAATCATTGGCGATGGGGTGAATTTTTTGGGGTTCTAGTAGAGATTGAGGATCGATAAGAGCGGGACCTATGAGAACAGTGGATTCCTCTTGTGCGCTTTCGTTGGAAGCACAAGAACCTCTAGAAGAGCACATGGGAGCGGAATGATCAGATGCGTGCTCAATACCGCTTTTGTATCCCTAGATTGTGTTTAAGATTTACCGGGACGTAAAGCCTTGTGGTGGGAGTAATGTGAAGACCCATAAATTTCAAGAAAAAATTTTCTTTCTTTTCTATGGACTTTTGCGAAAATGTATTTCTTGACAGCACCTGATTCCGAGGCCCGGTGTGCCCAGAATCAATTTCTAAAGTTTAGCTCAGGTACGTTCAGTGAACGAACAAGCGGGTTTTTCTAACTTTTGAACCGGTGCTCGGAATTTAAATCTGAGGGCACCGATGTACTCACTTCTCTAGTTTTCGCTTAAGAGGACTTTCACTTCGACAACAGATGATCGGGTTTGAGAGTGGGATTTTTGGTTTTACATGGATGAATAAAATAAAATAAGTGACAACTTATTTTATTTTTGTTGAACCCACACCATGTGGATAGTGTTGGTTAAAAGCTTCACATGGGAGTTTGTGGTGGGACCGCCACACCATAACCTCCCATGGGAGGATTATTAGGGTGGGGACCACCCGAGCAGCATAACCTCCCATGATAGGTTATGACATGGGGTCCACACGGGGCTTAACCCCCCATTTAATGGGAGGAGAGAAAATCTCTCAACACTCCCCCATTAATGAGGGAGAGCCTCTTGGACTCTAACTCCCCTCTTAATGGAGGAGAATAAAACATCCTCAAAACACCCCCATTAAATGGGAGGAAACTCCTTGACCCTCTCCTTTTTAATTAGGTGGGGACCACCAAGGCCCTTAAACCCCCCAAATTAATTATGTCATCCACTCGGGCAATTAATTTGGCGGAGCCTCTCAACTATTTGAATTTTGAATTGTGCCAAACATCGTGAAGTTATTTATGTGGGTCCCACTTAATAAATTTTCGCCACCAAGAATAATAGATTATATTATATTATTTTGGCATGTTCTTGCGCATTTTGGTGGAGAGATTGAGAGAACTTATTTCTCCATCAAAGAACGTGAAGAATGCCGGTGACACTTTTTCCCCGACCTTCTTCGGCCTTCTTCCTAAGAGCCCCCCTTTCTGACGTGGTGCTTCTCCGACGACCCTCCTTCCTCCCTCCTCATCGTCAACCCACCGACGCATGAACTCAAAAGTGGAAGCGTGCGGTGAACGACGTCATCATCTTCCCCTGCGACGAACGCGCCCCACGATGAATCAAATGTAGGTGTTATTTTTGTTCATGGAATAATCTTTGTCGTTCTTTGTATTTTATTTTTGGGCTGCCTGTTATCGTTGTAACGGGTGGAGGTCGGACCGCCTGAACATGACTGACCCTCCTCCCCCTTGTTGTTGACTATGTTGCGGCTCGAACGAAGGCGGCGCGGTGCAACGACACCACGCGGAAACAAGGAGGAACACGATGAAGAAGCGCGGCGTCGTCACACCTTGCCGTTGAGGCCAAACGAAACCGCGGCCGGAGTCAGGGCCGCGTAGGCAATTCAATGACTTCTCTGGTTGATCGTTGTGCGCGGATTGACGGGCGACGACAAACGGGGTGACAAAGTAATTTTAAGACTTCACAATGAAGATTCAGTCCCGGGAGGACTGCTGGTGAAGACCACAGGCAAAACGGTCCACCGGAGCGCGTCCGGTGGTCCGCGGAAGGGCCTGCCGGTGAATCACACCGGCACAGCGGCGCCGACGTCCGGAGGCGGCGGCCGGCAATGGCCGACCGCCAGGAGGTGGCGGGGCCTGGCGCACCGCTAGGAGGGTTCGCCGCGGCTGAAGCTACGGCGGCAGGCAGCCGTCCCGCGGCTGCGCGGGACCAAGTGGAGACCGGGGTTTGTAACCCCCGATGGTCAAAGGGAGGGCCCCCACGTCGGGGGGGGGGGGGGGTGGGGTGGCTTCAATTAGGGGGCAGTGCCCCCCTCCTTCTGCGACAGTTCGGCCGAGCCGAGCTGTCTGACAACGCGGGCCGGGATGCCCAGACCGGGCCGGGCTGCGCCAGCAGGGCCAGGTCGCGCCAGCCGGGCCGGGCTACGCTAGCAGGGCCAGGCCACACCAGCCGGGTCGGACTGCTCCCTAGTGGGCCAGACCCGGACCTGGGTCAGGTCGACCCGGTTCGGGCCGACCCAGGGGGTCTCGGGTCGGGCACGAACCCCCTAATCAAGGACAGTTTTTCTCAAACGCCAATAACTTGGTCTACGAACCTCTGATCGATGCACTGTCAGTTGTGATGCGGTCCTTGGATCGAGACGGTCGTTTTGGTGTATTAAACTCAAGGTTTTGAAGAACTTTGGGTATGCCTGGGTTGGTTCGAGCATGAAACCAACCGGGCCCTCGGAGCGGAAACGTTTATAACTTGAGCTTCGGACGTCCGATTGACGTGCCGTCGACTTTGTTGGATTCCTATTGATGAGTTGGAACTTTTGGAATATTTATCCTGATTTTTGGACACAGTTGGATAGTGTCCGGGTTGGATTGAACCCAAAATCCATCCGGGCCCCTGGAACGGAAAAGCTGATAACTTTCAGACCAGACGCCCATTTGACGAACTGTCAGTGGCATTGATGATCATGTTGAGAAACGGTCCCTATGAGTATACCCTATGAGAGTTCGGGGTACAGTTGAGATACGGCCAGGTTGGTTCGTACATGAAACCAACCGGGCCCCTGGGACGAAAAGGCTAATAACTCATAGACTGGACGTCCGATTGACGCACCTTCTGTTGCGTTGAGACCCCTATGAAGAGGTGGTCCTTTGAGATACTTCTTCATGGGACTTTGTGATACAGTGAGTATCGACCTGTAGCTCGTGGAGGGGACCCTCCCGGAGACAAGCGTACGAAGTACGGAGACCGTGTAGCTGGCTGAGACCTGATGACTGCTTGACCGACTCGACTTGGAGTGATTCGACTAGCCCTGTGGACGGAGCACTACTATGTTTGGGTGCAGACCCATGGCGGATGGAGCACTACTGTGTGTGGGTGAAGACCCGCAGTACTCAACAGAAGGAGTACCTCTGCATGCTATTAGGGGGGTGCACTACTGTGTTTGGGTGGCAGACCCCGACGGGAAGCACTATTGTGTTTGGGTGGCTGACCCGCGGTACTCGACATGAGGAGTACCTCAGCAGTCTTAGGTTAGTGAGCAGTACCTCGGAGTCGTGACAAGATCACTGTACTCATCAGAGACAGAGCTCTTCACCAGTTACGGTTTCGATAATGAAAATCCAGGTTTGATCTGAGTCTATGAACTTTGTGTTTACCTCATGATTGAGATGGGTCACTTGATAACTTAGGTATATGTATGGGGATATACCTAGGTAGTGGTTATCTGTTGATTTCATAACCTTTGTGTTTCCTCATGATTGAGATGAGTTACTTGATAACTTAAGTATAATTATGGGCTTATAACTAAGTAAGGGTTATCTGTTGAGATCCTTCTTTTGGTTATCCTAGTTAGATTTAGTGAGACCCTGAGGGTCTCGGGGTCCCTACTGAGTATTGTATTCTCACCCCTACATGGGAAATTCCAGTACCTCTTTGAGTTGGTTGCAGACGACTGGTAGCGCTGACGGAGGCTGAGTGTTCGAGGAATGGATGATACCCAGTGGTGGACTTCATGATGAGACGATACTCGGAGGAGGTTGAAGGGCGAGAGCATTGTAGAGGCTATCTGTACCAACCCATCAGGTAGGATCCGTGGTGGAAAATCCAGGAGCTGCGCTATCTGTACCTACCCTTCAGGTAGGATCCGAGGTGGATGCCCCAGGAGCTGCTTCAATTCTTCTAGCTGTTTGTATTTCTATTGTACTTCCTTTTAGTTGTAGCTGTACTTTTTAGTTGGGTTTTTATTCTGGCCCTTTTAATTTTCTGCACTTTCTTTTGTACTTAGTGTTTTACTTCCGCTTGTACTCTGTGGTGTTTTGTTTACTTTTATAAAGGCAATTCCTACACAGTTATCAGGATTTACGCCTTTGGTGCTAGTCGCCAGCCCCTAGCCTATGGACGGTGGGCTTGGCGTAGTCACAGCACGGGCCCCGAGGACGGGTTGAGACAGTTTCAATAGAGAAATAAATATGAGTTTTCTTTTAAATTAAAATAAATTAATATAGATATCCATGTATTCAACTTCTATAACATTTGGAGAATATATAAAGTAGTATTCTACCTTTGAATTAGTGGTAAAACAGATGAACGATTATATTAAACCTCTTGATCCGGGCTTGAAATTTCTTATATTCAATATATCAAATAAAATTTTCATATAAATAATAGATCACATATATAAAAAAAATAGATAAAATATTATACTCCTTGTGGGTGGAAAGTAGGATATGTAAAGGGAATGAAATAAAATGGATACTTGACAATGATTCTAGAGATCCCACACAATCATATCCATAAAAGCATGATTTTATATCTATGGAAATCACTAAAATCATCTAAAGTGGTTCTATGGTTAGAGTTCCTAGAGGAATGGGAGAATAATTAGGGATTTTAGGATCAAAATGGAATTAAAATTTGATTTTTAGATGTTATTAATAAACATGGAATAGTTAGGCCACATGGTTTAACAAATTATCCACTAACCATGTAATTACACATTCCAAAAACTCTAAAATCCCATGTTTACTTTCTTAGTTTTTCCAAAATATGTACCTTACCAGTGGCTCTTAAGTTCCCTTATATGGTTTCCTAGAGAAGTTTCATAGATTCCCCTAACCATTCTCATATTATTCTCCCTAAAAAATTCTTCCGAGACATACTAAAACCATCCATAAACTCCTTAATGTCAAACAGAATAATATATAACCAAAGAATACAAAATAAAATGGTGAATTACATCATGTCTGGGGTACTATATTCTCCTTATAATTTTTCATTCTATCCCTAGAAATATGGATAATTATGGTTCATTGAAAATGGTATGGACATTGTTCTGATATCTCTTTCTCACATTCCCATGCCTTCTCTTGAATTTCACCTCGTTTCCATAATTATAAAAATAACAAAATACGTTTTCCTTGCAAAAAATTTTCTTGGACATCTAGTATAAAAATCATCACATGATTAATTTTACCTTCTAGTTCTAGATCAAAATTATCCCATTGAATCATATGGCTAGGATTGGACTGAAATTTCCTTAATTTAGATAAATGGATGTAATTATGAACCAAATTATACCATAGTAGTAAATAAAACAGATAATTGAGATGTCTAATTCTTTAAATTATTTCAATAGTTCCAATAAATTGAGGAGAAATATTTCCTTTCATATTTAATTGTTGATGTCTCAGTCTTTGAGAGAATTTAAAGAATACCTAATCTCCCATGATAATGGATAAAGATACATATCAATGATCAAGATCATATTTTTGTTGACTTTATGCCGAAACCATCTTGTTCATAATCCATTGAACCTTCTCAATCATTTGTTGAATGAGGTTGGGTACCAATAGTTTATTTTCTCTAGTATTTACTCAAAAAGTGGAGATACATATGGATGGAAATGAAATTCCTTGAATGGAGCTATATTTATTATAATCTAATAACTATTGTTATAAAAAAATTCCACTAAGGAAAAATGATTCTCCCCTGAACCACTGAAATTGGTAACAAAATATTAGACTATATATTCTATTGTCAAGATCTTTTTTTCCAACAACCCAATTATTTGAGAATGATAAACTATTCTCAAGGTTAATTGGGTACCCAAAAATATTAGATGTGATCACCATATCTAAGAGGTAAGACGAGAATCTAAGTTAGAGAATTTCAAAAGAAGCATTCCATGCAATTTTAAATCTTCTCAAATATATATATTTTCTATGTCATATATTGAATGGGATTGATGAATTAGAATGAAGTGGTGTGACCTTTTGAGTTGGTATACAGTCAACCGGTTTGAATCCTAATTATAAATAGTTATTACTAAACCAATGGGAATGTTTACATATATATTTTTCCATTTACAAAGGGGTTTTGGTAATGATTGAAATATTACTTCTGGTAATTGATTATCCATATTAACCTATTGACAGGTCATTAATTTGGTAACATAATAAAACATATTACATTTTATACCTGACCCCCAAAAATTGGGTTTTTATATCATTGTATATCATTTGAATGCCTGGATTAGTTTCCCTCATAGAATGGTGATAAATAAAAAGAAGTTGTTCATTATAAGAGGTTTTAATGACTATCTGATCTTTAAAAAATTAAAATAGTTTTCCCATTCTTTTCAATCCATCAATGGTCACTTCACCATTACTTTGTGACATAATGTTAAGGAAAATGGGATTTAATTTTAAATAATTTAAAACTTGATCTGCCAATTCAAGTATTAGTGTGAATATAAAGAAAATTGAGAGTTAATTATGCTTATTGAAATCCAAATGTATATATGTAATCATAGTCATAAATTACCACTGGTACCAATATTATCTACATAATTGATTAGATGAAATTTATCTTAAATCAACAGCAACAGAATATCCTTTTCTAGTGTATAAACCATGTCCATGTTGAACATATATGGATATTCAATCTATATCTGTTATCTTAGGTTATCATTCCTTTTCAAAAAATATGTGTTTCAATATTTTTGAGTTCATAATCATAATGAATTTCTCTCTAATGTGATAAATATCCCTTATTTTCAAATCATGAACAACCATATCCAATTCCAAGTCATGAGTAATATAATTATTCTCAGGGATTTTCAACTATCGTGATCCATAAGCTATTACATGATCTCCTTCCATGAGGAAATAACCATGTATAGATCCCAATTCATCAAAAAAGGAAACTGTTCCCAAGTTCTGTAAAGATAATAATTGGTAATGAATTGAGCCCACCCTTAAGATCTGAAAATTATTGATAAAAATGATCACACCAATGGAATTGAGTGCCCATTATCCTGAGTGTTATAATAAAATATGTGATACAATATAGTTTTTAAATGAAATGATGATATTACGCTTATATGCCCAGAAAATACATATCTCAAAGACATTATTTAGGGGATCCCAAGAGAAGACAACGTCTACCTTTCTATAGTCTATTGATATGAATTTATCGGAAATTACATGGCCAATGAAATGAATTTCTGGAATCCTAAAATCTCATTTTTATAAATTTACTATAACGGATAATCATGTATAATGCTAAAAAATCTCTAATTTTTTTCATGATCTTTACAAGGTCAATAATACACCATAATATCTTCTAAAAAATACCAAAATAAATTTTATATGTATTGTTTAACGACATGATTAAATAATTACATGAAAAAAACAGGTTAATTTATGATGCAAAAGGTAATTAATAGATATTAATAATGAATGTAATGACCCTTAAAATTTGTTTTCGGATTATAATATTTATTAATTTGGAGTTTGTGATACTTGGATAATAGATCAATTATAAATAAGTATTGGGATACATTCAATTGATCAAAAATATAACTAATTATAAGAATATAATATCTATTATTTATCATAACCTGATTTATTTTATGTTAATAAATAAAAATTACTAATAAAATATCTTCTTTATTTATTAAAATAACTAGAGAAAACCAATGTGATGAACATGGTATTATGAAAAATTTACTTTCTAGTTCCTATAACTAGAACTTTAATTACCATAATTCCATTAGTCATATTAAATTTTATGGAAGGGAAATATTGGTTCCCCTAAGAAGGCTGATCAAAGACGACACATGCCTTTTAGGTGGAAACCCAGTGAATCTTTCAGAAAAAATATCTTGATACCAATCTGCAATGAAATGAAAATTTCATGGCTCAATTATGTCAACATTCCCCAAATTTATTTCCAATAATTAATAATAAATATTTCAAAACATTGGATATAAAGGTCATTTATTTTAGACATTCACATCCCCATTTCCTGTAAACAAATATAGTGACCTATTATGATATGTAAAATTTCATCATCACGTATAAAAATTGATATGAGCCTTGAAGAAAACAAAAAACTAAATTCCCAATATTAAGTCTAATATATCCATTTCAAAAGTAGAAAAGTCCCAAATAAAATATAATCCATCAATGGTTATAGAAAAAGTTGTTTTTATAAATTCCATACACTCTCACTATCTGAGAGGTGTCTAGATAATCATTACATGTGGAATCATGTCGATATTAAACTCTATTTGATTGATGACACATAAAGAAATAATGTAGTGGGATGAAATCATATAAAATAAGCAATTTATAACAAATGGGTTAAGGATAATGATACCTCATATAGTCGAAGGGACTCATTGATCCTCCATAATTATCTAATCAACAACATAAAACTATTTACTTTCTTCCTTACGGTTCTTTGATTTGTTTATCATGGTTGAATTATTTATGGAGTTGGAGTAATCCTAGAGTCACCTTGGATCCCTAGGTTATGAGGAACAAGAATATTTTGATGTAATTTTCTAGTCAAATGAAGATATGTCTAAGACACACGAGATGTATCTCCTAAAACACACTTTTTTATGTTAGGAATATAATTCTAAACATGTCTCATTTTATTAAAATTATGACATTAGTTTAGTGGTGTTATACAATCCCTCTTCTTATACTGTAATGAAACACATTTTAAACAAATATTATTATTGATAGGTCATGATGGAAAGTTTACTAATCTAATAGTCTAATTCTATGATGTCCTACATGTTTGGAATTAGGTTCACCTCCTCTACATGTTCTCTGCATTAGATCTCCCACATATTCCTATATAGGGTAACATACTTACTCTTGTAGTATTCCCAATAATATACTTTTCTTCAAAAAATATTTTTAATCATGATTGTAGACTTATTAATATAGAGTATATATATCTTAGAATTAATTACTTGTAATAGTCTAGACTCAAATATATGATCCCTTAGGGACAAGCTTACAATGAATAATGGTGAAGAATAAACAAGTTACATATACTTAATTTCATATTATACCACTAAAAAACGTTATTTCTAAGACTAAATAAATATTTCATTATAGATATCTTGAATGCTAATGGTTAGAATTGTTTATTGTACCATTTTTCAAATCCCTCCTATATAAGGCCTTGGTTGAATTTTTCTTAGAAGATAAATCCCACCATTGGTGTTCAAGATCCTCCATCATGTGGACTAAATACTTGACATTTATATCAGTTGGGGTTCCAAGGAAATCTAATATATGATTTATTTTACTAATTCATGCTTCTACCTTTTCTTGTTTTAAATCCCCTTGAATTTCGGGTGGATTATATTTCGAGATCATTATAGAATTATCCACATGTCTTGATTTTTAATTTTTATTTCCATTATCAATAACATGAAAATCTTGATTATTTATTTGTACAATATTTTTGTTTACCTATGTTTCAACTGAAACCATATTCTTTAAGGCCTCTTCTTATGGGTTTCTAGGTCATCTAATTAGTTTTATTTCCTTGACAAAAACACCACTATGTCATCCCTTATTATTAAACTTGATGCTTGAAATATTATAAATTATCAACAGTAATAATCATTATAACTAATTTAAATTAATAATCAAATATAATATGATCAATTTAATCATAGTTGGAAGTTTCATTACTAGTGTATGATATGATACAATCCTCCACTAAACCCATGATGATGGGTTGAAAAAACTCCTATAGATAGAAAACACCTTTTTTACTCATACCACCTTAGTAACTTTATGTTAATTATAAATAGGGTAGGTAATTATTTTTATTCTATATATTTAATGTTTTAACAATTCCTATATTCTTTCAACAATCCTAATATGGTGGGATGACTAAAATTGATACCACTTATAAGATCCTAACCATTACATTTTTCATTGAATGATTTGAGGTCCACTAAGCTTATGTGATGTCCCCAAGACACTAAAAGCTAACAAAAAATTCCAAGGGATTAATGAAATGTGTGTGTCGGGTGGGGTGTGATATTACCTTTAAAAATCTTATTCATTCATGAAAAAATAAAAACACCCAAAGAAACTATATGATTAATTAAGAATAAACAATAAAAATCATATGAAATATAAAAAAAACAATACCAAAGTAGTCTAAAAAAGTTAAAAAATGTGTACTAATAAAACTAAAGGATAAATAAAATAGTAATAATGATGTTTCATCACTCCAAACTCTCCATAAAAGGACTCCAATATTGAACCAAAATCCTAAAAATGTAGTATTATGAGGCTTCACATGATAAATAAGCAACCTTTATTTTACTTACTTCAAGAATAAAAATTTATGCATACACACAAATGTTCATATAAAAGGGGTGGGTAATAGTAACCAGTATGCATTACTCAAGATACATTCCAAATAAAACCACTAGGACCAGAAAAATTTATCTTATAGTTCAATATATAAAAATATAACAAGAGAAAAAAATCCAAAGTAGTTTAACATTTTACATTAGACCAAAAAAATTGTAAGAATAATTTTGTAAATTCTGTTAAAGACACACAAAAATTTATTAAATCCACATAAAATACCCAAAGTGCAAGATCTTCAACATTCACACATTCATTTCAAGAAACTATCACATACATAATATTGGTTACTCATCTATCTACTATGTTGTCACTTAGTGACCATTCTCTAGGTACATCTGATGTATAATCTCACACAATGTCTATAAGGGAAGGGATACATACAATGTAATGATAAACACACACCACCCATGTATGAAATTTTTTCAAAATATTTTATTTTTAAAATTAATAATAATTATTAAATAATTTTATAAAACAACTTACCTACATCCTCTTGAATTTACAATTTTAAACATGGATGAAAAATATTTTCCAAGAACTATTCAAATCCAATATTTTTATATCATCAATAAAAAAGGATTTTATAATGTGAAATGAAGATTAGTTTAATTTTAAATTCAGATAAATTAATTTAGATATCCAATCCTTCATGTTCTATAATAATTATAGAATAGATAGAATCCAACTACCTCAGAATGGGTGATGAAACCGATGGACGACACAATGAAATATCAATATCTAATATCAAGATTTATTTCCTTTAATAGATTCAATCAATATTTATTAAAATAAAATAAGAAATTATATATTTACCCCCAACATGTCATATCTAACATTACATGTGTGAGTATATGGGGATATCTAAATTGAAAGACAGTAAAAAGAGGCTTACCGGGGATTCAAGATATTCCACAAACTTTTAACTAAAAAATGACTTTTTTATCAAAGGGAATCACACAAATTTCCTAGTTGAGTTTTTTGTTTTGAGAGAGTAGGTGAAAACAAGAATATTTAGAGTTTATGTGCAAAAAATGGATTAAAACCCCAATTTACAGATGTTATTAATTCTCATCACAGGGTTTTTCCTCACAGTTTGAAAAAATGTGCACTAAAAATGCATTTTCTACTAGACAACACATAGGGGAACATTGTTTGACAAACCATAAACCTTATGTGTAATGCTACTATCCCCAAAATACTAATTTTCATAGTTACTCATATGGTTTTTCCAAATAGTGAACTGATTTTTCTCACTCTTAGTGACTCCAAGATTCCCTTCCATAGTTTTCAGGAGAAGGTTCACAGTTTCCCCTAACCATTCTAAAACCATATATCCTTAAAAACCCTTTATATAGACAATAAATTATCCATAAACTATTGAAACTAAAACTAAAACTTATATAACATCAAAATAAATTGTAAGAGGGAGAATTAACTCAAACTAGTGTGTTACATTAATCTATAAAACATATAAATAACACTTATATACTGGGTATATGAAATACATCACACAGTATCAATATAAGGGACCACCATATCCCTTAAACAACTATAAAATATACTTCCAAAAAAGGTTTTTGAAAATGAATAACAAAAATAAATAACATAATATCAGTAATATATTAAATAATGAATACCAAATTTCAAGTAATTATAATTCATATAACATCCATAATCACAACATGAATATTATAATAATTTCTCAACTCTTAATCTACCCAAATCTTTATCTATACTATATCCATATGACCAGGAAAATATAATCCAAACAACCAAAACCAAATATTTTTTAACATATATATGGAATCGATTTGTTCTAAAGGTCATAACTAATATGAAAATCACAAATACCTTGTAACTAACTTCCAAAATTAACCCATCTCTAGAATGTGGTACGACCCTATTCCCTTGTGGCATAAACCCCCTCTGACACTCTATCACACTATCTATAAAAATCACTAACATTTTTTTATATCATATAGTGTATGTCCCAACCCCAATGATTCATTTGAATGTCCTGTTCAAAATGCCATAAATCAACCCCTCTACTATTAAATTAATTTGTCATAAATTTAATCATTCTAGAATCAATGTTCAATATAAATACTTTGAAAACATCTCAAAAATATTAATATTTTATTATCTACATTAATTTACAATATAATAAATTATTAGATTATTCACGTTCGAATTATCAATAATAATGAATACAAATTCAATAATTTCATATTTGTATCATATATTCATTATAATCATCTATTTATCTACTATCATCTTAATAAATACAAATTCTAGCATCATAGATTTATATTTCCATATATTTCCACATTTCATTTTTACATTTTATCAATTCTCATCAATAATATATCGTAAAAAAATTATATTCATTAAAAATATTCATCTATCATATCTATTCCACCAATTTCATATTCATCCTTTTTATTTATAATCATATTTCAAATTTACCAATAAATCATTATACAAAATTATTTTGAATTATCTAACAATCATAGAAAAATCTTTGTGGATTTACAATGAAAAATAATGAGATGAGAATTTTTATCCACCCACCTTAATTACTAAATTAATGAAAATCTCAAATCCTTTATGATTTCCATTATTCATTCACATATAATCCTTTATTTATTCTCTTATTTATTTGATCCTTTATTCCATTACAATTCAATAGGGTTCTCTCAGATTAATAAATGTAGAGAATATATAATATTGGATAAAATTTATATGATAGAGGCAATGTAATCCCATGAAAGAATAATTTATTTGTTCCATTCAACTCCCATGACGTAAATCCCCTAAAACCACCATTTACTTCCTATCCCTCATAAAGTATCTAATTAAACTCCTCAAATAGTACCTTTGACAATGAAATGGGTTATGACATAATGAAATATATATCCTCCCTTCTCCTATAATATAATATATCAACACAACCTCATTTACAATGTCAAACAATAAAATCATATACTTTATAAAAATAATTCATATAAAGTGGATTGATTAAATAAATAAATAATAATTTAAATAATACCGAAAACTAAACTAACAAAATTAAAATCTGCTAATGAAATTTTCAAATTACCATTCAAGGGTAACAATAACATTTAAAATTATACAACATACTCAAAATTCCATCTAGAAACCTATGAAATTATCATTTTAACCTTTATTGTTGATAATTCAAAAAAAAATCTCAAACTCCACCAACATAAATTTCCATGTTTCTATATAATTATTCCTTGGATAAAACTAATAGTTTTCAATTTATTTAAATTTTTTAGTTTAATGGAACACATTGAATATCATATAAAATTTCCTTCTTCATGAATATATATATGAATGTGTGAAAATTAAAAAAAAATAAAAATGTATAAAAAGTATAAAAATATAACATACACTAACATCTTACATGACAATATTGTTAAATTATAATTAATATATGATCATTAAGGAATTTAAAAATGATATTTAATATCTCTAAAATATTTTATTTAGAAGAAATATAATAAAGGTTAAACCTATGGTAAAGGTAAAAATGTATGAGACCGAATTAGATACAAATTAAAGACAAAGGTATTAAAAATAGTTGATAACAAAAGGTGGGAAATAAATGGGTAATAGAATTAATGTATTTTGATATTAATTATTTCCATTATTTTTAAAAAAAATTATTAAAAAATACTATACTATCTATTTAAAATGATAATATTAACATAAATCATATCATCTTGTCATATAATGAAACCTCATTCCTTTTCCGTATAAAGAATTATTTTTTCAAGGATAAATGATGAGTGATTAGATGAGTTACTTGCAATGACAGTCATTATTGGGAATAAAAGAATAATTTATATGAGTGATAACTAATTTTTTCTATTAAAAATTTATTCAACAATTGGAAAACTATTTTATACATGAAATAAATGATTTTAGTCCTTTTTCTCTTGGAATTTCCTCCTAATCCTAACAATTTCATGTTTTCATACTAATAGAAGAATTACGATAAAAACAATATATAAAAGATAAGTATGCATATTTTTAATTTAAAATGGTATTAATATTAATGAACAACACTAATCCCTATCTTGTTTAAATAATTATCCAAAAAATCATGTCAACAAAAAGTACTTTGTTAATTTTAATCATGTACACGATTAAAACAAAGAAAAGTGAGAATGAAAAATATCTGAAATCAATGTATAAAAGCCTATATTATTTTCCACCTCAATCAGTATTTATTATTTATTTCCTAATTAGATTTTTGAAAAATATTTCCTTTCTACCATATAAGATTCCAAAAGATATAAGATATTAATATCCATAGAAATTGTCTGGGATCATTATTTTGAACAACTATCATAAACATCACACTATTATTACCATTTTTTGAAAAACATCTAATCATTTTGATGATACCATGTATGGATTAATTATTTTTAAATAGATTAAGCTACTATGATAATAATAACACTTTAAATAATATTTCTAAAATAATGGAAATGCTTTTGAGAAGCATCCACCATAAATAAAAAAGTAAATTTTTTATCCTTCTTAAAGTCCATAGAAAGAAATATTCAAGTAAATATACTCACATGTGTTGATTTTTGAACTGATATTCATGTGAAAGATAAAATTTTATGATATATATGTTCTTTATACTGAATTGAATAAAAATTTGGTGAATCTGGATTGAGGGAAGATTGAAGAACCAGTGTTAAAAGAAGATGAAACTAATTGAAAAGTGGAGAAACCATCTAAGGGTCACCATGATTGTGACTTGAAGTATTTTTTGATACATAATATTTTGAAGATGATTTGACATATGTTAAATTTATTTATAATGAATTGGGATTTGGGGAATATATTTTGATAGTATATGAGTAAAGTTTAGTTTTCCAAGTTTAGAGTCGAAAAATGAACAAGTATTAGGAATTCAATTAGACTTTTATGCTGAGCACAAAAGATTTTATTGGAACATATGACATTTCAAGATTATTAGACTTAAAAATACTTTTTATAATTTTGTGTTTTTATATAGATTGACTCAGAAGATAATAATACATTATTAATAATTTTCCAAACCTAAAAAGTCATGAAAATATCAAATATTGTGAAAATTAAAAAAGTACAAAGTCTTACAATGAATTTAACACTTTAAAGAAGCACCACATAAATATGAGGCTATATTACCTTGAGGTGAACAAAAATTGTGATGAGAC
This sequence comes from Viscum album, assembly GCA_963277665.1. Taxonomy (NCBI): domain Eukaryota; kingdom Viridiplantae; phylum Streptophyta; class Magnoliopsida; order Santalales; family Viscaceae; genus Viscum; species Viscum album. Next base: position 474,269,007 of record OY728157.1, read on the forward strand.
CAATATTTATTCCTAAAAACCACATAATGCATAATCATAGGGAGTTTATAAGACTTTTAAAATTCATACAAAATATAACTTCTGATTGAAAATTCATCAAAGGAATGAGAAGTATAGTAACATCATAATACATATGAAGAACTATAAAAATATCATATGCTTACCTAAATATTTTATACTTCCAAAATAATCTATTATGGATAAATTATATTAAATTTGACAATTTTGTTTCCCTATTTTTCATATAAATAATATCAAAAAATATTTTCTAATCCAAACAAATTTTAGATGGAGATGAGATGAGGACCATACGACATGACGATGTGCTGCCTAATAGTACCATAAAAACATGGATTAAATTCCAAACAAATATAAATGGTGTGGATCTTACGGAGTTTTGAATATTGAATTATCGTGATTTTTATTAGATTTATTTGTGGATGTTGACAAATAATTTAAATTATTTTGAATGATAATACAAACTAGAAAAGATCTTCTTGATTTGAATGAGGATTGCCTACTATAGAATAATGAGTGATTTTTAAACGAAATATGAAGACAATATATTCAATATTATCTTAATATTAAAAGATAATATAGAGAATGATATTGAAATATTTTTAATAGTTTTTATCCTCAAATAAATTCTATTCATTTGATTAAGAATAAGAAGATCCTGATTTTTCTTTAAATGGAGAATATCTAATCATATTAAGGGAGTAGAAGATGGATACCTATAGAAAAACCATATTTTATAATGTGATAGACTATGGTTTTTTTATTTTCAGTATGAGAACGATAAAGGATATAATTTTTGACACCCATAAGAGGGAGTATTCTAAGTCATCTTAAATGTTTCATGAAAAGATCCAATTAACGACTGTGTGTGGTATTAAATTAAATTTTTATGATAATGATATTTGAGAAAATAAAATATATATAGTAAATTAGTAACTTTTTATAAAAAATATAAATTCCCTTTTATTGGGTCATTGGATCACATGATGAGATTTCATGTAAGAATTGTACAAGTTCATTCCATGTAACCACTTTCATTAAATGTGATGAATCCATGGTTAGGAGGATTGAAAAATCATGGGAAGGAGTAAGAATTCAATACCATACCTTGTAAATCCCATTTTTCAATAATTTGTTTAATACACAATTCATATAATGATAAGAGAAAGAAGAATGATATTATCATACTATAAAAAGTACCATTGCTTGAATTAAAAGAAAATAAATTTTTAAAAATAAATTTAATGACTTATTTAAACCTCTCCATCTTAGTGATCTCATAGATTTTGGTACTATAGTTAGTATCAACCATAATCAAATTATACCTTAATTAGATTCATATTTTTTATGTTTTTTTAATTGTTTTACATTATGTGGAGTTTTTTGGAATATTTTAAGATTCCTGAGATATAAAACTCAGTCTTCATCCCCATTAAAGTTAAAATGAAGTAATCTTGTAAGGAAATAAAGAATAAGAAGAATATGAAATAAAGTAAATTGAGAAATTTCTCAATTGAAAAGAACAATCTATCACTACATTATGTTTTTAAAAGTCATAATTTTTTATCTATAAAATTTATTTAGAATGATCCTATTGAACAAGAAAGTTCCCATTGTGAGAGTATGAGGAACATGATTTAAGTAATAAAATTGAATACCCAAACTCTAAAGTCAAAGATCATTTGAATAATCTTCCCAAAAAGGTTTTCAATAGTTTATTGTCTATTATTGAGAAAATAATATTTGGAAATGAAAAATGAAAATGTAAAGTTAATGAAATAGAGAATTTACTATGTAAGAATTATTTAAACTTCATATCTTTCATAGAAATTGTGGAATAAAATGATCAATTGATAAAACATTGAAATAATAGATTTTCCCAAGTTGAAAAATCTTAAAAAGATATGTTTTTGATAAAGTGGTGTTTAAAATAATATATGTGGTTATTATCCATACACTAAAATTATTTTGATAACTGATAATAATGTTTAATATGATCATTTGGTGGTGAAATAAAAATAGAATAAAGGATGTTGATAAATCTTTACCAGAATCACAAAAAACACATGAGAAATAATCAAGAATATGATGAAGGTCAAGGAAAATATCGTGAAAATAATTTTGGATGAGAATAAATCTCTCAACATGATGGGTTTTAAGCTTTATATGAAAATAATACATCCAAAACCCATAGATGATAGATCTTACATTATTATTTAAAAGAAATATTCCTTCACATAAGTTTTAATTGAGAGTGTTTAACCCAAAAATATCCCTATAAGTGGAATTAAGATATTGAAATAATTCATAAATCAAGCTACAATAATCTCAAAGAATATTTTATCCCATGAATTTGTTGTATTTTTTATACTAATATCATTAAAAATCTTAGTGTTAGTTTTATTTAGAAATATTATAGGATTTTGGTAGAGAAAAATGATGAGAAATTCCCTAGCACATTAAGGATGAATATCAACACACTTTAGAACATAACACCCCCAAGATGAGCCTAAAATGAATAATAATTCTACAAAACATTATAATAAATTAAATCTAGAAAGATTACCTCAGTAAGAAAAATAATGCAGTTTATTAGTTTTTTATAGTACTTATAGATATTTGGGTATAAGGAAATTGAATATTGGAATAAAATTTAACATTATATAGAAAATAGAAAGATTAAAATAAGGGGATGAAAACTGGAGAAATAATAAGGCTTATTGTATAAGGGAAATTCTAATAGAAAAAGTTGAATCTATCCACAAATAACAGAATCAAATGCTTAAATAAATTTTATGAATAATTAACCATAAGTGTCTATGATTATGAAGAGTTTTAGTATATACCATCCATACATAAATCTTATTAAAATAAGAATGTTAGACGATAATAGTAGAATTAATTGTAGGAAGATGATAATATATTTAATCTGGGGAGTAGTAAAAAGAACAAACCTATGAAAGGAACTCCCAATAAGTCTAAATTAATAGATAAAAAATATTTCAATCCAAAATAAATGTGATTATATTATGGTAATAGGGGTCACACCATGTACTATTGTAAATAAGTAATGTAAATCAATATTAATGTGATGATTCTGAATTTAAGAAGGGAATCAATCTAAGAGAGGAATAAAATAATTTTGTTAGTAGTGGAATTCCCATAAGAAGAAGTAGTGAAGTTTCCAAAAAATGGAAATATTAAAGTAATAAAAAATATGTAAAAAATATATAAAATCTAAATATATTAATAAGCATCACATATATATTTTCCCAGACTAGTTGAGGCAAGAAAAAAATTGATAAGGATCAACAAAGTATTGAATGAAAAAAGTTTTCATTAAATGAAGAAGAAATAATATTTCATGAGAGGTTTTCTAAGAATGAAGTTCCTAGAGTTCTTGAAAATATAATTTTAATGTGAGATAAATATATCCATTATAGAAAATAATCATATAAATATAATTCTAACTCAATAATAAATGTTTAAAAAGGTATATGTAAAAGGAAACTTACCTGTTAAGAAATGCTCTATTTTCAAAATGGACGAAAAACCAATTCCATCAAAGAGGAATGATCAAAAGTTGAGGAATTATAAGATTTCAATATAAGAACATAATTTCAAAAAAATGGAATTTTACCATTAATAAAACTTCCAAAATAAAAACTAAAATTAATATAAGATACTTTTTGAGAGAGAGGTCTCAAAATTTATGATAATATTAAAGAAAAATAAAATACCTACTTGTTCTATTTTCTATTTTTTCATTGTACAACTATAAAGATAATTGAAGGAGTTGATATAGAAGGGGATTCGGAAAAGGATATCATAGTTGTATAGAAATTTAATATTCCCATCATAGAGCATTCTAATATCCCTGATGAAGGGGAAAGAAGTGCATAACGTGATGGGGACTAATATGAATAGGTGATATGATGTTCTGTGTTAATTTAAGAAATCTTGAATTTATGAAAATCCATTAAATTATATAATTAAATTAATCCTAATCACATTTTAAATACATTATTTAATATTAAAAATGTTTTTAATTTATGGATAGTGATAGTTTATGGAAAAACTAAAATAAATGGGATAATTAAGTCTTTAACATGAAATTTTTCATGTATTTTTTTTATGATGTGTTCATGTTATATTTATTGATAAATATTTTTGAACAATCCTAAACAGGATAAATTGGAACTGTTTTGACATATTAGGCATATTTATGACAATATTGTTTATTTAGTGAAATTAATCTTGTATTATAAATTGGATTAGCCTAAGTAGATTTAGAGTTGACTAACTAATGGCTCATTACGATGAAGTGTGTGGTTCCATCCTTCACTCAATATGTAATAAAAGGTTTCCATTATGGATAAAAATGGGAGAGGATGTTGTATTAATAAGAATATTATCCCATATATTCCTTTACATTTATTGAAAATAATAGTGATAAGAATGGATCTTAAACTCATATATTTATATAAGTGTTGTTAGGGCACCACATACAATCCGAAAGGGTGATATTGAAGTGTAGATAAAGAATTGATGGATCACCAAGTTTATGAGATATTTTATTGAATGATGAATAATATTAATATGATTATTTTATATAATTTAATGTGATTGGGAATAAATCAAGATTAGTGGAATAGGGTCTCAGAATATTAGAGTGAAATATGGTATTTTGAGTTCAGAGATGAACAATGACCATATATCTAGAATTCTGTAATACTTTCTTGTAGTGAATGTATGTATTTATTTATGAATATGAATTTTCTAGATATTAATATTTAAAATGTATTATTATAATGAATGTTTAGTGAAAATATATGATTACTAAAAACATTAAAACCTTTTCATGATTACTTAAGACTTATAAAACCTTATGAAGAGCCAATGATGTGAAAATTAATAAAGTATAAAGTCAGACAAAGTTCATTTAACTTTTAAAAAGATTTGTAAGAATTTGATTCCACATGATTTTGAGACATGTAATACTTGTGATGAGGCTTATATGACTTCCTTAGAACTGCATAAAACTTTCTCAAAGAGAGGTCATAATAATGTTAAAAGAATTATGAAATGGAGATGGTGAATGAAAAATTGGTAATGAATTGAGAAGTATAGATACTTTGTAAGACTCATTAAGTCCTTTTAAAATATCAGCTACTGCCCAAAAATATTTTCAAATTAAAGAAAAATAAATATAAAGAAATAAATATAAATTCGATGATTTTGTTTCCCTGTTCATTATGAAAATAATATGAAAAAGTATTTTCTAATCCAAAATAATTCAATATGAAGATTTGATGTGTTTCATTCCACATGATAAGGTTATACATCATAGTTACATGAACATATGGATTTAAATTAAATTAACTATAAATTTATCACATATTGTGGATTTTTGAAGATAGAAATATCCCAATCCCCTTACTATTTAAATGAGGATTGTAACTTTGTTTTTAAATGATATTGAATGAGGATCAAAATATATAAATATATTATAGATTTAAAATCAAGATTTCATAATACTTTATATTTATGGGTTTTCAAATAAAATATAGAAACAAAATATTTAAGAATTTGAGAATATAAAATATAATAAAGAGAATAATATTTTTTTGGAATTTTTATTCCTTGAGGAAATCATAATTCATTGAAAGAAAAGAAGGAGACCCTTATACTACTGTAACAAGAGATAATATTCTAATATCAAGGAAGAAGAAGGAGGAAACCCATAATAAATTTTTGTGTTAAAGGAGATCAATTGAGGACTTCCAAAGTAGACTGAGAATAAGATATAACATGGAATGTTCAAAAAAAAGAAGTGTCAAATTCTTTCTAGATTTTTTATGAAATTATCAATTCACTGACAATGCATGGAATCCAATTCGGTTTGAGGAAGGATCTATGTGTGAAAAAAGGGGAACGAGTGGGAATCTAGTAACTTTGAGATATAGTAAAAAGACCCTCTAGTAGGACTATAGAGTACATTTTGTGAGGTCATGTATGAATAGAATGGAAAATTTTATATAACCACTTCTATTAATATAAGAAGAATATGTTATTGTGGGAGAAAATGAATCATGTAAAGGAGAAGTCATTATTGACCAAAATATTCAACATGATTGTGTTTTGTACTTTATTAATCATACTAGTCATGTAATGTTGATAGAAAAAATAATAATAGGATCAAAATTTATCTAACCTCTGAAGTTAAATTAAAAATGAAATAATTTTTAAAAATTGAATGGATATCTTCCCAAACCCCTCTCAGTGATATAATTATCTTATAACCTCACATTGAAAAATTCAAAAATCCCATTCAAAATCATATTTAAAACTCTCATTAATGCCACATTAATTTCTCTATTAAAAATAATATTCAAAACATTTATATATTCTTATGATTTTGAATGTTCATATAATTTCTCAACTTTAGGTATCACATATATGAGATTTTAGAAGAATATAATCTCACTGATTATAGGAAGAATTCTGATATTCTCACTACATATGATATCATTAACTCATCACTAGCGATAGGATTTTAATCATTTCAGAACCTGATCTAAGCCTTGAAATATCATAAGTCATATCCTTAGATTTAATTAGAATTACTTGTATACTCAATCATATTTATTGAAACTGGTGGACCCTTCTCATGCCTAAACTATACTTGGAGAATCGCCTCATTGAAATCAATGGCTTTTTCTATTGGACTATTAATTTGGAAGAGGAAATCATGGGTTTTTAAAATTATTATCATGCCATAATGGATGATTGAGTTATAAATGACAATATCCCCTATCAACTCCAATGATATCAAACATCACTTTCACTTTCTCTACTATTTTATTATGATATTAATGTATCATAAGGGAAAAATTTTGAATCCCCTTTTCAATATTCATGTTCTAAAATATTCTTATTTATCACAGATTATTTAATGTGGTGTATATATTATTTTGTCATATATTAGTATGTGGACATGGACACTATCATAAATTTCATTTTTCCTTTACTACAGTCATCTGGAGATGTCACAATAGTGTTTCGATGGATCAATTGGTTGATATGGGTTTGTTGATGTCAAAATATGCATGTCATTGGAGAGGTCAAGGATGGAATGGATGGTTGTAATTGAATTCAAGAAGAAAAAAAATTTAAATATACTAATGTAATATATTCACAATGGTCCAAACCTTCATGAATGAGCGCAACTCAAGGAGGTCCTTGATGACATGGATGTTTGATGTTAACCTCATGGCAGCACAAGTCCAGTTCGTAAATCTCATTTCTTGGATGTAGCTAGCAGAAAAAATCATTGATAGAAACCTTAACATAGTGTCACTTTGGATCTAAATAATTGTTAGTTCATGAATCTCATAATCTTTCATAAATGAGTCCCTCATTCTAGAAACCTATTCCCTTGCCTCTATTGGGCCTATATACCCCATATGTCCAACTATCAAGGGTGATGATACCATTCAACTTCCATGAAAAGATTTGAATTTGTGATACACAGAATCGTGAATAGAGAAATATGATATGGACCTTCAAATATATCCATCTATTTTTTAACTACCTCCCTTGGGATTTGGAGAACATCAAACAATAGTAGGGATACCATTAGTGAAGTTCTGCAGCCTTAACATAAGAAGAAATCCTTTTATGGATCATGGGGTTTCCCGAGGTAACTCTTCTTCACTAAACTAACCCCATGTGATCCAGTAATTTAATTTGAAGTAGGGTTACCTAATTTCATTAAACATATACTTTCATGAGACCCCTAACCTCAGTGAGACCCCCATACCTTTACGAAGGCCCCATTTTTTTGAAATTCAAATTTTGTGCAACACATCCTCTAAGCCTCTCCCTTGTACCTCCTTTAATCCAACACCAATTTTTCTATATTTGAGTACCTAGGGAACCCAAACCAATATAGGACCTATTAAACCACATCTGAAATCTCAATTTGATAGGGAACACCTACCCTTGTGTTCACCCACTTTTCTTGAAGTATAGATTAGTCCTTCACCCTACATGTTGATCCTAATAATAGGTATTGTAATGCCCTATTCTCCTAAGCATAGACACCCAACATCCTGGAACATAATTTTCACGCCACTATGGTAGTGTTTGTTCCATTTACTACATGGGGTCAAATCATTTGTATACATGTAATCCATAAATGTGGGGCACTAGGGAAAACCTATTACCTATTTTGGTAGGGATTCCCTTTTATAGATCTTCCTCATGCCTTGAAATAGTACCCTAAGGGTGTAATCCCCGTCAATGTATGATTTTTATTAATTAAAACTACATATCACCATATCCTAGTCACACAATGTTAAAATTCATGATATCATCCTCAACACCTGATATAAAACTAAATCCTTACCCTATGCGGTGAACACAAGATTCTTTAGGTACAATCATCATGGAATTCCACCTCCTTCCCCAAATGGAAAAACAATCCAAAATAATGAAACTTCTATGTATAAGCCCCACACCATCCTTCACCATCGTGGTATAAAATTCCCACACTGGGAAGATTCCTTGCATAAGCTATGCACCATACCTCATAACAATCATTTTTTTGCATGAGCTTCTTTACCACAAGATGTTAAAATTCATGGAACAATCATGTCACACAACCTTAAACTATGACTTCAATCTATGTGGGTTTTGATCCCTATTTACAGAAAGGGTAAGTAGGATGCCTCTATGATGTTAAATGAGAACACAAATCCAATTGTGAATATTTACCCTTTGTGGGAAACACTCCATCACATCCAAGTGTGAAATCATCCCCCTTTAGGGGACACACACCACCATCCTTGTATAAAATATTCCCCCTTGTGGGGACACACTCCATCAGATACATGTGTGAAATATTCCCCCTTAGGGAGGGGAAAACTCCATAAAATCTAAGTGTAAAATATTACCCCTTAGGGATACACACTCCATGAAATCCAATTGTTAAATCTCCCCCTTGGGGGATACACACCAACAAATAAAAGTGTGAAATCTTCCCCTCTTAGGGGGATACACTACACAATCATCCAATTGTAAAAGCTTCTCCCTTTGGGGTCACAATCCACCATCCAAGTGTAAAATATTCATCCTTGGGGGGAAACACTCTACTAAGCATGTTTGAAATATTCCCCTAGGGGACACACTCAATAAAATCCTAAGTGCAAAATATCCACCTGGGAACACACTCAACCTCCCAAACCTCTCCACAAGATGTTAACCTTGTGACCTGATCCAAAATCCATACAATAAGAACCCATAACTTCTTTTTAGGTATGATTTTTGTTTTCTTGTGTTTTTGAAAAAAAATAAGAGAATATAGACATTTAAGTAGTACATGATGTGTACTCTTAAATAACTCACCATGTAATTTTCATTTTAATTATTATATCAGAATAGGGTCATGTCCTATTCATAGAAACCCCTCTTTCTCAGCCTGTCTCATCTAGGAATGACTGAGGCTGATGATTCTTCTATGAGCCCTTGACTCGTTGTCCATTCTCCGAATCGACCGCCATCGATTAAGTTGGAATCTCCACTATAAACTATACTTTCTTTTGGATCCTTGTTTCTAAATTTATCCTATTTCCTGAGATATCTGTGTTTGAACGTTTTTATCATTTTTGTATATCTACAGTGTTCTAGGGAAATTCATGGCCTGAGGCTCACATATATTGATCGTACACTGCTGAGGTATGTGGTTTGTGCCTTTTTGTAGTTAGTCTTTGAGTTATATGTGCAAAAGTGCCAATACCCTTGTTCGGGGTATTGCGTGTTTAGGGATTTAGCCCTGTTAATGCCTATATGTCTTGGTTTCTTGAGTAGAGGTATTTGATTATGAATAGGGTTATTCTTTCCATGATATGGATGTTTTTTCCATCCTTGTTTGTTATGTACTGTTTGGTTTAGCCTTTCCTGTTTGGCTACATTGTTTTCAATGCCTTGTATTGTTAGGATAGAGTGATTTTATCTGACATGATGTGAGATACTATAGACTATTATCCTAGTTGTTCTTGAGGATTACTTTGGCTACCATATATCGTTTGTGCACGATTGACTTACACAGGGATGTGGGAACCTAGTGTAGTGGACCATAGGGGGAATTGACATTGAGAGCTCCCCAAAGTGTATGTTTACTTTTATGTTGTAAGGCCATAGGTGGGATGGACCTTGTTCTCCCCCAGAGTGTCTGTAGTTCCTCATTGCGAGACCATAGGGGGAATTGGACAATGGTTTCTTACTCAGAGTGTCTATAGTTACTAATATGAGACCACAGAGGGAATTGACAGTGGGTGCTTCATCCAAGAGTATGTGCGAAAGTTAAACCAGAGGGGTTAGAATGTGAGTACTTTCCATAGTGTTTCTTGTGTTTTATTGGTTGAAACAGAGGGGTTAGGCTGTGATTACTTCCCAGAGGGTTACTTATATTTGTTTGTTTCTTAACCAATAAACAAAATTGGATGTAATCGAAACTTTAGGATTGTTTACTCTTGAGTATTTCCTTGTTTATTGCTTCATTTTTTCATATTTCCTACCAAATATATTCAATGACTGTTAGGCACAGATCTTTTGGTGGTTTTATACCGGGATTCATCTCACACCCTATTTGGGTAATGATTTTGGGACCAAACAGATTATATTTTTGCAGGTCTAGATAAGGGTATGGACCCTTCTATGTTAGGTACTTGATTGTTGTGGAGCTTGAGAGAATAGGAACAAGCTGAGGGTTGCGATGATGCTAGATTTATTTACTTTTTTTCATTCTTAATTTGTTTTAGTACTGTATTTCAACATTGTGACTTGTTTGGATTATTTCCTAGACCTATGTATCATGCATCATTTATATGTGTGTGGTCTAGTTGTTTATTACTTCTAGTATTTCACTATTTACTTATTTCATGTTATTACTTATTTCACTATTGTTATCTGTTTATTTTTTGCTATGTTACTCTTCCAATGCGGGAATAGTTTCCCCACAATCACACCCAAGTCCCCCACTACTATTCAGCAGCCTCTAGAATTCGGTGAAATGCGCTTGAGGCCATATTACCAACTGGGTACGGGGAACTTCTGGGTGGCACCCAAAACTGGGAAGTTACAAAGTGGTATCAAAGGGATTATTTTCATCATGAAATACTGTTTGGAGCCAATAGTGAGATATTGGATAGAATAGATAGTTGGTAATAAGCTATGCCCAGGTGTAGCTAACTTGTGTACATGGAAAAGCTAATTTTCCTCTATCATTGCAATTTTTCTGGTTTTCCAATTATTACAGTTTATTTGATTTCACCATTTGGTGATTTAAATGTTTTTTTTATTTTATCATTGTTATTATTGAGTTTCTATTTTTGTTCCAACATGATGATATGAGGGTATGCCATCTCATGCATCATATAGGCACATTCTAGAGATAACATGTCATGAATTCTTGCCATGCCATTTAGGGTGCATTACTGAATGCATGTTGTTATGATAGATGTTTTGCTAGATATGCATGATGTTTTGATATGTTACTTGATAGAATACCTACTTTTTTGATATGGTATTGAATTGTGTAAGGTTTTATTTGAATAAATGCCAAAATTTGGTTCTTGAGGTGTTATGTGCCCTCATAGATAGGAATTTGGTGGATCATTGCACTGTCATGCTTGTTAATGGCATGTATAAGATGAAAACATTTGATTTGTGGGGATTATGGCCCCTCAAAGATCGGAATTTGGAAGTTTAATGTTTGTTTCAGTGTTTTCTGGGTACAGAGTAGTTTTTGAGGCGTACCGTCTAGAAAAAACAAGAATACCTAGTGTGTATTAATGATTACACGCCATGTATCCTTCTATTCGGGAAGGAACTATTTTTCTTAATTACACACCGTGTACTATATATACAAGCCGTGTAGTATCTAACTATGTTACTGGCTGTGTGGGTAGACACACTGGTTTGGGAAATCATTGGTGGAACACACCATGTACTGGACGTACACACCGTGTGCATAGACCATGTGTACAATAGTGCAACCAACAAAACGAGTGGATTATGGGTAGTTAGTACATGTCATGTCTGTAACAAAGACACCATGTAGTGTCATCCATGTAACCGTCCATGTGACTAAAAACACGATTAATTGAAGTTAATCTAGTACATTCCATGTCTAGCACAAACATGTCATGTACTCTTGTTCTAGGGGAACCATTTGGGTTAGTCATGTTGAAGAACTCAGGCAGGGGAACATGATTCAAGTACACACTGTGTCTTGGAGAAACAAGTCTTGTGTATGGGGTGTTACACAACTAGACTTGTCAAGAGTACACACCCATGTGAATTCTTAAAGTAAAATGCCATGTAGGAGTTATACACGCTGTGTATCCCTGTTTTGAAAATATGGAATGCCTTCTTTCTCCTGTTCCCTTCTAACAGATATAAGTTTCAGTCCTTGATAGTCCTAAACTCAGTGTTCACTTGACCTTGTAGATTCATAGATTCATGCCACTGCCATGCCCTCTAGTTGTACGCCAGTTATAGGGAAGTGATCATACACTAGACATGACTGATCAAGGACTACCAGCAGATCCTCCAGTAGTGCTAGGATTGGAACCTGCTGTAATCCCGGATATAAGTGTCGATGAATAGTTCTTAGAGGGCTTTATGAGCATCATGAAGACCTTCCGAGGTGTACCACCTCTTTCCCCATCTATGTAAGATTTTATGAGGGGTTTTTAGCATCAATATCCTCCCACTTTCTCAAAGGATGGAGGACCTCAGGCATCAAAGTCATGGTTATAATCCATTATATCGATTTTTGGGCATCTAGAGACACCTCCAGAGTGGAGGGTGAATCTCTCTACTTATATTCTTTAGAACGTTGCCAAAATATGGTGGGATGTGATCTTACAAGCGGGACACTAGCAGGTTATGGATTGGGATGATTTCAAAAGTGACTTCTATAATTATTTCTACCTGGATACTTTGAGGGATGATCGAGCCTGAGAGTTCATGAGTCTAGAAAAGGGTACTCTCTTAGTCATGGAGTACTCTTATCTCTTCATATAGTTTTAGTGCTTCATGCCTATTCTTGGAGGTGATGAGTTATTTATAGCAAGGAAATTTAAGGGTGGTCTTAGGCACGACATCTGATCTAAGTTGAACATATTCAAGCTAACTTCCACCACTTCTATAATCAACCAAGAGCTGATCACAGAGCACAATATGAGACATTATGGAGCCGTGAGAGAGGTCGGTTCACCATCTGGTGTTGGTACCCCTCAGAATGACATCAGGAAGCATCTTAGAGAGTCTACATGTATAGATTGTAGTAATCAGGATACATCATCGGGTAGCTAGGTGGTGTGCTACTAGTGCAGAAAGAGCGGTCATACAAGGCCACATTTCCCAAGAGACCCAATGGAGTGATGATCTTGTGGATAGATGGGTCATATTTATCACTTCTTTTAGTTCTTCTCACCATCATCTAGTGATAACGGTTCTTATATGACTCCTCTTCCAGGAGAAGCACCACCAATTTCTCATCAGTCATGGAACTGGTGTTATTCCGGTCGTTCAGGCTGAGTTGGAGGTCGTGGGTATGATATCCAGTCACCATGCATTCAGTGACAATAGATTGGATCAACTCAGAGTGGTCTTGCAGGGTCACAGGACCATAGTACTTGTCAGACTTTTGAAGTGGAGTAGAACCTACAAGATCATGATCCTGACCCCTCTACAGTTCGAGGTACTATTCACATTGCCTTAGTTTTAGCTTCTACACTCTTCAATACAGGGTATTCCCATAACTCTATATTTGTTGCTATTGTGGATAGCCTTGGGATCTGTATCATTTCTTATACTGATATCTTGATGCTAGACAATCTATTGAGGACGAGAATGACTAGTGTGCATCAGTGAAATGAGTTGTCTCTTTATGTTGGTGGGTGTCACTTCTTATGGTACCTCTATGTCCTAGAGATTACAGGCCATGATGTCATTCTTGGAATGGACTAATTAGTTAACTTATATGATTTTTTTGACTTCTATATCCATAGGGTGAGTTTCACATAATCAGAGGGTGGTTTTTTCTTAGATAATGGAGAATGGGATTTCTAGGAAAGTAGAGCAGAACTTGAGCATCATGGGTTGGGAGGAGTTATAGCCTAGATTGCTAGTCTATATCTGGAGGGCTAGGGGAATTCATAGTTGGACTTTCCTCCAGTGGTCGATTATTTTTAGGATGTCTTTCTAGAGGACATTTCAGGTTTTCCTCTGGTGTGAGTGGTAGACATTTCTATCGATCTCGTTCCAAGAGCAGTAGCGGTGTCATTTCCTCTTTATAGGATGGAAACACCAGAGTTACATGAGCTCAATAATCAGTTGGAGGAGTTACAAGAAAAGCATTTCTTCCGACCCAGTACTTCTCCTTGGGGTTCTCCTGTCCTTTTTGAAAAGAAGTTGGACGGTACCCTTATACTTTTTTTGGATTATCAGATGTTGAACCAGTTGAAAATCAAGAGCTGATATCACTTTTCAAGGATTTATGATCTCTTTGATCAGATTTATGGACCACGTGGTGTTCTCAAAGATTGACTTGAGATATGGTTATCATCAGTTTCACATTAGACCATTTGATATACCGCTTATAGGCTTTCAGAGTAGGGATGGTCTATACGAGTATGTAGTTATGTCGTTCGGTCTCAGGAACATGGCTGTAGTTTTCATGGAACTGATAAATTGAGTTCTCCATCCATACATGGATTCCTTCCAGGTAATCTTCATGGACAATATATTTGTGTACTCTCACACTCAACCCAAAAATTCCACCCATATTGAGATCATTCTTAGAACACTGAGAGAGCATTATTTATATTTTATGCTCTTAAAATACCACTTCTGGATGGACCAAATTCACTTATTGGGATATGTTATCTTAGAGAGAGGAGTATCAGTAGTCCCGGAGAAAGTGAGACCAGTAGTTTCCAGGGAATATATGAAGAACATATTTGAGGTGCAGATTTTTCAAGGGATGACTGATTACAAAAGAAATTTCATACAAGACTTTTTATGCTTAGAAGCACCACTGAAGAGCCTAATTAAGAAGGGTGAAAAGTAATTGTGGTCATATTATTTTGATTTATCCAATCATAAGATAAAAGGGTTGTTGACATCAACACCAATACTAGTTTTTCCCATACCAGGAAATAGTTATACAGTTTAATGTGATGCATTAGGTATTGGGCGAGGAGCTGTGTTTATGCATGGAGAAAAACTATTTGTGTACGAGTATCGGTAGCTAAGGCCACATGAGAGGAATTACCCAATTCATGATCTTGAGTTGGCTGCAGTTGTTCATGCTTCACACTATTGAAGACATTATCTTATAGGAGAGAATTTTGTGGTTTTCACTGACCCAAAAGTCCCAAGTATATCTTCACTCAGCATGACCTGAATATCAGACAACGAAGGTGGGTTTAATAACTTTAGTATTTTTATTTTGAGTTTTCCTACATGCCTAGAAAAGGAAATGCAGTGGATGATGCATTGAGTAAGAGGACTCAAATACAATTAGTTGAGGAAGCCACCAGTGAGTGGAAACTAAGGGCTCTGTTCTATCAGATGCATTTAGAGGTGCATGAAAGATAGGGGAATACCTTTCTTTCTTCTGTAGTTGTTACCCCTACTCTTCTCAAACAAGTCAAAATGAGGCAGCTATCAGTTTCTTAAGGCCTAGACCTACAGGAAAGTGTGTTTTGAGTGGACCCTATTCTTGGATGGACCATATGCGAGGATGAGAACTTGCACTTTCATGGGTGCAAATGGGTGTCAGCAGACATACATGAGGAGCTAATACACGACTTTCATTCCTCAGTTTGGGAAGTTCATCCCGGTGTAACAAAGATGTATCGTGATCAACACCGTTAGTATTGGTGGCCAGGTATGAAGAGAGATGTTGCTGGTTATGTGATGAGGTGCTCCACCTGATAGAAGGTGAAGGCAGAGTATCAATGCCCAGTAGGTATTTTGTACTAGTTACCCATTATCAAGTGGAAGTGGAATGATGTCACGATATACATTGTGATAGTCTTACCGAGGTCACCTCGAGGGAATGCTTCATTTTGGGTTGTCATTGACAGACTCACGAAGGTTACTCACTTCTTTCCGATCAAGGAGACCTTCAGTGTTGATGAGATGGGAAGGCTACACATCTGAGGGATTGTACGTTTACATGGAGTTACAAACTCCATTATTTCAGACATGGATGATCATTTTACTTCTCAGGTCTGGCAGAGACTACAAAAGGATTTGGGAACACAGGTAGTTTTGAGTAAAACATACCATCCTCAGATAGATGGCCAGTCCGAGCGTATGATTCAGTTGCTGGAGGACATGCTACAAGAATGTATCCTAGATTTTAAAGGTTCTTGGGAGAATCAAATACCTATTATGATGTTTTCTTAAAATAATAGTTTTCAAGCAAATATTCAGATTAAACTCTATGAGGATTTGTACAGTAATCCATGACGATCACCCTTATGTTGGCTGGAGGTAGGAGAGGCAGCTATGCTGGGTCCTCATCTTGTTGAGGAGACCACGAAACATATAGAGTGTATCTAGAAGTGGATTTCTACTATCCAGTCATGATAAAAGACTTATTATGATTGATGGAGATAACCTATGGTGTTTGAGGTTATAGATTAGGTTTTCCTACGTGTCACACTGAGGATAGGGCATTGGAGGATCAGGAGACAGAGTAAGATTTCATCGAGGTATGTCTGACTGTTTGAGGTTTTGGAGTGAGTCGGGCAGGTTGACTATTGGTTACAGTTACTTCATAGGTACAAGGATATGCATGAAGTCTTCCACGTTTCTCGGCTACATAGTTACTTCTCTAACCCATCTCATGTCTTTCAACTCGAGGAGGCTGAGCTGGTGGTAGACGCATCATATGTGGAGCATCCTATCCGGATTATTAATCATAGTGAAAGGGTTTTCCATGGATAGTATATTCCTCTGGTATGAGTTATATGGCAGCACAGAAGAGTACATGATGAGACTTGGGAGTGGGAGGTTGAAGTACAAGCGCAGTGGCCGGAATTGTTTGAGGATTCTTCTTCTCTGCTGCCTTGCTAAGTAAATTCAGGGATGAATTCTATTAAGGGGGTATGTTTGTAAAAACCAAGACCATCTTTTTTATGTATGAGTTTTCATTTCTGGTTTTTTTAGAAAACATGAGAATATAGAAATTTAAGGAGTATACGCCATGTAATCGTAAATAACATGCCATGTACTAATAAAGAACATGTCTTGTACTTTTCTTTTTAATAGTAATATCAGACTGCGGTTGTGTCTCATTCATAGAAAACCCTCCTTATAATCCCATCTCATCCAGGAATGATAGTGGCCAATGATTCTTCTATCTTCCCCTGACTCACCACCCATTCTCTGAATCAACCGTTGTCGATTGTGTTGAAATCTCCATGGTAATCTCTTCCTTCTTCTAGAGCGTTGTTTCTGGATTTATCCTCTTTCTTGAGATATATGTGGTTGAATGTTTTTAGAGTTTTTAGATCTATGGTGTTCTAGGGTGATTCAAGGCCTGAGGCTCATGTATATGATAAGTAGTGGTTTCACCTGAAGGGAATCCTCTCCCAGTATGGGTAGACTATGTTAGAGAACACCTCGAGTTAGGTAATCTCAGATTCACCCCACTTAATGGGATGAGTGACTCACTACAACATCTAGACCAATTCACCACAACATGCGACCCTATGCTAAGGACTCCATAACATTAGAAAACTTCCACGAACAGAAGATTCATCTGGAATATGGAAGGGCAAACATTCTTCTGGTATAGTTTGATTCCCATAGGGTCCATTATCAGTGGGGAGGATCTTTATTGATAGTTTCTATACTAGTTTAGCTCCTCATAATATAATATAATCATCACTGATCACTTCAAATATAATAATATGCCCAATGAGTGAGTCAATAACTTCATCTTCTGATGAAAGGGAGTCATATATTCACTAGACATACTATTTTCCCATGAATAACTTATTACTATGTGTATGGGGAACATTAAAAGTGACTAAGTCCCTACCCTCATCTCCCTAAACAACCTTAGTGGATTTAGAGAGTTCTCTAAAAAGGATTCGTGTCTAGAATAATCCTTGTTGTGGGCTAGAATATAGCGGTACCCATTCCCCTTCCAGTTCCCAGGAGAAGGAAAATAAATGTAGTGACAACTACCATGATGCATTAGGAATTTCATGAGATGGTACATGCATTTCACTGTTTTTTGTATTAGCCTCACCATGTATAGGCACAATCAATAATTCCACACCAGGCATAGCCTTAGCAATAGTATCCATCATGATGAGAGATTTTGGAGCCAGAACCACATCAAGGCTAGGATACCAAGGTGAATTTCAATGAGATAACAAACAAGACAAACTCCTTGAAGGATGATCATGTCCTAGGATATTTCGTTTTTGAAATAGAGAAATGAATTCTAAATCTTCAACAATTAATGAGACCATAAGATGTCAGAATAAATAGATATATCGATCGCTGCCCGTATCACATGATCCATGAACACACCTTCAAAGAATGATTTTCATGAAAATATTAGATATAAAACCAATTATATCACAACATAGTCAAATTGAGTGACATACTAGTGTACGATAATCCAGTATCTACTAACCCCTGACAATGAAAATGAATTCTCCAATGAGTGGAAAGAAATTCCCGTCCACGAGGCATAAAAGTATGATGAATGGTTAGCTCATATTATAGTTTATTACACTCATGGTATGGACAATGAAAATTTAAAAAAGATATAACCTTATGTTCTTTACACCCTCCTCTAACAACTAGGTCCACATCGATATTAAAATATTCCAATTATTAGAAAAAAAATTACCAACATCACAAGGGATATCAAATTCCTCCACTGGTTCAAAATCTTGCTCACACACATGCCAATTCTACGCCTCCTGATTTAGGATATGAATCCAGGGTTGGATGAATGTAGACTATTCCACTAATGTTGAGAAAGAGTACACCTCCATGAATGTCATTGAGGTATTAGACCACTTCACATTTCTCAACGATGAGGAGTTCCATATGGACCCCTCGGGTTCATCTGCCTGACACCCTCGAAGGAGGGATATATGACATGTTATTAGATAGAATTCTCATGTTAGGCATTCAAACTAGGATATTCATGATATTGAAACTGGCCAACAAGAATTGAGTAGAGTTCAATAAGACCTATCCATGAAATTTTATATGCCAGTTATGACCCTATAGCTGACTATGTTATCTGACCGTGCAACCTAACCATGAACGTGCCATGATCATCCATATCCAGCTAGGGATTGACATCATCTGACCAACACACAACTATTTTTTGTTCATGTTAGGCTAGTTATCTAGTTATAAGGCATTTATAGTACTATCCAAACATCCTTGATTAATCAAATAGTATATATTGGACACACCTTCTTGAAAGTGACCCTCTCCAAGAAAAAATATTCCTATTATATAGAAGAATTATGTAATGAAGAGCCTTATCGACATACCCATGAGGTGCTCGATTCTTGAGGAACTCATTTTTGAAATGAGATGCTTGATTCCCTTAACTAAGTCTTCAAGAGCCCCCTTCAGTTTGAGACTAAAGAAGATACTACTAAGGCCTACTATAGAGAGAAGGTTGAGAAAGAGGAATATTTATCTCTTTTCAAATTTTCTAGAGAAGATATGGGTTTCATCATTCCAGGGAAAATATTTTCAGTGTTTATTATATTTTAGTTTAATGGAATATAAATATACCACTATCTTATGAATACTATCTCTACAATCAACCATATACCACCATGGATGATCCATATCCTGAGACATAAAAAAAAGTTTTGACTCCCACCAACCTAATGATTCATAGGTAAGGTAAGAGTGAGAATAAGGCATGTGAAAAAATTAATTAGAATACTTAGTTAAGTGGTTTGATATAAAGCACTATATTTATGGTAGTCTCATATGATACTGCCCATAATGCACTACTAGGAAGACCCCAACTTCATTTTGTTGTAGTAGTCCTCTCTTCTTACAACCAATGCCTCAAATACTCCCTTGATAATCGAGTAGGGGTACTCCGGGGAGATGAAAAACCCTTTGAATCCTATGAGGCTTGCTATTTGGATGTTGGCTACAGAAAAAGTGATAGAATATAAGTACAGATATATGGGGTTGAGCACATAAATGCTTATCAAAATATAATGGTCAATGCATCCATTATGTTGGTAGACTTAAAGGACAACGTTTTCCTCCCAACTCATCGGTTAGATCCAATGACATCAGACGTTCAGGTATTTTTTGTCTCCAAGGAAAAGGCTTGATCATAGATTACCTCATACTCCTATAGTGGATATTCCTAGATTATACTAGATGACCATACTACTATAATGTATCAAGAATTTTTTCATATGGATACTAATCTATGGAATTCTTACATCTTCCCCAAAGTAGGGCTAACTTGATGAATGTTGACTCATCACCAATGCTTCAATATCAAGAGTGGACTTCCTACATTGAAACCATATGAATTTGGATCAAAATATTTTGTTTATATAGTCTCAATATATTATTAACCCCTTAGTGAGGATTCTATATCCACTAAAGTAGACACCAATTCTCCCCCAAGGTTGACTGGCCTAGAAGAGCCTCCTCCTCCCTCTAATCCTCTTGTCTTAGATAATGAAGAGGATTTGAATAAAATACTATTATATTTTAAGAGGGTTTATCCATCATTATTGATGACTTAACACAAGTGAAATTTGTTACTGAGGAAGATCCAAGGAAAACCCTAATTAGTGTATCCATGTCCCTAAAAGAGTAACATCAGTATATTTCCGTCCTGAAATAAAAGTATGATATATTCTTCTGGAGTTATGATGAGATGCTTGGGAAAGACACTCAAGTATTTTTTTTATTACCTTTTACTCCGAGTGAGTCATCATGGGTTCAAAAATCCTCCCAATAAGATCCACCCCTCTCAAATTTCTATGTTCGAGGGTGAATTTGATAAGATAATCGAAGACAACTTTGATAGGGAGGCCCAATACCCAAAGTGGATGAAAAACTTTATAATATTTAGGAAGAAGAATGATAAGATAATAGTTTTGATCGACTTTTGAGAACTCAACTGTGATTTTTTTTTAGAATTATTTTCCCCCTCTAGTGATAGAGATATTCATTGACTCTTTGATTGGGTCCAGGCTCCCTCCTTCGTGTAAGAGTACTCTAGGTATAATCAAATCCAGATATCCCCCAATGATGAGTTGTTGATCAAATTTAAGGTACCCAAATAGACTTTATTCTACAATGTAATTCTTTTCAGCTGAAAAAATGCTAGCTCCACTTACTAGAAGTCCATGAACCATAAATTTAAGATGATTCTCGGGATATTGGTGGACTTAATGTGGATGTTTTTATGGTGATACCCTACCAAAATCAGAACCATATCAATGATTTTGATAAATTTTCCACCACCCTACCCTCATGACACATGATGATGAACCCCATGAAGTGTGCACTCAAGGTTACCTCTAGAAAATTTAATAGTATTTTCATAAGATACAAATGCCTCATGATCAATGCAGATAAAATTATGGATTTTATCCAAATTCCTACCCTATGAAATCTCTAGGAGATGTGGGGACTCTAAGTCCATTTATCGTACACATATTAATTTATTGAAAATATGGCTAGAAATTGTAACCCCTTATAAAGGCTCAAGAAAAATGGTACTTTTTACCTATGGGATGAGCAGTGCGAGACTACCTTTAAGAACATTGAGAAGTACCTGCTACATCCTCTAATTATAATTCCACCTATCTCGGGAAATCCGTTGGTCCACTACCTAAAAAATATAAAATGTTCCCTTGAAACCCTTATTTCGTAGAAAAACAATGAGGGTAGTGAAAAAAATATACAATCTCATTCTCATGATCATAAATATGGAGAGGAAGAACTCCCCCATTGAGAAGAGTTTCCCCACATTAGTTTTGCATGAAACATTTGTGCCAGTATTTGTAGCATCATGAGATATATCTGATCTATTGAGTAGATCCTATAAATAATATCCCCAAATATACCCATAATGATTGGATGATTAGCATGCTAGATGAGGATGCTCAAGAATTTCAGTGTCAGGTATGTACCACAAAAGGTAGTTAAAGGCTAGGTATCGACAGAAATTATGACCACACATCCAGAACATAAAGAACTTCTCCTGGTTTTTTATTTTCTAGGTCAATGTATTCTCTCAATGGATTAGGTTGTACCATGTTTGAAGATTCATTTCAATGGAACCTCCTGGTTCCCAACTAGTGTAAGGCTCAATAACCCATCCTTAACATGTTAGGCTTGGGAATTGTTTTACTCACTCTGGAACTTCCCAATTTATGTAAGCTTTCATATTGTTATATGGTTTTACCAATAATGAGGAAGAGTACTATACCCTTATTACTGGTATCAAGTTATCCCTTGAGATTTATGTCCCCTATTTACATGGGATTGGAGACTAAAAGATGGTCATCATACAAATCAAAGGGTCACTACATCATTAGAAAACAAGATCTAGTACCATTTATGGAATGAACCTATCAGCTGATGACCCCATTTATTCTTAGAAAAAGGTAAATAACATTCCTCTATCACATAATGGTCAAGATGATGCGTTGGGAATTCTAGAAGCATCTCTCATAGAACTCGACTAGGATAGTCTGACAAAACAAAGGGATATCACCGCCCCCACCTCAGTTGAAGGAAAGCATTATGTATATCAACAGGATTTCAGTACTTCTTCAATAGGTCGTTCAAATCCTTCTATAACTATATAAATTCCCAGTTGGATAAATATATCTTCTTAGTATTCCATCATAACATTCTACTACCATAATCAGCTAAGCATGAGAGAATCCATTGACATGCAGTGTAGCCTATACTCTAGATTGGGACTATCTTGGAGAAAACCCAATATATATGTGGGTTTGATGAAATAATCGTCAATTTCATCCAAGGATATGAGATACCATAGGTTCTACAAGAGGTATAGGATGGATCATGTGGATCCCATCTCATAGCATTGAAGCTCTCCCACCAAATTCAATGGTTCGGTTAGATCTGGACCACCATTCTTCATGACTACATTGAGTTATACAAGAGGATTCATTTGTGTCATATCCACACAAACATACTGTATCAACCACCAAGGCTTCTCCACACTACCAAGTATTATTATCCCTTTCAGTATGGGGAATTGACATTGTGGGATCATACATTCATGTAAAAACTCGATGGTGTAGGTTAATTTTTAATGAAAAATTCTTCTTTTCTAAATGGTCAAAAGTGGTTCCCCTCATGGAATTCAAAAATTGTTCCATTATCGAGTTCATGATCTCAAAAATCATCAATAAATTTAAAGTTCCTCATTTTATTATCATTGAAAATGGGGCCAAATTCCATGATTCTGAGATGAAGAAATGGTACCCCAAATACAACATCTATTCTAGCCATAATTCTCCCTACCATGCATAAGAAAAGGGTAGATTGAGGCATTTAATAAGACTATATGTAATATCTTATAGAAAATGGTAGGAAAAAATAAAAATATTTGGCCTCACAACATTGTTAATTCCCTTTATTCCTATTGGAAGGTAACTTGAAATTCCATTTAGGCAACCCCATACTCCATGTGTATGATATATAGGTTGTATTACCCATTAAGGTTCAATTTTGTCCACTATTATTGGTTATTTATGAAAAAAATTTGTCAAAAAGAATGGAAGAAGTTTGTATAAATTAGTTGGAATATCTCATGGAAAATATTCTTCATTCCTTTCATAACTTATAAAGGAACCAAAATATGGTAGTAAGAGTATTAGTAATAAAGGATAAACTACACTCCTTCCTCTATGGTTATATTGTACAAGCTCTCAGAACACCATTGATAGAAAAAAATCCACTAATGTTGGATCCCAAATGGGAAGAACTATATATAATCCATAATGTATATTCCAATAGAGAATACTCTCTAATCACCATGGATGCAGTGTATATCAAACCTCCCACCAATTCCATGCTTGTCAACAATTACTTCATGTGAAACCATGTGGTTTAGGAATTATGAACTTAAACTATTTATAATTTGGTAAAAATCTACAATGTTGGACTAGGAATCATGGTCAAGGATATCTGACCTTAAACTATTGGAAAAAGGATTTATCATTAAAACCTTAAACTAAAATAATCCCATTTGGTCCAAGCATTATGACCTTAAACTCATTGCATCCCCCATGGTCCAAGCTCGATGACTTTAAATGGGTTTAAACAGTAGTATGATTTATATGACTTTAAAATTAAAATCCCAAGTGAATGAATTGAATATATAGTCTCAAAAAATGAAATAAACACTAGACTCCTCACATACCAATTGTGGGAGATCCAAAAATGCCAACATCCTTAGAAAAAAATGATAAACCACAGACTTTACTTATGTCATAAATATAACATTTCCCATGGAAACCATGGGATGACTTAGTGCCCTCTCAAAATAGGAAACCACCCCACCATTGTTGGTATTCAACCACATCATGTCTGAGAAATATGGGTGGCTTGATTTCCATTCTCATTAGATATGTAGTGATTCATAGACACTATGTAATTGGGAATAACTACTAAATCACCACAAACCCTTCCCTCAGGGGAAGGTAAAAAGTAAATTCACCAACATTTATCCCCACACCTACTTACAGTCCATGTATTATGACCTTAACCTATGTGAATATTGTTCAAGGTATTTATGTGGTATGTGGACCAGCATCACCCTCCTTTCACATCATGTTTTATCCATTTTAATCGACAAAATTTCTCATAAAACAAAAACTCCCCTAGTCTAAGAATCATGACATATATTATTTGATAAATTCACCATTTAGAACCTTATGACCTTAAACTACCTGAAGATTGTTCCAATGTTGATTTCTATGGTGTAGGGATATATTGGAATCTACTACAAGATGGGTTTGAACTCTTAGGGACCAAACAAAATTCAAAATAACAACTCATGGTCTAAGAATTATGACCCTAAACTATGTGAATCCACCCCTTATTCACATGGTTTACTTCATCACTAGTGTTTTAGCAAGATAATGACCCAATGTTTTCCAGAAATATGTGTGGCTTGATTCCTATTACAATGGTATTTATAGTAATTCCTAGACAACCTACATATGGGATAATCCAAAAAATCACCACAAAATAACATATTTCCCATAACTGTATCACCACCAAATTTCCACATGGTCCTCCTATTTAGATATAATCCCCAATCATATTCCTTGACCCATTATCGAGCCATGATGACCTCATGTCCTAACTAGAGGAAGAGAAGAATGGGTATCTCAATGTGCAATCCCCAATAATTTCCTCAGTATAATGTGTTAACCTAATGCCTTACCCCTTATAAATTTGGGATTCCTCATATAAAAAATATGAGATGATTCAGTTCCATTACTCTAAAGGATATTCTCAATAGGCATTGGTCTCCTACCATGCCATGTACTAGGACTATATAAGACTTGATTCCCATTCCATGGGATATATAATGGTTCTCTAATATCATGTCCTAGGTGTAACACCCATTTTCAACTCATAAAGGGTTATTTCCTTACCTATAATCATGATGTCGACATGGGTACTATTTGTATATTTTTGTGTGAAAGAGGGTATCTTTATACATTGTTTTCTGTCATATTTTCACCCTTTTATGCCACAAAATCCTTCTTAAGAATCATTTTCTCATTATTTTAAATACATACAACCGTAAATGGGAAATTTACACTATGGTTTGAGCTCTATGACCTTCAACGAGCATCCATAATCTAAGTTGCATGACTTTTAACTAAAAATCGCAACATCCTTAACAAAAGATGTAAAAATATATCCTTAACTTGTATGAAACTAGGATTCATCTTATGGTAAATATGAGATAAACCAAGCCAATGTATTCATCACATAAAGATAAACTCTATCATTACCCCATATGAAATTGGGATGCCTTATATGATAAATATGAGATGAACCATTGAAACATCCTCAACACATGACGTTGACCTATAACCGTACTCCATATGAAAAAGGGATTCCTCATAAGATAAATATGAGAGAGAAAAAAACTTCCTTGGTAAATTATGATAAATTGTAGGCCTACCCTATGTAACAAACATAGGATGCTTCAAATGACCAATATGCGCAGATTTGATGTCTTCTCTAGAGAGGAAACCATCCCACTAACATCAAAATTATACCATGTTGAGTTATAGAAATATGTCTTGATTGATTATATTTCTTATGGGATATATAGTAATGCCTAAATATCTTATCTTGGTACCAGCCCTTCCATTGACTTGTTTCGGGGCCTTCCCCCTAGGATCAGACTTGATCCGTATAACAACTATTCTCTTTAATTCAAATTAAAAATGATTTATTAGATAAGGTTAAACTTAACAATACTCATAATACTGTGATGTATATGGATTTCTGGAATTAAGTAAATTAAATAAAAATTTAAAACAAGAAAAATATTATCTTTATTGAAGACTTACTTAACATTCTCATTCTTAAAAATGCATGTGATATCACACGAACATACATAAGAAAGGGTTGAGCTATAAATCCCATTAAGGGAATAAAAAAGGCATAACATGAAAAGAATAATTAGATTTGGATAATAAGAATTTTAATATGGTATAAAATGTGTAGGAATCACAAACATGAACAATGAGGCATGATATAGAACGATAACATAAAAGCAATATGGGAAATTTGTAAACAACTTAAAACACTACATCATAAACATATGTCAAGGACAAATACTAATAAATCATGATATAAAAAGTCCCATAAAGTAATTAGGTTTACTCTTGATACCAACATGACATCTCATGTGAGTAAACATTACCCAATGCACTGGAGTGCTATATAATTCTTGGCACAACTATCACTTTTAATTCATTCTCATGCTTATGTGTTCCATATTTATCATAAAACACGGGTTCATCCATCATCATATTTTATTCCAGGATCAAGGAGTGTAGAATAAATATATGTAAATCAAAAATGAAATAAGTATAAATGTATAAAGGTGAAACCTTTGAAATGAAATGGGTATGGAATTCACTACACAATTGTTTTGGAATGGAATATCACAGTGAAATTTCAGCAACATAACAACATCACATAAAAATTCATAAAAATGGTTGACTAAATTTAAAGGGGTATCTAAAAATTAAGACATAAAATGGGTAGTAATAGGGAAATTTATTGATATATCCCAACCATATTAATTGGAAATAGAATGTATAAAATAATAAGAAACCTCAATAAAGAGGAGAATGAGAGGACTACATACCTTGAGAGTGTGACTCTAAATGCTTTGTAGGGGTTTCTCGAGATATTTCAGTATCCTTGGGAGTACTCTAGAGTGGGGATTGAATAGTAAGGGTGTGGTCTAAGGATTTTCAGTGAATATAAATGGGATATTTGGTGGGTTTATATAGTAAATGAGTGGGAAACTCATTGATATTTCTACAAATTAGGTTCTTGAGTCCATATAGCAAAATAACAAAATCAAAAACCTTCCCATTGGTTTTCCCATGGTTTCTTCCAAATCGGAGTGGTTTTAGTTTTTTTGATAATGAAACGGGTACAAATTCATAAAATAACACCCTTTCTTATGTGGAAGTGAGTCATAATCGTAAATAAATGATTATAAAACATTAAAATATATTAATGGTATTGGAGGATTCATAAATTATATAAAAAATTAATAAAATAAACATAAAATCACATTATTTTAAATAGAAATAATATAATTGGCCTTGGATACCCTTTATAGTATTTATTACATCACTTTTGGGTTATAATGATGTCATAATACACATCATATATTTATATGGTATTTAATTTTTACCTGAAAAAGAGACTCCCTGAAAATTATGAAAAATTAAAAAATACATAATTTTGATGTTTTGATTCCAAAAATATTATTTATTTTAACAAAATACTATTATAAATATGTGAATATTTTATTTTAAAATAAAATCATATTTTATTAAGAAATGATGGTTTTTCTGACAATAATAGTTTTTAAACCCTTATAAAAATTACCTTCTAATTCATAAAAATTATATAATATATTATATTGAAAAAACATTATTTAATAACAATAACTTATTTTAAAAAAATTATTTAAAAATATCCATTAATTAATTAAAATAAATACTTTAATTGAATTTTAATATTTACCCAAAATTATACTTTATGTTTTGTTAAATCAAAATCAAAATCATTTATAAGGTAATGGTAAAAATAAAATATGAAGATTATTCTTTTGAAAATAAAATATAAATATTCATATTATTGTGGTCATAATACATATGTCTTTGATAAACTATCAAATTCCCTAAGAGTAAGGTATTTGATGGTGAGACTTTCATGGAGTGTTCCAATATACATGGTTTGGGTCATGATCTTGATGAGTTTAATCTTCTCTTGTAAATAATTTCACGCATGCATAAGTTGTTGGATCTAATCTTGGGCTTGATTTAGGTCAATGACCAGAGATTTTATCACCCTAATAATCTCTAATAAACCAGATTCATATGGTACAATCGTACTGGTCGAGGCTATCAATTACTTTGTTTGTGTTAATTGGATTTGTTAAAACCATATATTTATACTACTCATATTTTTACTATTCAATGATAATATTATAATTTATAATGATGCTTAACGGTAAATTAAATTTGATCGTATATAATGAAACTAATAAAGTTCACATTTTTCATATCCATAATATGTAATAATTCATTTAATTAAATCAGAAGGGGGTTTCTATTTAGAACTATCCAGGACGTTACAGTCTCCCCCCTTCAGGAATTTGACCCTAAAAATTATTTTTTCCCACAATACAATAAATTAGGGTAATTATTTTTAATCACTTACTCCAGTTCCCATATAACGTATTCAAACTTGTAGTTTCTCCACAATAATTAGATCGGGGGAATTGTCTTATTTTGTAGAACATTGTCTCTATGATCTAAGATCATAAATAGCTACAAATCATATGAGATATCATTCTATATTAGTACCACATCGTGATTGAGTATATTTGATGGGTCTGGTATGTACTTCCTAAATAGGGTTACATGGAATACATAATATAACTATAATAGGGTAAGTGAGATTTCCACTCTATAAACAATCGTTCAGATGTGATCAAGGATCTAAAAGGTTTTTCTATATCTTGGACTAAGCTTTCCCATAATCCATAATATCATGAATTTCTTCCATTGTGATATATATAGGAATACCATGTTTCTAACAACAAACTCTAGGTCTCATCAATGATTTTCAACATAACTATTTTTTCAAGAATGAGAAGCAAATATGTACTACTGAATTGTCATATATTTTTAGAATTTCCTAGACCATTTTAAGACCTAGAAGTTTTCATTACCCAGTATCATCCTAACATGCAGGTGTTCTACACCTCTACCCATAATGGGCTTCTTAGGGATCCATTTGATACTAGAGTGTAAACTGTTATTATAAGAGAACATAACCAGAGGATGATGTTGATCCAGTCGTCCTTGGAAGTAAATTAATCATTCTCTTAATATATCATTATGTGTATTGATAGTCTTATTAGAATGACCATCAGTTTGAGGATGATAAGATGTGATGAAGTTCAAATCAGTATTTAGAGTGTGTTGGAGACTCTTGAAAAACATAGAGGTAAATATTTGGTCTTGATCCAATATAATAAATATTGGTGTGCATTACAGCCTCATCGCTTATCTAATGTATATATTTTCATGTTGATTTGGTGAGAAATCATATCAAATAATAGTGAAGTGTACATTATTACAAAGATGATCCACCATAACCCAAATGGAATTATTTCCTCTTGATGTCTTCAGAAGACCAATGAAAAATTCTATGGTGATGTTTTCCCATTTCTATGTAGGTATGGGTAACTGTTTCATCATACCCTTGAAAATTTTACATTTATCCTTCCTTTTATGACATAAAATACATCTTGTTGTGTATTATGTGAGATCCCTCTTCATATTTTCTGACCAATAGATCTCTCGGAGATCTTGATATATCTCTGTGCTTCCAAGATGGATAGAGAAGGTCGAACTATGTGCGTTATACAATAAAACCTTAATTAACTAAGTATTTGATGGTTCACATTTACATGATCCAAATATTACAACTCTATCTTAATTAAAATTGAACTCCTAGGATTTAACTTTTCATATTGTTTCCAATTTCTCCTAAATTCCCACATCATATCTATGAAAATAATTTATCTCATCCATATGGGACGGTTGAGAAGACATTTTTGAAAGGATTGATGACGTTCCTTCATTAATTATTCCCATGTACATCCATTCCAAATACCAGGAGATCAGACCCTTCTTAATTCCCATCAATAAAAGAATTATTACATCCTTTCTACATATATCCTCTAACAATTTATTCATTTTCTTAGGATGGTATTGAATTGAGAGATCATAGTCCTTGATCAGATTTAAACATCTTAATTAGACAATATTCAACTCTTAATATGTGAATATATACTTGATTATTTTGTGATCCATACATAATTCAATCTTCTCCCAAAAGAGATTATTCCACTATATTTTGAAAGTGATGATCACTATAGAGAACTCCAAATTTTATGTTCGGTAGTTATATTTTTGAACTTTCAACTACATTGAAGCATAAGCTATCACATTCATTCTTTATTAACAAAAAACCCAATCCCTTCTTCAAAGAATTGCCGAATACCATGACAATTTCTCCACTAGTGGTTAGTGTGAGTACATGTGCAATGATAAGCCTCTTTTTCAAGAATATTAAAATGTATTCACCTTCAACATTCCGATAAATTGTTACCACATTTCGAGTTAAATTGGTTAGAGGGTTTGAAAATCAATCAAAATTTCTAAAAATTTGACGATAACACCTAGATAATATAAGGAAACTATAGATATATTTCAAATTTTTTGGTCTCAACCATACGTAAATTTCTGCTACTTTTTACGGATTCACAAATATCCCATTACTTATGATGATATTAAACATGAATGATACTTCCTTCAACCAGAACCCAAAATTTTTTGTACATGAAGTAAATATTTTCCTTTCAAAAGATTTTTAGAACAATGATTATATTCTCCTCATGATCCCCTTTAATTTTGGATTATATCAGAATATCATCTATAAATACTACAAAAAAATTGTTTAGGTAGTCTTTAAAGACTCTATTCATCATGTCCATGAATATTACTATAGCATTAGCGTGTTCGAAGGGCATTACTATGAACTCCTAGTGTAACACCCCGAGAATTTATGAAAAATATTCGTTTTAATTTCATTAATGTTTTGTGTTGTACGCTACACCAAAAGGAGCTTGCACAACATGCATCCTTGACTTGCATTGCATTACACACAATCAGGACCTTCCTCGATAGCGTGTGTAGTACACAATACCGAGTTTTACTAAACAATGATATGCTATTAAAATATTATTAAAACCAGCCGTAATGAATAGTAATAACCGCCTTTTAAAATTTTAGAAATTTTATCTCTCAAAATAGACTTCATTTTTGGATTTGGAGTTTCGAATTTAGCCTAAGGTGAAATTTTGGTACATTTCAGATAACTTTCATATTCTGATGAAGAGTGAAAATTAATAAATTTTAATTAAAAACAACTTTTTAATCAAAATAATTAATAGTGGTAAATTATTAATTTGAGTGGTTTTAAAGTATATTTTGAATATATTTTTACAATTTAAAACAATGTTGTTCATTGGATGTAATTTCACATTTAAACTAGACATAAACAAGTGTCAATCTTTTGATAGTTATTATCTCTTAAAAACACGCTATTTGTTTCGAGGACGGGAATTAATTTTTAAATTAATTAATTCAACTGATATTTTTTGAATTTGGTAAAATAGACATCATTTTTGAGTTCATAATATCAAATATAGCTTAGGCCTAATTTTTGGTATTTTTTGGAAACTTTCATTTTTTTGATGAATAGTGAAACCACTAAGTGGTAGTTAAAAAAATGAATTTTTCATAAAACTTATTTTTACCGTTTCTGTGAGTGGAATTTCAAAAATCTGAGAGCCACGGTTGTTGTCATTAAGTAAAGTGTGGTTCAATGAGATGAAAATAATTTTTGGTGAATAGTAACTTTTTACTTTTTTTACCACGTTAAAATTAAATAGGGTAATTAAGGGTAAAAATGATATTATTATTACCCTAACACATGTAATAATTCTATTGGATAAGTTTAATTCGACCAAAAACAACCTTAGGAATAAAATATGACCATTTAGGCCCACATGGATTAGATTAGGACATTTATTATTATTTAATTTAAAGAAGAGTTAAAAGAGTTAAATTCAAAATATATTTACTAAAACATTTTTAATATATGGTTATACGTAATATAAATTCGACTATAAATATTCATTAGAAAGATAAAAAGATTTCCAACATAATGGTATTTTATTTATAATTTTTAGACTTAAAATAATTTAATTTATATATGATACAATGATGATGCCGTAATTATCCTATTAATGAAATATTGACATAATTGATGTTATAAATACCCAAATAAATGTAATTTGTGACTTTTAATGAATTAAGATAATTTTATATGTTAATATGAAATTATATTATTGATTTAATTAACCTTTTTCGAACTAATCATTCTGTTATGAGTTTCAAAAAAATAAATTACTAAATAGTGTCAAAATTAACATAAAATAGTTTTTAAAACAAAAATTATATTATTAATTGTTATTTTATTCCTAAAAATCTAAGGTTCGGCCAAATGACTTAGATAAGGTTATATATATTAATAATAAACAACTTTGGGTTCTTTTGGCTTGTTATAGTAATTTTATTAACCTTATAATGTAAGAACACAAAAAGACACGGTAAAAGTAAAATTATCTAACTTAAAGTTAAATATAAATGATCCGGTTAAAATAGGAACCTAAACTTGTCTAAATTCTATTGGATGAGAGGATTTAGACCCATCCCAACCTTATATTCAAAACAAATCAATTTTGAGCTATTTAAAACCGAATAAGTCTTTATAATAAAATAATATTTTTAGTTTTCCAAAGGAGATCCTCTCGTCCCTTATAAAAGGGCACCTCCTCCCCTCTTCCTCACAACACTTTGAGCCTTCAAGCTCGTCCAAACCCTGTAAAATTATCTTCTACACTTCCCTAGAAACATCCTAGAGTTCCTGGTCTACTTCAAAGACCAATCATAGTGCCCTAAGAGGAGGTTTCAAAGAGGCGTATCGAAGAAGAGGTAATTTCTTCTACCGATTCTTTCAAGCTTCTTTATTCTTCAACTTATTCTTCTTTAATTGTTTCATTATGAAGTAATAACATAAGTGTCACTCATACACTGATATGTTATTATAAGTTTGAAACAACCCCATTTCACCATCTATCCATCCTACGGAAAACTAAATCACCGCGCGTGCGTACGTACAGAATACCGTCTCAATGCCGTGGTGTAATCTATTTTCCACCACCACCTTACTTGGATGGGTATAACGGTGTAAATAATAACTATATATGATTATTTTAAAGTGATATTGATTCTTAAATATTATACATACACTCCAATATAGTCCCACAATCATGATAAAGATATCATTGCTCGTGCGTACGTACGGACTACCGTCTCCACGACAGGATGAGATTCATTCTCCACATTAACCATTCATGAATGATAATAAAGTATATATAATTAGTAATAATGAATTATATGACATAATAATGATACTGGATTTATGTGTGTATATATACGTATGTCATCTACTTAATTCCATTCAACTCAATAAGGAAACGAAAACAGCGTTCATGCATACGTACGACCTACCATCTCCATGAACGGTGTATTTCTTTCTATTTACTGATTTATTATATATATGTATATTCTGAATATATATTATATATAAATCATGTTTTATATTCTGTAATTAATTAATCATGATCTAATTAATCCTATAAATAATTACAAGTCAAAACACGGACGACAAATGAAACAATTTTTCCCAAAACACTCATTAACATGGAATTTACAAAAGAACGAGTAATATAAAGTCATAAGTGAACCATATATGATATCATAACAATGAGTATGATTATGAAATAAATCAATGAAATTATTTAAATCATTATACAGGAGGTTTGGACACTTATGAAGCAAATCAGACCTAAGGTAAGGGAAAATATCACAATCTCATTTTATCCGAGATTGTTTATACTTTGGTATTTACTGGGGTGTATGTTATCATCCACATCCATGTTTCCTCGATATGTAATATTTTTTTCCACACACCTACAATTTTTTAAATCCAATTTTACCCTTCGGTGAGTTTTTATTAAAAGATATGAAAGGAATCTTTTGTCGTTTTTCGTACGATGTACTTTTTGACTTTTCCGACAAAAGTACGAGAAGAATGTTTTTTTACCGTATACGGAATGAATGGATTTTTAAAAAATTATTTACAAGAAGCTTCCGTTACATGTTTTCAACTTTATTTTTAATCATCTTCTTTTAGTTTAAGATTTTATGACATGTTAAGAAAGGAAAATGTTTTTGAAGTAGAAAGGATATTTTCCTCAAGAATGGAGTTCAAGTGTTTTATCAAAATTATTTTCCATCTAAGATAATATAGGGTTCTGTTTCTATCCCTATTATTACTATGATTTGATTATGTTTTGATGGAATTATTTTTATGAATTCCTTTATCTTATATGAATTGTTTTATGATGTCATGTTGTTTAAGAATCCCATTTTTATTACATGGGTTATTCAATGATGTATGATTTATGATTTTGTGGAACACATATGAATGGTATCATTATGAGATGGGTGGGACCTATATCTACCTCCAATTCACTGGGTAAAGATTTTATATCTCATGAGATAGACATGGCTGGAATGGCAGGTTATACCAGTTCAGTGAAACAGGTCTGAAACGAGGAGTGAACTCGGTTCAGAAATGGACTTTGTCCACTAAGATAGTCTTGGCAATGAGTCTTGACTAATAAGAAATTATTCTCTATGATTATGTGTGTATGACACAAAGTTTTATGTTTTAAGTTATGATTATTTGGATTACATTTCACTACTATTATTTATCCCTTGTTATGAAATTATGATTTCTTTTGTAGGTTAAGATTTTCAAAAGTTATGTTCTTATGATGTGATTGATATTTCTTTTGATTACCTTTACTAAGAATTTGAGCTCACCCTTTTATGTTTTCTTTTCCCCAGGATATAAAGAAAGGTTTTAGGTAAAAAAAAGAAGATCTTTATGGGAGATGTTGAAGATCTTTCACCACGATTAGAAGATTATATTCCGAGTTTCCAAAGACACTAAACTATTACGGTCCTTGTGTGTGTGCTTTTGTTATGTAATAAGTATTCCGCAAAAGTAATGTAATGTCCATGTACGTCAGGCTTAGGGTCTCTATGGTTTGTATCAGAGGAAAGGTTTAGTCAACCTTTGGAAATTAGGATGTGAAAACGTTAGTGAGATCCCTAGAGATATTTCTACGGTATGTCTAGGGATGTCCCTAAGGATAAGTATACGTATAGGATATAGTCCTAGAACTATAGTAACGATCATATAATTTAACCTAAGATGTTATATATTGAAGTTAATCCCCCTTTATTATGATTTTTTCCTCTAACACTATTCTTTTTGGGTTTTAGAAAATGGCTGGAAACAAGATGATTCACGATAATGGAGGATATTATGGACAATGGAATGATATTCTTCATGAGAAACCAAATGAAATGGGATTTGGAAGTCCAACCATCATTATTATGCCGAATTATCAATCTCATAATATGATCAATAAACTCAAATTTGGTAAGTTTCCTGACTCGGCTAATAAGAGAAAGATGGAGTTTCATGATGATCATAGAGGAAAGAAAGTTCAATTTCCCCTATGTAAATCATCTGGGAAGAGGCATCGAGGAGAATGTTTCAAGGGAACTGGAAGATGCTTTGGGTGTGGAAAAGAAGGACACAAAGCTAGTAAGTGCAAAGGAAAAGGTTCAGTTAACACCATGTATGAGGATAATGGTATTGCTACGACATCAACATTGGTTAAATGTTTTTAATGTGGAATGTACGGGCATTATGCAAACCAATGCCCTAAGGGAAAGTCTCATGAAGAGAATCAGTACGAACATATGAGTTGTATTTATGTTGATGATGATGAAGAGACTACAAATGATATGTGAGTTGAAAGAATTGTTGAAGCTCGGTCAATGGTTTAAGAAGGTAGTGGAATTATTACATGTTTATCAAGTGTAATGCTGTATAAGTAATCTCATGTTACTATGGAATAAAGAGACATCTAAGGATTGTTACACTATTGTATTTCCATGAGTTTTTAAAGTGTATAATTAATGGTACCAAGTATCCATTAAATGTTATTCAGATATTTTTGGAATATAGAAGATATGCGCACAATGAAGGGATAATGAGAAAATTAAATGTTTGATAGTATTCATGAGCTCATGACTGATATAAAGAGAAGGTTATGTAATGGATTGAGTATATAGAATTTTTGGATTTTGGTATATGGAAAGAGTTAACTTTTGACATCATTCATGTTTTCACTAAGTTTTAATGGGTATTCATTTTTAAAGAGAATACATGATTAAGGTATTTACATGATTGGAATGTGACCAACAAGATATATGGGGGTTAAATGATGGTATTCACATGCTTGGTTGATGACATTTCAAGTAATCATTTTCTTTATATAATGAGCTTGGACAAAAGTATTTTAGATAAACCTAAAGATTGGAATGGATTATGTTGGACATAAGTTAATATTGTTTAAGGATATAACTTTTGATATTATTTATGTGATGTTATAGTAATGTAGGTTTAGAAAAAGGAAAACCTGGAGGACGGGCGACAACCCATCGCCTAGGACAAGGCCGTGGGAATCGAACCCACAACTGAAGTGCGACTGGACTTTATCACCTACCACTGGCCTACATGAAGTCCCTTTTTAGTAGAAACTAGTTTTATGATATTAAGAAGTATGATATATGAAGTTTAAGTCCATTTTAGGAACCATATACGATTAATCTCAATATAGATGGACTTATGTATTTTTTGATAACTTTTCTAACCATTTGTTTGAGACAGATGGAATGACCCATCATTATATCACATGATTTGCTAACACATCACGAATAACAAATTCAACTTCATTTCTTTAAGAGATGAAGTGGAAATTTTCCAAAGAACGACCAACAGTGAGACTATACCAAAATCACGAAAGTATTTCTTCAAATTCCAATTTCATCAACTTTAGGGAAATGATCTTGAAAACCAAAAATGTTGTCCTAGTGCTCTTATATCTGATGAATCAAATGGTACCTTAGATCGTCACAAATTTATGGCTTTGTGATTGCTGGCTTTTCCATAGCTATGTTCTCTACCACTCTCCATCAGAACATGATGGTTAGATTTATCTTCCATATCCATATTTTCACATATGTGGAAACCCAGGGATTAGTTTATTTGGGTAACCGTTACGTTTCATACTTTTGTTTTTAAAGATTGGTTTTGGTATTCCTTTTTACGATGTGGGTTTCTATTAAAGAAACTTTCGAATAGTAAACCATTTATAACCCCGACGATTTTTGAGGGCGAAATTCATTTTAAGGGGGGTAGAATGTTACACCCTGAGATTTTATGAAAAATATTCTTTTTAATTTCATTAATGTTTTGTGTTGTACGCTACACCAAAAGGAGCTTGCACAACACACATCCTTGACTTTCCTTGCATTACACGCAATCGTGACCTTCCTCGATAGCTTGTGTAGTACGCAATACCAAGTTTCACTAAACAACGATATGCTATTAAAATATTATTAAAACTAGCCGTTATGAATAGTAATAACCACCGTTTAAAATTTTAAAAATTTTATCTCTCAAAATGGACTTCATTTTTGGATTTAGAGTATCTAATTTATCTTAAGGTCTAATTTTGGTACTTTTCGGATAACTTTCATATTCTGATGAATAGTGAAAATTAATAAATTTTAATTAAAAACAACTTTTTTAATCGAAATCATTAATAGTGGTAAATTATTAATTTGAGTGGTTTTAATGTATATTTAGAATATATTTTTACAATTTAATACAATGTTGTTCATTGGAAGTAATTTCACATTTAAACCAGACATAAACAAGTGTCAATCTTTTGATAGTTATTATCTCTTAAAAACACGCTATTTGTTTTGACTACGGGAATTAATTTTTAAATTAATTAATGCAACTGATTTGTTTTGAATTTGGTAAAATAGACATCATTTTTGAGTTCATAATATCAAATATATCTTAGGCTTAATTTTTGGTACTTTTCTGGAAACTTTCATTTTTTTGATGAATAGTGAAACCACTAAGTGGTAGTAAAAAAAATGAATTTTTCATAAAACTTAATTTTACTGCTTCTGTGAGTGGAATTACAAAAATCTGAGAGACACGGTTGTTTTCAGTAAGTAAAATGTTTTTCAATGAGATGAAAATAATTTTTGGTGAATAGTAACTTTTTACTTTTTTTACCACGGTTAAAAGTAAATAGGGTAATTAAGGGTAAAAATGATATTATTATTACCCTAACAAATGTCCTAATTCTATTGGATAA
Source organism: Viscum album (assembly GCA_963277665.1). Lineage (NCBI taxonomy): Eukaryota > Viridiplantae > Streptophyta > Magnoliopsida > Santalales > Viscaceae > Viscum > Viscum album. The sequence goes on from OY728157.1 coordinate 474,307,927, forward strand.
GTTTAATTCGACCAAAAACAACCTTAGGAATAAAATATGACCATTTAGGCCCACATGGATTAGATTAGGACATTTATTATTATTTAATTCAAAGAAGAGTTAAAAGAGTTAAATTCAAAATTTATTTACTAAAACATTTTTAATATAGGGTTATACATAATATAAATTCTACTATAAATATTAATTAAAAATATAAAATGATTTCCAACATGATGGTATTTTATTTGTAATTTTTATACTTAAAATAATTTAATTTATATATGATACAATGATGATGCAGTAATTATCCTATTAATGAAATATTGACATAATTGATGTTATAAATACACAAATAAATGTAATTTTTGACTTTTAATGAATTAAAATAATTTCCTATGTTAATATGACATGTTATTATTCATTTAATTAACCTTTTTCGAAGTAATCATTCTGTTATGATTTTCAAAGAAATCAATTACTAAATAGTGTCAAAATTGACAAAAAATAGTTTTGAAAACAAATATTATATTATTAATTGTTATTTTATTCCTAAAAATCTAATGATTGGCCGAATGACTTAGATAAGGTTATATATATTAATAATAAACAACTTGGGGTTTGTTTGGCTTGTTATCGTAAGTTTATTAACCTTATAGTGTAAGAACAGAAAAAGACACGGTAAAAGTAAAATTATCTAACTTAAAGTTAAATATAAATGATAAGGTTACAATAGGAAACTAAACTTGCCTAAATTCCATTGGATGAGAGGATTTAGACCCATACCCACCTTATATTATAAATAAATCAATTTGGAGCTATTTAAAACCGAATATGACTTTATAATAAAATAATAATTTTAGTTTTCCAAAGGAGCCCCTCTCCTCCCTTATAAAAGGGCACCTCCTCCCCCTATTCCTCAAACCACATTGAGCCTTCAAGGTCGGCCAAACCCTGTCAAATTATCTTCTCCACTTCCCTAGAAACATCTTAGAGGTCCTGGTCTACTTCAAAGACCAATATTAGTGCCAAAAGAGGAGGTTTCAAAGAGGCGTATCGAAGAAGAGGAAATTTCTTCTACCGATTCTCTCAACTTTCTTTCTTTTTCAACATCTTATTCATTAATTGTTTCATTATGAAGTAATAACATCAGTATCACTCATATACTGATATGTTATTATAAGTTTGAAACAACCCTATTTCACCATCTAACCATCCTACAGAAAACAAAATCACCGCGCGTGCGTACGTACGGAATACCGTGTCCACACCGTGGTGTAATCTATTTTCCACCACCACCTTACTTGGATGGGTATAATGGTGTAAATAATAACTATATATGATTATTTTAAAGTTATATTGATTATGAAATAGTATACATACACTCCAATACAGTCCCACGATCATGAGAATGATATCATCGCTCGTGCGTACGTACGGACTACCGTCTCCACGACGCGATTAGATTCATTCTCCACATTAACCATTCATGAATGATTATAAAGTATATATAATAAGTAATAATGAATTATATTACATAATAATGATACTTTATTTATGTGTATATATATGTATGTCATCTAATTAATTCCATTCAACTCAATAAGGAAACGAAAACAGCGTTCATGCGTACGTACGACCTACCGTCTCCATGAACGGTGTATTTCTTTCCTTTTACTGATTTATTATATATATGTATATTATGAATATATATTATATATAAACTATGTTTTATATTCTGTAATTAAGTAATCATGATCTATGTAATCATATGAATAATTACAAGTCAAAACACGGACGACAAATGAAACAATTTTACCCAAAACACTCTTTAACATGGAATTTACAAAAGAACGGGTAATATAAAGTCATAAGTGAACCATATATGATATCATAACAATGAGTATGATTCTGGAATAAATCAATGACATTATTTAAATCATTATACAGGAGGATCAGACACTTATGAAGAAAATCGGACCTAAGGTAAGGGAACATATCACAATCTCATTTTATCTGAGATTGTTTATACTTTGGTATTTACTGGGGTGTATTTTATCATCCACATCCATGTTTTCTCGATATGTAATATTGTTTCCATCCACCTACAATTTTTTAAATCCTATTTTACCCTTCGGTGAGTTTTTAGTAAACGATATGAAAGGAATCTTTTGTCGTTTTTCGTACGATGTACTTTTTGACTTTTTTGAAAAAAGTACGAGAAGAATGTTTTTTTAACTTATATGGCATGAATGGATTTTTAAAACAATATTTCCAAGAAGCTTCCTTTACATGTTTTCAATTTTATTTTTAATCTACTTCTTTTAGTTTAAAATTTTATGACATGTTAAGAAAGGAAAATGTTTTTGAATTAAAAAGGATATTTTTCTCAAGAATGGAGTTCAAGTGTTTTATCAAAATTATTTTCCATCTAAGATAATATAGGGTTATGTTTATATCCCTATTATTACATTTATTTGATTATATTTTGATGGAATTTTTTTTATGAATTCCTTTATCTTATATGAATTGTTTTATGATGTCATGTGTTTAAGAATTCCATTTTTATTACATGGGTTATGCAATGATGTATGATTTATGATTTTGTGGCACACATATGAATGGTATCATTATGAGATGGGTGGGACATATATATCCCTCCAATGCATTGGGTAAAGATTTTATATCTCCTGAGATAGACATCACTGGAATGGCAGGTTATACCGGTTTAGTGAAACAGGACTGAAACGAGGAGTGAACTCGGTTCAGAAATAGACTTTGTCCACTAAGATAGTCTTGGAAATGAGTCTTGACTAATAAGAAATGATTCTCTATGATTATGTGTGTATGCCACAAAGTTTCATGTTTTATGTTATTATTATTGGGATTACATTTCACTGCTATGATTTATCCCATGGTATGAAATTATGATTTCTTTTGCAGGTTATGATTTACAAAAGTTATGTTCTTATGATGTGATTGATATTTCTTTTTTTTTTACCCTTACTGAGAATTTGAGATCACCCTTTTATGTTTTCTTTTCCCTAGGATATAAAGAAAGGTTTTAGGTAAAAAAATGAAGATCTTTATGGGAGATGTTGAAGATCTTTCACCACGATTAGAAGATTATATATCAAGTTTCCAAAGACACTAAACTATTACGGTCCTTGTGTGTGTGTTTTTGTTATGTACTAAGTATTCCGAAAAAGTAATGTAATGTCCATGTACGTTAATCTTTGGGTCTCTACACCTAGTGACCATAATTTCTATGAAAAACCATCTTGGGGATATAATATTTCTTCATAATAGCATACTAATATCATGAAAATAGATCCACCTTGGAGAAGTATTGTAATCTACTTATCAAATCTATGTTGTTCTTAGTCCATCATAGATGATAATTTTTCTTTATAGTGATCTTTTTGATCTCAAGATAATCAATAAAAAGGTGCATTGACCCATTATTCTTCTTGACAAAGGGGACTAGTTTACCCCTAGGTGAAGCACTTGGGTGTATGAACTCTTTATGAATATTATCTTGTAGTTATGTCTTCATCTCCTCATGATCCAAAACAACCATTTTATATGAAGTATGGGATAATAGTAACACATCATGTATAAGATCAATAGAAAATGCAACCACTCAGCTAGGAGGAAGACCTTAATATTCATCGGGAAATACATCTCTATATTCCCTCATAATGGGACATTCTTCAAGGAGATATTTTTCATATACTCATTCATTTTATCAAGATACAGTTACTCATAGGGAAAAAATATCCATGCATGAGATTTTGGTGCTAAAGAAGGTTAATCCTCCTACTTTAACTTGTATAGAATCAAATGATGATTTTCAATATGGGGAGTGGTTTTATTCTCTCAAAATTTTTTGTTGGCTCTATATAGATAAAGACAATACATACCTAGAATTTCATTAAATTCCACCGAAGGGAGTATGATAAGATTTTTTGGGAAGTTAATCAAAAAAAATTTTATAGGGGAGGAGTTATATAATTTGGATGCAATAATTTCCCCATTTTCCTTTTTCACCAATTGTTCTACCACGATTATTTTTGGTGAAGTATTAATAGTTCTACTAAAATTTAATTATATTAAGGAATGTGTAGAACCATAATATAAAAGCAAATTCACTATTATTTAATGAATAACTATAATATATATCACCTATTAATTATTTGGATCCACCTCAGTGGTTGTGATAGAAAAATATTGACATTTTTGTCTTAGAGGTTGTTGGTTGCCTCCAAAAACACTTGGTTTAGTGCATTGGTTTTCAAAGTTCCATGGTTCTTTGAAGTTAATGCAATGAATGATGTACTGAGGGTTGACTGGGAAATTCCTTTCCTCCATCACATTGGTGGGTTTTATCGTTCCAATAATCACTAGCTATGATCCCTTCATTTCAGCACCTAAATCTTTTAATTATCCCCCTGAATAAATATATAGGGTGCCTCATTTTTCACCTTTGACAAGGGGGATTTTTAAATTTCTCTGCACCATTATATTTTTCCATAGGACTGCCAAAATTAAAATCCATTTCCACTTTTTATTCCCATTATACACCTGGGATTTTTTATATCCATCTTTACATTGAGAGAATAATGGAAAATTTCATTATAGCTATCAACATCTTAGATCTCTAGGTATTTTCATAGACTATTTTTTATCCCATAAAAGAAGAGGCTAACCTTATATTAGGGGGATAATTGAAAATATGAAAGTATATCATGAAAGTATTGTGATGTTCTCCTCATACACCCAAATAGATTCATCATATATTTTCTTGAGGGAAAGGAAATCCCTTTCCATATTATATTAGAGAATGAGAGGAAAATATTTATTGAAAAACATTTTTCAGTATTCCTACCACCACATCACTTTGATATCTTTCTCAAGAATCATATTCTTGATCAATGTTAAAAAATAATCATATTTTCCATAAATTTAATTAAAAAAAATAGAACCTTCTCCTACTTAGAACATTGAAGGATAGATAATATCTTTTCAATGGAGTTGATTCATTGTTATGTAATTTAGGGATCAAATTATCTATTAAAATTCGAGATACATTGTCTAGAAAAAATCACAATTTTAGCTTGTTAATTATTAGGGATATTTTTTATCTTCTCAAAATCCAAGTTTCTGTTCAGAAACTAATTCATCTGAGAGAGTACCATTACAATTTTTATCATTCAAGCTCCCATTAGGCTGGGCTTCTCATTTTGGAAGTCATCACATTTCCCATCACATTGAATGTTTACCCACATCCTCCTATTTTAGGCCATTGACTAGAAAAAAGGAAAACTAAAGAATATTATTTTTAAACTATTAAATTCATAGAGGGAATCCAATGACATTAAAGATTTAACATATAAATTACATATATTTACTTAACTTATGAATTTCTAGGTTCAATCTAGGAAATCCCTGATATATTTCCTAACAATTATTATTAAAGGTATTTTTTTCCATAATAATTTTTCATAATTAGATTATGAATATAAAATATAATATGCCCTGAGAGTGTCAAACTATGCATCCAATAAGGTTTGTTGTTGTGCACTAGTTTCCAGTCGAATCTCGGTCAACACAGTTTTTAGGTTTTACACCTCTATACATTTTTGTGAGAGCCACATCCAATTGAAATATCTATAAAGGGATATATTTTCTTGGTAAAACACTTATTATATACTTACCAAACATTATGATGTTTTATTATACATAGCATTATCCCTATGCATTTCTCTATAGTTTTATAATCCAAAACACATAAATAAATAAACGTTTCATTTGATGCCAACTATAACAAACCTTATCTTTTACATATTGGAACATGATTTATTATATAAGGTTACCATTAATAGACCCTATAATATCGATAAATCTAGAATAATTGGGGATTTTTTTCATTATATAACAATTTAAAAAATGGAAAAATATTCTTTATTGAAAACATCCTTAACATGCATGCATTGAAAACTGCATGGGGTAACCTGGGGACAAATATAAGAAATGGGTGAGCTATGTAGTTCATTAAGGGAGTAAACAAGGCATAACATGAATATAATAATAAATTTAAGACAATATGAATATTAATATGTAATAAAATAAGTAGGAATCATAAATAATAATAACAAGGAATGATATGACATGATAACATAAAGGCAACATAGGAAATATGTAAACCACTTAAAACACTACATCATAAACATAGGTCAAGAATAACTACCAGGACATCATGATGGGAAAAAGTACCATAAATTAATTAGGTTCACTCCATATTCCAACATGTCATCTGATGATACTAAACATTACCCAATGCATTGGAGCACTATATAATTCCAGACACACCCATCACTTTCATTTCATTCCCATGCTTAAGTGTGAAACATAGATCAAACAGCATGGATTCATTCATCATATTTTTTATTCCATAATCAAGAAGGGTGGAATAAATAAATTTAATCCTAGATTATGATATGCATAAGTCTATAAAGGTGAAAACCCTTGATAAGAAATGGGTATGGTGTTTATTACAATTTTTTTGAATTGGAAAACAGTGGTCAAATTTCGACAGCATAACACCGTTACATAAAAATTCATAAAATGGGTTAATGAGAGAGAAAGGATTATCTCATAATTTTTATGTATAATGGAAGTAATTCATAATTTTTATGAAATATCACATCATTAGGAATTGGTAATAGAAGGCATTAGATAATAAAGAATCTTCAATAAAGAGGAGAATGAGAGGATCCCTTACCCTGAGTGTGTGATTTCAAAAGCTTGGGATGAAATTCTTGAGAGCTTGAGGGAACCCTTGGATAACTCTAGAGTGGTTAGGGAGGATTAAGGAAAATATCCAGGTATTTTTAGTTAAGCTAAATTGGATCTTGGGTGGTTTAATATAGGAAATTAATGGGAAATTATTTTTTATTTCTGAAACATATGTTTTGGACTCTATATAAAAAAACCAGACCCAAAAACCAGACCATAATTTTTTACCATGGTTTCTAACCAATGAAATTGTTTTTAATTATTTTATATGTACATGGTCAAAAATTAATAAAATAATAACCTTGATTATGTGTCTGTGATTCATACTCATAAAGAAACGACTCTAAAACCATAAAATATATTAGTAGTTTTGGATGATTCATAAAAGATTTATAAAACTAATCAAATAAAAACAAAATAAAATTTTAAGTTAAAACCTTAATTTGATTGTGGATATGATTTATATAATTTATTACATCACTTTTATGTTATTATGATGTCATAATACACACCTTATATTTATATGGCATTTAATTTTTACCCAAAAATTCAAAAACCTCAGAATTTTTTTAAAAATTCACTGTTGGATAATAATGAAATTATGATTCCAAAAATAGTATTTATTTTAACGAAATAATTCTTTAAATATGTGAATTTTTACTTTTAAAATAATAGATATTTTTATTGAGAAATGATGGCTTTTTTAAAAATAATAGTTTTTGACCCCTTATAAAAATTGCATTTAACTTCCTAAAAACTCTTTGATCAATAATATAAAATAACTATTATTTATTAGTAATATATTATTAAAATATTAATTATTTAAAAAATAATTAAATAAATTAAAATAAACTCATTAATTGAATTTGAATATTTCCAAAAATTTATATTTTTTATTTTATTAAATCAAAATCAAAATCTTTTATAAATTAATGGTCAGAAAAAAATATGAAAATTATTCTACTAAAAATTTAATATACATATTCAAATTACTATGTTCTTGATTCATATCCATTTAATACACTAAACATATCCCTATGAATAAAGTGAGGGAGGGTGATACTCTCATTCGGTGGTTCGACATATATGGTTTGAGCCGTGATCTCGAAGAGCATGAAATTCTCCTGAAAATGGTTTCTCTCATGTTTAAGTTGTTGGGTCATAGCTTGGGATTAGTATAGGTAAAATCTCATAGATTCTATCTCACTCAGAAGAATCTATAAATGGGATTCATAGGGTACAATCTTTCTGGTTGAGGTCATCACTTCCTTTTTCTATTTCAATTGGATTTGATAAAACCCTATATTTATACTAATCATATGATAATTTTTCAACTAATATATTATTAATGGTCATGATTCAAAATAGTTAATTAAACCTGATAGGATATAATAAAACCAAATAATTGATTGTGTTTTCTATATCCATAAAATCTAAAAAAGATATTAAAAAAATTATAAGGGGGATTTTATTTATAATATGCCGGTTTGTTACTATCCTTGCATAATGGAATGATCATCCAACATTTTGAGCACATGAATGGAATAGCTCCAAGTGTACTCAACATTACCTCTTAACATTCTCTACTTATGCTTCCACACTTCACTCTTAATTTAACATGGATAATTGTCATCCCCCACAATATGAATGGACTCCCAAAAACCAATTTTTTCTAGACACAATGTACATATCCCATTATGGGATTGTGATTTGATGTATCCTCGGTAACATATGTAAGCTCATGTGTTTTGAACTTTGTAAAATTTTGATCCTATATTTTTTCACCCCATTCTAAACTGATCCAGATGTTGAATCTATGCTCCAAACTTGTCTAATATTTGTTCCCCGCCTATCTTTCATTCCTCTATTATTATCTAGGTCTTGAAATTCATGACATAATCTCATGGGAAATGTCATTAAATTTTTCCCTTTTTGTGTTATCTACTGCAAAAATAAGTAATCCATGCGACTACATGTTTCTCACATCGAGCATGGATATTGTAGTCCTTGGAGTTAGAAAGAGAGTTTTACTAAGGAAAAGTTGAGACACATAGATTCACAATATGTTCCAAACTATATGGCATTAAATTAGAATCCAAATTCCGAGCATCATGACTTTAAACTATGTACAAGTCATCTTGGGAATGTGTTATATGGTGTTGGGATTTCATAGCCCTCAATTTATTTCAGGTCACCCCCATTAATTCCATAAACTATAAATTGAGACTTAATCCCCTATGGTACATACATTGTAGACTTAAACTATTTTTAATAGGTCTAAGCATTATGGTCAAAAATTGTGTGAAAGTTGTGTGAGCAATGTTCCTTATGAAAGAGTTTCCTCAACATATTATTTACATCAGGATACCTTTCTCTTATGAAAAAAAATCCCTTTGAGACACAAAACCCATAGTCCTAGCATAATGACCTTAAAATCTGTGTGAATTTCCCCATACATTTTTTTCTTTATGAAACGCCTCCTAAGAACACCATTTTCATTTATTTTAGGCCCTCTAACATTATGAGAAGCTTCTTGGGGGGGATTAACTTCAGCCCATACATTAATACTTTAAAATATTTTTAACACTATGTTCAATTTTATCTTACCATAAACTAGAAGTCATGGTCCAAACATTATTACCTGAAACTATTTTCAACCCACTGTTTGAGCATTATGATCCAAATTTATTTGAAAATTATTAGGGCTGGTATAACCTTAAACTAAAAAGTTTATGGCAATTTGAAAATACATAAGGGAAACCTAAAAACTATTAAACTAACTCCACAAAGTCTCTCTTTTGGATTGGGAAAAAACAAGGGGATAAAAAGAAATATGTACAAATCCAGAAAGGAAACACTATATGGCCCAAAAAATAACTTTCTATTCTCACCAAAACAATCATTTCTAGTAAAATTTAGAGACACATATTAATCTACATTTTCCTCCCAATCCCATCTTAGTGTGGTACCCACTTGTTTTACCCTCTTATCCCCTACCACCTTGGATGAGTGTGTGTCAATCACGTTAGTTCACACATTCCATCCATAAGATTCTAACATGTGTTATGAATATGCCAATCACATGGTGTTAAACTATATGTCTAATTATACTTACTACATGATGTAAAATTCATGTATATAATATTAATCAAATGACATTAATCTATAAGATTCATCGTCTTTACCATATGACATTAAAATGTGTCTCTATCATCCTCACCCTATGATGTTTAACAACATGTCTATCATCCACATTTCGTGATGTAAAACGAAAAATATTCTTAGTTCCTTATCTTGAGAAGAATATTTCCTCCTTTGGTTCTGGTCATATAACTCATCATTCATGTTTCTCGACCATTTCTTGGCATCTAAGATGACACACTCCTTGAAAGATGAGTCTAACCTTTGTTGAGAATGATATTCTTACCCAAAGATCTCGAATACATGTTTGTGTAATTCTGAGGGTGTTGAACTCCATTAGAAAATTCTAACAGTTCGTCTCTATTCTTTGAATGTCCATTTAATTGGTTCCCCATCAACTGTTCATGTTTGAATGGGTCTACCTAACAGAAATGGTTCCATTCCATACTATCTCACCCACCACCCTAGACTCACACCATAAAATACATATGATGAAATTTTGAGATATGTTTGAACAAGGGAAATAGTTGACCCTCACATGGTTTCACTCATCCCTATAGAAACAATAATGAATTATATGTTTTAAACATGTTCATTAGTTATCCACTATTTTAATGCCAACTTATTTGTGTCCAAAATCATAGGTATCTCAGGAATCATATCATACCGAGAGGGATACACCTCCTCCTCCAAATAATCACTATTTAATTTTTTCTATGTAGTTTACAATGTGTTTATAGTAAGAGACATTGTCTCCCTCATGATATGGCCAACAATAGCCCTATACCACTAGTACAGTGTAGTCCTACTCCTAAAAAAATAAGTACGCTAATCCCAATCAGCACTGGGGGTGAAAAAATCATTCATGATCCCAAAATCATATAGTGGAATCCTCTTTCAAAAAGGGTATTCTTAGTGATCATTCCTAAAAAGTAATGTGATGGAATCATGGATTGACTCAGTCCAAAAACTATCCTTAACACTGAGGTTTCTATCAATATCCCTTTTTTGATCAACATTATCCTCATCACCTTCAATGACTATTGATCAAGGAATGCATTTTTTTATAATCTATTTCAGGGAGATTGTTTTGTGGGGTTTCACATTCAATGGTTGAGATCATAGATGTTTTTGCACGGAAGCTTGTTCATAGGATTCTGTTCATGGAATGGAATTCATGAAAAGGTGAGTTTAACGAGTAGTGGGGATCAAGATAACAAAATTCTCATGAGGTTCCTGAGAGTCATGAAAAGAGATCCCGAAACTAACTTTTGAAAATTATCATGTTCTACAATGGCACCCCAACACCTATTTATAGAAGTACAATCAAATCGATTTTCCTGAATAGGTATTTACAATCACCAAATTTTCATGGTTTTACCTCACAATATGATCCTCCACACACTAATTAGATCCCATTCTAGTGGGGGATTTTTTTATTGTAATACGCATGTTATGAGAGAGGTCAAAAAAGGCACAACTAGTTCTAGGTGAATTCAGTCCAAAACAAATTAAAAATCTATTTAAGTGACTTGATTCATGAAGGTACAAAGCTTCAAGAGTGACTATATCTCGTAGAGGTCCTCAACTGCAAAGAAAATTTAATGTAACCTCCATAGAGTGTATATCCAGTTCATGAAGATCTATTTCCCAGAAGTAGCTAGAAATGTAGAGTTTTGATGGAAACCTTTGTGTAGAGTTACTCTGGTTCACTAAACCCCGTCAGTTTATGAGGCTCATAATATTTCCTGAAATACTATATCTCTCATTAATTACAATCTATTTCCTCCAGTAAGCCAATAAATACCCCTATTTATGATATTAATGGTGGATGCAACCTTTTAGCTTTCTAGAAAATCTATGAATTTGAAATACTTAGTTTAATTGGGAGAGAAATAGGAGATAAACATTAAAAGGTAGCCATGTTTTGAGAAATAAACACCCATGGTATTTTGAGAACATAAATCCATGGTGGATATGACTTTAATAATGGTCTATCTACATAAAATAAGAAGAAATACCTTTTTGGATCTTAGGGTTTCTTGAGATAATTATCCTCTAAGAAACCAACCCCATGTGAACCATCTTTTTTACTCTAAGGTAAGGTCATCTTTCCGTGAGAAACAAATTCATTTCTGAAAAAAATCCATCATAAATCCCCAAAATTTAATGAAATTTTAAATTTCGTGAAACCCACCCTCTAATCTCTAAATGGAGCCTCCTTTCAGCCAATCCCATTTCATAAAAGTTGAGTTCCTAGGCACCCAGACCAATAAAACACTCATTTAATCACACCCCAAGTCTCTATGTGACTGGTACCACATACCCTTATGTCCTTCCACATTGATTCAAGTGTGTAATGTTCCTTCACCCAACCTATTTATCTTAACAAATGGTAATCTAATGCCTTTGTCCCCAAGAATAGTCATATTAATGTCAGACCACCATATTTACACTACTCTATGGTAGTGTTTACACCATGACCTACCCAGAGGCACATGAGTAATCAATACTAAAACCCTAAAGGTGGAATTACAAGAGAATTTTTTTTTTGATAGAGAGTCCCTTTTCTCGATCTTCCACTTTCCATGTCATGCCCCCCTTAGAATGTAAGACCTGTCCACATTTGATCTTTATGATGTAAAATTATCTAACTCCCCATCTAATTCATATACCATAAAATAGGCCGACAACACTATAACGAGCCATACTTTACATACATTGTTATTACATCAGAATTGAATCACACTTATTACAACATATAAACAATCCATGAAAGGACCGTATAGGTATAGTGTCTTTAGAAACTGGGAAACATAAACAACTGGTTCATAAAGTATCTACTTTGCCTCCCATTTATTTCATCATATCTAGAGTCTCTTTTTGGCATATTATACTTAATAACCTTCTTCCTGACCTGGGGAAATAAAACATACAAAAGGGTGAGCTCAAATTCTTAGTAAGGGTAAACAAAAGAAATATCAATCACATCATATACATAAGAACATAACTTTTGGAAATCTTATCCTGCAAAAGAGATCATAATATCATAACATGGGAGAAATCATAGAAGTGAAATGTAATCCCAATAATCATAACATAAAACCTGAAACTTTGTGGCATACACACAAAATCATAGAGAATCATTTCTTATTAGTCAAGACTCATTACCAAGACTATCTTAGTGGACAAAGTCCATTTCTGAACCGAGTCACCCTCGTTTCAGTCCTGTTTCACTGAACCGGTATAACCTACTATTCCAACCATGTCTATCTCATGAGATAAAAAATTTTTAACAATGCATTGGAGGGAGATATAGGTCCCACCCATCTCATAATGATACCATTCATATGTGTGCCACAAAATCATAAAACATACATCATTGCATAAACCATGTAATAAAAATGGGAATCTTAAAAATCGGGACATCATAAAAAAATTCATATAAGATAAAGGAATTCATAAAAAATATTTCCATCACAACATAATCAAATCCATGTAATAATAGGGATAGAAACAGAACCCTTTATTATCTTAGATGGAAAATAATTTTGATAAAACACTTGAACTCCATTCTTGAGGAAAATATCCTTTCTACTTCAAAAACCCTTTTCATTTCTTAACATGTCATAAAATTATAAATAAAAGAAGTTGATTAAAAATAAACTTGAAAAATTTTAAAGGAATCTTCTTGGAAATAATGTTTTAAAAATCCATTCATGCCATATAAGTTAAGAAAAACATTCTTCCAGTACTTTTGTCAGAAAAGTCAAAAAGTACCTCGTACGAAAAACGACAAAAGATTCCTTTTATATATTTTACTAAAAACTCACCTAAGGGTAAAATAGGATTTAAAAAATTATAGGTGAATGGAAATAATATTACATATTGAGGAAACATGGATGTGGATGATAAAATACACCCCAGTAAATACTAAAGTATAAACAACCTCGGATAAAAATGAGATTGTGATATTTCCCTTACCTTAGGTCTGACTTGCTTTGTAAGTGTCCGAACCTCCTGTATAATGATTTAAATAATGTTATTGACTTATTCCAGAATCATAATTATTTTTATGATATCATATATGGTCATATTATTATCTTCTTAGTAGTAATATTTCATTGCTACTTGTTATTCGGGTGTTTATAACTTTTTGTTCTTATGCGTGTTTTGTCGAATAAATTATTATTATTCTATTTAGGTTATAGGTACCTCATTTCAAGAATTTTATTAGAGTAATATATATCATATTCATTCATTAAATTCATTTATATAATCATTATGAGATGAATTTCATGTAGAACGAGTTGCATCACATCGTGGAGACGGTATTCCGTACGTACGCACGAGTGATGATATCGTTCCTATGATTGTGGAATTGTATTGGAGTGTATGTATACTATTTCAGAATCAATATCACTTTATAATAGTCATATATAGTCATTATTTACACAATTATACCCATCCATGTAAGGTGGTGGTGGAAAATAGATTACACCATGGCGTGGAGACGGTATTCCGTACGTAGGCACGCGCGGTGATTTCTTTTTCTGTAGGATGGATAGATGGTGAAATAGGGTTGTTTCATACTTATAATAACATATCAGTATATGAGTGACACTGATGTTATTACTACATAATGAGACAACTAAAGAAGAATAAGTTGAAGAAGAAAGAAACTGGAAAGGATCGGTAATGGATATTACCTCTTCTTTGAAGTGCTTCTTTGAGACCTCCTTTTAGGGCACTATAATTGGTCTTTGAAGACCACCAGGACCTATAGGATGTATCTAGGGAAGTGGAGAGGAGAAAATGGAAGGGGTTGGCCGAGCCTGAAGGCTCAAAGTGGTGTGAGGAAGAGAGGGGGGAGGTGCCCTTTTATAAGAGAGGAGAGGGGCACCTTTGGAATAACTAAAAATATTATTTTATTATAAAGTCAAGTTCGGTTTTAAATAGATCCAAATTGATTTATTTCGAGGATAAGGTGTGTATGGGTCGAAATCCTTTCATCCAATAGAATTTAGACAAGTTTAGTTTCCTATTTTAACCTTATCATTTAGATTTAACATTAAGTTAAATAATTTTACTTTTACCATGTCTTCTTGTGTTCTTATACTATAAGGTTATTAAAATTACTATATCAAGCCAAAAAAACCCCAAGTTGTTTATTATTAATATATATAACTTTATCTATGTAATTTGGCCGACCCTTATATTTTTAGGAATAAAATAACAATTAATAATATAATATTTGTTTTAAAACCTATTTTATGTCAATTTTGACACTATTTAGTAATTAATTTTTTTTCTAAAAATCATAACAGAATGATAAGTTCGAAAAAAGTTAATTAAATCAATACTAACATGTCATATTAATCTATAAAATTAGTGGAATTCATAAAAAGTCTCAAATTATATTTATTTGGGTATTTATAACATCAATTATGTCAATATTTCATTAATAAGATAATTTCTGCATCATCGTTGTGTCATAAATAAATTAAATTATTTAATGTCTAAAAATTAAAAATAAAATACCATTATGTAGGAAATATTTTTATCTTTCTAATGAATATTTATATTCGAATTCATCTTATGTATAACCCCATATTAAAAATTATTTAGTTATTAAACATTGATTTTAACTATTTTAACCCTTCTTTAAATAAATTAATAATAAATGTCCTAATCTAATCCAAGTGGGCCTAAATGGTCATATTTTATTCCTAAGTTTGTTTTTGGTCTAATTACATTTGTCCAATAGAATTAGGACATGTGTTAGGGTAATAATAATATCATTTCAACCCTTAATTACCCTATTTACTTTTAACCGTGGTAAAAAAAAGTAAAAAGTTACTATTCACCAAAGAATTATTTTCATCTCATTGAACCACATTTTCCTTATTGACATCAACCGTGTCTCTCAGATTTTTGAAATTCCACTCACAGAACCGGTAAAATTATGTTTTATGAAAAATTCAGTTTTTTAACTTCCACTTACTGGTTTCACTATTCATCAAAAATTGAAAGTTTTCAGAAAAAAACCAAAATTTTACCCTAGGCTAATTTCGATATTCCGAATCCAAAAACGAAGTCCATTTTGAAAAATAAAATTTATAAAATTTCAAAAAGTGGTTATTACTATTCATAACGGCTAGTTTTAATAATATTTTAATAGCATATTGTTGTTTAGTGAAACTCGGAATTGCGTACGACGCAAGCTATCGAGGAAGGTCGCGATTTTGTGTAAAGTAAGACAAGCAAGTGTTGCGTAGAAAAAGATTCTTTGATGATTTATATAACATAAAAGTCTCGGGTGTTACATTCTACCCCCCTTAAAATGAATTTTGCCCTCGAAATTCGTCACTTTGTAACAAACAGATGAGGATACCTCTCCCTCATCATGTCCTCAAGCTCCCATATAGCTTCTTCTAATTGGTGGTTCCTCCATAAAACTTTCACCAATCGGGTGGTCTTGTTTCGTAGGACTTTTTCTCTACGATCCAGAATATCTATCGGTTGTTCTTCATAAGAAAGATTTTGCTCCAGCGGTACAACTTCTAAGCTAAGTACATGTGAAGGATCAGGTATGTAGTTTCTCAGGAGAGATACATGGAACACATCGTGAACTTGATAGAGATTCGGTGGAAGTGCCAATCGGTAAGCTACCTTCCCAACACGATCCAGTATTTCGAAAGGACCGATATATCTAGGGCTCAACTTCCCCTTTTTTCCAAATCTCATGACTCTCTTCCAGGGAGATATCCGTAAGAACACTTTATCGCCCACTTCAAACTCTAGGTCTTTTCTTCGGCTGTCGGCATAACTTTTCTGTCGACTCTGAGCTGCTCTTATGTGTTGTTGAATAGATCTGACCTTTTCTGCCATTTCATCAACGAGATCAGAACCTAATAGCTTTCTTTCCCCAACTTCATCCCAGCAAGTTGGAGTCCTGCATTTCTTTCCATAGAGAGCTTCATAAGGAGCCATTTGAATACTGGAGTGAAAGCTATTATTATAAGAAAATTCCACTAAAGGTAGGTGTTTATCCCAACTACCTTTGAAATCCATAGAGATAGCTCTCAACATATCTTCTAGAGTTTGAATTGTTCTCTCAGACTGAGCGTTTGTCTGAGGATGATAAGCAGTGCTGAAACTCAACTCTGTATCTAGAGTATGCTGAAGACTTCTCCAGAACATCGAGGTAAATCTCGGATCCCGATCAGATATAATAGAAATTGGTACTCCATGCAATCTTACCACTTCCTTTACATATATCCTGGCAAGCTGATCCAGAGAGAAATCCTCTCTAATAGCAATGAAGTGTGCAGACTTTGTAAGACGATCAACTATGACCTAGATAGCATTATTGCCTTTGGATGTTTTAGGAAGTCCTGTGACAAAGTCCATAGTGATGTTTTCCCATTTCCATTCGGGTATGGGTAATGGTTGTAACATCCCCTTAGACTTCTATCTCTCAGCTTTAACTTGCTGACAAACCAAGCATCGAGAGACATATTCAGCAACATCTCTTTTCATACCATCCCACCAGAAGTACTCTTTCAGGTCCCTATACATCTTCGTGCATCCAGGATGAATAGAGAATTAAGAACTATGAGCCTCATCCAGCAGCTCCTTCTTTAATTCGGGGATGGGAGGATCACAAACCCGATTCCTGAACTTTATTATCCCATCAAAATCAAGGTTGAATTCAAGAACATTTCTCACCTTATTTTGTAACTCGACATCTTCTTTATGTGCCTCTTTAATCTTCACATGTATAGATGGTTGAAAATTCATTTGAGAAAGATAAGATTTTTCCCCTTCCATTATAATTTCAATATCCATCCTTTGTAAATCCATAAATATTGGATCTTTTGTGATCCTCATCATAGATAAACTAGCATGTTCTTGTCGACTTAATGCATTTTCCACCTTGTTTGCTTTCCCAGGGTGGTAATGGATTGAGCAGTCATAATCCTTAATCAGCTCCAACAATCTTCTTTGGCGCATATTCAGCTCCTTTTGTGTGAAAATATACTTTAAACTTTTATGATCAGTATAAATATCACACCTTTCACCATAAAGGTAATGCCTCCAAATCATTAATGCAAAGATTACCGCAGCTAACTCCAAATCATTTATTGGGTAATTTTGCTCATGGATTTTCAACTTTCGTGATTCATAAGCTATCACCATATCATTTTGCATAAGAGCACACCCCAATCCCTTCTTGGATGCATCACTGTAGATCACAAACCTTTCTCCACTACAAGGTAGTGTGAGCACAGGTGCACTGGATAACCTTCTTTTCAACTCCTTGAAATTCTCTTCAAATTCCTCCGTCCATACAAACTTAACTCCTTCCCTAGTCAACTTGGTGGGTGGATTAGATAATTGTGAAAAATCTTTCACAAAACGTCGATAATATCCAACCAAACCAATAAAACTTCGGATCTCAGTTATTGTGTTGGGTCTCGACCATCTTTCGATAACCTCTGTTTTTTCTAGGTCCACAGATATCCCTTCTTTTGTGATTATGTGACCCAAAAATGCAACTTTTTGAAGCCAAAATTCACACTTGGTAAATTTGGCATAAAGATTATCCTTTCTCAGGGTCTTCAATATAATTCTCAAGTGATCTTCATGTTCTTCCTTGATCTTTGAATAGACAAGAATATCGTCTATAAAGACTACCAAAAACTGATGAAGATAGTCTCTAAAGACTCTATTCATCAGATCCATGAAGATAACAGGGGCATTAGTAAGACCAAATGGCATCACTATAAATTCATAGAGTCCATACCTTGTACGGAAAGCCGTCTTTGGTATATCCTCCCTTTTGACCCTTAATTGATGATACCCTGAATGAAGATAAATCTTGGAAAAGTATTGAGCTCCGCGTAGTTGGTCAAATAGGTCATCAATGCATGGGAGAGGATATTTGTTCTTAATAGTGATCTTGTTATGTTCTCGATAATCAATGCAGAGTCTCATTGATCCATCTTTCTTCTTAACAAACAAAACAGGTTCTCCCCAAGGTGACACACTAGGGCGTATGAACCCCTTATCAAGATTCTCTTGGAGTTGCTTCTTCAATTCCTGCAACTCAATTGGGGCCATTCTATAAGGTGTCTTTGAAATAGGCAAAGCACCTGGTACGAGTTCTATTGAAAACTCAACTTCACGATTTGGTGGAAGACCTGGTAATTCCTCCGGAAAGACATCATCAATCTCCCGTACAATGGGAATATTCTTAATCATGAGTTTCTCACCAACCATTTGAGATAAATAACCTTCATTTAGTGGAATCAATGCCCATAAAATGGAAGAAATTTCCACTGGAAGGTTATGTTCATCCTTGTATCGATAGACGATCATAGATTTGACCTGGAATATGAAATGTGACTTCCCTTCTTTAGAAATTGACATGAACTCCATGTAGAGAAAGCCAATACATGCCAATAATCAAATCAAATTCCACTATAGGAAGGATCACAAGATTTGTAGGAAGCACTTTCCCACAAACTTCAATCGGAGAAGAATTATAAACTTTTGATGCGACTGTTGTGCCATTAGGGGTTGTCACAACTAACTAAACATCTAACTGTTGAGATAATAAGGTGATATCCTTAGAAAATTCTTCAGAAATAAAGGAGTGGGTGTATCCAGAATCAAATAAAACATTTGCTTCTTTAGAGTGGATGGTAAGTGTACCTTTCACCACATCGTTATCTTACTCCACATCGCTGATAGAAATTTCATGTGACTTTCCTTTGTCTTTAGCCTTAAGAGTTTGTTGACGTCGACCATCATCATCAACCCTTGGATTAAGGCATTTATTGGCACAATGCCCCATCTCCTTTCACTTGAAACATTGAAGTGTAGTAGGTTCATTCTGTGTATCCCTTCTTTTGTTTGCATCATTAGTCATATTCTTCCCATCATCGCGGCATTCAAATTCCCAATGACCTTCCTTTCCACATTTGAAACATTTACTTGTCCCTTTAAGACAACTCCCTATATGATTCTTTCCACACTTTGAGCATAAGGGAAAGCTCATCTTCTTTTCAATGTGCTCTTTAGATTTTCCTTTGAATTCCATTTTCCTCTTCTTATCAAACCCATATGACTGATGGGTTACTCCAATTTCCATCTCAACTTTGAGAGCACATCGAACGATTTCCTCGTTGCTATTGAAGTCGCTTATGGCTAAGGCCCTTCGAAGACTTGGTTTTAAGCCACTAATGAATCGATCGATCTTACTCTTAGGTTGGATAATAATACCAGAAGCGTACCTTGCAAGTCTTATAAAATTTGCTTCATAGGTACCAAAAGATTCATCATCCTTTTTCTTCAGTTCAAGAAACTCTTTCTTCATCTTTGTTTGGAGAATACGAGGGAATTACTTATTGAAAAACAAGTTCTTGAACTCGTCCCATTCCATGAACTCAATTTCATCCCTTTGCCTCGTCTTCTTAATAAGATTCCACCATTGATCAGCATCTCCTTACAAACGATACACTGCTAGGATGACTTTATCATGTTCAGAACATTGAAGAACTGAAAATATATTTTCAGTAGTACTAATCCATTGTTCAGCAACTAATGGATCAGTAGACCCGCTGAAAGAAGGTGGACGCTGCCACATGAAGGATTCAACAGAATGTTTCTCCTTCCTTTGCTCGTTTAGAAGTCCTGCATGATTCATAGCTTGAGAAAGTTGTGTGAGCATGGCTACAAGAATTTGCATTCCAGCTCCCATAACGTTTGGTTGCTCATGGGGACAATCATTGCATTGCTCGTCGCATTTTTCATTAACACGGTTCCTTCGGGTTCCAGCCACTGACTAAAACCAAGAAGAACAGTGTGAGGAACACTAATTATAATAGGAAAACCACATAATCAAGAATAAAATTTCACACTTAAGGTCTTATCCTAGGTTATTCATGGCCATTTCTAAAACACTAAGATTGTGTTCTATTCTTATACTTATCCTTAGGGTTCTTACTAATGCTTTCAAATCCTAGTTTCCAAAGGTT
The DNA here is from genome assembly GCA_963277665.1 of Viscum album. Classification (NCBI taxonomy): domain Eukaryota; kingdom Viridiplantae; phylum Streptophyta; class Magnoliopsida; order Santalales; family Viscaceae; genus Viscum; species Viscum album. The sequence goes on from OY728157.1 coordinate 474,328,887, forward strand.
GACTATACCTTTCCTATGATACCAACTATAACGACCCATACTTTACATAAATTGCATTTACTTCAGAATTGAAGCACACTTATTACAACATATAACAAAACCAAGAAAGGACTGTATAGGTATAATGTCTTTAGAAACTGGGAAACATAAACAACAGGTTCATAAAGCATTTACTTTGCCTCCCATTTATTTCATCATATCTAGAGTCCCTTTTTGGCATATTCTACTTAATAACCTTCTTACTGACCTGGGGAAATAAAACATACAAAAGGGTGAGCTCAAATGCTCAGTAAGGGTAAACAAAAAAAATATCAATCACATCATATATATAAGAACATAACTTTTGGAAATCTTATCCTGCAAAAGAGATCATAATATCATAACATGGGATAAATAATAGAAGTGAAATGTAATCCCAATAATCATAACATAAAACCTGAAACTTTGTGGCATACACACATAATCATAGAGAATCATTTCTTATTAGTCAAGACTCATTTCCAATACTATCTTAGTGGACAAAGTCCATTTCTGAACCGAGTCACCCTCGTTTTAGTCCTGTTTCACTGAACCGGTATAACCTACCGTTCCAGACATGTCTATCTCATGAGATATAAAATCTTTACCCAATTCATTGGAGGGAGATATAGCTCCCACCCATCTCATAATGATACCATTCATATGTGTGCCACAAAATCTTAAAACATACATCATTGCATAACCCATGTAATAAAAATGGGAATCTTAAACATCGTGACATCATAAAACAATTCATATAAGATAAAGGAATTCATAAAAAATATTTCCATCACAATATAATCAAATCCATGTAATAATAGGGATATAAATAGAACCCTTTATTATCTTAGATGGAAAATAATTTTGATAAAACACTTGAAATCCATTCTTGAGGAAAATATCCTTTCTACTTCAAAAACACTTTTCATTTCATAACATGTCATAAAATTATAACTAAATTAAGTTGATTAAAAATAAACTTGAAAACTTGTAAAGGAAGATTCTTTGAAATAATGTTTTAAAAATCCATTCATTCCATATAAGTTATGAAAAACTTTCTTCCCGTACTTTTGTCGGAAAAGTCAAAAAGTACCTCGTACGAAAAACGAAAAAATATTCCTTTTATATCTTTTACTAAAAACTCACCTAAGGGTAAAATAGGATTTAAACAATTGTAGGTGAATGGAAATAATATTACATATTGAGGAAACATGAATGTGGATGATAAAATAAACCCCAGTAAATACTAAATTATAAACAACCTCGGATAAAAATGAGATTGTGATATTTCCCTTACCTTAGGTCCGACTTGCATTGTAAGTATCCGAACCTCCTGAATAATGATTTAAATAATGTTATTGACTTATTCCAGAATCATACGTATTTTTATGATATCATATATGGTCATATTCTTAGCTTCTTAGTAGTAATATTTCATTGCTACTTGTTATTCGGGTGTTTATAACTTTTTGTTCTTATGCGTGTTTTGTCGAATAAATTATTATTATTCTCTTTAGGTTATAGATACCTAATTTAAAGAATGGTATTAGTGTAATATATATCATATTCATTCATTCAATTCATTTATATAATCATTATGAAATTAAGATCATGTAGAACGAGTCGCATCACATCGTGGAGACGGTATTCCGTACGTACGCACGAGTGATGATATCATTCCTATGATCGTGGAATTGTATTGGAGTGTATGTATACTATTTCAGAATCAATATCACTTTATAATAGTCATATATAGTCATTATTTACACCATTATACCCATCCAAGTAAGGTGGTGGTGGAAAATAGATTACACCACGGCGTGGAGACGGTATTCCGTACGTACGCACGCGCGGTGATTTCTTTTTCCGTAGGATGGATAGATGGTGAAATAGGGTTGTTTCATACTTATAATAACATATCAGTATATGAGTGATACTGATGTTATTACTTCATAATGAGAAAACTAAAGAAGAAGAAGTTGAAGATGAAAGAAATTGGAAAGGATCGGTAATGGATATTACCTCTTCTTTGAAGTGCTTCTTTGAGACCTCCTTTTAGGGAACTAAAATTGGTCTTTGAAGAAGACCAGGACCTCTAGGATGTCTCTAGGGAAGTGTAGAGGAGAAAATGGAAGGGGTTTTCAGAGCATGAAGGCTCAAAATGGCGTGAGGAAGAGAGGGAGGAGGTGCCCTTTTATAAGGGAGGAGAGGGGCACCTTTGGAATAACAAAAAATATTATTTTATTATAAAGTCATGTTCAGTTTTAAATTGCTCCAAATTGATTTATTTAGAGGCTAAGGTGGGGATAGGTCGAAATACTCTCATATAATAGAATTTAGACACATTTAGGTTCCTATTTTAACCTTATCATTTAGATTTAACATTAAGTTAAATAATTTTACTTTTACCATGTCTTCTTGTGTTCTTATACTATAAGGTTAATAAAATTACTATATCAAGACAAAAGAACCCCAAGTTGTTTATTATTAATATATATAACCTTATCTAAGTCATTTTGCCAAACCTAAGATTTTTAGAAATAAAATAACAATTAATAATATAAATTTTTTTTAAAAACTATTTTATGTCAATTTTGACAGTATTTAGTAATTTATTTTTTGTGAAAATAATAACAGAATTATAAGTTGGAATAAAGTTAATTAAATCAATAATAACATGTCATATTAACCTATAAAATTATTGGAATTCATAAAAAGTCTCAAATTATATTTATTTGGGTATTTATAACATCAATTATGTCAATATTTCATTAATAAGATAATTTCTGCATCATCGTTGTGTCATAAATAAATTAAATTATTTAATGTCTAAAAATTACAAATAAAATACCATTATGTAGGAAATATTTTTAGCTTTCTAATTAATATTTATTGTCGAATTTATCTTATGTATAACCCCATATTAAAACTGATTTAGTTATTAAACATTTATTTTAACTATTTTAACCCTTCTTTAAATAAATTAATAATAAATGTCCTACTCTAATCCAAGTGGGCCTAAATGGTCATATTCTATTACTAAGTTTGTTTTTGGTCTAATTAAACTTGTCCAGTAGAATTAGGAAATGTGTTAGGGTAATAATAATATCATTTCTACCCTTAATTACCCTATTTACTTTTAATCGTGGTAAAAAAGTAAAAAGATACTATTCACCAAAAAATTATTTTCATCTCATTGAACCAAATTTTACTTACTGACATCAACCGTGTCTCTTGGATTTTTGAAATTCCACTCACATAAGCGGTAAAATTAAGTTTATGAAAAATTCAGTTTTTTAACTACCACTTAGTGGTTTCACTATTCATCAAAAATTGAACGTTTTCAGAAAAATACCAAAATTTCACCCTAGGATAATTTCGATATTCCGAATCCAAAAATGATGTCCATTTTGAAAAAAAAAATTTCTAAAATTTCAAAAAGTGGTTATTACTATTCATAACGGCTAGTTTTAATAATATTTTAATAGCATATCGTTGTTTAGTGAAACTCGGTATTGCATACGACGCAAGCTATCGAGGATGGTCGTGATTTCGTGTAAAGAAAGCCAAGAAAGTGTTGTGTAGAAAAATATTCCTTTGATGATTTATATAACATAAATGTCTCGGATGTTACAAACACCCTTTTCACATGATGTTATGATACATCCATATATTGTGCGATGAGCATAGGATTCCCCATGTTTGAATATCATAAGATTCCACCTTTTACTATACCATGGGTAGAATCTCCCACACTAGTTTGATTCCATGCACAAACCAAAAACAATCCCACATTTATTATCATTCTTCTATATGTGCATCCTAATTACAGGACATTAAACTACACAAACCAATCAAATAACATGACCATAAACACTGGCATCAAACTACATGGGTTTTTATATAACAACCCAATGCTTTTAATGGAAATTTCATTCCTATAATTATTTCATATAATCACATTAAATTACAAAAAAATAAACTACTATGTAATATGTGACCCTTAAACATATGTTTTCCACTTCTGTGTTTTAAATTTAATAAATATGACGTATATGGTTGCGATTAGTAATTTTTTCGGAGCCTAATATAAATAACTTAATTTTTTAGTGAATAGTAACATACCTTTATGAATAGCAATATTACCTTTATGAATAGTGACATAACATAATGAATAGTTACCTTACCTATGACAGTATATAAATAAGATTCAAGTGGGAGTATAATATACCTATATCTTGAAATATGAAAATAAATGTTTTAAAATTTTTATTTTTTGAATAAATTATGATATTAATTAAATATTAAATTAATCATATTTAGAAAATTATTTTTGAAAAATGGATTTCATTATTTAGTTCTACACAGAAAAATGTTTAGGGTGAATTTTTTGGATTTTTCTAAAATAATAGAATATTTAGTGAATAGTAAAATACATTAATTTACCGTATAAATACATTATAACATAAATCCACTATTACTGACATCATAAGTGATGTAAGAACCCAAATATAGAACTAATATTAATTTTTTCAATTATTTTTTGTGGAATAATTAGTAATGGTTTTCTTGTGGAATAACAATAAACAAATAATTATAATATTATGAAAAACCTCCTCTATTCCACTTTAAATAACACCCCTCTTTTCCTCTTCTCTTCACTCCTCTCAAGCCTTGTGACTTTCCTATATTCTACCCAAATCTCTACTCAATATCCTCCCCCAAATACAAAACCCCTAATCAACTAAAAATGACCAAATCCACTCCCCTTAAGAGGCTCTTAAGGAAGGTAGATTTAAGAGGTAAAATTCACCTTTTTTCATTCATTTTTAAGTTCCTTTTCTCTCTCTACATGTCTAATCTCAACTCATCCAAATGGTATGAAAACTACAGTAACATACATGCACTGGAATTTTTTTATTCTAATTATATAAATCATTATAATCAGTCCTTTCCCCACATTTTTATTAAATGAAATGAAAACACTATTTGAGACTTGTCAATTTTTGACATTCAAGGACGACGAGTAATTAATTTCAATTAAAATCTTCAATTCTGGCCATGAAAAACAATTTATGGTTGAACCTGACTATTATTTTTAAAATTTACCTTATTTAATGTTCTTTAATCCTTATTAACTCATGATTTAAAATAATAATACAAAATAAGTTAATTATGAGAAAATCACCAAATTAATCCAAGTGTTTATCATTAATGTTTTATATATTGATTCAACTACACTCCAAGTAAAAAAATTAGATTTTCAATCATGTAACCATATGGATTTTCAATAATAAAATATAAATTCAATTATGGACAAACATCTTCATCATACATGTTTATCCAAACAAGAAGATAAGTGAACTGATCATTAAAACCAAGTAAGAAAACGGACCCGAACAATGAAATTGAAACTAATAACCCATCAAAATGGTTATAAATGAGCATAAAATAATTAAAATAAATATTCTAAATATATAAAGGGGTTCTGTTTATATTAATAATAAACATAATTTTTTTATTCATGTCATTAATATCAAGTAGATGACACCAACAGATTTAAGGTAAGGGATCTTCTCTATTTCACTTTTATTCATGAATGTCCTCTATGTTATGTCCTATTATGTGTAATCCCTAATGATGTCGTAATATTTCAAACATCTACCATACTTGAGTAATTATTTATATGTGATGATAAAATCATTTTTCTCTCATGAATACCTCTTATGTAAACCCGATACAATGCTGATAATCCGTAAGGAATTCTACCGGAACAACCTTTATTCCTTCAGGTTGCTCTATCTTTATTTTTACCCAAATGAAGTTGACTTTTATTTTTATTTAGAAATTATACATGATGTTTATATGCCCCAAAATCATGTTTCATGAACCATTAATCATTCTCTTTTGGTGATATTCACACTTTTAAGTGAATTCCTCCTCGATAATTCCCAATAAGAAAACTCGTTTTAAGGGAACTTCCCAAATTTTTACCCAATTTCATGGGCACTCTATCCTATTTTTTAATCCACCATTGTATTTATAAAATCAGTATTTTTTTTATGAAAATATTCTTGGTTAACTTCTAGTTTTATATAAAATATTGTTCCTTTTCTATTTTAAAATCTCAACAATATCTTCTTTAAAACCACAAATTTTTTTTTTAAATGCTGAAATTTTTCAAATTCATTTTTTATATGTTGTGACCTCTATTTGATATAATTTCACTTGATAATTTTATATTTTAACTTATTAATGTCAATTTATGTTCTAATTAATTTATTTCATGGGCACTCTTATGATATGCCCATTTGTCATACTTTATGTCATGATTGTGGTACTCAATTATTTCCATGGGAAACCCTTATGTTTATGTAATATTTATTATGTATGATATTTTATATGGAAAAATTATTCAGAAAATGTATGAGGGGTTTTACTGGATATTTCTCCAATTTATTGGCTAATGTTAAGTCTCATGAGACATTATGTGCGATGATCTTGGAAGTTAGCCTTGGCCTGTGTTACAATGTGCAATGGTCTTAGTGGTTAGCCTTGGCTTATGATACTATGAGAAATAGTCTTGGTAGTTATCCTTGAATTGCACTAAATTCATGTTTTATGTAGCTTCCACATTTCTATGACTCCATGTTTATATGAGTCTATGTTTATATGTTAATTTTCTATATGTTAAATTCTTTTCTATATCATCATGTCATTCCTTCTATTCCTTGTGTTAAGGATTTGTTCTTACATTTATTCCCATACTGGGATTTTTAGCTCATAAATTTTTTCACGTTATCCCCATGATATCCTATGAATATGTATGAGAATAATGGATGTTGGGATCTCTTAATGAAGACAAAATAATGAAATGTTATTTTTAGTTCCATGTTCTTAGTTTTATGTACAAAGTCTTCCGAGACACTAGAGTTTAAAATAATTGGATTGTACTCTCATATATAATTATGAATCAAATCATGAATGTTATATGTAAAATGATAGGGTCACAATAGTTGGTATTATAGGTTGGTTATGTTATTTTTGGAGATTATAAATAGATTACTTTAGTAAGAAACTTAAAGATGAGATGGAGTACAAGAAAACATCCCAAAACTTTGGTAAGAATAGAGTAAGTGGTATCTCAAGAAAATAAATCATTCTATGGATAAAAATAGGTATAGGTGGATCTTAAGCAGATATACCTAGGAGAGAAAATTATGACAAGGAGTTTCGGGCATGACCCAACGTATCCTGGTATACGACAACGAGACTTACTACGCTCTTGGTTTGACACTACCAGGGGATATGCTTCGGTAAATTCATGAGCCTAGTAAAAACCATTATTAAGGGAATAAAAAAATCCCATATGAATATATGTTAATAAATATATCAAGGATAACCTATAGTTAAACCTAAGGAATCACAAGTTAGGGTATACATCTCCAATACATGTTTATCCTTTTATGTTCAAAAGTTTCATTTTTATGTTCAATAACTAAGTATTCAAGACCTTTAATTGTATGTTATTTTTCATATTTAACAGAATTAAATATAAAAACAAGTTCCAACAATAAATGTGATAGGAAATTTGATGAATTCCCTAATTATATTCCAGAAACGATGGGAACAGGTGCTCAAAACTTCATGACAGTACTTGCTCAGCTGTCTCAAGTTATGAATAATAACTTGAATCAAGTGGAACACCATCCTTCTGTATGGAAAGAAATGTTGCTGTAGAATCCTTCATGTACCAAAGGCCTCCCATATTTAGTGTATCTTTTGATCCCCTCATCATTTAATAGTGTGTTAACTCTATTGAAAATATATTGTCCATCCTTCTGTGATTTCAAGAAGAGAAATTTGAACTAGTGGTCTATCATTTTGATAGAGAAGCTGATCAGTGGTGGAAACTAATCAAGAATAAAAAATCCAAAGAGTAAATTGATTCCATGTATTAGGAGGAATTCAATAGGATTTTTGTCAATAAATATTTTCCTCAAACCCTCCATATCAAGATGGAAAGAGAGTTCTGTAAACTCATGTAGAAGGAAGATGAGTCCATCGTGGTGTATGAAGAAAACATTACAATGATTTTAAGGTACACCTATGGCTTTTTCATGAACACTAAAAGCATGGTGGGTTTCTTATTTAGTGGGATAAAACCGAGTGTATGGAAGGTGTTGGCTATCCGAGACTTCAACAGTTATGTGAAGATATTTTTTTCCCCTTAAGGTTGAAATAGTGATTGGAGACTCTTAGTGGTCTCGTGGTCCAAGTGACAAGAAGCAGAAAATGGAGAACAAAATGGGTGGTTCAACAACAAATGCCATGAGCGAAAGAATCCCATATATCCCACTTGTAAAAGTTGTGGGAAGAATCATCCTATGAACTATCTAAAGGAAACCATGAATTGCATCAAATGTGGAAAAATGGGACGTCTGGCCAAGAACTATTGAAAGTATATGAAAAATCCACTAATGTGGAAGGATATAGGAAGGTTCAGATCAATTATCACTTAGTGGTGCAATGTTACAACTTCAATGAGCATAGAAATTATGCAAAAAATTTCTTAAGATAAAGGTTGTTGAATGAAATCAATATCAACCTCTAAGGAAACATGGAAGGTATTATGTTATCACTACTACTGAGGTGGTGCCAGAAAATGACGTGGTTACAGGTACGCTGGTTATTTATTCAAGAATAGAAAATGTACTGTTTGATTTTGGTTATATAAATTATTTCATATCTTTCAAGATTATTAGAACTATTCCAACACCACCTCATAATTTGGAGGAAAATTTATATATGAGAATTGAAAATTTGGAAATTATTTCACCCATTGTGTATAAATCCTCCCCGATTAATGTTTATGGACTGATCCACTTAGAAAATCCTGTTATACTTCCTTTAGTTGATTTTGATGCTATCCAGGGCATGGATTGGCTATATTTATACAAATCCAACATGAAATATCAGGAAAGGGAGATCACTCTTCACATCCCATAGAATCCTTTAATTATTTACAAGTGTAATGGGGAAGATGAATCAACTTTAGAATAATCATCTCATGTGTGGATATTTCTCCTTTATGAGAAAGAATATCTAGAACAAATGATCAGGACAATGGAGAGAATCATACTTGTAGACAAGCTCATCGTGAGGGGTTACACTGATGTATTCCCTGAAGAGTTTCCTGGTCTACCTCTTGACTGAGAATTTGATTTCTCAATTGATATTATTCCTGGATCTCTACCTATATCAAAGACACCATAAAAAATGGCCACTATATATCTAGAAGATCCGAAGAAGTAGCCACAAGAGAATCTGGAGAGGGGTCTTATATGCCTGAGTGGTTCACCATGGGGTGCACCAGTCCTATTTGTCAAGAAGAAGGATGGATCAATGAACCTTTTCATTGATCATTGTGAGCTCAATAAAATCATGATAAATAACATATATCTTTTTCTTTGGATATATGACACGTTTGTTCAACTTTGTGGGGCTGGTTATTTCTTTATGGTGGACCTTTAGTCAGGATATCACCGATTAAAGGCAAGGAAGGAAGATATTCCCAAGACTACCTTTAGAATGAGGTATAGACACTATGAGTTTATAGTGATTCCCTTTAGACTCACTAATGTTTTAGATATTTTCTTGTATTTAATGAATAGAGTATTTAGATATTACCCCAACAAATTTGTTGTAGTCTTTATTGATGATATTTTGATATACACCAGGAGCAAGGAGGAATGTAAGGAGCATTTGAGTATTGTGTTAAAGAATTTGCAAAGGGAGAAGCTGTAAGCAAAGTATAATGAATGTGAGTTCTAGATGGAGGAAGTATCATTCTTGGGGCATGTTACCACTATCAAAGGGATATCTGTGGACCCTTCCAAGATAATGGAAATTGAAGAGAGGCCCATGAAAACATTTGTAATAGAGATCCACATCTTTTTGGGTATAGTTGGGTATTATTGCTGATTTGTGAAGAACTTTTCACAATTGTCAAACCCAATGACCAAGTTGACATGGAAGGGAGTAATGTTTTTCTGGACTTAGGAATGTGACGATTATTTCAAGGAGTTGAAAGAGAGTCATATCACTGCACTAGTACTCACACTCCCAACAATTGCAGAACTCTTTGTGGTGTGTAGTGATGCTTCATTGAAGTGATTGGGTTGTGTGCTGATGCAAAATGATAAAGTTATTGCCTACACCTCAAGGATGCTAAAAATCCATGTGAAAAACTATCCCACAGATGATCTGGAGTTAGTGGTTGTGATATTTATGGTGAAAATCTGGCGGCATTATCTATATGGGGAGAACATTGAGATATATACTAACCACAAGAGTGTAAAATATATATTCAAACAAAAAGTGATTAATATGCACCAGCGAAGATGGATATTTCTCATCAAGAATTATTATTGCTCGATCCACTACCATCCTGTTAAGGAAAATAAGGTGTCAAATTCTCTAAGTAGAAAGAATCATACATCTTTATCAATGATGATAATTGAAAAGGATATGATCTTATTAGATTTGCAGAGGATAGAAATGAAAATAATTAATGGAAGAACATCATCAATCCTTTATCAAATGATTTCTCCACCATCCCTCATGGAGAAAATAAATCATGCTGAAAGAAAATATGTGGAAATTATGAAAAGGGTTGAAGATATAAAAAATGGTAAATCCTCTACATCTAAGATTGATAAAGAAGGGGTTTTAATATTGATAAGGAAGGGGTTTTAAGATTTGGATCGCGGTTATGTATAGCATCCAGTCCAGATTAAAGAAGGATCTTTTGAAGGAATAACATAGATCCACCTTCTCTATCCACCCATGGACCACCCGGATGTATCGAGATCTCTGTGAAAACTTTTTGTGGGACAATATGAAAAGGGAGATTGTTGGATATATATAAATGTTACTTGTTTTTAAAAAATTAAGGCAGAGAGGAAAAAGTCTAAGGAGATGATGAATCCATTTCCTATACCAACAAGGAAGTGGGAAAATATTACCATCGACATTTTCACTGGACTTCCAAGGACATACATAGGAAACAATGCTATATGTGTTATAGTGGATCATCAAACATCAACATCTCACATCATCCCAATTCTAGAGGATTTTTCATTGGATAAACATGAATGGATACATATTAAAGAGGTGGTAAGGTTGAATGGATTACCACTATCTATTGTATCCAATTGAGATCTGAGATTCACCTCAATGTTTAGGAAAAGTCTCCAACCTTCTCTAAGCACTGAACTAAAATTCAGTATATCCTATCATCCTCAAACTGATGCACAATATGAGAGAACCATTCAGACACTGGAAGACATGTTGACATAATGTTCTATAAAATTCAAAGGGGGATGGTACCAATATCCTCCACAGGTTGAATTATCGCACATGAATAGTTTTCAATCGAGCATATGAATGGAACTAAATGAATCCCTTTATGGGAAAAGGTGCAGAAAACTGGCATGTTGGGATGAAGTTAGTGAACATAAGCTACTAGGACTTGAAATGGTTGAATAAATGGTTGAGAAGGTGAAAACCATTCACAGGTATATCAAGGAATCCCAAAGTCAACAGAAGAGTTATTAAAACAATTGTTGACGATACATTGAGTTCAATGTTTTAGGTATGGTATTTCTCTACGTATCTCCATGGAATAAGGTCATGAGGTTTGGGAATAAAGGAAAGGTATGTCCCAGGTGCATCGACATCTTTTTGATTCTTGATTAAATCAGGGATGTGGATGATCAACTGGTACTTCCACCTACTATGTTCAATGTTCATAATTAATTTAAGGTATCACTCTCATGTAAGTACATACTAGATCCTTCAAAGGAACTCTCTTTAGTGGTGGTATAGTTGGAGGATGATATTTCTTATGAGGAGCAGCTAGTGAAGATCTTGGATTGTAGATATAATGTTCTATTTAACAGAGTTACTCACCTGGTATAAGTACTGTGGAGGAACCATAAGTACAAAGAGGTAACATGGGAATTGGGGGAGGTAATGAAGGAAAAGTACCCACACCTGTTTATGGATTATAATGTAAAACAAAATTTCGCATGTGAAATTTCATAAGGGGGGAAGAAAGTAACGACCCAAAGTTTTAAATTGAAATTTAATTCTTATAATTATTTCATATAATAACATGAAATCACAACACAATTAACTACTAAGTACTATGTGACCCTTAAACATAAGTTTTTCACTTTTATGTTTTGAATTTCAAAAATCTGACATACATATTTACAATCACTAAGTTATTTGGTGTCTAATATGACCAATATATTTTTAGTGAATAATAACATACACTTATGAATAGTAATTTTAACCTTATGAAAAGTTACATACCCTAATTAATAATATCATTACATATGATTGAATATAAATAAGATTCTTGTGGGAGTATGATATACCTATATCTTGGAATAAGAAAATAAATGTTTTAAAATTATTATTTTTCCAATAAATTATGATTTTAATTAAATATTAAATTAATTATCTTTAAAAAATTATTTTTGAAAAATGGATTTCATTTTTGGATTCTACACGTCAAAAAATGGTTAGGGTAAATTTTCGTGATTTTTCTGAAATACATGAATTTTTAGTTAACAGTAAAATACATTAATTTACCACATAAATACATTATAATTTAAATACACTATTCCTGACATCATAAGTGATGTAATAACCTAAATCTTGAACTCACAATAATTTATTTCTATTCTTGGTCACGGAATCATCACTCTTGGTTGTATTATAGAAAAATAATAAACTAATGATTATTGTAACGCCCCGACCCCAGCTACCCAGAGTCGGTGCATTATTACATAACATTGGCATGATCACAAGAAAGATCAAATCTCGAAAGACCGATTGGTTTAGTAGCCTTGGAAACACTAGATATAATCATAAAGTTTTACTTTACATTTCAAAGTGAAAAACTACTACAACAACATAATGTTTCCAACGTCCACACTATAAACCCATAATATCAATGCAAGTCAATCATAATTTACTTCTTCACTACCTGGGAAAAATAAAACATAAAAAAGGGGTGAGCTCAAATGCCCAGTAAGGATTACAATATAGCGGAACATTCAAAATAAGCATAAACATTTAAGGCAATGAATTACTAAAACAAAAGCCTTTTAAAATTGAACTTCAACATAGTATGGCAAAAGTAAAATGAAATAATGCCATTTACTTGTTCACATGGATATTCTACTAATCGAATAATCACATGCAATATCAATAACCACTTTCATAATGTTGGAATGCATAATGCCAGACTATCATAACCACATAGCCAAGGCCTCGTGCCAAGACTACAAATAAGATTTTGTCAAGGCCTTGTGCCAAGACACTAGTTTGTCTCATGAGACCTACCGATGCATCGAGGAGCTATAGCGGGCTCCACCCGTCACTTATTAAGTCCAATGCATTCCCATATGAAAAGGTTTAAACATAACATAAACATTCGTATTAAAACTAGCATACGAAATGTCAATAATTTCACCATAAAGTATGAATGGTATAAAAATAGCACATCCACAGTCAAACATATCACAAAAACTTCAATACAATATAGAAGTTTTGTATCAAAATAAATCAACTTCAAATAATCTTAAAATCCATCAAAGGATGTTGACATAGATGAAATCAAAATTCTTTTTAAAGAAGTATCTCCTTTTATTTTCAAATCATTTAAGATCCATATAAAATAAAACATTTTCTTTGAAAATATTCTTATAAGCTTGTATGGAAAGCTTCGACGATTTTATAACGGTGGAAAATAACCGCACCCGCCGTATAAGTTAAAAAAAACATTCTTACCTCAATTCTGTCGAAAAGGTTAAAAAGGACCTTGTTTTGAAAACGACGGAAATATTCCTTTATAAAACCTCTTATAAAAAGTCAATCAAGGGTATAAATGACTTTAACCCATATTATTGTAAATAGTAAAAATGTTTTGAAATACATTTTGAAGAAACATGGATGTGGATGATAACGAGATCCCAGTAGATTATTACGTATAAACAACCTCGGATAAAGAAGAGATTGTGAAATAACCCTTACCTTGAACTTTCTCTTAGTCGATGGTATGTTAACCTCCTGTATAATAATTAAAACATTGTTATTAAATTATACAATAATCATATACATCAATAGGATATCATATATGATCTTTTAATATTGATTTGATAATAATATCTTAGTATTATCGTTGTTTCGGGTGTTAACTTACTTGTTTTCTTTCATATGTTTTGTTACGTAAGACATGTTTGTGAAGGATAGGTTGTATATTATTCATATCCAGAATGATATCAAGTCCTTAAACATCATTTTTAAATCATAAAATGATAATTATACTTTAATGGTTACGATGGAGAATGAATCTCATCGCGTTCGTGGAGACGGTAGTCCGTACGTACGCACGAGCGACAATATCATTCTTTTGATATTAAAATAATATATAAATGGATGGTATATCATATATACAGAATCATTAACATGTTATATTTATTATTTACATGAGTTACGCATCATTATTATACCCATCCAAATAATATTATATTGAATAACAATTACACCACGACGTGGAGACGGTAAGCCGTACGTACGCACGTATGGTGACATGTTATTCAAAGGGTGGATAGAATACTGAATATGATTGTACCATATTTATAATAACATCACAGTATATGTGAGATACTTGAGTTATTATTTCAGAATGGTAAGAACAAAGGAAGAAGAAGTGGAAGAAGAAATGAACTTAGAAAAGGGTGGTGAAATCATTACCTCTTCTTCGGGTTCTTCCTTTTGATTTGATCAAAAGGGATCCTTAGGTTGGCTTTCGGATCAAACTAAGGCCTCTAGGTTGTAGTGAGGGATGTTGGGAGAGTATTTGGGCAGAGTTTGGCCGAACAAAAAGGCTTTGAAGGTGTGAATAAATGAGAAGGAGGAGTGCCTTTTTATAAGAGGGGTGAGGGGCACCTTTGGAAAAGCTAGAAATATTAATTTATAATAAATTCATATTCGGTTTCTAAAGGCTCCAAAGTTTACTATTCAAAGGATGAGGTGGGGATAGGTCGAAAACAACTCATCCAATAGAAGTTAGACAGGTTTGGGTACTTTTATTAACCTTATCTTTAAGTATTAACTCTAAGTTAATTAGTTTCACTTTTACAATGTCTCTTTGTATTTTTATATTATATGGTTAATAGACTTACCATATACATACAAGAGACCCCCAAGTGGTCCATTAATGATTAACCTATCATAATATAAGTCTCTTTGCCGAACCTTATATTTTTAGGAATTTAATATCAATTAATAATATAATATTTGTTTTAAGAACTCTTTTATGTCAATTTTGACACTATTCAATAGTTGATTTTTTTGAAACTCATAACAGATTGATTACATCGAACAAAGTCAATTATATCAATCCTAATATATTATAGTATCCTAGAAAATTAGTGTAATTCATTAAAAGTTTCATATTATATTTATTTGGGTATTTATAATATCAATTATGTTAATTTTTTACTATTTTAGTAATTACTGAATCATCATTGTGTCATAAATAAAATAAATTATTTAATGTCTAAAAATTATAAATAAAACATCATTATGTAGTAAATCTCTTTAGCTTTCTAATGAATATTTATAATCGAAAATCCAACATGTATAACCCTATGTAAAAATTGTTCTTCTAAAAGATGTAAGCTTATGCCATTTTTGTATTCATTTTAACTTAATTAAAATAAAGTGTCATTATCACTTACAAGTGGATCAATGGGGTCCCCAAATTGACCCAAAGATGCCCATGGTCGACCATGTATCAAGAAATAGGGTTACGACACGTTTTAGGGTAATTTAGTATTATTATAATATTATTTTTTTAACCCTTATTTACCGGATTTACCCTTAACCATGGTAAATAAAATATTTACCGCAGTAATTATTGAAAATGTCTAAAAATAAAAGTTACCTATTTACACAATTTGAACATCCTGATTCCAAATATGGAATCCATTTTCCTAAATTCAAAACACAGAAGTGGCAGAAATTAATTTAAAATTAATTCCCGCTGTCAAAACAAAAAGCGTGTTTTTAAGAGATAATAACTACAAAAAGATTGACACTTGTTTATGTTCGGTTTAATTGTAAAATTATGTCCAATGACCAACATTATATTAAATGGTAAAAATATATTCTAAATATACTTTAAAACCACTCAAATTCATAATTTATCACTATTACTTATTTTGATTAAAAAAAGTTGTTTTTAATTAAAATTTAGTAATTTTCACTATTCATCAAAATATAAAAGTTATCCGAAAAGTACCAAAATTTCACCCTAGGATAATTTCGATATTCCGAATCCAAAAATGAAGTCCATTTTGAAATATAAAATATATATGATTTCAAAAAGTAGGTATTACTATTTACAACGGCTAGTTTAATTAGTTGTGGTGTGTGTTAGAACTCGAGGTTGCGTACAACACACGCTATCGCATTATTCGAAGGGAAACGTACCGTAGAAGCTTGGGGTGTTACATTCTCCCCTCCTTCAAATAATTGTGTCCTCACAATTTCTAGGGTATTACTGCATAAAAAGACTCGGGTGGTTCTTCATCATATGTTCCTCGGGTTCCCACGTTGCCTCTTCCATCTTATGGTTTCTCCACAAAACTTTTACCAGACGCGTCGTCCGGTTTCTCAGTACTTGTTCTCTTGTATCAAGAATCCTGACGGGCTCTTCGCAATAAGACAGAACGGGTTCCAGTTCTAATTCCTCATAGGTGAGTACATGCGTCGGATCAGGCATGTATTTCATCAATAGAGATACGTGGAACACATCGTGAACTTTGGAGAGACTTGGCGGCATTGCCAATCGGTAGGCTACAACCCCAATTCGTTCTAGAATTTCAAAAGGTCCGATGTACCTGGGACTCAATTTACCTTTCTTACCAAAACGTATGACTCCCTTCCATGGAGATACCTTCAGGAAAACATGATCACCGACTTGAAATTCCAAATCCTTCCTTCGAATATCAGCATAGCTCTTCTGCCTACTTTGAGCTGCTTTGATGTGTTTTTGGATTACCTTTACCTTTTCCATCGTTTCCTCCACCAGTTCTGGACCTACAAGTTTTCTTTCACCGACGTCATCCCAACAGGTTGGTGTACGACATCTCTTTCCGTATAACGCTTCATATGGTGCCATCTGAATACTCGAATGGAAGCTATTGTTATAGGAAAATTCTACTAGTGGTAAATATTGATCCCACATACCCTGAAAATCAAGTGAGCAAGATCTCAACATGTCTTCTAAGGTCTGAATAGTCCGTTCTGATTGTCCGTCTGTCTGAGGGTGGTAAGCAGTGCTCAAATGAAGTTCAGTATCCAGGGATTTCTGAAGACTTTTCCAAAATCTTGAAGTAAAACGGGGATCACGATCAGAAACAATTGATAGGGGTACTCCATGAAGTCTCACAACTTCATTAATGTATAGTCTTGCTAGACGTTCCAGGGGTAGATCTTCTCTTATAGCAAGAAAATGTGCTGACTTGGTAAGACGATCAACAATAACCCATATTGCATCGTTCCTTCTAGGAGTCTTTGGTAGCCCCATGACAAAGTCCATCGTAACATTGTCCCATTTCCACTCCGGTATGGGAAGAGGTTGCATGACTCCTCCAGGTTGTTGCCTTCCAGCTTTCACTTGTTGACAAACCATACATCTTGACACAAAATCAGCAATCTCCCTCTTCATGTTGTCCCACCAAAAATGTTCCTTCAAATCTTTATACATTTTGGTGCTCCCAGGGTGTATAGAGAAATTTGAACTATGAGCATCATCCAGCAATTCCCTTTTTAGATCAGGTATATTGGGAACACAATGTCTCTTCCCAAATTTCAAAATTCCATCTTCATACACAAAGTCTCTCAATCTCCCATCATTCACAGCTTTAATCTTCTTTTGGAATTCGTCATCATCGGTCTGAGAACTCTTAATCCTTTCTAGTAAAGATGGTTTGGCAACCATTTGAAAAAGCATTGATGTTTCACCTTCCCTGGTTATTCCCATGTCCATTTTCACTAGATCCATGAAAATTGGATCCCTTTCAATTCTCATATTGTTCAAAACTCCATGGTCTTTTCTATTCAAAGCATCTGCCACCTTGTTTGCCTTCCCCGGGTGGTAGTGTATCGTACAATCATAATCCTTGAGTAATTCAAGCCATCTCCTTTGCCTCATGTTGAGTTCTTTTTGTGAGAAAATATACTTCAAACTCTTGTGATCAGTATAAATATCACATTTTTCACCATAGAGGTAGTGCCTCCATATCTTCAAAGCAAAGATCACAGCTGCTAACTCAAGATCATGAGTAGGATAGTTTTGTTCATGAATTTTCAACTGTCGTGATGCATAGGCAATAACTCTATCATTCTGCATAAGGACACAACCAAGTCCTTTCTTTGATGCATCACTATAAATAACGAACCCATCATTCCCCGATGGTAGAGTCAATATAGGAGCATTGACTAATCTTTTCTTCAATTCTTCGAAACATTCTTCACACTCTTTTGTCCAAACAAATTTAACCCCTTTACGTGTGAGCTTCGTTAATGGGTTAGCCAATCGGGCAAAATTCTGGACGAAACGTCGATAATAACCTGCCAAGCCAATAAAACTACGTACCTCAGTTATACTCGTAGGTGCTGGCCATTCTTGGATTGCTTTGGTCTTAGAAGGATCAACAGAGATTCCATCTTTAGAGACAATATGGCCAAGAAAAGAAATCTCCTGAAGCCATAATTCACACTTGCTAAACTTCCCATATAATTCATGCCTCCTCAGAGTCTTCAAGATAATGCGCAAGTGATTTTCATGATCTTCGTAGGTTTTGGAGTATACCAAGATATCATCAATAAATACCACCACAAATTCATCGAGATACTCCTTGAAAACTCTATTCATCAGATCCATGAATACAGAGGGTGCATTAGTCAATCCAAACGGCATTACAGTAAACTCGTAATGCCCGTACCTGGTTCGAAATGTTGTCTTCGGAATGTCTTCCTTCTTTACACACAACTGATGGTATCCAGATCGAAGGTCAATCTTTGAAAAGTATTGATCTCCATGCAGTTGGTCAAATAAATCATCAATACGAGGTAGGGGATACTTGTTCTTTATCGTTATAGCATTGATCTCCCTGTAGTCGATACATAACCTCATAGATCCATCTTTCTTTTTAACAAAAAGAACAGGGGCTCCCCATGGAGAAACACTAGGGCGAATAAATCCCTTATTACTCAATTCCTCTAGTTGTTTCTTTAGTTCAACTAGCTCTACAGTGGCCATTCTATAAGGGGTCTTCGATATAGGCCTTGATCCAGGAATCAAATCAATGGAAAACTCAACTTCTCGTTCTGGAGGATGTCCAGGTAAATCTTCTGGAAATACATCTACAAATTCTTTCACAACAGGTACATCCTCTATTTGAACATTCCTTTCCTCACCCGAAGTTATTTCATTCTCTTCCTCCCCAATAATTGAATTTAGTTGAGCTATTGAGGGTGGATCTAAATAAGAATTAGGTGGTGACGATTCTGCTCTAAAAATAAGGTGTTCCTTATCATTATCATCAAGAATCGTAACCTCTTTCTTCTTACAATAAATCTTCGCATCATAGTCCGAAAGCCAGTCCATACCGAGGATTATATCAAACTCGATCATAGGTATGACGATGAGATCAGCAGATAAAGAAAATTTATGTGCTCTAATGGGGACTGATTCACAAAACTTTGTTGCAACGATACTTCCCTTAGGAGTTTTAACTGACAACTCCCTTATTAAATCAAATTGGAAATATCTAATTTTCTTAGCAAACTGGGAAGATATGAAACAATGCGATGATCCAGAATCAAATAATGCATTTGCTAAACTTGAGGAAACCATTAAATTACCTGCCACCACGTCTTTCGGAGCTTCTACCTCAGCAGTAGTGATAGCATAAGCCTGGCCTTGATCCCTTGGCCTTTTCTGAGGTAAGTTCTCCTGACGCTTAGGACATGCATTTGCATAATGCCCCATCTCCCTGCAATTGTATCACTGAACGTTGGTAGCTTCTTTCTTCCCCTTGCAATCATGAGCTTGGTGGCCTTTTTCACCACACTTGTAACAGACTCCCATTCCCTTCAAGCAAGTACCAGGATGTTTCTTCCCGCATTTACCACAAGATGGATATTCAACCTTTCCTTTCTTCCCCTTATTTCCATTCCCAGATTGATCAGCAGGTCTCTTCTTCTCTTGCTTTGCTTTAAAGTCATAAGACTTAGAGAATTCCTTTTCGGTCTTGATAGCACATGAGACAATGTCTTCGTACGATGAAAAGGATTGTGAGACTAATGCTCGACGAATAAATGGTTTTAACCCATCAAAGAAACGATCAATATTACTTCTTGGGTTACGAATATAATCACCAGCGTACCTCGCTAACCTTGTAAAGTTAGCCTCATACTTTGTGACATTCTCGTCCTCCTTTTGTCTCAGACTCAGAAATTTTCTTTCCATATCTGCTCGATGGTCGCGAGGAAAGTATTTTTCTAAAAACAGATCTTTGAACTCCCTCCATTCCATATTTGATACTTCATCATCTTCCTTCATGTTCTGAATCAATGACCACCATTGATCAGCATCTCCAGTGAGGCGGTAAACTGCCATGATAACTTTTTCCCTTTCACTGCTCCCCAAAGCCTGAAATATTTTCTCTAGGGAAAATATCCATTGCTCAGCTACTAAGGGATTTGTATTCCCATTGAACTTTGGTGGTTGTTGCCTCATGAATCGATCTAACATTGATCCTCCACGCTGCGGATCAGGGTGCTCCATACGGGTAAGGTTATTATTCATAACCTGAGTAAGTTGTCCCAGTATGGTGATTAGCTGATCAGCACCAGTTGCATCACCAGCCCCACTATAATTATCTTGAGCAGGAGGGCAATCCCTACATGGAGTGCGTGCATTGATACGGTTTCCATTTCTTCCACTAGGCGCCATTTCTAAACAATGGCATAAACTAGATCAGTTTATGAATCAAAATACATAATCCCATACTTATAAAACACTTAACATAAATTGAACTATTTATGGATATAATCCATAATCATAAAAATGTTTTCTTTGAGGAAGTATATACTCATAAACCCTTCATAATGATTTGTAAAGATAATGAGAGTTATCCTAAGCATATCCCCCGGGAGTGTCGTAACCAAGAGTGCAGCAAGGCCCGTTGTCGTGCACCAGTTCCCGTTCGAGTCTAGCTCAAAGCGGTGTTTTCGGGTTTTACCCCTAGGTACATCTGTGCCAGAGCCGCCTCTACCTGCTCGTATCCAGACAGGGATGTATTGCTCGGAAAACTCACAAAATCTCTACAATACCAAAATTCTAGGAAGTTCTTCTATACTAATCCTCAAAGTTCATCTTAGGTCTACGTGCTCTAATCAGAGTTTATCTAAATCTAGCTTCCAAGGTTTGTACTAAACCTGGCTCTGATACCAACTGTAACGCCCCGACCCCAGCTACCCAGAGTCGGTGCATTATTACATAACATTGGCATGATCACAAGAAAGATCAAATCTCGAAAGACCGATTGGTTTAGTAGCCTTGGAAACACTAGATATAATCATAAAGTTTTACTTTACATTTCAAAGTGAAAAACTACTACAACAACATAATGTTTCCAACGTCCACACTATAAACCCATAATATCCCTGCAAGTCAATCATAATTTACTTCTTCACTACCTGGGAAAAATAAAACATAAAAAAGGGGTGAGCTCAAATGCCCAGTAAGGATTACAATATAGCGGAACATTCAAAATAAGCATAAACATTTAAGGCAATGAATTACTAAAACAAAAGCCTTTTAAAATTGAACTTCAACATAGTATGGCAAAAGTAAAATGAAATAATGCCATTTACTTGTTCACATGGATATTCTACTAATCGAATAATCACATGCAATATCAATAACCACTTTCATAATGTTGGAATGCATAATGCCAGACTATCATAACCACATAGCCAAGGCCTCGTGCCAAGACTACAAATAAGATTTTGTCAAGGCCTTGTGCCAAGACACTAGTTTGTCTCATGAGACCTACCGATGCATCGAGGAGCTATAGCGGGCTCCACCCGTCACTTATTAAGTCCAATGCATTCCCATATGAAAAGGTTTAAACATAACATAAACATTCGTATTAAAACTAGCATACGAAATGTCAATAATTTCACCATAAAGTATGAATGGTATAAAAATAGCACATCCACAGTCAAACATATCACAAAAACTTCAATACAATATAGAAGTTTTGTATCAAAATAAATCAACTTCAAATAATCTTAAAATCCATCAAAGGATGTTGACATAGATGAAATCAAAATTCTTTTTAAAGAAGTATCTCCTTTTATTTTGAAATCATTTAAGATCCATATAAAATAAAACATTTTCTTTGAAAATATTCTTATAAGCTTGTATGGAAAGCTTCGATGATTTTATAACGGTGGAAAATAACCGCACCCGCCGTATAAGTTAAAAAAAACATTCTTACCTCAATTCTGTCGAAAAGGTTAAAAAGGACCTTGTTTTGAAAACGACGGAAATATTCCTTTATAAAACCTCTTATAAAAAGTCAAACAAGGGTATAAATGACTTTAACCCATATTATTGTAAATAGTAAAAATGTTTTGAAATACATTTTGAAGAAACATGGATGTGGATGATAACGAGATCCCAGTAGATTATTACGTATAAACAACCTCGGATAAAGAAGAGATTGTGAAATAACCCTTACCTTGAACTTTCTCTTAGTCGATGGTATGTTAACCTCCTGTATAATAATTAAAACATTGTTATTAAATTATGCAATAATCATATACATCAATATTATATCATATATGATCTTTTAATATTGATTTGATAATAATATCTTAGTATTATCGTTGTTTCGGGTGTTAACTTACTTGTTTTCTTTCATATGTTTTGTTACGTAAGACATGTTTGTAAAGGATAGGTTGTATATTATTCATATCCAGAATGATATCAAGTCCTTAAACATCATTTTTAAATCATAAAATGATAATTATACTTTAATGGTTACGATGGAGAATGAATCTCATCGCGTTCGTGGAGACGGTAGTCCGTACGTACGCACGAGCGACAATATCATTCTTTTGATATTAAAATAATATATAAATGGATGGTATATCATATATACAGAATCATTAACATGTTATATTTATTATTTACATGAGTTACACATCATTATTATACCCATCCAAATAATATTATATTGAATAACAATTACACCACGACGTGGAGATGGTAAGCCGTACGTACGCACGTATGGTGACATGTTATTCAAAGGGTGGATAGAATACTGAATATGATTGTACCATATTTATAATAACATCACAGTATATGTGAGATACTGGAGTTATTATTTCAGAATGGTAAGAACAAAGGAAGAAGAAGTGGAAGAAGAAATGAACTTAGAAAAGGGTGGTGAAATCATTACCTCTTCTTCGGGTTCTTCCTTTTGATTTGATCAAAAGGGCTCCTTAGGTTGGCTTTCTGATCAAACTAAGGCCTCTATGTTGTAGTGAGGGATGTTGGGAGAGTATTTGCGCAGAGTTTGGCCGAACCAAAAGGCTTTGAAGGTGTGAAGAAATGAGAAGGAGGAGTGCCTTTTTATAAGAGGGGTGAGGGGCACCTTTGGAAAAGCTAGAAATATTAATTTATAATAAATTCATATTCGATTTCTAAAGGCTCCAAAGTTGACTATTCAAAGGATGAGGTGGGGATAGGTCGAAAACAACTCATCCAATAGAATTTAGACAGGTTTGGGTACTTATATTAACCTTATCTTTAAGTATTAACTCTAAGTTAATTAGTTTCACTTTTACAATGTCTCTTTGTATTTTTATATTATATGGTTAATATACTTACCATATACATACAAGCGACCCCCAAGTGGTCCATTAATGATTAACCTATCATAATATAAGTCTCTTGGCCGAACCTTAGATTTTTAGGAATTTAATATCAATTAATAATATAATATTTGTTTTAAGAACTCTTTTATGTCAATTTTGACACTATTCAATAGTTGATTTTTTTGAAACTCATAACAGATTGATTACTTCGAACAAAGTCAATTATATCAATCCTAATATATCCTATTATCCTAGAAAATTAGTGTAATTCATTAAAAGTTTCATATTATATTTATTTGGGTATTTATAATATCAATTATGTTAATTTTTTACTATTTTAGTAATTACTGCATCATCATTGTGTCATAAATAAACTAAATTATTTAATGTCTAAAAATTATAAATAAAACATCATTATGTAGGAAATCCTTTTAGCTTTCTAATGAATATTTATAATCGAAAATCCAACATGTATAACCCTATGTAAAAATTGTTCTTCTAAAAGATGTAAGCTTATGCCATTTTTGTATTCATTTTAACTTAATTAAAATAAAGTGTCATTATCACTTACAAGTGGATCAATGGGGTCCCAAAATTGACCCAAAGATGCCCATGGTCGACCATATATCAACCAATAGGGTTACGACACGTTTTAGGGTAATTTAGTATTATTATAATATTATTTTTTTAACCCTTATTTACCGGATTTACCCTTAACCATGGTAAATAAAATATTTACCGCAGTAATTATTCAAAATGTCTAAAAATAAAAGTTACATATTTACACAATTTGAACATCCTGATTCCAAATATGGAATCCATTTTCCTAAATTCAAAACACAGAAGTGGCAGAAATTAATTTAAAATTAATTCCCGCTGTCAAAACAAAAAGCGTGTTTTTAAGAGATAATAACTACCAAAAGTTTGACACTTGTTTATGTTCGGTTTAATTGTAAAATTATGTCCAATGACCAACATTATATTAAATGGTAAAAATATATTCTAAATATACTTTAAAACCACTCAAATTCATAATTTATCACTATTACTTATTTTGATTAAAAAAAGTTGTTTTTAATTAAAATTTAGTAATTTTCACTATTCATCAAAATATAAAAGTTATCCGAAAAGTACCAAAATTTCACCCTAGGATAATTTCGATATTCAGAATCCAAAAATGAAGTCCATTTTGAAATATAAAATATATATGATTTCAAAAAGTAGGTATTACTATTTACAACGGCTAGTTTAATTAGTTGTGGTGTGTGTTAGAACTCGAGGTTGCGTACAACACACGCTATCGCATTATTCGAAGGGAAACGTACCGTAGAAGCTTGGGGTGTTACAATTATAATATTATGAAAACCCTCCTCTCCTCCCCTATAAATACCACACATCTTTTCCTCTTCTCTTCACTCCTCTCAATCCTTATTCCATGTCTATATTCTACCCAAATACCTCCTCAAACACCCCCCATGTCCAAAATCACTTATCCTCTTCAAAAGAACAAATAATATACCTTTAAGAGGCTCTGAAGGACAGTTGATTCTAATGGTAATATTCCTCTTTTCTTTTCTTTAATTTTTACGTTCATTTATTCTCTTCTCTTTCTAAATCACTACTCATCCACATGGAATGAAAACTATAGTAATATACATGTACTAGAATGTCTTTATTCTAATTGGATACATCATTATCATCTCTCCTCTACCCATGTCACATCCATGAATTCTATTAAATATATTTTCCTTTTAATTACTATTCTTGATTTTCTTGTGAGGGTTTCAAATGTAGTTTTGGAGGAATGGGCGTGTTTTCATGATTTAGGCAAAACTGTGAGCCCATTTTTTTTAAATACTTTTTTATAAATCCTTCTTTTTTTAAAATCTTACCCCCATTACACTTCCCAAATAGAATCCCTAGGTTTATTAAAATCACAATATCTATTTGGACCTCATAAGAATCCACAATGATGATGGATTTGAGTTTTTTATTAAGATTTTGTGCCAAGCATTAAGACCTTTTCCTGGTTTATTTTTTATTTCTTTAATATCTCATTCAAATTTTAAGGTTTTTTGGTGATTCCAACTCTCACCCAAGCCAATTTACCAAGGAACACCCCATTCTCTTTTACCCCTATTTGGAGCTCATATCCATCACAAATTAAGGTAAAACTTTGCTTAATTTCTCAAATCATCCATATTTGAAGTTGTAACTTGTTTATTTCAAAAATAATTCAATTTGGACTCTTTCCATCCATTCTAGTTCACACTTGACCTACTCAGCCTTATTCGAACCCCAATATCATCTATGTCTATTTGTAAATTCATCTACTGGTGTATTTCAGTCATTTTATTCAAGATATATCAAGTAAGTGGGTTTCCTTCCTTCCTTCTCCCATTTTCTTAGGGTTTCTTCATTTTTCCTAGGGTTTCATCCATATTTTCTTGATGTTCCTAATTTATAGAAAGTAGGGATTCAAAACTAGGGTTTGATCTTGGGTTTATAGGAATAATTTTGTGGTTTTATGTTTTATTTAACTCCCTTGTGGTGCGGTGGTAGTGTGAGTGAACTCTCGTACAAGGATTTGGGGTTTTTAAATTTGTGGTGGGTGATTCCACGTGGAAGAATTTATTGATTATTTGGATTGTCTGATTTAGTTATTTATCATGTCTTTAATATGTTATGTGTGGTCCGAAAACTATTTTTCGTAGCATTGTTTGAGCGGTTAATTTTAATGTTTCATTTTTGTGTAAAAATGTGTGTTTGTCTTTTTTATTCCATGTTGTATCACTTGGGGCTATTTTATGGTTTTATTAAATGATTATAGGGAAGATAATTCTAGTTATAGGTTATATTGGAATGCATTTGGATTTAAAATAGGGTTTTAAGAAGGATTTTATTTGCAAATCATGGTTACACTCCTCAGAATTGTTTTATGAAAGTTTTAAATTGTTTCTTGATTTATGAAAGAGGTGCAACTATGTTGGAAATCTATTTTTGTTGGAGTGTACTTTTGAAATGGTCCATTTTAATTTGAAATTTTTGTTATGTGATGTGTAATTTCTTAGAAATGTTTTTATAAAATTGTTTAAAGTATTTATTGAAGTCTGAAATAAGTGTGAATGCGTTGTGGGCTGTTTTGATGTGAGTATGCATTCAAAATGAATTGGAATAAAAAACATTATGGTACATGTTTGTGGGTTGTTTGGTGTGTTTCTTTTTTTTAAATAGAATTTGAATGCCAAAATGGTATTTCATGGATTATGGAACTGGTTTAATCACATGATAGAAAACCTGAGTATCTTGGTGGGTGGACGTGTACTAGTATTCTAGTGATCCCATGGGGTTTGGCCCCTATTTCATGTAGAAATATTGACGATGAGAACACTAACTAAACTATGATGATGATGATTTTGGGGGACCACTGGGTTATGTGTATGATCCCCACTAGCAGCTGTTGTTAATGAGAACATCTATTTGTATCATTACTTTCACCAATATAAGAGTTACCTTGGGCCCAAAAAAATCTAGTTACTAGGGGTATTCCCATTACTAGTCCTCATTGGACATTTTACACTTAGAGTAGGCATATGGTGGCTTTGGATGAAAAAATTCAGAATATTTTTCATTTTAATGAAACGTTTTGATTCTTTAAAATATCCCACTTGAAAACTGATTTTATTTAAAGATTCATTTCATAATGATTTTTACGATCATTTCTTGTTTAAAAAACATGAAATATTTTTGTATTATAATGATTATAATATAGAATATTTTTGTGGTGGAATAATACTGGAATTTTTCTCACACCCTACTTACAACTTTGGGTGTAAGTAGACTTGGTAATGTTTGTTGTAGGTTTGGGTAATGCTCTTAGAACTGGTGGTATGGATTTTTTTCTATCCTTTGTGATGTGGTATTATGAAGATGGTTTGAGGGTTATTACCCCTTGCATTTGGGTGGTTCTTAGGCTATGGATTTTGGCGTTCTTTTTTTGTTTCAATCTTTGGGATTTGTATAGACCTTTTTTCCCAATCAAGAATTTTATTAATGGTTTGTTTGGGGTAAAAATTCAGATTCAGTTTATATGTTGTATTTGGTTTTCTTATGTTTCTAAACTCAAGTAAATAATTCCCAAACACTCATATATGATTCTTGGGCACTTGTACCAACCTGTAGAAATAAAGAATTCCCTTTAGGTATTGACAAAGACCAGACTGGGTGCCTGTTTTGAAGGTGACCAGATCTGGTTCGTGACAACATTGTATCAGAGGATGTTCTCTCTCTTAGATTATGTTATTTGGGGAAGACTATAGATATTTTGGTCCTATAATTTTTAGGACTTTACATTTCAATTACAAGTAGGGTTCCTAGCCAGCACACCTCATCATGAGATTCATGTCTCTAGGGGATGTCATGTTTTATCTGAGTTCTTTGTTTCTCATGGTTATTTGATGATTGGGGGAAATTAAAAAAGAGTTATATTGATGGTCCTAATGAGCTCACATGGTCTAGAAGCCCATGTGGATCTGAGGATATTTACCTAGAACGCTCTCTATAATTGTGAAGTGATTAGAATATGGCCACCAAATATATATTCAAGTCACTAAAAGACACAAGTTTCCTCTCATGCTTTATTGTGTCTTTTTGTTTTGGAATATTAAATATTTGGTTTAAAAAATGACTTGGTTTTATGAAATGTAATATTTTTGGGAAATGATTTTGTTAAAAAGTGGAAGTTGTTTTATTTATGATCGGGTGGAAATGAAATTTTAAATTATTTTGAAATGGTAAATGGTGTGTTCACACCACCATTTCAAAAATAAATTATGTTAATGTGGGTTTTGAAAATCTATTTGCAATAAAGTTTTCTAAACTATTGAAAATTATTTCAAATGCAATAAGGTGTTTTAGAATATATTGTGGGGGTTGAATATTGATTTTTATTTAGTAACTACTAATAATTTAAAAAGTTAAATAAAATTTTAGAAACTTTTTTTTAAATGAGAATATTTGAGTTCTTAATTAAATGTATATTTATGAAACTGAGTTTATTCATGAAATTAGAAGTGTTTTGAAATGGGTTAAAATGTTTTGAAATGATTATACGAGGCATGAAAGTGATTTTTTATTGAATGATGGGTAATTTTAAAAATTTTATTTTTAGATTTAAATTGGGTTATGATTTTATGGTTAGCAGTTTTGAGAAAGGGAAAGTGTGGTTAAAATGTTTTGATTTTGAAAAGATGAAAGGTTTGGTTAGGGTATTTGTTGTTCTCAAGGGTGAAAAAATGCATGGGTTTATTTGGGAATATGGATAGTTAATAGACCAACTAGATGTGTCTCAGGATGGATATGAGTTGGGTTTTCAGTGTGGCATGTAAACATGAATCTGTGATGATCATGAGATACCATTGGTAAATTCAAAACCCACCAACATGATTTTTTATGAATTATTTTTAAGGAAAGTGTTGGGGTTTGATAATGTGTGGTTGGGAGGTTTGTCTTATGTCTTTTAAGTATTGTTATTGTGGGATGTTTAAAGTTCAAGAACCCATTTTTTTAAATGATGTTTCAGTTTCTGTTTCATCGATAAGTTGTAATGAATCATTGTCCAGTGGTCTCTTTTGCGAAAATTCTTGGGAGGAAAATGTGGTGGATCCCCTCATGTGTTCGATTCTGATTTGTGGTATGTTGCAACCAAATGACTAACTTGGTTGGGTCCTTGGGTTTTTGTGTTGGCATGTGTGTGCCCCCATTAAGAGTTAATGCCTGACTGATGTGTGGCCCATGGTGATTCACAATTGAATGATCCTCTAGTTGATCAAGATAAGGAATTTCTTCTTGAGATTTGGAGATTGAGTTTACCCCTCATATTTTTTGTTGATGTGGATCCCCTTGTAAAGGGAGAGTGGTTTGGAGAATTTGAAATAAAAATTAGTTTCTTATGTTGGATGAGTCAATGAAGGTTAATGTAGTTCAGTGTTGTTAGTATAGAATGATTTCTTAAAGGGAAATTGGGTCTTTCATCATTCTCATCAAAGAAAGAGTTAATGTTAGGCCACCAGTGTGGAAAACCATATCAAGAGTGGCTATTATGGTCCCTTGCTAAAATCATGTACTATTTGGGACTCAACATAAGGTACCCCTCCTTGTGTTTTTTATTATCCACAATGGTCACGTTTGGTGAATCCTTGATATATCATGTGTTTGTTAGACTATAAGGGTGAAGGATGTGCAATCATATGAGTGTCACTATTTTTTTCGGATGCTTGTCTCCCTTTTGGGAATTCTGAAATCCTATGTTCTAGAAGAATGTGTTTCTATGTGTACTTTTATTCTACTGTATCCCATCTGAAGAAAAAATGAGGGATGTGTGTGTATCCTCTAGGCCCTTTTGTTCGTAAAATGATGGTTTAGGTTAAGTTTATTTGATGTGTGTCATGTCTCATTGAGCCAATCTGGGATCAAAATGTAATAGTTTGTGGAACTAGAAGAGGATGTTCCATTTGGGGGTTTCTAAAGCCCAACTGTGAGGCAGGAGATGCTTCAATAATCTGAGATCCATCCATAGGTCCTGGAGTGAAGCTGGCATGTTGTTCGGTGAAATCTAAAGGTTGTTCAAACATTTTGTCAAATTCATATCTTCAATATGAAATATGAGAATACATTAAACCTCTGGTGTCGCCACCTTGTTCCAATTGTTCCCATTCAGTGGTAGAGGTGGGAGGACCTAATTTTCATGTTATATCCTGAGTTCATGTTATTCCCTTGGGTTTCCATTGAAATTTTACAGAAAATGATGAAATTTGGGGTAGAAATGTTGAATAGAACAGTTTGATCATGGTTAGTAGCAACTGTATGCTATCCTAGGAAACCGTGCAATAAGAGATAGTAGCTACAACACGGTTTATGCACGGTCATGTGTGTTGGCCCATGTAACCATGCGAAGCTTCCCCCTTTGGTTAGAATGGTCTTCACGGTTAGTGCACAGTTTCCCAAACAGTGTGGATTAATCGTGCGGGAGTGCAAACTCTTTAAATTTTGGGGTTTTTTCATGTCAGCTCATGCTTGTCTGTTATGGTGGTTGGTTCTTATGGTTTGGAGACCCACTATTAGTCTCATTAAAGTACATTTGTAAAAGTGTAATGAAAGTCCACCCCTTATTTCAAGAGCCTGTTCGGTCCTCCCCTTTTAGTGTCCTGATTCTATCTCGGGGGAAAAAGTTGAGTTTCCCCTTATGGTGGGGGGGATATTTGTCTCTCCCCATATCAATAACTTTCTTTTTCTGTATTAGTGGTCTAGAAATAGGTAGCCTCATTTGGATTTATTTACCCACAAAATTCTTCCTTGAGAAAATGTTGGTATGGGAGTGCTCCCAGTGGTTTTGTTCAAGTAAAACTATGGTGACCTTATTCATTTTTGTTGTTCATTCCAGGTAAGTATCTTGAGTCTTGTTAAGATTATGTTTTAAGTGTTTTATTTTTGGATGTAGTTTGAATATGATTAAAAATTTTATAAGTTGGTGTTTTTTTTGGTTGGTGAGAGTATTACATACTTTATTGATCAATTAGAGGTGTTTTTCCTTTTGTGCGTGGGCGAAACCTGGAAAAAGAGTCATTTTTGGCCTTTCGATTGGCTTTGGTTTTTGATTTTAGCCTTGCTGCAGCTTTCTGAGGGCGGAATGTTTAATGGTTTTGAGAATTTTAACATCCATCACTAATTTTAAGGTATTTTTAATTTAATTACTGTTATTTATTTGTTTATGGGGATTTCCCATGTAGTTTTAGAGGAAAGGGTGTGTTTTCTTGATTTTGGCCAAACTATGAGCCCATTTCATTTTTTTTTAAAAATCTTTTTTTTATAACTCCTTAATTTTTTAACATTTTACAAAAATTACACTTCCCAATTGGAATACCCTAGTATATTAAAACTATATTATTCATTTTGATCTCATAGGAATCCATAATCATGATGGATTTGGGTTTTTTATTATGGTATTGGGTCAGCCCATAATCCCATTTCCTACCTTAAAAAAATATAATTATTTAATATCTTATTCAATTTTAAGGATTTTCAGTAATTCAAAATATCAACCGAGCCCACTTACTCAACGCGCGACCCCATTCTCTTTTACCCCTATTTGGAGCTCATATTCATTTTGAATTAGAGAAAAACTTATCTGAATTTCTCAAATCTTCTATATTTAAAGAGGCAACTTGTTTCTTTCATAACTACTTTAATTTTTACTCTTTTCCCTCCATTTCTATTCTCACATGACCTAGTCATCCTTATTAGAACCTCACTTTAATCTTTGGCTATTTTGAAATTCATCTACTGGTGTATTTTGAGATTCTTATCCAACATATCTCAAGTAAGTGGGTTTCCTTCATTCATTCTCCAATTTCCTTAGGGTTTCATCCTTTTTCTTAGAGTTTCATCCATATTTTCATAATGTTCCTAATTTCAAAAAAATTAGGGGTTCTAACCTATTGTTTGATCTTGGGTTTATAGGTCTAATCTTGTGGTTTTAGGATTTATTTAACTCCATTCTGGTGCGACGGTAGTGTGGGTGAACTCTCGTACAAGGATTTGTTGTTTTGACATTTTTGGTAGGAGATTCCCTATATAAGAATTACATGATTAGTTGGTTTTATTTATTTATTTATTTATCATATTATTAATATATTGTGTGTGGTGTGAAAACTATTTTATGTATCATTGGTTGAGCAGTTAATTTTAAAATATCATTTTTGTGTTAAAATGTGTTTTTGTCTTGTGTATTCCATGTTTTAATACTTTGGGCTATTTTATGGTTTGTGAAATGGTTTTATTAAATGGTTATAGGGAAGAAAATTATAATTTTATGTTATATTGTAATGAATTTGGTTTCAAAATACTATTTTTAGATGGAATTTATGTGAAAAGTTTGGTTACACTACCTAGAATTATTTTATGAAGGTTTTAAATGTTTTCTTGAAATATGTAAGAGGTGAAACTATGTTGGAAAACTGTTTTGTTAGGAGTGTACTTTTTAAATGGTCCATTTTAATGTGAATGTTCTGTTATGTTTTTTAATATCTTGGAAATGTTTTATAAAATTGTTTAAAGTATTTATTGATGTGTAAAAGAGATGTGAAATGTGTTGGGGGCTGTTTTTGTGTGAGTATGGTTTCAAAATTAATTTGAGTGAAAAGGGACATTATGTGACATGTGTGTGGGCTATTTTGTGTGTGTGTGATTTATAATTGGTATTTTAATATGAAAATAGTATTCCATGTCTTGTGAAACATGTTTGAGCATAAGAGGGAAAACTCGGGTATCAAGGTGGGTGGATGAGTTCT
This sequence comes from Viscum album, assembly GCA_963277665.1. Lineage (NCBI taxonomy): Eukaryota > Viridiplantae > Streptophyta > Magnoliopsida > Santalales > Viscaceae > Viscum > Viscum album. Next base: position 474,362,297 of record OY728157.1, read on the forward strand.
AGTATGCTAGAAATCCAGTGGGGTTTTCCCTTATTTCATGTAGCATGTTTGATGATTAGAGAACTAACTAAACCATGATGATTATTATATTGGGGGGAAACTAGGTTATGGGTACAATCCATACTAGTGGATCATGTGCATGAGAACAGATAACTGTATGGTTACTTTCACCGAGATATGAGGTACCTGGTACCCACAATGATCTAGTTCCTTGGGGTGTTCCCATTTCTAGTGCTCTTTGGTAAATTTTACACTAATCATCGGCATAAAAAGTTTTTGGATGGAAATTTTCAATATCTTTTTCATTTTACATAATAGTGTTGATTCATTATAATAACCCACTTGAAAACTAATTTTATTTAATGTTTCATTTCCTTAATATTTTTAGTATCATTTCTTTTACACAAAACATGCACGCATTTTGTATTATAATGATTATCACATTGAATATTTTTGTGGTGGAATCATACTGGGATTTGTATGACACCCTACTTACACTTTTGGGTGTAGGTAGATTTGGTAATGTTTTTTTAGGTTTGGTTAAATCTCTTAGAATTCGTTGTCTGGGTTTATAGCGGTCTTTCATGGTGTGGTATTGAGGATATGGATTGAGGGTGATTCACCCTTTCCTTGATGTGGTTCTTAGGCTGTCAATTTTGGATTTATTCTTTTGTTTCAGTATTTGGGATTTGTATTAACCTTGTTTTCCAATCTTGAATTTTATTAGAGGCTATTTTGGGGTAAAATTTATGATTCAATTTATTTATTTTATTTGTTTGTCTTATGTTTTTGAATATGGGTAAATCGTTCCCAAACACTCATATATGATACCCAGACACTTATGACAACCCATGGAAATTGGGAACACCCTTTGGGTCTTTCCACAGACCAAGTTGGGTGCCTATTTTGAAGGCGATCAGATCTAGTTCGTGGCAACCCTCCTTTTATTTGAAAGAAATGAAAACACTATTTGAGATGTGTTAATTTATAACATTCAAGGAAGAAAAGTTTTCATTTTCAATTACTATCTTAAATTCTTGTCATGAAACCATTTTTATGGTTGAAATAGAATATTATATGATAATGTTATATTATTTAATGTTTTTTAATCCTTATGCACTCATGATGTAAAATAATATTACCAAACAAGTTAATTATGAGAAAAATCACCAAAGTAATCCAAGCGTTTATTATTAATTTTTTATAATGATTCAACTACACTACAAGTAACCAAATAAAATTTTCTACCATATAACCTTATTTATGTTTAACAATAAAATATAAATTCTATTCAGGTAAAACACCTTCATCATACATTTTTATCTGAACATGAATATAAGTGAACCGATCTATAAAGCCATGTAAGAAAAAAGACCCAAACAATGAAATTGAATCTCATAACCCATAAAAATGTTTATAAATGAACATAAAAATATTAGAATAAATATTATACACTTATAAGGGGGTTATAGACCTATTATGTAATAAACCTAGTTTGTTTATTCCAGTCATTAATAACCAGTGGAGACCACCAACAGGCATAAGTTATGGGATCTTCTCTATTTCCCTTTTATTCAAGATTATCCTCTATGTTATGTCCTTGTATGTGTAATACCTAATGATGGGGTATGATTTCACAACTCACCCATACTACAATCATTATTTATAATTTAATATAAATACCTTACCCTCTCATGAATCCCTCTTATGTACACCTGATACCATGTCGATAATTTGTAAGGAATTCGACTGGAATTGCCTTTATTCCTTCAGGCTTCTCTATGTTTCTTCTTACCCAAATAAAGTTGTATTTTATTTTTTATGTAAAAAATAAAAATGATTTTTTTATCCAAAATCATGTTTCAATAACCATCCCTCATTTAATTTTGGGGATATACATGCTTTTCAGTGAAACCCTCCTCGATACTTCCCAATAAGCAAACTCATTTTAAGAGAACTTCCCAAATTTTTACCAAATTTCAAGTGAACTACATCCTATGTTTTAATCCATAATTTTATATATAATGTCAGTATTATTATTATGAAAATATTCTTGGTTCACTTCTGGTTTTATATAAAATATTTTTCATTTTTCTATTTTAAAATCTCTATAGTGTTTTCCATAAAATCGCAAGAAAATTTTTTAGATACTAAAAATTTTAAAATACATTTCTTCCATGTTTTCACCTATGTTTGAAATAACATACCTTAATATATTACTATTTTACATTATGAGGTTTAATTTTTGTTCTAATTCATTTCTTTCATGGACACTCTCATGATACACCCATTGGTTATGCTTTATGTCATGATTGTGGTAACCAATTATATCCTTGGGTAACCCATGTGTTTAAGTCAGATTGATTATGTATGATTCTTTATGGGGAAAAAATATTCATGAAATTTAATATGGGTGCACTCAGTTAGTGCTCCAAGGAATTGGGTAAAGTTATGTCTCATGAGACATTATGTGCGATAGTCTTGGCGGTTATCTTTGACTTGTGCTTCTATGTGCAATGGTCATGGCAGTTAACCATGGCTTGTGCTACTATGGGAAACAGTCTTGGTGATTAGCCTTGAATCATACTAAATTCAGGTTTTATGTAGCTTCCACATTTCTATGACTCCATGATTATATGATTCTATGTTTATATGTTAAAGTTATATTTGTTAAATTCCTTTTTATAACATCATGTCATCCCTTCAATTCCTTGTGTTAATGCTTTGTTATTATGGTTATCCCTTTGATGGGTTTTATAGATTATCCCATTGTTCATGTTTTCCCTAGTTTATCCTATGAAGATATATGAGAACAATTTAACTTAGAGGATCTTTATGAAAACTAAATAAATAAATGTTATTTTTAGTTCCATGTATTCAGTTTTTTGTACCTAATCATCCAAGGCACTAGAATTTACGATCCTTGGATTGTACTCTGATGTATAATTAAGATTAAAATCATGTAATATTCTATGTAAAAGGATATGGTCTCTATATTTGATCCCTAATAACTAATAGGGTATGTAGGTCACCGTCCTGATGTTAAATCCCAATAACATCAAGTGAAAAATCTCCCCCCCCCCCCTTGGGGAAAATCTCCATCTCATACAATTGTGAAATCTACACCTTTGGGGGGACACAATCCCCCATCCATGTGATAAATATTACCCCATTAGGACACACACTCCGTTAAATACATGTGTTAAATTTTCCCATTTTTGGGGACACACTCTATCAGAAACAAGTGTGAAATCTTCCCCCTTGGGAGGACACACTCCATCAGATCCATTTGTGAAATATTCGCCCTTGGGGGGAAAATTTCAACAAATCCATGTGTGAAATATTCCTCACTGGTGGGACACACTCCACCTTCATCTAAGTGTGAAATATTCCCCGTAGGTAGAATAAATTTACCATTCAAGTGTTAAGTCTCCCACCTTGGTGGGACACAATCCACTATACAGGTTTTAAATCTCCCCCCTTGGGGGAAAAACTCCATTAAATTTCATGTATGAAATACTACCCCATGGGAACACAGTCAACCACCCAACCATCTCTAGGAGACTTTAAAATTTCAAAATTATTGATAATACCTACCCCATGTTGTAAACATGGGATGGATAAGGTAAAAATATTCAAAATACATACACCCCTATTTTCAGTAGCCTTGTAACTAATATGGGATGCCTTGGTTTCTACGCCTAAGATACCCCGCACATGAGATTCCCTCTGAAGTGGAAGAAATTACATGTTCTCAACCTACCCAATATCTAAACATGCCTAATGTTCCAAATATTACTACTTTATCTGAATGAAGGTTCCATCCCATTTGAGATAGAAGCAATGTAATTAACCAGAGTTGACCTCGAGGTGGCATTAGGAATGATTTTCACAAACCTGAATTAAATCTAAGAGGGAGACATGGATTAAGAAATGTGTAATGACCCAATGTTTTATCTATCGAATTGTCTTATTATAATTATGCCATAATTTATAATAAAATTAGGAAAAACAATTACATATAATCATACTAAATATTTTCTGACTATCAAAACAATTTGTCCACTTTTGTGTCTTGAATTTCAAAAATCTGACCTAAACAGTTGCGTTCATGGTGATTTTTGGGGTTTGATGGAACAAAAATAATTCTTGGGGACTAGTAACCTACCCTTATGAATAGTAAAATTCCCTTATGAATATTAATATGACCCTTATGAATAGAAAGTCATCTAAAAGGAAAGTAACCTCTCCCATGAATGTATAAATAAAATTTAGGCATCATGTAAGTGATAATATTGTAATGCACTGACCCTAGTTGCCCAGAGTCAGTGCATTATTACATAACATTGGCATGACCACAAGAAAGATCAAGTCTCGAAGGACCAATTGGTTTAGTAGCCTTGGAATAACTAGATACATTCATAATGTTTTCATTACATTATAAAGTGAAAACTACTAAAACAACATCTTGTCTTCATATCCCCTCATATTATCCCTGCAGGTCATTCATAAATTGCTTCTTCACATCCGGGAAAATATAAAACATTGAAAGGGGTGAGCTCCGATGCTCAGTAAGGATAACAATATAGCGGAAACACTCATAAATAAGCATAAACATTTAAGGCAATGTATAGCTTAAACAAAAGCCTTTTAAACTTGAACTTCAGAATAATATGGCAATGATAAAATGAAATAATTCCATTTACTTATTCACATGAATATTCTACTAGTTGAATAATCACATGCAATATCAATAACCACTTTCATAATGATGGAATGCATAAATATAGACTATCATAACCACGTAGCCAAGGCCTCGTTGCAAGACTACAAATATGATTTTGTCAAGGCCTCGTGCCAAGACACTAGTTTGTCTCATGAGACCTACTAATGCATCGAGGAGCTATAGAGGGCTCCACCCGTCACCTAATAATTCCAATGAATTCTTCATAAGAAATGTTTGAAACAGAACATAACCATTTGTATTAAAACTAGCATAAAAAATGTCAATACTTTAACCACAAACCATGAATGGTATAAAAATAGAATATCCACAGTCAAACATTACTCATTCGATACAATATGGAAGATTTTACTGTATCAGATTAACCTCAATCGAGAATAATGAATGATATTTAAATAGATTATAATAATGATCAAAATATTGAGAGAAATATCCCCCCTTTTCTTGAAAACAATTAAAAGTCACACTCTTTTTCAAGAAGCTATTTAAAATAGTTTTTTTTGGAATCACAGTGTCCCAAACCACATTGAAAATTTTAAAAGGATTTTTGATTTGAAAAAATTAATTTCCATATAAATAAATCCTTAAAACCGTTTTTAAAACATGGACATTAATGAGAATGATTTATAATAATAAATCTTTAAAACTTTTTAAAATGATATTTTAGTTATAGTTCCTAACAAAAAGAGAGACACTAGAATAATAATAATTGAGTTAATAAAAACTTTTTAATATCATGAGAATAAAGGAATTCATGATATACAATGTCAAAGTAGATTATATTCACCACATAAAAGTGATTTGGTGTATTACAACAAAGAAGTCTCAATGGAATGTAAATTGAGATGAATTCTATTATAAAGACCATATCCTTAGGTTAAAGATAAATCAATGACATAATTATGTGTGAAAAATATAAATACACTCAATATGATTTGATATTTAGTGTAAATCAATCATATTACATTCAAACATATTCTTGTAAAAACAACACCATTGAATTTTATATTTAACTCAACAAATGGAGATTGAGTTAAAATTACCCTTATCAAGTTCAAATCGATGACTTGGGAATTTATCAATGGAGAGATTATGTGTATAAAAAGTATATACACAGAAAGGGGAGTGGAAATTATGACATAATCAAATGAATAGTGATTCCACACATAATCTTGGAGTAAAATAATCATTTTAGTATGCCTAATGCCGAATGAGTGCAAATTAAAATTTCAAATTCCCTTATCGATTAGGTAACTTACAAAACATACACCATGAAAGAAATATCATACAATGATGATGTAAATACCCAAATATTATAGTATATTACACAATGAATACAATCCTGGGCAGTATACACACACCACATGCAATAAATAAGTGGTGAACAGTGGAATTCTCACGAAATTAAGAGTGAGATAAGAAACCCCTTACTTTGTACTTTATCCTTGGTTGATGGTAGGTTAACCTATTTTAAAATGGTGAAATAATTGTTATTGAATTATAAAAGAATAATTTACATTAATATGATATCATATATGATATTTTAACATTGATTTGTTAATAATATCTTAGTATTATCGGCATTTCCAGTGTTAACTTACTCGTTTTCCATTATATCCTTGGTTATGTAAGCCGTTTTTGTTATGGATAGGTTGTATATTATGCATATAAATAATGATATCAATTACTTAAACATTATTTTTAATCATTAAATGAGAATTATACTCAAATGGATATGATGGAAAATGAATCTCATCGCGTTCGTGGAGACAGTAGTCCGTACGTACGCACGAGCGACAATATCATTATTTTGATATCGAAATAATATATAACTAGATGACATATCATATAGAAAGAGTCATTATTATGTAATATTTATTATTTAAATGAATTATACATCATTATTACCCATCTAAATAATAATATATTGAATAACAATTACACCACAACGTGGACACGGTAGGTCGTACGTTCGCTCGTATGGTGACATGTCATTCAAGGGATGGATAGAATAATGAATTTGTTTGTTCCATATTTATAATAACATTACAGTATATAGAAGATACTGGAGTTTTAATTTTAGAATAGAAATAACAAATAAATAAGAAGTTGAAGAATAAAGGAACTTGAAAGAGGGTGGTGAAAACATTACCTATTCTTTGCGTTCTTCCTTTTGATTTGATCAAAAGGGATCCATAAGTTGGATTTATGATCAAACTAAGGCCTCTATGTTTAATTGAGGGACGTTGGGAGGATATTTGGGCAGATTTTGGCCGATACAAATGGCTTTGAAGCTGTGAATTAACAAGAAGCGGGAGTTCCCTTTTATAAAAGGGGTGATGGGCTGCTTTGGAAAAGCTAGAAATATTATTTTATAATAAATCCATATTCGGGTTATAAGGGCTCCAAAGTCGATTATTTATAGTTTAAGGTGGGGATGGGTCGAAAACCACTTAACCAATAGGTTTTAGATAGGTTTGGGTCACTATATTAACCTTATATTTTAGTTTTAACTCTTAGATAATTATTTTGATATTTACCATGTCACTTTGAATTTTTATATTATATAGTTAATAAACATAATATATACATCAAAGAGACCACCATGTGGTCCATTATTGATAAAAATATAATTATATAAGTCTCTTGGCCGAACATTATATTTTTTGGAATTGAATATCGATCAATAATATAATATTTGTTTTAAAAACTCATTTATGTCAATTTTGACACTATTCAATAATTGATTTTTGTTAAAGACTCAAAAACATTATTAAATCAAACTAAATTCATTTAATCAATCCAATAATTTCATATTAACCAATAAAATTCATGGATGTAATCAAAACTTTGAAATTATATTTATTTTAACATTTATAATGCCAATTATGTGATTAATTCATTAATAAGGAAAATAATGCATCATTATTGTGTCATAAATAATATTAATTATTAAATGTCTAAAAATAATAAATAAAATAAAATTATGTATTAAATCTTTTTATATTTATAATTAATATTTATAGTTGAAAATCCAACATATATAACCCTATGTAAAAATTGTTTAGCTAAACGATTTATGCTTCTGTCATTTTTGTATTTACTTTTAACTTAATTAATATAAATTGTCATTATCAATTAAAAGTGGATCCATGGGATCCCAAAATCGACCCAAAGATTACCATAGTCAGAAACGTATCCACCAATATGTTTAGGACACATTTTAGGGTAATTTAGTATTATTATAATATTATTTTTTACCCTTATTTACCGGATTTACCCTTTAACCATGGTAAATAAAATATTTACCAAAGTAATTATTCAAAATGTCTAAAAATAAAAGTTACCTATTTACACAATTTGTACATCCTGATTAAAAATATGGAATTCATTTTTCCAATTTAAAAACACAGAAGTGGCAGAAGTTAATTTAAAATTATTTCCTGTTGTCAAAACAAAAAGCATGTTTTTAAGAAATAATAACTATCAAAAGGTTGAAACTTGTTTATGTCTGGTTTAAATGTAAAATTACGCCCAATGACCAAAATCATATTAAATGGTAAAAATATATTCTAAATATAGTTTAAAAACACTCAAATTCATAATTTATCACAATTAATTATTTCGATTAAAAAAGTTGTTTTTAATTAAAATTTAGTAATTTTCACTATTCATCAAAATATGAAAGTTATCCAAAAAGTACCAAAATTTCACCCTAAGATAATTTTGATATTAAGAATCTAGAAATGAAGTCCATTTTGAAAGATAAAATTTATAAAATTTCAAAAAGTGGGTATTACTATTCATAATGGCTAGTTTGATTGGTTGTGGTTTGTGTTAGAACTCAAAGTTGTGTACAACACACGCTACTGTATTATTCAAAGTGAAGCATACCGTGGATGATTGGTGTGTTACATTCTAACCTCCTTCAATAAATTGTGTCCTCGGAATTTTTAAAATTGGGCTTGGGAATCTAATATAATGTCCCACATCAAAAAAAAGATCCAATAAAACAATCACTTTAAAAGAAAGAAAAAGAAGTAAAAAGGTCTCCCGAGATAATATATACTAAGATTCTATGTAAAAAAACTTGGATATGGATGATAAACTAAGTTTCAAGTTCTAATGGATAGGGATAGAAAACATGATTAGGATAATGTTAACAATAAGAAAAACACAAACTTGGGATGGGACAAATGGTCATTAGTTTCCCAGTAGGAAAATTAAACTGACAGCATTTTTTTTTAAGTTACATTACATAAAGATGAGGAATTCATTTCTAAGATTGAATCAGAACATAAAGAGATATACATAATTTTTGACTAAAGTTTCATTGTTTAATAAATTTCTACTACTAACTCATTTTTAAACGATGAGTATTCCAGAAGACTTGGTCACACTATAAGAGATAGAATAAACTTTTTATAGAATCACATGATCCATGAAGGATAAACTATATATTTACCTTGTATTTAGAGATTAATCAAAACCAAAATGGTTAGTATAAGATCTGATGATCCCACAAATGGATATTCCATTAGAGAAAAAAAACTAATCTTAATTTCTAAAATTAATCCAACAATACCCCAAAGTTAAATAAATACCATTCAATAATCAATTGTCCTTAGAATCCTTCAATATTATCCAAACTAATATTGAAACCCAAAACATATAAGAATGTAGTCTTCCAAATTAAATTGTATCTCCAAATGACATCAACTACTCTTAAAGTCACATACTTAAAAGTAATTAACCTAATCACATATTCTATATTATAGGATAATCATTTCCATAAATAACCCAAATCACTATAAATCCATAATAAAAACATAGATAAAAATCCACCATTATTCCTTGAATGAAATCCCATATTATTCTATTTTCTTTGGGCATATAGTTTTCCCAACATGGTGAACATCTTCCAAAATAACATTCATCACTTAATCACCAAATCATTTTCCTATACTAAGGGTATTCACTTGATAAGACATAAGATCCCAAATCAACTTATTATTGATCAACAAAATCATTTAACTAAATTAATTAGTCACACTAACAAAAGATTTCACGTAGTCTAGTGGTAGGTGATAAATCCCAATCGTACTTTGGTTGTGGGTTTGATTCCCACAGCTTTGTCTGAAGTGACGGGTTGTCACACGGTCTGCATGTTGTCCTTTTTCAAAAACTTTATTTTATTAAATTACCAAAATGAGATAAGTTCCTCAAAATAACCATAAAATAATTTAACCACAAATGTTATCTCATACCTTGCATTAAGTCCCAAATTATAATAACTTGTAATTACCTCAAACCCAATGATCATATAAAACCAAATGGTTATTTATAACTATATCCACAAGAGAAAAGATAATTCTTCCCCAAATATCATTATCACATTGCAAACTACAGGGTTGCAAATACAAGAGAAAATTATTCCAAAGTAAACCCATCAACAAGGAGCACTAATAATTTTTAAACATTTCTCAAACCATTTATTTCCACATAACATGTTCTTTGAACACCAAAATATCCTATAGAATAGGGAATTCACTCGGGTAATGTTCAGGTCCCCTAAATTTATGGAAAATGACTGTAAATGGGTTCTTGGGACCATTTTTATTTTCTTCCATAGTACTCTTCATTTTTCCTCGGTAATTATTCACTTTATGTCCTTCTTTCCCGCATGTAAAGGATTTCGTTTTTCTGTTGAGACACTTTCTTGGGTGTCTCCTTCCACATTTCCTGCGTGATGGAAATTTAGGATTTTTTTCTCCACATTCTCCACTGCTGGAGCACTTATCATTCATCACCTTTCTCTTCTTTGTTGAGTTCGAGAGTTGTTTATTATATATGTTGTTGATCAAATTTTTTGGAAAATTGATTTGGCATGAAGACGGTATATTGTATGCCTATCAACATTCCATTTTTTGTTCATTTCCACCACCATTCCCACCATTTACATCATTTTCAAAGTCACTATGACTTCCTTGGAATCTATCCATTGACTAAAAACAGAAATCATTGTGTGAGTAACAGTAGTCATAAAATCATTTAGAGATTAACATGTCACCATATTCTCAATTTAAAACACATTAGGATTAACCAAGTTCATTTACTCTCATCTTATATATAATACTTCAAATAAGGTTTTAAAGAAAATGTAAATTATCCTAAGCATATCCATCAAGAGTGTTGTAACCAAGAGTGTTGCAAGGCCCGTTGTTGTGCACCAGTTCCCGATTGAGTCTAGATCAAAGCGGTGTTTTCGGGTTTTACCCCTAGGTACATCTGTGCCAGAGCCACCTCTACCTGTTCGTATCCAGAGAGGGATGTATTGATCAGAAAACTCACAAAATCTCTACAATACCAAAATTCTAGGAAGTTCTTCTATACTAATCCTCAAATTTTATCTTAGGTCTATGTGCTCTAATAAGTGTTTATCTAAATCTAGCTCCCAAGGTTTGTATTAAACTTCCTCTGATACCAACTGTAATGCCCTGACCCCAGTTTCCCAGAGTCTGGGCATTATTACATAACATTTTCATGATCACAAGAAAGATCAAGTCTCAAAATAACGATTGGTTTAGTAGCCTTGGAATAACTAGATACATTCATAAAGTTTTCATTACATTATAAAGTGAAAACTACTACAACAACATCTTGTCTTCATATCCCCTCATATTATTCCTGCAGGTCATTTATCAATTACTTTTTCACATCCTGGGAAAAATAAAACATTGAATGGAGTGAGCTTAGATGCTCACTAAGGATAATAATGTAGCGGAAACATTCATAAATAAGCATAAACATTTTAGAAAATGTATATCTAAAACAAAAGCCTTTTAAAATTGAACTTTAGCATAATATGACAAAGATAAAATGAAATAATGCCATTTAATTATTCTCATGGATATTCTACTAGTCAAATAATCACATGCAATATCAATAACCACTTTCATAATGATGTAATGCATAATTCCAGACTATCATAACCACATATCCAAGGCATCGTACCAAGACTACAAATAATATTTTTTCAAGGCCTCATGCCAAGACATTAGTTTGTCTCATGAGACCTACCGATGCATAGGGGAGCTATAGCAGGCTCCATCCTTCACCTACAATGTCCAATGCATTCCTCATATGGAAAGTTTGAAACATAACATAAACATTATTATTAAAACTAGCATACGAAATGTCAATACTTTAACCACAAACCATCAATGGTATAAAAATAGAACATCCACAGTCAAACATATCTCATTCGATATAATATATATGATTTTATTGTATTAGATTAACCTAAATCAAGAATAATGAAGGGTATTGACATAGATTAAAATAATCATCAAACTATTGAGAGAAGTATCCCCCTTTTTCCTGAAAACATTTAAAAGTCACACTATTTTTCAAGAATCTATTTAAAATAGATTTTTTTGAATCATAGTGTCCCATACCACTTTGAAACTTTTAAACGAAATTTTGATATGAAAACTTTAATGTTCATATAAAAAAATCCTTCAAACCATTTTTAAAACATGGACATTAATGAGAAAGATTTATAATAATAAATCTTTAAAACTTTTTAAAATGATATTTTAGTTCGAGTTCCTAATCAAAAGATAGACACTTGAATACAAATAATTGAGGTAATAAAAACATTGTAATATCATGAGAATAAAGTAATTCATGATATACAATGTCAAAGAACATTATATACACCATATAAAAGTGATTTGGTGTATAACAACAAAGAAGTCTAAATGGAATGTAAATTGAGATGAATTCTCTTATAAAGACCATATCCTTAGGTTAAGGATAAATCAACGACATAATTTTGTGTGATAAATATAAATACACTCAATATGATTTTATATTTAGTTTAAATCAATCAGATGATATTCACACATATTCTTGTAAAAATAACACCAATGAATTGGATATTTAACTCAACAAATGGAGATTGAGTTAAAATTACCCTTATCAAGTTCAAATCGATGACTTGGGAATTTATCAATGGTGATATTATGTGTATAAAAAGTATATCCACAGTATATCCACATAAAGGGGAGTGAAAATTATGACATAATTAAATTAATTGTGATTCCACACATAATCATGGAGTAAAATAATCAATGTAGTATGCCTAAAGCCGAATGCGTGCAAATTGAAATTTCATTTTCCCTTATCGATTAGGTAACTTAAGAAACATACACCAATGAAAGAAGGATCATACAATGATGATGTAAATACCCATAAATTAAAGTATATTACACAATTTAATACAATCATGGGTAGTATACACACACCACATGCAATAAATAAGTGGTGAACAGTGAAATTCTCACGAAATTATGAGTGGGATAAGAAACCCCTTACTTTGTACTTTTTCCTTGGTCGATGGCAGGTTAAACTCATGTATAATGGTGAAATAATTGTTATTTAATTATAAGAAAATCATTTACATTAATATGATATCATATACGATCTTTTAACATTGATTTTTTAATAACATCTTTGTATTATCGTCATTTCGGGTGTTAACTTACCCGTTTTCCTTTAAATCCTTTGTTACGTAAACCGTGTTTGTTATGGATAGCTTGTATCTGATTCATATAAAAAATGATATCTATTACTTAAACATTATTTTTAATCATTAAATGAGAATTATACTCAAATGTATTTGATGGGGAATGAATCTCATCGCGTTTGTGGAGACGGTAGTCCGTACGTACGCACGAGCGACAATATCATTCTTTTGATATTAAAATAATATATAATTGGATGGAATATCATATATACAGAATCATTATCATGTAATATTTATTATTTAAATGAATTATACATCATTATTATACCCATATAAATAATAATATATTGAATAATAGTTACACCACAACGTGGAGACGGTAGGCCGTACATACGCACATATGGTGACATGTCATTTAAGGGATGGATAGAATAATGAATTTTTTTGTTCCATATTTATAATAAAATCAAATTATATAGAATATAATCGATTTATTATTTTATAATATAAATAACAAAGAAATAAAAAGTTGAAGAAGAAAGGAACTTGAAAGGGGGTGGTGAAACCATTACCTCTTCTTCGGGTTATTCCTTTTGATTTGATCAAAAGGGCCCTATAGGATGGATTTATGATCACTATAAGGCCTCTAGGTTGAGGTTAGGGATGTTGGGAGGATATTTGGGTAGTTTTTGGCCGAGAAAAATGGATTAAAATATGTGAATTAATGAGAAGGGGGAGTGCCCTTTTATAAGAGGGGTGAGAGGCTCCTTTGGAAAAGCTAGAAATATTATTTTATAATAAATCCATATTCAGTTTCTAATGGATCCAAAGTAGATTATTTAAAGTTTAAAGTATGTATGGGTATATAAAAACTTAAACAATAGGTTTTAGACAGGTTTGGGTCACTATATTCACCTTATCTTTTAGTTTTAACTCTTAGTTTGTTATTTTGACATTTACCATGTCACTTTGTATTTTTATATTATATAGTTTATAAACATACTATATACATACAAGAGACCACCAAGTGGTACATTAATGATACAACTATCATTATATAAGCCTCTTTGCCGAACCATAGATTTTTAGGAATTGAATATCAATAAATAGTATAATATTTGTTTGAAAAACTAATTTATGTCCATTTTGACACTATTCAATAATTGATTTTTTTAGTCTTAAAAACTTTATTAATTCTATCCAAATTCATTTAAGAAATCATATAATGTCATAATAACCAATAAAATTCATAGATATCATCAAAACTTTCAAATTATATTTATTTTAACATTTATAATGCTAATTAGTTGATTATTTCATCAATAAGGAAAAAACTGCATCATTATTGTGCCATAAATAATATTAATTATTAAATTTATAAAAATTATAAATAAAATACCATTATGTATTAAATATTTTTAGATTTATAATGAATATTTATAGTTGAAAATCCAACATATATAACCATATGTAAATTTTTTTTCCTAAAAGGTATATGCTTATGCCATTTTTGTATTTACATTAACATAATTAATATAAAGTGTCATTATCACTTACAAGTGGATCCATGGGGTCCCCAAAGAAACAAAAAGATGCCCATGGTAGGATATGTATCCAAAAATAAGGTTAGGACACGTTTTAGGGTAATTTATTATTATTATAATATTTTTTGTTACCCTTATTTACCGGATTTACCCTTTAACCATGGTAAATAAAATATTTACCGAAGTCATTATTCAAAATGTCTAAAAATAAAATTTACCTATTTACACAATTTGGAAATACTGATTCCAAATATGGAATCCATTTTTCCAAATCCAAAACACAGAAGTGGCATAATGTAATTTAAAATTAATTCCCGCTGTCAAAACAAAATGCGTGTTTTTAAGAAATAATAACTATCAAATGATTAACACTTGTTTATGTCTTGTTTAAAAGTGAAATTACGTCCAATGACCAAAATTGAATTAAATGGTAAAAATATATTCTAAATATACTTTAAAACCAATCAAATTCATAATTTATCAATATTAATTATTTCGATTAAAAAAGTCGTTTTTAATTAAAATTTAGTAATTTTCACTATTCATCAAAATATGAAAGTTATCCGAAAAGTACCAAAATTTCACCCTAAGCTAATTTGGAAATTAAGAATCCAAAAATGAAGTCCATTTTGAAGAGTAAAATTTATAAAATTTCAAAAATTGGGTATTACTTTTCATAACGACTAGTTTGATTGGTTGTGGTGTGTGTTAGAACTCGAAGTTGTATACAACACACGCTAATGTATTCTTAAAAGAGAAGCGTACCGTGGAAGTTTGGGGTGTTACAAATATAACAATTGTAAAAGTATTGTTATTTTTTAAGTCAAAAATACATAAATAATATCAATTAATTAATTTAAAAGAAAATGTATTTTCATAATGTTTTTCATAAATTAAAAATTTTATGTCTTCTAATTCTAATATAATTTTATAAGTATTTATGTGATTTTTGAAAGCATTATAAAATTAGTTATATTTTTAAATATATTTTTTTTCAAGTTAATTATGATTTTAATTATATATTAAAATAATAATATTTATTAAATTATTTTTGAAAAATTAATTTCCGTTTTTTTAATTCTACATATTTAAAAATGGTTAGGGTTAATATTTGAGAATTTTCTGAAATACTTGAATTTTTATGAATAGTGAAATACAGTAATTTTATATATATATACACTATAAGTTAAATGCACTATTCCTAGAATAATAACAAAGATAAGAACCCTTTTTTCAAAATCACATGCACATATTACTATTTTTAGTCAGGGAATCATCACTATTTCTTGTGTTATGGATAAATAATAATCTAATGATTAAAATATTATGTAAACCCTCCTCCCCTCCACAGTGAAAACCACCCAGACTCTCCTCTTATCTTCAGTCATCTCAAGCCTTTTGACTTGACTGAATTATGGTCTAATATCTCTCTAAGATGCTCCCCCACTTCCAACATCCCTTAGTCTCCTCAAAGGACGAAATCCTTTCCCCTTAAGTGGCTCTCAAGGAAGATTAATTCAAGAGCTAAATTCCTCTTTTCAGTTCATTAACATTCTTTTCAAGTTCCTTTTCTTTCTTTTCTATCCTTAACTATAATCATCAAAATTTTATGAAAACTCCAGTAACATAAATGTAATATAATTTTATTTTTATTATGTAATAATTTATTATATGATCTTTTTTTCCTTTCTTTTATACTACTAGTAAAAACACCATCCGAGATGTGTAAATTTACAACATTCAAGGATGATGGGTTTTTAATTTCTATTACCATCTTCAATTCAGGTAATGAAATCATTATTATGGTTGGAACATACTATAATATATTAATTATGTATCATCTATGGTTATATAATCTTTTTTTACCCTTGGTTTTTATTTATTAAAAAATGTGTTCGTTGTAATAAAAAATCATCAAATTAACCCAAAAGGTTATCACTAAATATTTATACAATGATTCAACTTCACTCTAATTAAACAAATTATATTTAAAACCATGAATACTCATGGATTTTAAATAATAAAATATAACTCTAATTCTGTATATCCATCCTAATTTTACATGATTATCTATTAATGTATATAAGTAAACGGATCAGGAAACAAACGGTCCCAAACAATGAAATTGAACTTTTAAACTCATCAAAAAGTCCATGAATTAACTTAAAAAGATAATAAAAGTTTAATTAAATGTAAAATAGGTTATGTAATTATTAATTAATGATCCTATTATGATTATTCTGGTAATTAATATCATGTGGAGAACACCTTCACACTTGGGGTAAGGGATCCTCTCTTTCTCACTTTTATTCAGGAATCTCCCCAATCTTATGACCTTTTATTTTTAATACCTAATGATGGGGTATGTTTTCTCACCTCTAGCATAATTACCGTATGATATATAAATGATTATGGACCCATTTATCTATCATTAATCCCTCCAAAGTACTCCTATTACCATGCCGAGGTTTCATAAGGGATTCATCCCGAACCTCCTTTACTATTTTGGGTTGTTTTATCTTTCTTCTTACCCAAAGCAAGATATATATATATATATATATATATTATTAATGATGTTTATGTGTACCTAATTAATGTATCAAGATGATTTCTTCATCTATTATAGGGATATACATGTTTTTACATGGTTCACTCTTCAATACTTCCCTATAAGAAAACTCGTTTTAAAGGAACCTCCCAAATTCTTTCCAAATTTCAAGTACCAAATATCATATATTTTAAGACACCATTATTTTTATAAATTAAGTATATTTATTATGAAACCAACTTGGTTCACTTATAGTTTTATATAATATACTATTCCCTTTTTTATTTTAAATTCTTTTTGGTATTTTCCTCAAAACAGCACTAAAATGTTTTAATTCTAAAGTTTAGTTAATACATTTTTTGGGTTGTAAAATCTGTTAGACATCAATTATCATGATATATTCTATTTTCCCTTATTAATTATCATGTATTATTTAAATCCTTACTTTCATAGACACCTTTATGATATTCCCTTTTATTATATATTATTACAGGATCATGATACATATTTCTTTCCATGGGTAACCCTTATGTTTATGCATGATTGATTATGTATGATTCTTTATGTGGAAATCATATTTGTGAACATGTTAAGATGGATGATGCCAGATAGCACTCTAATTCATTGGGTAAATATGAGTCTCATGATAGGTTATGTGCAATGATCTTGGCGCTTAGCCTTGACTTGTGCAACCATGTGCAATGGTCTTGTCAATTAGCCTTGACTTGTGTTACCAGGAGCAACGGTCTTGGAAGTTAGCCTTGAATTGTTCTACCTTGTGCAATGATATTTTTGGTTAACCTTGAATTTTTATCCTCTATGTGAAATGAGCCTTTAGTCATGCTAAATTCATGTTTTATGTTGCCTTCACATTTCTATAATTCCATGTTTATATGATCCCATGTTTATATATTGTGATTGCATATGTACCAAGATTTTAATATCATCCTGTAACTCCTTTTAACCCATGTTCAAAAGCTTCATTATTTTATTCATTCCATTATAGAGCTTTTAGATCATCCATTTATTCATGTTATCCCTAGGTTATCGTATGTAGATGTATGATCACAATGTATGTTAGGAGCTCAATATGAAGATAAAATAAAAAAAATGTCTTATTTAGTCCAATGTTTTCAATTTTTGTACCTTGTCTTACAAGACACTAGAATTTATGATCCTTATCTTTTATTATGATGTTAAATCATTCATAATATCATGTAATGATATGTGTAAAAGGACAGGGTCACTATATTTGGAATCAAAGGATGGTCTAGTTATTTTTTGAGATTGGGAATATAGCCCATTAGGAATAACCTTATGAATAAGACTAAGAATAAGGAAACAAACCTAAATTTTGGTATGTGTAGAGTAAGGAGTTTAACAAGAAAATACATCCATATTTGGATAAAAATAGATAGAGGTGGCTCTGGCACATATGTAGCTATGAGTAAAACCTGAAAACACCGCTTTGTGCTAGACTCGAATGTAAACTGGTGCATAATAACAGGACTTGCTACACTATTGGTTTGACACTATTAGGGGATATGCTCTGATAAATTCATAATAATGGTATGAAATATTATAAAATAAATAAAAATAGATCCCATAAGAATATATGTTAGGAGATAGACTGTGAATAATATAGACTGAGGCCTAGAAACACATAAGTTAAGGAGATAAGTGTAATTTGTAATTTATTTCATTAAAGTCATTAGTTACCCCCTTATGTTATACTCACCCAAAAATTTTATTTTTATTCGAGGAAATGGATGTTTATAAGATGAATCAGGTTAACAACTGATGCAATAGGAAATGTGATGACTTCCAAAATGAGATCCTCGATCAAATGAGAGCTCAAGAAGGACATATTGTGATTATGCTAAAATAGCTATCAAAAATAACTATTAACAATTGGTACTTGGTTAAATTCCAAAAGGAGTTAAGGAAGAGGAAGATAAAATATCATGAATTCCCATTATAAAAATGTGATAAGGGAAAGGATACCCAATTTCATTCATGCAACAAGTGTGGAAAGAGGCACAAAGGGAAATGTCACAAAGGGTCTGGGTGATGTTTTAAGTGTGGAATGATTGGGTGCAAATTAGCCAATTTCTATGAAAAATGAATAATGTGATGAATGGAAAAAAAGTTCCATCTAATTCATTGCACCTAGTTCGATTTTATAAATGTGTAGAAGTTGGACATTATATAGGACAATGTTCTATTGCAAATGTGGATAAGCATGATGATCATCAACAATCTACATGATCAAGGATGCATGGAAAGTCCTATGCTAAGGTGGATAATGATGAATAAATTACATTTAACCACTAATTCAAAGCAGTGTATGTAAAAATGTACTTCAATTTAGTTATAATTACCATATCTTTTATGTTTTCTAAGAACATTGAGTCCCCACCTAAAATGATATTAAATAATTAGGGAAAACTTTTAAGAGTATTGAATTGAATGTTTAATTTTGTGGGAAATTTATTCTTGAAAATATTATAAGTATCCATTTTTGTAATATAAATATGAATGCAGAATTCATTCAATGTGCTTAAATTAAGTTGAAAATTCATGTGAAAAACACTCCCATACCTGATCTGGAGTTGGAAACTGCAATCTTTGATTTGAAAATCTGGCAGCATTATCTCTATGGGGATAATTGGGAGATATATACTAATCAAAAGATTCAAATATATATATATATATTAACACAAAAAAAACTTAATTTTCCCCAAAAATATGGTTATATATAATTATATATTATTAATTATCAATCCAAAACTATCCTGGTTCAGAAAATAGGGTAGAAGATGCTATATGTGGAAAGGATCCAACATCTATATCAATGATGAGAGTTAAGAAGGATCCAATATTATTTGATTTGTAAAGTATGGAATTGGAATCATTAATGGATGAATATCATAAATACATTTTCAAATGGTTTCCTAGCCATCCCTCGTGGAGATAATAAAGGATGCCTAAAGAAAAGATGTGGAAATTCTAAAAAAGGTGGAAGCTATTAGAAATGGGAAATCCACTAAGTTCAAGATTAACTCAGAAGGAGTTTTATGACTTCGGTCACGAATATGTGTACCATATATTCTAGAGGTAAAAAAGGATCATCTAAAATATTCACATCGATCAACCTTCTCTATTCACCTAGTGGTAAAAAATATGTATCTAGAACTCTAAGAGAACCTCTGGTGGGACAATATGAAGAAGGAGATTGGTGAATCTACATTAAATTGCCTGGTATGTCAACAAGTGAATGATAAAAGAAAAAATCATAAGGAATGAAGCTACCACTATCCATACCAACAAGGTAGTGGTAGAATAGTACCTTGTAATTTTTTTCATTGGTCTTACAAGGACATCCAAGTGAAACAATTTTATATGGGTCATTATGGAGAGTCTTAAAAAGATAGCTCCCTTTAGCAAAATTGGAGAGGGCTTATCATTGGAAGAAATTGTATGTGTATATATCAATGAGGTGGTAAGGCTATATGGAGTACCACTATCTATTGTATAAGATCAAGAACTGAGACTCATCTCAATGTTTTGGAATAGTATCCAACCTACTCTACTCACTGAGCTGAACTTCAGTACGGCCTATCATCCTCAAAATGATGCCTAATATGAGAAAACTATTCAGAAAATGGAAGATATATTGAGAGCATGTTATATGGACTTCAAAGGAGAATGGGACCGAAATCTTCCACTAGTATAATTATCCTTCATTAATAGTTCCCACTCAAGCATCCAAATAGAACCATACGAGGACATTTGTGGGAAAAGGTTCAAAACACTAACATGTTGGGATGATGTCAGTGAGTGTAACATTCTAGGACATAATATTGCTGATGAAATAGTGGTGAAGGTGAAAAACATTCAACATCACATCAATGAAACACAAAGTCAACAACATTATTATGTATACAATCATTGAAAAGGCCTTGTGTTCAATGTTGGAGTCATGGTATATTTCTGCATATCTCCTTGGAAGAAGGTCATGAGAATTTTGAAGAATGGAATGCTAAGTCCCAGGTACATCAACCCCTTTGAGATTCTTGATCATGTTGGAGTTGTGGAATATTGACAAGAACCTCCTCCTAAAATATCTGAAGTACATGATTTCTTCCATTTATCCCTTTTAAGAAAGAGCAAACCATATCCTTCACATGTACTGACTTCATAGGTGATACAGTTAGAGAAGGATCTTTCATATGAGGAGCAGCCAGTGAAGATCTTGGATCCTAGAGATAAAGTTATTCACAACAATACTACTCACCTAGTAAAGGTACTATGGCAGAACCATAATTACAAAAAATTAAACTTGAGAACTAGAGGAAGAAATGAAGGAAAATCACCCACACCTATTTATGGCTTTGAATGTAAAAGGACAATTTGAGGGTGAAATTTCATAAGGGTAGAATAATGTAATGTCCCAACGTTTTATCAATGTAATTCCCTTCATATAATAATTCGTCATTGTATAATCAAATTTGGAAACAAAATTAAATGTCATGATACTAAATAATATGTGACCATTAAATAGAATTTTTCCACTAGTGTCTTGAATTTCAAAAATCTGACATACACAGTTGCCTCGAGGGTAATTTTTGGGATTTAATGAAACAAACTTATTTCTTGGTGAATAGTAACCTACACATATGAATACTCAACTACCATTATGAATATTATTATGAACCTTAAGGATAGTAAATCTTCCCAAAGAATAGTAACCTCATCCATGAATGTAAAAATAAAATTTAGGAATCTTATAGGTGATAATATGACCATAGTAAATGTATTGATATTTTTATAAGTCATAAATAAATAACTACAATTAATTAAATAATTTAAAAAAATGTATTTTCCTAAAAGGTTTTCATAAATTAAAATTTTATGTCTTTTGGTTTTAAGTTAATTTTATAAGACCTTATGTAATCTTCGAAATCATTAAAAATTAAGTTATAATTATAAGTATGTATTTTTTCAAGTAAATTAGTATTTCAAATAAATATTAAATTAATCATATTTAAAAAAGTAATTTTGAAAAATGGATTTCATTTGTTTATTCTACACATCAAAAAATGGTTTGGGTGAATTATTTGGATTTTTCTGAAATACTTGATTTTTTCACAAATAGTGAAATACGGGAATTTGTCATATATAAACATTAAAAATTAAATGCACTATTTCTAGAATCATTTATGAGGTAAGAAACCTTGGTTCAAACTCACATGCACACACTACTATATATTTTCATGGAATCATCACTATTTCTCGTCTTATGTAAAAAAATAAAATAATGATTAAAATATTAAGAAAACCCTCCTCCCCTCCTCTATAAAAACAACCCACAATCTCCTCTTATCTTAACTCCTCTCATTCCTTTTACCTTTACTAAATTCTACTCAAATATATCCCTAATATGATCCCCCCATATCCATCATCCCATATTCTCCTCAAAAGACCAAATCCTCTCTTTTTAAGAGGCTCTAAAATAAAATTAATTCAAGAGGTAAATTCCTCTTTTCATTTTTCGTATATTTTTTCTAGTTCCTTTGTTTTCTTTTCAATCCTTACCACTCCTATTCGAAATGTTATGAAATTTTTATTGAAAAAAATGTATGGTAATTTTGTTTTGTTGATAGAATATGATATTATCGTATCTCCTTTATCCTCATTTTATACTATTAGTAAAAACACCATCCAAGATGTGTTAATTTACCACATTCAAGGATGATGGGTTTTTAATTTATAATTCCAAAATAAATTCTAGTCATTCAATAATTATTATGGTTTCAACAGACTATAATATATAGATTGTGTCTCATATATGGTTCTGGAATCTTTTCGTACAACTGGTTTGGATTTATAAAACAAAATGTCTTCGTTTTGATAAAAAAACATCCAATTAACCCAAAAGTTTATCACTAATGTTTTATATAATGATTCATCTTCACTCCATTTAACCAAATGAAATTTACAACCATGTAACCTTTTGGATTTTCAATAATAAAATTTAAGTACAATTATATACTACCATTCTCATTTTACATGATTATACATTCACGTATATAAGTAAACCGATCATGAAACAAACAGACCCAAACAATGAAATAGAACCTCATAACCCAAAAAAGCCCATGAATAAACATAAAAAGGTTATAATAAATAAATTACATGTAAAATAGGTTATGTAATTATTAATTAATGAACCTAATTTCATTATTTAGTTCATTAATATTAATTGAAGAACACCTTTGGACTTGAGGTATGTTATCCTCTCTTTCTCACTTTTATTCAAGAATCTCCTCTATGTTATGACCTTTTATTTTTATTTCCTAATGATGGGGTATGTATTCTCCCCTCCCCCATAATTCCCTCATGATTTATAAATTATTAGAGATCCCTTTATTTCTCATTAATCCCCCCTAAGTACATTATTTACCATGTCGAGGTTTCGTAAGGGATTCAACCCGAACCTCCTTTATACCTTCAGGTTTCTTTGTCATTATTTTAACCAAAATGACGTTATCTATTTTTTAAGTACATAATTTAAATGTTGTTTGTAAGTACCAAATTCATGTATCAAGACCCTTTCATAATATCTTTTGGTTATATACATTTTTTAAATGGTTCCCATCTCAATACTTCTAGATAAGAAAACCCGTTTTAAAAGAACTTCCCGAATTCCATCCTTATTTCAAGTTCATAATATCATATATTTTAATCCACCATTATTTTTATAAAATCAGTATATTTATTATGAAAACCGTTTTGGTTGACGACTTTTTTTATAAAAAATATCATTACATTTTCTATTTTAAATGCTCTTTGATATTTTCCTCAATACCACTCTAAATATTTTTAATTATAAAGTTTCTTTAATACAATTTTTTAAGTTTTCAATTCTATTTGACATCACTTACCTAAATATAATACGTTTTCTCACATTAATTTCAATGTATGATTTAATTACTTACTTTCATTTTTTATTTTATGATACACCCATTTATTATGTATTATGACATGATTGTGATACCCTTTTCCTTCCATGGGTAACCCTTATGTTTAGATATGATTGATTATGTATGATTATCTATGTAGAAAAAATATTCATGAACATGTTAAGATGGGTGTGCCAAGATAGTGCTTCAATTCATTGTGTAATGTTAAGTCTCATGGGGCATTATGTGCAATGGTCTTGGCAGTTAGCTGTGACTTGTGCTACCATGTGTAACAGTCTTGGCCGTTAGCCTTGACTTATACCACCATGTGAAATAGTCATAGTGGTTAACCATGAATTGTGATCGTCTATGTGCAATGAGCCTTTAATCATGCTAAATTTATGTTTTATATTGCTGCCGCAGTATTATGATTCAATGTTTATTTGATCCCACATTTATATTTTATGATTCCATATGTGCCATGCTTATTATTTCATTAGGTAATGCCTTATAACCCATATGATAATGATTTATTATTACATTAATTCCTTTATTTGGATTTTAACTGGTATATGTGTTAATGTTATCATATGTAGATGTATGAGAAAAATGGAAGTTAAGAGCTCAATATGAAGATTAAATTAAAAAAATTATTTATTTAGTCTCATGTTTTCAGTTTTATATACCTGGTCTTATAGGAAAGTAGACATGAAAATTATTTTCATGTATTATGATGTCT
Source organism: Viscum album (assembly GCA_963277665.1). Taxonomy (NCBI): domain Eukaryota; kingdom Viridiplantae; phylum Streptophyta; class Magnoliopsida; order Santalales; family Viscaceae; genus Viscum; species Viscum album. The sequence continues at coordinate 474,387,367 of OY728157.1, forward strand.
AATCATGTTCAAAATCGTTTAATGGTATGTGTAAAAGGCTAGGGTTGTTATACAGCATTCTCCAAGGAGGAATCCATTGGAGTAACAAACGTCCCATCATCCCATTTCAATCATGAAGTCAACATCACCAATTAATGTGACAGGAGCTGTTTGCTGTGGAAAAGTGGTAATCTAGGGAAAACGAAGCATGCATATCATGTGAGCCCCGTGGAAAGTGTCATAAATAGGATATCCTGAAATATTTAGTTGGTTTATGAAAAAATATCTATATATAACTTCTACATGGTTAACCATGTGGTGTTCATCACTAACATGACCCTTTTACATAGTAGAATTTATTAGTATATTATGACGCTCTAATTTTTATAAATAACAAACTCCCACCATTAACTATTGAGTTTTTTTCTCAATCATATCTTAACATTAATGGTTGAATCCATTGTTTAACATTTACAATCAGACAATTTAAATTTCTATACTTTATAATCACTTAAATTACACTTCATAGTCAACTCTAAATGGTTTTTAGTCAAACATGAATCATATAGTTTGTCCCTAAAATAGATCCAAAAAATATTTTAAGTATCTAAAACCCAATAAAACTATATATTTACCCAAAAAATAAAACAAAATCTATGATTAAGATCAAAATTTACATTTTACTAATGTTTTATAGAATATATATAAAACCTTAATTTTCAAGTGGAATTTTATAAATATATACCATAATTTTTTTTTGAAAATTATATTCAATTGTTCAAAAAACTATTATTATTAGATGGGATATCCACATAATGTATGTATCATTTCAAAGAGGAAATTAAATTCCCAAAAGAAAATAAGGGAACAAACTATATTGAATACTCATTTTATGATTTTTATGACAAATATATTTATTTTAAAATATATGAATATTATGTGAAATATGGATCATTAAGAAGAAACTAGAGAATGTACAGGAGGAATAATAATTTTACAAATCCCCCACTCAAGGATTCATCAAGAAAAATTAAAATACATTATAAATTTTTAATTTTTTAATGTTATGAATATATCTCATATTCGAAAGAAGAACCTAAAAAATAACTATCCACAAATGTGAAATAGTGATTATGGGTCATGAAGAAGTAGGTTGAGATAATATTTTCTGAATTTAGTTTCTTGACATATGTTCAAGACACAATATAAAATCCATTTCCTTTTGGATTTATGAATTCTACGGAACAATGATTTTTTGTTTTGGTGAGAATATTGTTATGAGAATAGAGATTCATATTAGAATTCCAAATTTACAAACCCCTCAATAGTTGAATTTTTTAAATGGTTTGAGGATTGATCAGTTGTTTGGGTTTTTTTGAGAGCATTAGAATGGGTCATGATTTTCAAGAATCCAAAAATTTATAACCTACGACACTTCACAACTTGGAGGGGTTGTTCATGCCATGAATGGGGCTATTTGGGGGGTGGAATCCTCCATCCTAATGATTTCATAGTGTTAATCATGGTTCATTACATTAAGGAGGTTAGATGAGGGTAGGAACCCTCTACTTTAATGGTTCATGGCATGAACCAGGGGTTCACTCCTTGAATGGAGTGCATATGGGCTTTTTAAAATAAAATGGGGGTCAACCCCCCATTGTGGACTTAATAAAGAGATGTATGTGGGACGGATGAATCAGAAGGATCTCTCATCCCTTTAACCCCTTTATGTATAATGGTTCTTGGTGGATTTTTTTAGTGATTTTTTGTTACTCCGTTAGTTTTTTCTTACTTATCATTAATAGTTGTTGATTTGGGAAATTTTGGTATGGTATCAGTGTCACTTCCACTAGAGTACAGTGTAATCGACCAAGATGAATGTGGATTTTTATTAGATTATATAGATGGTGTCCCAAAATTACATATGAATGCCTTTACAATTCATTCTGGTAGAGGTAAATAACTATATGGATTTTTCTAGTTTTTTTTGTAACATGAATTATTTTATTTATTGAATTGAATCCAATTTTGGTGGATTTTTCACGTATTATGTTTGGGGTGTCTTGGGATTGGTTATCACCCTATTTTTCATGTTTTTGGTTATTGGTTGAGGCTTGATGAGATTTTATGTGTTTATTCTTATTTAAATTAATTTGAATTAATTTTTTTATTTAATTTTAATAGATTATAAATAAATAATATGGATGGTTTGGAATGTGTTTGGTCCCTATGATGATAGCTGGTGGCTAGTTGGACGTGGTTTTGATTGAGTGAGAGTTTCATGATGGTTATCATAGGGAATAAATTCATTATTGAAATTGGTTGTCCATCATATATTCCCCTATGTTATTATTCTTATTTTTATGGAATGTGATACGTGTTCTTACCATCGAGGGAGATTTGACCTTTTATTAAAATGAATTCTTTAATTTAAAATGGAATGCCTATGGATTCAAAAAATTTCAATGGTCCATGATGGACCCTTGTTCAATATCTTAATTCCTTAGTTGTTGATGGATAATTCCTTGATTCTCCATGAATTCCATATGAATCTTGGGCCATGAGTGGTGTAATTGAATAGGACATAACAACTATAGAATCCCTATGCGATAGAATCCCCTAGTGACCTCTAGGTAGAGGTGAGGGATGAATAAAGATGGGTGACTAAGGAAGTGTCCATGTGGACCTTGGAGATTCCATTTAACCTTCGAGATTATTATGATAAACATGGGGGGATTCTTCCTCCTCTATTAACCTCTGATTTCTTAGGTGGGTAGAACAATGAAGATTGATGGTTGGTTTGTGTATGAGGAAAAACATGGGTGACTTGGGAATGGGAAGGTATTGAGTCCATATCCCTTATGTGACTACGTTTATAAGGCTGGTGTGGGCATGGAATGGTTATAATGATGTTGCAGGAGGTGATATCCTTTATGTGGTGAGTGTGAACCAAGATAGAGGATTCTGATTTAGGAACCATTAAGGGGTATCCAAACATTGTGAGACCTAGGATAACTTAGTGGGAGAGCCAATTATGTGACAACACATGAGATGGTCTGTATTGGTTAAGGGTAGTGATGATTTTTGGTTTCCCTATATAACATAGATGAACGCTGTGAGAACAAGGTGGTGGTGGTTACTATGACATGAGATTCTTCATGTGGGATGTACTTCCCACCATGATGTATTAAAATACATAGGATTCCTAGGATATTCCCCTAGGATCAAGATATTAAGCCTGATATAGACACATGTTTTAGGTTTCCTTTGAAAAAAATACACGGATCTATCTGACAGGATAAATAGTCCACCTATATATAAATATGATTGTTTTTGATTCCTTGTACAAAGTCCTTAGATCTAAATGATGTGATGTCTGGTAGGAGAGATTCATACCATTGGAATTAGAAAAGGTGATATCTAGTAGGAGTAACATACCCGATGACTCAGATGATGTAATTTCTAGTAGGGGAGAGCCGCACCACTAGGCTCAGATGAGGTGATATCTTGGAGGGGGATCTACAACCCTTAAAATCAAATATATTGATATTAGATAGGGGGAACCAAACCAATCGATTCAAATGAAGTGATATTCGATAGGGAAACCACAAACCTATACACAAATGATGTGATTTATTGAAGGATAAATTAAAACATATAAACTTCGGTACATGAGAATAATTCACTGACCACAGGTTTAGGTTAGGTATAGGCCTAATGTTTCATGATCAAGTGAGATGGGTTATATGAGACTAGAGACTAGGACTTAGTGAGTATTATGGATGAAAATATACCCTCAGTGTGTTTTTATTATCTCATGTATTCTGTATATGTGTAAAAATAGGTACTAAGTCTGTATTGAATACTATAATGATATAGAGTGTTTGTGACTATATGCAACAACATTTACATCTTGATATAACATGTATTTATTTATTTATTCATTTCACTATAGATTATGTTATGTATGGTAATGGATTTATTTTCCTATTATTTTTTAGTCTATTATAGTGGTATTATCTCCCCACAAAACTATCCTAGACACCCACTACTAGTCGGTAGCCTCTAGTTTAGGTGAAGGAACAAACGTAGTCCCATTGGAAACTTAATTGTTTTATGCACCACTCAGAGGTCACAGAATAGGGGAGGACATTAAAAAATGGTATTAGATACTTGTGACTAATATCACATAGTGAATCAAAGTTTAAATTTTTCTTACTATTTGGAAAGATGGTATACATGTGATGTAAAAATGTTCTAGGGATTTTGATAAATCTCTAACTACTATATCACAAGAACCTTTTATTGTGGGAAGTCTATTTTATAAGGGGAATGGGATTTCAATTATTCATTTTCTAATTTAAAATTATATTACATCACCTAGCAGGATGCACATGGAGTTTTGAGATTTTAGATTTTTATGGTTTTTTCTCATAAATAATTTTAAAGAGGCCAATGTTATTATATTATTGTAGTCACATAGAATTCACATGTCATACACCGAAATGTATTTGATTTGGTATCACTAAAAAAATCGTTTACTTATTTAAATTGTTTGAAAAAATTTATATTGTGATTCCCATTATAACTTATTGGTGGAATTATACTCTATTAGTTTGTGGTATATGTTTCTTATTATGACATTCCATGTGTATATATGTGGTAATCCGCTTTGATTAAGACTATGTAGTACCCTGATGTAAAGGCTATAAAGTGACACTAATAGGCCAATACATGAATTTTATTCCTTTTAATAAACCTCTTTCATGTGATTATGATATTTTCTCTAGAAAATAAATAGGTTCAGTTATTTAATTTTTAAATAAAAATATATGTATTTATTTACCATATATCTTGGTGGTGAAATTATACTTTACCAAACAATATTAATATGGTTTTATTAACATGGATCATCTTAGTTGAGTCGTTATTTAGGTACACGATGGTAGATGAGATTTCAATTCTCACTCTAGTTGCCTTTTATATAAATGGTAGATGGGAATCGCTGCCCTAGTAGGCTGATGATTTTTTATTTCATGCCTAGAATTATATGTGAGAAACCAAGATGAATTTTGGCACATGAATTTCTATGTGAAATTTGGGGAAGGATTAGGGTTGTTGCTGCATGAGTTATGACTTATGTGACATGTAACCTATGATTTAGGTGAGATGGTGTACTACTTGAGATATGGAATAAGATATAAGTGTGATAATTTATATGGATTAGATGAGAAGTGATATGTGTGATGATAACCTAAGAGAATGGTTAGCCCATACATTTGAGTTCCTTAATGGTAAGAAGAATGGGAAGGTGTATTGGGTTATGAGAATGGTGAACATGAGGTGTTACTATGTATGTGGTATTAGTGAGGAGGTGCATTAAATTTTTATAATGTATGACATTTATATTTCTTTTGGAATCAAGGTTCGGTTTCAATTAGTATGCCCAATTGAGTGCCATCTCCCGTTGGCTTTGGATGTTCTTTTGGGTGAACAATGGGGGTGTGGGTAGAAGTTTTTTATTTTTAATGGTTCTAGTTAGATAGAGATCATGCGATATATCATTACATAGGTGAGATGCCTGATTTTGAGTAGGTGTATCAAGGTTGTTCCACTTATATGAGATTAATACGTGAGATCAACATGGTCAGTTATTTGATCTTGTGAGCCTATGTTTAACGGTTTGAATGTCATGTGATTATTAGTAAATCTATGCAAGTGGGATATATTAAATCGTAGTCCATGTGGGTTTAAATGATATCAAGATGAAACATTCTTGTTAAAAATGGTGCAATTTGAATTTGAAATATGTGAGAGGTCATTTACGGGATGAGGGATGGAGGCCTTGATGAAATATTTATAATCATAGTTTCTTCGGGTTTTATAAGGGAAATAATATTATCATCTATGGCATAGGGGACATTAGAAATTAATTGGATATGGTGGTATGACCAACAGAAGGCTGATCCTTGACATGTATCACCGAGAATTCATAGTGTCAAAACTAATTGTGGTGGGTGTGGATAAGAAGGAGAGAAAATTGAATGATGATTAGAACATGATGAGATTGTTCTCATATAGTGGTATATATAAATCCTTTTGTGGATATTTCAGCATTGGTTGATTGATTGTGTGGCCCTCATTTGGGATGAATTTCAGTTAATTACATGGATAAAATTCCTAATATGATCGGAATAATTTCCATTTTATTTTTCTCATTGTTTCTTAGTTATAAGTGAGAAAACAACATCTAGTAATTATGTGTGGTAATGGATAGAGTGTGGGACATCAAGGCATGACCCTATTCAGGAAGGGTTGTGGATTCTTCAGACTAGTTTTTAGACTTTAAAGGTGGTGTATGAATTCTGGTGAATAGATAAATCAATATTTATATGGTTCCATTTAAAATACCATATTTTTATTTTCTATGTGGTGTTGGATGAAGTCCACACATTAGAATTTGTTTTGAGATTGATTTTATGCAATCTGAGAGTGATTTGTATTCATGATACATCAGTACTCAGGAGTAGAGCATGACAAAAATTTTGTTCAGCTTGGGATCCCACAATAGAATAAAAATAATATTTATGTTCTATATTTTGTGTGGTTGTTTGGATGGTCATGTGATTCATCTGGAAGTAAGGTGATGATGATATCAGGTCAGTAGCTGTGACTGAGAATTTTTAGAATAGGTTTTTCAGAGGAGGTTTGACTTGTGATCTTCCATGTGAATTTATGTGTTTTGTTGTAATCCACATCAGGTATGTAACATCGGGTATGATATATGTGTTTCTGGTGTCGACTAAAAATTTTCATGGAGAATACATCATATAGAGTTCTTGTGCATAGATTGTTGAGGCTCATATGATTTAATTGATGATTAGATAAAAGTGGTGTTACAGTGTTCTAAATGATGTTTTATTTTATAATTGGGTTTGGTTTTGTGAAATCTATACTAAGAATTTTGTTGGACCATAAAGAATGTTTCTAGGTTGGCAATTTTGATCCTAAGGACCATAATGGCTCACAATTGTGCTTTACAAAATATGTATTATAGAAGGGTGAACCATATGATTGAGTATGAATTTATTGATGAAACCATTGTGTCATAGGATAGGTGGGTGTGGGTAGGAACTATCTTGAGGATTTTTTTTATGATGGATGAGTGATATCTCTATCCCTAATGAACAATTTAGTGTGTATTTGGAGTTTCCTAACAGAATATGGTTCCAAAATCTTATATAGATCATGGAATATTGAATGTGAATTGATGGATGGGATATATAATTATTCATTATTAAAATAAAAATAAGACTTGTTGGGGGATGAGTAGTGTGATGGTCGGGAGGATGATAACCCACAATCCTTTATGAGTTATGAAATTATAGAGGAATTTTCATTTTTTTAGAGAATTGTTTTTGATAAGAAATATTTATATTGGAATTATGTGCATTGGAACATATTAAGAGATGTATTTTGGGTATCGTTTGTGGTACATTTAGTTACTTAAGGTCATGAGAGTTCATTGGAGAAGGATAAGGTGGTCCATGAGTTGAAGTTTTACTATCTACAAAACTTCAATACAAGAAGGGTTTTTAATGTTTTGCGTGGGGTCAGTTGAGGGATGAAATACTATATGGCTAGGTTTCATAGCATGATCTATTATTCGCATTCTGAATGGGGTTTCCAAGTGGATTTTCCATCTTCCTTAAAGGTTTATGGTCTGAATAATGGGTTTATGGTGTGACCCAGGGGTTTATGTCCTGATAGGCATGTGGGTTCATTAAATAAAATGTTTTTATACCCCCAATGACCTAGGACAATATAAGTTTTCATGTGATCTAAATCATATAGCTCTCCCCTTACTTCAGTACCCCTTGGTGAGGGTGGTTCTTGGTGTTTTTTTTGGCAATTTCAGGAAAGTGGCTTCGTTTATTATTAAAACTTATTACTAGCCATTGATTTGGGAACTTTTTTTAGGGTTATAATGTTTATTACACCATATAATAGTTAAATTGACTTATATGTATGGATATTATTCTTGTCTTGTATAGAGGGTGTCCTGAGATGATGTCTTTATGCCTTCACATTTAATTGATATAGAGGCACATAATCATGTAGATTTTATTAGAATTTTCACATAAATTAAATTATTTTTCTGATGAAATTGATTTGGATTATTGGTATTTTTTCATGGATCATGTTTAAGGGTGTTTTGGGAGGGGTCCACTCCATATTTCTCAAGGTTTTGAAAAAAAATTTATTCTAAATGAGGTCATAGGTATTCATTACTTTTTAAATTAATTTGGATTAAATTGTTTAATAAATTCTAAAGTATTAAATTAATTATAAATGGTTATAATTTTAAAATTTAGATGTTTGGGAATGATTTAGGGCCTCCAATTAATGTGTAGCAGTTTGTTGGACTTTGATGTGCTCAGAATAGATTTTCCATGTGGTGATAAAATGGAATTACACTTTTATTGAGGTTGGTGGTCCCTCATACCTTCCCTATGGTATTGGGATTAATTTTTTTGTAATATAACATATGATATCATCACATAGAGTGAATAAAATTTTAATTAAAATGTATTGTTTGATTTAAAATGAAATTCCTATGGTTTAAAAAAAGTGACATGGTCTATAAAAGACCCTTGTGCACTGGCATGATTTCTCCAGCTATAGATGGTTTACGCAAGGATTCTGAATGAATCCCTATGAAACATAGACCCTTGGGGGAGTAATTGTAATAAACATAGAAATTACAGAATCACTAATGATAAGATCCCTTAGTGACCTCCAGATAGATGTGAGGGATGAATCAAGAGGGATGACCAAGGAAGTGTCCATGTTGACCCTTAAGATGACTTAGTGCCTTCAAGATAGTTGATATGGCCTTCAGGAAAGTGTTCCTCAGCCACCATGCTATGATTTTTTAGTAGGGTAGTCCTTTTTAAATATTTATGGATAATTTGGGTGTGAGAAATAACCTAGGGTGACTTGAGAAGGGTGTGGGAATGGGGAAATCTCCATTGTGTGAACATGTCCATTAGGCCAGAAATATTGTGGAGTGACTAAGATGACACTAAGGTGTATGATACTCTCTAATTGAAGAGTGTGACCCAAGATATGAAATTATTATTTATGAAAAAATAATGGGTTTCAGTGTATTGTGATACCTACGGGACCCTAGTAGACACCCCAATCTAAAAACCACCCCTGAGATAGTTCAAGTAGGTTATAGGTAGTGATGATCATGGGTGTCCCCTTAGAACATGGATCTAACATGTCAGCCTGTGGAGTTGTGGAGAGGATATGAACAAAGATGTTTTGGTAATGATGTACTACTCACTAAGATGTACTGAGATATAGGGGATTCCTAAGACATGGTCCTAGGATACAAATATTGAGTATGGTGCTATCACATGATTTTAGATGACTTGGATATGATCATTAGATCTATACAGTAAGATAAATTGTCTAGTTAGATGAAAATATAATAGTTTGGGTTGTCATGGAAATTATTCTTGGATCTGGATAATGTGATATTTTATTGGAGATATACATACCAGTACACTTAGATGATGTGATATTAAATAGGGGAGGCACACCCCTGTACATGAATGATGTGATGCCCGAAAGGGGAGAGCCACACCCTTAGACTCAAATGAGAAGATATCCATAAGGGGTAACCACACCCCAAGACTCAAATGATGTGATGCTTGGATGTTTAAAAACACACCCATAAACTTAGATTATCTGTTTTCCTAGTATGTTATTCCCTAGTCTTGGTGATAAATTTTTGACCTAGCACACCTTGGATATAGATTCATTTTTTGGAAAGGTACTCCCAAGTTCCAAATTATGAAATTCTTAGTAGGTAGTTACCCAACCCTAGATCCAAGTGGTATTTTTTTTGTAGGATATGACTGGAATATTTTAAATTGATATCATACAAGTGTGATTTTGATTAAATTTCTCAGTATATTAAGAATCAGCTGTTGATTTTGATTTTTGTAGGAATAGGTTTGTGACATGTATAGAGACACCCTAGTGCATGCTAAAGAATGTTTGGGTAAAACCCAGGTTTCACATGAGAACCATAGGATCAACAATAATTATTTATTTATTCCTCCACACTATATTAATTTAAATATAATCATGTCACATATATATATACACTAAATTATTGGTTATATATGGGACTATATTGGTGGTTCCCAACTGAGTTGTACTTACACATATCTTCGGTGACCATGATACATGGGTACCTAAGAATACTTTAAATATTGTAGGTTAATGTTAGTTAGATACCCGATTTAACATGATCTAATGTGATAGCTTTCATGATATTGGATACTAGGGCATGTTGAGTCTCAAGGATAATAGTTAACCATTAGTGAGTTTTTATTATTTCATTTATTTAGTATATTTTACATATCGGTTGATGGTCAGTGTAGTATGCTGGCATGATGATGAGTATGTATGACTTTATGATTCGGAATTTACATTTTTATGTAACATGTTTTAAATTATTTCTTTTTCTTATATATTTTTATGTTATATATAATTCTTGGTTTATTTTTTTATTATTTTTTCACTCTAATATGGGTATATAGTCTCCCCACAATACTATCCTGGACCCTCACAACTTGTTTTCAACCTATTCCATATGGGGAGGCACACCTGAGGTCCTACACATATTACGTGAAGGAAAATAAAAAATTATAAATGAAAATCAAATATAAATAATATCATGTTATATGATTGGATAATGATGAATTTATGAAAATCATTGGATCATGGATTGATAGGAGGATGAAAATTTGTTAGTGGTGGAAGGATTATCTCATTGTAAATTATGTTACTCAAGACAAGTAATTTATTTCAATAATAAAAATTTTTTAGTCAAAGGAAAATATAGTATAATTTCTAATTAAGGAAAATAGGTGAATGAAAATCTATACCATGTGAGTGTGGAAGATTACATATAACTTCCCAAAAAATAGGAATAAAATAAATAATGACATAATTATCCTTTTAATATGATGTAACATTTAATGAAAGAGTTGGTTTAGAATGAATCTGCATGAGTTTTTCCAAGTTTTACACAAAATAATTACAACATATATGGAGTTTTCTAAGAAGGAAAGCATATAAATAAGAAAGTGTTGACTATAGAAAAAAAGTCAAAGAGTTTTATTAAGTTGTTTCATATTAATCTATATTGGAATTTCATTCTAAATGGTTTTTATAGAATAATTATTTTTTTTCTATTCATTGACCATTATAAAAAGATGTCATAGAGTTTAGTGATCTACCATAAAACCAAGTTACTGGATTGAATAAAAAGTTATCATAGATTGGTTGAAATCATGTCTAGATTAATAATTCTCAAATTTAAAACCAAAAAAATCATCAAGTATTGGAAAGTAATTAGATTTATAATTTATTTGATTGTGACACAAAACCTAACATGGTGTTTACTACATATCAAGCATTGAGATATCGAAGAGATCATAAATAAATTCACATGTTAATGATTAAATAGATACTATGGAATATAAAATGAATTATGAATATTTTATTTCTCTATAAAGGAAAAAAGATATAGATATTGTTGGAATTATTATCATGTATAATTTACACTAAAACAATGTAATAAACCTAAGATTTCCCCCAATTAATATTTATATCATTCAATTTTATTAGAGTAAATACTTTTCTAAAATAAAAGGGATTGTATAAAATATTATTTAGTGGTAAATAGAAAATAATACATGAGTTAAGGTTAAATGATAGTAAATATTATCATATGAGATTGAACATGATCAACCTCATAGAGATTCAAATGATTCTCATAATTTTTTATCTCAAGTGATAGTATTATATATTTTAGTAATTGAAATATATTATCTAAAACTAGTATGTTATTATGTTATTATTAGAATAAATCCTATTATTTGGTTAGAAACACAACATGAATCACCATAAAACAAATAAAATCAATTTATTTGTGTATAAATTCACAAACTAAACCTGTCAAGTAGTGACAAAATTTATTGCCAAAATTTTTATTTTTTATCACGAAACCATGAATTAGATATTAGTGGTCATATTTGTTTGTTAATATGGATTCGATCAATTATTAAAATACAAGTAAATAAAATTCTTGAGGAAATACTAAAAGGGTTACCATTTCAATATAGTGGATTCCCTCGATTTTCATCCTTTATCTCTTGGAAGAACATGGTAATATATTTTAAAAATTTATTATTTACACTTAAATCTAAAATGTTAAAAACTTTATAAAAATCTACTTCATAGGATTAATTCAGAAAAACGAAATTATCCATTGGTGGTTGTAGGAAATTGAATAATTTTTTTTACCAAATTTTTAAATGATCACATCAAGGAAATATATTAATAACTAAACTTTTCATCCAAATTTTTATATTTTTATAATATAAATTGATGAATTATATGATTAATCTTATTGGTGTGTGGAAGAAAATTTTATCAATTGATATAGTCCATGTAATCAAAATATTTGAGAAAATATTTGAATTAGAGATTGGAAGAATGAATCATGACATGAGTGGGTGCCCAAAAATATATTATGAATGAGAGTTTGACCTACCAGCAATAACCCAAAAAAATAAAATATTAAATGGAAAATAATATAAAATATTGTAGCTAACATAATTATATGAAAATTAAAAGGTTTAAGTTCAGGATTATATCAATATTCCTAAAAGTATGTTCACTATAAATGTAGAACTGAAAATAAGTGGAGGAAAAATAATAAAAACATACCAAGAACTTCTATCTCTCTTTATAGTATATAATCATCTAAAAATAAGGTATGAAGTTAATTTTATTAATAATTAATATATGTTATACCTAAAAAATTAAGTGGTTTTATGGGGTATGTGATCTATGCATGACTAAATTTTCTCATCATTTTTAAGCACCTATAAAAATACCTTATCAATCAAATATTGATTCTTTTTATATTGTATTATTTTATTTATCTTTCAAAGGAATATAGATTCATCATTATTATAGTCTCCTATACTATGTTTTTTTTGTTAAAGTTGGTTCAATTATGATTTTCCAAATAATTTATTTATTATTTTTGTATCAATTTGGAATCTTATGTATAAATTCAAATTATTCATAAGTTCAATAAATTGTAACCACATTACCCATTCATAATAAAATAATAAAATTTTATATATTTTATATATTTTTATGATAAAAATATGAAAATGCTGTCTAATTGTGTCACATAGTAAGATATTTCAATTTTATTCTTAGTTCCCAAGAGATGGTAAAAATCCTATAATATGGTCTAAATACATATAAATGGTAATTTTTTATACATATTAGGAAATTATATATTAAATCCTCATGTAAAAACATCCAATCCTTCACAAAAGTTAATAAATATAGTAAAAAATCTTTTTTTTCTCAAATAATGAATAGAAAGTGTAATAAAAATAGAAAAGGTTTTAATAATAGGATACTAAACGTTATAAAAAATTCAATGCACCAACATATGGTAGAAAATATATATTAAATCTTTGAGTACCTTCAATAGAATTTTAAACCCATGAAATAATTAAAAATTAAATTATAACACAAATTATGATGATAATAGAAAATTTGGATCAAGGAAACATTGTTTTTAGTGTGTTTATTCAAGAATAAAATCCATTAAATGAATAGGTGGATTAGAGTTATCCCTTATAGGGTGATTCATGGAATCCATAATCTTCAAATAGATTTTTCCTTGATCTTAATAAAAAATTTCCACTATTTAAATTTAATATTGTTTTCTAGATTTTAATAAAATGAATAACTAAAATGAGATTATCATATCCATTTGGTAAGATATATTTTATCTCATGATCATAAATGATTATAGGGAAAACAATGTTTTTTACTCACAAAAGGTATTCAAAAATCACCCCAACTAGCTGTGATGTTATTTGGTTGTCATGGTTCACCACAATAGCTATTGGTTGAAGCTTTATAACCATAAAATAAGTATAAACTTAGTAATGTGTCAAATTAATTATAGTATATATCTTATGAATATCACAAGATAAATATTTTCCTTACATTGAAAGGTGTTTTTAATGACCTTAAATCCATTAATTTGGTTATAATTAATAGTTATATCAATTTTGTGATGTTCTAACCAAGGTTTATCCTCTTCCCCCATAATATATACTAGAGGGTGAGAATATTAATTGAAAACAGGGCATGGGAATGAATATTTTTGAATAGATCTAATATATCATTGTCAAATTTTACCATTTTAAATATATCTAGGATCACTTATTCATTTTAATTTTAATTTTTTCCCAATTCAGAAACTGTTTAAGGAAATGTGGGTTAAATTTTTGGATTAGGGGAATCATTATTGAAAAATCACATTAATTTTTAAGACAATTTTCATTGATTCTATATTTTGAGTATTTGGGTAGTTTAGAAAAAGGGTTAATAAATAAATGTTTCCCTGAATAGTTAGTTCATAGGTAGGAATTATGGGAGACAGAAGTTTGGGTTGCTATCTAAATGTATCCACAATTAAATTACCTTTATTCATTGGGTTAATAATAGGTTATGAAGGTAACATAATTGATAATTTTATATTTATCTCCCTAACAGTGGTGATAAATGGTGGATAATGTATTCTATTATAATTATAGGTATTTGGATTCAATTTTATTCACCACATCCTTGAGGTAAGGCTCAAATTTTGGAGGTGGTCTAATTATATTCCTTGGAGGTATGGGAGTATAATTACCATGACTATAGAGCTACTGCGTTTAATTATGTTGACATTAGTTTCATCCTTTTTTATATTTTTTTGGGCTTTCCACCAATGGCTTTGATTCAACGTGTCTCTTGAATAAGGGTGTCCAAAAAAATTAATTATTTAGAAATGTATTCCAATTCTTTTATGGATCTCTGGATTTCATTCAATCCTTATATACATAAAATGAATATATATATATATATATTAATAAAAAATTATTAGAAATATAAAATATGTAATTCTTAAATATAAAAAATTAAATGATATTTTTCTACCTAGTAACAATGTCAAAATTTGATCATGTTTCTTATGTATTAAATTAATTCTTTGTTTAAAGAATCATTTAATGTGAATAATTAACACTAATTTTCATCTCATTGAATCCTTAGATAATTTAACTAGGAAAGAAATTATATTTTAAAAAAGTAAGTGGATTCTAGAAAATAGACGTGGGGTTCGTATCATTCTACAAGTATACACAAGAAAATTTTAAAAGAAATTAAAATTAACCTATGTAATTAAACATGATCATCCAGGGGGATTCCATTGCTGATTATCCTTTATCACCTTAAGTGATATAGGAATATCATTTAGTCCTAAATTTATAACACCTAAAATTAGTATGTTAATAATTTACAATAATGATATATCATACTATTTGGTAGGAAATAGAATGTGATCCATCAAAAGAAACATGGAATAAAATTATTTATATCTAACAACATAAAATATTTTTATCAGATATATAGATGAAGTGATGAATTTGTTATATAAATTTGTATATTTTTATATAATAAAGCCATTAATTATATGGGTAAGGTCATTGCAATGTTAATGTTGAGTCAATCAAGTGATACAATTAACAAAAATAAATTTTTTTTAGAGAAGATTACACATTGAGATTGATGTGTGAATCATCTCCTTAGTGGGTACCCTAATGCATTATCATTTAAATGAGAGAGTTATATACCAGTAAAAAAATTAAAAAGAAAATACTAGATGAGAACACAACACAAAATACTTAACTGAAAATACCATTATGTAATTACATGTTTAAATATTTGGAATAAAACATCCTCCCATAGGGTTTTACAAGGAGTTTAAAACACACTATAAGGAAAAAATAATAACATGAACATACAAAGATATTTTATAACTCAACGAAGTTTTGCATCCATTGAAAATAAAATTTATGGGTGATTTTATTTAAAATTTATAAAAAATTTATCCAATAAGATTAATAGCTTATATGGGGTTAGTGAGATTCCCATTACCAAACATTCCCTTTATATTTAAGCACCAAGAAAACTACATTTTCTTTTAAATATTGATATAATTTTGTTTGTATTTATATTTTTGAGTATCGTTATAATTATTAAAGAATTCAACTATTTAAAGACTCCAATTAAACAAACCATCATATGTTAACCTACCATGTCACCTGATCCAATCCTCTACATGGCGTAAAGAGTGTTCTTGATTGGATTGGGTTGGAGATAAGTGCTGAGGGTATCAGATACAACCCTTTTGATTATTTCCACAATCAAAGTCACATAAAACTCAACCTAGACTCAATTTATAAATATATAATTATGTATCCATAACATGTAAATCCATTCACATAAATAAAAAATTTCAATAGATAATGAAATAAAAAGAGTATAATATAACGAAAAAACTAAACATCTCAGGAAACAAATCACAAGATGAAAAAAAGTTAATGTGATTGATAATAATTATATACACAAAACCCCTAATAAAGATACATATATAGTTAATGATATAATAAAAATCCAAAATCACTACTCAAGGATCCAAAAAACACTTCACATTAGCTAACCCCTCATGACCCTATGTCACTGTAACAAAAAAATATTTTTTAAAAACGAAAACAACATTTAATAGCCTATAAGACACGAAACATCGAGTCTAAATGAAGCATGAAATATTATTATTTAAATATGACCATTATAACCTTGCCATTAGATTGGACGATATAAATACGATTAACTTATTTATGAAATATAATATAATTAATTGCATATGAATCAACAGTAAATGTGATATTTGTATAAAATTACTATTTGACGTAAAAATAATTTTTTCAAAAATCTATTTTTAATAAAGAATTTAAGGTTATATATAAAATGAATTTATACCACTTATAGATTTTTAATTTATTAAAATAGATTCTGTATTTGTAATTATTATATTTTACTTTATTTAATATGGAAAACTTATTTTTTGGTCACAAAGAATAGTAAAAATTCTAAAAATGCATCACTATAGAAAATGCTAAAATCAGGTTATCCTTGGTTAAAAATATTTTATAAGGCCATTAATTTTCGTATTACATATTTTTTTATAACGGTATTCATATCCTTATAACCATAAAATCAATAGTTAGTTTTGTATGGGACATTTTTTCTTTGAAAATAGCCCATATAATATTTGATGTAATGAACAATACAAAATATCACCCTCGATTTAAAATATCTTTCATGTGTTCACGTATGGATAATATGATATTATTAATTAATATTAATGTTCATTTGGTGATTAATGAAATTATTTTTAAATTTTAAATTTATTTAATTTTTTTGAGAAATTATGTAATTACATTAAATACTTAAACCACACGGACACAATATTTCATCCATTAATAGGAAAATAAAATCAATCACTTTGAAAATATTAAATGTAACAAAATTTTAAATTATTATTGTGTTTTATTATTATTTTAGATAAAAAACATTTTATAGAGGTATTGATGGAATATATTCGAATTCATTTTCTATATTTATATTTTCAATGTCAAATTAAATGAATAATTCAAAAAATGATATTAATGTTATTTTATAATAAAATATATTTTATTTAATGGCATAGAATTCCTAAAAATATTTTATTCATCAAAGTGATTGGTATATGTTTAAAAATCTTAAATATGGTTCATTAATTGACCAATTTTCAATTTATAGAAAATATCTTTACCCCTATGGTGTAGAAAACATCATTATCATAGTAATCATAAAAATGGTTTAACATGGGTTGGAAGAAGAATATATGAGGAAAACATTACCCAAACATGTAAAAATTTTATTTTATGGTAAGATTTAGACCCATACTCACCTTATCCTATAATTATATTGGTTTAGATTATTTTTTACATGAAAATTATTTTACATTAATTTAATATATTAAGAAATAACAATAGTTTCCGTCCACTATTTTATAAAAGGGTACCTACCCTCATATTTTATTCATAGATATAAATACTCTTCAATTAGAAAATACCATACCAAATACCTTCCTTATTTACCATAACATTTTCTATATACCTTTTTTGATTATAAAACCCTCTAAGAAACGATTTTGGAGTAAACCTAAAGATGATTTCCAGATAATCGGTATTGTTCTTAAATTAGATTTTTCATTTTATTTTTAATTAATGATACATAAATTATTATTAATCAATGATTATATAATAAAATAAATATATCCCATATAATGATATTTTATTATATCATGTGTATGATGAACTACTACCCCGTGAACTGATGCAATTCATTTCCCAGCACCATCCCTCAAAGATATATATGATTATGGATAAACTATAAATATATATATATATATGATATTGATGAAATATTTATCATTACTTAAAATTAATATATCATATATATTTTTAGACATCCATTTAATAAAATATGATAATATTGTTTATGTGGATGTGTGGAATTTTCTATTATACCATTACATTGATGGTATATATAAGTTTATTTTAAGGAATAATATTTTATTTATAATATAATTATAATTATTTATTAATAAAATAACACTTTCCTTCATTAAATCATGACCGTTGAAAAAATGGAAATGTTACTCAAGCGTACGTATAACCTACTGTCTCCATGATTATAACACAGTTCATTTTTCATAAAAATATTTCATGTTTGGTATTAAAAGAATAATTAATGTATAAAAATGATAATAATTTAATTATTATTTATATGTAAATGATAAAATAATTACACTTGTGACCATAGTTAACCTGCTGAAGTCATTTTGGACGTATGAGCCTTATATCACCAAAATGTATGATGTCAAATGAAATGATTAAGTAATTTAATATATCATGACAATTATTAAAATATAAGGGGATAATAAAATTGAAAAATTTTATTAAGAAACTAAAATATTAACTTCTTTTTTTTTATTTAGGAATTTAAAGAATATATTGGGTGAGTACAACTCAATATAAGATGTTTTCTTTTAATGTTTCCCTTCGAACTGTTTTCTTCCATGTCCATATTCTTTTAAGTTATCAAGGAAATTATTATTTATGATTAAATATATTTTATAGGTTTTTTGATATATTTTACTATATTTATTAATTGTTTAAATGTAAATATTTTTAAGGTTTTAGAAAAGGGGAACATTACTTTAAATTCCCTGTTTAAAATGACTTAAATATTTATTTTCTAAATCATTCTTCGTAAAGTTTATATTCGTAAAATTATTTTATGGATGTATTTATATGGAAAAAAGTTAATTATAAAGTTCATTTTTTTTATCTTTTTTACTTATTTCAATGGATGTGAAAAGGAACAGTATTTTGTATTTTATTTAGAACATTTTGACATTATTTATGAAAGGAAAAAAAATGTTTTATCTTATACAACATCAATAGATTTTCCCACTACTACAACACTTATTTGATATTTTTCATTCTTTATGAGGTTATTTTTTTGTCAAATTAAAACTAATATTTTCCTTTATTATAAGTATTTTCAATAAGGTCTAAAATAGAATTCATATATTAAAATCTAGAAATTTTTTGCATATGTGTTAAAGGGATATCTCTAAAACACCTTTTTTTGAGTTTTGACCATTCTATCCCTAATTCAGTTTCTCTATCTCCCTATAAAGTTATATAATGCTTATCAATTATATATATATATATATATATATATATATATATGTCTCTCAAATATGCACCTATAATATTTTTCTTTCCATTGATGGGGTAGTTTATTCCTTATGTTTATTTCTCAAATGAAATAATTATAAAATTTTCTATGATTATGATTTTAGGAAAGATTATGGTAACATCCCACCACTTATCATTGGCTTGAGCCGAGGTGGAATCGCTACGTGGCCATACACAACATCCAAAAGGTTCCAAAGGCTGGTAATAAATATTTAGGTAATCATTAATAGATTGGTGACTATTTTTAAATAATAAGACAAAACAACTCAATGAAACATGCCATAGAAAAACATGGCTACAATATGCATGATAACAATGTAAAACAACTCATATTAATACTATTGAATTAAAAATAAATTTTCAAAATATTACCACATCAAAATATTACAAAAAAAAATTACACAGTGGAAGAAAAAACTTAAAAAAATTGAATGAATGAAAAACATGACTCCAAATCTTCCAGCATGCTCCATGTTAAAAAAATATCCCACACATCCTGAAAAATCACTTAAAAATTGTGATACTTTATCTTTTTAAATTTCATGATGAAATTGGATACATTCCTAGGGGCCTTCGGGCTATGTAATGAGTCTCCCTCTACCCAGTTAAAAGAGGTCTTTGCTTTGATTTAATAATAAAATGAGGCTTCAGCCCCAACCTTTTAAAAAAACTGTTTTTCCAAACTAAAACAGTTTTCCACGGAAAGAAAACAATCAATTATTTAAACCATTTCACATTCCTTTTTAGCATACTCATTCCATGATTCACATACACACACCCACACACGCATTCTTCTCAGATAGTTCCATACTCATGAGAAGTTTCTTGTTCGTCCACTAAGTCACCACAAAGTGTCCAATATCCTAATGCCCTAATGATACACTCCCCTTATCTAGGGCCATGTTCTTTTATAACATACTGATATATGCCCATTATTCTGGGTGATGTCAAAATCAGGAACTCAAACAACCATGTATTCCAAAACCATTTCTAGTCAACCATTCAAATCCATTTTAATAAAACCATTATTTTATTTAAAACCAATCAAACAAAACATTTCAATTCATTTTAAAAACCCATCATTTTATTTAAAATATCTCAATTAAAACATTAACAAAAAATATATAAAATACATATTTTAAAATGAACACATTAAAATCCTGAAAACAAAGAACTTTGCACAACCACTTTCCACTATTCCAAAATTTCACAAAATATCCACAAACCATCACTAGATATGGATTCTACCATGATTTTCATAATAATTTCACAATCAATTTGAATCAAAATAATAAATTTGAAACTAATATTTCATGTTCTAATAATAGTTTTCATGTGTGAAGCCACATACCTTACGATTATTTTTAAAATTAATAACAATATGAAAATGACCAAAAAACAAAGTTGAACATCCAAAAACAACATTAGATCTCTTAGCCTATCATAAAAAAGGCCAAATCTAACCATTATTAGTATCAATAACATTATTTATATCTTAATTAGATAAGATATAAGAACCTTATAGAGGATATAAATTAGATATATGATAAATGAATAAATACTACCACAAAAGGAGACTTACCAAGGGAATTGAGTTGCAACACACCATGAAGCACTTTCAGATCACTTCTAATTCGATTTTGAAAGGTTCCAAAACGTTCAGGAAGGAGAAATATTGATTTAGGGTTGATTTGGAATAAAAATTAGGGGTTTAAAATTCATCCTGACAATGATCCACTTTTTAGTATATTGTTTTTAAAAAATTCATGGTTAGTCTCAGAGTTAAAAAAAACTATGCGCTAATCGTGTGCCAGGATCTGCCTCAAAGAGTACCTCCCATGGTTGGAAAAAATAATTAGAAAAAACATCCAGTAAACATGAGAAATGAAACTATCCCACTTTTTATAGTTTCTCCTTATTGGCTACATGGTTTCAGAAATCTGTGTGCCTTCCCCTTAGCCCCTTGCCTCAATGTTGACAGTTTCATATATGAGTTTCATGATTTCCACAAACCATGCACAAATGGTTAACTTTTATAAATTCCTCAAAAAAATCCAAAAGTCTTCCAAATTCTCCTGAACTTCACCCAAGAACTTTTCATACTTAGAAAAGCAAAATGAAAGGGTTGCTTAATTGAAATTGGGAGGGTGGTATGTTCTCCCCACCTCGGTATTTTAATCCCTGGAAATTAGGAAATGATCATTGACCTAAAAGAGTATTTTCCTTTTCACTTTCCTTTCCATATCACATCCCCAAGTATCTTTTATAACTAGACCATGTTTCCACAAGACCTACCATATACAAATGATTTCCACACAATACATTCTCTTGCCTATCCAAAATCTGCATTGGAATATGCACCGACAAAGCATCAGACTCTAGTTCGACATGATCCCATCTAAACACAGGGTCAAGATTAGGTTGTTACTTTTTCTACTAAAAAACATGAAAAAAATTATACACCATACAAAAACATGGTAGAAATGACCAGTGATATTTACCTCACCAAAACATTCAAAAATTTCAAAAGGACATATGTATTGAGGAGATAACACCACATGCTTCCCAAAATAATGCTGCCTAAGCCTCGAAGAGATCCTGAATAACACAATATTACTCACCTCAAATTAAATAATTTATCTACAATGATCGAAATATAAATTATAATTACTCTGATCCATCTCCATCCTCTTCCAGATCAACAAAATATTCTTTATTGTCTCTTGCACATGGATTGGTCCATCTAGTGAAGTCTTGTATATTTATAACCAATAATGTAGATAATGACAAGGATTTCAATATAATAATTTAAAATTTTCCATATGTATCTAGGGTTGATATCTTTTTTTATATGATAACTCCGCTAATAATACACATTCATACCACAAGCCACCAAAATCCATTACAGAAGATGATATCATGTCTTCCAATGTTTGTATCGTTTGTTCAGATTTTCCATCTGCCTGAGGATGATATTCTATACTCATCTTTAATATAGTTACAAAAGTTTTCTATAAGTATTTTCTTAATCAATACATAGCCCTCGTATTTCTATCTTGGAGTATCAAAACCTATACACCATTCCTCTTTAGCAGTTATCATATAACGATTTCCGAGAAGTCCTTCACCATATGAGATTCCTGAAAATGGATGAAATGAGATAGCGTTTTAAGATAATACAATATAAACCATATGAAATACTTATTCCAAACCATCCTAGGGAGTCCTTTTATAAAATAAATATCTATCTACTCCCATTTCATAAATATAAATAGGTAAAGGATGCAATATACTTGTTGGTTGCTGATGTTCTGCCTTAACCTATTGAAAAGTTAAGCATCACGAAACTAACTCAGCCACCTTCCTTTTAATACCGACCCCCAAAAATTGTGATTTAATGTCTATATACATCATCTATATTATATGGTGAACAACCTATACTAAATGGTGGTAACCATGAAGAATTTGTTCCTAAAAATCCATAGGTACCACCATCCGATTTTGAAACCAAAAAATTGAACTCACATAAATTCCCCATTCCATAATGGTCTCCCTTCTATTAAGTTATGTCATCATTGAAACACATTCATAATTGGAAATCGACTTCTCTTTAACCATCTCTATCAAATATAGAATGAACAAATAGGAATGGAAACTACAACTTCACATTGATCTTCACATTCCATGGGCATGTCCTCTGTCACCAACATCAACTACCATTGGTCTAAATGTTCTTTTTTCCAATAAGTCATAAGGATTTATTCATAATGTACCTAACAATGTATTTTGTTTAACTGGTTTGTAAATCATATCAAAGTAAAAAATCTAGAGATACTCAACCATCTTATTTTTCTTAGGTTAAAATACCATTTTGATAAAAATATGTTTAACGCTCTAATGATCCATAAATGATGTGAATTGTTTACCAAAATTGCAATGATGCCACGTCCTTAAAGCATGGAATATGATATCTTACATCAAATCATGTATTGGGTAGTTATTATCATTAATTATTAACTACCTATATCCATAATCAATAACATGGTCTCTTTGCATTAGAACACATATCAACCCAAATCTTGAAGCATCAAAATTCATCACATAACCATTCCCTAATTCTATAGATATCAATATTGGTGCTGATGTAATGTTAAATTTAATCTCATGAAAATAATTTTGATATTCCTCATTCCATTATAATGGATTTTTTTCAAAGCTGTCATAGGGGAAGATAATTATGAGAAATCATGAAAAAATTTCGATAATAACCAGTTAGACCATGGAAACTATGTACCTCAAACACATTCTTTGGTGGTTTCCAAGAGATAACAACCTATATCTTTTTATGATCTATAGAAAAAACTTTTTAAAAAATTAAATTACTAAATAAATGTACCTCCTATATAGAAAAAATCATAATTTGATAGTTTTTGATACAGATGATGATCTTGTAAGATTCCCAAAATTGTCGTCAAGTGTTGTTCTTGCTCAGCTATTGTCCTTGAATACACCAATATGTCATCCAAAAAACCACCAAAAAAGAATCTAGATATATTTGAAATATCAAATTCATCAATTCCATAAATACCACTAGTTCATTTGTAGGAATGAAAGGCATTACAACATATTCATAATAGATATATCTACTATTTAAATGTATCTTTGGTATATCGTATTTATTAACTCAAAATTGGTGATATCCTGATCTCATGTCAATCTTAGAGAACCATTGGGTTCCCCTCAATTGATCAAACAAATCATCAATGTGTGGATGATGATAGTGATTATTTATTTTAATGTTGAAATGATTAAGATAATCCACACAAAAAAGAATAGTTTCATCCTCATTCTTGACAAAATGGATGGGTTCTTCCCATTGATACAATCTATGATGAATGAAACTTTTTTCTTCTATGTCTTCCAACTACAATTTTAGTTCCCTTAAATATAATTATTTAATCTCATAAGGTGGAATGGAAATATGACTAAATCTCAAAAGTAGATAAATAATAAACTCCACATCCCTCAATGTGGAAACCCTGATAATGTGGTGGGAAAACATATGGATAAGAATAAAATACTATTGGAAAACAACTATTATTGATCTCTTCCATAGATTCCAAAGTTAACACTTCCCACTTGTATGATATCATTCCAACTACTAGTTCCAAAAACACCATTTCACCCACCTTTACATTATGGTCCCCTCTTAAGTAATGCTCGATGCCATCATCAATCATAAAACTAACCCATATTTTACAATATTTGACATGATTATTGAACATTTTCAACAAATCCAAACCCAAGATTATATCTTATACATCAATCTTAATCACTCAGAATTCCAATATCTTCTCAGCTCCATCAACAATAGATGAACATGCTCTACACATAATGGCTTGAAAATATCTTTGACTAATATTAGTTTGTAGTTTCTAAATAGAAGACACCATCTCGACATTTAAAATTAGAAAATCAACTTCACGAGGTGAAATAAGTAAAAAGGATTCAATTATATGAAAAAAAAATCATTCATAAGAGTATAATTCAAAAGATACATACCCCACACTGTTGATGGTACATACTGCTCATCCACAATAAATTTCTGAGATCCATATAATTTCATGGTAGTGAAATGTTGTTCCTTATTGAAATATTGAGATTTCCATTGATAAGGATTCCTAGTATTATTGGAATCACCATGGTTAGATTTATTCTACTGATGAAAGGTATTCTACTGCCCTTTCCGCATCGAAAAATACGATGTCTGTGGGACATGAGAAGTGTCCCAAACACCCAAATGTAGATCAATACAACAATAGTGTTATAGATTCCCCATTTGGTTGAAATTGTGGCATGATCTAGGTGGTGTCATACACTCTTGCTTAATGTTTTCAAACAAATCACATCGAAAACATCCATCTTTTCTATTGGGTATTGGATGAATATTTACACATCCAACCATCTAATTGTGAGTCATCCACATACCTTGGATACTTGTTTCCCTCTTCCACTTGCTCCTACCATTTAATTTCCAACTGTTTCTTATAGGTATCATCATCCTCCCTCCACCTGTAGCTCCTAGGATGTCCCTTTCATCCACTGAATCTCTATTAAATTTATCCATATAATCCATTATACAAATCAAAAAAATCTTCATGATAATATCATACCTCAGTTTATATTAAAAAATTAATTCATTCAAGGATGCACTAGAAACAAAATTGGGTGCAATGAAAACTAAATTCATGAATTTATCCACATAATATGTCACTATGAGGCTCTCCTATTTCAAATTGTGGAATTCTATCATTCATGAAATCTTGAACATATGATGATTGAATTTTTTTAAACAATCATTTAAAATTCTCTCATGTTAGGGCTTGGTCCAAATTAGGCTTATCTGCTAAATAATGCCATTGGAAAGAAAGATCCCCCAGCACATACATTTCCATATAAAATTTTAGATCTGCTAGTGTGCCAAGGAAACTAAATATATTATTTCTCTTATTCAGCAATAGATCTACCTTCTCTAATTCTAAATCATCCCAAAATATGAGTGGATTATGCTTTTGGAATTGGGTGGAATGGTCCACTTTCCTTGGTTAATATCACATGTTCCCTCTATCCACAGTTTTATTATCTTGGTTTATACCATGAACCAGTTTTTGGTCCACCTATAGATAAGGGGAAATAATATTCTCAGTGGCTTTCTCTAGTTGGTTTATTCTACACCTACAGGTTTCCGTTTTCAATATAGACAACGAAGTCCATAAGTCTCACTCTATAGAAACTAAAGGATTGAAAATTTTAAATTCTATCACATCACACATATTATAACATTTATTTTCAAAAATCAATATTTCAATGTTCAATGATTTTTAAAAATTACACAAATCATTTGAAAACCAAACCATTTTTAAAATAACCATTTCATGCCTTTTCAAAATATCTCATTTGAATACAACATTAACAATTTAGAAAAATCAACACTTTTATACCACATCATAAATCAATTCCCAAAATGAAATAAGCACTTCTAGTGGGAAGTCATTTCTAATATGCATGTAATGCTTGTCTCATTGGAGAAACCCATGAAAATGAGATTCAAACTCCTATAAGTTTCCCCAAAGCGAATATGTACCCAACTCCCTGGTAATAGGAAATTAACCTTAAAATGGATATATATGTGTTTCTATGCTCTATATTTCAATTCTCAAAATTCCAACTCCTTTCTACCAACCCGACATAAGGAATATACCAGAATGAATTTCAACTCCTAGAATAAAAGAAGATAACTAAGTCAGAGACCGACCAAGATTAATACCATTTGTAGATCATGGACCGAACAAGATGATACCACTTATAACATACCACCCCTCCTCATTGGCTTGAGATGATGCAAAATTTATACTTACCCTTACGTGATATCCCCATAGGTGAAAAAGGATGGTAAATAATGTCAATGTCTTCATTAATATATGGGGGATGTTTTCCACTTATATGATAAAATGAGTCAACCAAACATTCCATTAGAAAATACTACTACTTGATGTATGATAATAATGTAAAAAATGCGTAGTAATAATATTGATATAAAAATAAATCTACAAAAGTGTACCATAGTAGTAGACAATAGAACATAAAAGTACACATCGGAAGACAAAACTAACCCAGAAATCCAAAAACTCCAAAAAAAGACTCCACATCTCCCAACATGATCCATTCTATAAAATATAGCCCATGCATCATGATTCACCACTAAAGATGTTTAATACTCTACCTTTCCCATTTTCATGATGAAAAAATCAGTAGAAAGCACTAAATTTCCAAATTAGGGGTGAGTAATGAAACTTTGCAAGCTTTCCCAAAATTAATTCCCTACTCACGCCACTAGGATAGAAAAAGTTATTACATTTATAAAAAAGTGTATAAAACAATTCAAAACAACTTATTAAAAAACCAAAACTATTTAAAAGAAAATAGTTTTCCAAACCAAACCTATTTTCCCTGGAAAGAAAAACAAGTTCATTAAACCATTTCACATTTATTTTAGGAATAGCCATTCCATGATTCACACACCCACCTACACATGGATTCTTATATGGTAGTTCCACACTCATGTGTAGTTTCTTGTCCTTCCACCAAGTCATTACAAAGTGTCCAATCTTCTAGCGCCCCAATAACACATGCCCCCTATCAAGGGTCACATAACATTATACACTAACAATACACACCCCTTTTTCAGGGTAATTTAATAAGAATGAACTAACAAAACCATGTATTCCAAACCATTTCAAATCAACCATTTCAAGCAATTTCAATAAAACAATTATTTTATTGAAGAAATTTAAAACAGATCATTTCAATTAATTTCAATATAACCATCCTTTTATTGAAAATATTACTTCTAAGAAATTTAATAAAAATATATAAAATCCATACTTTTAAATCAATACTTTAAAATCAAGAAAACAAAGCACTTTTTACAACTAGTTTCCACAATTCAACAATTTCACCAAAAATCCACAAACCATCACTAAAAAGGGATACTACTATGATTTTCACAAAAATTTCAAAATAAATTCCAATCAAACTAATATATTTGAAACCAATCATTAATGTTCTCAGAAGTGGAGTTGAGAGTGAATCCACCTACTGTGGTTATTTTGGTGGAAATGAAGAACACCATGATAATGCCCACAAAACTAGGATGAATCATCAATAATCTACCTTGGATATCATCTAATAACATAAAAAAAGGAAAAATATAACCATGATTGGAATAAAAACATTATATCTATCAATAATATACATGATCTAAGAAAATAATAGAGGGATGAAAGTATATCTTTGAAAAACTAAGAAACACTACAAAAAAAGGAGAAATACCATGTGATTCAAGATTCAACACACAAAGAAATGCCTCTGGGTCACATCTAATTTGATGGGAAAATGTTCCATAGCCTTCCGGGGGGAGAAATCTATAATTATGGTCAATTTGGAGAAAAAAAGAGGGGTTTAATGTTAATCCCAACCCAAATATACTTTTTTAGGATCTAGTTTTTAAATTTTGTGTGGTTCATCGCTTGGTAAGTAAAAACATGGCACTAACCATGCAACAAGATCAACCTCAAGGAATACCCAGTATGGTTGGGCCACATAGTAAGAAAAATTATTTTTCATCCATGAAAAAAGGAACTATCCCACTTTTCATAGTTCCTCCTTGGTGGCCACTTGTTTTGGACAAACCATACACCAAACCACGTACCATCCCCTTAGCCCCTAACACACTATTCATGGTTTCCTGTAGGAGTTTCATAGTTTCCAAAAATCTCGAATGACCCAATAATATTTAGAAAATCCCAAAATCATTTCAAAAGTCTTCAAAACCCTCCCAAACTTCACCCAAACACTTTACATACATAATATTATAAAGAAAATGTAACTTACTGGAAATCGAGGGAGATAAAATTTTACAACCCATATTATTTTCAAGGGAAATTTATTATTTTCATTGCTTCTGATTGATTTATTTTTTAGCACACATATTTATGAACATGTTATGATGGGTTAACCCAGATAATATTATGATGGATTGGGTAAGGATTTTGTCTCATGATACATTATGTATGGTATTAAGTAGTAAACCTCATCCACAATGGCACTCAATCCACCATGTGATGTTTTCTTGGCAGTTACCCTTGACGTATGCTTATGTCATGTTTTATGTTACTAAAATATTTCATTTGTTTCCATTATATTAAGATACAAAATTCTTTATGTTGTGTCCCCACATATCTAGTAATGAGTTTATATTGAATAGAATGTATATTAAACTTCGTAAAATTGAAATGTATACTTTTTATTGAAAAGGTTTTCATAATTTTCTCATGATTGAAAATGATCCTTTATGAGTTTCTATTCATTTATGATTTTTTATGATATTTTTTATGAAAATATTTTGGATGAAATTTTTATTTCTTAGGTAATGAAAAGTTTATTTTGATACTAAATATTAATTTTGGAAAATGACATACTTGTGAAAGTTCTCATGAACTAACAAGTTTATTTTATTTTATATTTCCCATGCTGAAAATTTTGTTCTCAAAACATGTTTTCAAATGGTTTTTAATTTATTTAAGGATGAATAGGTAAACAAATGAGGTCAATATGAAAAATTTTAAGATATTTACTTAAAATAAATCTTTTTATATCATAAATGTTTTGTTTTATGGGAAGAATAATTACTATGTGAAAGTGTGCACTTTGTGATGTAATGTGTATTTATATAGAGGTGATGGAATAGTTATCAAAAACTATAAACCTAAAATATATTTTGGGATGTAAAAAATTGAATTATTTACCTCAAATTTATGATTATGTAATTTCAAAGGCTAGGTCCTTATAGTAGGTATCCGAAAAAAAGGTGTAGATAAATTTGTTGAGTTGTATGCTTTCATGTGTAGTTAGCTTAACAGTTTTGGATAACATCATTGGTTTATGAGTTTATGTTTGATAATATGTTAAAATTCTTGGATAGATGTTTTGAGGTTTTAAGTGATGGTATTTTAATACGAGTATTGATATTTCGGGGGATATTTTATTGGTTCAAGGCATATGTTACCCTCATGTTAAACATGAAGTATTATTTGAGTAATAATGTTCTTTTCCAAAGATTAATGGTATTGATAAAATTTATGGTTTATATTAAATTTTATGATTAATGTTATTTTATGGGAATTTTATAATAATTATATTAATATAGTCTTAGAAAAATGAAAACATATCACATCCAGTTAGTCTATGGGGCTTAAAACCATAACTGAAGGGTGAAAAGGGTAAAATGATTACCAATTTACAATGTGATATATTGGTTTGTATGGAAGTTTTATTAAATATTGTGATAGATAAATATTATGTTTATTTTTTTAATATATTTTTTACGACAATGATAACCGTGGGATTGATAGTGATTAGGTGATTAGGTGATTAATTTTATTTTAGAAGATTTTTTCTATTTTGGGGACCGTATATGATTAATGTAAATAGAACAATATGCGATTGTATTTAAGGAAAAATTTTTGAATTATATTTTGAATGAATATATGATATTAATGTTTCTTTTTGGTAATTCAGGTTATTTGTGGAAATAGGTAGCATATCATGTAGATTATATGACCAGGGATTATAATTTTTTTTTCACGATACATTAAGAGTGATTAATGTTATTTGGAAATAAATATTAAATTTACATTGGAATAATATATGATATAGTCATTTTAATCTTTGAGTTTCAATATTAGTCTAAAATATATTGAAAAATTTTAAGGTTAGATTTTTATCTACCAATCTAATTTGATCTTGGAGATAATCCTTGGTGGTTAATTATGTATTTCTTCATATGATTGTTTATTCATTTTTATAATTATCTCCTGCTTGACATTTTGGTATTGGTTAATGTCTAAGGGTAGGGGGGAAATCATATTATCCATTTTTGGATTATGTGGTCTGTTGGAAGATGGTTTTTGTGATTCAAGAATAAATAAATTCAACTTTATTACTCATTGGTTGGAGAAAAATATTAGAATTTAGGGAAAATTTATTAAAGGTAAAAAATATAATTTTCAAGTATGTATATTTATTTATGTTATTCATCTATGTGGTAAAATAATTCCTCAAACTCAAACAAATTAATCTTGAAAAAATAAAATTACCTTCATTTCTGATGACCCAATATTGTTTTTCATACCTTAATGGCCTATGATTTTTTGCTTGTTAGTATTTTTTGATCATTTAATTTCTTATTATTAATGATCAGTACCACTCTCTATAATTATTTGGATATTTTATTTTTTTATCAATGTCTATATTTTCACTTCCCACTAATGATATCATATTTGAAAATTTCATTATGTGATAAACTTCATATTTATTTTTCTCTCTATTCATGTGGAAATTTTATTAATCCCCTCTATGACGTGGGATTTTGACAAAACTATTTTTATATGTAAAACCCATACTATTCCTGAGTTCAAATTTTGGGGACAAAATTTATTAAATGGTGGATTAATGTAACACCACTATATTTTAAAAAATTAAACTATTTTTGATAGCGTATAAGACATGGAACACCATGGGAAAATAAATAATAGAATATTATTATTTAAATATGACCATAATAACATAGACATTGGATTAGAAGGTATGAATAAGGTTAACTTATTTATGAAATATATATAAATTTCCTACTCAATATAATTTTTTTATATACTTATCAAATAATCATTCCATTTTTAGTAAAGTCATTTTATTCTTCAAAAAATACGTTTTCTTACAAAATGAATTTTATTTCTTTTCATGAGAAAATATTGTAATTAATTTTTCTTAACTTTTAGAAATTTTATTTGATAAGAAGGTTATATATTTTAAATAATAATATCAAAATAATCTTATGGTGGAATTTTAATATTTTTCAAAAAATATTGATTTTTTATTGAATAGTGAAAAATATATATTTTTGTAAAGCTATCATTTCTTTTCATTGAAAAATAACTATAATTTTTTAATTTTATCCTGAATTAATGTAATTGTCTTTTAGTTAAAAATAATATATTTAATTACATATTAATTAACATTAAATGTTATATTGGAATAAAAAATCATTTAGACTTAAAAGGGAATGTTTTTTATAAAACAGTTTTCATCACACTTCTCCAGATATTTATAAAATATATTTATTCTAATTATAGATATTATATTTATTAAAATTTATTCAATATTTATAATCATCATAATTAATATTATTTGATAATAACAAATTCATTTCTTGTCATAATGAATATTAAAATAGTAAAAACTCATCGCCCTAGTAAAAGGGTAAATTGGGTTAAGCTTGTATAAAACTATGTGACATGTACAAAAATTTCTTTTATAAATATTATTGGATGAATTTATTTATACCATTATAGCATTATTCTAAATATTTATTTTTTTATGAAAAACATGTCCACGAAAGTGACCTATATAATATTCTATGTGAACAAAAAGCCAATATGTCACTCTATTGATTTAAATTATATCAAATGTGTTCACATTGGGAAAAAATAAAGTTGTGAATAAATATTAATTTTTTTATTATAATAATGTAAATAGTTACATAATGGTCATTTATTTAATTTTTTTATTAATTATATACTTTTTTTCAATACTTACGCAATGTAGACATAATATTTCCACTATTAATTGAAAAATAAAATAAATGACTGTATAAATATTAGAAGTAATATAATTTTAAATAATTATATTGTTCTATTAAATTATTACGTAAATATAACATGTAAAATATTTTTTACTATAATATATTCTAATTCTTTTTCATTCATGTTTTTTACAAATTCAAATTAAATAAATAGTTCCAAAAATTGTATTAATTATACTTTATAATAAATAATATTTTAATAAATGATTTAATATTAATAAAAACATTTTATTTAGACAAGTTATTTTTAAATGTTTAGAAATATCAAATTTGATCTAGTCTATGAATAATTATCCTTTTATAGTAAATATATTGACCCCTAAAGAGTAAAAAACTTCATTATCACGGTAATTGTCAAAAGGGTTAACACGAGAGAAAACCGAAATATAAGTATAGAAACATCACAAAAAATTGTTCAAATTTTACTGGATAAGAGGATATAGATATGTAATCATCTTGTATATGAATTATAATAGTTTTATATTTTACATGAAAATTTATTTATGTTAATTTAGTAATTTAAAAAATTCCAATAGTTTCCCTCATCTCAATTATAAAGGATCACCTAATATCATTTTTTTATTAACATATAATAATCATCTTGGTTCAGATAAGGCCTAAAAAACAACTTCATTACTTTCCAAACCCTATCTTATAGGATAGTTTTGATTATAAAACACTCTTATTAAAGATTTTGGTGTAATCCAAAAGAGGTTGTCTAAAGAAGAGGTATCATTCATAACCGAGTGTTTTAATTTTATTTATTCTTATACATACTTAAAATAATATTAAAACATGATGTCACGCTGAAATAATTTTATAACATATAACAAGATTTTATTATATTTATAGAACAACATATATCCATCTAATGTTCCATTAAATTGGATAAATACATTTTTTGTGTGTTCGAAGGACTACCACCTTTGAAACCGATGTAATTCATTTTCCATAAACACCTTTCAAATATATTTATGATGATGGATTTAATATATATATATATATATATTATATTAATAAAAAATTTAATGTTATTTAAAATTAATATGTCTTACATTTTTTACCTTTCCATTCATTGAAAGATGATAACATCATTATTGCGTATCTATGGATTAACCCCCCCCCCCCAACAAAGAGATGAAATTAGTTTTTCATTACCAAAATAACTCTATAGTATATATAAATGTATTTAAACAAATAATATTAAATTTATTATATAATTATCATTCATGAAATAAAAAATATATCTTACTTTTTATATATCACGATGGATGAAAAAAGGAATCATTCCTCATTTGTACGTATGACCTACCATCTCCATGACTGTAACACGGTTAGTCTTTCATAACTAAATTTCATGGTTGGTTCTAAAAGTATAATTGATGTATAAAACCAATAACTATTCAATTATTATTATATTTAATATTATAAAATAATGTCTTCCTTGATCATAGTCAAATTTTCAATGTTATTTTAGATGTATGAGACAAATATGATAATAAGGACTGATTTGAACCTTAATGATTCAGTAAATGAATATAAAATAATACAAAATAAAATCAAGTGGATAATAAAATTGTCTAATTTTCATAAGGAATTAAATAATCAACATATGTTTACTATTCAGAAATATAAATAACATACATGATGACTAGGACTCATGGTAAGGGACTTTATTTTAAAAAATATATTATTTTAGAGTTTCCCTTCCAACTCATTTCTTCTATAGAAATTTTAGTCTAAATGATTCAATAAAATTAGTATTTATTAATTAATGGATGGTAAGGGTAATTTTGGACCGCATTTTACTTACTTTTATTTTTCATAAAATGATACTTTTTATAGTTTTACATAACAAACACTTTACATTAAAAATATCATTTAAAATGTTTTAAGTATTTAATTTCAAAATCATCTCTTCCATGTAAATATTCTTAAATTTATTATATGGTTGTATTTATATTCACATAAATGAATTATAATGGATATTTTATGTGTATTTTTACTTTTTCCAAAGGTGTTCAAAATGAATTTTTAACATATTTTATACAGAACTTTTTGAATTTCATTACAAAAGACAAAAGGAATGTTTTAAAATATACATCATCAATAAATTTTCCCACTACCAAAAAATTATTTAATATTTTTAATTATTTATAATCTTCATTATTTTCTTGAAATAAAAAACCTATTCCCTCTATTATATATTCTTTAAAATATGGTTTTAAATGGAATGGATATTTTGTTATCTAGAAATGTTTTTCAATGGTTGTGAAGGATCTCTCTAAACCTCCCTTCTGTTCGAGTTATTAACTTTATCTCTCTTAATAATTATCTTTATCTCTCATTAATGTTATTTAATGATAATAAATTATATATACATATATATATATATATGTCTCTCGCATATATACCTATCTTATTCTCCCTTATGTTGATATAGTAAAATATTCCTTAGATTAATTTTTCAAATACATTCATTATGAAATTTAACTTGATTATGACATGGGACAAGATTATGAAACCCATTTTCATTCCATGGGAAATCCTAATAATTATTAATTACAATTGATTCAGTTTTTTGTAACATGTAATGATGAACATATTATGATGGGTGTGCCTAAATTGTTCTTCAATTCATTGGGTAAATAATTTTCCTCATGAAATGTTATGTATGGGATTATGGGGAAAATAAAATCCACTATAGGACCATGCCCACCATGTGATGTTGTATTAGGAGTTTTCATTTACTTATTATCGTGTCATGTTTTTTGTTTCCACTAAATTTACATTGTAATAATGATATTTTGATACTAAATTATTTATTTTTGTACTCTTATGTGATTACTCATGAGCTTATATTAAAATGAAATTATATTCTACTTCATTTGGAAAAAAATGTATAACTTAAAAAACATTAATAAATTATTCATGATTTAAAAATAATATTTATGAGTTTTATCTTTCCTTTATAATTTATTATATATTTTTTTTAAATATGCATTCAGAAAAGTTGATTTCTTGGTAATGAAATGATTATTTTAATCCTAAAGAATCATTTTGAAAAAGAAAAATCATCTCTAAAGAATCATGAACTAATTGGTTTCATTTTTTATATATTTACCTTAATGAGATTTTTGTAATGATCCAAGATTTTAAAATGTTTTTCACTAGGTTATAAGGATGAATAAGGATAATAATGAATTAAATATGAAAATTTTGAAGGTATTTCAAGAAAAGAATACTTATTACATCATAAATTTTATGTTTTGTTGGGTGAATGGATGCAAAGTTTAGGTGTCCAATTTATTATGTAATATTTATTTATGTAGGTTTTATTACCAAATTATCTAAAATTCTAAACCTATAATATATTTTGTATGTAAAAAAATGAAATATCTACATAAAACTCTTGATTATGTAATGGTTAAGGTAGTGTTATTATAGTCCCCACAAAATATCGTACCATTATGGATAATGAAGAATCAAGAAGTTCCACAAAAGGATATATTTACATTACGGTTATCTAATTTATATATAATCAAGTGTACATACACCCATAGGATGTATGTAGGGTGTGAGGAATATTCCTAGTAGGATACCACCATGAATCTACTTAATATTTCTTACAATGAAAATAGTTTTTACTATTATGAAAATATAATATTTACAATACCCTTATTATAAAAATAAATTCCATTTTAAAAAAAATGACATATAAATCCATTTAATAACCCATTTTTTATAAACAAAATGAACTAAATATTTGAAAAAAAATAACATAGAAAATAAACAACATTACCATGATATAGATAAAATCATGTAATATATGAATTAAACCCTAATGTATAAAATTAACATGGTAAATCCATATATAAATAGTAAATCACATTATATATAAAATATGGTTCAATGAAAACAATAAGAATGTTTTTAAATCATATCTTTCTCCTATATCACTGGTCAACATGTGTAAACCATCATTAAATACATCCTCGTATTCCCATTTTCCCCCGGGTGACATTCGCCTTGCAAGTGAAACAATCTCAACTAGGGGCACTAGCTAGTGTATTAATCTATTATAGTGTAACACTCATCTATGTACCCAAAATATATACCCATGGTTTCCATGTACAACACATCGAAAATTAATTTTTATAATATATTTCACATCATATAACTATCTCATGAAACCGAACAAATTTCAAAAATAATTTTTCAACAAGTTATACATTGGCCATATCAAATAATCCAACACCTTAATAAACATTATCATGAAACCATGCTGTATAAATCAGGGGTAAAAATATTTTAATAAACAATACCCATTAAAAATCCTGTATAAAAAACTAATCAAGTGTCAAAAGTCTCTTTAAAAAATTTTATAAAAAACTTTATAATAATAGATCATATTTTATTAATAACATCCTATAGAGTACCTATGAATCCTATACTTTATAAAAAAATTATATTAGACAAAATTAATAAACATAAATCATCAATCAATGATTAATTCCTATCAAATATAATAATAAATCCAATGGATGGTCATATACCATAGGCATTCCAAGGGAAATATCCATTATAAAGAGAAACCTACCACACATTCATCATTACCTCATCATCATCTTTAAATACCTCAATAAATGATAGAGTGGGGTCCTTACAAGACCAAAGAGTCAAGAGATTCAACTTGAAAACCATACCTAGTTTTATACTTGTCCACTATGGCTAACAAGGGAAAGAGCACATAAAGAGAATGAATGAACAAGATGATAAAATTAGAGAAGAGAATAATATAATAAGAGATCAATAGTTACCTTAAAATTTCTACATGAAAATTACATAAAAATATTGGGAGCTTATATGATGTAGGACCCATGACGGGAGGCTTCTCAGTCATAAAAATTGGATGATAGAGGATAAATTGGTTAAAATTAAATAAGGGAAAAAGTAATTTTAAATTTTACAAATTTGGTTAGGATTATAGTTTAGGAATCATTAAACCTATTGTGTGTATTCCACTATAGGATACCCATATATAAGGGTAGATCACACATTTTTTCAATTAGGTATAGAGAACCGTGAACACCCCACTAGAAACTTCCACATTATTCTTGATTTGGGTAAATGGTTATCACAATTTGTATGCCCTCAATTTGTTTTCGCATTTTTCATATTATCAAATGTAAAATTACCAAAAATAAAAGAAATGAAATAAATAAATGAAATAATAAAAACTAAATATATATTAGTGATCTTCAGTTGCACAATATCCCCACCATTCCACTTTCTTCCACAAAAATATCTCAGTGATCCTCACTAGATCAAAGTAAAGGAAACTACTCTCTAAGAAAGGTCCTCATGCTCCCATGTCTCATGGATATCTTCACCAAATATCCATTGAAAAATATATCTAAAAAAAATTAATTTTCCCCATAACACTCTATCCTGATGATCCATAAAATTGGTAATCTACTCAGACATAGTGGTTTTAAGTTCAAAATCCAAATTATCCTACTTAGCCACATTAGATGTGTCTGAATGATAGTTCTTCTATTTAAAAAATATGAAACAAATCATTAATATAAGTCATATGAGATGGTAATTTCAACTAGTATACCACTTTTTATATATTCCTTATGATCTAAAATGACCTAATATAACAAAAAATCAACTTACCATACTTTCCTAATATATGATATATCAAAAAAGGGGAAATACAGAGAAACACATGATCACCAATAGTGAAGACCAACCGATAATGATGATGATCGACATAAGATTTATAGAGAGTATGATCCATCCCCAATATTTTCCAATTCAATTGAATCTCAACAATAATCTATTAATCAATTCATAATACCAGTAAGGAATTATCACAATAATCTTACCAATAAAGTGGGTAACAATAGGGTTTTTAATATAGTTCTTTGAGGGGAGCTATAATGAACCAACCCATGTAGACCAGACACATCACCAAATATGGAACACCACAAGGCAACATGAGCACCTCCCCATACACAAGAGACAATGGAATTGTGAAGAGTTTCTAAAATATATAACGGGGAGACTATATAGTAGGTTAGAGTGAACTACCAATGAAAGGTAACAAAACTCATCCAAATCTATAACCATTAGAGTATGAAATATAATATACACATTGGGAAAACATTATATATCAAATTAAATGAGTCATATATTCATATAGACATAAATTAATTCTAATGAAGACAATAATAGATTTCTCACCAAGCCAATCAAAAAAATATGAAGTAAATATTGGAAGGAAAATAAAAACAAACTACTATCAATTCCAAGACATACCTCATACTCATTCTCCAACCATAAAAATTCTCCATTATAATCCTGAAATTTAACATGATAAATCCAGTTAGATCAAGACACATTATCCCTTAGTCCTAACCTCAATGAAACAACGCTCCAATATGAATGTAGAAACATGGGTCTACATGCACACCAAGGTGTATATATAGGGGGTTAGAAATTAATCTCAGCAGGACTCTCCCAAAGGTGGACCTATAATTTTCTTTCATTACATGTTTTTACAAAACATGGTATACCCAGACTAGTCAAAAATCACTAATATATGGAATAAAATCATAAAAAGCGTAGTAAAATAAATAAATGTAGTAAATAAAAGAGGATAAAAAAAGAATAAAACAACTAACCCTAAGATATAGTGTGACACTTGAGGAAAATATACCCCCACTAAATCTCATGCTATAGGATTATAACATACAACCCACCCAGCCAAAAAACAGTAGGTGAGATTTATAGATCCACATTGGAGCTCCAAGATTTATAAATGAACATGTATGAAAGATGGACCGAAAGAATCACTATATGTAACATCCAAAGTAAGAAATGAATAATATATATTTTTATCCATGCCTATTAATGAATTAGATAGTGTTTTAGAGGCTAAAAATGAAAATAAATCCAATCTTAAGCATGGAATACACTAATATTTTTAGAAGATTGTTTTACTACCTTTTAATGGCAAACCATTTTTAAATCTATCTTTTGACAATTTTATATGATAATTTTGTCAAAATAAACTTATTATTTATGATTGGGACATCAAAATTTACTTTGTGTGAATTTTTGGGATTTTTCAGATAAAGTTCATTTTTTAATGAATAGTGAAAAATGTTGTATTTTAATTCAAAACCTCTTTTTAATGTAATTTATTTATATGATTAGATTATCCTTTTAATTGGTTGAAAAGTGAAATTAGAATATATTTTTACCATTTAATCCAATGGTGGTCATTGGAATAAATTTCACATTGAAATTGGACTTAAGCTAGTGTCAATCATTTGATACTTATTGTTTCATAAAAACACGCTATTTGTCATGACAGTGAGAATTAATTATTAAATTAATTAATTCATATTATATGTTTTGAATTTTTTAAAATAGAAATCATTTTTGAATTCAGAATATCAAATATAACTTAGGGTGAAGTTTTGTAATTTTTCTGAAAAACATCAATTTTTGATGAATAGTGAAACCACTAAGTGGTAATTAAAGAAACTGATTTTTCGTTTAAATGAAACTTTTCCACTTATGTGATTTGATTTTCAAAAAATACGACATGCATGGTTGTCATTAAGAAATAAAATGTGGTTCAATGAGATTAAAATAATTTTTTTGGTGAATAGTAACTTTTAAGTTCTTAATCGCAATTAGAGGTAATTAGTGTAGTTTAAGGTAAAAATAATATTTTAATAATATGAGATGAGCTTTACACATGTCCTACCATCATAGGATGTGTCATGGCCGACCAATACAACCCATGGGTCAACTTGGGGACCCCATGGATCCACTTTGGTTGGGAAATGACATAAATAACGTTTTATTTAATGTTAAAGTAAAAAATAACACAAACATGAGATGTTTTACTAAAACAATTTTTACATGGGGTTATACAAGTCAGATTTTTTATTATAAATAGTCATTAGAAAGATAAAAATATTTCCTACATCATAGTATTTTTTTTTATTATGTTTAGACTTTAAATGAATTAAATTATTTATGACATCATGATGATGCAGCGATTACCTCATCAATAAAGGATATAAATAAAATGAAATGATAATGTAAAATCTATGACCTAAACATGTCCAAACCCAATTTTATGGGTGTATTTCGAACCCTTATTACCTTACCTTATAATTATATAAATGTGTGACCTTTTTAATCCGAACATCATTTTAAAATAAAGTAACATTTCTTACTTTCCAAGAGTTCCCCTCCTCTCCTCTTATAAAAGGCCCCCACCTCTACCTCCTTACCCACACATACAAAGCCTTTCGATCGGCCAAACCCTGCCCATTTTGTCTCTCCACTTCCCTATCTTACTCCATGAAGCCTCACTTTGGGCAGAAGTTTTCCCAAGGAAGCCTTTGAGCTCAAACCAAAGAGAGTTACCCGATTTTAAGGTAATGTCTTCACTTGAGTCCTTTTGTTTTATTTGGTTTCTCCAACCCCATAAACTCTTTTTATTCATTTATTTTGTAAAAACTATAGTATCCTCAATATACTAGGATTTTTTTATAAGAATTATTCGAGGTACACCTACACACACCTACATCTAATGGTTAAACAACATACTGTTTCCGTGGATGGCGAATTTCTGCCTCCAGAAACGATGATTGTTCAACATTATTTTAACAACTTAAAATGTGGCAATTAAGATGACACTATATTTATATATGATATATAATATGTTTATGTTTTCCTTAAGATTCTTTATTTTTCATTTTGGGAATACATTTATGGTTTCCATTATCGGTAAACACGATATCTTCATTTAAGGAAGTGCGGACTACCGCCCCTCAAAGTGATTTGATTCGTTAATACCATATGTGGGACGTATAAAGGATGGAGTTAGGATATTATATATGATATTAAACTGGAATTATAATATACCTTTATATCATTATGATTCCATTCTATAAAATACGAAATAGAAATGAAAGTAGCGTTCATGCGTACGTATGGCTTACCGTCTCCATGAACGGGGCATTTCATTTCGTACCTCTAAATGATTATGTAATATTATAAATGCATGTATATACTGTATATATATGATATATATGATATATACATAATTATTATAAGTCCGGATATAATGGATACATGAACAACTTGTAATTATAAAGGGTTTATTTTTGACTCAAGTACCAATGATCGTTTAAACGACCGTTATTAATTTAAATATTTACATAGTGTTCATGACATGGCAATAAGTGATATAAAAAGAATAATGAACTTTAAAAAGTTTCTTAAACAAATAGAAATTAACTCATGTTTATTATTCAGGAGATTAAAGAACGACCGAGTCAAGTCGGACCCGAGGTATGGGACTTCATCTGAATCTCTTTTCATTGAGGCATATTTTGTTTTATACACAACCTTCTTTTATACGGTGTATAAAGCCCTTTGACTTTTACGTTTATCCAAAAGGAATATTTTTTATACAAGCATTTTACTAAACGACAAAAGGGAATGTTTTTGTCGTACATATGCGGCGACAACGACTTCTCCGCCACTGTGACCATTATTTGAGTTTCAGCTTCCTTTACAAGCCACACCTTTTTTTAAAAGAAAAATAAATACCATGTTTTACTTTTCTTTTATTTTGATTGAAAATGGTTTTCATAATGTTTTTATATCAATGTGTTGTATTGATATCTTGTGATTGAAAGGTGGAAATGTTATGTTTCCTTTATGCATGTTTTATGTGATACGATTATGTTG
Source organism: Viscum album (assembly GCA_963277665.1). Taxonomy (NCBI): domain Eukaryota; kingdom Viridiplantae; phylum Streptophyta; class Magnoliopsida; order Santalales; family Viscaceae; genus Viscum; species Viscum album. Next base: position 474,430,219 of record OY728157.1, read on the forward strand.
AGGTTCATGGGCATTATTATGAGGACGGGTGGTTTCATGATAAAATAAGGGCGGGTGAGCCTGATATAGCTCTCCAATGCATTGGGTAACGCGAAGGAGTGAAATGTTAAGGTTTCTCCGAAGATATTTAGGGAATATACTGTGATGTATATTCCAAACGTAACCAAGAGGGTTACTCCCTATGTAAGAATGTTATGAATGCCTCAAGTTACCTTTATGTCTTATGATTTCTATGATTTATTCATGATTTGATGAGGTATGTTAAAGTGCTTATGTTTTATGGGTAAAGTATGAATTCATTCTTATGTATATATGAATTTATGTTTCTTTTCCATATTTTTTATAACCCATACTGAGCTTTTTATGCTCATCCCAAGTTTTTTTGAAATGTTTTTCAAAGGTCAAGGGAAAGGTACATGATATGATGATAGTGTCAAGGATGTGTCAAGAATGAATCCATGTCTTATTTTAAATATGTTTCCATTGATGGGAAAAATGAATACTATCATTATGAAACCACTTTGTTTATATGTGTAATGTAATGCAAGTTATATGTTCTAATTCTCTAAAACTCTAAACCTGAAAAGATCCTCAATGTGTAATCTTGTAATAACTCAAGATTAAGTAAGGTTTAAGGCCAGAGCCTTATAGTTGGTATCAGAGGTTGGTTTAGATAAATTCAGGAGTTATAATTCTATTAAATGATTATCCAAAAATATTTTTTTTTTGAAATGATATAGCATTTGAATATTACCATGTTGATTCATCTAAGACATGTTTGTTCAGAATGGTTTTCCGTAGAGGAAACAAGGAAGCAGTGCTAGGAAGGCATACACAAGGAAATAACCTTCCGAATCAGCATCCTAAGATGGTCGGAATTGGAACTGAACAATTTGTTGTAGTAATGGCACAATTGACTCAAGAGATAAATGGTGGTGGTATCCATGCACGAGATCAGCCAGATCAACCACAGAGGAACATGTCAGTGGTTGAACATTTCATGAGGCAACATCCCCCATCATCCAGAGTATCATCTGAGCCTGTGCTAGCTGAAGGGTGGATTAAATCACTGGAGAAGATTTTTGATGCCATGGGGTGTTCAGAAAATCAAAAGGTTAGTCTTGCTATTTGCCATTTGGAGGGTGAAGCAGATCAGTGGTGGTCAATGGTTAAAAATATCAGGGATGCTGATGAGATTGATGCTCTTGACTGGGATGAATTCACAGGTATGTTTCTTGAAAAGTATTTTCCTAAGGCTATTCGACTTAGGATGGAAAAACAATTCTTGGAATTGGGGCAAGAGGAAGACTCAGTGGCTGCCTATGAAGAAAGGTTCACTCGATTGCCCAGATATGCTCCAAATTTTATCCGAGACCTTGATAGTAAAATCAATTATTTTTACTCATGATTAAAGCCAAAATATCAAAGGGAATTAGCTTCTTGTGAGTTTAAAAGTTATGAAAAGCTTGTTCGATGTGCTGAGAAGGTGGAAATGGATTTTGCCAATGACCAAGTGTTCTATAAAAACCAACAGAAGAAGAGACCGAGGTGGCAGGAGAAAGGGACGAATTCTTCAAAAAAGTCTGATTGTAAGAAATCTAAGTTTCCAGTTTGTGATAAATGTGGCAAAAGGCATGCTCGGGAATGTCTTATGAATTCTGGAAAGTGCTACCGATGTGGTAAGATGGGACATAAGGATCGTGATTGCACTGAAAAAGATCATGGTGAAGGTAAGACCAAATTTGATTTACAGTTAGTGAAATATTTTAAGTGCAATGAGATGGGTCACTATGAAAACAAGTGTCCGACAAAGAGATCTAGTGATGGCAAGCAGATAGACTACAAGCAGAAAGGGGTGGTGAAATCCTTTGCAACTACTTCAGCAGCTGTCAGGCCATAAAATGAATTTGTATCATGTACTTTGTTTGTTTCTTCAGATTATTCCAGTGTGTTGTTTGATTCAGGGTCTACACATTCATTCATCTCTAAAACCTTTTCTAGTAAAATGGGAATACCATCTCAAGAAATGACTCCTGAACTTGTGGTAAAAAGACCTGGGGGAAATGGTGAGGCAAAAAGAATTTATAAGAATCTTCTTATCCTTATCTGTGGAAAGAACCTACTTGGAAACCTTATTGTTCTACCTCTAGTAGAGTTTTATGTTATCCTGGGTATGGATTGGCTCTCTATTTACCATGCTAAGATTGACTGTAGAGCTAAAGAAGTTTCTTTTCAGAAATACTTTCGGTTTGTGTACAAGAATGAACCCTTACGATAGATAACATATCAAGAGGCTGAGAAACTTGTAAAAGATGGAAATGAATGTTACCTTTCACACATCATTGAAAATAAAGGAACTGTTTAGATTAATGATGTTCCCATGGTAAATGAGTATCCTGATGTTTTTCCTGATGAGTTGCCTGGAATAATACCAAATCGGGAAGTTGAATTTACTGTTGACTTAGTTCCTGATGCTAAGACAATTTCGAAACCCCCTTATCGAATGGCTCAAATTGAACTTTTAGAGTTGAAGGAGCAATTGCAAGATTTATTAGAGAAAGGTTTCATTCGACCTAGCACATCACCATGAGGTGCTCCTATTTTGTTTGTTAAAAAGAATGATGGTTATACGAGACTTTGAATCTATTATAGATCCTTGAATAACATCACTGTTAAGAACAAATATCCTTTGCCTCATATCGATGATTTGTTTGATCAGCTCCAGGGAGCTCAGTTTTTTTCAAAGATTGACTTGAGATCGGGGTACCATCAGCTGAAGGTAAAGGAAGCAGATGTTCCGAAGACTGTGTTTCCTACAAGATATGGCCATTATGAATTTGTAGTAATGCCTTTTGGGCTAACCAATGCACCTTTTGTATTCATGTACTTAATGAATAGAATTTTCCATGAGTCCTTGGATAAGTTTGTGGTGGTTTTCATTGATGATATTTTGGTGTTTTCTAAAAGTAAAGAGGAGCATGAAAGACATTTAAGGGTTATTTTTCAAACCTTAAAAGAAAAGAAATTGTATGGGAAATTCAGAAAGTGTGATTTTTGGTTGCAACAAATTTCATTCCTTGGTCACATTGTTTCTAAGGATCGGATAACTGTTGATCCTGCAAAAACAAAGGTTGTTTAAGAATGGCCAAGACCAACAAATATAACAGAGATTGGTAGTTTTCTTGGTTTGGCAGGCTATTAATGATGGTTTGTTAGAATTTTTTCACGGTTATCTAGTCCAATGACTAAGATAATTCGGAAGGGTGTTAAGTTTATCTGGACAAAAGAATGTGATGATTGTTCTCAGGAGTTGAAAAGAAGATTGGTGAATGCTCCAGTTTTGGCACTACCTTCCAGGAATGGTGAGTTTCTTATATACAGTGATTCTTCATTGAAAGGACTTGGTTGCATCCTAATGCAGAATGATCAGGTAATTGCTTATGCTTCACGACAGTTGAAAACTCATGAGGTAAATTACACTACACATGATTTGGAATTAGCTTCTGTTGTTTTTGCTCTAAAAATTTGGAGGCATCATTTGTATGGAGTAAAGTGTGAAATATATACTGATCACAAAAGTTTTAAGTATATATTCACTCAGAATGAATTGAACATAAGACAAAGAAGATGGCTAGAATTAATCAAAGATTATGATTGTACAATTCATTACCATCTGGGAAAAGAAAATAAAGTGGCTGATCCTTTGAGTCGAAAAAGTAATGCTTCATTAGCAATGTTGCATTTGGAACGTGATCCTTTGGTTAAGGATTTGATGAAATTTCACATATAAGTTGTTGGTACATGATGTTCTTCTGTTTTGTTTCAGGTATTAGTGAAATCTTCTCTATCAGACAAAATCAAGCAAGCACAGAAGCAAGACAGTGAGTTGCAAAAAAAGGTAGAGCTGGTTCAGAAAGGTAAGTTCCCTGAATTCAACATTGATAATGATTGTGTTTTGGGATTTGGGAAGAGATTGTGTGTGCCTTGTGATTCTCAGTTGAAGAGAGAGTTGTTATGTGAAGTCCATAGTTCTCCATTTTCAGTTCATCTTGGCAGTACTAAGATGTACAGGGATCTGCGGGAGTATTACTACTGGGATGGAATGAAAAAAGATATTGCTGATTTTACTGTGAAGTGTTTGACTTGTCAACAGGTTAAAGCAGAGCGACAGTTACCGAAAGGGATGCTTCAACCTTTACTAGTGCTAGAGTGGAAATGGGAGAATATATCCATGGACTTCGTTGTGGGATTTCTGAAGACCCCTCGACGTAATAATGCAATCTGAGTTATTGTTGATCGCTTGACTAAATTTTCTCATTTCCTTTCTATATGAGATAATTTTTCCCTAGATCAACTTTCCCATCTGTATCTTAAAGAGATAGTCAGGTTACATGGAGTTCCTCTCTCCATTGTATCTGACCGTGATCCCAGGTTCACTTCTAACTTTTGGAAGGGCCTTTAGAAGTCGTTGGGTACTAAATTAAATTTTAGTACAACTTTTCATCCTCAATCACATGGGCAGTCAGAACGAACAATTCAGACCTTGGAGGATATGCTATGTTCTTGATCTATGGATTGTTAGGGAAGTTGGGACCAACATCTTTCTTTGGTTGAATTTTCATATAATAACAGTTTTCATTCCAGTATACAAATGGAACCATTTCAGGCATTATATGGGAAGCAGTGTCGAAATACAGCTTTCTGGGATGAAGTGGGTGAAAGGAAATTGATGGGACCAGATTTGGTAGATGAGTTGGTAGAAAAAGTTCAGGTGACACAGAAACACATTAGAACAGCTCAGAGCAGGCAGAAGAGTTATGCGGATAACCAGAGGAAGGATTTATCTTTCGTGGTAGGTGATCATGTGTTTTCTCAAAGTCTCACCATGTAAAAGTGTGATGCGATTTGGTAAGAAAGTAAAGTTGAGTCCAAGGTTCATTGGACCATATAAAATTATGGAGAGAGTTGGATCAGTTGCATACCGGGTGGCTTTACCTATGAGTTTATCTCAGGTACACAATGTTTTTCATGTTTCGATGTTAAGAAAGTACATGCCAGATCCATCTCATGTTTTGAGTCCAGAGGTAGTTCAGCTGGAAGAGAACCTATCTTATGAGGAACAACCAGTCCAAATTCTTGACAATAGGGAGAAAGTGTTACGGAATAAGGTGATTAATCAGGTAAAGGTTTTGTGGAAAACCCACATGATGGAAGAGGCAACATGGGAATCTGAAAATGCAATGACGGATAAGTACCCCCATTTATTCGATATGTAAATAAATTATGGGGATGCAATTTTCTAAAGGGGGGAAGGATGTAACATCCCAAGTAAGTAATGAATAATAGATATTTTTATCTATGCATATTAATGAATTAGATAGTGTTTTAGAGGTTTAAAATGAAAATAAATCAAATCTTAAGCATGGAATACACTAATATTTTTAAAAGATTGTTTTACTGCCTTTTAATGGAAAACCATTTTTAAATCTATCTTTTGACAATTTTATAAGCTATGTTTGTTGAAATAAACCTATTATTTATGATTGGGACATCAAAATTTACTTTTAGTGAATTTTTGGTAATTTTCCGATAAAGTTCATTTTTTAATGAATAGTGAAAAATGTTATATTTTAATTTCAAACCTCGTTTTAATCTAATTTATTTATATGATTAGATTATCCTTTGAATTAGTTTTAAAGTGAAATTATAATATATTTTCACCATTTAATCCAATGGTGATCATTGGAATCAATTTCACTTTGAAATTGGACTTAAACTAGTGTCAATCTTTTGATACTTATTATTTCATAAAAACACGCTATTTGTCATGACAACAGGAATTAATTATTAAATTAATTAATGCATCTTATATGTTTTGAATTTTGTAAAATAGACATAATTTTTGAATTAAGAATATAAAATATAGCTCAGGGTTATGTTTTGGAATTTTTCCGAAAAACATCAATTTTTGATGAATAGTGAAACCACTAAGTGGTAGTTAAAGAAAATGATTTTTCGTTTAAATGAAACTTTTCCAGTTCTGTGATTTGATTATCAAATAATCCGACATACATGGTTGTCATTAAGAAGTAAAATCTGGTTCAATGAGATTAAAATAATTTTTTTGGTGAATATTAACTTTTAAGTTCTTAATCGCGATTAGAGGTAATTAGTGTAGTTTAAGGTAAAAATAATGTTTTAATAATATGAGATGAGCTTTAAAAATGTCCTACCCTAATTGGATGTGTCATGGACGACCAAGAAAATCCATGGGTCAACTTGGGGACCCCATGGAGCCACTTTGGTTGGGAAATGACATAAATAACTTTTTTTAATGTTAAAGTAAAAATAACACAAACATGAGATGTTTTACTAAAACAATTTGTACATGGGGTTATACAAGTCAGATTTTTGATTATAAATATTCATTGGAAATTTAAAAAGAGTTTCTACATCATTGTATTTTTTTATAATTGTTAGACTTTAAATAAAGTAAATTATTTATGACATCATGATGATACATCGATTACCTCATTAATAAAGGATTTAAATAAAATGAAATGATAATGTAAAATCTATGACCTAAACATGTCCAAAACCAATTGTATTGGTCGATTTCGAACCCTTATTACCTTACCCTCTAATTATATCAATGTGGGACCTTTTGAATCCGAAAATCATTTTAAAATAAAGTAACATTTCTTTACTTTCCAAGAGTGCCCCTCCTCTCCTCTTATTAAAGGCCCCCACCTCTACCTCCTTACCAGCACTTCCAAAGCCTTTGTCTCAGACAACCCCTGACCATTTTGTCTCTCCAATTTCGTCACTTTGGGCAGATGTCTTCCCAAGGAATCCTTTGAGCTCAATCCAAAGGGTGTTACCCGATTTTAAGGTAATGTCTTCACTTTAGTCCTTTTGTTTTATTTTGCTTCTCCAACCCCCTAAACTCTTTTTATTCATTTCTTTTGTAAAAAATCCAGTATATTCAATTTACTAGGATGTTGTTATAAGAAGTATTCTAGCTACACCTACACACACCTACATCTAATGGTTAACAAACATACTGTTTCCGTGGATGGCGAATTTCTGCCTCCCGAAACGATGATTGTTCAACATTCTTTTAACACCTTCAAAGGTGTCCATTAAGATGACACTATATTTATATATGATAAATAATATGTTTATGTTTTCCTTAAGCTTCTGTATTTTTCATTTTGGGCATACCTTTATGGTTTCCATTATGGGTAAACACGATATCTTCATTTAAGGAAGTGCGGACTACCACCCCCTCAACGTGATTTTATTCGTTAATACCATATGTGAAACCTATAAAGGATGGAGTTATGATATTATATATGATATTACACTGGAATTATAATATACCTTTATATAATTATGATTCCATTCTATAAAATACGAAATAGAAATGAAAGTAGCGTTCATGCGTACGTATGGCTTACCGTCTCCATGAACGGTGCATTTCATTTCTTACCTCTAAATGATTATGTAATATTATAAATGCATGTATATTCTGGATATATATGATATTTATGATATATATATATATCGTGATTATAATTCTGGATATAATGTATACATGAACAACTTGTAATTATAAAGGGTTTATTTTTGTCTCAAGTACCAATGATCATTAAAACGACCATTATTAACTTAAATAATTACATAGTATTCATGACATGGAAATAAGTGATATTAAAGGAATAATGAACTTTAAAAAGGTTGTCAAACAAGTATTAATTAACTCAAGTTTATTATTCAGGAGATTAAAGAACGACTGAGTCAAGTTGGACACGAGGTATGGGACTTCGTCTCAATCTCCTTTCATCGAGGCATATTTTGTTTTATACACAACCTTCTTTTATACGGTGTATAAAACCCTTTGACATTTACGTTTATCAAAATCTAATCTTTTTTATACAAAGCTTTTTAATAAACGAAAAAAGAGAATGTTTTTGTCGTACGTATGCAGCGACAACGACTTCTCCGCCGCCGTGACCATTATTTGAGTTTCAGCTTCCTCTACAAGCCATATATTTTAAAAAAAAATTAAATACCATGTTTTACTTTTCTTTTATTTTGGTATTGAAAATGGTTTTAATAATGTTTGTATATCAATGTGTTGTATTGATATCTTGTGATTGAAATGTGGAAATGTTATGTTTCCTTTATGCATGTTTTATGTGATACGATTATGTTGAGCTTCTTGGGCATTATTATGAGGACGGGTGGTTCCGTGATAAACTAAGGGCAGGTGAGTCCGATATTGCTCTCAAATGCATTGGGTAACGCGAAGGAGTTAAACGTTAAGGTTTCTCCGAAGAGATTTAGGGAATATATTGTGATGGGTATTCCAAACGTAACCAAGAGGGTTACTCCCTACGTAAGAATGTTATGAATGCCTCAAGTTACCTTTATGTCTTATGATTTTAATGATTTATTCATGATTTGATGAGGTATGTTAAAGTGATTATGTTTTATGGGTAAAGTATTATTTCATTATTATGTATATATGAACTTATGTTTCCTTTTCATATGTTTTATAACCCATACTGAGTTTTTTATGCTCATCCCAAGTTTTTTTTGAAATGTTTTTCACAGGTCAAGGAAAAGGTACATGATATGATGATAGTGTCAAGGAAGTGTCCAGAATGAATCCATGCCTTATTTTAAATATGTTTCCATTGATGGGAGAAAATGAATACTATCTTTATGTAACCACTTTGTTTATATGTGGAATGTAATTCAAGTTTTATGTTCTAATTCTCTAAAAATCTAAACCTGAAAAGATCCTCAATGTGTAATCTTGTAATAACTCAAGATTAAGTAAGGTTTAAGGCCGGGGCCTTATACTATAAGCATAAAAAACGGTCAAGGTAGAATTTCTGAGTGCCTGGGAATCTAATAACATGATCTAAATTTGGGACATGAACTCAATTAAACATAAAATGATATGTTAATATTATGACAATCCTATAAAAATCATTAGGATATAAGTGATTTTGGTAATGTACACTACCAAAATGGTCTTTGGTCCTGACAGAACAACTATCTTAGGGGTCCTAATTCCCATGGGAGCACACAAAATCCATGTATTGTAACCTCTATCAAGTGTGTAACTATCAAATAGTTGTGTTCACTATTCCAAACTCTTATTCAATCCCTAAGATCCTTATAAAAAAATTAATCCAAAATGGAGAGTTCAAAATTCAAAAATTAGGGTAAAAACTCAGTCTATACATATCCTAAAGGATTCTTCCAAAATCCACTCATAAGTAAAAATTTCCTCAAACATATTAGGCCAAAGTCTAATAAAGCATGGGTCAATCAACTTTTAATCCCATCTGCCAAAATTATGAACCAATAACAATAATAAAATCTAGTCAGCCAAGGATCTAGGATCCCACAATACCCATGGTCACAACAGAACTTGACAACCTATAAGGGGCTCCCTAACCATATCCATGCTGTTAGACCATCCCATAAAATGATCATTAAATGTTCGTAATGTCAAAACAAGAATAAGACACCATAAGAAGGGATCTAAAAACTCATATAACTCCCCGATACAAGCCCATTGTGATGGAAAACATCATGTGGCCCTCAATAGACTCTAATTGATCCTTGATCAACAACACACATGTTGAGGAATCCAAAGGGGCCTCTAGGACCCACATTGAAATTCAGATTAATGCCTCTAAACTATGAAAAACACCACATGTTCTCATCTCACAACAAAATAGACATCTCTAGATCCAAAACTCAAATAAAATCACCAATCCACCCATAAGGGAATCCTCAAGGGTCCCATAGACTATATATCAGAATAAACAATATAGAACCCTTTCATACCCATCACCCCACATGGTTATCCTAGGTCGATGAAATTAAATGAACTAAACCTCAAGTAATAATTCACAAACCAAATCCATGAAACCACATGCAACTGGTTTGATGTATAGAATATTTCCCAAAAAAACCCCTTTGGCATTCTAAAGAATATCCACTCCTCCTATGTATGGCCCCTCTGGGGTATCATCCCATAACTCTCACCTAGCGGGTTCTAAATCCGAATTCATGAGAACCTACCATCCAATCATGACATAATCAATAAGTCTCATGGTGCCCTATAATTTCATGTATGCCTCACCATTGCATCCTACCCAGGAGGTGACATTAGAGGGGCTTTTCCCATGACTACTAATGGATATTGGATGAGGAGATAACCCAATTGCATACCCTATATCTACCTCTACACCCTACTGTGGAAGACATGAGGTGTTTATTTCATACAAAATCCAATGAAAAGTGTCCCCTGAATAAAGAACCATCTTTAAAAAATAAAAATCCTCACCCTTTACTAAGAGCAAACAAGAAAATCCTCATGGGGTTCTAAAAAAAGACAAGGGAATCATTTAAATTAAATTAAATAAATATGAAATTCATGAACTAATTAAACCCCTAGACTACCTCATGGTTTAACCACCAAATATTTATCCCCAAAACCACAATTTAATAACAACTCTGGAACTTAACCAATGCTATATATGAAAATAAAATTAATTTAAAAATTAAAATTAATTAAACTATTTAATTCCCAAGAGGAATAAATCATTAAAACTCCCTGAGGCACATCCACTCTACAAAAGAACAATAAACCACCTATATAAATCCCATGATTCACCTTCAACACAAATCAAAGAAAAGACTCTAACACCTTATGTATAAATACATGGAAATTCAATTAAATTTAATTGAAAATCAATAATAAATACACCAGGAATCATACCCCCCACTAAAATAATGTCTAATGATGTCTATAAACCATCTCAGAACATTCTATCTCTAAGACACATAGAGACCCCATCAATCTAGGTTTATTCAACTATGCTCTACTGGAGTCGATGCTGAATCACTAGAAAATAAGAACTAAAATAAACAAAAATAAAATAGGAAGAACAATCGCGGGTGATAAGGATAATTTTTACCTCCAATGTTGAATAACAAAACCATCCTAAATCTAAGGTGGATAAAGAGGAAATGGATGAGGAGACCTCCTCTAGTATGTGTGGAAGAGTGGAAACAAAGGATACATGGAATCTGAAAAGAATGAGGGGGGGGGGGGGTGCGGGAAATAGGATCTCAAATTATAAATGAAAATATAGGAAGTCTCATGGTTTTTTAACATGGTTTTCTAAACCATTCACTAAATCTTTTCAAGGAACATCATAGACAAAACCTTCGTTTGTGATTTGATAATAATGAACCAACTATTAAAAATAGCCCCATCATGCGTCTACAACACCTTTAATAGTATTTCTATATCCATGTGCAATGCATGTTCCCTAGAACTATAATCCAATCATCTCACATGGTTTTCGATGAAGTCCATAGGGTTTGAAATTACCCTTTTATAATATATTCTATCAAAATTTTGTAATAATAAAAAAACTAGAAATTCTCTATGCATCAAATATCTACAGAGTCTTTATTAAGACATGCACACAAAACCATGTGCCAAACCAAAAATAGATTGAAACCTACAACTTGCACCTAAATATTTTGAGCATCTTCCATGAACCAATGATAACTTTTAATCCTTTTAATACACATAAAATAGGTCCAGACAGAGGCTCCAACTCTCAGAATTTAAATATGAATCTAAATTCACTAAACAACCATAAATATGCCAAAAATTCATATTTACTCTGAATTTTATAACTCATAATGGTGTGAATCATTAAAAAATACCAATTATAAATACTTATAACCCCAGAGAATATTTTATGGTACTAAAATCAATAATTCTGACCTATATTAGTCGCTACTTAATCGATGAATGACTACATTCAAACTATGAACTCCCAAAATGACTTCACTATGAATATCTAACTTCTAATACCAGGATGATTAAAAATTCATTAAAAATACATTGTTTATTCCCTAAACCATTTGGACCACATATTTAATGAATTTCCATATATTGTTTCCAACCCACCATCACCAAAGCTACTCAAAAATAGAAGTCGAACACCTTAATCTTGAATCCTTTTATAATTATCATACTAAGATACCAAGAAACTACCAACCCTTATCAATATGAGTATCATACCAACACCACCTCAATATTGATACTACATCTTGATTCCATCCAACTTCATCTCCAAAGACACAACAACTAACCAACAACTGAGGGTGTTCTCCACCATATGAGTACCCTCATTATCATCTAGAAATATATCCTCATTCTCTATGACCCTTTCTCTATCCACCATAAAACACAATGATTGGATATGGAAAACATTTTGACAATAGAGTACCATAGAAAAAACAAGCATCACTCATTCTCATATTTATAGGATCAACCTCCTCCAACATCCTATGGTGAGATATACACATTAATGGTTCTCCTATGTCTCTTCTCAACCACTAACCTTAATAGTTCCATCATGATAATTCCATTAAGTTTTCTTGAGACCCAAAAAACCCACACAAATATTTCCCAAATTTGAAAACCTCACAAAATCACCTAAGTAGAATTGTTGTTCATTCCCACACAACCGGGTCATAAACCCAGACTAACTCTCACATGAGCCACATCCTACTAAAATGAGGATAATTCATCTAAAACATATACCATGGTCCTCAGATAGGTCAAATAATATGAACTAGTGCACCCTAGACACTTCTCATCCAATAAACAAGGAATTTCAAAATCTATCTATGGCTAATCACATGACCACCCACTGCCAGAACATCTTTCAAACCCTAAAGCCTGACAATTCTCCCACCAAACCACCAAAAGTAAAACAAAAAATGAGAAGGTAAGGAAATATAACCAGATCCACCTAATAATATAATAGAAAATCTATAATCCCAACTCAATGTTGAAACCATGGAAAATCAAGCCTGATCCAAAACAATCTCAAGCATCCTTGTCCGCATCAAGCCACAAATGGGGACCCCAAAGGATGTATTGACCCACTAGGGTATCCATGAATATTTTGGTGAATGGAACAAATTTTTACCATCATTGAACAATTCATATAAATGTCCACATGAACTGTCATCAAATGAAAAAAAGATAAAATTTAGTTGAGTAGAATCCCAACAAGAAAATATATGAGACAACACCATATACGTTTTTGTATAAAAATTAAATAAATGATCCTCCAAAATCATTAAAATCACAAAAATATAGGAATATTTCATTAGAATCCAATGTGCCTAGGATAATTCATGAACACGAACTCCTTCAAATAGGCAAATATCCAAAAAATCCATAAATCCAAATACCCAAGTTCGTCACCCATGGTGATATCATACAACCATGAAAATAAAATCCAAAAATTGAAATAACATCACCATAGTAACATAGAAATTCATTTTTAAAGGTATATAAAATGAACCATTATGATTTCCATCATTGGATCAAATACATCCTTAAATCCTCTATCTATAATCTACCTAAATCAAGAAAATACGACAACTGTGATACCATTTTGTAATGAACCTACCCATGTAGACCTGTAACTTCACTCAGTCAGGATCACCATATGGACTCAAGCATGCATCCACACACACTATAATATTATAAGTAGATTATAAGGTCTAAATTAGATAGTGGGTAGAATATTTCATTGTTCATAGTGACCTAATTGTGGAAAATAACCAAACTATAACACATCCATAACCATATGAGTACAAAATATAATAAATAGATTGGTATCATAATATTTCAAATTAAATGTGGAATACAATCATATAGACTCACTAGAATGAAAAAAAATTCAGGATGTGATCATCCAATGGGACCATCATATTTATAGGAAGTAAATAAAGGAAACAAAATGAAAAGCTTCTACCACCAACTTTCATCCAGACCACATACCGAGTCTCCAACTTTTAGGTTTCTCGAGAATGATCATCAAACTCCACATGAGTGGTCCATATTGATCAAATAACATTAGAACCTGACCCTAAACACTATGAAACCTATGATCCAACATTAAAGTATACATTAGATTTTTTACACACACTAAGGTGCATGTAAAGGGGGTGAGAAATAAATCATAGTATGACATGCCGAATGGTGAAAATATAATATGATATCCTAATAATTTAATGAAACAAATGGTATTCATAGAATAGTTGAAACATTATATAATCAAGCATAAAATAATAAAAAATTATAGTAAAAAAAATAAATAAATAAGGATAAAAAAATAAAACAGCAAACCCTTATATCTATTTTGATACCAGAGTCAAATATAATCCCACTATTATGCAAACCAAAGGATTTTTAACATGTAGATAACTCAAAAAAACCATTATGTGTGCCCTCTAAATCTACAATGGTGCTCAAAGATGTCTAAAAATTCAATATGCAAAAATGTTGGACCCTAGGGCGTCACTACAGGCATCCAAAATGATATAATCAACTTTTTGAGTAACTATGACTCTAATAACACATTATAAACTAGTGATATGATCTATACTGGATGTATAATAACAAGTAAAAACCCATGTAGTTTTGCAGAACTCATCGGGCTATAAGAATGCCCAATAGCAGACACCACCCCCTGAGGAATGTGGGGTCAACAAAAAAATTATCCTCATGGACACAATATCAATCTAAAAACACTCCAAATCCCTAACCAATAACATATAGCGAGTAATTAACTCTAAAATTGAGGTTTTCACTCGTCATGATATCCCATTAAATCGATAGGACCTAGCTAACAACAACAACTGACCAATATGGGATAATAGTAAAATCATAACTCAAGACCAAATCATAGTCAACAAATATCCCAAAAGACTTCCCCTACATCCACCTATGAGATGAAACTACCTCTAACATCCTTGTACAAATTATAAAAAAAGAATGTTTCAATAACCTCTCAAACCCATAAGCTACACTACTAATCTATTATCCATGGTCGAATCTTGGTTAACCAATGCATGGGGTTCTCATGGTCTCTAGAGTCATAGTATAACAAGACACCATATAAGGGATCCCTATCTAGATCTCAATCTACATCTATAAAATTATCCTTAAATGACCAGAAGTCTAGTGAAAGAATATAACACCCTATCAGGGGCTCTTTGAACTCATCTAACTCCCCGGGTTAATCGAATTATAAGGGAAAACCGAAAGTGGCCCCAAATGGATTATGACGAATCCTAGGATAATAATGAACCCATAGGGGAATCCAAATGGGACTCTAGGACCCACATACAAAAACAAAAAAATATATACTAGCCATACATGACACACCTTAGTGACATCTCATCCCACACAATACTTCCCCAGTTCCAAACCTCAAATGTTATCAATAACCCGATCATAATGGAATCCTCGAGGGTCCCATATACTTTATTTCATACTTCACTCAATGGATCCCTACCACGCATGGCCCCCACCATGACATTATATCATGAAGGCTATAAAAAACTAAAGATGGATAAACCCCTCAAAATTATAAGTCATGTTACCATAATAAACTGGCTTGAAGTATAAGAAATGTCCCAAAAAACAAACCCCCTCAGTATTCCAATTCTAAGACATGACTTTGATGCATGAACCCTTTACGGTCCCATCCCACTCCCCTTACCTATATAGATCTAAATTAAAATCCATGAGGGTAATATCCTTTACATCCTTTTCTTACAAAAGATGTTTCATGTGGCCTCTAAGAACCCACAAGAATCGCCATCACATCCTACATAGAAGGAGACACTAAATGGGTTATACCCAAACACACTAATGGATTAAGGATAAATGGGGAACACAAGAACCACCTCTATTTTTTTCACAACGCACTACTGAAGAACACATGATGTGTGTTCTAAATATAACATACAATGAAAAGTGTATTCCCAACAAAAAACTTTCTTCGAGGCATTTGAAACCCAAGCCTTTACTAAAAAAATAAATAACCCTCAAGTGGTTCGAAAGAAACAAGGAAATCATTTAAGAAAAATTAAATGACTATGAAAAGGAAAATTAAATAGAAAAACCCATCAAATTACCTCATAGTCTTGCCACTATATCTTTTTTACTAAAACCATGAACTTCCAATGACTGAGGCACCAAACTCATGTCGTAAAAGGAAAGTAAATTAATTAGAATAATTAGAATAAATGTATCCATTTATTTATAAATTTATCTAAAAAAATTTAGCTTACCAATATGCATCCTTCCTCCATAACTACTGGGAAAAAGTTGTAGAAGGCTTGTGATGACCTAATGACACCAAAAAAAACATTATCACATTATGGCCAAATACAAGGAAGTTTTATTCAATTTATCAAATAATCTAATAAAAATTAATCATTCCTCATACCTCTACGAAAACAGTGATTGAAGACATGTAGACATGGTCTCAGGACATCCTCTTTGCAAGCCACATGGACATCCCATAATTCTTTGTTTATTCCACTATTCTATGGTGGATTCAACATTGAAATCCAATATGAGAACAAAATAAATAAATAGGAATGAAAGATGAAGAATAATAGGTTATAATAAGAATTTTCACACCTCAAAATATCAATGAACAAACCTCAGATCCACACTAAATTAAATAGGGTTGATGAGGAAAAGGGGGAGGTGACATCTTATGGCCTGTGCTTGTGAGGTGAAGGAAAGGGGAGTCGGAAAACCAAATCACATAGTTTAAAAAATGGATATGTACAAATTTTAATTAATATCGGGGAATCCAAATGATTTGGCTGCATGATTTTTAATACCATGTTCTAACCATGTGAAAGGAATTTCCTAGAAAAAATGTCACAAAAAATTCTATGATTTGAGTTTTCTCACCATGCACTGACCATAAAAAATATACCTAGAACTATTCTAACACAACCCACATGGATTGTAAGAAACCATGAACTAGTCGTACACCGTAGACTTCCACGACAATCACCTCACACAATTTTCCTTGAACCCATAATTTTTTACCATAACCATGAATAATAAATTATAATCAAACCATGAAAAAATAAAATGAGCTAAAAACACCAGAATCCTCAAATGGCCAAATGATTTTCACTATAGTGTGCACACCAAATTGTGTGTAGGGCCAAAAACATCCTAAAACCTCAAACATGTACTCAATTCACCCATGATTTTCCATGAGCACCTAAGATACCTCTGGGGATTCAAACCACACATGGATCACTTAGAAAAATATAATCTAACACTATGAATTTTAATTCGAGTCTGAATTCACCAAAAGACCCCTCGATGCAGAAAAAATATAAATTCCTCATAACTCTATAACCCATAACAGTAGGGATCATTATATAATCCATCTTCATTAATGATTGATTACTATTATTAAAATAAAAATAAACTAACAATATTTTTGTCTCCCATTAACTATAAAAATAAAACACGTATTCCTATAGAATATTCTCCAAAATATGAATTTTTTTCCTTTTCAAAATGTCATTTCATAGATGATAGGTCATACACAAATATAATTGAGAACCCATTACTTCTTGAAGGATCGTCCAAATATTGGAGGTAAAACATGGGTCTCAATTAGATATAATATCCAATTTCACAGCATGAATCTTCTAAATCTATTGGATATATTGGTTTACAATATCTTCCACATTCATCAAATCCTTAATAAGAAAGAAATGAGTTAACTTCATCAATCAATTGATAATAACCCAAATAAAATTATTCTATCTAGGTGTTCAAGGAATGAAAAAATCCCGATGTCTATGTATATATAATACCACTTAAAAATAAAAATAGGAAAAGATTATAATAATAATAGTGGATTTTAATGATTTACTTTGATCCTCACACAAGTAAGGCATAAAGGTAAAAATTTCATAATTTCCCATCTCATCCTAGAACATGAACACCAATGTTTGAAAATATAAATTATATTGGTATCCCTTGGGTACAATGCCCAAATATAAAGGTTACCACATTCTATAACCTCATACATAATGGTTAAAGGAACTACTAACCTATTTCTAAAAGAAATGGAACCATCTGGAGACTATGAAAAATCACCCAATATCTTGCTACCATTTAGATTTCTACATACATCTTAAAAAATAGGGTCCACTAACTTATCTTTCAAAAACAGATCATTTAAAGAGAATATTAATTTAATAGTATCCTAGAATAGTTGGTCTTCATCGTATTCTATATCTAGATTGAACTTAGTAAATAATCCCCTAAAATAGCATTCCTTATTTAATTCTTTAACCACATGAGTTATAATTTTCCTACTAATGTAACTAACCAACACATTACATTTACCAGGGGTTTAGGCCAAAATAAAAATCAACGGTGTAGAGATTTTCCACCAAAATCCTAGAAATTTTTTTGCATATTGGAGAATATATAATTCCAATTTTATTGATAATTACATGACATAAATTTATACATGAAGATATTACTGTAGAAATGTCTTTAACGGATACACCACCACCACCAACTTTTGGTCATTAGCGGGGTAAGTCTTCTAATTATGAAGAAACTGTCATGATAAAAATACAAAAAGATGGTCACACTAGATAAAAAAACCATTACCAAGAAACTGAATCATTATAATACACTTAAAGGCTATCACTAGGATAATAAAGGATAAAAAGGGGGGGATTTCAATCAATACTTTAACTCAACAAAGGATCAGTAACATTACTTGTCCCAATAAAATCTCACCCCTTTCAAATTAAAATCTTTAATGGGAGGAGATAACCAATAGAATTCATAAACAAACTACCTATAATATCAAACTAGATCTAAGAGGACCCTATCCATATAGATATTACAAGATATTTCCCAATATATCATTGCTTATATCTTCCCATGTTCTAAAGAAATTCATTTCTATGATACCACATGACCCAAAAACATTACTTCTTGAATTGGAATTTAAAATTTCATAGTCATTATATATAGGTTATATTTATTCAATGTTCTCAAATAAATTTAAAAAATTTCCTCATGAACTACTTTAATCTTGTACTAAACTAAGATGTAATCCATGAACACCACAACAAAGGTTTGTAGATATCATTCGAAGATCAGGTTCACCAGGTCTATGAAAAAAACGGGGTCATCTGTAAAGAAATATTTCATAATAATATACACATTATATATATGGTTAATCTTGAAAAATGTATTTATAATATCCACAACCTTAACTATCAGTTGGTGGTATTTTGATCTAAGTTCAATCTTATAAATCCATCCAACTCCCATGATTTGATAAAAAATGTCATAAATTCAGAGAAATGGGTAATTATTCTTGATAGTCATTTGATTTTTTTTCTAATGAATTCGAATTTAGAGGATTCCAGCCACTTCATTCAAAAAGATAACAGTTTATTCCATAGTGAATACAAGGACGAGTAAAAACCTTACTCTTAAGATCCTTTAACTGGACATTAATTTCCTTAAACTTGGTAGGATTAATTTGATAATATAGAAATTTATAGGGGACCATCCCAAGTATAATATCCGTAGATAATTCCACATTATATTGGGATGGAAATATAGAGAAATAATCAATAAAAAACATCAAGATACTTGTACACCACTATTATAAACAGACGATATAAACACTTCTCATCATCATCAAAACAAAAATAGTATATATTTTAGAAAAATAATCTAATATCTAGAATATATTTTACTTACCTACTAGATTATGGATCCCACTCAACATATAATACATGAGTATTTCCATCAGGATAATGTAGTTGAACACTTCAAAGACAACATATAATTTGATATTTACATCTAACCATTCAATATATACAGAGTAAGAGGTTAAGGATATCCATATTAAGAATTAGATGACCTCACCCAATCTCAGCACTAACGACTTTCATACGACACATAGGGATCTTATAGTTTTACTTATTTATATTTTCCCAAAGGAGTAGAATGATCTATCAAAAACCACATTAACTCATACTAAAATCAAAATTTTTCAATAAATTTATATGAAATAATGGAATAAAAAGAACCTATATTAAATAAATACAAGGATATATAAGAATACATGAACACCATACCTCTAAAAATAATTGGCACATTATTAGATTCATTATGTGCCTACTCTAATTCATATGAATGACAAGATTCAGGACCACATACATAATTACAAAAATGATGAAAATATCCCTTTATCTAAGGATAATATCTTTCTCCCTTAGATTGATCTGACTTCACTTAAGAGCCTCTAGTAAAAGAATACCCATCATTCCTAATATTATGAGGCCACTAACAAATCTCTATATATAAACCAACCTCACACATTAATGGAATGTCTTGGTATATTTCTTGAAATATGTTTTATTGATAAATGAAATTCCACATTGGAAGAACACTCCAACAGAATTATATTTTTTGAAATATATTTTTTCCAATTTAATTTTACCTTTTTGATATTTTTTTACATGTAACACTGAGTTTATCTTACATTACATGCAACATTGATTTAAAAAGTAACATATCATTTTATTAAAATATTATTATATGATAGCTATCACATAGCCATTGAAATTAAGGATATGAATAGGATTAACTAAATTATGAAAATATATGTCTTAAATATGTATATTGAATGAATTATTTGGTGACCAATTAATTAAAAATAAAAAATTTTAAATAATGGAATTTTGTTTCTTCTGAAAACCCATTTTTATGAAAAAAAGATGTTTTACATCAATAAATTAAACACAAAAATTTTGGTGAAATATTTTAATAAATTTTATATAGTTTATGTTAAATAAAATATTTAAAATTCCTCTTATGAATTTTATAGTTAAGAGATTATAATAAATCCAATTTTACACATAACAATGTATTTATATAAAAATAGTTTTGTCACCTTTTGCGCACTTATTTTAAAAATAATTATTTAAACCATTAGAAAAATTATATTATAAAATAATTTTAATTTTTAAATCATGATGTATAAATTATCTTAAGGTGAAATGTAGATAATTTTCTGAAATTATTATTTTTTTATGAATAGTGAGAGATTATCAATTTTAATTGAAAACATACATTTCGTTTAAATAATTTATAATTTTAAATAAAATTAAAATTTATTTTAAAATCAAATTGGTTAAAATATATATCTATTAATCCAATTTATTTCATTATAATAAATTTCATATTGAAATTGGATATAAAAACATTATAATCTTTAGGGCATTTTCTTGTTGAATACATGCCTTCTCATCACAACTGCAAGATAAATTTTATATACTATTTAGTCAATATTTTGAATTTAATTTGATAAAATGTATTAAATATTTTGAATAATTATAAATTATATTATATAATAAGTTTAACATAATTTTTTTACCAAAATTAATAATAAAAATCGAAAAAAATAATTACTGTGGTTAAGGGTAAAATGGGCTTACATGGAGTTAAGTTGAAAATATAATGTTTAAAATGACCTAAATTTTTTGTAAAATATATTGTATGAAAATAGTTTGACCATATAATGTATAATTATTGAAAATACTGAATTTTTTTCTTTATTACATGAAAAAAATGTGGTTATAACTTTTTTATTTTCAAAAAATCACAAGTGTGCCACAATCCTCATTAATAAAAGGACACCCCTCTCCTTTGTTCCTAACATCTTCAAACCAATTTCGTTTAGAAAATAATTACCAATATAACTTTCAAAATTCTTTAATCTCATCCTATAGCCTTATTTTTTTTATAATTCAATCCTAGGATATATTTTGTGGAAATCCTAAAGAGGTAACTTGAATAAGATGTAACACTCTTCATTGATATAATTTATTTTATTTCCCCATAATCCTAATTAAATTAAAAGTAAACCATGATAATATAATTAAATATTTTTATTCCATATACTTATATGTTTTTATGTTAATCTTAATACCTACAACCATCTCTACTTCCATCAAATGGGTTATGAAATCATTATTTGGGTGTACGACAGACTACTGCCTCGTAAACTGATTCCTTTTTTCCATTACCGCCTCTCACGATTGGATATTATGATGGATATAGAGTATATTTATGATATTTCTAAAATATTTATACATATATTTGATTTATTTAATCTATAATTTCATACTTCTGATTCCATAGGGGATATGATCATGTCACTCGTGTGTACAATGGACTACAACCCCGCAAAGTGATGTTATTTGTTTTCACTAAATCATTACATGGGAGGATAAATATATGTGATATATGTGAAATATTTAATATATTAATGAAAATTTTATCATTAATAAAAGATAATATATAATTTTATTTCTTTCCTTTTCACTCATTGAAATAAGATAATCTCGTTCATTATATGTGGACTACCACCTTCACGAAGCGATGTGACTCCTTTTCATCACCACACCACATGAATGATATGTATAAGTATATTTAAAGTGATAAAATGGTATTAATTATATTATTATAATTATGTAAATATAATATGTTACATTCCTCCTTTTCATAATGATTATTGAAAATTGGAAATGTTACTCATGCATACGTACGACCTACCTTCACCATGATCGTAACATACGTCATTTATTAAAACTATCTTTAATGAATGGTCTAAATAGAATAATTAATGCATAAATATGATAAATATTTCATTAATTTTATTATTTATATTATGTAAACATGATAATTGTAAGAGTATTAAAAATAATAAATCAAATAATATGGGAAAAACAAAATAGTTATGACCCAAAATGTGATTTTAACAAGAATTGTTTAATAAACGGGTAATGAAAAGGTTAAAACTAAATAATATATGTTATGTTATATATATTTATGGATATTTAATATATTTATATTAAAAATTTATTTATTATTATGTGGTTCCTGATGTGTAAGAAGGAAGTCAACACTTATGGTACGAGATTTCCATCTCACTTTTTTTATGTGAGACACATGCCATATTAACCACATGATTCTTTTATGTGTTGTGTATTATGAACATTATTGTATTTTACCAATATTTTCTAAATATTTATGGGGATTTAGATATTCATTTTAGGATCTCAGTTTCATGGGGTTTATAGTTCAAAAGATACGAAATCTGTAACGTATTTTTGTCTCAATTTTCCTTCATTGGGACACATGTTTATGTTATGCACCTATCTTATTTTATGAGGTGTGTATACATCCCCATTGACATGTAATATTATGAATTAATTTATAATCATGATATTTTAATCTTAATGTTATGATATTCCTTACTAGGGAATACATTTTAATGTTATCGAATTGGTAATGATTTTAAGATATAATATTATCGTTTATTATGATTGTTTATGATTATGTTTTTGATTATAAAATATTTTTTATCAATCAGTCAATAAACTCATGAATTTTATTTTCCTCTATTTATGAAATAAGAACACTTTTTCACTTCATTTTTCTCTCTTTATGTACTCATTAGTTCAAAAAGAATGTTTTTAATAAAAAATAATTCTTTCATATGAATAACCTTTCCCGTCCGAAACTATGATTTCTAAAAATGATTTCATTATGTTTTAATATTATTTAAATGAATTATTAAGTAAATATTTACACTTTTTGTACTTTTTAAAAACCTTTTTGAAAGTAATAATTGTATATTTTTTCAAACACTTAATGTTTAGATTTTAAAAAAATTTAATGGAATATTTGTTTTCAAGTGTACGACGTGAAGATAATTTTCATCCATCAAGACCGTTATATTTTTTAATGACTGATTTTTACTTTTTCTAGGTTATTTTTAAAAAAAATTAAAAAAATTTAAAATTAGTATTTAATGTGGAAAGGTTTTTTTCCACAAGAAATGTTTTAAATTATTTTTAAATATTAATTTATATGTTTTCAATGTTTATTTCTAAGGAAAAAGATTTCAATTTTTTTATAATGATTAGTTTAAAAAATATATTTTCAGAGAAACAATATTTTCTCAAAGAAATATTCCAAGTGATTTTTATTTAAAAATCATTCTCCGTGTAAGATTAAATCCCATGAGTTTACATTTTCTTAATTGTTGATATAATCCAAGGATAATATTCTTATTTGGTATGTGAATGGTTTACATTTGTGATTAAATATTGTTTATAAAACTTACTTATTTTTCCTGGGGTTAAACCATGATATATTTTTTTAAACCCAATTATTTTTCAACGGGTTATTCTATGATGAGATGTTAGAATGATTATGAAACATATCTCTTTTCCATAGTTTATGACACATTGAAATGTTTATTAACTTCATTACATTTCACGGGTTATTATATAATGAATGTTTTATGATATTATAAAACCCGTAAATATGGTTTTAATTTTGAGTTGGTTGGGACCTATATCTCTATTAAATTTATTCGGTAAATATTTATATCACATTAGATATATAGGACTAGAATGGGGAGTTAACCAGGTTTAGTAAGAGACATAGTCTACTATGATGGTATTGGGAGTGAACCTCGAATAATATGATTGTTTGGGGTTGAACCCACTCCAATATGATAGCCTTATAATTGATCATTGGATACTATGGGAATCATTTTCTATGATTATATGTATAAAAAATTCCAGGTCTTATAGAAATGTTATTCTCTCATAGATCATGTTCTTTAATTTTTTTATTATTCATGTATTATGAAATATCAATTATTGTTCTAAGATTCCAGATTTTGATATTTGTTATGATGGGTATACTTTTCATATGTTATGATCATATACTTATGCTCAAATTTTGTTTATATATTTTTATTGTATAGCATTAATGAGGACCTAAGCTCACCCTTTATTATGTTTTCTTTCCCCAGGTTATGAAGAAAGGTTTTATGTAGTGTATGATTGAGAGGAGTACTAAATGGGAAGATAATTATGGGAGAAATTAAATCAATTTCCAAAATTAATAATATTGCATTTATTGTTTCCAAATACATTGAATTATTATTGTCCTTAGGTGTGTATCTTTGTATTGTAATTAATATTCATAAAAGAAAGATGAAATATACTTGAATTAAAATATGGTTTTATTATTGTTGGTATCAGAGGAAAGACATAGATAACCATTAGAAACTAGGATGAGAAAACATTAGTTATATCCCTTGTTATATTTCAAAATCTATGAATAAAGATATGAATAATGGTAATTTTATGGATGAGCCAATTTATTAGAAAATATCTTTGAGTTTTGGTAAAGGATGGAGTGAGGTGTTTCCAAAAAATTACATCCTTATCTAGATATTACAAGCGGACATGCCTCAAGAATAGAGGTACCTATGGGTAATAAATCTGAAAAGGGAACATTGAGATCGACTCAACCATCACCTAGTTAATGAAAATGGGTCTTTCTTCACACCAGATTTGACACCCTAAGGGGATATGCTTTAGAAATTTAAAAATTCATTATAAACCATCATAAATTGATTAAATAGATGATGATCATTAATGAACTAGGATAAACCTAAAGTGTAATATATTAAAATGATTGTATCATTATATATACTTTCTATAAACTATTTTAAGAATATTTGGTTTTCCACTAGGATTAGTGTTTCTTACACTATACTTCTCAGTTTTAGTGAATGGTGGGAACCAAAAAAACTACGTTAAAAAATAATATTATGGAAAACTTTATTATGAGTAGACAGTTGATATGATGACTAGAGTAGAGGATATTGTGTTTAGGCATAATACGTTATCAAGGAGCATTATTAACAACAAAATCATAACCAAATATTAGACTCAAAAGAGAAGTGAAGGAAAGAGTTCACTAAGATTTATGGTAGTGGAGATCATGGAGGAAAGAAGATTCACTTTCATATATGTGGAGAATGTGGGAAGAAGCAGTCAAGGTAATGTTTTATGGGGATGAGAATATGTTTTGGGTATAGAAGAGAAGAAAAAAAATAAAGTAACTGTAGAGGGAAAATTATAATTTTGGTTAAGGAAAAGGATGATAATAATGGTCTCCCAAAGGTATCATATACTTTTGAATGTTTTAAATTTGGAATGTGTTGGAATTTTTCAAATATATGTGTTAAGTGGAAATATCATAAAGGGAATCAAGAAGGTTATACAAGTAATTGTTTTTATTTTTGAAGAAAAATAGTTTAAAAAGGACACATGAAATGAAACAGGTATTAAAGAATGATTAATGAATCCCATTTTTTGTCTTAAGAATGAAGTGATATGATTTATGTATTTATTTTTTAGAATTCAAGAATTATAAAATATGTATGTATTGTTTTAAATATTTTTTTCATTACAAATTTCAAAGAACATATTGAATTATGTTGATAACTTAGAAAAGAGATATCAATGTTAAGGTGAAATTTTTATTAAGTAAATATAACCCTTAATATGTTCTTGATGTTGAAAAATTGGTTTTTGTTTGAATAAATAGGCAATTTTTGTGGATTAAGTAAAATAGATAAAATTAATAACCTCAGAACTGATACATGATTTGTTGAGAACATGGTTGATGTTATCATTTATTAAGTTTACAACATTATTGTAGCTATGGAATATATTAAATAAGCTATGGTTTCATTAAAAAAATTAGGTAGTATGAATGTTTTTATTGATTATTTATGTTAATTCATGCTATTACCAAGTTTATTGAGAATACATGATCAAGGTATTCACATGTTTGGTATGTGATAATAAAGAGAATCTTTATGATATATATAAGATTAATTTTTTGTTAATTTTGAGAAACCTTATAACCTTATTTATAAATTATGAATTTTAGAAGGGTTATAAGGTTAACCATTTATGGAATAGTTTAATATAAAAATTATATGAGGTTTGATATATTAATATATTACTACACCATATAAATATTTATCCATATTGGATAACCAATGTTAACATTTTTATAAAGATAGAAGTACTAAGTTATTATTTCTTTATGAATCTTATTTATTACTCTGGACATGGAAGATTCATCACTTATAGTAAGATTTGAAGTGTAAATTATTCAAGGAACAACCAATGGATCAATTTTTTCCTATGAAATAAAAATATATCCTGTAAGTAAATTTTCATATATTCTCTTTCCATATGGAAATGGAATTTATAAAAATTTAAAAAGTATATTTAAATCCAAATATTACATGTTATCATCATTTCAGAGGACATTAATGACCTTTTTCAGGTCTCCTTACTTATGGATTCTTGGTTGTTAACTTTCTCCTGACCATGTTCTCTATTACTCTCTATCATTATTTGGGTGTTATTTTTCTCTCATATTTCCTTGTTTTTATATACCAAAAATGCTATCCTATTTAGAAACCTAGTATTTTTCATTCTAGATGACGTTTTTTACATCCCTTTATCTTTTTCAAAAATATTTTTTATTAACAGATTTAATTATGTGGGTTTTTGTGAAAGAATTTTCAAATCTTATAAATATGATGATCGAGATTAATTTTGAAGAAAAAATTCATTTTTATGGGGCATAATGTAAACCCATGATATATTCTGAATTGTATATTTTTCAAATGAATTTTAATGATTTTATATTTTTTGTTTCACATGACACTGAGTTTAGTTTTCATTACATGAAATACTGAGTTTAAATGAAAAATTTAATATTATTAAAATACTATTATTTGGTAATTATCACCTAGCCATTGGAATGAAGGGTGAAAATATGATTAAATAAATTATGACAATATATGGTTTATACATGTATATATAATCAATTATTTTGTGTCCAATTAATAAAAAATGAAAATTTAAAAATAAAGGAAATGATTATATATAGAACTATTTTTATGAAAAAAAATATTTTTTACATTAATAAATTAAATAAACCACATTTTTGATATAAATTAATGAAATTTATATATTATATATTCAATAAATATTATAAAATTATTCTAACAAGTCTTCTAGACAAGAGATAAGAATAAATCCAATTTTACTCTTAAAAATATTATTTATATAAAAAGATGTTTTGTTGACTTTTTTGAACTTATTTTTGAACTATTTTTTATCACTTTTATAAAATTTATTTTAAAGAATAATAATATTTTTTTATTCATCTTGTAAAAATTATTTTAGTGATAATTTTTTAAATTTTATGATATGAATATTTTTTTTAAAGAATAGTGAAAATAAATACTTTTTATTGAAAACAAAATTTTTAATTAAATAATTTATAAAGTAATAATATTTTAATTTGGATTTAAAGAATTTTTTTAAATTATATATTTTTAATCCAATTATTTTTATTTTAATAAATTTATTTTTGAAATTGGAAATAAAAACATGCTTTCTCATCACATCACCAGGATTAATTTAAATTAAAATATTTCCACATCTGTAAATTGAATTTTAAAAAATGTATAAAATAGTGTTAATCAGAATAATTTATATTATATAATAATGAAGACTTATTTTTCATCCAAAATTGATTATGAAAACAATAAAAATTAATTATCGCGGTTAAGGTAACGATGGGTTTATCTGAAGGTTAAACGAAAAAATAATTGTTAGTATTACCTAAAAACTCATATAAGACCTATTTTATATAATTATTTCGACTCTATAATTCCTATTGATATAGAATAATCCATTTTGGGTCCTTGTGACATGAACAAAACGTTGGTACATCATTCTCTATTAAAAAAATGGCAAGTGTTTCACTTATCTCAGATATAAATGGGAACCCCTATCCTATATTCTTAAAACCACCAAACAATTTTTATTTTTTTAATAAATATAAAAATAAATTTCCAAAATAACTCCACTAATCCTAGAAGAATTTTTTTGGTAGAAATATAACATGTGAATTCTTTTGGTGCAAACCTAACGAGGCAACCTGAAGAAGAGGTAACATTCTTCAACAAGTGCTTTTATTTTATTTATTCCTCCACCTCTATAAAATTATTATTAAAACCAGGATTATATAATAAAATAAGTATATTAAATATAATTAGATTTTTTTTAGGTTAATTTTCATTAACCTTCTTTTCTTCCATCAAATGGGTTGTGAAATCTTTAATAATGTGTACGACAGACTTCTGTTTCATGTACCGATGTCAATGTTTTTTCTATTACAAACTCTCACAGCTGGGAATGTTGATGGATATAAAGTATAGATTTGGTATTTATAAGATAATTATAAATTTAAATAAATTATATAATATATTCATTTTTTGCATTCCATTCCATCGGGGATACAATAACACCGCTCATGTTTACGACAGACTACCACCTCGAGAAGCAATGTGATTTTTTCTCATTGATACTTAGAAAGAAGGATAAATATATGTTATATCGAAGACATAATTATTATATTTATGAAGTATTTATAAATATAAAATCATAATATATTATTAATTTCTTACCTTTTCACTCACTGAAAGATGATAATGTCGCTCATACACGTGTGAACTACCACCTTCACAAAGCGATATTACCCTTTTTGTTCATTATACAGCTTGGATTATATATATAAGTATATTTAAAGAAATAATATGGTATTTATGATATTATTATAATTATATAAATATAGTATATTAATTACCTTATTTCTATAATTATCGTTGAAAAATGGAAACTCTGCTCATGTGTATATTAGACATACTGTCTCCATAATGACAACATTATTCATTTCTCAAAACCATATTTAATGTGTCACGAACCGAATATGGTATCCACTAAAACTGGAACCATACATAGCCCATGACAATGCCCAAAGGGCATTCCCAATCCCCATGGGCTGGCACACGTGCCTAGGTATCATAAAATGAGAATTGGGAACGATTTACCTAATTTTATAAACTTAAAACAACAAATAAACACAATAAAACGAATCTGGATTTTTCAAATGAAAAATCATTTATAAAAATTCAAAACTAAATTACATATTTTTAAAAAACTCAAAAAGTCTATAACAAAGGTAAAGAACCAAAAGTAAATATCCCAATATTCCTTATGATAAGGGGCACCGCCATCAAGCCATCACCAGAAGACTTCACCACCAAGGACTAGCTGAATAACCCGAACAACTGGAACTATAAACTATACCCAAATTATGAAAACAAAAATAACCAAGACTACTTACACCCAAGGGTGTAATTAAGGTGTGGGACAATGCCCAGTAGGATTCCACCACTATGAAATTCCATGCGATAAACATTCAATGATGAAAATCATGCATGTTTTCAAAAAACATGTAATTTCTAGTTACAATTTCTAAAAGATGCAACTAAAAAATAAGCTATCAAGTGGGATAATATAAATAATAGAAACTTTTAAAATAAATGAAAAAGATACTAAATTTTCCAGAAAATATTCCATGTACCGATGGTAAGTATGAAGGATCTAATGAGCACAAGTATTAAGAAATAACCCTTAGGCACTAGCTCGTTGTGGGTCCCAGGTACATCGTATCTCTGTGATAGTAACCATCATTTATATCCATTCTCATGCACGATCCACTAGTAGGGAACACACACATAACCTAGTTTCCCCCAATCATCATCATAATAGTTTATTTAGAGTTTTAAGCGTCAATCTTGGTGTGTGAAACTGGGGCCAAACCCCATTGATTCACTAGCATACTAGTACACGTCCACCCACCAAGATACCCTGGTTTTCCCTTTGTGCTCAAACAAGTTAAAAAAGTCATGAAATATACTTTTCACATGAAAATATCATTTCATCAGAAAAAATTCACAAAACAACCCAGATGTATACCACCAAAGTCACAAAACTCAACTTTTCATTCAAATTGATTTCAAATCTGACTCACACCAAAATAACCCACAACACTTTTTATATTTCATTGACACTTCCACAAATCCATTAATAAATTTTATAAAACCATTCCAATATATTAAAACTCACATAAAATCCCACTCACATGTTACATAATACCCTTTTTGTAACCAAAATCCATTTTTCACATCACACTCACACATAACATCCCACATCACTTTCACATCTCTTACACACTTTAGTAAATCCCTAAATCATTTTTAAAAAAAATTCCAAGATAAAACACCTTACAAAACTGCCCCATTAACATTTAAAATTTACCATTTAAAAATATACACACTCCAAAATAGTTTTCCATTATGGTTTAACCTCTTACATAAATCATTAAATCTTTCAAATCTTTCGTAAAACAATTCTAAAGAGTATACCCAAACTTTTCTCATAAAACCCATTTCAAAACCATTTTTCAAGGACAAAATCACACCAATACCAATTCAAAACATAGTTTTAAACCCCCAAAACATTTATTAAACTACCCACAAGTGTTATAGAAATACCTCAAACAATACCAAAAAATATCTACATGAAAACCACACGTTTTCAAAATCACTTTCAAGAAGTACAACAAGGTCTTACACATTGAACCCAGTAAAAACCCATCTTAAAAACCTAATGGCACACAAATACCCTACAAAATCATAATTTTCATCCCAATCAAGATTTATTAAACTAATTTCATATGTTATAAAACACACCCAAATAATACCCCAAGGGTTACACATGAAAAACACCCAATTTCAAGCTAAAATGAAACTATAAAAGTAAATGCTTAACCAAAATCAACACAATCAATTTTATACCCATAAAAAACATATTAGAAACATAATAAATAAGTAATTCAAGAAAACTAACTAATCTATAAATCATTACACCAGGAATCACCTACTGAAAGTGTCGAAACCCTCAAATATTGGGAAAAAACATCAACCACACCTCTGCGACACCTCAAAGAAGATAAATCCATACCTAGACCACAATATTTAACAAAAAAGACACCAAATCAAGCCATAGGTTCTAAACCTAACTTTTGGACATTTTAGAACCTAATGAAAGAGGTAGAAAACCCTAAAGAGAAGGAAGAAATTGAAGAGAGAAACACTTACTCAGAACAATATTGAATAAAACGACCCAAAATCCACTAGTATCTGAATTTGAAAACATCCAACCATTAAAGGGATGTTTGAACAATGATTAGGAGATCATGTAAGAACTCTAATGGGGAAATAAGAGTAAGAATTTAGAGTGTTATGATGGAAAGAACATACCTCCTCAAATCTGCTCGATTTTCGAAACCCTAAGAAGTTCAACACTCAATCTATTTGAAGAAGAGCTCCAAAGAGGAGAGAGAGAGAGGCTGGGAGAGTGTCTAGGTTCAATGGGCGTGTTTGAGGCTTAGAATCACTAAAAAATCCTTAAAATTTAATAATTTATTAATTAATCAAATTTAATTTTTAAAACTGGAATTGGGCTTGGGGGCAGGCCCAATCCCATAAATAAAAACCAATATACACATTGGTTATGGATTTATAAAGGCTCAAAACTATAATGGTGGTGTTAAAATGTCAGGGGATACCTTTTAGGAATTGGAATTTGTGTGAAATATTAGAAAATTAAAAATTTATAAATGAAACAAAATTTATTTTTAAATATAAAATTGGGCTCACGGTTTGGCCCAATTCACGAAAACTCACCCATTCCACCATAAAAGCTTGAGAAACCCCAAAAACAAAAAATAAATGGAAATTAAATTAAATTTAAATTTAAAATAAGTCATGTATGTGACAATTCTCCCCACCATGAAAAATATTCCTCCCTGGAAAGCTACAGCAAGTCCAGATACGAAAACCGAACCCAACCGATAAACCAATATGTACTTCTTTGCCATGCTTCGCCCCCAAGGGCCAAAACACCTCTAGTGATCCCTTAAAAATGATTAATCTCAATACCCAAACTTAAATAACTATCCTTAAATGATCAATCACATTCATACTTTATCCCAAAATAAAACTCCTCAAACACTGTCCGAACAAGACTCAAGCAATTCACTCTAAAGGAACAACATCTTCGAACAAGGTTACACTTAACTTACATTAAATAAACCATTGGGAGCTCTCCAATTCAAAATTTTACTCAAGGAAGATATTGATATCTAGAATGTTCCGAATGATAATGCCTACCACAATGACAATAACATGGATAAATCTTAGCTATTGGTATGTGGGAACATAAATAGGCACCCCACCATAAGAGGCAACCTATATTATTTTCCAAGACAGAATCAAGACACTAACAGAGGGAGGCCTGAACGAACTCCCTAGTAAAAAGGTTAAAATTCCATTCACACATTATGAAGGAATGTACATGAGAATCATAGTGGGTCTCCCATCAATAAGAGCCAACCATCTTAACCGACCAGCATGGGCCGACACAGAAAGACCCAATTTTTTTAAAGGTTTGGGAAGGGCGCAGGGTCAGTCCGCACGGTTTGGGAAATTCTGCACTAACTGTGCAGATCATTCTTTTTGTATCGCTTACTGGAACATATTCACTACTAATCATAGACATACTATGTCCTCAGCACATCTATCCAAATTTCCAACCATTCTCTAATGACTTGATGGAAACCAGAGGGGGAGAGAATTACATTAGGTGACGACATGGGTACAAGGCCCTCAACCTATTTCTATAAAATGGGAACAACAGAAGAAAGATGATGACACTAGTTGTTTAAAATCTAACTATATTTCATACTGAGGATAAGACATTTTACATGATTTTAATCAACCCTAGTATTTCCCCTGACTATGATTCATCTTCTCTCTGAGACCTATGTCTAGAGCTCAAATGATTGAAGCATATTTGACCTCACAGTTAGGACTTGTAAACCCCCCTGAATGAGAATTCTTTATTCGGTGAAACCAAAAACTAAAACGCAATCTTCGATATGTTTTTCAAGACATAACACATTCCAAACTCACTTTACCCAAATCTGATATTTCCCAAAAACAAGGGTTTAGAAGATGCACGCACATCACACCGTGTTTGTTCGGGTGAGAAACAATAAAAGTAAAGAACACCTATAATCATCTTCCTATAAAATGAAATATTTTCATGTTTTTCCAAGGGAGACATTATCCAAACATAAGAGAGACTCTCAGATAATTTCCCAACTTTCACCTTTACGGTCATTCGAGCACATGACATCATAAGGCCTCACCGAACATGACCATTGCGACTGATATAAACAATGCATGGAGAGGGACCATATACAACATCCCCAAACAACACACAATTCTAGAAAGTGGCCCCAATATCCTATCTTGACCATATTTTCCAAAATGGTGGTTTAACATGATCTCATTCTTCAACGAAACTATGAAGAAACTAGAGGCCCTCTTAGACACCATCGAGACACTCATCCCCACTAACAACCCTAGACCACGTCCAGCTTCAACAAATTAGGAAACATAAGAAACTAAGGTCTCGTTAAACCTTCCAAAACCAATCTTCCACTACAATTGGATATAAAACTCAAAGGAAGGAATGAGTGTAGACTAAATCAATAAATATTGATAAAAGATTCATTATATTGATCAACTGGAGGATTTTCAAATGGAGAAACAATCTAGGTTGCACTTAAATTATGCATTATTCCACAATGGGGGTGTACCTTATCCAATGAGAGAACCCAAAGACCAAACCAAGATGGTACATTGGTCAAAACAAGCCATAAACTAGATCCAAACACATGAAGGGGACCACCATAATGCTGTCACGAAATATATCTAAGAGGAGACTACTAACTGGTCCTTCTACCCAGCTTACCGACCAAACATAAACCCAAAACACAGTTCAAACAGGAGGTGTTCTTGGAATCAAAACATCCCACAATATCAATATTTTCCAAAAAAAACATAATATAATTCATCCAAAACAATTCATCAAGACATAATGTGTTTCGTTAAAATCATTTCTTGAAAACAAACGGTTCAAAAGTTAGCGTATCCACCAATGGTACCCCATGGAACATACACATGCATGTTTCTATGCCACACCGGTCACCCTCCTCATATCCATCCTGAAACTCATCCAGTCATGCCATCAACCATCCATCATCCCATATAACACCATGCATATGGTTGCTCAGGGAAACACCAACGGTTAAAACAAAATATTCTTTCTACTTTTCAAAACCAAAACAGTCAACCAACACATCCTTTTTCTCAAAACTGCTAACCACAAGATCAAAATCAAAATTCACATCTTAAAAAATTTTCAGAAAGACACAACCATTTAGAAAATAACTCACTTTATATATATTCACATCAATTTCAAAACATCTCATCCCATTAAATCACCCTTCGATTGTTTAGAAAACTCTTTTAGAAACACTTTTCAAAACCAACTTCAATATTGTTCCTACTTTGAAAATAGGTGAAAGCACACCATTTTCCATTTCAAAAAATTCTGAAAATTCAGTTCCACCATTTCATAAATGAAACAATTCCCTCTTTATTTGAAAATCATTTCAGAAAAACTTTATGCTTCTTTAAACCAAAGTGCCATGTTTTCAAAACTAAAGCACAAAACAATGCGAGAGGAAACTAGTTTCAGAGGGTGACTTGGAAATATGGTTGGTGGACATATTATAATCAATTAACTATCACAGAGAGTGTTCTAGGGAATATCCTTGGCTCCAGATGGCTTGATATTCCCTATGAGCTCAATATGACCATTAACCCAACTCTCTTTTCATTTCCCCTAATCATCATCGAACCAAGAAAACCAAAGGACATAGATAAATACCAACTTATACTAGAAACTTGAATCCCATCATGAGGTGTGGTGACCAGTCAAGCTACCTAAAATTGGAATTCCAATTCCCAACAGTCCTAACTCCAGTCTATCCTGACTCTTCCCCAAATAACATGACCCAATGAGCTAACCTAAACCTCCTCTGATACCATTTTTCCAGGAACTAAATCTCGTTGCCACCAAAACTGGCACCAAACTCAGCCCGTGATAAGGTACAAAGGGTGTTACCGATCCCCACAGGCTGAAAAAGTTCCTGGGTATCATAAAATTACAATTGGGAATGATTTACCCGAGTTTATAAACATAATACAACAAATGAACCCAATAAAACGAATCTGGATTTTTCAAATCAATCAATCTTTTATAAAAATATAGAACTGAATTACATAGTTTTAAAAAACTCAAAAACACTATAACAAAGGTTCAAAACCAAAAGTAAATATCCCACAAACCCTCATGGTAAGGGGAACCTCCCTCAAGCCATCACCATAAGACTTTACCACCAAGGACCTACTAGAAACCCGAACCACAGGAACTAAAAACTATACCCAACCTACGAAAACAAAAATAACCAAGTCTACTTACACCCAAGTGTGTAATTAGGGTGTGAGACAATGCTGAGTAGGATTACACCACTAAGATATTCCATGTGGTAAACATTCAAAGATGAAAAGCATACATGTTTTCAAAAACATGTAATTTCTAGTCACAATTTATAAAAGATGCAACTAAAAAAATCAGTTATCAAGTGGGATAATTTAAAGAATAGACACTTTTAAAATAAATGAAAAAGCTACTTAATTTTCCATAAAATATACCATATACATATGGAAAGTAAGAAGGATCTAATGAGCACAAGAAATAGGAAATAACCCCTAGGCACTAGCACATTGTGGGTCCCAGGTACCTCGTATCTCGGTGGCAGTAACCATCACTAATATCTGTTCTCATGCATGAGCCACTAGAAAGGAACAAACCCATATCCTAGTGGTAAAAAATCATAATAATAATAATTTATATAGAGTTGTATGCATCAATCTTGATATGTGAAACTGAGGCCAAACCCACGGATTCACTAGCATAGTAGTACACGTCCACCCACCTAGATACCCGATTTTTCCCTTTCTTCTCAAACAAGTTCAACAAGTCATGAAATTTAATTTTCACATTAAAATATCATTTCATCTTAAAAAATTCACCAATCAACCCACATGTGTACCACACAAGTCACAAAATTCCACTTTTCATTCAAATTGATTTGAAATCTGACTCGCACCAAAATAGCCCACAACACTTTTTACATTTCTTTAAAAATTCCACAAATCCATTTAAAAATTTTATATAACCATTCCAATATATTAAAACTCACATAAAATCCCACTCTAAATGTTACATAATACTCTTTTTATAACCAAAATCCATTTTTCACATCACACTAACACATAACATCCCACATCACTTTCACATCTCTTACACACTTTAGTAAATCCTTCAAACATTTTAAAAAACATTTCCAAGATGAAACACATTACAAAACAGCTCCATTGACATTTAAAATGTACCATTTAAAAATATACTCACTCAAAAACAATTTTCCAATATGGTTTAACCTCTTACATAAATCATTAAATCATTCAAATATTTCGTAAAAAAATTCTAAAGAGTATACCTAAACTTTTCTCATAAAACCCATTTCAAAACCATATTTTAAGGAAAAAATAACACCAATACCAATTCAAAACATAATATTTATCCCCAATTTTTTTTATTAAACTACCTCCAAGTGTTATAAAAATACCTCAAACAATACCACAAAAGATCTACATGAAAAGCACACGTTTTCAAAATCACTTTCAAGAAGTACAAAAAGGTTTTACACCTTAAACCCATCAAAAACATTTTAAAAACCTAATGGCACACCAAGAACCTACCAAATCATAATTTTTATCCCAAAAAAGATTTATTAAACCAATTTCATATGTTATAAAACACACCCAAACAATACCCCAAGGGTTAAGCCTGAAAAACACCCAATTTCTAGCTAAAATGAAACGATAAAATTAAATGCTTAAACAAAATCAACATAAATAGTTTTCTCATCATAAACAAAATACTAGGAACATAAAAAATAAGTAATTCAAGCAAAATAACTCATCTAGAGATGATTAAATATGGAATCATCTACTGAAAGTGTCGAAACCCTCAAATATTGGGGCAAAACATCAACTGCACCACCGCGACACCTCAAGGAAGATAAATCTATCCCTATACCACAATATTTAACCAAAAAGAAACCAAATCAAGCCATAGGTTCGAACCCTAACTACTGGACATTTTATAAAATAATGAAAGAGGGAGGAAACCCTAAAGAGAAGGAAGAAATTGAAGAGAGAAACACTGACTCAAACAAATATTGAATAAAACGACCCAAAATCCACTAGTATCTGAATTTGAAATCATCCAACCATTCAAGGGAGGTTTAAAAAAAGATGAGGTGATCATTTAAGAACTGTAATGAGGGAAAAGAGTAAGAATTGAGAGATTTATGATGGAAGGAACATACATCTCAAATCTTCCCAATTTTCAAAACCCTAAGAAGTTGAGAAACCAATCGAGATGAAGATGATCTCCAAAGAGGGGAGAGAGAGGTTGGGAGAGCGTCTGGGTTCAATGGGCATGTGTGAGCATTGGAATCACGGAAAAATCCTTAAAATGTAATAAGTTATCAATTAATCAAATTTAATATTTAAAACTGGAATTGGGATTTCAGTCAGGCCCAATCCTTTAAATAAAAACCCATATACACATTGGTTATGGATTTCTAAAGACTCCAAACTATAATGGTGGTGTTAATATGTCAGGGGAGGACATGTAGGAATTGGAATGGGTGTGAAATATTAAAAAATTTAAAAGTTATAAAAGAACAAAATTTATTTTTAAATCTGAAATTGGGCTCACGATTAGACCCAATTCACGAAAACTCACCCATTCCACTAAAAAAGCATAAGAAACCCCAAAAAAAAAAGCATAAATGGAAATTAAATGAAATTTATCTTTAAAATAAGTCATGTATGTGACATCATGACTGGTCTTAAATAATTAATTTTTGTACAAATAGTATATCTATGTTATATTTATTATTCTAGAGATTATTAAATTATTATAAAATTAAAATGAACAAAAAATAAAATAAAATCATATATGAAAAACAATGTAGTTATCACCCGAAACATGATTTTAACAAAATATTATTTATAAATGGTTAATAAAAGACCATAATTAAATCATATATGGTATGATATTTATAATCGTTTCCTATAATTCATGTATGATAGAATTATCGTTACTGTAAGGATGTTCATATGTGTTTGAAGTCAGTCGATACTTAATGTAATGGATTTCCATCATAGTTTTATTTTTTTATTAGACACATTCCATATTAAACACATATTTCTTTAATGATATGTATATAATACACATTAATGGATTTCATGATGATTATTATTAAAATTATTTGTATTTATATACCCATTTTATGATCTATATTTCATTAGGTTTATAGTTTAAATGTTACTTTATTTGTAAGCGTTTTTTATCTCAGTGTTCATTCTTTGAGACATATTCTTATATTATGCACCTATATTCATTTATTAGGTAAATATTAAGACCCATTGACATGTAATATCATGAATTAATTTATCATCATTATATTTTATACTTCATTTAATTATATTTCTTTTGGGATCTTATATTTCAATATTAACACTGTGGTAATGATTTTATCTTATAATTTCATCATTTATCGATATTGTTTATGATTATGTTTATAATGATAAAATATAATTAACCATATCCCATGAAACTAATGAATTTATTTATCCTCTAGTTATTTCATGATAATATATGTTTTCCATTCATTTTTCCCTTTTTATTTGATTATGTGTTCAAAAGAAATTTTTAATAAGTAATCATCTTTTCGGAGGAAAACGCTTTTTTTCCGAAACCATGATTTCTAAAACTATTTTAATTTTTTTTAACATTCATAAATTTATTTATTAAAAAAAATTATTACCCATGTTTTAAATTTTTTATTAAAATGTTTTTAAATGAATCTTTATGTCATTTTTAATATAAATCCCATGTGGGTTTTACTGATAATATAAAAGGAATTATTGTTTTAAAGTGTTTTACAAGCTCATAATTTCCCACCTTCATGAACATTATCTTTTTTAAATATTTGAATATAATATTTTATGGTTAATTTTAACGAAAACTTTTTTTAATTTTTTAAAAAATTGTATTCCAGGTGGAAAGGTTATTTTCAACAAGGTATGTTATAAATTAATATTAAATCTTCCTTTATATATTTTCAATGTTTATTTTCAAAGAAAACTATTTTAAAATTATTATATAAATTTTAGTTTTAGAAATATATTTTCAATGAATTGGTATTTTCAAAAAATACATTCAAATTTATTTTTATTCCAAGATTATACTCTATCTAAGATGACATCTATTGAGGTTACCTATGATTTCATTGAGAGATTATCCAAGGATACCATTCATATTCTTTCTCTAAATTGTTTAGGTTTATAATGATGTGATTTTTATAAAATCCTTTTCTTTTTCCATGGGTTATACCATGATAGAATTATTATTTAACCCACTTCCTTTTTCCATGGGTTATGCGACGAATAAATGATTATGAAACTTGAAACTTTTCCATATACTTGGATAAGATGAAATGTTTATGAAACCCACTACATTTAATGGGGTATTATATGATTAATTCATTATGACCTTGTAGAACACATAAATATGATTTTAATAATGCTATGGGTGGCATATATATAACCCTCTAATTCATTAGGTAACGATTTATATCTCATGATATTGATAAG
Source organism: Viscum album (assembly GCA_963277665.1). Classification (NCBI taxonomy): domain Eukaryota; kingdom Viridiplantae; phylum Streptophyta; class Magnoliopsida; order Santalales; family Viscaceae; genus Viscum; species Viscum album. The sequence goes on from OY728157.1 coordinate 474,470,748, forward strand.
GCTATAATGGGGAGTGAACCCTATTTAGTAAGGTGATTTTTCCACTATGATGGTATTGGGAGTGAAACTTCACTACTACAATGTTTTTATAAATGAACCCATTCCATTATTACATCCTTGGAAGTGATCATAGACTTATATAAAAAAAATTTATATGCTTTTGTGTATATTAAAATTACTTTTCTTATTCCATTATTATGATCTCATGGATCATGTTCTTTAGTTTCTTTATGATTCATGTATTTTCTACTATCAATATTTGTTCCATGAATCAATATTCTCATATTCGATATGTATCCTATGCTTTTAATATGGTATTTTCATAACATTATGCTCATTTTTGTTTATTTATTTCCCTTTATAACCCTTAATGAGAACTTAAGCTCACCCTTCATAGGATTAATTTCCAGTGGATTGAAGAAAGGGTTTATGTAGGGAATGTTTGAGAAGATTACTAAAGGGAAATAGATTTATCAGAGACATTTAACAAATTTAATATATTAATTCTATTTTATTTACATGATTAAAAAGGAACTAAAATATTTTTGTCCAAAGGAATGTGTCTGTGTAATAAAATTAATATTCATAGAAAATTATGTAATTTTCACGTGCGAGAAGCTTGGGTCTCTATAAACAACCTTAAAAAACACATTGAAGGTGTCATATGGGTTAAATTAATGGGTTGATACACAATCCCACAACTAGATCTACAATACTCCTCATGTGTTATATTTTTGATAGATGATAAACTCTGAATCCCTCCTATTGTAATGAAAGAAATACGAAAACCAGTCAAACTCGTTATATAAGTCTCAACCATCTTTTCCTTATAGTAGACCTCAACATATGTCAGCAAATAAAATATAAAAATCATTGATCTAACCAATGGTATCAATACTATATCAAACCATTAATCCTAAAAACAATAAGTTATGAGTAAATCATGGTCTAGATAGACCACCTCCAAAAACTGAGTGGTATACTTTACCAATGAATGATTTCCTTACTCCAAATCATGAACACTTTAGACTTAACCACCAAAAAAACTATATCTGAAATTTTGTTTTTTAACAAATCCTTTAATATTTTCCATCTGATATCTTTATTCATAATTGAAGGTGTGACATATTCCCACTATTTATACTTAGTCCCTTTAATATATAAGTGGAAAATATGATTTTAAAAGTCTTAGGGTCTGAAGAAAAAGATAGATGTGCTCAATATTATTTGTCCATTAATTGGGATCTTATTACCCTTGGTCACCCCAAAATATTTTTGAATTATTATTTTTTGAAATCTTGATCATGATAAAACTATTTATATTGATCGCAATCTCCTTCATAACTGTGATTTTCAATTGTTCCAATGAATTACTTGTTGCTAATAGGGTCCACATGAGGGGTTTTCTATGTTGTATTATCCCAAACTCCATATATATGATTCATCAAGTTCCTTATAGGAGGTGTCTTCAATAAAACATGAAGAGTAATACTTAATAAACCCAGAATTAAACTTTAAATAGAAAGGGTGAAGAACAAAATCCCAACTAGTCACTCATAAAAAAATCCTGACAATATTAATGACATATTAAACATCTATAGGGGAAGAAATAAATATTTTCCAATTTTCATCACTGTATATGGTTTAGCCACATGGTTTTATAGACCATGGAATAAACTTGAGATTTCCATGTAGAGGTGTTCATAAGTATTCACGTGGTTTTCTAGGCCATGTGCCAATGTTTTTATCCCCATTTTAATAACAAAACATATATTATCCCAAAAAAATAAAACATATTATTTCCCAATAACTCTTATTAAAATGGAATCAAATTAAATATCAGTAAAATACATGAGGAAAAGTGTCACCTAAAATATATAATCCCTAACAACCCATGGAAACTCATGTTTCGTCTTGAAAGGCAGTGATCCGAAACCTACTTGTGACCAATCTTATGAGTCCATATTTTGATATATCTATACTACCAATACTCTCCCTAATATTAAGAGTGGTAGAATTCCGTTTTTGAATTAATCAGCTTATATTAACTCATCATTTCACTCTAACCAAGCTTCCATAGGGAGCATAGCATGTTCATGATCACCACATACCAATAATAAGTACCAATGGATATTAAATACATATCATAGGATCAATTTCAACCTCAATGTCACATAAACCATAACATGGAATCTTCCTAGAAATCAACAATGATATATCCATAATGTTGAAATATATAAATATAAATAATCAATTTCAATAAATAAACCAACCAAAAAATATGACATAATGAAATAATTATACATCTTATAACCACATAACCTTATAAACAGATGGTAATGTGATACAAAATGATCATATACATTAACCCTAAAATATAGAGAAGTATAGATTGACTAATAAATCAACAACCGAAAATCACTACATGAGGATACCAATAAAATTCTACATGATCGAAGTCCTCATGAAGCGTGGTCACCACCAACCATCATACCATAAATGTAAGAGAGGCATCGATAAGTTCCAAAAAAAATTTATAACTCCTTTACCATTACCTATGTTATACATAACCAAATCTACATACACCTATAGGATATATGTAGGGTTTGATGAGAAATCTTAGTATGAAACCACCATGAATCTACATAATATATTTCAGTGTAAACCATTAGTACTAGATTGATAATATTATTTTGAAAAAACTAATTTAATAAAAATTGGTTTTTATTTCCTAAAACATGAAGTTATAAATTAATTTAAAAACTCCATTCAAATTAATAAAACAAAAAAAATCATTAAAATAAATGATAAATGGAATAATTTATCACATTACTAAGATAAATATCGGATCATATAATAAAGGACCGAAACACCGAAGTAAATTATCAACAAGTAAAATGAAATAAAATTATCCTCAACATTCCTATTATCCTCCCTTGGTGACACTTCCATTGCCAATGAAATAATCTCAAATTTGGGAACTAGCCCATATAGTAAAAAAATATAGTTTAACACTTATCCATTTATACAAAATACATACCCAAGGTTCCCATGTGACACCCATCAATAATAAATTTTCATAATATAGTTATCAACACGAAATCAACTCAATAAATTATTAAAATGAAAAAAGCATTAAACAATTTATGCAATATAAATATCAAATAATCACACATCCTAAAAATCGTTACAACAAAACCAAGTCTTATAAATTAAGAAATTATCATTTTATAAAATATAATACTTTATAAAACATCAATATTTAAAAGAGTATAATTTTTTTATCAAACAACGTATAGAAATATAACTGATTTTTAAATAAACTCAATTCAAATCCATGAAAACACCATAATTTTTTAATTTAAAAGTGAAATAATCATTATGAATAAAAAATAAATTGTTATTAAAAAATTTATTTCCATCATACTAATATTATAAATCTATTGAAAACTAATGTACTATAGGTATACCAATAGAATATATATTATATATAGATACTCCACTCACAATCATTATAACCTCATCACTTTATTCAAATACCATAAGAGTTGAGAGGGATTAATCCCTAAAATTCCTCAAAGTTAAGAGATTAAATTTTAAAACTATCCCTAATGATATAATTAACCACCATGGCTAAATCAAAATATTGATCATGAAGTGAATGTGAGACCTGATGATTGATGAAGAGAGAAGGGTAAAATAATAAAAGATCAAGATTCACCTTGTTGTTTCTCTAGTAAAACACTATGGAAACCACATAAATATCTTATTGGAGGAAGGTGTAACATATCGAACCCAGTTCTATCATAATTAACTAAACCTATTTGCCCACAAGGCCTCAACTGTGTCTCTCTATATGCCAGATGATACTAACTAGCTGTGAGGGTTTATGATGGTATGGTGGGAAGATAATAACCACATGATCAAAGTGAATAATAATGTAATAAAATAACAAAAAATAGAAACATTAATAATAAGTGAACTATAAAAGTTTAATCCATTTGAATATAGTAAATTATTTGAAGAGAAATCAATATCATATAGAAAATTATGTGATGTATGTATCTAATAAACATGTGAATACATGGAAGTAGTGACACCAGAATATACAACTTTCTAGGAAAAATGAAAAAGGCTAAAACTATATTCAATATCATTATAAGAATAATCTCATTCATCTATTCATTTACACTAATATATAATAGTAAAGTTGGAATCCAAAACTGGATACCTCCCTTTATCCCTACTTGTATCCATAAGATCTATTTTTCATACCAATTGACATCATGAACAGTGCGTATGACATAATCAATAGGTCACCACTAAAAAAATATAGTATTATCAAAATAGTTCATTTAAAATAAGTAGTGTGAAGATGTAAAAGTGTAAATTAGACAAGTAAACTCTAAATGAGTCAACTATAGTTCATAAAGGACACTAGGATGGCCATACCTTCTTTGAAATAACTAAAATATCTCTGAACAAGGGATTATAAATATGTAGGCATGAGAATATAATTATATGTATACGTGTATTTATTTATGGATGTATAAATACATATAAACTATATATATAGTTAATTATAGACATATAAATATATATTAATACTTTTTAGGACCCAAGGCACAACATAGAAATCCAAACATAATCATCAAAGTCATCATAGAGAATTAAGGGATTCCATGCCTATGTATCATGAAGAAAAATGTTCAATATTCCCATGTATCACATCTGTATAGGATTTAATTCCATTGTATCAAAAATATATGGGATTACATGCATGTTTAACACAACCATATAGGACTCTAAGCTCATTTATAACAAGTATATGGTATTATAAGTTCATGTATCACAAGTATATGGGATGATATTCTTGGTTTTCACAAGTACATAGGATACCATACTTGAGTATCACAAACTTTTAGAATTACATGCCTAGGTCATAAGTACATAGGAATCCATGCTCGAGTATCAAAAATATATGGGAAGATATTAACGTATTTAAAAAATACAATGTAAACCATATATGAGTATCATATTTCACTATAATATACATATCATGATTTTAAATAAGCCATCTAGTGGTTTAAAATTATATTATATTCTATTTAGAAATGGCAACTACCATTGATCAATTGAAAGCCATGTGATGTGGTCATACCAATCACTTCCCATTTAATTACAATAACAAATTTCATTCGGAAATCAAAACCAGACCACTTAGTGGTGTCTTGGTTAGATAAAATTTTAAGAAGTCAAGGGGTATTTCATAAGAGAACATCAAGAGGTGTCACTAGTTAATGAGTGAATCCTTTATCAAGGAAAATAGTGTATATGAAGATTCCTAACATTGTAAAAAAAAATATATTTAGTAAATTTTTAGCATTAAGGAGGCTTGTTGATGGTATGATGCGTCACATGATAAATCATATTATCTCACATGGATTTAGCATTCCATATATCTAAGAAAATAATGAAAATTAGGTTGAATAATGTTTATCATATCAATATGCTTCCAACATGATGAACGAAGGGAGATTCAATGTCTAATTGAAAGAGATGGATCAAATCCTAGGTTGAAGTCCAATGGATCTCTCAAGAAGATTGGTTGTTATATTTTGGGGGAGAAATAAATAGGAGGAAAGAAAAATAAAAGGGGATAAAGGAAAAATGATAATACAACACATTTTTAAGAGGTTAATGGTTTGAATACATGGTTTTCCACACCAAGACCCTTAACCATTTAAAAAAAATGGTTTAGTGGAAATACCCAAGTGGACTAGGAGTACAGTTTAAACAAATTTCCGACCACATTTTTAGATCCACTACAATTTTCCTCATCTCACTTGTATGGACATGAATACCCCCTTGCATTGTTTAAACAAACTGCAAATCACCCTTTAGGGCCAGAATCGTTAAGTCACATAGATAACCGTTACAATGAAATAACAATGTTACTCATTCTTCCCATTCAAAATCTAGGGTTGTGGGCTATGAATGAGCCCTAAATACTACTTAAATTCTCTTTATCTTCTAAGGAATTCATTACATACACAAACAGATGTTCTAAAAACAAATTTAAATTATCACTACCTCTTAAAAAAGACATGTTATTAAAACCACCACTCTTTAAAAAATAATCCCATTGTTTCCCTTATGAATGATGTAAAACATTTTTTGAGAAAATACCTAGACAATGGGCATATATATTAGGCTATCACTCTAACAACTCATCCTTTACCTGGGAATACTTCCATAGCACTGAATATCGGAGGAATAGTCCAACCTCAAAGGGCCCTGATGCTTTAATAAATGATATAAATAGGGTTCCCCTCAAAAGAAGCATTATCATCTAGCTTGATATCTTCATGATTAATAGAATATGATGGGTCATAGTAAAAATGGTTATGATATGATAAATGGAAGACATATTGCATGGATTGGTACTTACGAGGTACCGATAACTGATAATGTACTGACCCAAATATCTCAAAGATCTCAAAATGACTAACATAATGATGTGATAGCTTTAAATTTCTCTGAATCTTTCTATGACCCAACCTTGGAGAAACTCATAAAAATACTTGATGTCCCACCAATAACTCTACAGAAAATCATAGAATATTGGTATAAGAAATATACCTATATTGAGATGTATCCTTTAACTTCTAGATAATCTATACCTACTCTAATGTATTCTATATTTGACAAGGCCCTAGTATTACTACCTCTCTAGTATCTGACCAACACATGGTTAAACAACATGGACTACCATATAATGTCTCATAAAGAGCTATCTGTATTGTTTCCTGAAAGCTATTGTTTTTTGAAAAATCAGATAGAGGAAGGTGTTTTCCCCAGAACCTCCAAAATAATTTATTCAAGCTCTATGCATGTCCTCTCTCACCTATATCATATTCTTAGATAGAATGTTGGTTTGATGGTGATATGATATACTCAGAAGAAATCGATAACCCATTACCTTATGAAACCCTAGTTAGAACCATGAGGTAAACAAGGGATCCCTTTATGATATGATCGAACAGGTTAGACAATAATGTTGTAAAACCTCCCTGAAATAAATCCTCCAAAAATTTTCCATTGAAAATTTCTCTATGATAGGTAGTAAGTGATAAACATTAGTCAACCTCTCAACAATCACCCATACCAATCCCTGTCCAGAGATGATATTAGAAAACCTGTAAAAAATCTATAATGATGTTATCCCATTTCCACTGCAAAATGGACAGATACTATAAAATTCTAGTAGTCAACTTGTAATCCACCTTTAGAAACCGAAAGGAATATCACCATGTGAAAAAATATGCATTCTTCCTCTTCATCCCCAAACACCAATACATTTGGTGTATATCATGATAAATCATAGGGATTCCAGGATGTATGAACATAACTAAGGCATGATAACCTCACATGAAATATTAAAATATATCCATTTGAACCCAGATTCATACATGAAGGTGTAAGATTTCATCTCTTTCGATAACCCTTCATGGTGGTGAGTCCTTACATGAAGCACTCTCTTGAGAAATCTATCTCATCCTTACCCACTTGGGAATATAAGATGTCATTAATAAAGCTACTAATAGAGGAATCTTTTGTTAGTATAAAACCTCTAGATGGATCTTAGATAATAGGGTCATCATATTTAACTCACTATTAGCCTCTTAAACTATCTATGTTTGGGTCTTTCAGCTTAGAGTATCAGTAATGAAATTTATGTTACCATACTTATATGTAAGATCAAAGTAATAGGACTATAGATATTCAACCCAAATTCATCAAGTTAGAGTCAAAACTAAATATTAAACTATGTAATTGAATATTTTTTGGATTTTTTTACACAAAATATAATTCTCATTGTAAGTAATTCTTTTAATAATTAATGGAATGAACCACAACTACAAGATCAAGATTGTTCGTCGAGTAATTTCTCTTATGTGGCCTTAACTAATGTAACACCCCAGGTAAATAAAGAATATGACATTTTCATATTTATCCATATTTATGAGTAAAATATTAATATGACTTTAAAGGGGACTCTATGCTCGATGGCGTACCCAACACGCAACAACGAGTTTCTTGGGAATCTTACGTTGCACTCTAATAATAAAATAATATTATTTTAAATGGTAGTTAAAATGTAGCCATTTTATTGGCGGGAATGGATAGAAATAACTAAAATATGATTATATATGTTTTTAAATGTTTTTACATTTATCCAATAAAATATAAAGGCTTAAAATACGGAAAGAATTTATTTTTAGGCGTATATGCCCTAGTTTTCACTAAAGGTTCTCTTATCGCCTTTTGATGGAGAACCGTCATTAAATATAGTTTTGATCACTCTTATACATTCTATTTGTCCTAATAAAACTCTTCTTAATAATTGGGACATCAAAATTTACTTTGTGTAAATTTTTGGTATATTTCCGATAAAGTTCATTTTATAATGAATTGTGTAAAATGTTGTATTTTAATTCAAAACATATTTTTAATCTAATTTATTTATATTATTATATTATATTTTGAATTGGTTTTAAATTGGAATTATAATATATTTTTACCATTTAATCCAATATTGGCCTATGGAATTAATTTCACTTTGAAATCGGACTTAAACTAGTGTCAATTTTTTGATAATTTTTGTTTCATAAAAACACGCTATTTGTTTTGACAGCGGGAATTAATTATTAAATTAATTAATTCAACTTATATGTTTTTAATTTTGTAAAATAGACATCATTTTTTAATTCGGAATATCAAATATAGCTTAGGGTGAATTTTTGGTAATTTTCTGAAAAACTTCAATTTTTTGATGAATAGTGAAACCACTAAGTGGTACTTATAAAAACTGATTTTCCGTTTAAATGAAATTTTTCCACCTTTGTGTTTTGAATTTCAGAAATCAAACATACATGGTTGTCATTAAGAAGTAAAATGTGGTTCAATGGGATTAAAATAATTTTTTGGTGAATAGTAACTTATTAAGTTTTTGAACGCGATTAGAGGTAATTAGTGTAGTTTAAGGTAAGAATAATGTTTTAATAAACTGAAATGACCTATAAACATGTCCTAACCTCATTTTATGTGTCATGGACGACCCAGAAAATCCATGGCTCAACTTGGGGACCCCATGGAGCCACTTTGGTTGGAAAATGACATAAATAACTTTTTAATTAATGATAAAGTAAAAATGACACAATCATGAAGTGTTTTACTAAAACAATTTTTACATGGGGTTATACAAGTCATATTTTTGACTATAAATAGTCATTGGAAAGATAAAAAGATGTCATACATCATAGTAGTTTTTTTATAATTTTTAGACATTATATAAATTAAATTATTTATGACATCATGATGATGCAGCAATGACCTCATTATTTAACGATTTAAATAAAATGGAAAGATAATGTAATATATAAGACCTAAACATGTCCAAAACCTATTGGATTAGTGTATTTCGAACCCTTATCACCTTATACTCGAAATACATCAATGTGGGACCATTAAAATCCGAAAAGCTTTTGAAAATAAAGTAAGATTTTGTAACTTTACAAGAGTGACCCTCCTCTCCTCTTATAAAAGGCCCCCACCTCTACCTCCTTACCCACACTCCCAAAGCCTTTGTCTCGTCCAAACCCTACCCATTTTGTCTCTCCACTTACCTCTATTACTCCTTGAATCCTCACTTTGGGCAGAAGTCTTCCCAAGGAATCCTTTGAGCTCAAACCAAAGGGAGTTACCCGATTTTAAGGTAATGCCTTCACTTGTGTCCTTTTGTTTTATTTTGCTTCTCCAACCCCCTAAAATCTGTTTATTCATTTATTTTGTAACAAATACAGTATCTTAAATATACTAGGATGTTTTTATAAGAAGGATTCGAGATCCACTTACACACACCTACATCTAATGGTTAAAGAACATACTGTTTCCGTGGATGGCGAATTTCTGCCTCCCGAAACTATGATTGTTCAACATTCTTATAACACCTTCAAAGGTGGACATTAAGATGAAACTATATTTATATATGATATTTAATATGTTTATGTTTTACTTAAGCTTCTGTATTTTTCATTTATGGCGTACCTTTATGGTTTCCATTATGGGTAAACGCGATATCTTCATTTAAGGAAGTGCGGACTACCGCCCCCTCAAAGTGATTTGATTCATTAATAAAATATGTGGTACCTATAAAGGATATATTTAATGATATTATATATGATACCATACTGTAATTAAAATACTATTATCTATTATTTTGTTTTAATTCCATTAAATATGAAATAGAAATGGAAGTAGCGTTCATACGTACGTACGGCTTACCGTCTCCATGAACGGTACATTTCATTTCTTATCTCAAAATGTTATGTAATATTATAAGTACATATATATAATGGATATATATGTAATATATTACATATAAATTATGTATATAATTCTGTAATTATAACATATATATATATCTCTCTCATTTTGTTTTAATTCCATTAATATGACAAAGAAATGAAAGTAGCGTTAATGCGTACGTACGGCCTACCGTCTCCATGAACGGTGTTGTTCGTTTTTTTATCTCCAAATGATATAGAATAGTATAAAATGAATATTTACTGGATATAGATGATATTTTAATCATTAATAATATTCTGTAAATTTTTTACTTATAACTACATTGGAATCTTTTTTCAAAAAAGTTCATTTTTGACTCATGTACCAAACATCGACAAAAATGTCTGATATGAACTAACATTATTAAAAAATTATTATAAAATTATAATATGTGATATGAACTGAATAATAATCTCTAAAGGAGTTACTTAGGAAATTATTAATTGACCAATGTTTATTATTCAGGAATATAAATAAACGAACAAGACAAGTTGGACTTGAGGTAAGGGATCCTGCTCCTCTCTTTCTTTTTAAGTACACTCTTTTATGTCATTCCTTTTAAGCTCATATTTATTGTGATTGGGATGTTCTTTTATATTACTCTTACTTTAATTTTTATGTTCATATGATGAAATACCCTATTCTTTCTCATCAATCCATTTTGGATGTTTTGAGTGGCGCCGTTAGGCTGCCGAATTTTCGTAAGAGATCTAACCTCACTCTTTCTTTTTAAGTACTCTCCTTTATGTCACTTCTTTTAATCTCCTCTTTGTTATGTTGGCGGATGTTCTTTTATATTCCTATTTCTATAAACTTCATGTTAATATTATGAGATACCCTATTTGATCTCATCAATCCATTTTTGTAAGTTTTATGTGGCGTTGTTAGGCTGCCGAGTTTTCGTAAGGGATTTTTCATCTCACTTTTTTTCCCGTGAGATTTATGCTACATTTTCCACAATTTCCATTGAGTGGTGTATGTACTGGACATTATTCTACTCTTTGTGTAATATAATTTCGTTTATGAGTATTTACATCAATGATGTATTGTCCTTCTTTCATGGGGTGTATGTTTTGAAAGATACCCAAGTCGGTAAGGGAACCTTTCACCCTCCTCTTTTTAAAAGACTTCTTTTGTTGGGTCATTTAATTTACATATTGTTATGTTGGGATATGTTCTCATATATCTTTATTGATGTAAACTTTATGTCCAAGTGATGAGATACACTTTTTATCTCTCATGTGACGCCGTCAGGCTGTCAAGGGAACTTATTAACCCAATTTCAATTTCTTTGGGTTCAACATGTAGTTATTGAATATGTTATCCTTTGAATCTGTGTGAATGACCTTTGATTATTTTATACTTAATATCCACTTATATTTGGTGTATTCGTTTGTCACACAAAATTATGTAATTGATTTATCCTAAACGAAGTATATCGTCTTTGTATGGGACTTCGTCTCAACCTCCTTTTATTGAGGAATATTTTGTTTTATACTCAACCTTCTTTTATATGGTGTATAAACCCCTTTGACTTTTACATTTATCCAAAAGGAATTTTTTTTATACGATGCGTTTTACTAAACGATAAAAGGTAATGTTTTTGTCGTACGTATGCGGCGACAACGACTTCTCTGCCGCCGTGACCATTATTTGAGTTTCAGATTCCTCTACAAGCCATACCTTTTTTTAGAACAAAAATAAATACCATGTTTTACTTTTCTTTTATTTTGGTATTGAAAATGGTTTTCATAATGTTTTTATTATATCAATGTGTTGTATTGAAATCTTGTGATCGAAATGTGGAAATGTTATGTTTCCTTTATGCATGTTTTATGTGATATGATTATGTTATGGTTCTTGGGTATTATTATGAAGATGGGTGGTTCCGTTATAGACTAAGGTTGGGTGAGCCCGATATAGCTCTCCAATGCATTGGGTAATGAGAAGGAGTGAAACGTTAAGGTTTCTCCGAAGAGATTTAGGGAATATACTGTGATGGGTATTCCAAAAGTAACCAAGAGGGTTACTCCCTTCGTAAGAATGTTATGAATGCCTCACATTACCTTTATGTCTTATTATTTCTATGATTTATTCATGATTTTATGAGGTATGTTAAAGTGCTTATGTTTTATGGGTAAAGTATGATTTCATTCTTATGTATACATGTACTCATGTTTCCTTTCCATATTTTTATATCCCTTACTGAGATTTTTATGCCTATCCCAAGTTTTTGAAATGTTTTTCACACGTCAAGGGAAGGGTATATGATGTGATGATAATGTCAAGGATGTGTCAAGAAATAATCCATGCTTTATTTTAAATATGTTTCCATTAATGGGAAGAATGAATACTGTCTTTTATGTAACCACTTTGTTTAAATGTGGAATGTAATGCAAGTTTCATGATCTAATTCTCTAAAACTCTAAACCTGAAAAGATCCTCAATGTGTAATCTTGTAATAACTCAAGATTATGTAAGGTTTAAGGTTGGGGCCTTATAGTTGGTATCAAAGGTCGGTTTGGATAACTTTAGAGGTTAGGGTATTCTCTAAGCACAAGTGACATTACCATAATGGTTAGGATTTCAGAAAGAGTCCTAGTTTTAGATAAAGTGAATGAGTAAGTATATCTTAGTGTTTATCTTCCTCATTAGTACATGATGGTTATGTTGATATACTCACACTGACCTTTTTGGTTTTAGTAAATGGCTGGATCTAGCAGGCACCAAAGTGACAATGGGTTTGAAGGAAACTGTGGTGGTTCTCTGATTAAGAGACTAGATGAGATGGGGGATTCAATGAGGAATCTCATGGTTGTTATAAACCAACTATCAAGGATTCATGATCAACCACTTCAACCTTGGTGAGTTCTCTAGTAAATCATGTACGAGATGGACAACACGATGTGGAAATTCAGGTAATAATTATTAAGGTAACCATTAGGGTTTATATGATCGTTACTTTTTAGGTAATTATGGGTTACTCTATGATATAATGGAAAATGAAAGTAATGAGATAAACTTGTGGTTAAAATATGATATGATCATTTTTGAAGATTTTATCTCGTTTTGTGGGATGTTTTAAGAATTATATTGTTTTGGAAAAAGGGGAACACGCAGACCGTGTGACAACCCGTCACGTCGGACAAAGCTACGGGAATCGAACCCACAACCAAAGTGCGACTGGTATTTATCGCATACCACGGGACTACGTAAAGTCCCTGGTTAGTTTGACTGATTCTTTTTAGTTATATGATTTTATGAATTAAGAGTATGTTGATTTTGGGTTATTTATGAAAATGATTATCCTATCATGGAAGATATGTTATTAGGTTAATTACTTTTCAATACGAGACTGTAAGAGCAACTTATGTTGTTCGTAGATAAATGTTACAATTTAACATGGAATAATATGTAACTAAATCCCTCAAATATTTGGGTTTCACTCTTATTTTGGTTTACATTGAAGAATTTTATGGACAAATTTATTATAGAATGGTCCTCGTTGAACTTTGGGTTTTGTTGGACAAATTTTGGAGATTAAGAATAGATTTTCTTTTTATAAAGGGTTATCCTTTTCTGGATTATCTGATCTTGTACTAACCTTTTTGGTTTTGGTTTTGGTTAAAGTCTAAAGACATGGGAATTATATAGTCCTCTTTGGTGGATTAGGTTATTCTCTAGAAGTTGATTGTAGTACTCTTAATGCGAACAAGTATTCTTAAATACTCGTCTTTTGGAAAAAATATGAGTTTGATTAAGGAATCTAGTAAAAGTTGAAAGTCATCATGAAAAGTGATTATGTTTCCTTATGAATAAATTCCTTAATAAAAAGTAACTTAAAACAAAAATGTTTTCTATTAACTTTTCCTACTGGGGAATCGAATACAGTTTAACCCATCACAAGTTTGTGATTTTCTTGTGGTTAACTTTCTCCTAAACATGTTTTCTATCACTCTCCATCAGAACATGGCCCAATTTTTTCTCCTCCATGTCCTTGTTTTCATACTTAGAATCCTAGTATGGGTTAACTCGGGTGTCCTTTGTACTTATCTTTCTTTATTTTAAAGTGATTGTTTTACCGACTCTTGTTCCGATGTGGGACTTTCAAGGATGTATCCAAGCTCAATTTTATAAATTGCGAGGACGCAATTCCCAAAAGGGGGGAAGGATGTAACACCCCAGGTAAATAAATAATATGACATTTTCATATTTATCCATATTTGTGAATAAAATATTAATATGACTTTAAAGGGGACGCTATGCTCGATGGCGTACCCAACACGCAACAACGAGTTTCTTGGAAATCTTACGTTGCACTTTAATAATAAAATAATATTATTTTAAATGGTAGTTAACATGTAGCCGTTGTATTGGAGGGAATGGATATAAATAACTAAAATATGATTATATCTGTTTTTAAATGTATTTACATTTATCCAATAAAATATAAAGGCTTAAAATATGGAAAGAATTTAATTTTAGGCGTATATGCCCTAGTTTTCACTAAAGGTTCACTTATCGCCTTTTGATGGTGAAACATCATTTAATATAGTTTTTTTCACTCTTATAAATTCTATTGGACCAAATAAAACTCTTCTTAAGAATTGGGACATCAAAATTTACTCTGTGTAAATTTTTGGTATCTTTCCGATAAAGTTCATTTTTTAATGAATAGTGTAAAATGTTGTATTTTAATTCAAAACCTCTTTTTAATCTAATTTATTTATATGATTAGATTATCTTTTTAATTGGTTTTAAAGTGAAATTAGAATATATTTTTACCATTTAATCCAATAGTGGTCGATGGAATTAATTTCACATTGAAATGGGACTTAGACTAGTGTCAATTGTTTGATACTTTTTGTTTCATAAAAACACACTATTTGTTTTGACAGTGGGAATTATTTATTAAATTACCTAACTCAACTTATATATTTTGAATTTTGTAAAATAGACATCATTTTTGAATTCGGAATATCAAATATAGCTTAGGATGAATTTTTGGTAATTTTCTGAAAAACTTCAATTTTTGATGACTAGTGAAACCACTAAGTGGTACTTGTAAAAACTGATTTTCCGTTTAAATGAAATTTTGCCACCATTGTGTTTTGAATTTCAAAAATCCAACGTACATGGTTTTCATTAAGAAGTAAAATGTGGTTCAATGGGATTAAAATAATTTTTTGGTGAATAGTAACTTATTAAGTTTTTAATCGCGATTAGAGGTAATTAGTGTAGTTTAAGGTAAGAATAATGTTTTAATAAAATGAAATGACCTAGAAACATGTCCTACCATCATTGGATTTGTCATGGCCGACCAAGACAATCCATGGGTCAACATGGGGACCCCATGGAGCCACTTTGGTTTGAAAATGACATAAATACCTTTTTATTTAATGATAAAGTAAAAATGACACAAACATGAGATGTTTTACTAAAACAATTTTTACATGGGGTTATACAAGTCATATTTTTGACTATAAATAGTCATTTTAAACTTAAAAATATTTCCTACATCATAGTATTATTTTTAAAATTTTTAGACATTAAATAAATTAAATTATTTATGACATCATGATGATGCAGCAAGACCTCATTATTTAATGATTTAAATAAAATGGAAAGATAATGTAATTTCTAAGACCTAAACATGTCCAAAACCTTTTTTATGAGTGTATTTAGAACCCTTATCACCTTACCCTTGAAGTAAATCAATTCTGGACCTTTAAAATCCGAAACTCTTTTGAAAATAATGTAACATTTTGTAACTTTACAAGAGTGCCTCTCCTCTCCTCTTATAAAAGGCCCCCACATCTACCTCCTTACCCACACTCCCAAAGCCTTTGGCTCGTCCAACCCCTGCCCATTTTGTCTCTCCACTTCCCTCTATTACTCTTTGAATCCTTAATTTGGTCAGAATTCTTCCCATGGAAGCCTTTGAGATCAAACCAAAGGGAGTTACCCGATTTTAAGGTAATGTCTTCACTTGTGTCCTTTTGTTTTATTTTGATTCTCCAACCCCCTAAACTCTCTTTATTAATTTATTTTGTAACAAATACAGTATCATCAATGTACTAGGATGGTGTTATAAGAAGGATTCGAGCTACACTTACACACACCTACATCTAATGGTTAAAGAACATACTGTTTCCGTGGATGGCGAATTTCTGCCTCCCGAAATGATGATTGTTCAACATTCTTCGAACACCTTCAAAGGTGGACATTAAGATGACAATATATTTATATATGCTATTTCATATGTTTATGTTTTACTTAACCTTCTGTATTTTTCATTTATGGCGTACCTTTATGGTTTCCATTATGGGTAAACGCGATATCTTAATTTAAGGAAGTGTGGACTACCGCCCCCTCAAAGTGATTTGATTCGTTAATACCATATGTGGTAAGTATAAATGATATATTCAATGATATTATATATGATAAAATACTGTAATTAAAATACTATTATCTATCATTATGTTTTAATTCCATTAAATATGAAATAGAAAGGGAAGTAGTGTTCATGCGTACGTACGACTTACCGTCTCTATGAACGGTACATTTCATCTCTTATCTGAAAATGTTATGTAATATTATAAGTACATATATATAATGGATATATATGTAATATATTACATCTAAATTATGGATATAATTCTGGAATTATAACATATATATATATATCTCTCTCATTTTGTTTTAATTCCATTAAGATGACAAAAAAATGAAAGTAGCGTTCATGCGTACGTACGGCCTACCGTCTCCATGAACGGTGCATTTCATTTTTTTATCTCCAAATGATATAGAATAGTATAAAATGAATATTTACTGGATATATATTATATTTTAATCATTAATACTATTATAGAAATTATTTACTTATAACTACATGGGCAATCTTTTTTCAAACAAGTTCATTTTTGACTCATGTACCAAACATCAACAAAAATGTCTGGTATGAACTAACATTATTAAACAATTATTATTAGATTATAATATGTGATATTAACTGAATAATAATCTCTAAAGGAGGTAATTAGGGAATTATTAATTGACCAAAGTTTATTATTCAGGAATATAAAGAAACGAACAAGACAAGTTGGACTTGAGGTAAGGGATCCTGCACCTCTCTTTCTTTTTAAGCTAATATTTCTTGTGATTGGGATGTTCTTTTATATTAATTTTACTGTAATTTTTATGTTCATATGATGAGAGACCCTATTCTCTCTCATTAATCCATTTTGGAAGTTTTGAGTGGCGCCGTTAGGCTGCCGAATTTTCGTAAGAGATCTAACCTCTCTCTTTCTTTTTAAGTATTCTCCTTTATGTCACTTCTTTTAATCACCTCTTTGTTATATTGGGGGATGTTATTTTTTATTAATATTTCTATAAACTTCATGTTAATATGATGATATACCCTATTTGATCTCATCAATCCATTTTTGTAAGATTTATGTGGCGCTGTTGGGCTGCCGAGTTTTCGTAAGGGATTTTTCATCTCACTTTTATTCCCGTGAGATTTATGCTACATTTGCAACAGTTTCCTTTGAGTGGTGTATGTACTGACCATTATTATAATCTTTGTGTAATATACTTTCGTTTATGAGTATTTACATCAATGATGTGGGGTCTTTCATTCATGGGGTGTATGTTTTAAAAGATACCAAAGTCAGTAAGGGAACCTTTCACCCTCCACTTTTTAAAAGACTAATTTTGTTGGGTCTTTTAATTTACATATTGTTATGTTGGGATATGTTCTCATATATCCTTATTGATGTAAATTTTATGTCCAAGTGATGAGATACACTTTTTATCTCTCATGTGACGCCATCAGGCTGTCAAGGGAACTTCTTAACCCAATTTCAATTTCTTTGGGTTCAACATGTAGTTATTGAATATTTCATCCTTTGAATCTGTGTGAATGACCTTTGATTATTTTACACTTAATATCCACTTATATTTGGTGTATTCGTTTGTCACACATAATTATGTAATTGATTTATCCTTAAACCAAGGATATCGTCTTTGTATGGGACTTCGTCTCAACCTCCTTTCATTGAGGCATATTTTGTTTTATACTCAACCTTCTTTTATACGGTGTATAAACCCCTTTGACTTTTACGTTTATCCAAAATGAATATTTTTTATACGAAGCGTTTTACTAAATGACAATAGGTAATGTTTTTGTCGTACGTATGCGGCGACAACGACTTCTCCGCCGCCGTGACCATTATTTGAGTTTCGGCTTCCTCTACAAGCCATACCTTTTTTTAAATGAAAAATAAATACAATGTTTTACTTTTCTTTTATTTTGTTATTGAAAATGGTTTTCATAATTTTTTTATTATATCAATGTGTTGTATTGAAATCTTCTGATTGAAATGTGGAAATTTTATGTTTCCTTTATGCATGTTTTATGTGATACGATTATGTTATGGTTCTTGGGAATTATTATGAAGACGGGTAGTTCCGTGATAGAATAAGGACGGGTGAGCCCGATATAGCTCTCCAATACATTGGGTAACACGAAGGAGTGAAACGTTAATGTTTCTCCGAAGAGATTTAGGGAATATACTGTGATGGGTATTCCAAACGTAACCTAGAGGGTTACACCCTACGTAAGAATGTTATGAATGCCTCATGTTACCTTTATGTCATATGATTTCTATGATTTATTCATGATTTTATGAGGTATGTTAAAGTGCTTATGTTTTATGGGTAAAGTATGATTTCATTCTTATGTATACATGTACTCATGTTTCCTTTCCATATTTTTATATCCCTTACTGAGATTTTTATGCTCATCCCAAGTTTTTGAAATGTTTTTCATAGGTCAAGGGAAGGGTACATGATGTGATGATAGTGTCAAGGATGTGTCAAGAAAGAATCCATGCTTTATCTTAAATATGTTTCCGTTGATGGGAAGCATGAATACTCTCTTTTATGTAACCACTTTGTTTAAATGTGGAATGTAATGCATGTTTCATGATCTAATTCTCTAAAAATCTAAACCTGAAAAGATCCTCAATGTGTAATCTTGTAATAACTCAAGATTAAGTAAGGTTTAAGGTTGGTCCTTATAACTAATGAGACCCGTATTCCATGACTAGATCTCCCCACCTTAGAACTTATCCTATCACAATACTATATTAATAAAAAAAAGAATATATAACCTTTTCATATATCTATTAGAATTATTATTAGTGTTGAATAAAATCTCCTTTTCTACTCTTTAATGTGTCTTTCACAGGCTTCAAATCATAAAAACATAACCCACTTTTTAGTAAACTCCATAAGAATGGATGATAGGTGTGAGAAGTCCAAAATAAAACTCATATAGTATCTATACAACCCCAATAAAATCTGTAAGTGAAATACATTCCTGGGATACTACTAGGAAACTACATCTATCACCTTCTCTGTGTCAATAGACACAATAGCCTCTGATATTATGTTACCCAAGAAGTGAAACTTATCGATTCAAAAGTACCATTTTGTGAGATTTGTATATAGACGATGATTTATTAGTGTTTTAAACACGACCCCAAAATTTTGTTAATGTCCACATTGAGTGAAATAAGACTCCAATATGTAATCTACAAACACTACCACAAATGAATCCAGATACGGGTGGAATCTTCGATTCATCTAATCCATGAAAATAGTTAGCATGTATTTGAGTCCGAACCACATAAATAGATAATCATAAATATTATAACATCTAAAAAACACTATAATATGTATGTACACAGTTCTAAATCATAATAGATGGTGGCTAAAACTCAGATTGAACATTAAAAAAACTATCTCTCCCTAAATCTGGTTAATGATTTCATCTATAAGAGGTTGTGGATATCAATTAATTACCATAAGATGATTCAACTTCCGATAATCCATGCACAATATAAAGGTACCTTATACCATTATGGAGAAAAGGATTTGTGAACCCCAAGGTTAGATACAAGTTCATATGAAACCATTAGCTTCAAAATTATCTTTAAGATTTTAGAGATCCATTAGCTTAGTTTGTGACATCCTATAAGTAGGAATGAACACTGGTGCTACTCCTGAAACTTGATCAATGGTGAAGTCCACCTCCCTTACATGAGGTAGTCCTAAAATTTCTTCATGTATGACATCCCTGAAGTGATCCAATAGTATAGGGAAATCAATATGTCATGGTCCCTAATCAATCATAAAGAGGCTGGTGGTTTGGGCTATCACTCCCCCTAACCCACAATGCTCAGGTTGAGGTCAACTCACATGGACATCCCACTATCACTTTTAACCATATGTACCTATCTAGGGGGATGTGAAAGGAACCCTATATGGATAAAAATAAACGGAACCTTGATAGGGTATTATCCATTCCATCTTGAGTATGACGTTGAAACCCATCATCTTAAGGAAAAATAGGCTCGATAAAAAAATTTGACCACCCATATCAAGGGGAAAGTCCTTACATTGGTGTACTCTCTCATATTAAAACCCCAACGGTGTTTGGAGAGTAATTACACCCTAAAGTACCATATTTTTAGGCCCATAAATTCCATATTTATCATATATATGAAAGAATATGAAGTGTACGGGTAAGATAAGGAAGAAACTAGAGTAGAGGATACTAGAATAGTACCTCACATGGTAGAAGTCTAGAGACATTTCTCATTGGGTGTAGTTTGTGCTGCATAGATATGACCATATTCATGGACCTGGGATTCAACTTAACTACCCTAGGTAGGCCCACTCTATTAAAACCGTATATATTATGTCTGACAACCTCTTCCATAACCACATCTTCTACCAAATTAGTTAGTAGTATTGAATGAGGAGCTGATACATGCCCTATTCCATTTGGCATAGTTTGGGAAAGCATCCAAAAACATGAAGATCTTACTACCTATCACATCCTAAAATATGAATGAGGTTATTGGGACACTGGTGCTTCATATGTCTTTGTTATCAATACTAGTGACACACCACATAATTATCAGTCGGTATCATCTAACTGTTGTTACCCCGACATGCAAACTAAATATGATGTTTCCTATTTTTAGTCAAACCACATCCCAATATAATTATTGGGATTACCTAGCCTACACCATACATTTCCCTGACATTCCACATTTTGATAAGGTATTATTCCAAAATCACTGAAATGATGGTCTACCTAAATACATTCACTTGTGATTAGAATCCATATATGATCCCATACTCCTACAACAACACTATTTTTAGAATGTCATCATTATGTGTCAGAGAAAAGTGATAAAGAACATTTAAATAATATGAGTGCTCCATCATATACATGGAACCTTTCTTTTTGTGTTTAAACTCCCTAAAGCGGCCCTCTATCAGCATACAAGGGAAGAAATAGTCATAGAAGGATGTCTAAATTCTTGTCCAGATCAAACACTGATGATGATCAAGTTGAGTAATAATGTCCCAACAATGCTTGGATAAATCACAATGAATATAGGTATCAAGATTGAATCTCATATTTATAGGCTTATCCAGATGATTAAATATTCATCACATGTCCTCTATACACGACCCAGTATCTTAAGGACCACCATCCCCCCAGAATGTGGGAGGATGTTGTTACTATAATTCTCATTTAAACTCCTCCGTAGTAGGGGCGGGTCATAGAGGTCCCTGTATGGACTACATAAATCATAGGATGATCTTTCAAGATTGGTAATTAATGCCTAGATATGGAATAAAATAAGGTGAATCAATTATGTTCACTAGAGGCAATACTAGTGGATCAATACCCACCACATCTGGAGTATGGTCATTGGAAACCTCATGGAACATGAAAAAAGGAGGTTGTGGTGGAATAACTATATAATTTACAAAAAATTACCATAGATAAGTTTAAACAATATATAGTATCACATATATCAAAATTGGACATCTAAAGTCCTTCATATATAAAATTCCCACCCCTCTGCATGTTTCTAAATCTTGGTCTAGGTGATAAGGAACATCATAAAGGTCACAAGAGACACTCCATACTTCCCACTTGTAACATCCAAGGTAAATAAGAAATATGAAATTTTTATATTTATTAATATTTGTGAATTAAAAATAAATTTTACTTTAAAAGGGGATTCTATGTCTGATATCATAATGCACACGCAATAATGTGTTTCTTTGAAATCTTATGTTGCACACAACTTTGAGTTGTCCAAGAAATAATAAAATATTATAATTATTTTAAATGGTAGTTAAAGAATAGCCGTTTTATTGGAGGGAATGAACAGAACTAACTATAATATGATTTCACATGTTTTTAATATATTTTTACATTTATCCGTTGAATGCTAGAGGTTTAAAATGTGAATGAATCCAATTTTAAGCATAAATACTCTAATACTTTTTAAAAGGTTGATTTACCAAATTTTGATGTCGAACTATTTTTAAATATATTTCATGCCACATTAATTTTTTATATTTGACAAAATAAGTTTTTTCTTTAGAATAAGGACATCATAATTTACTTTGGACAAAATTTCGGAATTTTTCTGATAATGTTCATTTTTTAATGAATAGTGAAAAATATTGCATTTTAATTCAAAAATATCTTTTAATATAATTTATTTGTATAAACATATTATATTTTTAATTGGTTTTAAAGTTCAATTAGATTATATTTTTACTATTTAATCCTTTTTTGGTCATTTTATGTAATTTAACTTTGAAATTGTACATAAAAAATGTTAATCTTTGGATAGTTATTATTTCATAAAACACGGTTTTTGTATTGACAATGAGAATTACTTTTAAATTAATCTCTACCACTTCTGTGTTTTGAATTTGGAAAACTGGATTCAATATTTGAAATTAGGAGGTCAAAATTTAGTAAACAGGTAACGTTTAGTAATATACATTATGAATATTTACTTTAGTAAATATTTTATTTACCATGGATAAAAGGTAAATCTGGTAAATAAGGGTAAACAAATATAATTATAATAATATTAAATTAACCTAACATGTGTCATAATCCTATTTTTTGATACATTTCCAACCCTGGGCATCCTTGTGTCGATTTTTGGACCCCATGGAGCCACATGGGAGTGATAATGACACTATATATTAATTAATTTACAGTAAAGACAAAAATGACATAAACGTATATCTTTTAGTAAATAATTTTTACATGGGGTTATATTAGTTATCTATTCAAATATAAATATTCATTTTAAATCTAAAACTATTTCCTAAATCATTGTATTTTATTTATAATTTTAGACATTAAATAAATAAAATTATTAATGACACAATGATGATGTTGTGATTACCTTATTAATGAATGATTTAAATAAATGGGATTACAAAAAAAAATCCACAACCTATCAATATATTTTTTAATGATTTTATTTTGAACACAAGTCATCTTATATTATAATTTAATAATTTTTTGACCTTTTGAAACTAAGAAAATACTTTATAATAAAAAAATACATTCAAACTTTTCTAAAGAGCCGGTCCTCCCCTTATAAAAAGCCATCACCTCTAACCCATTACTCACACCACTAAAACCGCTTGGATCATCGAAAATCTACCCAATTAATCTCCATACATCCATATATTCCTTTTAAAATCCTTCCCATAGGCATAAGGCAATTCAAGTAAACCTTTTGGTTCAAACCAAAGGGAGATACCCGATTTAAAGGTAACGTCTTCTCTTAAGTTCTTTTTTATTTAACTTCTTCAACCAACTAAACTAAAATTATTCTATTATTTTATAAGAAAACCATTATCCTAAATATACAAGGTTTTTTTAATGAGAATTATTGTAACTAAACTTCCACACACCTCCATCTAATGGATACGAACATACCATTTTAGTGGAAGGTGAACTACTGCCACACGAAATGATGATTGTTCGAATTTCTCCAAAGACCTCTAATGGTGGCCATTATGATGAATATTATTTATATATAATATATATTATGTCTATATTTTCTATATTCATCTTTATTTATTATTTATAGGACACCTTTATGGCTTCCATAGTGGGTAAATAAGATAATTTCATTTGAAGAAGTGCGGACCGTCACCCCCTCAAAGTGATATGACTTGTTCATGCCGTACATGGGATGTATAAAGGATGGAGTTTATAAAATTATATATGATATTATACTATAATTATAATATAAAAATTTATCATTATGTTTTCATTCCATTAAAATAAGAAATAGAAATGAAAGTAGCGTTCATGCATACGTACGACATACCGTCTCCATGAACAATGAATTTTATTTATTATCTCCAAATGTAAGGTAATATTATAAATACAAATATATATTAGATATATATGATATATATGATATAAAAATCATGAATATAATTCTGTAGATATTGGACTTTTTACTACATGGAAAACTTGAAATTATAAGAAGTTCATTTCTGACTCAAGTACCAAATATTGACAAAACGGCTGTTATTGACTTAAATTATTATATAATGTTTAGATAATGATAATATGTGATATAAAAGGAATAAAAAAACTGAAAAAGGTTTTGATGAAATTAGAAATTATCTTTAGTTTATTTTTCAGGAGATTAATGAACCAACGAGTCATTCCAGACATGAGGTAAGGGGTTTTTATCTCACTTTTTTATTACCATGAGATTCATGCTATATTTGACATTATTTCATTTTTTGTGGTATATGTCCAACACATTATTGTATTATTTGTGTAATATACTATAATATATGGATATTTACATCTTAATTGTATGATCCTTCCTTCATGGAGTGTATGTTTGTATGTTACCAAATCGGTAAGTGAACCTTTCACCCTCCTCTTCTAGTCAAAGACTTATTTTATATTATTTATTTAAATTTCAATTCTCAAATTTTGGGATATGTTCCTATATATCCTAATTTCTATAAATTTTATTGTCCATGTTATGAGATACCCTTTTCTCTTTCGTCAACTAATTTTCGAAATTTTAAAGTGAAGCCATTAGGCTATCGAATTTCTGTAAGAGAACTTCATAACCCAATTTAAATTCTTGGGGTTAAACATATACTTCTTGATTATGTTGTTCCATGAATATATTTTAATGTCATATAATTGTTTTAAACATAATATCCAATTATATTGGGTGTATTTGTATTTGTCACACATAATTATGTCATT
The DNA here is from genome assembly GCA_963277665.1 of Viscum album. Lineage (NCBI taxonomy): Eukaryota > Viridiplantae > Streptophyta > Magnoliopsida > Santalales > Viscaceae > Viscum > Viscum album. The sequence continues at coordinate 474,496,315 of OY728157.1, forward strand.
TATTTGTCCTTAATCTAAGGATATGATCGTCACAAGGTACTTTGTCTTAATTTATATTCCACCGAGACATATATGTTGGTATACACCAATACTATTTTGAATAGTTTATATAGTTCCATATGACATATTATATCATGAATCTCTTTATTCTCATGATATTATAAGCTTTGATTAATTTTATTCCTCAATTATTTGTATTCATGCGTGTCTCATTTGGTTAGGAACTCTTTAACTAAAATACCATTTTAATTGTTTTAATGATTTATTCTTTTAAATCATTCTCATTACGGTCCATGTTTAAAAAGAAGTTTTAAGTATTTATTTATATGGAAATGATTGTTTATAAATTAAAATTTCTTTCAAAAGATTCAAAGTGGTAAGAGACACTTCGATTAAAAAATCTCATTATTAAATGTTTTAAATGGTTTTGAAACTGGTATGATAAAGCATTGAATATGTCTATATCTTGAAATTACATATTGTGTTTGAAATGTGGAAATTTTATATTTCCTATAAGATTGTTTTATGTGTTATGAATATGTTATGGTTCTTGGTCGTTGTTTAGGTATATTGGTGGTTTCGTGATAAACCTAGGGCGGGTGAGCCCAATATAGCTATCCAACGCATTGGGATACGTGATAGAGGTAAACATTAATTTTTCTCCTGAGGGATTTAAGGAATATACTGTGATGGGTATTCCAAACATAACTCTTTATGTAGATGTGAAGGCTATAATCTAAGTATGTTACGAATTCCACAAGTTACCTTTATGATGTATGATTTCCACGTGTTATTCATAAATCTTATGATCTTGTGTAGTATGTTAAATATTGAAAACTATGATTTCATTGACATTTATGTATTATTGGACTAATGTTTTCTTTCCTCGTTTTAAAACCCTTACTGAGATTTTTATGATCTTCCAATGTTTTTGACATTTTTTCCATAGGACTTAAAGATGAATTAGGTCAAGGTTGGGATCAAAGAAAAGTCATGCTGTCTAAAACATGGAACTAGAAAAGGCTCTTTTTTTTCAAAAGTTGTTATTTTATGAAAAAATGGATACTACGTTGTAGTGTCTAAATGTAATATTCATGTTTATATATATATATATTATGACCTAATTTTCTAAATCTCTAAACCTGAAAAGATCCTCAATGTGAATTCTTCATTGAACACAAGATTAAGGTTTAATAATGTGGCCTTATAGTTGGTATTAGAGGTCGGTTTAGACAACTTTAAGGATTCAGAGTTTTTGTTATACACATGGTTAGTCCCTATATCTATTATTTCAGTTAAATAATCGTTTTATATCTTTTTCAGGTCACAGAAAGTTGGTTACAAATGGAAGGAGGAGGATCTCAAACAACATTCATGTCTCTTCCGTATGTCATGCTTGCAATAATTATTAAAAAATCATGTTTCGATGATTGTGAAACATTTTCTAGCATACAACTCACTTGCAAGAAGTAGTTTGAGATATCTAAAATCTTTACTATACCTCGATATCATCATGGATCATGGGTTGTATTTAATCAAATTCTATTTTCTCAATAAACTCATATTTTAAAGAATGGTTAATAATATCCAGTCATTTTCAAATAATTTACCTTATCACAAGATTTTGAAGCATATTATGATTTTGAAAACGGTGCTGGAGAAGGAGGCCCTTGAGCAATGTATTTATATTTACTTTTAAATTATATTCTTCCCGCACGTACATATGATATTTAAAAAAACCATTTATTGAATGTTTCAACTCAAACACGGTCTGAAAATTTTCTAGAAATAATGATTTATCAGGTGTTTTAAAATTATATGTCATACATGATTATTTTCGGAATCTATTTTTTTGTGAATACACATATGACCCTTGTTGTATGAGGTGTATTTGGATAAAGTAAGTAGATTATTTGGAAGGATATATAAATCATTATTCCAATGCATAGACCATTTATCTACATGAATAATATGATGATGAAACTAGGTGGACACCATGATCAAGGTGCGATACTATTTTTTAAGAATAGTGTTATTTTATGGAGGTAAAAAATGTCAATATATATAAGATCTCATGAATTAGTATATTGAGGTTATTATGAGTTGAGATGAAAAGGAGATGTATTAGACAACCATTGAGGTTAAATAATGTAAGGGTTATTTTTGATTATTATTTAAAGGGACAACATGCAATATGGGTGACAAACCATCATGTCCAGAAAGGCCATAGGAATCGAACCCACAACCAAAGTAAGATTGGGATTTATCACCTTCCACTAGCCTATATAATGTACTTGTTTAATATGAGTTGTTCTTATTGGTTAAATTATATTATGGATCAAGAATTAGATTATTTTTGGAACTTATGTTTTATCAAGGGGATATCCTTAACATAGTAAAATGATTTGGTGATTATGTGATAAAGGTTATTTTGGATGATGTTCTCTCTATTGGGAACACTATATACTTATGAAAAATACAAAACTCTGGGATCTCATTTGGGGGGTAATGGTTGAAATATTATTTTTCAAGAATCAATGTTTTTATTGTTGACATATATGGATTTTGGTTATTTATGGAAATGATTATCCTATCATAGAAAATATGTGATTATGTAAATTAATTTTCAATATGAGACTGTAAGAGTAGTCAATGTTATTTATAGATAAATGTTTACAATTTTAAGGAAGATTTTTTGATCAAATCCTTCTGAATCTTGGTTTTCAATCACAGATGGGATTATATTGAATTAATTTAAGGACAATTGTTTATTTAATGGTCTTTGTTGATCTTTGGGTATAGTTTGTTCAATTTTAGAGATTAAGAGTAGTATTTTTTTATAAATTATTATCCTATTTGGGGATTATCTGATATTGTACTAACCTTTTTAGTTTTTCATAATGTATAAAGATAGGGGAAATATATAGTTCTTCTTTTGTTGATTATTTGATTCTCTAGATGTTAATTATTGCACTTCAGGTGTGACCATGTCATCATGAATACTCATCGTCTGGAGAAAAGATGAGTTTGTGGTAGGAATTTAGTAATGGATGAAAGTCTACATGACAAGTAAGTATGTTTCCTTATATTTTTAGTTAAGCTCATAAATAAAATCCTCAACTTTATGAAAGTACCATAAAACAAAAATGTTGTTCATTATCTTTTTCTATTAGGGAATCAAAGAACATTTAACCCATCACATGTTTGTAATTTTCTTTTGGTCAACTTTCTCATAATCATATTTTATATCACCCTATATCAGAACATGATGGTTAGTTTCTCTTCCATATCCATGATTTCCTACATGGAATCGTAGTATGTGTTTTCTCGGGTGACCTTTTTACTTCCATTTATTTATTTTAAAGTGATAGTTTTATTTACTTTTTTCCGATGTGGGACATTTAATGATGTTTCTGAGGCCATTTATAAAATTGTGAGGATGCAATTCCCAAAATGGGGGAATGATGTAACATCCCAAGTAAATAATGAAAATTAAATTTTCATATTTATGAATTTTTAATAATTAAGAATTAATTTTACTTTAAAATGAGATTTTATGTTTGATAGAATACTAAACATGCAACAACATGTTTCTTTGAAATCTTATGTTTCACAAAACATTGAGTTATACCAAAAAATAGTATAATATCAATATTATTTTAAAATGAAGTCAATGCATAGACATTGTGTTGGTGGGAATGAAAAAAACTAACTAAAATATGATTTAACAATTTTGTTAATTGTTTTTACATTTATCGGATGAATTTTATAGGCATAAAACGTGAATGAATCCAATTTAAAGCATAAATACTCTAATATTTTTTAAAAGGTGGATTTACCTCCTTTTGAAAGAGAACCCTTTTTAAATATAGTTTTGTGTCTTTAATATGTTTTATTTGAAAAAATAATATTCTTATTGATAATTATTATATTATAATTTACTTTGGATCAAATTTTGGTATTTTTCTGATATTGTTTATTTTTTTAATGAATAGAGAAAAATACTACATTTCAATTCAAAAATGAATTTTAATATAATATATTTATATGGTAAAATAATTATTTTTAATTGTATTTAATGTATTATTAGATTATGTGTTTACCATGTAATCCAATGTTGGTCATTGGAAGTAATTTAACATTGAAATTGGACATAAACAAGTGTCAATCTTTTGATAGTTATTATTTCTTAAAAACACTCTTTTTGTTTTGACAACTGAAATTAATTTCAAATTAATTTTTTCCACTTCTATGTTTTTAATTTGAAAAAATGGATTCCATATTTGGAATCTAGAGTTACAAATTGTGTAAATAGGTATCTTTTATTTTTAGGAATTATTAATATTTACTTCAGTAAATATTATATTTATCTTGGTTAAAAGGTAAATCTGCTAAATAAGGGTAAACGAATATTATAATAATAATATTAAATTACGCTAAATATGTCTTAATAATATTATTGTACACTCTTATGACCATGGGAATCCTTGGTTCGATTTTGGGACCACATGGAGCCACTTGAGAGTGATAATGACACTTTATATTATTTAATTTAAAGTAAAGATACAAATTCCAAAAACATATATTTTTTCGTAAATAAAATTTTACATGGGGTTATAAAAGTTATCTCTTCAGATATAAATATTAATTTTAAATCTTAAAATATTTCCTAAATCACGGAATTTTATTTATAATTTTTATGCATTAAATAAATAAAATTATTTATGACAAAATGATGATGCAGTGATTACGTTATTAATTAATGATTTAACTAAATAAAACTATAAAAACTAAAAAAAATATCCAAATACATTAAAATATTTATTGGATGATTTTATTTACAACAAGAGTCATATTATCTTTGAATTTAATGAGTTTTTGACCTTTTGAAACTAAAAATAAGTTTATAATAAAAAAAATACTTTCAAACATTCCTAAAGAGCCCCTCCTCCCCTAATAAGAAGCCATCACCTCCAACCCATTTCTCACACCTCTAAATCCCTTTGGATCATCAAAAAATATTCCCAATTAATCTTCCTACATCCCTCTTATACTTTTATAAGTCTTCCCCTCAGAGGAAGGCATTTCTAGAAAGCCTTTTGGTTCAAACCAAAGGAAGATACCTAATTTGAAGGTAACGTCTTCTCTTAAGTTCTTTTCTTTCATTTTACTTCCCCAACACCCTAAACTAACTTTAATCCAATATTTAATAACAAAACCAATATCCTCAATATACTAGTTTGTTTTTATAAGGATGATTTGAACTACACTTCCACACACCTTCATCTAATGGATACAAACATACTGTCTTTGTGAACGGGGAACTACTGCCACATGAAACAATGATTGTTAAAATATCTCCAACCCCCTCTCATGGTGACCATTATTATGGAACTATATTTATATATGATATTTATTATGTTTATGTTTTCTCTATATTTTTTTATTTTGTATTTACAATTTACCATTATGGTTTCCATAATTTATAAATATGATAATTTCATTTGAAGAAGTGTAGACTACCGCCCACACAATGTGATATGATTTGATCATGAAATACATGGGATGTATAAAAGATTGAGTTAATGAAATTATATACTATATTATAATATAATTATAAAATACCTATTTATCCTTGCATTTTCATTCAATTAAAATACGAAATTGAAATGAAAGTAGCGTTTGTGTGTACGTATGACTTACCATCTCTGTGAATGAGGCATTTCATTTCTTATCTACAAATTTTATGTAATGTTATAAATACCTATATATACCAGATATATATTATATCTAAAGCATTAATATAATTCTTTAGATAATGTACTTCTAACTCCATGTACAACTTGTAAATATAAGAAGTTCATTTTTGACTCAAGTACCAAATATTGACAAAATGACCATTATTAACATAAATGACTATATAATGTTTAAAATATAGTAATAAGTGATATAAAAGGAATAATAAACATGAAAAATGTTTTGAATCAATTATAAATTAACACCATTTTATTATTGATAAGATTAAATATCGAACGAGTGAAGTTAGACATGAGGTAAGGGGTTTTCATCTCACTTTTTATTCCCATGGGATTCATTCTATATTTGCAACTATTTTTTTCTATGTGGTGTATGTACTGCACATGATTATATTATTTGTGTAATATACTATAATTTATGGGTATTTATATCTTCATTATATGATCCTTCCTTCATGGGGTGTATGTTTCTTATGTTATTAAATTAGTAAGGGAACCTTTCACCCTCCTATTTTTGTCAAATACTTATTTTATATAATGTATTTAAATTTCAATTCTAAAATATTGGGAAATGTTATTCTATATATTTATTACTATACATTTTATGTTCATTTTATGAGAGACCCTTTCCTCTCCCTTTATTTTTTTTGTAATTTTAATGCGACACTGTTAGGCTGTCAAATTTTTTAAAGAGAATTTCTTAAACCAATTTCAATACCTTGGGACAAACTTATACTTCTTGATAATGTCATTCTATGAATATGTGTGATTTTACTATGATTGTTTTACACTTTATATCCACATATATTGGTTGTATTATTATTTTTCAGACATAATTATGTCATTGATTTATCCTTTATCTAAGGATATGATCTTTGCAAGGGACTTTGTTGAAATTAACATTCCCTTGAAACTTATATGTTGTTTTACACCAATTCACTTTTATATAGTGTATATACTACCCTTTGACATAGTATATCTTCAATATCTTTATTCTCCTGATATTATATGCTTTTATTAATGTTATTATTCTATTATTTTTATTCAAGAATCTCTCATTTGGTTAGGAACTCTTTAACTAAAACATAATTTTAAATGATTTAAGGATTTATTCTTCTAAATAACTCTCTTTAATGTCCATGTCTTAAAAATTATTTTAATTATTTATTTATATAGACATGAATGTTTTTAATTTAAAATTTCTTTAAAATCTTAAAATTGGTATGGGAAACTTTGATTCAAAAATCTCTTTATAAAATGTTTTAATGGTTTTGAAAAGGGTTTGACAAAGAATTTATTATGTTAATATCTTGAAATTATATATTGTGTTTGAAATGTGGAAATGTTATATTTCATTTTTGTTTGTTTTATGTATTATGAATATGTTATGGTTATTGTTAATTTTTTATGTATATAGGTGGTTCAGTGATCAACGTAGGGCTGGAGATCTCGAGATAGCTCTCAAATGCATTGGGTAATGTGATGGAGGTAAACATTAATGTTTCTCCTAATAGATTTAAGGAATATATTGGGATGGATTTTCCAAACTTAACTCCATAAGTAGGTGTTTCGGCTACAATGTGAGTATGTTATGTATGCCAATATTTACCATTATGATTCATGATTTCCATGTGTTATTCATTAATATTATGATCTTTTGTGGTATGTTAAATATTGAAAAGTATGATATCATTGACTTTTATATATTAGTGGACTAATGTTTTATTTCCTTGTTTTATAACCCTTAATAAGATTTTAATTCCAATAAAAAGTGTTTGAAATGTTTTTACCTAGACTTAAAGATGAATAGGGTCATGGTTGGTATCAAATAAAATCCATACTGTCTAAAACATGGAACTAGACATGGCAATTTTTTTAAAGAGTATTTATTTTATGAAAAAATGGATACTGTGTAGAAGTTTCTATGTGTAATATTCAATTTTTTATGTATATGTTATGACCTAATTCTCCTATTCTCTATAACTAAAAATATCCTCAATGTGAATTATTGATTTAACTCATGATTAAGTAATGCTTAAGGCCGGGGCTTTATAGTTGGTATCATAGGTCTATTTAGAAAATTTTAAGGATTATGAGTTTTTATTAAACACATGGTTTGTCCCTATGTCTATTATTTTACATAAATCCTTGTTTTATAACTTCTTAAGATCAAGGAATGCCAGTTAAAAATTGAAGGAGGAGGATCTCAAACAACATTCATGTCTCTTCCTAATGACATGATTGCATTAATTATTGAAAACTCTTGTTCATATGATTGTGAAAAATTTTCTAGCATACAAATCACTTGCAAGAAGTTGTGTGAGATATCAATCACCTTCAATATACCACAATATCATTTTGGATCATGTGTTTTATATAATCAAATAATATTTTTTCAATATTCTTATATTTTCAAGAAAGGTAAATATTATCAATAAATTTCCAAATATTTTACCTTATCAAAAGATATTTAAGGAAATTATAATTTTGAAAAAGGTACTGAAGAAGAAGACCCTTGAACAACATATTTATATTTTCTTTTAAATTATAGTCATTCAGCACATACTTATGGAATTTTAAAACGACCTTTGATTTAATGTTTCAACTCACACTCGGTCCAACTATTTTAAATAAAGTGTGATTTATCAGATGTTTTGAAATTATATGTCATACTTGATTATTTTTTGAAACTATTTTTATGTGAAAACCCATATGACCCAAGATGTACGAGGTGTATGTTTCTAAAGGAATCATATGATTTTTAAGAATCTCTAAATCATTGTTGCAATGCATTGACCTTCTATCTACATGAACAAGATGATGATGAAACCAGGTGGACACCATGATCATGGTACGATGTTCATTATTTGAGAATAGTGTTATTTTATAGAGGTAAAAAATGTCAATATATATATGACTTCATGAATTAAGATATTGAGGTCATTATGAGTTGGGATGAAAATGATTGGTATTAGACAACCATTGAGGTTAAATCATGTTGGGGTTGTTTTTGAGTTTTATAAAAATGGAAAACATGCAAGATGGGTGACAACCCGTCGCATCTGACTAAGCCATGATAATCAAACCCACAACCATTGTGATATTTGGATTTATTGCCTACCACTGGCCTATGTGATGCCCTTGGTTAGTGTGACTTATTATTTTTGGTTAAATTATTTTATTGATCAAGAATATGTTGATTTTCAAAGCTTATGTTTTATGAAATTGATATCCTTAATATAGGAAAATCATATGGTGATAAAGTGATAAATGTAATTTTTGAAGATGTTCTCACTATTGGGAACACTATATGGTTAATAAAAATAGAACAGTATGGGATCTCATTTGTGGAGTAATGGTTGAATTTTTTTAGAGGAATCTATTTTTTATTGTGGACATATAGTGATTTGGGATATTTGTGGAAATGATTGACCTATCATATAGAATATGTGATTAGTTTAATTACTTTTCAGTAATGGACTTTGTGAGTAGCCTATGTTATTTGAAGAAAAATGTTAAATTTTTTTTAAGACCATGTGATAAAATCCTTCTGAATTATGATTTTCAATCCAAGATTTGATTATATTGATAGAATTTAAGGTAATTTATTTATGGAATGGTCTTTGATGAACTGTTGGTATTGTTTGTTCAATTTTTGTGATTAATAGTCGAATTTAATTTTTTATAAATGATTATCATTATGGGGGATTATGTGGTCATGTACTAACCTTTTTGGTTTTGGTTAATTTATAAAGATAGGAGAAATATATATTTCTTCTTTTGTGGATTATGTGATTTTGTATAAGTAGATTCTAGCACTTCAGGTGTGACTATGTCATCATTAATACTCATCATTTTGAGAAAATATGAGTTTGTAGTAGGAATTTAGTAAAGGATGATACTCTACATGAAAATTAAGTATGTTTCATTATGTTTTTAGTTAATATCATAAATATATTACTAAAATTTATGAAAAGTAACCTAAAACAAAAATGTAGTACATTAAATTTTACTACTGGGGAATCAAAGAACATTAAACCCATCACAAGTTTTTGATTTTCTAGTAGTAAACTTTCTTCTAATCATGTTTTTTATCACTCTCTATCAGAACTTGATGGTAATTTTTCATTCCATAACCTTGTATTCCTACATGGAATAATAGTATGTGTTATATCGAGTGACCTTTTTAGTTCTCTTTGATTATTTCAAAGTGATAGTTTTATTGGATATTTTCTGATTTGGGACTTTTAATGATGTTTTTGAGCCCAATTTTAACATTGCGAGGCTAAAATTCCCAAAATGAGGGAAGGATATAACATCCCAGGTAAATACGGAATATTCCATTTTCATATTTATTAATATTGGTGAAATATATTATCAAGATTACTTTAAAAGGGGATGTTATGTCTGATAGAACACTCAAGATGCAACAACATGTTTCTTTTAAATCTTATGTTGCACACAACATTGAGTTATACCAAAAAATAAAATAATATTATAATTATATTAAATTATAGTTAATACATACACATTGTATTGGAAGGAATGCACCAAACTAACTATAATATGATTTCACATGTTTTTTAAATGTTTTTAAAATTTTCAAAGGAATTTTAGAGGCTTAAAATATGAATGAATCCAATTTTATGCATAAATACTCTTATATTAATTAAAAGGTCGATTTACATACTTTTGATAGAGAACCCTTTTTAAATCTATTTTTTGTTAATTTTATATGTTCTAGTTTACAGAATAAGATTATTCTTTATATTCAGGACATCAAAATTTAATTTGGATGAAATTTTGGTATTTTTCTCATAATGTTCATTTTTAATGAATAGTTAAAAATAGTGCATTTTAAATCAAAACAACCTTTTAATATAAATCCTTTATATGGTTAGTTTATCTTTTTAATTGGTTTTAAAGTGTAATTAGATTATATTTTTACTATTTAATCTAATTTTGGTCATATAATGTAATTTAACATTAAAATTGGACAAAAACAAGTGTCAATCTTTTGATAGTCATTATTTATTAAAAAACGCTTTTTATTTTGAAAATGATATTTAATTTTAAATTAATTTTTTCCACTTTTGTAATTTAAAAAAGGAAAAATTGAATCCATATTTTGAATCAGGGGGTCTAAATTTTGTAAATATTTAACTCTTATTTTTTGACATTATGAATATTTACTTCATTAAATATTTTATTTACCATGGTTAAACATTAAATATGGAAAATAAGGGTAAAAAAATATTATAATAATAATACTAAATTACCCTAAAATGAGTATTAATCCTATTTTATGATACATGTCAGACCACGGAAATCCTTGGGTTGATTTTGGTACCCCATGGATCTACATGGGAGAGACAATGACACTTTATATTAATTAATTTAACGTAATGGAAAAAATGACATAAACATATATCTTTTAGTAAATAAATTTTAACATTAGGTTATATAAGATATATATTTGACTATAAATATTAATTTGAAAAATTAAATAATTTCCTAAATCATGGTGTTTTATTTACAATTTTAAGACATTAAATAAATAAAATATTTTATGACACAATGATGATGCAATGATTACCTTAATAATAAATGATTTAAATAAATGAGATTATAAAAATTAAAAAGTATCCAAAACCTGTCCAATTATAATTGGATAATTATATTTAAAAAATATTCATCTAATATTAATATTTAATTAGTTTTGGTCCTTTTGAAACCGAAAAAAGCTTATAATAAAAATATTCTTTCAAACATTTTTAAAGAGCTCCTCCCCCTTATAAAAAGCCACCACCTCTAACCCATTACTCACATCTCTCAAGCCTCATGGATCATCCTAACTCTTCTCAAATAATCTCCATACATCCCTATATTCCTCCTATAATCCTTCAACTAGGCATAATGCAATTCAAGTAAAACTTTTTTTCAATCCAAAGGGAGATACCCGATTTAAAGGTTACGTCTTCTCTTAAGTTCTTTTCTTTTATTTTACTCCTCCAAACCCATAAAATCTGTTTATTCCATAATTATATATAAAACAGTATCTTAAATATACTAGGTTGTTTTTATGGGGAGGATTCCATCTAAACATCCACACAAATCCATCTAATGGATACGAACCTGCTGTTACTGTGGACGGTGAACTACTACCTCACAAAAAGATGATTGTTCAAATATCTCCAACCCCCTCCCATGGTGGCCATTATGATGGAACTATATTTATATATGATATATATTAAATTTTTTGTTTTATCTATTCTTCTTTATTTTTTATTTATATCATACCTTTGTGGTTTACATAATGGGTAAATATGATAATTTCATTTGAGGAAGTGCGGACTACCGCCCCCTTAAAGTGACATGACTTGTTCATGCGTTACATGAGATGTAAAAAACAAGGATTTAATGAAATTATATGTTATATTATACTTTAATTATAATATACCTATGTATAATTATTTTTTCATTCCATTAAAATATGAAATAGAAATGAATGTAGCGTTTATGTGTACGTATGACTTACTGTCTCCATGAAAAGTGCATTTCATTTATTTTCTCCAAATGTTATATACTATTATAAATATATATATATACTATATAAATATGATATATTTTTTATATAAATCAATAATATCAGTCTGTATATTATGGAAATTTGACCACATGGACAACTTGTAATTATAAGAAGTTCATTTTTGACTCAAGTACAAAATATCGACAAAACAACCATTATTAACATAAATGATTCTATACTGTTTATAACATGGTTATAAGTGATATGAAAGGGAAAATAAACCAGGAAAAGGTTATTAAGAATTTATAAATTAACATTAGTTTGTTATTCATGATATTAAAGAACGAATGAGTCAAGTGAGACACGATGTAAGGGGTTTTCATCTCACTTTTTATTCCCGTGAGATTCATGCTATATTTTCCACTATTTACTTTTGTGTGGTGTATGTACTGCCAATGATTGTATTATTTGTGTAATAAAATTTAATATATGGGTATTTAAATCTTTACATTACGATCCTTCTTGGGATGTATGTTTCTTAAGTTAACAAATCGGCAAGGGAACCGTTCACCCACCTCTTCTAGTCAAAGACTTATTTTATGTTATGTATTTAAATATCAATTATAAAATATTGGGATATGTTCTTATAAATTTGTAGTACTGTATATTTTATTTCTATGTTATTAGATACCATTTTCTCCCTCATAAACTCATTTTTTAAATATTAAGGCGACGTTGTTAGGCTTTTGAATTACTATAAGATAACATCTTAAACCAATTTCAATTATTTGGATTAAACTTATTATTGTTGATTATGTTGTGCAATGAATATGTCGGAATATCCTACGATTTTTTTACACTTAATATACACTTATATTTGGTGAATTACTATTTTTTCACACATAATTTTGTCATTGATTCATTCTTAATCTGGGGATATAATCTTTGCAAGAGACATTGTCTCAATTTACATTCCACTGAGACTTATTTGTTGTCATAAAAAATTCACTTTTATACAATGTATATACTTCCCTTTGACATATTATATCATAAATCTCCTTATTCTCATGATATTATAAGCATTTATTAATGTTATCATCAATTATTTGTATTCAAGTGTCTCATATTTGGTTGGGAACTCATTAACTAAAATATCAATTTAATTTTTTTTAAATATTTATTCTTCAAAATATTTATATTTAAAGTCAGTGTTTTAAAAATGGTTTTAAGTATTTATTTATATGGAAATGAATGTTTTGAAATTAAAATTTCTTTCAAAATATTCAATGTGTCCTGGAACAATTTGATTCAAAAATATCTTTATTAAATGTTTTAAATGGTTTTGAAAATGGTTTTATAAATAATTGATTATGTAAATATCTTGAAATGATATATTGTGTTTGAAATGTGGAAACGTTATCTTTACTTTTTTTTTGTTTTTTGTGTTATGAATATGTTATGGTTGTTGGGAATTATTTACGTATACAGGTGGTTCCATGATAAACCTAGGGTCGGTGAGCCCAAGATTGCTCTCCAATGCATTGGGTAATGTGACAGGGGAAAACATTAATGTTTCTCTTAAGAGATTTAAGGAATATACTGTGATGGGTATTCCAGATGCAACTCCCTATGTAGGTGTGAATTCTATAATGTATATTGTTATGTATTCCACATGTTTTCTTTTATGATTTATGATTTCCATTTGTTATTCATAACACTTATGATCTAGTGTGGTATGTAAAAAATTGATAAGTATAATTTCATTAAATTTTACGTATTAGTGGACTAATGTTTTCATTCCTTGTTTTATAACCCTTACTGAGATTTTTATTCTCATCCCATGTTTTTGAAATGTTTTTCACATGACTTAAAGATGAATATGGTAAAGGTTGGGATCATGGAAAGTCATACTTTTTAAAACATGAAACTAGACATGGATCTTGTTTTCAAGAGTTTATTTTATGAAAAAATGGATAGTGTGTACAAGTGTCTACATGTAATAGTGATGTTGATAGGTATATGTTATCACTTAATTATTTAAAGATCTAAACCTGAAAATATCCTCAATGTGAATTCATGATTTAACTCAAGATTATGTAATGTTGAAGGTTGGGGCCTTATTCCACTACTATGGTTGGGTTATGTTCAAGGTCTCAAATCTCATAGGATGGGTCTTGGTATATGGAGAAATAATTACATGTTTAAAAGGAAAACACACTTTAAGTTGAAACTGGAATTCATATTTAATGATAATAATCTTATTAATGATTTTAAATTTATATAATTTCTTAATAATATATTTATATATAAATGCATCATAGTCCAGTTTGATGAATCAACATTCCAAGGAATAAATGCATAATATTTATAAGTTTTAGTTGGAATGTCATGTGACTAAAACTAGACCCTTACATTGGGTAATAAGATATTACATGTCATATTAAATTATATGATTAAATGGAATACCATTCCGATTTTATATTATTACATGATTCATAATTTAAAATTGTCATTCATGTAACCAAATAAACTAATCTTTTGTCCCATGTGACCAATGGTCCACATCAAAAAATTATAATAATTTGATTATTAAGGTGCCACTATGAATCTATATTGGAAAATATCATTTTTGTTGATATATACACTTAAATAATCTAATTATTCTATCCCTATAATAACAGTTAACACATTTACAAACTTAAACATTAAATAACCAACAATACATAGAAAGAAATTCACATAATAATTTTATTATGTAATGGCATATTTATGATATGTGAATGTATAGGTTCCTATTAAAATTCATGAAAGGATACCTATTTAAATACATGGCCAAGAAAAAACAAAATCTATAACAATAAAACCAATAATAATGACATAAATTAAGTGCCTCATCAAATGCTGAAATCAATAGAACTGTAACCAGAAAAAAAACATTACCCTATCCCAGGAAATTTTGTTTTCCCTTTATATGGGTTATCTACTCCAAATGACAAGATCATTATTAATCTTTGACACTTTTATAATCCCCTATCTAGTAACCCAAAAATAGTAAAAAAGGTAAATGGAAATTGATACCACTTTGTTATTTCTCTACCATGGTTTACTCATATATAACCGAACCAAGATGGCAACATGGCCTCAATAATTCCTCCCTATGTGGAAGTGGTTTCCCACCAGTAGTCAGGGATATAATGGTATATTGGGAAGACTATACCCTCATGATAAAAGTGAAACACAGTGGTATACAATAATAGTAAACAAAAAAATATTTTTATTAAGAGAACTACAAAATTTTAAACTATTCAAATATAATAAAAATGTAGATGATGAATCAATATAATATAAAAAACAATGTTCTGTTGGTATGAAATACATAATTGGATCACATGTAAGTAGTGTATTATACATGTACAACTTACTATAAAAATGATAAAATACTAAAAACAAACTCTAATAGCCTCATGATCAAAATCATGGTTATATGTCCATGTACTCCATCCTTGTATAGTAAATCAGGAATTAAAACTAAAAGCATCCCATGGTCCTTACTTGCATCAAACAAAATCTATTTTGGTACCAAACAACAACCCAAACAAGGTGTGAGATATTCTCATTGGTCCACCAAATTTTTTTTCTAGTATGATCCATTCAATGTATATGTAATGTTAAGTATGCATATATAATATTGAAACTTAGATATGTAAACTATAAATGATATGGTTTTAGTTCCTAAAAGGAACCTGGCTAGAACTATGTGCTTTGACATAAGTTTTGATATCTCTGAAGATGTGAATATAAATATGTATGCATGTGAATATAATTATATATATGTATTTATATAAATGGATTGTATACATAGTGACATATATAACCATAAATATATATACTAATACTTCCTAGGAACTTATTTATAGATTAGGAATCCATGGATAACCATAAGAGTCATCAAAGTGGTGTGGGATTCTATGATCGAGTATCATGAATCAAAAGGGTCTCCATTCCCACATTTCCGAGTACATGGCACTCTATACCCAATTATCACAAATATATTAAATTTTATGCATGTGTATTCCAAATATATGGGATGCCATGCTTTTTTATCAAATGTATAGGGTATTGCATTCTCTTGTATCAAATTACATTAGACTCCATGCATGGGCATCACAAGTACCTAGGATTACATGCTTGATTATAAAAAATATAATGGACACCATGCCTGGGTATCACATTTACATGGGATACCATGCCTGATCATAAAAAATATATGGGACACCATTCCTGTGTTTCAAGGGTATGTGGGGCTCCATACCTGAGTATCACATTTCACTATATTGTACTAATAATGCATTAATATAAGCCAAGGGATGGTTTAAAAATCATTTTCATTTTATTTAATCATGTTCATAACCATAGTTCATATGAAATTCACATTACATGTTCATACCACCCACTTATCATTTAATTACAAGAATCCATTTCATTTGGGAATCATTAGAAGTCCACATAGAGCTGGATTGATTACATAAAACAAATTTTAAGTCAATGGGGTATTTTTTAATCTCACCACATGATGTGGAACTAGTTAGAGGGTTCATCCTAAATAAATTAGATTTTTTATAAGTTGATTATAACATGTATAACAACATAGATTATTGAAGGTTATAGTTTTAAGGGAACACCTATAAGGTCTATTGTGTGGAATGACAACGAAGGATATTAAATGACTACACATTATGGTGAAAATAATAGAACACTTACCTTAGCTTTTAATTAGTCTCCTTCTTCTTATTAGTTCTTTAATTGATGATAAAATTATAGAAATTGGAAAAGTATACAAACTCCTTGAAAATATGTCATATTAGCTTGCATGGATTTAGTATTCTATATAATTAGGGAAATAAGGAAATGAAGTGTGAGGAATAGAGAGCTCACCGGCACACTTACAACATGAAGAGCAATGAGAGATTCAGATTTTGATTGAAATAGATGTATCAAATCCTAGGTTAAGGTCAAATGGATCTTTCCAGCGGATTAGACTAGATATACGTGGAGAAGAAATAAAAAGGAGGAATTAAAAATTAAATTGTTTATGTAAAATGGGAATTTCACAAAATTTTACGAGGTTCATGGGTTGAACATTTTATTTTCAAACATTACTTATAAACCATGAGAAAGCATTAATAAAGTGAAACTAACCATGTGGTATAAGCATATGATTTGGAAAACCAGTGCGATACGCTTGAGGAACCTCTGTAGTTTTCTATAGCTCCCTTTCATGGCCATAAAGCCCACTTGCACGGTTTAAAAAAACAGTGCCCCACCCTTTAGGTCTTGAATATTTGAGTATAATGGTTGTAACTGACCATATTATAACCATGTAGCTTAGTCTTCCATTAAACAATATGGTGATTTGGGATCTAAATGATCATAAAACACTCCTAAACCATTCCATAAACTCTTAACAATGGTTTAAGTACACCAAAAGAGTTTTTAAATATAATTTTAATGTATATGTACCTCTGGGAAGATTCATGATTTCATAGAAGGAATCATTGATAAATGATTATTGGTCTCACAATTAGCGACATGGGAGGAGAAATGGGTTAAAATTATTTTAGGGAAGAGATGTAATTTTAGAATTTTTTAATTTGGGAATTCCACTAGTTTTTCCCATGGGGTTGGGAAACTATGAACTAACCCTGTATATTTCACTAAAGGATCCATATACAAAAAGTTAGATCACACTATTTTTCCCAATTTTTTGGAGAACAATGTGGAAACGATACACACACTATAGGAAACTCCTTCTATGCATGGTTTGGGTGCATGATTATAAATAATAGATCTCTAATATTTTATATTCACTTTTCCAACAATTTTTCATATTTAGTAACTGACAACTCCAAAAATCTTTCAAATGATATAAATAAAGGAAATAATCATAATTAAATACATCCTAGTGTCCTGAGGATGTCATACCTAGACAAATTTATACACTATTTAGTGATGTATGTTCAATTATACATTAAATATAATTTATTTAGAATAGATGCATCCATTATTCCCTCTTTTTGGGTTGATTCAACTCCTAGTTCAGTTGAAAATTTTTTATCCCTATGACCAAAGCATTTTAAAATAAATTTTAAAATTTGAAAAAAAATTATGTAATGTTATGATAAAAATTACAACATTTAATTTAATTATGTCAAATAATAAAATAATATAATTTTTTTCTTATGTCCCAAAACATGATAAATAACCACGAATATCTCCCAAAACCAAATTATGAGTAAATATAAATATATATTAAATTATAATTCATTAAATATCTAAGAAAAATAGTTAATATTTCTATTACATCAATATTTATTGCAACACTGTCATTTTGATCTTTTTTTCGAATATATAATATAAAATTTATATTTAATGAAAAGGGTTTAATGAAGGGATATTAAATCCAAAATAAATTTAATGCATATGTCTATAGGTGAAAATATATGATAATTTATAAAATAATACAATTCATGGTGTTTGATATATATGGATTAGTAAGTGATCAAAAGTTATCATATATTGGTTTTTTATCTGGGAGGGGTGTATATTTCATTGATTAGTATGAATAAAGAATACATTTATTTTATAAGTATAATGGATGAATATATACCCATTATTAAAGATTTATTTCAACTCAAACATATGATGTAATAACATAAATAAATTTTCTAAATGTTAGTTTCTCCTATTTATATTATGTATGGTAGATCAAGTATGAATAATTTAAGACCCAATATAATTCTTCATTCATGGAGAAATAACACTGAAATAATGTACAATTATATGTATAATAAATTTGAGTACAAGTTTATGATTTTTTAGTACGTATCAATACTTAATCAATTAGATGATATGATGAAAAAGTCACTTCTTAGAAAATGTATTTAACTTAATAGATAAAAAACATAATGTTCATCCATATCCTTCCACTTGATATTTTGAAGGAAAAATACATTTCCCCTAATTTTTTTTTACTTGTAGGTCATTCAAAAAGTATAATTTTTTAAATTAACTGAGGTAATATACTAATTTTCTTGGAGTTCATTGATTTTTAGATCATTAGTGCCCAAAATGATCATGCAATTCATTTTAATTTAGTTCCATTGAAAAAGGTTTATAAAATTATAATATAGATATGTAATAACCTATAGAGGTTTAATATCAAAGTATATAAAATATTGGATGGGTAGGACTTTATAAGATGATTAAATGATGAAATTAGGGGACTCCTTAAGTGTTTTTGTGGGGGGGTCTATGAAGTCGATCATGAGTGAATTGGAGTGTGTTTTTAATGAAATAATTTAATTTTACACATATTTCCTATAAAAAAAATCAACCATGTGGTTTTAGAGTATGTTAATTTTTATTCATTGATTCTTCTAAGAAATTTTTTTTCATGAACATATGATTTTTATATAAAATTTTTTGAAGGTGTTTTCGATAAAACCATAAGGGGAGATTGTTAAAAAACAACTAAGTATGTATTTTTTTTGTTGTGTTTGTTTAAAATTATTAAGAAATTTTAATGAAATAACTCATATTATTATTGATAAATATCTAAAGTTGTTTTGGGATGTTTTAAGTGAGTGAGAGGAATTTTGGTGGAGGAATAAGAACCACATTTTGGTTTGTATGGAGATACTACTAGATTGTGTGAAAAAAGTAAACCGTGGTCTATTATAATTATTTAATAAAGCTACAATACACTATAATTAGTTTCCCTTCCCATGGTTAATACCAAAGTGAGAAAATGATTTTTTATAAACTCTATTAAAAATGATAAAATTTAGAAATAATGGAGTGATTGTGATGTTATTTTGAGTTATATAATGAAATGAGGAATATGTTTGGAAACCATGTCGTGGTGTGGGTCCATAGTGGGGAAATTATTTTATACCTGATATGTTTAAATAAATAGACTGATTTAAACATATTGTAATGGATTTTATATTGGGTAAAAGCGTTCTATATTTTCCATTTAGGAATTAAAGAGATAATTTACTGTTTAAAATAGAGATGAATATGGTATTTGTTGCATATGGGGCTGATGGTCAGAGAAAGAAAACAATTTCATTATAAGGAGAAGAAAATTTAATTGTGATTGATAGATATATATTCAAAATATTAGAAACAATCTTACAAACAAAACGGATGATATCTTTTAATCATGGGTTGATAAAGTCAAACATTTAAAATAGAAACCACTTCATCAACAAAAGAGACTTCATAATAGTTGGGATGATCTTAGTTCATATTTGAAAATTTTAATCCCTTTTAAATAAGGATAGTTTATAAATTTTATGGGATAATTTTAAAAAAATTACTATAGATTTAGAAGGGTAAGTAACTACATAAATTCCTTGAATGAAGAGAAGAAATATATGAAAAATATGGAGGATCACTTTTAAAAAAACTTTGATTAAAGATTAATGTTCTGAATTTTAGATAACTATTAATATACAATAACATAAATTTCCAATGGAGAAGGTTATTACGAGCCTGGTGAATTTTTTCATCT
Source organism: Viscum album (assembly GCA_963277665.1). NCBI lineage: Eukaryota > Viridiplantae > Streptophyta > Magnoliopsida > Santalales > Viscaceae > Viscum > Viscum album. Next base: position 474,517,175 of record OY728157.1, read on the forward strand.
ACTAAAATGTGAAAAATAAATATTAACTCGATACAATTAGAATACAAGGTAAGCTATTCTTTAATAATTTTTATAAGAGTTATCAATTCATTAAAATAATATTATTTTTTAAATAATCATGCGAGATAAAGAGTAATGATTTTTGATTTGGAGGGTTGTTAAACATGAGTGACAGTGTAGTCACCCATGATTTATAATGTAGTGAGTAAGGTAATTTGTTACACTGTTACATTATTGAGTGTATACTTCATAAATATATATATCAAATATTTAGTTAACCAAATAATATCTTATATCATATGTTATTTATTGTTTATCGATATTAGGGTGGAAGAGAGATGTATCTTAACTAATCATAAAGACAATATTATTGAAAAAAAATATGTTTATTCTTAGCATATCCTAATAAAACCATCTTAGGATATATTTAATTATTTTGTTATGATAGGTAAAATATACTGTGTTTTACAAATATAAGATAATCCATATATACTTGACTATTAGGGATACCCATATTAGATTTTGTTGTGTTGAAAAGTTTAAAAATTTTATGGAATCTAACACTAGGTATTTTATATTTTTTTTGTTCTCACCATTTATTTTCAATACAAATCTCACATATATTTCATCTTATTCATTCCATATATATATATATATATTCATTCTTCTAATGATTTAATTTTTTAAACTATTTTTTTTTTCAGAAAAATTAATATGTTCTAATCATGTTAGTGTATAAATATTATACGACTAATGATTTGTGTTACAAATCAATTATAAAATTTAATCCCAATATTCAAAACATATCCAAAAGAATAACATGTAAAAAACACATGAAAATCCATTTTTTGTAATAGATTAAAATCACAATAATTTTAAATTCACTCAAGTGAATGTATGCCATGATAGGTAGACCCACAGTTTTCTAGAATAATACATATGATCATTGGTGTCTGTGAGGTATGACCAAAAGTATCACTCTATATAAATAATAAATGCAGAGTGGTTTAATATTTCAGCAATTATTTTAACTTCAAAAAGGCCAGAGTAACTACAAAACAATATTTCTTTAGAATTATAAGAAACCAATCACTAATCGCAGTTAAATAAGTTTAATATACATATAAAAACCTGAATTAAACTGGTTAAATAAATTATATTACATATATTGAATTAATTTCAAAAATTTAAACAATTTATATAAACATTTAAAAATAAATTTTTAATATTATCGAATATTAGAAAATAATAACAAATAAATTTCCATTGCATATATTTAAACATAAGGATTTTAAAAAATTCTAAATTTAATGAGAAATTATTTTGAAATTCCATAGAACATAAATATAAATAATTTATATTTTAAAATATAATATTTTAATGGAAATTCCATATATATCACATAAATACAAAATTCCCACATTTATTGTATACATATGAACAATTCACATATATAATTATATGGTAAATATGAATTTAATCATATTTATTAGAATATATATTATACGAGAAACACGAGTACTTCACATATAATATTTAAATCCATATGTACACTTTTTAATTCATAATGTTAACAATTTACATTATTTTTAACATAATAATATTTTATTTATTCCCTGAAATAAAGCTAGTTTACATAAAGGTTTCATAATCTAAAATATAATTCCACACTAGAGAGGGTTTTCAATTGTTTTATATTTACTATATAATCCACCACACCATAACAATGATAATGTATATGGTTTCTTGATTTCACAATTGAAAATATAACTTAACATTTCCTATTTAAGGATAAATTATATTATATTTTTATAGTTTCATATATCACTAGCATCATTAAAGAATTCAAAAATTATATCCCCAAAAGTAAAATTTTTCATTATATCATCACCTGTGAAATCATCATATTGATGTTAATGATACAATGCACTATTTTAGAATACATGATCGATAAAATCTAATATTCAAAAATAAAATATTGTTACTTGATATATCTAATATAATTTTTAGTGATATGTATTCTAAATATCTAAATAAATGTCACTGTAACAATTTTATACATTATATATTGATATACCTATATCATAGTGTAATGACATGGAAATTCTGTGGAAATTTTTTTCTCAAATTCATGGAAATTTTCCGAGTCCGTAGTTTCTAACGGTGCTTTATTCTGAGGCCCGGTGTGCTCGGAATCAATTTTTTAAATTTTTTTCGGGTACGTTCAGTAAACGTATGAGCGGGTTTTTTTTAATCTTTTGAACCGGTGCTCGGAACTGAAAGCTAATGGTACTGTTGAACTCACAACGTTGGTGATTTCTTACTGAGACCTTCACCGCAGTTCTGTTCTAAGAAGAGTGGAGGTTTGATTTGGGGGGGGGGGGGTTAATTAAGTTAAATTAAAATAAAAGATAGCTTATTTTTATTTCTAGGTAGTTAAAACCTCCAAGGGGAGGTTAGTGCTGGGGCCCACCCGCACATAACCTCCCTTGGGAGGTTATCATTAGGTGGAGCCCACACAATCATCAAACCCCCTAAACCCCCATTGATGTGGGATGGAACCCTTAAACTTCCCTTGAGTTAATGAAGCAAATCCTCTCTTCATTTAATAGTAACTTTTCACCTTCCCCCAAAATTGTGCCAAACCACAAATTAATTAATGGCATTAATTAATTAATTTTAAATCGATTGAATTTTTTGGCCAACAATTAAATAATTGGTTAGCTTAACCCATTATTTTGGTTGGCACTATCATTTTAGTGGAGCTTTAGAGAACTCTTGGAGAACATTATTCTCCCAAAGAAGAACGCCCCTCTCCAATGAAGAACGATAGGCATCTCTCTCTTCATCTTCAACCAGGGCAAGAAGAAGAAACACCGACATCCTGGATGAATGACGACGACGTCAAGTTCTTCGTCATCTTTTGACATCAATGGAACGACGTCCATCTTTCTGTGACAACTTCAATGATCGTCAGAAATCAAGGTAGGGGAATTTGAGTTATTTTATATGTGACTATAAACCATTATTCATTATCATTCAAATTTCTGGATTATGGTATGAAAAATTTTATCACCATGACAAGGAGGGCTCAGATCGCACAAACATGGATGGACCCCCCCCTTTGTTTGTTCTTGTTGTTGATGATGGAGGCAGACCATGAAGAAGATTACGGAACAATGTCGCCACGTTGCCACAAGGGCGTGGCATCGTCGTGTAGTGTAGGGAACCGAGCCGTGGCCATGCGGGCGACAACGGTGCTGGAGGGGTGCAGCATCGTTGCACCACACCAGAAGAAGGGGACGGTGGCCAGGAGGGCCGCGAAGGTCGGATGATGAGCGCGGCAGCGTCGCACCGCATGGAGAAGATGGAGGCGGTGACCACGCTAGGCCGCGGAAGAGGCTCCGTGGAGCAGTCACGCTGCACAGAGGCCTGAAAAACCACGGGGTCGTCGTGTCGCGGTGGAGAAGCCAGGGGCGGCTGGGTGAGGAGGCTGCAGGTGCGCGCTACAGGCGGGACCCCTCAGGTCCCGCAGGTCACCGAACCGGCACATAGCGCTGGTTCCTTTAGAAGGAATGGGGTGCCGGACCCCCCCGGAATTTCCAGCCTGGCCATGTAGGCCTGCCAGCTAGGGCCTGCGAACCCACCAGGCAGGCCATGCGGGGCAGCCAACCAGGCCACGCAGGCCAGCCAGCCAGGCCACGCCTCCTTCAGGCCTGGCCGCCCCACCGGGCCGGGCCGCCCCAACATGCTGGGATGCCTCACTGGGCCAAGCCACTCCCTCAGTTAGGGCCGCCACATTGGGCCGGGCCGCCCCAGCAGGCTGGGTTGGACCCGTGGACAAGGTTGGACCCCATATCAGACCCGTTTAACCTAAAATTACATATTCACCCATATCTTGGGCTACATGAGTCTGATCGACGAATCGTCTACTACAACAGAGATCTTAGAGAGAGGTGGTTCATTTGGTATATCCCACATGGGGTTTGGACATTGTTCGGGTATAGATAGGTTGGTTTGAACATAAAATCCAACTAGGACCAAGGGACAAAAATGCTAATGACTCACAGACCGGGTGTCTGATTGACGCATCGTCTGTTACGTTGTGACCTCTATAACGAGGTGGTACTTTGAGATACTTCTACTTGAATCTAAGTGATAGTTGGAGTTTGACTAATTGCTTGTGGAGGGGATCCTTCTAGAGGCGAGAGTACAATGTACGGTGACTTAGTAGTTGGTAGTGAGGCAGAGGTTGGAGACAGATCATACAGAGGTTAGTACCGAGCGATCCTATGTGGGTCTGCACTCAGTGATACTATGTGGGTCAGTGCATACTAATCCTTTGTGGGTCAGATCTTGTGTGGGTCAATGCTCAGCGATCCTGTGTGGGTCAGTGCATACTGACCCTGTTTGGGTCATTGCGGGCGGTTAGTCCCTATCGATCTTGTGTGGGTCAGACTCCGTATGGTTAGAAGTAGTGCCTATTTTCTGAATAAGATGATCTAGCTTCACGACTAATCATCTAAACTGCTATACAACATTGAATTCCTAGTTTTAGGTGAGTCAATGACCTTTGTGTTTTCTTCATGATTGATATGGGTTACTAGATAACTTAGGTATATGTATGGGCATATACCTAAGTTAGGGATGTCCTTTGATTCATACTTTTTTGTTATCCCTGATGGATTTTGAGAGACCTTGAGTGTCGCAGGGACCCTACTGAGTATCGTGTTACTCACCCGTGCACGGGATACCCCTGAACCTAAATGCGTTTGTTGCAGATGATAGACAACACTGATCGGGGCAGAGAGTAGTAGAACTGGATGGTACCCAGAGGTGGAACACTCGGTGAGACGTACTCGGAATGGAAGGATGGATTTGGGGTGTTGAGGAGGCCAACTGTACCCACCCTTCAGGTGGGAATTCCATAGGACGACCCAGAACTTACTTTACATATTTTCTTCTGTTGAATTGTACTTTGCTGTTGGGCTTGTATTTCTGGCCCCTTTACTTTAGATACTCTCTTCTGTGTACATTTTTACATAGTGTTTTACTTCCCTTTGTGTACTCTATTGTGGTTTATTACTGTTATTAAAGGAAATGTGTTCCCAGCTTAGGGATTTATGACTTTGGTGCTAGTCTCCAGCCCCTGGCCTATGGTAGGCGGGTTTGGGGTAGTCACAGCACGGGTCCGGAGTACGGGTCGTGTCAAAATGGTACTAGAGCCTCGATGATCTCTCTCAACATCCCAACGTAGGGAGGGGTGTTAGAGAGAGCCATCCTAATGGAGATTTTCCTTGCTGAGAAGTTACCAGTAGCGAGACCCACTACTAGTTGACATGTAACAGAGTCTTATGCATCTGGTAGAATATAGATGACGTAGAGGTTCAAGAGGACTAGACCCACAACTGGTCGACCACATGACTCAGGATCGGTTATGCGGGGCACCCAGAGTAGAGACTAATATGCCAAGAGCATACAATAATACTCATTCGGCGGGCATGGTCACATGTCATGTGACTGTCTGACCTACCGTAAAGATGATTAGTAGTTAGTTGAGGGATCTCACAGGCATAGGCAATGATTCGATCGAGGCAGTCAGCAGGGCGCAGGCAGATGTGGTAGAGGAGCTAGTCGAGTAGCTGGTGGAGGATGACGTTTTGAGGTGTTGCCTTCATCACCACCAGGAGGTCCACCATGACTACATGGTGTGGGTGGACAGGGGAGAGCACAACATTAGGCAACTGAGGCCTACGACCATGGCACTGAAGAGATGATTCGAGGTACGATCTGTGTTAACACCCCCTTATCTTCAGTTCTTATAGACCTAGGTTCCAATCAATCCTTCATAGCCACTACCCTCGTTCGAAGATTGGAGATTCTGAAAAAGCTGTTGGATCGATCCTTATAGCCAGATACTTCTACGGGAGAAGACTTGATGATTACACACTAGTGCCGGTAGTATGATCTTACTCTAGGAGGCGAGAGCTACAGCTGGGATCTCCTCATAACAACATCGAGGCCTTACTAAATCATCTTGGGTATGGACTAGTTATCTATAGTCCATGCTCAGATTGAATGTATTAGGTGCAATGTGTAGTGTGTTCACATAGATGGGACCAGGGTTACCTTCACGGGTGAGAAGGGAAGCTTTGCATCACATGACAGACTTACTCAGAGGAGAGTGCAGTCGATCACTAATCAGTTGGCATGCCTTACCCTTAGAGCAGTTGATGCGGAGAGTCTGACTTTTCCTGTAGTGGTGGACCAGTAAGCTAATGTTTTCCCTGAAGATGTTCTAGGACTACCTCCCTATAGAGAGGTGAAATTATACATTGACCTGTACGCCAGGACGACACCGATATCTACTCCAGTATATCGGATGGATCCTACTGTGCTTCGTGAGCTGCGGGTATAGTTGGAGGACTTGAATGGGAAGGGATTCATCAGACCCAGTGTTTCTCCATGGGCAGCCCCTATTCTGTTCTCCAATAAGGAGGATGGGAGCATGAGGAATTGTGTCTACTACCGTAGCCAGAACCAGGTGACCATGAATAACAAGTACCAATTCTCGAGGATTGATGACCTATTTGATCAGCTCAAGGGAGCACGATGGTTCTCAAAGATAGACCTCCGATCAGGCTATCACTAGCTCATTATTCTAGATGAGATGTGCAGAAGACGACCTTCAGGTGACAGTACGACCACTTTGAGTTCTTGGTTATGCTCTTCGGCATAACCAATGCTCCAACAGTGTTAATGTGTCTCATGGACAAGATCTTCCAGCCATACATCTGTCACTTTATCGTAGTCTTCATCGATGACATTTTTATCTACTTGACTACTGAGGAGGAGCATGCATACCATTTGAAGGTGGTACTGGACACACTCCAAGAGCACCAAATTTATGGTAAGCTCTCAGAGTGCCGATTTTGGATTCGAGGGGTTCACTTCTTGGCACACGTCATCTCGGAGGATATATTTGTAGTGGATCTAGTGATGATTGAGGCGTTACGTTCTTGGGAGCCACCCAGGAGTGTGACAGAGGTACAACGTTTCCTAGGGTTTGCTGGATACTACTGGATATTTGTTCTAGACTTCTCCAGAGTTGCAACACCACTATCATCCTGGACGAAGAAAGGGAAACCCTTCATGTGGTCGAAGAGATGCCAGCAAAGCTTTCAAGAGCTGAGAAAGAGGCTGACTTGTGCCCCCATCACGAGTATTCTAGAGGAGGGTGTAGGGTATGTAGTTTACTACGACGCATCAGGGACCAGACACAGGTTTTTCCTGATGCAGGAGTGAGCTGTGATGACATATAGTTCTCGGATGTTGAGATACATGAGTAGAACTATGGTACCCATAACCTGGAGTTAGAAACAATGGTCTTCGCCTAGAAGATGTGGAGACACTATCTAATGGGTGAAAATTTTACCATGTACTCTGATCTCAAGAGTCTCAGGTATATCTTCTATCAGAAGGAACTAAACTTGAGACAACGGTGATGGCTTGAGTTCCTCCTGGATTATGACATCGAGATAGTTTATACTACTGGGAAGGGAAACATTTTAGCAGATGCGTTCAGTAGGATGACTTGAATTCAGCTACTAGTAGAGGCGACAGAGCAGCTAGCATTCTTTTAGATATAATTTGTGGATAGGGATGGAACAAACATTCTATAGTATCTTACAGTCACTCCCCAAATTCTTCAGAATGTCAGAGAGGCACAGCGTGGGGACGCTGACTGTGAGACACGAACTACTCAGATATCCACAGGGTAGGAACCTGATGGATTTTCTGAAGGTGGAGAGCACGTCATCCTCTTCATAGGATGTACAATGGTACCAGATGCACTTTAGGAGGAAGTGTTGAGAGAGTTCCACACTTTTCTTCTATCGGTATATCCAGGAGTGTTGAAGATGTACCCGGACCTTCAATTACAGCATTGGTGGCTAGGTATGAAGAAGGCGGTAGCAGAGTTTGTCTCATGATGCCTCACTTGTCAGAAAGTTAAGGTGGAGAACCAAGTACTAGCGGGCTTGGTACAACCATTAGAGGTCCCAGAGTGGAAATGGTATGGGATATCTATAGATGTTATGACAATTCTGCCATGTACATCCAGGAGTCATTGCTTGATTTGGGTGATTGTTGACTGACACACCAAGTCGGCCCACATCCTACCGATCAGAGAGTAGGGAACCATTGAGAGCATGGGATGCGTCTATGTGCATGAGATAGTGAATTTACATGGAGTACCTTATTATATTGTCTCCGACAATGACACATGATTTACTTCCTAGCTATAGAAGGGGTTTCTGGAAGCTTTCGGGATATAGCTTAATTTGAACACCGCCTTCCATCCTCAGACGGAGGGTCAGACCAAGCGGACCATTCAGACCCTCGGGGAGATGCTCCGTGCATGTGTCCTTGACTTTGGTCACAACTGGGAGGATCACTTACCATTGATAGAGTTTTCCTACAACGACAGCTATCACTCCACCATCGGTATGGCACCATTTTAGGCCTTGTATGGTCGACCTTGCATATCACCACTTTGCTGGATAGACATTGGGGAGTTAGCACTAGTGGGACCAGATATGGCACACGCTACCATGGAGAAGGTTTTGATCATTCATGAGCGGATAAAGACTGCACAGAGAAGGCAGAAGTTGTATGCTGACAAGATATAGAGACCTCTAGAGTTCAAGGATGGTGACCATGTCTTCATTTAGGTCTCACCTCAACGATGTCTATGGAGATTTGGCTAAGGCAGCAAGTTATCTCTGCATATCATCAGACCTTTCTAGGTCCTTAGCAGAGTAGGCGAGGTGGCTTACCGCCTAGCTCTTCCATCGTAGTTGCACCAGGTGTACGGTGTCTTCCACGTATCTCAGCTAAGGAGATACGTGTATGACCCTTCTCACATCATCAACCATGGGGATCTGGACATCGATGATAGGGTGACTTTCACAAATGTTCCAGTGCTGATTGATGATCGATAGGAGTGGGTCCTTCATGGATGGTCGATACCTCTAGTGCGCGTTCTCTGTTAGCACGGGAACCTCCAGGAGGTCACATGGGAGCGGGAGGCTCAGATGCATGCTTAGTACCCATATTTGTTTCCTTAGTGTGAGTTGTAGCTTATGGGGACGTAAATCCATGAGGTAGGGAGAATGTAAAGACCCGGAAATTATGTGGTAATTTTTTTCTTAAATTGATGGAAATTTTAAAAATCCTTAGATTCTGACGGCGCATGATTCCGAGGCCCGGTGTGACTAGAATCGAATTCTGAAGTTTTGTTTGGGTACGTTCATTAAACATACGAGTGGGGTTTTGTATCTTTTTAGCCAGTGATCAGAACTGAAATCTAAGGTCACCATTGAACCCGCAGCGTCGGTGATTGGTTAGTTAGACCTTCACCACAATTGCATTCTAACGAGAGTGGAAGTTAGATTTTGGGGGTTTTTTAATTAAGTTAAATAAAAATTCGAGTTAGCTTATTTAAATTTCTTGGTAGTTAAAACCACCAATGAGAGGTTAGTGATGGGGCCCACCCGCACATAACCTCCCTTGGGAGAATATTATTAGGTGGGGCCTACACAAGCTTTAAACCCCCTAAACCCCCATTTATGTGGGATAGAACCCTTAAACATCCCTTGAGTTAATGAAACCAACCCTCTCATCATTTAATTGAATCTTTACACCTTCCCTCATAAGTGTGCCAAACCACAAATTAATTAATGTCATTAATTAATTAATTTGATATCATTTCAATTATTTTGGAAAACATTTAAATAATGGGTTAGCTTAACCCATTATTTTGGTTGGCACTTTCTTTTTGGTCGAGCTTTGGAGAACACTTGAAAAAAATTATTCTCCCAATGAAGAACAGACCTCTCCAATGAAGAACGACATACATATCTCTCTCCCTCTTCAACTGGGGAAAGAAGAGAAAACACCACAATCCTTAAAGAATGCTACTGACGTCAACTTCTTCGTCTTCTTCTGATGTCAATGAAACGACGTCTGCCATTCCGTGACTTCGTCAATGATCGTCGACAATAGAGGTAGGGGAATTTGAGTTATTATATATATGAGTATAAACTTTCATTCTTCATCGTTCAAATTTCTGGATTAAGGTATACAAAATGTTATCGCCATGACGAGGAGGGCTCGGACCGCATGAACATCGCCTGACCCTCCCCCTTTGGTTATTCTTGTTGTTGATGATAGAGGCGGACTGTGAAGAAGCCGGCGGTGCAAGGCCGCTGGGTCGCCACAAGGGTGCGGCACTGTCGTGCCGCACATGGAACTGATATGTGGCCAGGTGGGCTGCAGAGGTGCTAGAGGGGCGCGGTGCCGTTGCACCGTGCCAGAAGAAGGGGGCCGCGACTAGGAGGGCCATAGCAGTAGGACGATGAGCATGGCTCCATCGCACCGCTTGGAGAAGCCGGAGGCCGCAGCTAGGCCAGGCCAAGGTGGAGGTGTCGTGGCGCCGTCGTGCCACGCAGAGTCCAGAAGAACTGTGGTGCCATCGGGCCATGGTGGAGCTAGGGGCGGCATGCTGAGCCGGCCACCGGTGCGCGCTATAGCTGAAACCCCTCGGGTCCCGCGGGTGACTGAATCAGCATTTAACACCGGTTCCATCAGAATCCAAGGGGTTCCACTCTCCCTCTCCTTGGCATGGCCATCCTGGCCACGTGGGCTAGCCAGCCAGGCCACGTGGGCCAGCCTGCCTGTCCAGGCTGCATTCGGGCCAGGCGGTCCCACCGGGCCCGGCCGCCCCCCGGGCCGGGTCGCCCAAACCGGTCGGGCTACCACACCGGGCCAGGACACTCCCTCGGGCTGGGCCACCACACCAGGTCATGCCACTCCCTCGTGCTGGGCCACCAAACCAGTTCGGGCCACCCCAGCGGGCTGGGTCGGACCCGCGGGCCGGGTCAGACCCCAGACCATACCCATTTAACTCGAAATTACATATTCTCCCATATCTTGGGCTACAAGAGTCCGATCGACGAACCGTCTGTAGAGAAAGAGAGGTAAGAGATAGAAAGTTCTTTTGGAATACCCCACATGAGGTTTGGACACATTTTGGGTATAGTTAGGTTGGTTTGAACATAAAATCCAACTTGGCCCCTGGGACAGAAATGACAATAACTCACAGACCGGGTGTCCAATTAACACGTCGTTTGTTGTGTTTTGACCTCCATGAGGAGGCAGTCCTTTAAGATACTTCTACTCAGGGCTACATGATAGTAGGAGTTTGACTAGTAGCTCCTGGAGTGGATCCTTCTAGAGTTGATCAGACAGTGTACGATGACCCAGTAGCTGGCAGTGAGGTGAAGGTTGGAGATAGATCATACGGAGGTTTGTACCGACCGATCCTATGTGGTTCAGTGCTCAGCGATCCTGTGTGGGTCAACATATACCGATCCTATGTGGGTCAAAATCTATGTGGGTCAGTGCTCAGTGATACTATGTGGGTCAGCGCATACCGATCATGTGTGCGTCATTGCAAGGGGTTAGTACCTATCCATCCTGTGTGGGTCAGACTCGTTATGGTTAGAAGCAGTTCTTATTATAAGAATAAGATGATCTAACATTGTGACTAATAATCTAAACTTCTATACTTCACTAAAATCATGGTTTCAGCTAAGTCAATGACCTTTGTGTTTTTCTCATAATTGGGATGGGTTACTAGATAACTTATGTATATGAATGGGCATATACCTATGTAATGGATATCCATTGATTCGTAATTTGTGGTTATCCCTGTTGGATTTTGTGATACCTGGAGGGTATTTGGGTCCCTATTGATTATTTTTATACTCACCACTTCATGGGCTATGCCTGCACCTCATTTTGTTGGTTGTAGACGATGAACAAGGCTGATCGGGGCAGAGAGTTGTAGAACTGGATGGTACCCAGAGGTGGACCACTCGACTATATGTACACAGAGAGGATGGACGGACTTGGGGTGCTAAGGAGGCCAACTATACCCACCCTTCATGTGGAAATTCTATAGGATTACCCAGTATCTTCTTTACTTCTTTTCTACAGTTGTATAGTACATTGCTGTTGGGCTTGTATTTCCGACCCCTTTACTTTCAGCACCCTCTTTTATGTACAATTTTACTGAGTGTTTTACTTCCATTTGTGTACATTGTTGTGTTTGATTACTATTATTAATGTCAATGCCTTCCCAGCTTAAGGATTTACACCTTTGGTTCTAGTTTCGATCCCCTGACCTACAGAAGGTGGGCATGGGTTAGTCACGACACGGGTCCCGAGGACGGGTCGTGACATGCAGTCTATGATGGTCATGTTCTCCATAAAAATACTATTTTTTCTGAAATACATAATTTACTTATAGGAAATACTAGATTTGGACTTGATACCATTGAATGATTTTAGAAACATATAATAAGAATAAATACATTTTAAACTCTAAAATATAAATATTAATATCATTTAAGTTAGGTTTGATGAAATGAAAAAAATACGAAGAACAAACAAATTCATGTTATATATCATTAATAATTATTTATCCACGTAACATAATTCAGGTACATGATGATTATCACTAAGAAATAACCATTGGGTTATTGTATTTTTATTTATTGAATAAACATATGAGCCATTGAATTAAATTCATATGACCTCTCTTATGCCCCATGACACGGTAGAGTCTTAATGAGTAAAGTAGGTGGTGGGTTTCCACCAAGTAGGTTATTTATCTAAAATTTCAATTATAATTTGCCTTTATTCTATTTCATATACCATATTTATTATTTGATGGAGTTTTCAGGAGATGAAGTATTTATCTGTTTGAAAAATGGTCATTTGAATAAACATATACGTTATAACTTATATACTATTAGGTCATTGTTTTAATATATAATCTGTTCAATGAGACATGTTAGATCTACTATTATAAACATCCTAAAACGATTCATTAACATAACAAATGATAGAAAAAATGTAATGTACAATCCATAGTGAGGTACCCTCCCCATTGGTCGGGGAGGTGGTTTGTGTTTTGGGGGATGAGGGGTAGTTCACGGTGTCAAGTCTCTAGACCTACATTTTTACTGTAGTTTTCATTCCTTGCATTATGTTCCATTGTATATGATATAATAAAACATATAAATTAAATAGTGAGGTATTGTAGTATTCATTATAATACATTTGATCTATAGTATATCACACCACACAACATATATATGTGTTTTTAAAGAGGTTGATTAATTTTTTTTATATATCAATATCACTAGACCTATCTAATAACGGTGAAAAAAACAATCCACATTCAACCCTGAAAAAAAAATTGTCTAAAATTTACACATGTAAGGTTCAGTCATCATAAAGGGTGGGTTAGTTTGGATTGGGAAAATATTATAATAATATAAAAAAATGAATATAATTTATAATCCATACGAAAAATATTGTTACAAATGATATAATAATTTTAAATAATATACAATGAATGTAAGGATTTTTTAACAATCCCAATGTGAACTCTAAATTTTTAACTATTAATTTTATTAATGACAAATAATTTTTATATATAGTTATATTTTATAAAAAATGATAAAAATGTGAATGGAAAATATTTATATACTTAGGGTTGGTGGATTAGGTCAACCCAACTAAAAAATTCAAGTCACCCTGCAACCCAACCCAACTCAAATAATACTGTTTGATACAACTTATATGATGTATATTTATTATTTTGTTGTTTTTCTAGTTGTTTATAATTTTTGGGTCAATTTTATTATTTTATTGTCTTTAATTCACACCCCAATACATACACAAAAAAAATATAATAGACTATGCATTAAGTATTTAATGAATATTTTTTAGCAATCTTAAATTCTTTAAATTTAAATAAAAAGAAGAATAACAAAATTGCAAAGAATAAATTGAAGAAATACCTAATGAAACCCAAGATTTATAATGAATATAATAAAAAAAATGTGTTATATTAATAGGGGAATGAATATTTATAGATGATCTTGATGATTGATAACAATCAAGTATGTTTTTATAAATTCAATTTTGAACCTTAGAATACTTCTATAATGGAATTTAACAAAATAATTGATATTTTTGAAGATAAAGTTAATGTTATTACTTAAATATATAATATAAAACCCCCATAATTAAATGGATATGGAAACCAAATATTTTAGGAGATATAATGAAAAATAGAGGAAAACATTTTCTTATTTTAAAGTTATTGAATTAGAAAATATTTAAAATATGTAAATTTTTTAAAAATAATTTTAAAGATGATTTATATAATTTTATATACTAGATGAATAATATTGATAATATTATTAATCTTGAGAGAAATAATAAATCAAAAAATGGAACTTGGTAGAGTGTAAATTGAAAAAATTGTATAGAAATTAATCTATTTGGAGAATATATGGAAATTATTGAATGTAAATTATTTTTCATATGGTATGAAAACAAATTGTGAAATTGAATTTCATTCATTGAAAAAATATAACTAGTTTACAAACAAATGTTTTACATCCAAATCATTAGTATTTAAAATACATGCATATCTACTGAAAAAACAACATGGACACTAATTTTCTCAAATTTCTTAATCCAATTGGACCCAAAGAGTCACGTCTCTTGATGTAATTTTATTTTTTTATATTTTTATGAAAAGTCCTTAGGAGCATCAAGAATTACATTTGGTATATGAATAGTTGTTCTTTAATTCATGTCATACATGATTTTTATTTATACCATTATAAATCATTAATTTTCATTTGATGTTTTTATAATGTATAACATTGAATATTTATCATGTTTTAAGAATCAAATATAAATTTCAAAAATTTCATTAATTAACCCAATTATAAATAATTTCAATTATTTTATCATAAAATTAAATTTAATAATCCATATCAAAGACTTAATTTTTGATAGGACTCTATAACCATCTGGATACAGTTAATTAAACTAGATTAAAATCAACATATAATCATTTAGGAACTGGTGAGAGCCTATAAAATGAAGAAATTTTGAGAAGAGAAATTTGATACAATATCATGAAATAAGACATATTTTGGGTTTTAAAGATCACATTTTGAATAATTTAAAAATAATTCGAAATTTAATTTGAATCATAATATAATAAATTAATATTAAGTCAATAATATTGATATTTATTTTGTTATTAATGATTTTACACAAGAGAAAAGAAAATAATTATGGAAAACTCACATTCCCAACAGGTCCATTAAATTATTTTATGATAAAATGTAATGTAAATATGAATTAATGTAAAATGTAACTCATTAAAATTGGGGAGAGTTATTAAGAGAAGGGGATAAAAATATATAGATATTTTATTTGTTGTTTTTATTCTCCTTCTCATATATAATCTTTTAAATATATACTGATTATTTTTGTGAGTGAACCTTAATTTAATTTTAATATCTATATTTTTATTTTTGGGAGAGTAATTGTAAATGTAGTTTTTTTTATATTATTGAATATATTTTTATCTTTTGTTTTTTTAGTTTGTTTTCTTACATATGGATAAAAGGAATGATAAGCCTTCTGATTTCATGCATAAATTAGATCGTAAGATTATTTGATATTATTTGACTCTCATCCCAGATTTTGAGTTATGTGTATATAATGGATTTGATTTATGAATAAAATAATAAAATAATAATAACAATAAAAATGAATTTTTCAGTAATGATGAAATTATATATATTGAAACAAACATATAAAACACATTGATTTACTCAAGGGTTTCCTTGATGATTTTCTACAATGAAATTAGATACAAATAGAAAATTTTCTTTTTTACTGTATGAATAATAAATTAGCCTATTATTTATTCAACTGGAATGAAAAATGAATCTAATTGTAAGGGTCCCAATGGAAATAAGAAATATGAACCAATTATATGGAAAACATATTTGATACACCTCTATTGAATGCTTTATAACATCAGCAAAAAAATATATTAATAGAATTATATTAATGTTATAGGAAAGAAAACGTGAATCTAAACATGGTCAATAAATATCATTTAGAAATATAAAAATTCATTTATTATTTTAAAACTTTGTGCCTAATGAAATTGATTAAAAGAACACACTTTACCAAAATAAATAAATATTTATTTAATTAAAAATAGAAAAATTATTTAAAATATAACATGACTCATTATCAATGGGTGGACATCTAGTGATTGTGGGATTCTAAAATTTGAAATTTTCTTTATGATTTATATAATCCTTTCCAACGAACATTTTAACCATATGTGATTAATTTGAAGAGTGAACCTTATTGAAATCCTAAGTTTGATGCTTTCATTTGTTGGAATGTGAATGTATCTCCATGTTTATGATTTGTTTATATTTATTATTCTATATTTTTCTATGTCTTCTGATGGTATGATCACATATTAATTAATGGAATGATAATCCTCATGTTCTAATATAAAAATGACATCATGTGATTATTTGAGAATATTTTAATCTTTTCTATACTTTTTTATTTCATGGCAGTACTATGGATTAGACTGGTTGATAAAATCTACAACGTAACACTCATTAGAATATTATAAATGTTAATAAAAAATTCTAAAATTATTTTTAATTCATAAATTTTCAAATCAATGAGTTTATATTTTAAAATTAGATATAAACCAAATGATTCTTAATGGTTTTTAGTTACATAATTTATATGGATGATTGAATACAAAGGGAATCCTTTTTTCATTTCATATTTTATATTATTTTTAGTGGGTATAAATCAAATAATCAAGGTTTATTCCAACATCCCTTGAGAGAAAAGATGGTTGATAATCAATTGAAACATACCCATGTTGGTCAAAGAAATTCACTAAATCTCCCAATTTATTATTTAGTGTCCTGCCTCAAAGATATATTATAAACACTCAAATTAAAACCTTCTTTTAATAACTTAATTTCTACACTCACAACTAAATCCAAAACACATATTTTCTCTAATCCCACTTATTTTCCATAATTATATTTTAATGTTATTTGGTGATAGGTTTCATTCAAAAATAACCTAGTGTGGTCTTAATATTATTAAAATTATTATGAAAACAAATAATTAACTTAGAGTGAAATGGAATCATAATGAAGATTTGGAAACATTTTCACTGAATATAAAATCATCATATTATAACTTGATATCTTTTAGATTTTTTATTTATATTTATTTTAGTTTCCTTTATCCATATTTATTTAATTATTTATTTATTTAAAAAATATATAATTTTATATCTATTATTATCTCTCCCATTTATTTTCCATTTTTTAATTCAATATTTTCTTTTTATTGTTATCCTTCATAATTTGGTTAATTTCTTATTATGTGACCAGGTATTTTAAAATAGTATTATTTAAAATATATCTAGAAATAGAGAAGGCTATTCACACACAATCCAGTTGTATCATAATAAAGATGTATATTTATATGAGATGGTACAAATCAAGAAGGGGGGGGGGGTGAATTGTATATTTAAAAAATTGTATTTAAACTCTTAAAAATGAACTCTGATTAAGAGGGATTAAACTAATACAATTCACAATCAATAAAAATGACCATACGGGTCATGGATCTAATTGAAATGTTATGAAAAAATACAATAGGTTATTAAAACAATTATATTTGAATTGAATACAACGATCAGATTAATATAAATGTAATTGATTCTATCATACAACATATAGAATCTCTTAATACAATATTTAATTAAGGTATTATAATTAAAACAATTACAATGGAAATGAATTGGAATATAGATAGAAAAAAATATGTTTCCCTTTCTATTATAAATAGAATGTAAAAAATGTATTACAGTTTTCTTATCCCAAAGAGTTGGGTATTCATTCACCTAGGATAAGGGTCTTTCTTACCACCACCATGGTAATCCCTTAATACGATGATCATCACATCTGTTTTCCTATCCCCAGAAGCCCTTGATTAAGTAGGTAATCGACACCTCTATCTTTCAAACATAAGAAATACCATGATACATTGATTGGTACCACCATATTCTTATCCACGTAAACTCTCATTTGATATCAAAATGACCAGATGCAAAAAGAAAAACAAAGAACATATTGAAATACAAGAACTTGGATTAAGCCCTTCATGTATTATATCTTCAAAGCATTCACATGAAGCAAGGGAGATATCACACAGTATCTCTCAAGAGTGATTTGAGTAACTTTATTGTTCTCAACAATAGTTTTACTTTTGGATTCCCACTCATTTTAAATTATACCAATTTTCTTTTCCACAAGAACTTTTTCATGAAGTCCCTTTTTTCACATGGATTGAAAACTGTTTAAAATTGTTAGAAATATTTGTTGAATATTGTATACTAGTTCTTCGTAGGGAATAAAAAAACTATGATATTCCCCTTGGATCATAGATCTTATTGTTTCTATATCTTTATATATACCAAAATGTGTGACTTCCAATTTCTTCTAGATATACATGGAAGCTTCACATGACGATATCTGACTATATATATTCCAGGCAAGAGAACATAACAATGTCTTTCATACGTTGTAATTCTGTTGATATTCTAGTTTCTCTTGGTTGGTGAATGTTCAAACTTCCTTGTGAGAAATTTTGTAATCTATAGTGAGCATAACAAAATTATCTACTCAGTATTAATGAAAATGGTCTTCATTCAATCTCTCCGGTACTCATAATCATTCCCATCAAAAATAGGTGGTCTAATTGGGTTTAGGTTGTCAATTGATCCAATATTCATTCTGATTGTAATGACCCGAAATTTTGAATAAATCTTGTTTCCTAATTTCATGTGTTATTTTTTTATACTCAAAAAAAATGTTTAATTTGATAAACATGATTATAAATAAAATGAGACCATTGGTTTTTGAGTGTTATATGACCATCGGTCAATATGACCACCGTGAACAAAATGTTTTGATTATTGTCTCTAAATTTAAGTAATCTTGGTTAATTATTATAGAAAGAAGATTTGATGGCCTCACCTAGTGGCCTTGGGCCGATCGAAGCCCATCTAACAGAGATTGGGGAGGAGGTAGCACCATTGGGCTTTGCTCTGGATCAAATCCAAGCCGAACTTCATCATATGAAGCTAGAACGGAATCACCTTCGCGAGAAGTTCAAACTGATAGAAATTACTACTCGGGCAATGTTGGCTGAGCCGCCCCAAAATTCTATCACCCTAGCACACCTTACTCTTAGGTCCTATGCTGGTATTATAAGGGGTTATGTAACGAGACCGTAATTGCCTTGTGTAATCTTTTTTTATAAAAATTTGGATTTCTTCTTATGATGATGTTTATGAATTTTCAAATGACCGGATAAATATTGTATGCATATTTTTGATGAATTTTAGAAAAAGGATATTTTAAAAATCGTTGTGTAAACCTTAAATAATTAAAAATGTGTAATGATTTTCGAAAAATGGTCTTCTACAATTATGTTCAGTACGAAATTTAGAGTCTAATAAGATCAACTTGATTTTTGATGAATAGTAAATTATGAATAGTGATTTTATGATTAGGATTAGTAATATGACCAAATGGATTAGTAATCTCACTTAAAGAAAGTTTTAATATAATTTAGACACCTAGGTTAAGTAATGTGATTCAATAAAATGGTTAAATAAAGGTTTCATAAATTAATATTCAAGTATTAGTTTTTTCGGATGAATAGTGTTTTTTAATTAAAAATTTAATTAAAAATAATTAGAAAGTTATTTTTATAAAAATGACTTTATTTTTGAACTCAGAGCATCGATATTATGTTAAGGTAATTTTTGGGGATTTTTCTGAAAAAAGTGAATTTTTGATGAATAGTGTTTTTATTTAAAAATTAAATTAAAAATATTTAGAAAATTATTTTTATAAAATGGATTTCATTTTTGAAATCAGAGCATTGATATTTGGTTAAGGTGAAATTTTGGGGTTATTCTGAGAAAGTTGAATTTTCAGTGAATAGTAAAAATACAGTTTTAGGGTTTCGGTATGTTTAATGACATCATAATGGTGTAATGATGATTTCATGAGATCTTTTGAGGGTTGGCCGGCCAAGGGTGATGAATTATTGTTTTGGGGGCCCCATGTGGCCTAACTCCATGATAAATGGCAAGGGAGATCACATGGGTTTGAGAAAAGCACATGTGAGGTGTCCCTTGGCCATTAATGCATTGTCCCCTCACTTTCCCTATAAATACCCACCCTTTCCTCCCTTAGTTTTCACTCCCAACTCTCCCCAACGAAGTTCTGGTCTTCTTACCTTCCAAGGAGTCCTCCCAAGGTGCCCCCAATCCCTCAAGGTCCAATCCTTTGAGTTTCAAGAGTCACGTTTTAAGGTAAGGGATCCGACCCCTCTCTTTCTTTTCAAGTGATCTCTTTTATGTCATTCCTTTTATGCTCCATGTTCTTATTTTGGAGGATGTTCATTTATACTCCTCTTACTGCCCTTTTTATGTTCATATGATTAAAGACCCCCTCTTACTCTCATCATTTCGTTTTATGAAAGTTTAAGTGGCGCCGTTAAGCTGCCGAATTTTCAAGGGATTCATTCACCTCTCTCTTTTTCAAAGTTCTACTTTCATGTCAAGTCTTTCAAGTTAATTTTTATTATGTTGGGGTATGATCTCTATATTTATCATACTGGTCTTTTATGATCACATGATGAGAGACCCCATTTGATCTCTTCAATTCAGTATTTTGATGTCTTAAGTGGCGCCGTTAGGCTGCCGAATTTTTAAGTGGTTCTTCACCCTTCTCGTTTTGAAGTTCTACTTTCATGTCAATTATTTCAAGTTCATTTATATTATTTTGGGGTATGATCTCTATATATATCATACGGGACTCTTATGTTCATATGATGAGAGACCCTATTTGACCTTGTCAATTCAATTTTGTTGAAGTTTAAGTGACGCCGTAAGGCTGCCGAATTTTCATAAGAGAAATCTATTTTTTTTCCTTCCATGTTTTCCATTTCAAATGGTATGTCCCTAAAATTTCATTACCATGTCCATATGTCCTTCTTATTCTTTCCCCCTACTGTTTTATGGATCATTTATGAGAGGGTGACCCATGTCCCCTCTCATTTCAATGTTTTCTAAAACCCCGAAACATAGCCGTTATGCTGCAGAATTTTCCCCTCAAAATGCCTCTCTCTTTTCTCAAAAATTATTTTATGTTATAAAGTGACTACTCAAAGCTATTATTTCTACAAGGGTATTCACATATATATCAAAATGTTCCATTTTAAATTTTGGGATTTACATACATGAGACCCGCTTCCCTTTCCGTGGGTTTAAAGTGCCGTAAAGATCATGTCAATAAAGCAGTTTTTAAAATGTTAGGATTATGAAATGAAACCCATTTATTTTATGCTATATGGGTTATTTATGAAATATTTGATGATGATATATGTGGCTCACATGATAATAAAGGAAAATTTAAGGGTGCGCCCTGATAGCGCTCCAATGCATTGGGTAAAGACTTAATCTCTAGAGATGACCATTTTAACGACGCCTTGGTGAATAACCTTGGTAATTTTTAACGACACCTTGGGGATGGACCTTGGTGAAACGAAACGATTGCCAATATTAAATGTTGCAGCCACATCATCATGTTATGAAAAAGTTTTATTTTTATGATATGCCTCATGATTTCATTTTCATGACTTAAAGTTCTTTTCATGACTTTATTGATGTATCCCAAGTTCATATGTAAAATGTTTCATTTGTTTCCCTTGCTGGGCCTTCTGCTCACCCTTTCTTTTGATGTATGTCCCCAGGTTATGAGATTCAGTAATGAGCCTAGGGTGAACATGAGGAAAAGCCTTTCAAGTGTTTAAGAAGAATTCTTTATGTTGTTTTCATGTTTTAAGTTCCTGGTTCCCAAGACACTAAACCTTAAAGATCCTCAGTTTTGTAAAATGTAATTAAAGTTTATGTGATAAAAAGGTGGGATGCTATAGTTGGTATCGAAGGATGGTTTAGTTATTTGTGGAAATTAGGATATGAAAACTCTAGGAAGAACCCTATATAAAAGTTTAATATAGGAAATCTTCCTGGTATTTTGGGGAGTATTGAGTAAGGGGTTGCCAAGCAAATACATCCCTGTCTGGATACGAGCAGGTAGAGGTGGCTCTGGCACAGATGTACATAGGGGTAAAACCCGAAAACACCGCTTTGAGCTAGACTCGAACGGGAACTGGTACACGACAACGGGCCTTGCTGCACTCTTGGTTACGACACTCCCGGGGGATATGCTTTGGTAAATTCATAAGCTTGGTACGAACCATTATTAAAGGAACAAAGATAAAATAAAATAAAGATTCACATAAGAATATATGATCATGGATAACCTAGATGTGAACCTAGGGGATCACAAGTTAGGGTATACTTTTCTTCTACAAGTTATCCTTATATGCTTTAAGTTCCTTTTCATGATTATTGGTTAAGTATTTAAGCCTCTAATTATACTTTATCTTCTTAGTTAATGGTGGGAAATGGAATAACGTGTCCCAACAACCAATGTGATAGGAAATGCGACAATTTCCGTATTAATATGTCAGAGATGATTAGGGGATTAAAAGATGATTATTATTTTGGAAGGCGTTCACTATTTTGGGGACCCTATATGATCGAGGTAAATAGATTACTATAGTATTTTCATTGAGGAGTAAGGTTGACTTATATTTTGAAGAATTGATGAATTTAAGGTGGACTTATAGTAATTTAGGTTACTTTTGGGAATGATTAACCTATCTTGGGTAAAATATGTTTAGGTTAGCTACTTTTGTTATAAGATGTTAGGAGTGGTTGATGTTGTCTGGAGATGAACAATGAAGTTGTTTTGGAAGACTATGTTATCAAATCCTTCTTGTATTTGGGTTTCAATCTTAGTTTGGTTTATTTTGAGGAATTTTAAGGACCGTTATTTATGGAGTGGTCTATGATGAACGTTGGGTAGTTCCATGGAACTTTGAAGATTTAAAAGTAGGTTCTATTCCTATGGGATTCTTTCTTTTTGAAGAGTTGTTTTACCTTAACCTTTTTGTTTTTGGGATAATGTTTAAAGATAGAAGAAATAGATAGTTAATCTTTTATAGATTATGTGATTCTATAGAAGATGATTCTTGTGATTTTATGAGACCAAGTGTTTTTGAATTCTCATCATTTGGTGAAAAGATTAGTGTTGGTAGGGACTTGTTAAAGGATGAAACTCTACTTGAAGGTAGGTACATTTTCTTATGTTTTTGTTCTATGTAGTAAATGAAATCCTCAAAATTATGAAAAGAAACGTAAAACAAAAATGTTGTTGGTTTACATTTCCTACTAGGTAATCAAATACCGTTTACACACATCATAAGTTTGGGATTTTCTCATGGTTAACTTTCTCCTAATCATGTTCTCTATCACTCTCTCTCAGAACTGACCCTTTGTTTTTTTCCTCCATGTCCATGTTTTCCTACATGGAACCCGAGTGTGGGTTAACTCGGGTGGCCTTTGTACTTCCTTTTCTTTCTTTTAAAGTAATGGTGTTACTGACTCTTTTTACGATGTGGGACTTTCAATGAAATTTCAAAACCCAATTTAAAAAAAATTGCGAGGACGCAATTTCTTAAGGGGGGAAGATTGTAACGACCCGAAATTTTGAAAAAATCTTGTTTCCTAATATCATGTGTTATTTTTTTATACTAAAAAAAATGTTTTATTTGATAAACATGATTATAAATAAAATGAGACCATTGGTTTTTGAGTGTTATATGACGATCGGTCAATATGACCACCGTGAACAAAATGTTTTGATTATTGTCTCTAAATTTAAGTAATCTTGGTTAATTATTATAGAAAGAAGATTTGATGGCCTCACCTAGTGGCCTTGGGCCGATCGAAGCCCATCTAACAGAGATTGAGAAGGAGGTAGCACCATTGGGCTTTGCTCTGGATCAAATCCAAGCCGAACTTCATCATATGAAGCTAGAACGGAATCGACTTCGCGAGAAGTTCAAAATGATAGAAATTACTACTCGGGCAATGTTGACTGAGCCGCCCCAAAATTCTATCACCCTAGCACACCTTACTCTTAGGTCCTATGCTGGTATTATAAGGGGTTATGTAACGAGACCGTAATTGCCTTGTGTAATCTTTTTTTATAAAAATTTGGATTTCTTCTTATGATGATGTTTATGAATTTTCAAATGACCGGATAAATATTGTATGCATATTTTTGATGAATTTTAGAAAAAGGATATTTTAAAAATGGTTGTGTAAACCTTAAATAATTAAAAATGTGTAATGATTTTCGAAAAATGGTCTTCTACAATTATATTCAGTACGAAATTTAGAGTCTAATAAGATCAACATGATTTTTGATGAATAGTAAATTATGAATAGTGATTTTATGATTAGGATTAGTAATATGACCAAATGGATTAGTAATCTCACTTAAAGAAAGTTTTAATATAATTTAGACACCTAGGTTAAGTAATGTGATTCAATAAAATGGTTAAATAACGGTTTCATAAATTAATATTCAAGTATTAGTTTTTTCAGATGAATAGTGTGTTTTAATTAAAAATTTAATTAAAAATAATTAGAAAATTATTTTTATAAAAATGACTTTATTTTTGAACTCAGAGCATCGATATTATGTTAAGGTAATTTTTGGGGATTTTTCTGAAAAAAGTGAATTTTTGATGAATAGTGTTTTTATTTAAAAATTAAATTAAAAATATTTAGAAAATTATTTTTATAAAATGGATTTCATTTTTGAAATCAGAGCATTGATATTTGGTTAAGGTGAAATTTTGGGGTTATTCTGAGAAAGTTGAATTTTCAGTGAATAGTAAAAATACAGTTTTAGGGTTTCGGTATGTTTAATGACATCATAATGGTGTAATGATGATGTCATGAGATCTTTTGAGGGTTGGCCGGCCAAGGGTGATGAATTATTGTTTTGGGGGCCCCATGTGGCCTAACTCCATGATAAATGGCAAGGGAGATCACATGGGTTTGAGAAAAGCACATGTGAGGTGTCCCTTGGCCATTAATGCTTTGTCCCCTCACTTTCCCTATAATTACCCACCCTTTCCTCCCTTAGTTTCCACTCACAACTCTCCCCCAACGATGTTCTGGTCTTCTTACCTTCCAAGGAGTCCTCCCAAGGTGCCCCCAATCCCTCAAGGTCCAATCCTTTGAGTTTCAAGAGTCACGTTTTAAGGTAAGGGATCCGACCCCTCTCTTTCTTTTCAAGTGATCTCTTTTATGTCATTCCTTTTATGCTCCATGTTCTTATTTTGGAGGATGTTAATTTATACTCCTCTTACTTCCATTTTTATGTTCATATGATTAAAGACCCCCTCTTACTCTCATCATTTCGTTTTATGAAAGTTTAAGTGGCGCCGTTAGGCTGCCGAATTTTCAAGGGATTCATTCACCTCTCTCTTTTTCAAAGTTCTACTTTCATGTCAAGTCTTTCAAGTTAATTTTTATTATGTTGGGGTATGATCTCTATATTTATCATACTGGTCTTTTATGATCACATGATGAGATACCCCATTTGATCTCTTCAATTCAGTATTTTGATGTCTTAAGTGGCGCCGTTAGGCTGCCGAATTTTTAAGTGGTTCTTCACCCTTCTCGTTTTGAAGTTCTACTTTCATGTCAATTATTTCAAGTTCATTTATATTATGTTGGGGTATGATCTCTATATCTATCATACTGGACTCTTATGTTCATATGATGAGAGACCCTATTTGACCTTGTCAATTCAATTTTGTTAAAGTTTAAGTGACGCCGTAAGGCTGCCGAATTTTCATAAGAGAAATCTATTTTTTTTCCTTCCACGTTTTTCATTTCAAATGGTATGTCCCTAAAATTTCATTACCATGTCCATATGTCCTTCTTATTCTTTCACCCTAATGTTTTATGGATCATTTATGAGAGGGTGACCCATGTCCCCTCTCATTTCAATGTTTTCTAAAACCCCGAAACTTAGCCGTTATGATGCAGAATTTTCCCCTCAAAATGCCTCTCTCTTTTCTCAAAAATTATTTTATGTTATAAAGTGAATACTCAAAGCTCTTATTTCTACAAGGGTACTCAAATATATATCAAAATGTTCCATTTTAAATTCTGGGATTTACATACATGAGACCCGCTTCCCTTTCCGTGGGTTTAAAGTGCCGTAAAGATCATGTCATTAAAGCAGTTTTGAAAATGTTATGATTATGAAATGAAACCCATTTATTTTATGCTATATGGGTTATTTATGAAATGTTTTATGATGATATATGTGGCTCACATGATAATAAAGGCAAATTTAAGGGTGCTCCCTGATAGCGCTCCAATGCATTGGGTAAAGACTTAATCTCTAGAGATGACCATTTTAACGACGCCTTGGTGAATAACCTTGGTAATTTTTAACGACACCTTGGGGATGGACCTTGGTGAAACGAAACGATTGCCAATATTAAATGTTTCAGCCACATCTTCAAGTTATGAAAAAGTTTTATTTTTATGATATGCCTCATGATTTCATTTTCATGCCTTAAAGTTCTTTTCATGACTTTATTGATGTATCCCAAGTTCATATGTAAAATGTTTCACTTGTTTCCCTTGCTGGGCCTTCTGCTCACCCTTTCTTTTGATATATGTCCCCAGGTTATGAGATTCAGTAATGAGCCTAGGTTGAACATGAGGAGAAGCCTTTCAAGTGTTTAAGAAGAATTCTTTATGTTGTTTTCATGTTTTAAGTTCCTGGTTTCCAAGACACTAAACCTTAAAGATCTCAGTTTTGTAAAATGTAATTAAAGTTTATGTGATAAAAAGGTGGGATGCTATACTGATGACCTTATAATAAAACACTTTTCCACTCCACACGTTAGTGTATTATGTAATTATAAACAAATTATTTGTGAAATAAATACAATTGACTTAAAATAATAACTATAGTAATAAAAACTAGTGGAAAACTTCTCGGATTCCAATGGCTAGATCGTAATGTAGATGTATATGTATATGAGATGGCACAATACAAGAGGGGGGGGGGGTGAATTTTATATTTAAAACATTTTATTTATACACTTATGAATTAATTTATTTTAATAGGTCTTAAATTAATACAATTAATTATCAATAAAAATGACCATACGAGTCTTGGATCCAATGGATATGATATGATAAATTATGATAGGTTATTAAAACAATTGTATTTGAATTGAATACAATTATTAGAGTTACTTAAGTGAAATTGATTCTTCCATACAATTTATATAATCTCATAACACAATATGTAATGAAAGTATCATAATTAAAAAAAATTACAAAATAAATTAATACAAATAGAAAGAAGAAACAATACAATTACCTTTATTTTTCAAATAAAGTTGTAAAATAAAATTTATTAGAATTATTTTATCCCAAAAAGTATGGTATCCTTTAACCTAGGATAAAAGGTATGTCTTACCACCAGCTTGGTAAACCCTCGATACGATGATTAACTTTCCTATATTTCAATCCCCAAAATCCCTTGATTAAGTAGGTAATCAGAACCTATGTGTTTCAAACACTTACAAGCCCTCAATTTGATGATCAATACCACCATCTTCTTATCCCCGGAAGCCATTGATCGGTATCAAAATTATTGGATGCATAATGAAAAACAAATAACTTATTGAAATACAAGAACTAGGAATATACCGTTCATATCTTGTACCTTCAAGGATTTAGCACGAAGCAAGATATATGTCACATATTCTCTCTCTTGAACTTGAATATTCCAATGTTGTTCTCTATGGTTCGAATGACCCCATATTTATAGGAATCAGGTTCTAATGGTCATATTTCCTCCAACGGTCATATTCCTCTAAAAAAATTAGAGGGATGTGGGCACTTGTAATTATAATGGTAAAAATAAACAAAATACAAGGCATCATTTTGATTGGTATAAAAATTACTTCCTCACAACATTTTGGTTAGAAGACAGTAAGAACAAAAGTATGAAATAATTAGTATGAGAAACAAGTAAACAATATTGTAGTAATACATTATTACAATGCATTACATGAGTATGATACAAAACCTGGTTACAATACTTAACATGAATAAGATGCATATCGTGGTTAAGATTCATATCACAGTTACGATTAATACTATAATTATGATTCATATCATAGTTGCAATAAATATATTGGTTAGGATTCATGAGGTTATTATGATGTATATCCTGGTTAAGATAAACTGCTACGATGAATAATTTGATCACGATATATATCCTAGTTACGATGCATATAGTTATGATGAATAACCTGATTACGATGTATAACCTGGTTATGATGCATAATATGAATATGACACATAACCTTGTTACAGTTCATGTGGTTATGATGCATAACATGATTACGATATATAACCCTGTTAAAATACATGTGGTTTTGATTCATAACATTATAACAATTCATAACCTAATTACGATACATGTAGTTACGATATATAATATTAATACAATACATATCCTGGTTATGATGCATGTGGTTATGATTGCAGAACAACAGTATCTGTTTATGATAAGAAACCAACATATATGATTATGATATATGTGATTATGATGAGAATAAAACATATATGAAAAAGAATGTTAAAAACATACATGATTAATATATATGTGACTATGATTGGAAAACAACATACATGATAAACATGAAATAATTTGTGATTTCCAAAACAAAAAGATCAATGATAAATTTGGTGCATAATTTGACTCAATAAATCCCATGTAACCAAACTCTAAAATCAAGAGGTTAAGATATAACACATAGAAAATCATCAAGAAATCCCAATTGAAATAGTGAAAAAATGAGACCCAAATTTGAAAAAATTGGTTAGAAATGGTAGGATCCTAAAATAATTGACTACCACCATTACAGAGTAATTTACAACATAAATAATATACCTAGTGTATGAATACTACTTTTATGTAAGACCTAATTTTTTCATAATCCTATTAAAATTAAATTATATTCATGGAGACGGCACATTAAAACACATTAAGGTGTCTTATATGGTTTCATTCTCCATAAAATCCCATGGAATGTTTGAGGACCTCATCAACATTAGTGTTTTCCCATTATCTATTTATTGTTTAACCATAGACTTGTCATATTAGCTTACTACCACTATTGGTGGTTGGGAGGAAATTAAAATCATTTATGAAGTTTTTCGCTACCTCCCACAAAATTTACATTTGATAATAGATTTTTATTATTAGTGAATCTTAAGAAGATACCAATTATAAAAATTGATAGATATTAATGATACTTTTCAATAGTTCCCATCACCTTCATATTAATTACTAATTTATTATTAATAACTCTTTGAATATATTATCCCTATAGATCATGTCATGATAGATATTTTATATGGTGGTTCTCTAGTTCATAAAATACCCACTACCACTTTAGTATTCGTTTCTAAAATCAATCAAAATATATAATAATTTAGGAAAAAAATGACAGATACAACTAGGGGAGTGAATAAGTTTTAAATATGATCATTGTAATGAAAGGATAACCCCTAAGTTGATAAGATGTATAAAATTTTACAGAAAATGGTCATAAATCAAAGTAAGTAAAAATTTCTACCCATTTCTATCCATTTTAGGATTTTTTACTACTAACACACACATCAATGATCAATGTACCCATCTTTAGGATTCATCTATGTCTTATGAAGAAATATTTCATAGTAATATATTTCAAAAAAAACCCATCCAATTAATAAAATTTGAGTATTAATACTAATATGTTTTGGAAATTAGTGACAATACACTTATACGAAGGAAACCCTACCATCCTAACTAGTATTTGTATCACTATGGATAAAGTAGCTATCAGATTAACACACCACCTAGGAATAACCCATCTTTATCATAATATATTAAACCAAATTTTGATGACATGATGAAACAAGTTGTATAAATCAACATTCCTTTCTAATTAGATCCACAAGTATCCATTTATGGTCTCATAAATCGGACAATATAACTAGAAAATTGTTTAGAAGGTATTAATATAGAAGCATTGGGTATATTACCATCCCCACACATTATGAACCTAAATGATAAATGGATTTTGATCACTATTAAAATTATGATTATTTCCTAACATGTATCTCACATTACTTCTCTCTCAAAAATTAAATATAGAAAAATTTACTTTTAACCAAATATTTCTTCAAAACCATAAAAATATTCATGTAGTCATAAAAATAAAATGAATCAGGGAAAGGTAAATAAAATTTTCACTAATGATTCCACTGATCATATGACTCATACTCGACTAACCGAATGTAACGCCCCGACCCCAGCTACCCAGAGTCGGTGCATTATTACATAACATTGGCATGATCACAAGAAAGATCAAATCTCGAAAGACCGATTGGTTTAGTAGCCTTGGAAACACTAGATATAATCATAAAGTTTTACTTTACATTTCAAAGTGAAAAACTACTACAACAACATAATGTTTCCAACGTCCACACTATAAACCCATAATATCCCTGCAAGTCAATCATAATTTACTTCTTCACTACCTGGGAAAAATAAAACATAAAAAAGGGGTGAGCTCAAATGCCCAGTAAGGATAACAATATAGCGGAACATTCAAAATAAGCATAAACATTTAAGGCAATGAATTACTAAAACAAAAGCCTTTTAAAATTGAACTTCAACATAGTATGGCAAAAGTAAAATGAAATAATGCCATTTACTTGTTCACATGGATATTCTACTAATCGAATAATCACATGCAATATCAATAACCACTTTCATAATGTTGGAATGCATAATGCCAGACTATCATAACCACATAGCCAAGGCCTCGTGCCAAGACTACAAATAAGATTTTGTCAAGGCCTTGTGCCAAGACACTAGTTTGTCTCATGAGACCTACCGATGCATCGAGGAGCTATAGCGGGCTCCACCCGTCACTTATTAAGTCCAATGCATTCCCATATGAAAAGGATTAAACATAACATAAACATTCGTATTAAAACTAGCATACGAAATGTCAATAATTTCACCATAAAGTATGAATGGTATAAAAATAGCACATCCACAGTCAAACATATCACAAAAACTTCAATACAATATAGATGTTTTGTATCAAAATAAATCAACTTCAAATAATCTTAAAATCCATCAAAGGATGTTGACATAGATGAAATCAAAATTCTTTTTAAAGAAGTATCTCCTTTTAGTTTGAAATCATTTAAGATCCATATAAAATAAAACATTTTCTTTGAAAATATTCTTATAAGCTTGTATGGAAAGCTTCGACGATTTTATAACGGTGGAAAATAACCGCACCCGCCGTATAAGTTAAAAAAAACATTCTTACCTCAATTCTGTCGAAAAGGTTAAAAAGGACCTTGTTTTGAAAACGACGGAAAGATTCCTTTATAAAACCTCTTATAAAAAGTCAAACAAGGGTATAAATGACTTTAACCCATATTATTGTAAATATTAAAAATGTTTTGAAATACATTTTGAAGAAACATGGATGTGGATGATAACGAGATCCCAGTAGATTATTACGTATAAACAACCTCGGATAAAGAAGAGATTGTGAAATAACCCTTACCTTGAACTTTCTCTTAGTCGATGGTATGTTAACCTCCTGTATAATAATTAAAACATTGTTATTAAATTATACAATAATCATATACATCAATATGATATCATATATGATCTTTTAATATTGATTTGATAATAATATCTTAGTATTATCGTTGTTTCGGGTGTTAACTTACTTGTTTTCTTTCATATGTTTTGTTACGTAAGACATGTTTGTAAAGGATAGGTTGTATATTATTCATATCCAGAATGATATCAAGTCCTTAATCATCATTTTTAAATCATAAAATGATAATTATACTTTAATGGTTACGATGGAGAATGAATCTCATCGCGTTCGTGGAGACGGTAGTCCGTACGTACGCACGAGCGACAATATCATTCTTTTGATATTAAAATAATATATAAATGGATGGTATATCATATATACAGAATCATTAACATGTTATATTTATTATTTACATGAGTTACACATCATTGTTATACCCATCCAAATAATATTATATTGAATAACAATTACACCACGACGTGGAGACGGTAAGCCATACGTACGCACGTATGGTGACATGTTATTCAAAGGGTGGATAGAATACTGAATATGATTGTACCATATTTATAATAACATCACAGTATATGTGAGATACTGGATTTATTATTTCAGAATGGTAAGAACAAAGGAAGAATAAGTGGAAGAAGAAATGAACTTAGAAAAGGGTGGTGAAATCATTACCTCTTCTTCGGGTTCTTCCTTTTGATTTGATCAAAAGGGCTCCTTAGGTTGGCTTTCTGATCAAAATAAGGCCTCTAGGTTGTAGTGAGGGATGTTGGGAGAGTATTTGGGCAGAGTTTGGCCGAACCAAAAGGCTTTGAAGGTGTGAAGAAATGAGAAGGAGGAGTGCCTTTTTATAAGAGGGGTGAGGGGCACCTTTGGAAAAGCTAGAAATATTAATTTATAATAAATTCATATTCGGTTTATAAAGGCTCCAAAGTTGACTATTCAAAGGATGAGGTGGGGATAGGTCGAAAACAACTCATCCAATAGAATTTAGACAGGTTTGGGTACTTATATTAACCTTATCTTTAAGTATTAACTCTAAGTTAATTAGTTTCACTTTTACAATGTCTCTTTGTATTTTTATATTATATGGTTAATAGAATTACCATATACATACAAGCGACCCCCAAGTGGTCCATTAATGATTAACCTATCATAATATAAGTCTCTTGGCCGAACCTTAGATTTTTAGGAATTTAATATCAATTAATAATATAATATTTGTTTTAAGAACTCTTTTATGTCAATTTTGACACTATTCAATAGTTGATTTTTTTGAAACTCATAACAGATTGATTACTTCGAACAAAGTCAATTATATCACTCCAAATATATCATATTATCCTAGAAAATTAGTGTAATTCATTAAAAGTTGCATATTATATTTATTTGGGTATTTATAATATCAATTATGTTAATTGTTTACTATTTTAGTAATTACTGCATCATCATTGTGTCATAAATAAAATAAATTATTTAATGTCTAAAAATTATAAATAAAACATCATTATGTAGGAAATCGTTTTAGCTTTCTAATGAATATTTATAATCAAAAATCCAACATGTATAACCCTATGTAAAAATTGTTCTTCTAAAAGATGTAAGCTTATGCCATTTTTGTATTCATTTTAACTTAATTAAAATAAAGTGTCATTATCACTTACAAGTGGATCAATGGGGTCCCAAAATTGACCCAAAGATGCCCATGGTCGACCATGTATCAACCAATAGGGTTACGACACGTTTTAGGGTAATTTAGTATTATTATAATATTATTTTTTAACCCTTATTTACCGGATTTACCCTTAACCATGGTAAATAAAATATTTACCGCAGTAATTATTCAAAATGTCTAAAAATAAAAGTTACCTATTTACACAATTTGAACATCCTGATTCCAAATATCGAATCCATTTTCCTAAATTCAAAACACAGAAGTGGCAGAAATTAATTTAAAATTAATTCCCGCTGTCAAAACAAAAAGCGTGTTTTTAAGAGATAATAACTACCAAAAGATTGACACTTGTTTATGTTCGGTTTAATTGTAAAATTATGTCCAATGACCAACATTATATTAAATGGTAAAAATATATTCTAAATATACTTTAAAACCACTCAAATTCATAATTTATCACTATTACTTATTTTGATTAAAAAAGTTGTTTTTAATTAAAATTTAGTAATTTTCACTATTCATCAAAATATAAAAGTTATCCGAAAAGTACCAAAATTTCACCCTAGGATAATTTCGATATTCCGAATCCAAAAATGAAGTCCATTTTGAAATATAAAATATATATGATTTCAAAAAGTAGGTATTACTATTTACAACGGCTAGTTTAATTAGTTGTGGTGTGTGTTAGAACTCGAGGTTGCGTACAACACACGCTATCGCATTATTCGAAGGGAAACGTACCGTAGAAGCTTGGGGTGTTACATTCTCCCCTCCTTCAAATAATTGCGTCCTCGCAATTTCTAGGGTATTACTGCATAAAAAGACTCGGGTGGTTCTTCATCATAAGTTCCTCGGGTTCCCACGTTGCCTCTTCCATCTTATGGTTTCTCCACAAAACTTTTACCAGACGCGTCGTCCGGTTTCTCAGTACTCTTTCTCTTGTATCAAGAATCCTGACGGGCTCTTCGCAATAAGACATATCGGGTTCCAGTTCTAATTCCTCATAGGTGAGTACATGCGTCGGATCAGGCATGTATTTCCTCAATAGAGATACGTGGAACACATCGTGAACTTTGGAGAGACCTGGCGGCATTGCCAATCGGTAGGCTACAACCCCAATTCGTTCTAGAATTTCAAAAGGTCCGATGTACCTGGGACTCAATTTACCATTCTTACCAAAACGTATGACTCCCTTCCATGGAGATACCTTCAGGAAAACATGATCACCGACTTGAAATTCCAAATCCTTCCTTCGAATATCAGCATAGCTCTTCTGCCTACTTTGAGCTGCTTTGATGTGATTTTGGATTACCTTTACCTTTTCCATCGTTTCCTCCACCAGTTCTGGACCTACAAGTTTTCATTCACCGACGTCATCGCAACAGGTTGGTGTACGACATTTCTTTCCGTATAACGCTTCATATGGTGCCATCTGAATACTCGAATGGAAGCTATTGTTATAGGAAAATTCTACTAGTGGTAAATATTGATCCCACATACCCTGAAAATCAAGTGAGCAAGATCTCAACATGTCTTCTAAGGTCTGAATAGTCCGTTCTGATTGTCCGTCTGTCTGAGGGTGGTAAGCAGTGCTCAAATGAAGTTCAGTATCCAGGGATTTCTGAAGACTTTTCCAAAATCTTGAAGTAAAACGGGGATCATGATCAGAAACAATTGATAGGGGTACTCCATGAAGTCTCACAACTTCATTAATGTATAGTCTTGCTAGACGTTCCAGGGGTAGATCTTATCTTATAGCAAGAAAATGTGCTGACTTGGTAAGACGATAAACAATAACCCATATTGCATCGTTCCTTCTAGGAGTCTTTGGTAGCCCCATGACAAAGTCCATCGTAACATTGTCCCATTTCCACTCCGGTATGGGAAGAGGTTGCATGACTCCTCCAGGCTGTTGCCTTCCAGCTTTCACTTGTTGGCAAACCATACATCTTGACACAAAATCAGCAATCTCCCTCTTCATGTTGTCCCACCAAAAATGTTCCTTCAAATCTCTATACATTTTGGTGCTCCCAGGGTGTATAGAGAAATTGGAACTATGAGCATCATCCAGCAATTCCCTTTTTAGATCAGGTATATTGGGAACACAAAGTCTCTTCCCGAATTTCAAAATTCCATCTTCATACACAAAGTCTCTCAATCTCCCATCATTCACAGCTTTAATCTTCTTTTGGAATTCGTCATCATCGGTCTGAGAACTCTTAATCCTTTCTAGTAAAGATGGTTTGGCAACCATTTGAAAAAGCATTGATGTTTCACCTTCCCTGGTTATTCCCATGTCCATTTTCACTAGATCCATGAAAATTGGATCCCTTTCAATTCTCATATTGTTCAAAACTCCATGGTATTTTCTACTCAAAGCATCTGCCACCTTGTTTGCCTTCCCCGGGTGGTAGTGTATCGTACAATCATAATCCTTGAGTAATTCAAGCCATCTCCTTTGCCTCATGTTGAGTTCTTTTTGTGAGAAAATATACTTCAAACTCTTGTGATCAGTAGAAATATCACATTTTTCACCATAGAGGTAGTGCCTCCATATCTTCAAAGCAAAGATCACAGCTGCTAACTCAAGATCATGAGTAGGATAGTTTTGTTCATGAATTTTCAACTGTCGTGATGCATAGGCAATAACTCTATCATTCTGCATAAGGACACAACCAAGTCCTTTCTTTGATGCATCACTATAAATAACGAACCCATCATTCCCCAATGGTAGAGTCAATATAGGAGCATTGACTAATCTTTTCTTCAATTCTTCGAAACATTCTTCACACTCTTTTGTCCAAACAAATTTAACCCCTTTACGTGTGAGCTTCGTTAATGGGTTAGCCAATCGGGCAAAATTCTGGACGAAACGTCGATAATAACCTGCCAAGCCAATAAAACTACGTACCTCAGTTATACTCGTAGGTGCTGGCCATTCTTGGATTGCTTTGGTCTTAGAAGGATAAACAGAGATTCCATCTTTAGAGACAATATGGCCAAGAAAAGAAATCTCCTGAAGCCAGAATTCACACTTGCTAAACTTCCCATATAATTCATGCCTCCTCAGAGTCTTCAAGATAATGCGCAAGTGATTTTCATGATCTTCGTAGGTTTTGGAGTATACCAAGATATCATCAATAAATACCACCACAAATTCATCGAGATACTCCTTGAAAACTCTATTCATCAGATCCATGAATACAGAGGGCGCATTAGTCAATCCAAACGGCATTACAGTAAACTCGTAATGCCCATACCTGGTTCGAAATGCTGTCTTCGGAATGTCTTCCTTCTTTACACACAACTGATGGTATCCAGATCGAAGGTCAATCTTTGAAAAGTATTGAGCTCCATGCAGTTGGTCAAATAAATCATCAATACGAGGTAGGGGATACTTGTTCTTTATCGTTATAGCATTGATCTCCCTATAGTCGATACATAACCTCATAGATCCATCTTTCTTTTTAACAAAAAGAACAGGGGCTCCCCATGGAGAAACACTAGGGCGAATAAATCCCTTATTACTCAATTCCTCTAGTTGTTTCTTTAGTTCGACTAGCTCTACAGTGGAAATTCTATAAGGGGTCTTCGATATAGGCCTTGATCCAGGAATCAAATCAATGGAAAACTCAACTTCTCGTTCTGGAGGATGTCCTGGTAAATCTTCTGGAAATACATCTACAAATTCTTTCACAACAGGTACATCCTCTATTTGAACATTCCTTTCCTCACCCGCAGTTATTTCATTCTCTTCCTCCCCAATAATTGAATTTAGTTGAGCTATTGAGGGTGGATCTAAATAAGAATTAGGTGGTGACGATTCTGCTCTAAAAATAAGGTGTTCCTTATCATTATCATCAAGAATCGTAACCTCTTTCTTCTTACAATAAATCTTCGCATCATAGTCCGAAAGCCAGTCCATACCGAGGATTATATCAAACTCGATCATAGGTATGACGATGAGATCAGCAGATAAAGAAAATTTATGTGCTCTAATGGGGACTGATTCACAAAAATTTGTTGCAACGATACTTCCCTTAGGAGTTTTAACTGACAACTCCCTTATTAAATCAAATTGGAAATATCTAATTTTCTTAGCAAACTGGGAAGATATGAAACAATGCGATGATCCAGAATCAAATAATGCATTTGCTAAACTTGAGGAAACCATTAAATTACCTGCCACCACGTCTTTTGGAGCTTCTACCTCAGCAGTAGTGATAGCATAAGCCTGGCCTTGATCCCTTGGCCTTTTCTGAGATAAGTTCTCCTGACTCTTAGGACATGCATTTGCATAATGCCCCATCTCCCTGCAATTGTAGCACTGAACGTTGGTAGCTTCCTTCTTCCCCTTGCAATCATGAGCTTGGTGGCCTTTTTCACCACACTTGTAACAGACTCCCATTCCCTTCAAGAAAGTACCAGGATGTTTCTTCCCGCATTTACCACAAGATGGATATTCAACCTTTCCTTTCTTCCCCTTATTTCCATTCCCAGATTGATCAGCAGGTCTCTTCTTCTCTTGCTTTGCTTTAAAGTCATAAGACTTAGAGAATTCCTTTTCGGTCTTGATAGCACATGAGACAATGTCTTCGTACGATGAAAAGGATTGTGAGACTAATGCTCGACGGAGAAATGGTTTTAACCCATCAAAGAAACGATCAATCTTACTTCTTGGGTTACGAATATAATCACCAGCGTACCTCGCTAACCTTGTAAAGTTAGCCTCATACTTTGTGACATTCTCGTCCTCCTTTTGTCTCAGACTCAGAAATTGTCTTTCCATATCTGCTCGATGGTCGCGAGGAAAGTATTTTTCTAAAAACAAATCTTTGAACTCCCTCCATTCCATATTTGATACTTCATCATCTTCCTTCATGTTCTGAATCAATGACCACCATTGATCAGCATCTCCAGTGAGGCGGTAAACTGCCATGATAACTTTTTCCCTTTCACTGCTCCCCAAAGCCTGAAATATTTTCTCTAGGGAAAATATCCATTGCTCAGCTACTAAGGGATTTGTATTCCCATTGAACGTTGGTGGTTGTTGCCTCATGAATCGATCTAACATTGATCCTCCACGCTGCGGATCAGGGTGCTCCATACGGGTAAGGTTATTATTCATAACCTGAGTAAGTTGTCCCAGTATGGTGATTAGCTGATCAGCACCAGTTGCATCACCAGCCCCACTATAATTATCTTGAGCAGGAGGGAAATCCCTACATGGAGTGCGTGCATTGATACGGTTTCCATTTCTTCCACTAGGCGCCATTTCTAAACAATGGCATAAACTAGATCAGTTTATGAATCAAAATACATAATCCCATACTTATAAAACACTTAACATAAATTGAACTATTTATGGATATAATCCATAATCATAAAAATGTTTTCTTTGAGGAAGTATATACTCATAAACCCTTCATAATGATTTGTAAAGATAATGAGAGTTATCCTAAGCATATCCCCCGGGAGTGTCGTAACCAAGAGTGCAGCAAGGCCCGTTGTCGTGCACCAGTTCCCGTTCGAGTCTAGCTCAAAGCGGTGTTTTCGGGTTTTACCCCTAGGTACATCTGTGCCAGAGCCGCCTCTACCTGCTCGTATCTAGACAGGGATGTATTGCTCGGAAAACTCACAAAATCTCTACAATACCAAAATTCTAGGAAGTTCTTCTATACTAATCCTCAAAGTTCATCTTAGGTCTACGTGCTCTAATCAGAGTTTATCTAAATCTAGCTTCCAAGGTTTGTACTAAACTTCCTCTGATACCAACTGTAACGCCCCGACCCCAGCTACCCAGAGTCGGTGCATTATTACATAACATTGGCATGATCACAAGAAAGATCAAATCTCGAAATACCGATTGGTTTAGTAGCCTTGGAAACACTAGATATAATCATAAAGTTTTACTTTACATTTCAAAGTGAAAAACTACTACAACAACATAATGTTTCCAAAGTCCACACTATAAACCCATAATATCCCTGCAAGTCAATCATAATTTACTTCTTCACTACCTGGGAAAAATAAAACATAAAAAAGGGGTGAGCTCAAATGCCCAGTAAGGATAACAATATAGCGGAACATTCAAAATAAGCATAAACATTTAAGGCAATGAATTACTAAAACAAAAGCCTTTTAAAATTGAACTTCAACATAGTATGGCAAAAGTAAAATGAAATAATCCCATTTACTTGTTCACATGGATATTCTACTAATCGAATAATCACATGCAATATCAATAACCACTTTCATAATGTTGGAATGCATAATGCCAGACTATCATAACCACATAGCCAAGGCCTCGTGCCAAGACTACAAATAAGATTTTGTCAAGGCCTTGTGCCAAGACACTAGTTTGTCTCATGAGACCTACCGATGCATCGAGGAGCTATAGCGGGCTCCACCCGTCACTTATTAAGTCCAATGCATTCCCATATGAAAAGGTTTAAACATAACATAAACATTCGTATTAAAACTAGCATACGAAATGTCAATAATTTCACCATAAAGTATGAATGGTATAAAAATAGCACATCCACAGTCAAACATATCACAAAAACTTCAATACAATATAGAAGTTTTGTATCAAAATAAATCAACTTCAAATAATCTTAAAATCCATCAAAGGATGTTGACATAGATGAAATCAAAATTCTTTTTAAAGAAGTATCTCCTTTTATTTTGAAATCATTTAAGATCCATATAAAATAAAACATTTTCTTTGAAAATATTCTTATAAGCTTGTATGGAAAGCTTCGACGATTTTATAATGGTGGAAAATAACCGCACCCGCCGTATAAGTTAAAAAAAACATTCTTACCTCAATTCTGTCGAAAAGGTTAAAAAGGACCTTGTTTTGAAAACGACGGAAAGATTCCTTTATAAAACCTCTTATAAAAAGTCAAACAAGGGTATAAATGACTTTAACCCATATTATTGTAAATAGTAAAAATGTTATGAAATACATTTTGAAGAAACATGGATGTGGATGATAATGAGATCCCAGTAGATTATTACGTATAAACAACCTCGGATAAAGAAGAGATTGTGAAATAA
Organism: Viscum album; assembly: GCA_963277665.1. Lineage (NCBI taxonomy): Eukaryota > Viridiplantae > Streptophyta > Magnoliopsida > Santalales > Viscaceae > Viscum > Viscum album. Next base: position 474,557,646 of record OY728157.1, read on the forward strand.
CCCTTACCTTGAACTTTCTCTTAGTCGATGGTATGTTAACCTCCTGTATAATAATTAAAACATTGTTATTAAATTATACAATAATCATATACATCAATATGATATCATATATGATCTTTTAATATTGATTTGATAATAATATCTTAGTATTATCGTTGTTTCGGGTGTTAACTTACTTGTTTTCTTTCATATGTTTTGTTACGTAAGACATGTTTGTAAAGGATAGGTTGTATATTATTCATATCCAGAATGATATCAAGTCCTTAAACATCATTTTTAAATCATAAAATGATAATTATACTTTAATGGTTACGATGGAGAATGAATCTCATCGCGTTCGTGGAGACGGTAGTCCGTACGTACGCACGAGCGACAATATCATTCTTTTGATATTAAAACAATATATAAATGGATGGTATATCATATATACAGAATCATTAACATGTTATATTTATTATTTACATGAGTTACACATCATTATTATACCCATCCAAATAATATTATATTGAATAACAATTACACCACGACGTGGAGACGGTAAGCCGTACGTACGCACGTATGGTGACATGTTATTCAAAGGGTGGATAGAATACTGAATATGATTGTACCATATTTATAATAACATCACAGTATATGTGAGATACTGGAGTTATTATTTCAGAATGGTAAGAACAAAGGAAGAAGAAGTGGAAGAAGAAATGAACTTAGAAAAGGGTGGTGAAATCATTACCTCTTCTTCGGGTTCTTCCTTTTGATTTGATCAAAAGGGCTCCTTAGGTTGGCTTTCTGATCACACTAAGGCCTCTAGGTTGTATTGAGGGATGTTGGGAGAGTATTTGGGCAGAGTTTGGCCGAACCAAAAGGCTTTGAAGGTGTGAAAAAATGAGAAGGAGGAGTGCCTTTTTATAAGAGGGGTGAGGGGTACCTTTGGAAAAGCTAGAAATATTAATTTATAATAAATTCATATTCGGTTTCTAAAGGCTCCAAAGATGACTATTCAAAGGATGAGGTGGGGATAGGTCGAAAACAACTCATCCAATAGAATTTAGACAGGTTTGGGTACTTATATTAACCTTATCTTTAAGTATTAACTCTAAGTTAATTAGTTTCACTTTTACAATGTCTCTTTGTATTTTTATATTATATGGTTAATAGACTTACCATATACATACAAGCGACCCCCAAGTGGTCCATTAATGATTAACCTATCATAATATAAGTCTCTTGGCCGAACCTTAGATTTTTAGGAATTTAATATCAATTAATAATATAATATTTTTTTTAAGAACTCTTTTATGTCAATTTTGACACTATTCAATAGTTGATTTTTTTGAAACTCATAACAGATTGATTACTTCGAACAAAGTCAATTATATCAATCCTAATATATCATATTATCCTAGAAAATTAGTGTAATTCATTAAAAGTTTCATATTATATTTATTTGGGTATTTATAATATCAATTATGTTAATTTTTTACTATTTTAGTAATTACTGCATCATCATTGTGTCATAAATAAAATAAATTATTTAATGTCTAAAAATTATAAATAAAACATCATTATGTATGAAATCTTTTTATATTTCTAATGAATATTTATAATTGAAAATCCAACATGTATAACCCTATGTAAAAATTGTTCTTCTAAAAGATGTAAGCTTATGCCATTTTTGTATTCATTTTAACTTAATTAAAATAAAGTGTCATTATCACTTACAAGTGGATCAATGGGGTCCCAAAATTGACCCAAAGATGCCTATGGTCGACCATGTATCAACCAATAGGGTTACGACACGTTTTAGGGTAATTTAGTATTATTATAATATTATTTTTTAACCCTTATTTACCGGATTTACCCTTAACCATGGTAAATAAAATATTTACCGCAGTAATTATTCAAAATGTCTAAAAATAAAAGTTACCTATTTACACAATTTGAACATCCTGATTCCAAATATGGAATCCATTTTCCTAAATTCAAAACACAGAAGTGGCAGAAATTAATTTAAAATTAATTCCCGCTGTCAAAACAAAAAGCGTGTTTTTAAGAGATAATAACTACCAAAAGATTGACACTTGTTTATGTTCGGTTTAATTGTAAAATTATGTCCAATGACCAACATTATATTAAATGGTAAAAATATATTCTAAATATACTTTAAAACCACTCAAATTCATAATTTATCACTATTACTTATTTTTATTTAAAAAGTTGTTTTTAATTAAAATTTAGTAATTTTCACTATTCATCAAAATATAAAAGTAATCCAAAAAGTACCAAAATTCCACCCTAGGATAATTTCGATATTCCGAATCCAAAAATGAAGTCCATTTTGAAATATAAAATATATATGATTTCAAAAAGCAGGTATTACTATTTACAACGGCTAGTTTAATTAGTTGTGGTGTGTGTTAGAACTCGAGGTTGCGTACAACACACGCTATCGCATTATTCGAAGGGAAACGTACCGTAGAAGCTTGGGGTGTTACCCCGAAGAGTTTCTCAATTTTGTAAATTAGTTGAAAATGATATTAATAATTAAATATAATATAATTTTAAACAATATTAGGTTGACATTCGATTTCATGATGTAATGAAGCTTATTCAAAGTCATTTAAAGATATTAAAGGAGTTATATACACCCAAGAGGTGACTTTGGGGGATATAAAGGAAAATTTGAATAATAATGTATCATATTTGATCTTAGAAATTTGGATAAAATTAAAATATCCAAGTATATTTTAATTAAAATACAATATATGGTGTATCAATTTTTCAATTTTATACCTGATCTAAGAGATTAAATAAGCAAAACACCACACACTATTAATTATTCTTTTATGGTTTAAGATATGAATATAAAAACTTTGATAATACTACTTTATTAATTAAATCATATACTATCGAATTGGTATAGTTGATGATGTCTTGGTCAATGTTAAATTTTCTTTTTTCATAGAGGTTTTTATTGTTTTGAAATGGGAGAGGTAAAATAAAAAAATGATGATCCCTTAATACTATAATGGACAATTTTTAATATGTATAAAATTAAAATAAAATGTTGATAATGGGAATATATCATTGTAATTTGGGGATAAATAAATAAAACTTTATATAGAAAATAATATAAATAACCAATAAATATCACACAACTATGAATTTTAATTCCATTCATTACAAATCTAATGTTATATTGGGAAAATAAGAAAATTAATTAATAAAAATAAATAAGAAACATTATATATCAAAATATATGGGTTATTTTACATGTATTAATTCTAAAAAATCTTTTTCAGTGGTTTAAAAATAATTTATGGGGAAAAATATTGATTCTAAAAATTCTATTGAAAAATAAAGTTAAAAGGACACCTAACTCCTATAAAACCATTCAAAAAAAAACCAAGGAAATTAGGGATTCTTTATATCTTAAAAATATAGAGGCCAAATGTAATTCTAAAATGTATATGATTCATAATTTCTCATTAAGGGGTAAATTAAAATATATTAGAAAAAGGTAAAATACATATCATTACTATAGAAGATTATTCATAGCCATTATAGTCCTATAAAAGTTTACTACAAGAATTTATTTATTATTGAAGGTGTATTGAGGTAGTATAAGTGGGTAAATTTATGAATTTTTTCTAGATCATTACATGGTTGAGATTTAGTTTCATATCACACCAGGTTATATCCTTCCCACAAATTTCTCTATTTTATGTACCATTTCACAAAATAACACATTCTAATCAAAATTAATTTTTATTAGAGATAATAAATTATTTTTTTTGTAGGGGTTGTAATACAATTCCTTTATGTTAGGTTGTTCTTTATTTCAAATATTTCACTTTTCCTTCAAAAAACATTTGTTCTTAGTTGTATAAAAAACTATTGGGCATATTGTTTTATTAAAATACATAAGCTTATTATAAAAAACATGATAAATTCTCACATATTTAAAGGATTTCATCCAGTATAAATTTGTTATTGAATAAATTTATTTCACAATAATATTGATTCTAAAAACATGGTTGTATGATTTGATATATGAATTAATTAATTTTTTAAAAAAAATTATTGAATTTTATTAATTATTCTAATTTCCTGAGAATAAATTCATTTAATTTAGTCACTCAATTTCCAAATTAAATGATCCAAATTTTGTATTTTTTCATAATTAGTTTGGTGTAGAAAAATTATAGTACGTTTTTTCTCAGAAAATTGATTCCCAAAATTTGTTTGTTTGATGGTTTATTTTATTAATATACTACATTTACATATGATTATACAACAATTAACAAGTTTTTACACCTTTTAAAAATAATTTAAATGAAACACATAAATTAATATATAAATAAACATCATAGTGAATAAACTCCCAACATATGAGAACATCTATGTAGGAAGTTTATGTTTTTAATTTTTGTAATTCTTAAGTGGGTGGGTTTTGAAATATATTTTTAAATGATAATATTATATTTAGTGGGATGAATTTGGGTAAATGAAATTTATTTGTAATAATATGAATGTACCAAAAAAACTAGAGGATATGAAAAAATTTATTATCACCACACAAACTCCAGATAATTTTATGAAATTAACAATAAATATATATATATATATATATATATATGAATTCTCAATAGGAAATGTTATTTCCAATGATGTGTATTTTTTGAGAAATTCATTAGACCATTATAACCATAATTACTATTTTTGGAATTTTTATTTTAAAATTATCAAGTTATAATTTTATCATGAAAATGTTGGGTTATAAGATCATATTAAGATCATGATCCACACTAATATAATTTAATCAATTGTGTGAACTCAAAGAGTAATTTTTTTAGGAGTACAAAAGTAAAATTGTATGAAAATTTATATATTCAATTTTATTCTTACTCTATATCATCAAACCCATGATATCAATAATTTTTAAAGGAATATTTTTAATTTTTTATTAATTTTTTTTCTATAAATATGAAATAAAAAATTTCATCTAGTAACCTAATTGAAAACTATTTTAGATTTTAAAAAACTTAAATTCACTAAATAGATCTTAATTTTTTAAAAAAATTATACAACTCCATGGTCATTATGTAAAATTTATCTTTATTGATGAAAAATATGGATCATGGAATATGGGGTCCAATTATAGAATATAAAATAAAAAAATTATATAATTATGGATTTGAAATACCTTTACTATATGGGCCATAAAATAATATATATAGGTTCAACTGGACTGATTGTAGTGATAATAAAAAAACTAATTATAGTTAAAACAAATTTGATAAATTTTATCCAAGAAAATATATTTTATTTAGAAATTATAACATTTAAAAATGAGAAAATCGATTAATGAAAAAAAAAATTAAGTAGGATATTTATTTCTTTAATGAAAAATATAGAAATAATTATCCACTATGGTAGACCTTGTCTCATTATCAAGAGGAAAAATAATAAAGCGATGGATTAAAATTTTGATATTTTTTTTATTTTATTACCCTTTTAATCAATCAACTTATAGACATCAAGTTGTTAATTTGGGGTGTTCAATTTAGTTTAATATTAAGCATCATATTTGTATATTTGGGAAATTAATTGCATTTCTATTTTTGTGATCAATTTTTTTATTTATTTTCTTATTTTCTTTCTATTCTTTGGTGTTGGTATGGTCACCAATGAATCAAATGAATAAAAATATTTTTTTGTTTCAAGAATAAATTTTACAATGTGATTATTTGAGGTTTTTGGACTCTTCTCTCACCTTTTACATATCATGTGATTATTTTGGATTAGATCAGTTAGTAAAATAATTTTTTAATAATGATGCAAATTTATGTTTTAGTGTCTATAAATCAAAGAATCACCAATTTTTCTCACATCACATGTCATAAATTATTGTTGATCATCAATAATAACGTACCTTGGTTAATAAATATTTCTCTAACTACTAATTTATTTTGAAAAATAGTGTTCTATAAAATATTATAAATAAAAAATCACCAATTTTTTAATTCTGTACTCTTTTATAAAAATATGTTTTGTTTAAAATTTTTTATTGGTTTCCTCATAATATTACCTAGTGTTTTTTAATATATAAATCATATTAAAAATTATTTTTTGATTTAGCACACAATGTCACTGTGATAACCACGTAATTCTAAATTAATTTATAAATTTAATAGTGGAAACATCAGTTTTAGAGACTAAAAAATGGAAAGATAAAAAGTTATACTGAGGTTGGTCCATTTTATTCTACCTTTTTTTAATAAATCATAGTATTTTTTTATATAGATATTCACTAATGATAAACCACATTGCGGTTGGATAAACCATTTCAAGGTTTATGTTAGGGTTAATTGTTATGTTCTGAATCTCATAACACCATGGATTTATGCATGACAATGCATGAATTATTTGATAATATATGTTTATTGAATTTTATTTTACCTAATTTATCCTTATTAGTTTAAAAGTATAATTTGACGATATTAATAATAGTTTTAATATAAAAATATGAATTATCTAAATTGCTAATGTTTCATCCTTAATGGATTGATATTATAAAAGGTTTCAAACATGGTTTTAATAGTTAAAATGTCTTGGACAATTGATATGATGATGTAAAAAACATTTATAATGTGTTTATGAAACAAGGTGTGTCTCTAAAGAATAAAAAAATAGGAAAATAAAAAAATATGTGTTAAAAAATTCATTCTACAAAAAATCTTCCAATATAAATCTCTCTTTCACTCCTTTAATATTACTATGTAGTTTTATAAGACCTTATAAAAGATGGACTCTTTCCTATGAATCAAGAGATTCACTATATCCCATTAAATAATCAATGAATAATGATTCTTTTACCTTTTTTAAGGATATCTATCAAGGTCATGTACACGAGTTTTGGGAAATGTTTTTCATCATTGAAATATGTTCTTTATTTTTGTTTATTCTATTAAAAATAATAGTTGTATCTTATAGTAAAATATTTTTTTTAATTTTTTTCCATTATGTTTCAATAAGCTTTTATCCCTCTAAATCCATTATATGGTACCATGGAAATCTCCACTACATTTAGATTAACAATTTGAATAGATGGAGAATCTTGTTAAATATGATCTATGAAACCATTTATTTATTTTAATTAAATAAAGTCATGGATAAAAAATTTATAGGTATTTATGATGTGGTCATAATAAAAACTAGTATTGTTTTATAGAACATTTACATCACACTAAATTTTAATAAAAATGACAATGAAAATTTTCTTGTATATAAATCATTTTAAAATGATCGTTTTACATCATAGTTTTCTTAAAAAAATAATCACTTGTATTGTAATTGTATTTAAATAATTAAACCATGGGACAGTTGAATAAAACTAAGACATGGATTAAAAGTAAAACATTTTATGACTCTACTCAAAATAGTTCAACTAAAAGAAATAAACATAGTTCAGTTGGATAGTTTTGTCATGCAGGAAAAACCATGTCATTATTTATATGATAAATGAAAATTATTTTATATTCGTTAAGAAATTTTCTTTTAAAAGTAAAAAAACATTACCAGTGAAAGCCAACATTGAATCCATAGGAAATATTAAATAATAATTTATGTGTGTTATATCTAATTTACATTCTATTATCTATAAAGTAATTTTCTATAAGAAAATAGTTGTTTATATTAAATTGGTATGGTTTATTTTGATACAATTGGATTATTATTGAACTAATTTTGTAACATAAATGAAAATTATATATTTATAAAAAGAGTAAAATTTAGGATAAGAGTGTTTTTCCAGCATATGAGGAAAACATTCCTACCACTCAATAATGACATATTTTAATGAATAATTTTTTATATTCAAAATATTACTATTTAACGATAGTATAATACATGGTATATGATTATTAATACATAATTTGTTAGAAAATAAATGAACTGAAATAATTTTTATTTCCTATACAAATATTGTTTTTCATAGAAATATATTGTAGGGAAAATATATTACATAATATGATTATGTGGGATTAATTTTGGACTTAGATAAGTTAAAAAAAAATTTATGATTATTAGATTCAAATTAAGACTTAAAATCACTTTATATCTTAAAAGAGTTTAGTATTTTTTTTAATTAATGTTATTAACATAATGAGTTCAATTAATTTTTTTTAAAAAATTATTATAGAAAAGATAAAATTCAAAATTTATAGGATGATGATTATTATTATAAAAATATCTTTAATTATTTAATTTTGAAGAAGTTATTGAAATCAAAACATTGGATGTTGTAAATTATATAAGTTAAAATTTTTTGTTCAAAAATTTAAACATATGTTTTACGAATCCTTATCCCACCATTATTCAAAAAAATTTATTTTGTGTATTTTAATCAATTGAATATGTTTAATAAGGGATTTTTTTGGTGATAAAATAGATATTTTGTTGAAATTATATAGTAATGTAATGTGTTTAAAAAATCCAAAATATTTTAGTAAATATAAAGATTCTATGGCAGTCTTTCACCAGGTATATGACTAGATAGATGTCTGTGTATGGTTTTTTAAATATTCTTATAGGATTTTAAGAAAATATAAAACATATCATGTAATATAAAAATTATTATACACTATAATTTTCTATGTTATATATATTTATATTATATGAAATAAATTTATAAATAGCCACTCAATGTATAAATTTGAGTTATCCCTTTCTGATGGTCATGAGGGATTATTCTATGTGGTGATTCCTTGTGAATATTATAATGGAATAGGTTTTATACAGAGATAGAAAATTTATTCATGTGGAATAAATAGAGTTTTATGTCAAGGATAACTTACCACACATACCACATGGTGTGACATACATTATGTATCTATTATTTTGGGCATGTATGTTTCATATTGAATTCCCATTAACCATCCTTTATAAGATAACTATAATGAGAAAATTTAAACTTTGATATGTTTCTTATGTAATTTTTTTGAGCTAATCCAGGAGTGGTAGAGCATGTTTATCGCTATATCATAGGTTAAGGTTTATAAAAAATGGGATTTAACCTCTCATAAGTTGAGTATGACATTGGGGACATTAATAAAGATAGGATAAGGATGTTTTTTCCATACCTAGATATGCGACATGAGTTGTTATTATCTATTTGGGTGAGGGGAATGTGATCTGATCATCCATAAGGGGGAAAAATATGTTGTATTTATCTGTCTAGTTAGTTTATATGTGGAGAGTCGATAATATATGATTTTGTTATATGGGATTTACAAAATCCATGTCTGATAGTAACTTGATGCATTGAAAACAATGAATATAAAATTAATCATATTTGGTATGATAAAACCAACATACACAGGTAAGAAGAAGCATGTTTTTAATAGAGAAAATGAAATATACCATTATTACTTTAGTAGAATTTATTTTTTTCTAATGGATTATATTAATATATAATTATGGATTTGAGATTTAATAGTTTTTTAATGATATATAGGATAATGGGGTTACACTTTGTGGGTATAAAAATGAGAATTAGGTTTTGTGACAAAGTATTTGTAAAAAACATTTATTGTTCCCTCTAAAAGGTTTTGGAAGATATCAAAAAGGAATCTTGGACTTATTTTCAAAAGTTGTAGCATATAATGTAACATAGAATGAAAATTATTTATATCTTATCTAAGGGTTTCTTCGAAAAAATAAAAAAGTATTTTTGTGTATCATTTCAAAAAATTTTATATGATGTAACTTAATGTTAATGTGAACTACATTTACGAGTCTTTAGTGAATGTGTGAGATTGATATTAATATTTAAAACAAATAAACTATAACATGATGTTATAGAACACATCTTCGTTTGTGTTGGTGTAAACTATGACATAGTGAAGCTCGCTATATTTTGGTTTCATGTATGATAGTGCATTCATTATATAATACTTCATATTGTCAGATATTTATCCAATAAATGATATTAAGAGATTTTTGGAATATTATTTAATGATATTCAATGTAATTATGATGGAATAATGTAAATATATAAGATATTAAACATTTCATAATAAATGGAAAATCATTTAAAAAGGCTTGCAACATGGGTTTCATAGTTAAAATATATTTGGTTTTTAGAATCATTAGAAAATAAATGTTCAAGAAATATTTAACCATTAATGAGTTTACTTGAATCCTATATAAAGAGTCAAATACCATGATATAATTTACAAAATTCACTGCATAGTAACTCCACTAAAATTATTCTATCTTTGTCTCTTTCTCATTAACTCTACGATACTAGATGACTATGCGGAAGATGAGGTACTTTCTAAGCATTGGGATATTCATTAAAACCCATAGATATCCTAAGAGGAAAGAATATTTTAGACTATTTTTATGGATCTTTATCAATATCACTTTAAAGATATTAGGCTAATAAATTTTATCCAAAAAAGGGTTTTTTGTTTATATATAATCAATTCAAACTAATATAGGGGTATTTTTGATGAACATGATTTGGTAGTTTGGTTCAACTATTTTTGGACACGGTTTATCCCCCAAAAAAATTTAATGATGATATTTTATAGTATAACATATTAATCATATCCTAGTTTTATGATGATGGGTAAAACTGATATTTTAAAATGGAATGTTTTTTCCATAACACATTTGACTACTTATTATTTGTTGAAAAAATGGAATAAAATATTTATATTACAAGGAATGATGAGATTTATAACATTTTATGAAATGATTGAATGTTTTGAAAAATAATATACATATATAGAAAATAATATTATTTCACTATAATATGAAATTATTGTCTAAATGGACTAAAAAATAAGCTTTTAATGTAAGTATATGGTCTTATAACAGCTGATAACTCATTCTGTGTTTTTTCTAGATGAGGAAATAAAAAAACCATTCTTTCATATATATAAATTTGATTAATTGTTAAAATAAATTACAATTAATTATTTTATGTCCTTTTAGTCCCAAAAAATAATAATTTTATGGGAAAAAATCTATACAGTTGTTATTATTTGTGATTATATATGGTTTTATTGGTTTTATTTATTAACATGCAAACTTGATAATATTTAATAAATAACAAATTCTTATAACTTAGTTTAAAATGATAAATTATACTTTATCAATTATATAATATGTTATATTGGTTGATATTTTAGTTTAATGGTTTAAAAAAATCATAATCAGCATTATACTATATTTTTTTTATCATGGGACTTAAAAAACAATGGAGCTACAAAAAGAAGAAAAGGAAAATTCACCAATGGTAGTACGAATTTTTTTGAATGAATACAACCATTTTTTTGATGTAGTTAATATTATTTTCAAGGCTATTGATAAAGTTATTGTGAAACCCACTGTTATGAATACACATTATGAGTTATAAAAAAGTAAGAAACCCAAATAGAGATATTTTTTATGTATTTAAATTCAAAATATACATTTTTATTACAAAAGAAAACTTTTGTAAAATTGATGAAAAATCAAATGAGGGTGTAATGAACCATGTCTAGGTGTCAATACGGAATCAAATAAAACTAGTATCAACATACTTTAGATCTGAGTTTGTTTTTTATTTTGAGATTGGTACTTGAATTCCAAGGGATTCAAATTTAATTAAGTATAGTTTTCCAGATGTTTGAATGTTTTTTGTTGTTATAAAGTCTTAAGTAATGTTTGTAAAGATGATGGAATGTAGAAAAGTGTAGTAGAGGATATTAGATACTGATTATGTTTTCCATGGGAACATATTGAGGTTTCTAGGGTGGTAATAGTCACATGCGGACCAATAGGTACCTCGTAGAGGAGTATCAAGTATATGATGGGACCTAGACATAGTTTTTACTTTTCTTCCGAATTTAAATTAATTTTTAAAATATAATTTTTCTCACATATCCCCGTGACTGTCACTATGAAGTAATAGGCATCCAAGCACCCAACATCTCTTCCTCATCCTCTTTTCTGTATTTTATATTCACTATACATTTCTTGTTTATTAATCTATGTAATATAGTGTATTCCTAATGGCGAGTTTAATATATGACACCCAATATCTATTGAAAAAAAAATTGGGATACCTTGAATCAATACCCATGCCAATCTTTCATAAGGCCTAAAGTGTGTTTCTAATCACTATAGCTTGAAAAAATTTCCAATTGTACCAAACACATACATTGAGATTTATTTTCATCCCAAATACATTGATAAAGTAAATACTTGACTTTATATCACAAATTTTGTATGTAGTATCCAAAAATTTTAATTTCTCTATAAAGTTAAAAATAATGTATTTAGTTAAAATTTAAAACAATCTAGTTATAAAAAAACCTATAACATAAATAAAATAAAAATATCATGATATAAAACATCTCAAACCTGAGATATGGAAATGTGGCATGATCATACAATATACAATTATTAAAAATACACATGTAAAGAAAAAAATGAATTTTATTGACTTATGTTTCCCCTAAAACATACATCTAAATAATTACGCTAATCATTTTATATGAAACCTCAATTACCACCACATCCCATCACCCACAAGATCCTAGATAAGACCATATAATAACATATAATATAAATATTTATATTCAATTTTTCTAAATTAAGGATATTAAGAATTCAAATAAATAATCTGATCATATGGGTTTTGAAAAATCCAACAATAACAGCACTATGATTTTATCATGTTCATTTTACTAAAAAAATAATAAACAGTAGTTTGAAAATAGATAATTAAAATAACATCCTTTTATATAAAGATATTTAGTAAAAAAACTATTTTAATTATTTTTCAACATAGTTATGAGTCATTACTATTATAACCAAAGTTATATGATATTATTTTAAAAATCCTCTATAATTTAGTAATAATATAAATTTTTGCCATTGTAACAAGAAGATTGTATGTTTGAATTGTTTATAATAAGAGTTGGATGTTTAAAACCAGTATGAGATCAATTTTAATAGAAAAATAAAGTTCATTACAGAAAATCATTTTAATATTACTATATATCAAGAACACTATTAATAGAATGAGGTGTATAAAATTTGTTAAATCCTTTAATGTCTTAAAGTTTGATTAGAATAAGTGGATGAGTTTGTTTTGGAGGTTGAGTAAAATGTCTGGAAAAAGATAGGCATTGTTGAGTAGATTTTTTATGGAAAAATTCACTATTCCATTAACCACACAGTGGTGAATCTGTTTAAGATTAAATGGTTAAAAAATAGATATATTGGAGAATATGTTGTAGGAATATCATAGTTATTTTTAATTGGAATCAATTCTTTTAAAAATAGTCTAAATATAACTATCATGGTAGAAAATGTATCAAATAATTTTTTACTACTGGGAGACAAAATGATTTTATATTTAATGGTTAGATTTGTGATGGTCATGGTCAAAGTGATTTTAATTGAAATATATATAACTAAAAACCATGTATATGAAGATTTATTACTCCATATAGATGAAAAAAATATGTAAACATATGGAAATATGTAATATTCTATTTGGGAGTTTCATAAGTTTTATAGGTTTCAAAATAGGTAGTCTCATACATTGGTGAACCTGAAATATTCATGGTGGTTGTAAAATGGGGAGAGGTTTTATTCCAGATTGTTAAACATGGAGTTTTAGGTTTTCAAATTCCAATTTAAAATTGGGAAAAATATAAGAGTTTAGGTTATCATAGAGGAGTTTTTTAAGAATTATTTATTCCGATTTATATATGAGCACATTTCCTTCGAAGAGGACATGTTAGGAATTGTGTTTTTTGTGGATGAAGTTGAAATTTAAAGGGGAAGTATAGGCCACCCTTTCCATGGGAATTTTTCATAGAGAAGTACTATATTGTGGTTATCATAATTAAAAATCGTAATCAGTATTGAACTAGTGATCTTCACGATTTAAAATTGTCGTAAGACACATGATATGAGAAGCACAATGCCATGAAATTTAGTGAATGTTTTTGAACAAGATCCCGAAATGGGAATTTTTATTATTACCATCATTTAGTGGATTAGAACATAGATAACACAAATGAAACATTTTTAATTTGAATGTATAGATCATAATGCAATATATGAGGTATTTAATCAAATTAATATGGTAATTTTGACCAAAATAAAATCATATGGGACACATGGTATTATCATAAACCTCAAAGTAATAAGTTATGAACCACACAATTGATGACAAAGTGTGTATGATTTAAATATTTATCCAATATCATATAGAAGGTCTAGAAACAAGGATGATAAATATTTAATATCTATATTTTCGGATAAGAGAGGAGGTAACACATTATTGATAAATCATATTTGATAAAAAGAAGAAGATATCTAGGTAATACTAATATTTTCAAGATTTAGAGCAAAATAATTAAATTCAACATAACATATATTTTGTGAAGAATGAAGGAAACTAGATAATTCCAAGTAGTAATTATCTTCAACTAGAATAAAATAGATCCACTCTTTTGATATCATCTATGAAATAGTGTCAAACCTCACATTGAAGAGTTTATATCATATATAAAATAATAGGGATATCACCATAAAGAAAATATTTTATATGAATCTATCTATATACTTAGATGAAAGGTCTTTTAGAAACTCATGTTGACAAAAAAAACGTTATTATCTAAAATATATTGAATAAGTCCCTTATGTTTATAAAAAAACAGATCCTTTTCTCCGAGTAGTGGGTCAAAATACAATAAGATGGAGTTACCATCGGTTTAATTGAGAGACTTTAATAATTAATTGTAACATATACAGTGTGTAGTATTAATTTATGATACACAAAAAATCTCAATGTATATTATACATAGATTATCTCATAGTGGTGAACCAAGTAAAATCCCTATGTTCAGTGTGATTTACATTCTATATTTTTCTATAATTCAATGTGATCAGTGGTTTAATAAATAATAGGGGATTTAATGTGTTCCAGATAACACGTGATTAAGATCTACATGGCCTTGGGGACATTCTGGAAAGATAAAAGATTTTAATCAATGTACATCCCGTTTCATTCCCTCTTTGGGAACATCAAGTCAATCGATTTTTCCAAATATATATTTTTCCAATTTTTTAATAGATACATTTTGAGGTTTATTGAAAACCCAAATAAAAAACAAGAAACAAAAATGTATCCATTTAATAAAACACAAAACGATTTTAATAGATTTTTAAGGTGTTATATCCATGTAACTTTTTTACTCTCTAATAAAAAATGAGTTCTCTCATCTTTGGATCACCTTTAAAAAGGTCCTCAATACAGAAATCCACCTTATCCTATGACCTTATATATACCTGCAGAAAATCTCCCCCTACTAAATAGACAAATCAAAATTATATCTTGAGTGTCAATTAAATTTTTTTCCTCAGTTGGTCTGATTTGAATCTCTCTTTTAAACATTATTTGACTAACCTTCCCCGATGTGTTTACTTAAAACTATTCTTTCAATATATTCTCCGTATAATGGATGAGAAGGTCCCATCAAGTTCCATGTTTATATTTTTTCTTCTTACTCTCTATATTTACACATGTATATTCAAGCTCTATCTAGTTTCCAATATGAATTATTTGGTGGTGCAATCTATCTGATATAATGAGAAAGTCCATAGAACCCTTATTCTCAGATGTTTTGGGATCCAGATGCATTAAATCAGTACCCTCTAACAAACTAGATTTAATAGTATTAGATGTTTCCTCCTCCTCCCTATTTTTCATAACATCAAGAGAGGTTTTATTCATGCCCGATTCTTCTAATGGCTAATTTGCCCATGTATTAAGAGATTTATCATGTTTCTTGGTCCCTTGATCTTTCCATTCTAATTTGGTGATCATCTCTTTGGGATGGTTGAAATATTCTATCCATTTTTTTAATTTCCATCCTTTTTTCTCCAAAGAGATTCTCGAATCAAATTTACCAATTTTTAATTTTATTTTATTCATGAAAAATATTATAATAATGATCATCTAACTAATAGAAGGATTCATTAAATGTTGATCTATCCCTATTAGAAACTCAGTAAGCTTAGCATTTCTATCCTCATGGATATTTTTTGTTTGCTCAGTTTGACGTCCCCTAATATAGGATTTATTTTTATTCCATTTCTGTTTCAGAGATTCCCAACCCTCTAAATCATTTTTAACTTTGGAATATTACCTTATGATTTATTTGGATTCTAGACCCTAATTTATTCACCCATCTCATGAATGTTCGTATTTTCACTGGACGTGGATTCTCCTCCATAGAAAACCTCTATGTTGCTAAAATCCATCATTCCATTTTGAAGGTACTGGTTTGAAATTACTATATCCATTTTCATTGGATCCTTTCCATATGAAATTAAATGACCTTGATTCATAGAAGCATTCCCCCAAAAGTGGGAATTTGGATAATTTCTAACCTTTGTAACCTCAATCCAAACATTATTTATTATTATTATCTAGAATCACTTTTATGAAAAAAGTGATAAACCCAAAGAGAAAAAAAATATTAAAGAAAAAAATAAGCCTATTTGAATTTTTATTTTTAAAAGGTTTCCTTGAAAAATAAGTTACCTATGTTTTGGGATCATCCTTTATATGGTCTTCATGACAAAGCACAGGTCTATCCCACACTTTCTTGTGTTCCTCTTGGGTGATTTTCCCTGCCTTAAAACTTCATACTAGGATCTAGTTGAGCTTGTCAATGTAATCCTTCTGTTCTCTATTGGTGTCCACCTGAAAGGTCCTTTCCATAATTTTATCAAAATCTTCTTTTGGAGCATTGATCAGGAGGGATACCTCCCCTATTTCATCTCCGAAATACAGAAGTAGCTCCAAATATTACTTAGCAACCATGCCTTTATTCTACAGGACATTCCTGATGGGATCAACCCCATAATTTTTAGCCTCCTCTCAAAAATAATTTCCATTTATGTTGAGAACTAACTCCCTCACTTGGACCTTCAACTTCCTATAATATCATGACTCCATTGGCGATGGAATATGAGAATAATCCTTTCATCCTTTTATGCCGCCATACTGACACTTCCTCCTCCTCAGATTTCATATGTTGCTATAGTAAAGTTGTTGAGCACAAAATTCTGAAAAAATATTAATAAGTCATCACCATAATCCTCTACTGGAGTACCCTAATCCTCAAGGAAATGTTTTTTCATATCTACCTCATGAACATTACCTACAATCTCCATGATCTTGAAGTAGTTATACAACTAAATGGTTTGAGCCACTCTTCTCATTATGAACCTGATCAAAGGAAATGGATCATCCTAGGGACCCTCACATCAATTTTTATCAATTCCTTTTAGAACATTCTCTATATAAGAAGAATATTTGGGGGCCTTTGGTCCTTCCTTAGTGGCCATTTGTGTTTACACAACTAGATTATAAATATCAATAAGTTCCAGAACAACTACATTAGTGGGATTAGCCCAACTAGATTTCACGTGTCCCAAGGGATTTTCCACAACCAATGTGGGAATTCCCAAATATCACCTCAAATGGTTGAAAAAATTAGAAACCAAGGGATCACTCTCTAAAAGATCATGCTGAATATCCTTCGCCAAAGCTAAGTCAGAGCTAGAATGCATGTTACTAACCGATCCTTCTTCCGCAATAAAGGGTGCCATCACAACAACATTGGCTCCGAGATCAGCCTCCTCAAAGTAGTTACCTAGTGATTCAACAACCAAAATGTACTTTTCCAAAACCCATGTGGCCTCTATATATATACCCTTATCTAATGAAATAAAAGGAAGGGTTTTTTGAGAGTCACTCATCGATCGGTTCCTGTAACTGGAGTCGGCGTGGACAAGGATGCTACAGGAAGAATAAAAGCGGACTCAGTATTCATATATGAAATTTTGATACCAGAAAATATCACCTTCAATCTCTATGACAACAGTGTCCAATAGATTCTTGGAGACGTCCACTTCAACATAGATTCTTGGGGAAATAAGGTGACTTATGATATTCATTTGTTGGTCCAAGCATAAGAATCAGCCCAACATATTTCAAACTAAATGATAAATCACTAGATTCTGAAACTGTAGGGGAAGGAAAGGGAGAAAGATATAAATAGGTGAGATGGGATGGTATCTTTTCCAGTGGAAATAGATTGATCACTGAAAAAGAACAAAATAAAAACCTAAGGTAAAACTCAGATCATTTTCCTAAGAATAGATAATATCTTCTTCTGATGGGAAGTGAATTTGAAGGTATCTCGTGTCTAGGATCCCAACAATCACCCGGTCTTGAAGCTTCCACAAGTTAGAGATACATCTATCGAAGGTATCAACTACATGTCATCTTTTTCCGAAGCGATCGACTAAAGAAATACTCATCATCGCGGAGGCGCTAGTAAACTCCAGAGAAAAGAACAGAGCTATTGGGACACCATTGACTAGAGGGTGTACTTTGGGGAAAATTTAGATAGAGGGGAAAATAGGGAGAGAGGTAGGATTTATGAAAGGCTTGAAAGCCGAGGGTCTAGAGGGTGAAGGAGGAGGGGGAAGAAACTCCTCCCCTATGAACCTCAAGTCAAAGACTTGAGGAGGCTTCATAAACCCTTAATGGTGTCCTAATAGGTCTAATCATGTCAAAAAAAGTTTTGACATATAGATAGAAACTAGTAGATAAGGTCGGAGGAAGAAATATACCATCCACTATCATCCTTATCTTCAACGAGGAATCCTTGTCATCCAAGATAATCAGAGGGGGTATAGTGGAATTCATATTTATTCCAATTCCTAATTTGGTAAATTCCATGGTATCTATATAACCAATGTGATATTCTTTTAAACCTTTCATTTTCCCCTAAATTTGATTAGGTGGGGACTCTTGCAATAATTTATCTAAAAATAAGAAAAGTGATAGGGACGGAGGATCCTCTTTAGAACATTATAAATATTATGTCATGAAAAAAATACAAGAACAAAATGAGAAATAATATGAATACTCTTGAGAAGATGAAATCTCCAACCTAGGTGATTAGTTTTAAGTTCATTTAAAAATACATTGTTGAAACAATTTTGGAAGACATTTAAAAATGATATCTTGTCATTGATAAGTTGAATAGTAAAATACATACCAAGGTAAGATCAAAACCATGTAAATGAAGGTGGATCAATAGGAAATCGCTCATTAAGTAAACATATCATTCAAATGAAATTTTTATGGAGAATAAATGGTTGAATATAGTTCATGTGGACCCAAATATAGACATAATGAATATGGGTGAAAAGATAAAGTGAAAAAGTCATCTACTGAAGGAACATTCTTAAGAGACACAAAGGTTAATGGTTATATAGAAGACATAAAATGAAATAATTATCCCTATCAAGACACAAATTTAATAGAGATGAATATATGGAAATGAATTTGACATATGGTTAAAATATTTGGGTTTATAACTAAAGAATAAATATGATAATATAAAGAAGATTTAATAAAATCTTACATATTCAAAGGGAAAATTGAGGCTAGAGATTACTTCCATGGAAATATCAATAAAGGAATTATGAAAAACATAATGTATATAATTAAAATGTAAAAGGAATATTTTAATAAAATATAGATGAGAAGTCTCTAAAAAGAGGGTATTTATAGGTTTTTATTATTATATAAGAATGATAAATTCAATGTGTGTGATTATAGAATCAAAAGGTAATAAATGGGGTAGAAGTTTTACTAAATCAATATCTCAACTAATAAATGAGAAAAATATTAAAAATGAATCATTTTATTTCTATGAAATATAGGAAGATAATTTTCAATGAAGAAATAGGGTTTTTTATAAACATATATATTATTTTTGATAAGAACAATTTTTATAAATTATAGAGAGAACAAACAACTATTATATTACACTCATAATACCCCTCTTATAATAAAACAAAATATATAATAGGAATAAGGAATTTTTTCTAGTTGGGATTAATATGGATGAACATTCCAAAAAAGCCTCCCAAATGAAAAATAAGTATGAAGATACTTTAAAGGAATTTAGAGAGGATTTAAACCTGTCATAACTTTATGGTATGGTGAATAAAAACATATGGATTGAGTTGAAATTTAGTGTGAGGTACCTCTTATAGAAGAGTAATCATGATAAAGGATTTAAGAAAAATGAATCAATGGAGAAAACATAAAATATTGGGATTAGACACAAAACATATATGAATCCTAAGAAAAATAATATAAAGAACCATGGAGAAATAAATCATAATTAATTATTAACTATTGGTATTTCAAGAATAAAAACTAATAGTGATTCAAATGAAATTTGAAGCAAAAGGTTGATTTAATATGACCAATCATAATCCTCAACATGAATATGTTAAAAGTAAACCTATAACAATAAAATTAAATTCTCATAATATATATTGGAAGTGGTATTGGATTAAGGGGGAGACACAATCCATAGGGTGATTTCACTAAAAGAAGACATGTGATTTTGTTAAATAATGACATGTATTTTATCTTAGAGAAGACATTTTCTATAAAAATATTTGGATTTATTAATGTTTATAATATGTATTGAGATTTATAATAATATTTAAAATGGGTTTGAGGAACTAATGTAACATAAAGTGTGGTTTATGTAAACCAATTTGGTTTTTAATGTGAATCTAGAAGATTTATGTTGTAATGGAAAACATAAAATGAAATAGTTTTTGATATAGAGTTAAAGAGTTCCCAAATATATTCTTGAATATTATAGTGGTGTTAATAAATAATTTTTGTTACGTTAGTTCATATTTAAAGTAGTATATGATAAAAAATTTGGAGAAGTATTCCTGAATGATAGAGAAATGACATTCACGAAAAACATGTCTATTTGATTGATACTAAAAATGTGGTGCCAACTGACTATTCCTTGGGATACTAGAAGATATTAAAAATAAGTTATAATTCCAAAAAAGTGATTATCTATTTTAAATATTATATCACACTTAATTTAAATATTTAAAAACATTATATGGGAGTTAGCGATGACAATTTAAAGGTTGTGTAGCCTTATCTGATAAAGAAGAAGAAATTTAAAGATAAGATAAACACGGATATGATGTGGTATGAATATTATATCACAAAAATATGTATCAGTCATTTAAATTTATGGTATTTCTAATACACTTGATACTTTATTTTTTAATTTTCCAAAATTTTTATGTAATTTATATGAGATCATTAGAATATGTGTTTTTGGAAGGATTAAATTATTAAGATTCATTACTAAAATTAGCAAGGGATTCAAGTTATTGATGTAGAAGGAATTAAAATTGATGACATAAAAGTATTAATTTTTACACTATGTTATGGATTAGTAGTATTAAGAAATTTTTCAATGATACAATTCCAAGATATGAATTCACTCACTGAAAATTATTGAGTAGAATACATCTAAAAAGAGTGGTAAAAATCATGAAAATAAATTTTTTGGAATTGTAAGTATTCCAAAAGTGGTATCAAATAGTTCAATTATGGAATAATTGAAAATTTAGAGGTTATTTAAAACTACTGGAAATAAATGGTGGTAAAAGACCCAATGGATCAATTGATAAGTGGTTAGTCCCAAATATTTGAATATGATAAATAGAGTGAAAATTTCAAGAGTTGGAATATACAGGGAAGTGGTTAGAAAAATCTAATATATGTGAAGGTAAATTTGAAATAGTTCGAAAATCCAAGAGTATTTTTTCCCTGAAACAATATCATGTGGGTTGAGAAATAATTTTCTGAAAAGTTTGTAGAATAATAAGTCTCGGTCAAGATTTCATAAGTTTAAATGAATCATCTTTCCCCTCTAACACGACTATGAAGAACATAGATAACTTCTGATGATATATTTCTATTTAAAAATGGGGATTAAATCTATTATATTATCATTTATGGAATTTTACAACAAAAGGGGATATAATTGAGAAGAAAAATAAGGATAAAAATACCCTTTATATTTTATTGAAAAAATTGGATTATGTTGAATTCCCTGTAAATTTATATATTTTTGTGGACAATAATCTATATATATATTTTAGATAATTTAAGAGTTATTTGGAGGGAAATAATTTATGGTAATATTTTCAAAAAAATACAAAGGGGAGAATCATGTACGTATAAGGTTGCATATTGTATTTATTGGCAATAATATTCGGATATCAAAAATAGTTATTAAATAGATATACACAACAAAATACAAAGTACTTCTAGAAGACATCTTAATATTAATTTTAGTTATGGAAATGGTTTTTAGTATACGAAGAACGAATATTTTGGATCATTTAAAGTCTATAATTTCTTTAAAAGAATTATTTGAGGTACTTTGGAGTATTAATAGAATTTCGTAAAGAGATTAGATTTTTGTGAGAATATTATTCCTGAAAATATTAACAACTCAACTCACTACACTTTGTTAAACCTCGATATGCCATAGTTTATTACATAATATCTTGAGTGGAGAAGATGTTTTTTGGGTGTTACCAATGTTATCTATACAAAAAAAATTTCAATTAAAAATGGTTTAGATAGACACAATGTGGTAAATGATGTTTCAATTAATAATTTTTCTTATAATAATTAATGAAAATAGAATATGTTATGAAAAAGTTTAAGGTGTCCAAGGTTAAAGGAATTTTGTTGGAAAATTCATAAACTAGATAGATTTTACATATATATGTTTATGATACTAGGAATAAGAGAAAATATGTAAAAGTGTAATGATATACATAATATTCTATTTATGAATTTTATAATTTTCCTAGGATTAAAAACAGGGAGTCGGTCAATATATTGAATTGTGAAAGGTCTTGGTGGTTATAATATTGAGAGATGACTTGCACCATTCCATGGAACATGGAATTTGGGGATTTCAAAGAACATATCTAGAATGGGGAATGAAAATAAGAGAATTTTGATTATTAGAGAGTATTTATATAAGAATAGTTCAAATGGGTCCCCAGAGAAGAACCACACTAGCGATTAGAAGGATTATTATATTAGTTTTTTGAGGATAAAATAGAAAAAAGTAAGAAGACATAGAACCTACCATTTCAAATATAATTTTTAATAATTATTATTATTCAATAGTTATCATCACAAAAATTTATTGTTAGTGTTCATTTATTCATGTTATCTATATAAATTGATTACAATTATTAGGTTATGAGAAGAACGGTTATGTGTATTTTGGAATACATCATTGAGAAGGAGGCCCAAATAGGCATTTTGGATGTAACTATGCCATAGTGGATTGAAATAGGGAGAGAATAAAGGAACCATTTTTTAATTTGAATGTGAATATCATGGAGAAACATCTTGATAATTTATTTATTTTATGTAAGTACATTTGACCACACTAAAATGATGTGGGATACGTGGAATGATCATGAATCCTAGAGGTCCATGGTTTGATCCATGTCATTGGTGATTAGGTGTGGATGTGGGATGTGTTTATTTACCTACTTATAACAGTTGTATAAATAATGATGAGGAATATTTAATATCTATATTTTAAAATAAGAGAGGAGGTAGAGAAATATTGTTACATCATATTTGAGAAGAAGAAGATGAGAGCCTGGGAATATTTCACTATCCGAGATTGAGAGAAGAAGGAGTAACTACACATGAATATAGAATTGGTGAATAATAATGAATCCAAATAACAATAGTATGGAATTATATTTATATAAAAAAAGAATAATTTTTTACTATAATATCATATAAGACATTGAATCAAACCATAAATTGATGAGTTAAAACCATCAGGTATAGAAGAAGGATAGTGTATTAATGTGGATCTTGTAAGATAATCTATATGGATAAAAGTATTGAATGTATTTTTGAAATGTATTCTGACTTGGAAAACATTCTCGTCTATGAAAATTTTAGAAAGACCCTAAAGTCTATAAACTATCTGTGACTTGTCTCTAAGTACAGTGTGAAATGATATAAAGTGGGAGAACCCCTTGGAACGAAAGTGCATTTATAAAAACCATGCTCTTTTTTACACACTTAAACATGATTTTTCACATAAAATCTTCACTTGATAAAAAATATACGATCAATATTTATAGTTTATTGGGGGCCTAGGAACATTACTTAATAAATTAAAACATGAAACACAACATCTTTATAGAAAAGTTCCTTCACATGACCACTATATTCCCTCGTACTTAGGATTGCCTGGGATAACCTGAGGATATGCATAAGAAAAGGGTGAGCTATAAATCCCAGTAAGGGAGTAAAAAACGAATATAATGAAGAATACAATACATTTTAGGAATTAATAATATAAACTGATCATTAGAGAAACACAAATATAATGTCTTGATATAGCATGATTATCATAACATGGAAATGTGGCAACAACAATTAGCATGATATTATCGTGGCCCAAGGCTCATTGCACATAGAGCATGATAAAACCATCAAATAACTTGAATTATCATGTGTAAAACCTCATTTCACATGACGTAACATGACACTATTCTTTACCCAGTCCATGGGAGCGCTATTAGGGCCCACCATTCTTAAACATTTCATTTCATGCATAAGTGTTCAACATGATCATAAAACATAGAATTAATTATATAAAATAATTTATTACATGGTAAAGGAATGTGGAATTAATATATGAAACTCTTAAATAAATTAGAAAAGTTCATAAAGGGTATTACCCTTGAGAGACTAATGGGAATGGTATTCACTTCATAATGATTTTGGATTTGAAAATGGTGATGCAATTTTAGTAGCATAACGACGTTACTTATGACTTCATAAAAAAGGTTGATGAGAATGAAAAATTTGTATCATAATATATACATGAAATTGAAAGTAATGGGTTATATAGATACATTTCCCAAAATAAGTAATGTAATTTTGATTCATAATACAAAAAAATTTCCTGAATGTAAATAGGGAGAGAGAAATCACTTACTAAATTTTGGCATGGTAACTAGTGTACATGGGAGGAATTAGTGAGATAGAAAAGGGGTATCTCATCATTAAAACATAATTATGAAGTATGGTGGAGGTGATAAATCATACCCCAACATTTATAATTGAAAATAAAATGTCATTAGAATATTAAAAAGCTAGGATAAAATGAGAAAGGATTGAATCACTTACAGAATTATGGTACGATAATAGGTATACATTGAAGTAATAAATGAGAGTGAAAGAGGTCTATAATAATTCCAAAATAAATAGGACAACATAGGGGAGGTGATAAATAATACCTCAAAATTTGTAATTGAAAATAAAATGGCATAACAATATAAGGAAACATGGATATAAATATGAAAGGATGAAATCCCTTATGTGGAAATGCGATGCCAAAGGCTTAGGAGAGGATTGAGAGAGGATTCTTGGGATATTGGGGAAACTTGGAAAGATTATAGAGAGAGGTGGGTAGATGTTGGACTAACTAAAAAGTCTTTTAGTGAAGAGGAAGTTAGATCTTGGGTGGGTTTAAATAGGAAAGGAGAGAGAATTCGTTATTATTTTGGTTTATGACACCACACATTAAACTAATCCAATCCACAAACCACCCCATGGTTTTCCCATGGTTTTTTCCAAAGGGTAGTGGAAAACATTATTTTATATGGCCAATGGGATAAATTCTTAAAATAATATGGTTTCTTATGTGGAGGTGAGTCACACTCTCAAGGATATCAATTTAAAAAGATAAAATGTTTTATAAGTTTTGAAGGGTCCACTAAAGCATATTAAAATAAATCCAACAAACATAAAGTGACATTATTGTAAAGGTAAGACATATAATGGCTGAACATAATGTTTATAGAATTTTATTACATCAATATTGGGTCATTATGATGTCATAAAAAACATTATATATTCAAATGGTATCTAATTTTTACCAAGAAATTCATATGTCTCAGAAAATTAACAAAAATTCATTGTTGGATAATTTTTTCGTCCTGATTCCATAAAAAATATTAATTTTAACGAAATAATTTTATAAATATGTGAATTTTTAATTTTAAAAATAAAAACTGATATTTATCAATAATTAATTTGTTGTGACAAAAATAGATTCCAAACATTAATAAAAATTTCAATTTTATTCAAAAAAATTATATGATCATTTATATTTATTAAAAAGTAATTTAGTAATAATAGTTTATTAAAATATTATTTAATTAAAAAATTTATTAATTCATTAAAATATATTTCATAATTGAATATGAACTAAAGAATTTATTTTTTCACCAAATACTATTTAAAAATAATAATATGAAAATGAATGTATATTATTTTTTACATACAAAAAATAATTCACATAATAATAGTGATAAGGTCTTGTTATATAACCCCTTGTAACACCCGCATAATACCGAAGGGTAAGGTGTGCGATGGTGATAGACTCTTGGGGTGGCTTGGATAACATCGTTCAGGTGGTAATCTCTATCAACTTCCACTTATCTCGTAGGCGGATTTGCTTCAGATTAACATGTTGAGGATTAGCATTGGCTTGGTCAAGAGAAATTCACAATGACACCACCTATTTTTTGTGCTTTGAAAAATGAGATTTGTAAGGAGAAATTCTAACTAAATGAGGCCATCACTTCCTTTTTCTGAGTAAATGTAACACCCCAGGTGAATAAATAATATGTCATTTTTATATTTATCCCTATTTGTGAATAAAATTTTAATATTAATTTAAAGGGAACTCTATGCTTGATGGCTTACCTAATACGCAACAATGAGTTCCTTTGAAATCTTACGTTGCACTATAATAATAAAATAATATTATTTTAAATGGTAGTTAACGCCTAGCCATTGTAATGGTGGGAATGAATAGAACTAACTACAAAATGATTATATATGTTTGTCAAATATTTTTACTTTTTACAATAAATGTTAGAGGATTAAAAATGTGAATGAATTCAATTTTAAGCGTAAACATTCTAATTTTCATTAGAAGGTCGATTAACCTCCTTTTGATGGAGAACCTCTTTTAAATCCACTTTTTGCAATTTTATGTGTTATATTTGACAAAAAAAATTATTCTTTAGAATCGAGACATCAAAATTTACTTTGTGTAATTTTTTGGTATCTTTCTGATAAAGTTCCTTTTTAATGAATAGTGAAAAATGTTGTATTTTAATTCAAAACCTATTTTAAATATAATTTATTTATATGATTATATTATCTTTTGAATTTTTTTTAAAGTAAAATTAGAATATATTTTTACCAGTTAATCCAATAGTGGTCATTGGAATTAATTTCACTTTGAAATTGGACTTAAACTAGTGCCAATCTTTTAATAGATATTGTTTCTTAATAACGCGGTATTTGTTTTGACAGCGGGAATTAATTATTAAATTAATTAATGCAACTTATATGTTTTGAATTTTTTAAAATAGACATCATTTTTTAGTTCGGAATATCAAATATATCTTAGGGTGAATTTTTGGTATTTTTCTGAAAAACATCAATTTTGATGAATAGTGAAACCACTAAGTGGTAGTTAAAGAAACTGATTTTTTGTTTAAATGAAACTTTGCCACCTCTGTGTTTTGAATTTCAAAAATCTGACATACATGGTTGTCATTAGGAAGTAAAATGTGGTTCAATGAGATTAAAATAATTTTTTGGTGAATAGTAACTTTTATGTTTTTAATCGTGATTAGAGGTAATTAATGTAGTTTAAGGTAAAAATAATGTTTTAATAATACGAAATGACCTAGACACATGTAATACTCTTATTGGATGTGTCATGGCCGACCGAGACAATCCATGGGTCAACTTGGGGACCCCATGGAGCCACTTTGGTAGGAAAATGACATTAATAACTTTTTATTTAAAGTTAAAATAAAAATGTCACAAACATGAGTTGTTTTTCTAAAACAATTTTTACTTGGAGTTATAAAAGACGGATATTTGACTATAAATAGTAATTGGAATTCGAAAAAGATTTACTACATCATAGTATTTTTTTTATAATTTTTAGACATTAAAAAAATTAAATTATATATGACATCATGATGATGTAGTGATTACCTCATTATTTAACGATTTAAATAAAATGAAAAGATAGTGTAAAATATAAGACCTACACATGTCAAAAACCTATTGGATTGGTGTATTTAGAACTCTTATCACCTTATCCTAGAAATAAATCAATGTGGTACCTTTAAAAATAGAAACTCATTTTATAATAAAGTAACCTTTTATAACATTCCAAGAGTGCCCCTCCTCTCCTCTTATAAAAGGCCCCCACCTCTACCACCTTACCCACACCTCTCAAGACTTTGGATCTGCCAACCCCTGCCCATTTTGTCTCTACAAATCCCTATCTTACTCCTAGAAGCCTCACTTTGGGCAGAAGTCTTCCCAAGGAAGCCTTTGAGCTCAAATCAATAAGAGTTACCCAATTTTAAGGTAATGTCTTCACTTGTGTTCTTTTGATTTATTTTGCTTCTCCAACCCCCTAAACTCTTTTTATTCATTTCTTTTGTAAAAACTTTAGTATCTTCAATATAATATGATTTTGTTATAAGAATAATTAGAGCTACACATACACATACCTACATCTAATGGTTAAAGAACATATTGTTTCTGTGGATGGCGAATTTCTGCCTCACGAAACGATGATTGTTCAACACTCTTATAACACCTTCAAAGGTGGAAATTAAGATGTCACTATATTTATATATGATATATAATATGTTTATGTTTTACGTAAGCTTCTGTATTTTTCTTTTGTGGTATACCTTTATGGTTTCCATTGTGGGTAAACACGATAATTTCATTTTAGGAAGTGCGGACTACGGCCCCCTGAAAGTGATTTGATTCGTTAATGCCATATGTGGGATGTATAAAGGATGGATTTAAAGTTATTATATATGATATATGTTTCAAATAAATGATGAATATAATTCTTGAATTAAAATATACATACCTCTCATTTAGTTTTAATTTCATTATTATGACATAGAAATAAAGTAGTGTTCATGCGTACGTACGGCTTACCGTGTCCATGAATGGTGCATTTCATTTCTTACATCTAAATGATTATGTAATATTCTAAATACATGTATATTCTGGATATATATGATATATATGATATCCAAATCATTAATATTATTATCGATATAATGAACCTTTGACCACACGAACAACATGTAATTCTAAGAAGTCCACTTTCGACTTAAGAACCAAATATCGACAAAACTAAAATTATTAACTTAAATGATTACATAATGTTTATAACATGGCAAAAATTGATATAAAAGAAATAATGAACTTGTAAAAGGTTCTTAAGAAAGTATAAATTAAATCAATTTTATTATTCAGGACGTTAAAGAATGATCGTGTCAAGTCAGACCCGAGGTAAGGGATCCAACCTCTCTCTTTCTTTTTAAGTACTCTATTTTATGTAATTTCTTATAAGCTCATATTTCTTATGTTTGGGGAGGTTATTTTATATTCCTAATACTTTAATTTTTATGTTCATATTATGAGAGAAACTATTTGATCTCATAAATCTATTTTTGGAAGTTTAATGTGGCGTCGTTAGGCTGCCGAGTTTTTGTAAGTGATTTGTCATCTCACTTTTATTCCCGTGACATTTATGCTACGTTTTCCACTATTTCCATTGATTGGTGTATTTAATTCCCATTATTATACACTTTTTGTAGAATAATTTCATTTATGGGTATTTACATCTTCATTTTATGACCCTTCTTCCATGGGTTGTACGTTTCGAAAGTTACCCAACTTGGTAAGGGAACCTTTCAACCTCCTCTTTTTAAAAGACTTCTTTTGTTATGTCTTTTAATTCACATACTATTATGTTGGAATATGTTCTTCTATATTCTTATTTATCTAAATTTTATGTCAATGTTATGAGATACCATTTTCTCTCCCATCAACTCATTTTCTGAATTTCAAAGTGACACCGTTAGGCTGTCGGATTTCTGTAAGGGATCTTATTAACCCACTTTCAATTCTTTGGGATAAACCTCTAATTCATGATTTATTATGCCAATATCTATGTTGTAATTTCGACAAACCTTTGTGTGAATATACTATTTCTACACATAATCATCTCATTGATAAATTCTTAAGAACTTGTATGGGAAATCCTAACTCAATCTCATTTCATTATGTTAAATATCTATGTCATTGGATTTGTTTTTCCAAGATTATGTGTGAATGTCCTCTGATTGTTTCACACTTAATATCCACTTATATTGGGTGTATTTATATTTATCACACATAATTATGTGATATATTTATCTTTAACTTAAGGATACCATCTTTATAATGGATTTAATCTCAATTTACATTTCCATTGAGACTTCAATGTTGTTATGCACCAATTCACTCTTATATGGTGTGTATACTGTCCTTTAACAAATTGTATCATGAATCTCTCTATTCTCATGATATTATAAAGATTATATTAAATGTTATCCCACAATTATTTGTATTCAAGAGTCTCTCGTTTTGTTAAAAACTCTTTAATACAAATATAGTTTTAAATGTTTTAAAGATTCATTAATCTAAATATTTTTCTTTAATGTCCATGTTTTCAAAATGGTTTTCAGTATTTATTTATATGGACAATAATTTTTTAAAATTTTAATTCCATTAAAATCTCCAAAGTGGTATGGGACACTTTGATTCAAAAATATCTTTTAAATGATTTTTTGAAAATGGATTGATTAATTCAATATCTTGGAATTACTTATTGTGATTGCAAATGAAATTTTGTTATTGAAATGTTTATATTTTCAATATTTTATGTGTAATGATGGTACTTGGACATTTTACGGGTGGTTATGTGATAAACCATATGACAGGTGGTGCTGTGAATACTAGGAAGGGTGGTTGCGTTATAACCTCCAATGCATTGGGTATGGAAGTTGGCCGTATGGATATTCCATTAAGTATGTATAGAAGTCAGCCATATGGCAATTCCATTAAGTGATATGTGTGGAATTCGACCGTATGGTTATTCTATTTAAGTATGTTTGTGTACCAAGATACCTTTATATGTATTTGTTCTTTATATGGGTTTTATGGTAATCTTTTGGGTACAAAAGGGTAAGTAATGATATTTTATTCAGTGAGGAGTTTTTACTAATTCCTAAAGGTGAAAGGTATTACATTGAAAAAGTATACATGGTTTACTTGTTGTTTTGAAAAAACAAACAGAATCATTTCTTTGTGTATCCCTTACTGAGCATTTTATGCTCACCCCATGTTTTTTTAAATGTTTTTCACAGGACTTAATGTGGAATAGAGTCAAGGATGGGATCAAGGGAAAGTCATGATAACTAAAACCTGGAACTAGACATGTTTCTTTTTACGAGTTTTTATTTTATGGAAATTTAGTAGAAGTGACTACTTTGTAATCTTTTGAGATGTAATAGTTTTGTCCTAATTCTCTAAAACTCTAATCCTGAAAGGGTCCTCAATGTGAATTATTTATTTAATTCAATATTAAGTAAGGTTTAAGGCCGGGGCCTTATAGTTGGTATTAGAGGTCGGTTTAGATAACTTTTGAGGTTAGGGTATTCTCTTAGCATAAGTGACATTACAATAATGGTTAGGATTTCAGAAAGAGTCCTAGTTTTAGATAAAGTGAATGAGTAAGTATATCTTAGTGTTTATCTTCCTCTTTAAAACATGATGACTTTGTTAATATGCTCACACTGACCTTGTTGGTTTTAGTAAATGGCTGGATCTAGCAGGCACCAAATGTTACGGTGGATGTGAAGGAAACTCTGAAAGTTTTCTGAGTGAGCAACTGAATGATATGGGAGCTTCAAAAAGAACTCTTCTTTTTATCCTCAACCATCTATCTGGATTCATGATTTACCACCTAAACCTTGGTGATTTCTATAAGGCCTCATATATGCGAGAAACAAATCCCTACGGAACTACATGTAATAATCCTAAAGGGAAGTGTGTTCAAAAACCTATGTTTCAAAGATGTGGAAAGAAACACCTTGGAAAATGTTTCAAAGGGACAGAAATATGCTATAGATTTGGAAATGGAGGTCATAAAGCAAGAACCTACCATAGAAAAAGGAAGCATCCAGTTGACTCGTGGAATGGGAAAGAAGTTCTTTCTGAGGGATCGATTGAATGTTTTAAATGTGGTGTGCATGGTCATTATGCAAACACATGTCCTATGAAGAAGTTTCAGGAATGGGATCACCAAGATCGTACAAATATTCGTTTACCAATACCTAATGCCATTTCAATTGAGGATGAAGAAAATGACAATGACCAGTCAAAGGTATGGATTATTTCTTAACTTTTGTTTTCCTATTTTGGAATCTTAGGATATGATTCATGATTTTTTTTGTAGGAAAGAAGTATTTCAGAATAAGTTGGAAAGGAATGGTTAATGGATCATGAAGAATGTTGAATGAGTAAGAAGTCAACGTATAAGGGATTCAAGAGTTATGGTGAAATTCTTAAGAGTAGTAAGTCTCTTTGGTTGATGGGGTTACATTAGAATACTTTTTATAGTATGTGTAACCCTGATGTTTGATATATGAAAATTTTATTCAAGGAATAGTTATCTGTTCTTTTGTGGACATAGTTATAAAGAACCATTTGGATTTATATGATCCTTACTTTTGAGGTAATTATGGGTTGTTATATGTTATGATGGAAAGTGAAAGGCATGAGATAAAATTGAGGCTAAATTATGTTATGGTTATTTTTGAATATTTTATCTCATTTTCGGGGAATGATTTAAGAATTATATAGTTTTGGAAAAAGGACAACACGTAGACCGTGTGACAAACCATCACGTCGGACAAAGCTGTGGGAAT
Organism: Viscum album; assembly: GCA_963277665.1. Taxonomy (NCBI): domain Eukaryota; kingdom Viridiplantae; phylum Streptophyta; class Magnoliopsida; order Santalales; family Viscaceae; genus Viscum; species Viscum album. Next base: position 474,590,526 of record OY728157.1, read on the forward strand.
CAAACCCACAACCAAAGTGCAATTGGTATTTATTCCCTACCACTAAACTATGTGAAGTCCCTGGTTAGTTTAACTGATTCTCTTTAGTGAGATGATTTTATGAATTAACAGTAAGTTTATTTTGGGTTATCTATGGAAATTTATTAACCTATCATGGAGGATATGTGATTCGGTTAATTACTTTTCAATACGAGACTTTAAGAGAAACTGATGTTGTTTGGAGATAAATGTTACGATTTAACTTGGAAGAAGATGTGACTAAATCCTTCAAATATTTGGGTTTCAAGCTTAGTTTGGTTTACTTTGAAGAATTTTATGGAAAATTGTTTATCGAATGGTCCTCGTTGAACTTTGGGTTATGTTGGACAAATTTTGGAGATTAAGAATAGATTTTCTTTTTATAAAGGGTTATCCTTTTCTAGATTATCTGATCTTGTACTAACATTTTTGGTTTTGGTTTTTGTTAAAGTCTAAAGACATGGGAAGTATATAGTTATCTTTTGTGGATTAGGTGATTCTCTAGAAGTTTATTACAGTACTATTAATGTGAACAAGTCTTTCTAAGTACTCGTCTTTTGGAAAAAATATGATTTTGTGTAAGAAATCTAATAAAAGTTGAAAGTCAACATGATAAGTAATTATGTTTCCTTATCAATAAATTCCTCAATAAAAAGTAACTTAAAAAAATGTTTTCTATTAACTTTTCCTACTGGGGAATCGAATACCATTTAACCCATCACAAGTTTGTGATTTTCTTGTGGTTAACTTTCACCTAAAAATGGTTTCTATCACTCTCCATCAGACCATGAGCCTATGTTTTCTCCTCCATTTCCATGTTTTTTTACATGGAATCCTAGTATGTGTTAACTCGGGTGACCTCTGTACTTCTCTTTCTTTATTTTAAAGTGATTGTTTTACCGACTCTTGTTCCGATGTGGAACTTTCAAGGATGTTTCTGAGCCGAATTTTAAAATTGCGAGGACACAATTCCCAAAAGGGGGAAGGATGTAACACCACAGGTAAATAAAGAATATAGCATTTTTTTATTTATCCCTATTTTTGAATAAAATGTTAATATTAATTTAAAGGGAGCGCTATGCTTGATGGCTTACCCAGTACGCAACAGTGAGTTCCATTGAAATCTTACATTTCACTATAATAACAAAATAATATTATTTTAAATGGTAGATAATGCCTAGCCATTGTAATGAAGGGAATGAACAGAACTAACTAAAAAATGATTATATATGTTTGTCAAATATTTTTACTTTTTACAATAAATGTTAGAGGATAAAAAATGTGAATGAATTCAATTTTAAGCGTAAACATTCTAATATTTTTTAGAAGGTCGATTAACCGCCTTTTGCTGGAGAACCTCTTTTAAATCCACTTTTTGACAATTTTATGTGTTATATTTGACAAAAATAAAATTCTTCTTTAGAATCGAGACATCAAAATTTACTTTGTGTAATTTTTTGGTATCTTTCTGATAAAGTTCATTTTTATTGAATACTTAAAAATGTTGTATTTTAATTCAAAACCTCTTTTAAATGTAATTTATTTATATGATTAGATTATCTTTTGAATTTTTTTATAAAGTAAAATTAGAATATATTTTTACCATTTAATGCAATAGTGGTCATTGGAATTAATTTCACTTTAAAATTTGACTTAAACTAGTGTCAATCTTTTCATAGATATTATTTCTTAAAAACACACTATTTGTTTTGACAGCATGAATTAATTATTAAATTAATTAATGAAACTTATATGTTTTAAATTTTGTAAAATAGACATCATTTTTGAGTTCGGAATATTAAATATAGCTTAGGGTGAATTTTTGGTATTTTTCTAAAAAAACTTCAATTTTTGATGAATAGTGAAACCACTAAGTTGTAGTTAAAGAAACTGATTTTTCGTTTAAATGAAGTTTTTCCACCTCTATGTTTTGAATTTCAAAAATCCTACATACATGGTTTTCATTAGTAATTAATATGTGGTTCAATGTGATTAAAATTATTTTTTGGTGAATAGTAACTTTTATGTTCTTAATCGTGATTAGAGGTAATTAATGTTGTTTAAGGTAAAAATAATGTTTTAATAATATGAAATGACCTAGACACATGTACTACCTTTATTGGATGTGTCATGGCCGACCAAGAAAATCCATGGGTCAACTTGGGGACCCCATAGAGCCACTTTGGTAGGAAAATGACATTAATAACTTTTTATTTAATGTTAAAATAAAAATGTCACAAACATTAGTTGTTTTGCTAAAACAATTTTTACTTGGGGTTATAAAAGTCATATTTTTTACTATAAATAGTAATTTCAAATTTAAAAATCATTCCTACATCATAGTATTTTTTTATAATTTTTATACATTAAATAAATTAAATTATTTATGACATCATGATGATGCATCGATTACCTCATTATTTAACGATTTAAATAAAATGAAAAGATAATGTAAAATCTAAGACCTAAACATATCAAAAAACTATTAGATGGGTGGATTTAGAACTCTTATCACCTTATCCTAGAAATACATCAATGTGGGACCTTTAAAAACCGAAACTCATTTTATAATAAAGTAACATTTTATAACATTCCAATAGTGCCCCTCCTCTCCTCTTATAAAAGGCCCCCACCTCTACCACCTTACCCACACCTCTCAAGACTTTGGCTCGGCCAAACCCTGCCCATTTTGTCTCTCCAATTCCCTCTCATACTCCTAGAAGCCTCACTTTGGGCATAAGTCTTCCCAAGGAAGCCTTTGAGATCAAATCAAAAAGAGTTACCCGATTTTAAGGTAACGACTTCACTTGTGTTCTTTTGATTTATTTTGATTCTCCAACCCCCTAAACTATTTTTATTAATTTCTTTTGTAAAACCTCTAGTATATTAAATATACTATGATGTTTTTATAAGAAGCATTCCAGCTACGCTTACACACACCTACATATAATGGTTAAAGAACATATTGTTTCTGTGGATGGGGAATTTCTGCCTCACGAAACGATGATTATTCAACACTCATATAACACCTTAAAAGGTAGCCATTAAGATGTCACTATATTTATATATGATATATAATATGTTTATGTTTTACTTAATATTCTGTATTTTTCTTTTGTGGCATACCTTTATGGTTTCCATTGTGGGTAAACACGATAATTTCATTTCAGGAAGTGCGGACTAGCGCCCCCTCAAAGTGACTTGATTCGTTAATGCCATATGTGGGATGTATAAATTATAAATTTAATGTTATTATATATGATCTATGTTAAATATAAATGATTAATATAATTCTGTAATTAAAATATACATACCTCTCATTTAGTTTTAATTCCATTAATCTGACATAGAAATGAAAGTAGCGTTCATGCGTACGTACGACTTACCGTCTCCATGAACGACGCATTTCATTTATTACCTCTAAATGATTATGTAATATTATAAATACATGTATATTCTGGATATATATGATATATATGATATCCAAATCCTGAATATTAATCTGGATATAATGAACCTTTGACCACATGAACACCATGTAATTGTAAGAAGTCCACTTTCGACTTAAGAACCAAATATCGACAAAACAAAAATTATTAAGTATGTATGGAAGTCATCCATATGGCTATTCCATTAAGTGATATGTGTGGAATTAGACCATATGGTTATTACATTTAAGTATGTTTATGTCCCAAGTTTCCATTATATGTATGTGTTCTTTATATGGGTTTTATGGTAATATTTTGGTTACAAAAGGGTATGTAATGATATTTTATTCAGTAAGGAGTTTTTACTACTTCCTAAAGGTGAATGGTATTACTTTGATAAAGTATACATGGTTTACATGTTGTTTTGAAATACTAACAGTATAATTTCTTTGTCTATCCCTTACTGAGATTTTTATGCTCACCCTATGTTGTTTTTTAAATGTTTTTCACAGGACTTAATGTGGAATAGGGTCAAGGATGTGATCAAGGGAAAGTCATGATATCTAAAACATGGAACTAGACAGGTTTGTTTTTATGAGTTTTTATTTTATGGAAATTTAGTATAAGTGACTACATTGTAATCTTTTGAGACGTAATAGTTATGTCCTAATTCTCTAAAACTCTAAACTTGAAATGATCCTCAATGTGAATTATTCAGTTAATTCAATATTAAGTAAGGTTTAAGGCTGGGGCCTTATAGTAAATTGGATTTCTTAAAGCCCTATATTTATACTAATCATGTGATCTCTATTCAATGATGATATTTGTAATTTTAAAAATTCATAACGTTATTTTAAAATCCAAAAACATAAAACCAATTAATTGCATATGATTTATATAACCATTTTACTTAATAATATATTTAATTAGATCAAGTGAAATTATCATTAATAGAAGTTTAGGTTCTTACTATCTTCCCCCATTATGAAATTTCACCCTCGAAATTTTCTTTTCCCACCCTAAAATAGATGTGGGTTACTCTGATTTATCACTTCCTCTAATTCTCAGGTTGCCTCTTCAAACTTGTGGTTTTTCCAAAACACCTTGACAAGGGGAATTGTCTTATTTCATAGAACATTTTTCCTATGATAAAATATCTTTATTGTATTATCTTCATAGGATAGGTCATTTTCTAATGGTACCACCACTGGATTGATTATATGTGATGGGTCAGGTATGTATTTTCTCAAGAGTGATGCAAAGAATATAACATGTATTTTATATGGGTTTAGTGGGAGTTCTAGTCAATAGGCCACCGGTCCAATGCAATCAAGGATCTCAAAAGAGCGTATGTACCTTGGACCAAGATTTCCCTTCTTTCGGAATCTCATAATTCTCTTCCATGGTGATATGCAGAGGAATACCATGTCTATGACATCAAAGTCTAGTTATTGTCGAAGATTATCAGCATAGATATTTTTGATAACTCTTAGAAGATTTAATGTGCTATTGTATGGTCTTAACCTTATCCACCATTTCATCAACCATTTTCTGGACCTAAGTGTTTTTTCTCCCCAACATCATCCAAACATCCCTGTGTTCTGCACCTCTTCCACAAAGGGCATTGTATGGATCCATTTGGAGGCTTGAGTGGAAGCTGTTGAAGTAAAAAAACATAACTAGAGGAATATATTGATCCCATACTCCTTTGAAGTTCATTGAACATGCTCTCAACAAGTCCTCGGGTATTTGGATAGTCTGCTCAGATTGACTATCATTTTGAGGATGATAAGACATTTTGAAGTTCAACTCAGTTTTCAGATAATATTGAAGAATCTTCTAAAACAAAGAGGTTAATCATGGAACTATATTGGATACAATAGATAGTGGTACTCCATGAAGACTTCATGTAGAGATCCAATGATTGATGTACCTGGAAAATACATTACTTTTTCAGAATACTTAATACATAAAAAACAGACACACAAGGATCGTAATAGTTTAGTGTCTTTGAAAACTCAGAATAAAATCTTCTAATCGTGGTGAAAGATCTTCAACATCTCCCAATAAAGAACTTCCCCTTTTTTCTTACCTAAAACCATTCTTTATATCCTGGGGAAAAGAAAAAATAAAAGGGGTGAGCTGAAATGCCCAGTAAGGGTAAACATAGAGAACATAAAACAATCCATAAACATTTGAATGCAAAAACTTGAACATAAAATCTAAACATCGAAATCATGAGCAAAGACATGAATCTTTGAAGTACTTAAAGCATATATCATAAGGGAACATCAATCATGATAAAATAGAATTGGAATAAAACATGTAATTGTGGCAACAATTAAGCACATTATATGATTTCCATAGTAGCCAAGGCATTGCTGCCAAGACCATCTTAGTGGACAAAGTCCCTTTCTGAATCGAGTTCACTCCTCGTTCCAGTCTTGTATTACTGAACCTGTTTAACTTGCCGTTCCAGCCATGTCTATCTCATGAGATATAAATCTTTACCCAATGAATGGGAGGGAGATATAGGTCCCAGCCATCTCATAAAGAAATCATTCTTACTTTTTCCACAAAATAAACATACATCATTCATAATAACCCAACGAATAAAATGGGTGTCATAAACATCATCCCATCATCACATAATCCATATAAAAGAAATGGATATCATTTCATAATAAGAAAAGTGAAACCATTTAAATCATAGAGAGATTATACTTGAAACATAGACATATGAAATAATGTCATTTTAGATGGGAAATGGTTTTGATAAAACACTTGAAATGAATTCTTAAGGAAAATATCCTTTTTTCTTCAAAATAATTTTCTTTTCATAAAATTTCATTCAATTTTAAAAGAAAATGATTTTGTTGAAAATATTCATGAAATATTTTGCAGGAAATTTCATGAAAATAAGTCTTTATAATACCATAAAAATCCTTTCATGCCGTATACGTTAAAAAAATCATTCTTCTCATACTTTTTTTGGAAAAGTCAAAAAGTACCTTGTAGGGTAAATAAGTAAATAAAAGAATGATTCCTTCCATACCATGGGGTAAAAGTAAAAATGGGTAAAAAGGACTTTAAACATACATGAATACACTTTTATAAAACATGGACATGTATGATAGGAATACCCCAGTATATACTTATGAATAGGAAATCTCGGATAAATATGAGATTTGCAAAATTATCCCTTACCTTAGGTCCGATATGCTTCGTACGTATCCGAACCTCCTGTATAATGATTTAAATAATGTCATTGACTTATTAAAGAATCATATTAATTGTTATGATATCATATATGTTTCACTTATGACTTTATATTACCCGTTCTTTTGTAAATTCCATGTTAAAGCAACGTTTTGGGTAAAATCATTTCATTTATCATATGTGTTTCGACTTTTCGTTCTTGATATTATTACTTATATCCTGATTTACATAATTCGAGAATGTAAAACATGATTTATATATAATATATATTCATCATATACATATATATATATAATAGATCGATAAAAGGAATGAAATACACCGTTCATGGAGACAGTAGGCCGTACGTACGCATGAACGCTATTTTCGTTTCCTTATTGAATTGAATGAAACTAAATAGATGACATACATATATATATACATAAACACAATAGCATTATTATTTCTTATATTTCATTATTATTCAATATATAAACTTTATGATCATTCATGTATGGTTAACATGGAGAATGAATCTTATCGCGTCGTGGAGACGGTAGTCCGTACATACGCACGAGTGATGATATCGTTCCCATAATTATTGAATAGATTTGGAGTGGATGGTGTAATACATCAGAATGAGTATGATGTTATAATAACAATATATAGTTATTCTTTACACCATTATACCCATCCATGTAAGGTGTTGGTTGAAAAACAGATTTCACCAAGGCGTGGAGACGGTATTCCGTACGTACGCACATGTGGTGATTTCTTTTTCCGTAGGATGGATAGATGCTGAAATAGGGTTGTTTCATACTTATAATGACATATCAGTATATGAGTTATACTGATTTTATTACTTCATAATGAAACAACTAAATAAGGAGAAGTGGAAGAAGAAATAGAGTTGAATGAATCGGTAACAAACATTACATATTCTTTGAAGCGCCTCTTAGAGACCTCCTCTTAGGGCACTACAATTGGTCTTTGAAGAAGAAAATGACCTCTAAGATGTTTCTAGGGAAGTGGGGAAGTGAAATGGGCAGGGTTTGGCCGAGCTTGATGGCTCAAATTGGTGTGAGGAGGAGAGGGAGGAGGTGCCCTCTTATAAAGGAGGAGAGGGCCACCTTTGGAATTCTTAAATATATTAATTTATAATAAATCTAAAAGCACTTAAAAACCTCCAAAAATGATTCATATTCGAATATAAGATGATATAGGGTTGTAATATCATCAACCAATAAAATTTAGACATGTTTTGAGCTTAGTTTAAACCTTATCATTTTGATTTATCCTTATTTAATCAATTTAATTTTATTTGTGGTAATAAAATTTTAAATTTTAAATTATAACAAATAATTACTTATTTGTTGTGAATTTTCCATAATTGGATACTTTATAACATTTTAGTCCATATAAAGTTAAATTTATAATTTTTAAATATTATTGTGATTTTTAAACAATTTTATAATATGTTATTTTATAAAATAACAATAGTGTCAATTTTGACTCTATTCATTTATTTGAATTTAAATAAATTATATAAAGAAGATATGTTAGAAATAAAAGTTTCAATAGATTCATAAAAGTTCATAAGTATCTATAAAATTTGTGGATAACATTAAATAGTTTATATAGTATTTATTTAATTATTTTTAAAACCATTTATTGGGTTTATCTCTTAATAAAATAATTACTACAACATTTTTGTATAATTATTTAATATATATATATGTTTCATAAAAATTAAAAATAAAATCCTATGATGAAGATAAATCTATTACCTTCCACAATAATATTTTTACTCGAATTTATCATCTTAAAATTACAATATTTAAATTGTTATTATTATTAAATTATGAAGGTGACAACTTTGGCGTCATTTAAAATAAAATAATATAAGTGTCATAATCATCTTAATAAGGATCCAAATGGTCAACAATTCGGCCAGGGGAAGATTACGGTTTATATATACACTAATAATAAGTTTTTAGCAGATTTTTGGGCCTTTTTATATGTATTAATATTTCAATAAAAACTATATTATTGATTTTTCACTAAATAAATAATTTCTGCATCATTATTGTATAAGATAATAAGGTAATTAAATATCTATTAAAAATTTACAAATAACTTAACATGAAAAATGAAAAAATTTTATCATTCAAATGAGTATTTATAACTTAATTTATATTCTGTATAAACTTATATTAAAAATACTTAAATTATTAAAGTTTCGTGAGACATATTTCACTTTCCATTAAATAAAATAAACTAATGGTCTTAATCACCTCCATGTGGGTTCTAATGGATTCCATTTCGACCCAAATATGACATAGGACAAATTATAATCATCAAATTGTATTAATACAAGTATTAGGATAATTTTATAATATTATATTTACCCTTAATTACCAAATTTACCTTTTACTATGGTAAATAAAATTTACCGTTGTTACTATTTATAAAGCCCAAAAATAAAATGTAGTCTATTAATATAATTTGGACCCATGGATTCCAAATATGGAATCCATTTTTCCAAATTCAATACACATAAGTTGCAGCAATTAAATTAAAAGCAATCACGTTGTCGAAAGAAAACGGGTTTTTGTTTAAAACATTGCAAAATATTGAATTTATTTAACCTACGAATTCAATGTAAAATAAAGGGTAATGAAATAAATTATATTAAATGGAAAAAATATATTCTATTTATACTTTAAAACCATTAAATATTATAATTTAACCACATAAGTTATTATGACGAAAAAAGTTGTTTTTAATTAAAATATAGCATGTTTTTACTATTCATTAAAATATGAAAGTTATCAGAATCATATGAAAAATTTATCCAAGGTAAAATTTTATATTCTGATTCGAAATAATAATTTTATTTTGTAAAATTGAACTTATAAACATGTCAAAACTAGATTTAATATGGGTGCCCCATCAAAAGGCGGCAAAACTGCATTTTTTGAAAAATACTTATTTTACCTGAAAATTTTATTTTGTTCTTATACCATGTTCTAGAAAATGTGTAAGATGAATAATAATGTTATAAAATTAAAAATTTAGTTAATAGTATTCATAACGGCTAGTTCATAATAATATTATAATAATATATCATTGTTTAGTAAAACCTGGTACTGCGTACAACACACGCTATAGAGGAAGGTCGCGATTGCGTGTAATGCAAGCCAAGTCAGGGTTGCGTGTTGTGAAAGAATCATTTGTTTTTTTATAACAAAATCCAACCATATTTCATTTATACATTGAATATATATATATATATATATACACACACTCAATGTTGCGTAGAATGACTATTATAAAACGATCATGAAATTTTGTGTAACACGATCCAAGAATAGCGTTGCGTATATTGCAAGCTAATACGGTGTTGCGTATAGTACAGGATAATCTTGGTGTGTTGTATAATATAAGAAATCAATGAAATTAAAATAATATTTTTCATAAAATCTCAAGGTGTTACATTCTACCCCCCTTAAAATGAATTTCTCTCTTGAAATTCATCGGGGTTATAAATAGATTACTATTCATAGAAACTCACATCGTAAAAAGGAATACTAAAATTTAATTTTAAAAACTAATGTATGAAATGCAACGATTACCCAATGTAACTCATCATTGGGTTTCCATATAGGAGAACATAGGTGAAAATATGGATATGGAAGAAAAATCTAACCATCCAGTTCTGGTGGAGAGTGGTAGAGGACATGGCTATGAAAAATCCAACAATCACAAAGCCATAAATTTGTGATGATCTAAGGCACCATCTGATTCATCGGCAATAAGGGCACTAGGACAACATTTTTGGTTTTCAAAATCATTTCCCTAAAGTTGAAGAATATGAATTAGAATAAATACTTACTTTATTTTGGTACAATCTCACTATTGTTCATGCCTTGAACAATTTCCACTTCATCTCTTAATGAAATGAAGTTGAATTTGTTATTCTTGAAGTGTTAGCAGATCATGTGATAGAATGACGGGTCATTCCATCTGTCTAAAAAAAGGATAGAAAAAGTTATTAAATATACATAAGTCGATCTATATTGAGATTAATCATATATGGTTCCGAAAATGGACTTATACATCATATATCATACTGCTTAATAAAATAAAACTAGTTTCTACTAACCAGGGAATTCCTGTAGGCCAGTGGTAGGAGATAAAGGCAAGTCGCACTTTGGTTGTGGTTTCGATTCTCACAGCCTTGTTCGACACGAGGGGCTGTCACCCGTCCTGCAGGTTGTCCTTTTTCTAAAACTACATTACTATAACATCCCATCAATAATATCAAAAAAAGTTCTATCCTTAAACAATACTAACTTATGTCCAACATAATGAATTCCCATCTTTAGGCTTATCTAAAATACTTCGGTCCAAGCTCATAGTATAAAGAAAACGATTACTTGAAATGTCATCAACCAACCATCATTTATCCCCCATTATCTTGTTGGTCACATTCCAACCATTTGAATACCTTAATCATGTATTCTCTTTGAAAAATGAATACTCATTAAACCATAGTGAAAACATGAATGATGTCAAAAGTTTACTCTTTCCAAATACCAAAATCCAAAAATTCTATATACTCAAACCATGATATAACCTTCTCCTTATATCATTCATGAGCTCATGAATACTATCAAACATTTAATTTTCTCCTTATCCTTTCATTATGTGCATTTCATATACTTTCCAAAAATACTGGTACCATTCATCACACACATTCAAAACTTAAGGAAATATAACATTGTAACAATCCTTATATGTCTCTTTATTCCATAGTACCATGAGATTACTTATATAACATTCCACTTGATAAACATGTAATCATTCCACTACCTTCTTAAACCATTGACCGAGCTTCAATAATTCTTTCATCACACATATCATTTGTAGTCTCTTCATCATCATCAACATAAATATTACCCATACGTCCATATTGATTCTCTTCATGATACTTTCCCTTTGGTAATTGGTTTGCATAATGCCCATACATTCCACATTTAAAACATTTAACCATTGTTGATGTCGTAGCAATACCATTATCCTCATCCATGGTGTTAACGAAACCTTTTCCTTTTCACTTACTGGATTTATATCTTTCTTTTCCACACCCAAAGAATCTTCCTGTTACTTTGAAAAATTCTCCTTGATGCCTCTTCCCACATTATTTACATGGGGGAAATTGAACTTTCTTTCCTTTATGATTATCAGGAAACTCTATCTTTCTTTTATTAGCTGAGTCAGGAAACTTACCAAATTTGAGTTTATTGATCATATTATGAGATTTCTGATTTGGCATAATAATGATGTTTGGACTTCCAAATCCCATTTCATTTGGTTGCTCATGAATAATATCATTCCATTGTCCATCATATCCTCCATTATCATAAATCAGCTTGTTTCCATCCATTTTCTAAAACCCAAAAAGAATAGCGTGAGAGGCAAAAATCATGCTAGGGAAGACAACATAATAAAGGGGGAGTACCATAAATATATAACATCTTAGGTTTAATTCTAATATCGTTACCGTAATTCTAGTACAATAACCTATACTTATACTTATCCTTAGGGACATCCCTAGACATACCATAGAAATATCTCTAGGGATCTCACTAAAGTTATCGCATCCTAGTTTCCAAAGGTTGACAAGACCTCCCTTTGATACCAACTATAGAGACCCAACACTTGAAGTACATGGAAAATAAATTACTTTTGCGGAATACTTAATACATAAAAAAAACAAACACACGAGGATCATAATAGTTTAGTGTCTTTGGAAACTCGGAATAAAATCTTCTAATCGTGGTGAAAGATCTTCAACATATCCCAATAAAGATCGTCCCCTTTTTTTTCTTACCTAAAACCTTTATTTATATCTTGGGGAAAAGAAAACATAAAAGGGGTGAGCTCAAATTCCCAGTAAGGGTAAACATAGAGAACATAAAACAATCCATAAACATTTGAATGCCAAAACTTGAACATAAAATCTAAACATCAAAATCTTGAGCAAAGACATGAATCTTGGATGTACGTAAAGAATATATCATAAGGAAACATCAATCATGATAAAATAGCATGGGAATAAAACTTGTAATTGTGGAAACCATTACGCACATGATATGATTTCCATATTAGCCAAGGCATTGCTGCCAAGACCATCTTAGTGGACAAAGTCCCTTTCTGAATCGAGTTCACTCCTAATTCCAGTCCTGTATTACTGAACCGGTTTAACTTGTTGTTCCAGCCATGTCTATCTCTTGAGATATAAATCTTTACCCAATGAATTGGAGAGATATATAGGCCCCACCCATATCATAATGAAATCATTCTTACTTGTGCCACAAAATAAACATACATCATTCATAATAACCCAACGAATAAAATGGGTGTCATAAACATCATCCCATCATCACATAATCCATATAAAAGAAATGAATATCATTTCATAATAAGAAAAGTGAAACCATGTAAATCATAGATACAATATACCTGAAACATAGACATATGAAATAATGTCATTTTAGATGGAAAATGGTTTTGATAAAACACTTGAACTGAATTCTTAAGGAAAATATCCTTTTTTCTTCAAAATCATTTTCTTTTCACAAACTGTCATGTAATTTTAAAAGAAAAGGATTTTGTTGAAAATAGTCATGAAATCTTTGGTATGAAGCTTCATGAAAATAAGGATTTATAAAACAGTAAAAATCCTTTCTTTCCGTATATGTTAAAAAAATCATTCTTCTCGTTCTTTTGTCGGAAAAGTCAAAAAGTACCTTGTAGGGTAATTAAAAGAACGATTCCTTCCATACCATGGGGTAAAAGTAAAAATGGGTAAAAAGGAATTTAAACATAATTGAATACACTTTTATAAAACATGGACATGGATGATAGCAATACCCCAATAAATACTTACGAATAGGCAATCTCGGATAAAAATGAGATTTGCAATATTATCCATTACCTTAGGTCAGATATGCTTCGTACGTATCTGAACCTCTTGTATAATGATTTAAATAATATCATTGAATTATTACAGAATCATATTCATTGTTATGATATCATATATATTTCACTTATCACTTTATATTACCCGTTATTTTGTAAATTCCATGTTAAAGCAGCGTTTTGGGTAAAATCATTTCATTTATCGTATGTTTTTCGACTTTTAGTTCTTGATATTATTACTTATATCCTGATTTACATAATTCCAGAATTTAAAACATTATTTATATATAATATATATTCATCATATACATATATATATAATAGATCGATAAAAGGAATGAAATACACCGTTCATGGAGACAGTAGGCCGTACGTACGCATGAACGTTGTTTTCGTTTCCTTATTCAATTGAATGAAACTAAATAGATGCCATAAATATATATATAAATATATCCAGTGGAATTATTATTTCATATATTTCATTATTATTCATTATATAAACTTTATGATCATTCATGTATGGTTAACAAGGAGAATGAATCTCATCGCGTCGTGGAGACGGTAGTCCGTACGTACACACGAGCGATGATATCATTCCCATAATTATTGAATAGAATTGGAGTGGATGGTATAATATATCATAATAATTATGATGTTATAATTACCATATATAGTAATAATTTACACCATTATACCCATCTATGTAAGGTTTTGGTGGAAAAACAGATTTCACCACGGCGTGGAGACAGTATTCCGTACATACGCACGCGTGGTGATTTCGTTTTCCGTAGGATAGATAAATGGTGAAATAGGGTTGTTTCATACTTATATTAACATATCAGTATATGTTTTATACTGATGTTATTACTTCATAATGAAACAACTAAATAAGAAGAAGTGGAAGAAGAAATAGAGTTGAAAGAATCACTAACTGACATTACCTCTTCTTTGAAGCGCCTCTTTGAGACCTCCTCTTAGGGCACTAAAATTGGTCTTTGAAGAAGCCCAAGACATCTAAGATGTTTCTAGGGAAGTATGGAAGTGAAATGGGAAGGGTTTTGCCGAGCTTGATGGCTCAAATTGGTGTGAGGAGGAGAGGGAGGAGGCGCCCTTTTATAAGGGAGGAGAGGGGAACCTTTGGAATTCTTAAAAATATTAATTGATAATAAATCTAACACCACTTAAAAACCACCAAAAATGACTCATATTCAAAGATTAGATGATATAGGGTTGTAAGATCATAAAGAAATAAATTTTAGACATGTTTTTATCTTATTTTAAACCTTATCATTTTGATTTATCCTTATTTAATCAATTTTTTTTTATTTGTGGTAATAAAATTTTAAATTTTAAATTATAACAAATAATTACTTATTTGTTTTTAATTGTCAATAATTGGATACTTTATAACATTTTAGACCATATAAATATAAATTTATAATTTTTAAATAATTTTTTTATTTTTAAAAAATTTTATAAAATGTTATTTTTATAAAATAACAATAGTGTCAATTTTGACACTATTCATTTATTTGAATTTAAATAAATTATATACAGAAGATATTTTCGAAATAAAAGCTTTAATATATTTATAAAAGGTCATATGTATCAATAAAATTAGTCGAGAACATTACATAGTTCATAAAATATTTATTTTATTATTTTTAAAACCATTTATTTGGTTTATCTCTTAATAAAATAATTACTACAACAGTTTTTGTATAATTATTTAATATACATATTTGTTTCATAAAAATTTGAAATAAAATCTTATGATGAAGATAAATCTATTACCTTTCACAATAATACTTTTAATCGAATTTATCATCTTAAAATTACAATCTGTAAATTGTTATATTTATTAAATTATGAAGGTGAAAACATTGGCATCAATTAAAATAATATAATATAAGTGTCATAATCATCTTAACAAGGATAAAAATGGTAAAACATTTGTCCAATTGATGATTAGGGTTTATATATACACCAATAATAAGTTTTTTGCAGATTTTGGGCCTTTTAATATGTATTAATATTTCAATAAAAACTATATTATTGATATTTCACTAAATAAATAAGTTTTTCATCATTAATGTATAAGATAATAAGTTAATTAAATAACTCTTAAAAAATTACAAATAACATACCATGACAAAGAAAAACATTTTATATTTTAAATGAGTATTTATAACCTAATTTATATTCTGTATACACTTATATTAAAAATATATTAATTATTAATGTTGAGTGAGACATATTTCACTTTCCTTTAAATAAAATAAACTAAAGGTCTTAATCACCTTTACGTGGGTTCTAATGGATTCCATTTAGACCAAAATATGACTTAGGACAAATTATAATAATCCAATTGTATTAATACAAGTATTAATATAATTTTATAATATTATATTTATCCTCAATTACCCAATTTACCTTTTACTATGGTAAATAAAATTTACTGTTGTTACTATTCATAAATCCCAAAAATAAAAAGTAGTATATTAATATAATTTGGACCCACTGATTCCAAATATGGAATCCATTTTTCAAAATTCTATACATAGATGTTTCAGAAATTAAATTAAAATTAATCCCGTTGTCGAAAGAAAACGGGTTTTTGTTTAAAACATTGCAAAATATTGAATTTATTTAACCTACGAATTCAATGTAAAATCAAGGCTAATGAAATACACTATATTAAATGGTAAAAATATATTCTATTTACACTTTAAAACCATTCAATAATATAATTTAACCACATAAGTTATTATTATGAAAAAAGTTGTTTTTAATTAAAATATAGCGTGTTTTTACTATTCATTAAAATATGAATGTTATCAGAATAATATGAAAAATTTATCAAAGGTAAAATTTTATATCCTGATTCAAAATAATAATTTTATTTTGTAAAATTGAACTTATAAACATGTCAAAACTAGATTTAAAGTGGGTGCACCATCAAAAGGCAGAAAAACTGCATTTTTTGAAAAATACTTATTTTACCCAAAAAAATTATTTTGTTTTTATACCATGTTCTAGAAAATGTGTAAGATGAATTATAATGTTATAAAATTCAAAATTTTGTTAATACTATTCATAACTGCTAGTTCAAAATAATATTATAAAAATATATCGTTGTTTAGTAAAACCCGGTATTTTGTACAACACACGCTATAGAGGAAGGTCGCGATTGGGTGTAATGCAAGCCATGTCAGGGTTGCGTGTTGTGAAAGAATCCTTCGTTGTTTCATATAACAGAATCCAACCATATTTCATTTATACATTGAATATATATATATATACACACTCAATGTTGCGTAGAATGACTATTATAAAACAAACATGAAATTGTGTGTAACATGATCCAAGAATAGCGTTGCGTATACTGCAATCTAATACGGTGTTGTGTAGCGTACAAGCTAAACTTGGTGTGTTGTATAATAGAAGACATCAATGAAATTAAAAGAATATTTTTTTCATAAAATCATGAGGTGTTACACTTACCATGTCTCTGATATATATCTGTGTCGGTTGATTCAGTGAGAAATCTTCCCAAATTGCAATCAAGTGTGTAGTCTTTGTAAGACAATCCACAACAACCTCAATAACATTATTTCTTTTGTATTTCATCAGATGTCCAGTTACAATGTCCACATTGATGTTATTCTATTTATTTGATTTTATATGTAATATTTACATCATCCCCTTATACATATACCTCTCAGCCTTCACTTTCTGACATTCCCGGCACTTTGAGGAATACTCAGCGATCCCCTTCTTCGTGTTATCCCACCAATAATTCTCTTGAATATCTTGATACATATTTGTGTTTCCTGAGTGAATAATGAAATTTGAACTATATGAATCATCCAAAATTTCAATATTTAACTCTGGATCATATGGTAGATATGATCATGACCCAAATCTCCCATTTCCATCTTTTCCAACCATGAACTCTGAGGATTTCCTATTTCTGATAGCATTAACCCTTTTCAGAATTTCCACATAATCTCTTTGAGCATCCTTTATTTTCTCTCTGAGGGATGTTCGAGCAATCATTTGAGAGAGGATTGATGACATTCCTCCCTTAATGATTCCCATGTCCATCCTATGCAAATCTATGAAGATTGGTTCTTTCTCAATTCCCATTATTGATAAAGATGCATGATCCTTTCTACTTAGTGCATCCACCACCTTGTTTGCCATACCAAGATGGTAGTGGATTGAGATTTTGTAATCCTTGATGATCTATATACATATACATTGGTGCATATTGAACACTTTCTATGTGAATATATACTTAAGTATTTTGTGGTCAATATATATTTCACACTTCTCACCAAATAGGTTATGTCTCCAAATTTTCAACGTGGAGATTACTACAACCAACTCTAGATCATGCGTTTGATAGACTTGAGGCATAGGCAATGACTTTCTCATTTTTACCGAAAATTCCATCAAAGGGGTCTATATAAAATTTTCAATAAGAACATTCCCACAAATGTAATCATGTGATACAACACTTATAGATGTTTTTTACCTAATAATATAATATTATTTCTGTTGGGGACTAATTGTTCTTGGAAAACATAAATGATATAAAAATAGGACATGAATTTAAATACATCAAGACATACACTACTTTGAATTAGTGGTTACATGTAATTAATTCATAATTATCCATTATAGCATAGGACTTCTCGGGATCCCTTGATCAAGGAGATTATTGATACTCATCATGCTTGTTCGCACTTTTAATAGAGTGTCATCTTGGATAATGCCCAACTTCTACACATTTATGACATAGAACTATGTAAGATTCCTTAGATGTAGTTTTTTTCCATCCATCATATTATAAATTATGTCATGGAAATTGGATACTTTCTGTCCTTCCTTTCCACAGTTAAATAATGTCCTAGTACCTTTGTGACATTTCCCTTAGTGCCACAATCCAAAGTTGTTGCATAAAAGAAATTGGTTCTTCATTCCTTATCACCTTTATCAGATGTACTTTCATGATATTTCATCTTCCTCTTCCTTGATGTCCTTGGGCATTCAAAAAATTTACAATAGTCAATCGTGATTTTTTATAACTGGTTTGTTATAATCATGATATGTCCTACTTGGGCTCCCATATGATTTGGAATCTCATTGGGACTTTTATCATGTCGTCCTTCACATCGGTTGTTAGATATATGATTTATATTTCCAACAATTGGATAGAAAAAAAATTAAATTTAGGGGTAACACATAAAGGGTAAACCAAGGACAAAAATAGATGAAATATAAATAACATTTCTTCCATTAACTTATGAATCTTTAGGCTTTAATCTATGACATTCATGATCTAATTTCTAACAAATATTCTAAGGTGAATTTTTTTTAATTCCCTTAATAATGGTTTATACTAAGATTGTGATTTTACCAAATAATATCCCCTAGAAGTGTCATAACCAAGAGTAGTGCAGGCCCAATTGTCATATACCAGGATACCCCAGGTCAAGCCTGAAACTCCATTTCGGAGTTTTCACTTCTAGGTACATCTGTGTTAGAGCTGCATCTACCTACTCGTATCAAGGAAGGGATGCATTTTATTGATAAAAAACACACTCAATAGTTACCAAAATTTAGGGATGATTTTATTATACTTAGTCTTATCCCCATGACTTTTACTAGGGTTTCCTAATCCTAATCCCAAAAATAACTAAACCTATCCTCTCATACCAACTATAAAAACCATGCTATTTTTTACACACATAAAAATGATTTATTACATTAATATTCACATTATACAACATGAAATATAGAGAGGAATAGTGTATTTGGGGCGTAGGAACATTAGATAATGACATTAAACATGAAACATGACATCTTTATTGAAAACATTATTTACATGGCCACTAAATTCCATCATAATTAGCATTACATTGGATAACCTGATGACATGCATAAGAAAATGGGGAGCTATAAAGCTCATTAAGGTAGTAAAAAAGGCATAAAATGAACAATAAAATAAATATTAGGCAATAGGAATATCATTTGAGCATAAGAGAAAAATGAACAGAAAGGCATGATATAACATGATTATCATAACACGGAAATGTCGCAACAACACTTAACATGGTATTAACATGAGCCAAGGATCATTGCACATGGATAATGAGTAAACCATAAATGAAAACGAATTTTACTTAGTAAACCCTCATTTAACAAGATGTTTTAGGATACTAGTCTTTACCAATTGCATTGGAGAGCTATCAGGGTGCACCCTTCTCAAACATTTCATTTCATGCATAAGTGTGCCAGAAGATCCTGACACATAGATTCGTTAAATATCTTAATTTATTACATGGTAATGGAATTTTTAATTAATATATAAAACTATTACATAAATATGTAAATGTGCATAATGGTGAATACCCTTGATAGAGAAATGGGAATGGTATTCACTACACAATGATTTTTTATTAGAAAATTGCAGTGCAATTTTGGCAACACAACTGCGTGACATAAGACTTTATAAAAAATATTGATGATAGATAAAATGGTGTATCATCATATGTACATGAAAAGGAAAATAATGGAGTCATATAGATACATATACCAACATATTTAATGTAATTTGGATTCATAATACAAAATAATTGCTTGAATGTAAATGAGGGGAGAGAAATTCCATATGGAATTTTGGTATGGTAACATGTGTACATGGAAGGCATTACTGAGAGAGAAAAAGGGTATCTCATCATTGAAACATAAAGAGGGATGTTTGGGGGAGGTTTTAAATCATACCACAAAATTTATAACTAAAAATAAATGGGAATAAAAATATTAATAAACTTGGATAAAATGAGAAAGAATGGAATCTATTATGGAAGTTTGACATGGTAATTGGTATACATTAAAGGCATTAAATAGATAAAAAGGGTCTCTTAACATTAATAAATAAATAGGATAGTATAGGGTAGGTGATAAATCATACCCCAACATTTGTAATTGAAAATTATAGTTAAGAATAATATTAGGAAACATGGAAATAAATATGGAAGAAAGAGATCCCTTACTTGGAAGAGTAATCCCAAAGGCTTGGGAGAGGTTTTAGAGAGGGTTTATGGGAGCATGGGGTGCCTTGAGAGGATTCTAGAGAGAGGATGGTATAGTTTTTAATAACTCCAAAGTCTATAAGTGAAGAAGAAGTGGGAGCATGGGTGGGTTTATATAGGAAATTAGAGTTAATTCTTTATTACTAAGGTTTGGGACACCACACATTAATCTAATCAATGACCCAAACTGAAGTATGGTTTTTTCACATGGTTTTTTCCAAAGGGGAGTGGAAAAAATTATTTAATAAGAAAAATGGCCAAAATTATTAAAATAAAAGGGTTTATAATATGGAGGTGAGTCACACTCTCAAAGATATTAATTTAAAAAGTTAATATGTTTTATATGTCTTGAAGGGTGCACAAAAGCATTGTAAAATAAATCGAAACAACCTAAAATCACAATATTTTAATGGTGAAACATATATTGGTAGAACATAATGTTTATTGTATTTTATTACATAACTATTGGATCATTATTATGTCATAAAATACATTACACATTTAAAGAGTGTTTAATTTTTACACAAAATTTACGATGTCTCATAAAATGATGAAAAATTCACCGTTGGATAATTTTGACATCATGAATCCAAAAATAATATTCATTTTATATAATAATTTTCTAAATATGTAAATAAAAACTGACATTTATAAAAAATTCATGGTTCTTTACAAAAAACAGCAGTCAAAACTTAATTAATGTTTCAATTGTATTCAAATAAATTATACGATAATTTATATTTAATAAAAATTTATTTAGTAATAATATTTTATTTAAATATTATTTAATGAAAAAATCCATTTAATAATCAAAATAAACTTCATAATTGAATATTAACTAAAAATTATATATTTCTTTAAAAACTATATACAAAGTAAAAATAATAAAATGAATGTATACTCATTATTATATAAAAATAATAATGGACATAATCAAAGTACTAAGTTCTTGTTATGTAACTGCTTATAACACCAGAATAAGACCGAAGGGTAAGGTGTTCAATGGTGACAGACTCTTGGGCTAGCTTGGATTACATCTCTAAGGTGGTAATGTATGTCAACTTAAACATAACTCATAGGTAGCTCCGATCGATTTTAATGCATTAAAGCTCGACTTGTGTTTGGTCATGAGAAAATCCCAATGATGCCACCTCCTTTGCGATCTATGACAAATGGTCTTCGTAAGAGGCAATACTACTGGATGAGTCCATTGTTTTCTTGTTCTGAGTAAATTGGATTTCTTAAGCCCTATATTTATATTAATCATGTGATCACTATTCAATATTTATATTAGCAATGATAAAAATTCATAATGGTATTTTAAAATCCAATAACATACAAAAAAAATAAGTGCATATGTTTTATATGACCATTTTACATAATAAGGCATTTAATTGAATGAAGAGAAATTTTCATTAATAAATTTTGGGGTGGTTATAGCATTTTTTCAAAACAATTTTAACAAATAAAATTCATAATATAAATTTTTGGTACATAAACACATTATTGTGTGTATGGTCCATTAATTATAACTTCACAATGAATAGATAAAATCTTTATTATCTTTAAAATTTACTTTATTTCATTAAATTTAATTATTCAATGTGATTTATGGTAGAAGACAGAATTAAATATTTAATGTATTTTTGTAAAACCATTGGTTTTGGTGAATTTTCCATTTTTTAAAAATTAAATTTATTTGATATATTTTGTTACCCATAACAATAATGCTTTAATGAACCACGATATAATGTTAAAATTATTATTTAAACATGACTTTTATATCCTACCCATTAAACAAAACAATTATGAATATGAATAACTATATGTTTTCCAATTTATTATACTAATTTTATTTAAAGAACACATTTTAATGTAAATGTTATAAATTTTGAAAAAAATATTTATATGCTTCAAAAATAAATTTTTGTCTATAAAATGATTTTTATTATTTTTTCTGAATAAATAATAAAATTTCATTTTTTCAATTTTATAAAATTTATTTGAAAAAATTAACATCATTTTTTAAAAAAACATTTCAAAATTTTATGAGGATTATGTTTTGGGATTTTTATGAAAGGATTAATTTTTCAATGAATAGTTTAAAATACTTGTTTTCATTGAAAACTCCATTTTCATCCAAAGAATTTATAAGGATCATTTTTTTAAAAAAATGGAATAAAAAGTAAAAATAGATCAATTATATTATAATTAATCCCTTATTGGTCATTTTAATAAATATAATATTGAATTTTGAAATAATTGTTTTAAACCTTTTGAAAATATTCTATTTGGAAAACCTCATTTTGTTTACGTTTAAGGGTATCATTTTAAATTAAATTTTCCAATTAAATGAATGAAATTTTAAAAATTGGATTCCATATTTGGAATAAGAATAATTAATATTATATAATAATCTCAACATAATTTTTAGTCAAAATGGATAGTAATAAAGTAAAAACAAATTATTGTTGCTAAGGTAATTTTTTTACTCGGGGTTAAACTAAAATAGAAATGGGAAAAATTAACTATAAACATTTCCTCAATAATTATATGGGCGTATTTATACCTTATAACCAATAAGGTTCCATAATTACTCATTTTGGAGCCTTTTGGCCTATGAAAAATGTGTGGACACTTTATTCTTTTCAAATATTCCATGTGTGTCCTCTCCCCCATTTATAAAAGCCCACCCATCCCCTATTAAATAATCCAAAACCCTTTGATTCAGAAAATAACTAGAAAAATATATTCCATAATTCCATCCATACAACCTTTAGTACTTATTTTTGTTAGGAATCCTTACAATGAAGGATTTAGGTATAAATCTAAAGAGTTTTCCTAAGAAGATGTAAAATCCATAAGATTGTGGTTTTATTTTATTTTTTCTTCCATATCCTAAAAATATTATTAAACTAATAAAATTTAATAAAAAAATATTTAAATATAATGATATTTTATTATTTTAAGGGCATGACCTACATCCATCTCTTCATCTATAAAATTGGAAGCAAAATTTTCGATCACGGGTATAATGAACTACCTTCCAAAAAACCAATGTTATTTGTTTTCCATAACCACCTTTCAAAATAGGATATATTGATGTATTAAATTATTATAAAATATATTCATGATATTTTTATAATTTCTATATTATCATATCATATATTTTTTCTTACTTTACATTCTGTTGAAATACGATAATGTCGCTCGTGTGTACGACATACCACCACCTCGTAAAGTGATAAATTTAATTTTTTAGGTACACTTCACATGGAAGGTAATGTGGGTAAATTTTATGAATATTAATTATATATATATAATAATAATTATCTTATAGAGTCGACATATAATTTATAATCTTGTTATTCCATCCTTCTGGAAAATGGAAACAGCATTCATGCGGACACACAACCAACTGTCTCCATGAACGATGAATTTCATATTCTATCTCTAATGTTTATGAATTACTCTAAATACATATATAATGAAATATATATATTATGTTTTATAATTTTTTACATTATTTCTAATATATAACCATTATCCAAGTAAAATGATCAAAATTAAAAAAAACATACATAAAAAAACAGTTATTACCTAAAACATGAATTTGACTAAGAATTATCATGAAATATTTAATAAAAGGTTATAATTAAATCATATATTGTATAATTCATTATATTATGTTTATTTAATATATATATATATAATAAAAATTTATTTAATAGAGATGATGTCTGATTTTTTATTATGTAATTCCATACTTGTTGTAAGGGATTTTTGTTTAAATTTCAATTCATTGGGGATATGTTATGTTGTTCACATATCATATTTTATGAGATGTATATATATACCCTTCGACATAGAGTATCCTGAATTTATTTCTTAAGATGATATTTTATGTTTTGTTTAATTTTTTCCTTTGATGGGGATTACTATTCAATGTTACTAAATATATAACTATTTTATGATATAATCTATTCATTTATTGATATTTTTTATGTTTATTCTAATGATGATGTAATTGGAAGATATATCTCAATATAATATCATTAATTTTATTATACTATGTTTATGTCATTAAAATACATGTGTTCCTTTCATTTTCCTCTCATAATGTAGTCAAGAGTTCAAAATATTGTTTTTAAGAAAATTGAATTTATTTCTCTCTTCCGTCAAAAAACATTTTTATTCCACATCCAGGTTCTCAAAAAAATATTTATACAAAATTACTTCAATAGTATGTAATTATTTTTAAATTAATTCTTACCATTTTTTTCCCAAAAACATTTAAAGGGAATCTTTGAATTGTTTTCCAAACAAGGGCTAATTGGATTTTACTAAAAATGTGAAAGGAGCCTCTATTTAAAAATTTAAGACTTAAATGGAGTTTCCCACCATCATGAAAAAAATTAATTATTAAATAATTTTCTTCAAGGGTTATATTCAATGAAAAGTATTTTTAAGATGTTTTATGTTTTAAATTGTTTATTTTCAATGTGGAAATGTTATGTTCATCAAGAAATGTTCCATGTGATATTTTGAAATAATTTTTAATCTAAGATGACATCATTTGATGTTATATAATATTTATTATGGATAATATCAAAAATTTCCATCCATATTATTTCTCTAAATGGTTTATGTATATGATGAAATGATGTTTATGAAACCCATTTCTTTTATGTGGTATGTGATAGGGTGAAATATTTATGAAAACAATTTATTTCCATGGGTTATGATATGATGGATGTAATATGATCTTGCAAAACAGAAATGTATGGATTATATGAAGGGTGGTACCAATATCCCCCAATAATTAATTTTGTAATGATTAAGGTTATATGATATGAACGAGTACTTGGGAGTTCATCCCAAGACCGAATGAGTGTACATGAGATGTTATCCCATGCCAAAAAGAGGGTACATGGTAGGTTATCCCAAGCCCAAACAAGGTACATGAGTGGTTATAATAAGACTAATAAGTTATCAATGTCTCTATGGGTAGCCTTGAAATAAGGTTTTTAATGATTATGTGTATACAAAGACATTATATATTTTTTCAATTCTTTGTTCCCATGGAATATTGTACAATGATTTTTTATGATTCATATATTATGAACTAAAAAAAATTATTTAATTTCTCAATTTTATGATCTAGAATATATTGTGTATGGTTATAGAATATTAATATCATATTCTCATACCCTTTTGATTATGTTATTATAATGTGATAATTGATATCATCCTTATTTAACCATAATATGAATCTGAGCTCACTCATTATTATGTTTTCTTACCTATATAATGAAGAAAGGTTTTATGAATAATAAGACTAAGAAGGCTTCTAAATATGGTGAAATTTATAGGAGAAGTTATGGTTCACCTATGAACCAGTTTTGTCTATTTAAATATTTCCAAATGTACTAAACATAAATGATTCCAGCATGTATATTTATGTTATATACTGAATAGTTGTCTGTTAAGATGTAATATTTATGTATGAGAAATTTGGGTCGTTACATTTGGTATTTTAGAACGGTTTATATAATAATTTTGAAATTCAAATGATAAATTTTAGTGAGAAAAAATGGGTAAGTGTAGGTATAGAAAATATCTATGATTTTTTCTAAGTTATAGAGAGAGTCGTTTCTAAGAAACTAAATCCCTATATAGATACTGTATAATGATGCAGATTTGGAAACATTATACCTTGGAGTAATAACTATAAAAAGGGTTAATTGATATGAACTCGATCATCAATTGGTATATGAAAATGTGTCTTTCTCCACACTTGGGCGGCCTCCCCTGGGGGATATGATTTGGAAATTCAAAAAATCTCTATAAAAATCATGAAGGATTTTAATAATGAACATTCATTACCTAGGTTTATCCTAATGTATCAAATATTTAAAATAAGGGGTCATTATTTAGACATCCTATATATTATTTGTTATAATTATGTAGTTCCCCATTATGATTATTCTTTCAGACACTAAATGTTTTGGTTTTAGTCAATGGATGGAACCAAAATGGACAATTTTAATGTTAAATGAAATTGAAAATTCAATGATTTTCCTCTGAAGAAACTACATTTTATAGAATCTAAAATGAAAAATCATATTAACATACTCATAGGATATTCACAGTCAAAGAATCATACTGAACATAAAAATGATAAAAAGAGGGAACTACATTCAGTTTAGTCTTTCAGGAGGAAATATCCTTCATATTTTGTTGGTTCTATAAATCCAATATTTACCGTGAAATGTGTTAGTACCATTGAATATATATTTTACATTATTAAGTGTATGGATCTCGAAGAATTCATTTTGGTCACCTATCATTTTAGATGGAAAACGTATCAATAGTGGACTCTTATGAAGAATACATGGGAACATGATGAAATTGAATCAATAGACTTGGTTGAGTTTAAGAGATTATTTTTTAGTAAGTATTGTCCTAAATTGTTTTTTTTAAAATCAGATGTAATTTATTGAGATTAAATATAAATATGATGAATATGTTAGTATCTTGAAGGAAAATTTTATAGTACATGCGAGGTATTCTTCTTGTATTATAATAAATCCTCAAATTAAGGTCAGTAAATTCATCATTAGTATAAAACCATGTCTATAAAGGGTGTTATCCATATGGGACATCAATAGCTATATATAAATCATTAATTCTGCTATCAAGGTGAAAATAAATAATATATTTACCCCACAATCTTGTAGATTTTGATAATAAAAAAATATTTAATTTGTAGTAAACAATAAATACCATAGACATATAAATATATGAATTCGTTCATGCTCTATGTGTTAATGGAAACAAGGAGGAAATTTCTTTAAGGGAAATACTGAATGTTTTATGTGTATAAATCAAGGTTATCAAGCCACTAAATGATGAATTGATGGGAAGAAGTTAGCTAAAGATATGGATAAAGTGAAAAATTCATACAATACACCACCAAAACATCCCTATTTCAAATTCAAAGAGTGTGGGAACTACAATAACAAGTGATGAAATCTGATATTTAATGACGAAGAACGATATATGAAACCTCTAAAGTAGAGAAACATGGGGAAATATTAGGTGATTACTGTTTTAGATGAGGGGAATGATAATGATGTTGTAAAAGGTATAAGTACCATCCACTCTATAACTACTAAGGATTTTTTTGATTATGGATCTCGTCATTTATTTATATCTAAAAAATTTTATTTGGATATCAAAACATGACCTCAATGATTAGATATTTAATTATTTTTGAAAACCCATAATGGTATGATAATGAAATCCTATGTCAGTTATTCTCCAGTAGTTGAATATTTTGGGAATGTGTATCAAGAAATCCTCAATAATATAATTTTAGTTGAATTTGATGCTATATCAGGCATGGATTAGCATTCCTAAATAATTCCCTCATTAATTTCAAAAGAAGTGATTAACATTTGATATTTGAAACGAACCTATGATTGTGTAAAAGTTAGATGATATATATGAACATCCTTTTGAGATTACATCCATATTATGGGTATTGATTCCCATTCAAAAGGGGATTTTATCTTAAAGGTATGATTAGAAACTCAATATCACTTATATTCCTATTGTGTGGGAGTCTCATAATGTCCTTGTAGAATATTTTCCATGCATCCCACTGAAACATGATGTTGATTTCTCAACAAAACTCATACATTGTTCCACACCTATTCCAAATATTCCTTATAAAATGACCCCAATTGAGTTTCATGAATTGAAGTACCAATTCCATTATAACAATTAAAAGGGATTAAATCCTCCATGTTTGCATATTGGGGTGAAGAATATCTTTTTTTAAGAAGAAATATTAATCAACGTGACTTGACATTGAATATCAAGAATATAAAAATATCACACTCAAGAAAAATTATCCTCAACCCCATATTGATGGAATATTTGATCAGGAATGCATATCTCAATACATTTCCTCGACTGACCACCATTCTGGAGTCATCAAACGAGGTTCAATATAAGGAGGATATACCCACGATATCATCCCATAGAAGGTATAAACACCAAGAGTATATAGTTTTTCAATATTCTTTTACTAATTCCACCTCTATATTTATGGATTTAATAAATATATTATTTATAGATTATCTTGATTAGTTTGTGGTAGTATTTATAGATGATATCTTTATATATAGAAATAGTACAGAAGAGCACAAAGATCATTTGAGGATTTTACTGAATACCCTATGGAAGATTATGTTGTAAGAAAAATTTTTGATGTGTGAATTTTTTCTACAGATAGTCGAATTTTTGGGTCATATAATCTCATGTGAGTGTATATTGGTGGATCCATAAATGACCAATGTTATTCAATATTGGCACAAACATACCACAATGACTGATATCCAATTTTATCTTGGTTAAGATGTATATTATAAATGGTTTTTTGATAGTTTAACATTAATATATAATCCACTAACCATGTTAAAATATTAGGGATCCATGTTCTTATTGATAGATGAATGTGATGGAAGTTTCAAAGAAATAATGAATGGATTAGACATTAAACCTATTCTCACGTTACCCTACAGTGGATAAGGCTTTGTAATCTGTAGTTATGTGTCCAAATACGTTATGGGATACATTCTTAGGTTGAATGAAAATGTTACATATTATGACTCTTGAAAATTAAAGGTTTAAGAGAAATACTACCCAACTATAGATTTGGAGTTAGCTACGGCAATATGATCATTAATGATATGGAAGAATTTTTTTTGAGATAAGTGTTATATATATACTAATAAAAAAAATTTAAATTATATATTCTAATTGATGGTGTTGAACATGTGCTAGAAAAGATGTCTAGATATGATGAAAGATTATTAGGGATCAATACATTACCAGCCTGGGAAGGAATAGAAGGTGGTCAATTATTTGAGTTGAAAGGATAATGTATGCATATCCATGATTGGGATCTTAAAAGATACAATAGTTACTGATTTTGAAATGATGGATCTTTAAATTTGATGTAATGGGAGAAATATCATCTCTTTCAGATATTTTTTCAACCGTCAATACAAATGATGATTTAGGAGGAATATAATGACTAATTGGAGCTATAGAAGATGGTGAGAGATGATTGTAAGTTTAGCATTTATAATTATGGAAGGATAATGTTTATGAACTATGTATGTAATCCATCCATTCTTGATTTGAAGAAGGAGAAATTATAAATTTCTCATAGTTCTTCATTATATATTCTTCATATAAGTACAATGATGTGTAATGAGTTCAATGAGTATTTTTGGTTTGATTGAATGAAAAGAGATATCAAAAATACATGTGTCTTGGTGCTTGGTATGTCAACACAAAATGATTTTGGGACTAAAGTATGAAGAGATTTTATAACCATTACCTATACCATGATAGAAATGGGGAAAACATTGGATTTATTAGTTAGACTCCCTACAATGTATAATGGGATAAATTATATATGTGTTGTAGTAGATCCACTAAAAAATTTATCACACTTCATCACTATAAGAGAATATTTTTCACTATATTAGCTTTCTAGGTTATTCACTAATTATGTGGCAAGGATTCTTGGAGTACCACAATCCATTGTATCTAATTGGGATATGAGATTTACCTTGATCATTTGGATAAGTCTTTACCATGATTTTGATAATGAATTAAGTTTCATTATAGTGTATAATCCTTACAATTATGGTATATATGGGATAAAAATAAAAAACCTGGAGAATATTTTTAGATATTATTTATTGGATTGCAATGGATGTTAGGATCAACACCTCCCCTAGTTGATTTTTTGTACAACAGTATCTCTTATTTGATTATTCAGATGGATCCTTATAAATACATATTTGGAAATAAATAGAGTACTCTAATGTTATTTGATATAGTTAGATAAATAAACCTATTGGGACCTAGTCTATCTAAAGAAATTCTATATAAGGATAGAGCCATTTGAAAACACACATGGGAAGCATAAATTGGGTAGAACATTTATGCCAAAAATCACCATGATGATCCACAATTTGAAGTTGGTGAAATGGTTTTTCGAAGAATTTATCCACGGAATAAGATAATGAGATTTTGAATGAATGGGAAAATGATCACTAAGTATATCGGTAACTTTTAAATTAATGATCATATTGGTACTATAGATTATCATTTGTTGATTCCACCAAACCTATCTTATGTTCATGATGTTTTCCACATATCTATCATGAGGAAGTGCATACATGATCCATCACATGTACTGACTCAGAGGACATACCATTGATGCATGATCTGTTGAAAGTGGGTGCCCTAGACCCAACTTGTTTTTTACTTTGATTGCCACTACATGTATTTAGTTTGTTATAATACATGTGTTTATCTTTCCATAATAGTGTAGATACTTCTACATCCTATTTTATTATGGAAATGTCCTTAGATTACCTATCGCATCAAAGGGTTATAGTAGATCCCAGGATATAATGAGAACCCTGATATGCCATGACAGTAATCTTAAAGTAAGGTCCTATAGTCCAGTTACATCATTCTGAAAGGACAGAGATGATGTGTGACCATCAGGTGCTGGGGCTCATAAGCATTCAGACTTCTTCTCATGTTGTTCGCACTTGATGATCTCTAGTAGTGGAGATCATGAGTATTGACCCGCATAATAGGAACACCACATTTTTAAGGTGTAATTGGTCATTCCTATCTAAAGACATGTGTAATGGTCTTTAGACTTGAAATAATTGTTAATGGATGTCATTTAATTATTTACATTTGATGCAAGGTGAACACGATGGTGAAAAATTCATGGAAAGGTAGTTTGTATCGGGTATGTAATTTAAGGAATGACATTGATTGAATGATTGAGAAATGATTTTTCACTTCAAATATTAGGAAGAGATATCTCAGGTCTGGTTGATTAGGATGGTTCCACCTTCATTAAATCCATGGCCATGGTAGTGGACGGTAAGACCGTCTGGACAAATCAACAAACAAAATAAAGAAAAATAATGAATGATGTCACTAGTATGCATTCTGCTTTACTGGGATATCGATGATGAAGAGATTATATTACAAAGACCATGTTTGTAGGAAGGCAGTCGCTGGTTTGACTTTTCCTTATCTCTATAGAGGCCTCGATGGGTTGCTAGACCCGGCTCTAGGTTAGTGGATATTATTCACTGCTATTGATGTAAGGGCCTAGAGGGTCACAAACAAAAGCGCCTTGAGAATCTACCCTATTCTGGGAATATGAAAATATAACATGGTGGGCCCTACGAAAAGGATCGAGTACTATCCATGTTCTATGGATCATAAAAGAATAAATAAATTCATTAATTATTCATGTTTATAATAATTTGTTGAATTTATTTATGACATTTATTTACAATTTATATAGTAAATACATGTATTAATATTATTCGAATGGATTTTTATATCCTAGGTTCGTTTAATATTAGAGGGAAGTATGAGAGGAGTTAAAGACTCAGATTTATCATGTAATATATTTATATATTACAAGTAAGTAAAAAATTATAAATATAATTTATGGAATAATTTTATTTTTCCTAAATAAGTATTTATAACACTTATATAGATGATTTATATTAAACAGGGGGTTGGGATTCCATACCGCGTGTTTTAAACACTCCCTATATAAGTGGGAGAGAGGCTCTCCCACAGATATTATTCATGTGTCAAGATTGAGACCTCTATCTCCTCCTTGAATCTAGAGAGAGTCTCTCAAGTGAAGGAAGATTTGAAAGTTCATCCATCTCAAATTGATGCTTCTTCCTTTGCAGTGATCGTCACTGCGCTGAAGTGAGTGTCGAAGATCCGTGCTAGCACCAAGATCTTGACAAATGGCGCACGAGCAGATTTGTGAGGTGTGTATGGATGATCTAGAGGGCTTCGATGTCAGAGTCTTTGAGCAATGATAATCATCGTCCTAAGGCAGACTTACACACATCAATTACGAACAAGGTACATGTTCAGTTTAAGTTTTCATGATCTGTTTATACCTTGCGAGATCCTTAGACCAATCTAGGACAAGATCACCAGAGTTGATAGGGTTATGTCACTCCAGTGAAGTAGAAAATTTTAAATTCACGGCCCACTGGCTTCCACTGCGCCGACCCATAACCCAATAGTTGTATCAAAGGAATAGAAATGTTTTTCTGAGTCAACAAAATAATGATATATTAAATTTAATTTCGGGGTGCTAAAATAGTTCATTTGGATCCGACCACATGTCATTTCATTTTCAAATGATCATGTTACGATCATTTAAAATTTCTAATTGGATCACCGTCGTAGTTTTCATTCATTTGATGTTTATCTCAAATTGAGAATTAAAATCAAATATAATATTTTATTATTATAAAATGTAATAAAATATTTTATTATAAAATATTTTATTACAAAATATATTCCACAAATGTGTGTGGAAAATATTTTTGATAACACAAAAAAGGGAATCGGGAGGGAGACCAAGGCCCCAATTTGGGGATTTCTTGCTTTTAAAAAAAATTAAGAACGACAAAGACCCGAAAATGGGGTCTTCTTCACTTTATTTAAGAAAAAGGGGAGAGTGGTTGTTTTTTCATGTAAAGACAAAAAAAATAGGAATACCCCAAAGGGGTATCTTTCTCTCACGCAGCGCAAGAGGGATCTCCCCATAGGGAGAAACCCTAGCCCCACCCAGCCGCCACCCTCTGTGCGTCGGGCCACTAGACGACACCCCATCCCGGTCCCCTTCACACCACCCCGAGCCCTATCAGGCTGCCTTTTCACTCCATCCGGAGTCACGCTGGACTTCCGTGCTGCTCTTAAACCCTGGTCACCCCGAGCATGCCGGACCGCCTCCTGCCGGACCTGGTCACGCCTCGCCCGGATGCCACCTCAAGCCCAACCGGAGTAGTCGCACCACCTCAGACCAAACCCCGCTAGACACACCACTCCTACCCAGACCACCTGGTCGTGTCGCACCACACTTGAACGGACCTCCTACTCGCGCCAGCCGAGAACTGCACCAGCCACACCAGTCTAGGCTGGGCCAGACCAGGCTGCCGCCTCACCGGCTCACTGGACCAGCGGGCTGACGGCCATGCGGCTGGCCGGTTTGCATCCCGGCTTCCTCCCGCTCCCTTTAGACCTCATCGGACGTTGCTACCACCACAAGAGTTGTTGGACCGAGCAGTCAAGTCGCGGTCACACCGCAGTAAATTCGTAATTGGCTCTACTCCAGGTCAACACCCCGCGTCGGTTCGTAGTCCCGCCGGACACCCAAACCATAGGTAAGCCTGCTTTAAATTAATTTGAATTAATTTTTTTTTAAAATTATACTAATTAGAGTTAATTTGGGGTTGAAATTATTTTAATCTACAAAATTAATTTAATTTAAGTATATAATTAAATTAATGGTTTAATTTTATTTTTGGAATTTAAATTAAATTAAAAATATTAAACTGATAAAATAAATTATTTGAATTAAATAAAATTAATTTAATTTATTAAAACTCCCTCGCATTATTTACATTTATTGCAATTTAATTTTCTTCTCCATGTTTCACAATGACTGGTCTTGAGTAAGTGACTGAACTGTGTATGTCTTGTATTTATTTATTTATTTATTTATTTATTCAATGCATGCGATGACTAAAATAATTAAATAGATAAATGACAGTCTGTGAATCGTCTCTTTTAATTCAAATATGTAGAATGACCTGCGTGTCCATTGCACGATATGTATTATGTACACCTGGACCCCCTCGCCTGCATACGAGTACATTTGTAATTAAATGAAGATCCGAGATACTGACCCTACCAAGATGAGGTGGTAAACCAAATGGGGGCCATGCGCTTTGCACTGGGCAAGCTGCGATGTGAGTCATGTCAAGACTAAGGTATGTATGCCCCTAGGTCATGATCGATCCGTTATGGATCGATCATTATAGAATGCTGAAGACCAGTCTGGTTGCATGATTTACTTTATGCATAATTTATTATTTTATGCATCTGCGTGATTATTGCGTTATCACATAGAATATTAAATAAGATAGAATGCATAAAGATATAGCAAATTATATTCTATTTCATGTTTAGTTTTGAGTGCGACATCCCAGTTTGAACATAATAAATAACAAAAGATTATATTCGTCAATAAATATAAAAAATCCCTCAAATATATATTATGTCTAAAAGCATTCCATTTCTCACTTCTAAACAAAACCAATTTTTTGGGTGCTCGTCAGCCTTAGTTGAGAGTACATATTACTACAGGGGTGTTTTCATGAGAGAGATGGGTCGGGTTAAATTAAGTGAGTTGTCTAGGATTAACCTTGGCTAACTTTCTATCACTTTAGAGGAAAGATGTTGAGGGAATCAAGTTCCGATTCCAAAAGCATGGAATTTAATCAACAATATAAGGAACCATAAGAACAAGTGGATGGAAAGTCTAGTGCCTACCTTGAAACCCTCCACGTAGTGGCGTAGCCCAAGCTTGTAGACTATGAGGGTGGTTTTGAGGATCCATTCCACTAGAATGATCAAGCGATACAGTATTCCAAAGCTAATAGTGAGGGATATTGAGGTTCACTAAAATAGTGGGAGATATAAATAAGATATAATAATTTATCAATCATAAATGTAAAAAGGTAATCAAGACAAAATACTAACTGCTAAATGTTTATCTGATGTAGATTCAAAATGGAAATCACTAACACCACAAGTACATTAACACTGTGATTGATCTTGGATAACTAAAATATCTTGATCAGCAATAACTTCCAAGAGTGGTACAGGAACTTGCACACAGTACTACACCACGAAAGGATGTTATTTGTGCTGGAATCCCCAATTCCTACCGAGCCTCCATAGGGATCATGTAAGGAAGAAAAAGATAAATGGAGAAAGCATGTAGAGGATGCACTTGATGTA
Organism: Viscum album; assembly: GCA_963277665.1. Taxonomy (NCBI): domain Eukaryota; kingdom Viridiplantae; phylum Streptophyta; class Magnoliopsida; order Santalales; family Viscaceae; genus Viscum; species Viscum album. The sequence goes on from OY728157.1 coordinate 474,626,224, forward strand.
CAATGCATCATTTTGTCATCCATGTCCAGCCAATTTCAAGAAATGTATGATGATGAGGACACCTACAATATGTTTTCACATCTCCAAGAACATTATGAGGAGATGCCCAGGAAAGAAAGGTATGAGATATCATGTTCACTTTATAAGTGCAGTCTAGTAAAAGGGAACCATGCCGGTCCGCATGTACTCAATATGATTGGGTATAATGAGAGGCTTGAAGCCATTGGGTTCAAACTGAATGAATAACTAGTAGTGGATATCATTCCTTCGTCTTTACTATCAAGCTTATTGACATTTATTGTCAATTATAATATTAATGATATGACAAAGTCACTCACGGAACTTTTTCATTTAGTTTTCCAAGCTGATAAGGATATAAAAAATACCAATTCATATGTCCTTATGGTGTACAAGAAAAACAAGGTCATGGAAAAGGGGCCTAAGACCAAGTTAAGGCCAAAGACACCAATGAATCGTCCTATAAAGAAGCCAATGATTCAGAGGAAATGTAATGAGCAGGAAGCTGTTTTCATTGGATGTGGCAAGAAAGGCCACTGAAAGAAAAATTGCAGGGCTGGGAAGAAGAAGCAAGATGATGCTTTTTCTTCAGCTATCTTTGTCATTGAATGAAATCCATCATTATCTACAAGTTTGGTATTGTATAAAGCATGTGGCTCACACATTTTTATTCATATATAGGAACAAAGTAGGATCAAGAAGATTGCAAAAGGTCAAGTGGATCTCCGAGATGCAAATGGTGCAAGTCTGGCAGCCTTGGCAGTGGGAGACTGTAACTTAACCTTTCCAACTGGTTTGGTTCAAGTTTTAATCAATTGTTAATATGTAACTTTTGTTAATAGAAACACTATCTCTATTTTGAGTCTAGACACTATGGGTTTTAATTTCATGATAGAAAATAAATTTGGTTTCTTCTATAGGGGTAATGTATGTTATAATATCGCACATATTAAAAATGGTTTATATATGTTGTAATTTGAGAACTCGGTAATGGAAATTAATGAAAAAATATCAAACGTGACTCATATAACACCTGCCTATGGCACTTCAGGCTTGGTCACGTAAACGATAAGAGATTATAAAGATTGCATCAAGAAGGGTATCAAGACACGGTACAATTAGAACCCTTAGATATATGTCAAGCTTGTTTACAAGGAAAGATGATCAAAGAACCTTTATTAGGAAAGGGAGAAAGAACTATTGCAGTGCTGGAATTAATACATACTGATGTATGTGGTCCATTTAAAGTAGAGGAAAGGGGTGGTTTTCTATACTTCATTACTTTCACCGAAGACTATAGTAGTTATGTAAATATCTACTTAATGCGGTATAAGTCAGATTCCTTTCAGATTTTCAAGGAATACCAAAATGACGAATAAAACCAAAATGGTAAGAAGTTAAAATCACTTTGCTCTGACCGAGGTGGATAATATCTTAACCAAGCATTCATTGTTCACTTGAAGGAGTGTGGGATAGTATCCCAAATCACTCCTCCTTATACACCACAATTGAATAGTGTTAGTGAAAGGAGGAATATGACCTTTCGTTACATGGTCAGATCAATAATGTGTCATGCAACCCTTTCATTATCCTTTTGGGGATACGCCTTGCAGACAACAGCATATACCCTTAACCATGTACAAATTAATGCTGCATATGGGATTCCATATACATTATGGTATGGAAATAAACTAAACCTGAAACACATGCGTGTATGGGGTGCGAGGAATTTTTCAAGACTCTACCAAGTGACAAATTAGCATCAAGATGCACTAAGTGCATCTTTATAGGTTATCCTAAGAAAACTAGAGGATACTACCTATATAAAACATTATATGGAAAAGTCAATGTGGCATGATACACCACATTTCATGAAATTAAATACATTTCTATTGGAAATAGTGAGAAAAATATTTACTTCAATGAAGTTAATGCTGCAAATGCACATGAGTTAGTAGAGGAACAATATCCACAAGATCAAGTGGATGAAGAAGTTATTCCTAAGGCACAAGTACTGTATCGGTCTACATAAGTGGATAGAGAACTAGAGCATTATGGTTTTCTTGTCATCAAGTCATGTGACGCATTATTCCTTTAGGATGATGATCCTCTAACCTACAAGGAAGTAGTAGAAGGAAAAGAAGCAGTTAAATGGAAAGAACCCATGAATTCTAAGATGGAGTCCATGTACCAAAATCATGTGTGGATTTTGGTAGATCCTCAAAATGATTTAAAGCCCATTGGATGAAAATGGGTATTCAAGAAGAAGCTGGACATGGATGGTGAGGTTAATACCTTTAATGAAAGACTGGTTGCAATGGGTTTCACACAACGTTAAGGCATTGACAGTGATTAAACCTTCTCACTAGTAGCAATGCTTAAATACATCGGAATATTTTATTGCAATAGAATATTTTCATGATTATGAGATTTGGAAAATTGATGTCAAAACTACTTTTATAGATGGGAAGTCAGTTGAACACATCTATATGACTCAACCCGAAGGGTTTGTCAAGTCAAACAAATCCAATAAAGTATGAAAGCGGCAGAGATCCATTTATGGATTGAAGTAAGAATTAAGATCATGAAATGGTCATTTTGATGATGCCATAAGAGTTATTTTGTTTTATCAAAAATGAAAGTGATCCTTGTGTCTATAAAAGGGTTGAATGGAATTCCATAGTTTTCCTAGTAGTATATGTAGATGACATATTAATTATGGGAAACACGGTACAATTCTTACAATCAGTTAAGACTTGGTTAAATTAATTCTTCTCCATGAAAGGCTTAGGTGAAGTAGCCTACATTATTGGGATCATTATCTATCGAGATAGATCTCAAAAGCTACTTGGTCAATGTCAAAGTACATATATTGACAAGGTACTCAAAAGGTACAGTATGGAACAATCTGAGGGAGGATTGTTACCTATGTCACATGATGTAAATCTCTCCAAGAAAACATGTCCATAATCATAGGAGGAGATTGAAAGAATGAGTAGAGTCCCTTATGCTTCGGTAGTGGGTTATATCATGTATGACATGCTATATACTAGGTTTGATGTCACCTTATCTTTTAAGAATGGTGGGTAGATATCAAGCCAATCTAGGCGAGCTGCATTGGACAGCCGCTAAAACATTCCTAACGTACTTGAGGCATACTAAGGATATGTTCTTGGTGTTTGTAGGAGATGAAGAACTAGTTGTGAAGGGATACACTGATTCTAGTTTCTAGACAGATCATGATGATATGAAATCGCAGTCAGGCTACATCTTTTTCCTGAATGGTGGTGCAGTGAACTAGAGAAGCTCGAAGAAGGCTGTGGTTGCTGATTCTACAGCAGAGTCCGAACACATTGCATCATCTGATGCAACAAAGGAAGCAGTCTAGATACATAGCTTTATCTCAGAAATTGGTGTTGTACCTAGTAGTGCAGACCCTGTACCAATATATTGTGATAATAATTCTATGGTGGTACTTTCCAAGGAGCCCAGGTCTCACAAACAAACAAAGCATATTCTTCAAAAGTTTCATCTATTGAGGGATTTTACTCAATGAGGTGAATTTATAGTTAGCAAAGTATCCACTGGGTACAATGTGGTAGACCCCATGACTAAAGCCATTTCTTATTAGAATCATGATTCACATGTGAGAGCTCGTGTATTGAAACCTTCTAGCAGTTGGATCTAGTGTAAGTGGGAGTGTTGAAATTGGGTTCCCTAGACCCAACTTGTTTTGTACTTTGATTTCCGCTACATGTATTTAGTTTGTTATAATAAATTTGTTTATCTTTCCATAATAGTGTAGATACTTACACATTCACTTTGTTTATGGAAATTTACTTAGATTACATGTTGAATCAAAGGGTTATAGTAGATCTCACGATATAATTAGAACCATGAGATTCAATGAAAATAATCTTAAGGTAATGGCCTATGGTCTAGTTACATCATTCTGAAAGGACACAGATGTTGTGTGACCATCTGGTGTTGGGGGATCATAAGCATTGAGACTTCTTCTAATGCTGTTTTCACTTGATGATCTATAATAGTGGAGATCCAGAGGACAACCCCGCATAATAGGAACAACACATGTTTAAGGTGTTATTGGTCATTTCTATCTATGAACATGTTTAATGGTCTTCAGACTTGAGATCATTGTCAATGGATGAAATTTAATTACATAAGTTTGATGCAAGGTGAAAACCATGGCGATAAAGTCATGGAAATGTAGTTTGTATCAGGTACGTCATTAATGGCATGGCATTGATTGAATGATCCAGAAATGATTTGTCACATATGAGTTAAGGAAGAGATATATTGTTCCTATTTGATTAGGATGGTTGCACATTCATTAAATCCATGGCCATGGTAGTTTCAGGTAAGACCGTACAGAAAAATCAACAAACAAAATAAAGAAAAATAAAGAATGATGACACTAGTATGCATCCTTCTTGATTGAGATATCGATGAAGAAGAGATTATATTACACAGACCATGTTAATGGGAAGGTATTCATTTCTTTGACTATAAATTATCTCTATAGGGGCCTTGATGAGTTGATAGACTCCACTCTAGGTCGGTGGATGTTATTCACTGCTATTGAGGTAAGGGCCTAGAGGGTCACACACAATAGCACCTTGAGAATCTACCCTATTATAGGAATAAGAATATAGAACTTGGAGGGACCCGCCAAAGGGTCCAAGAACTATCCATGTTCTATGGATCACCAAAGAATAAATAAATTCATTAATTATTCAAGTTTAGAATAATTCGTTGAATTTATTAATGACATGTCTTTACAAGTTATATAGTAAATACGAGTATTAATATTATTCGAAAGGAATTTTATATCCTAGGTTTGTTTAATATTATAAGGAGGTATGATTCAAGTTAAAGACTCAAAATTTATAATGTAATATATTAATATATTAAAAGTATGTGATAAAATATAAATATTATTTATGGCATAATTTTATTTTTCATAAATAATTATTTATAACACTTATATAACATATGCCTAATACACCGGGGGTGGGGATTCCATACCGCATGCTTTAAACACTCCCTATATAAGTGAGAGAGAGGCTCTCCCATGGATACTATTCATGTGTCAAGATTGAGAGATTCACTCTCCTATTTGAATCTATAGAGAGAGTCTCTCAAGCGAATGAAGATCTTCATGTTCATCAATTTCGGATTGATGATTCTTCCTTTGCGGTGATCGTCACGGCACTGAAGTGAGCGTCGAAGATCCGTGCTAGCCCCCATATCTAGATGAACAACATGTGAAAAAATTCATGATGTGTGTGTGGATGATCTAGAGGGATTTGACATCAGAGTATTCAAGTAATGATCGCCGGCGTCCTGCAGCAGACTTTCACACGTCAATTCTTAACAGGGTACATGTTCAGTTTAATTTTTCGGGCTCTGTATAAAAATTTATAATTCCTTGGACCAAACTGGGAAATGATCACCATAGTTTACAGTGTTATGTCACTCTTGTGAAGAAGAAAATTTTAAATTCCTAGCCCATCGAATTTCACTACGCCGGCCAATAACCCAACATGATCTTCCTTATGAGGAGCTACCAGGGGAGATTTTGAATGTAACACCCCAAGATTTTATGAGATATATTATTTTTAATTTTTTTGATGTTTTATATTGTACACTACACCAAGAATTATCTTGTACTATACTCAACATTGTATTAGCTTGTAGTATACGCAAGCACTATTCTTAGCTTGAGTTGCATGCAAGAGCGACCTTCCTCGATAGCCTGTGTTGTACAAAATACTGAGTTTCACTAAAAAAAGATAAATTGTTATGAAATAGCCTTTATGAATTTTAGTAACTACATTTTGAATTTTATGAAATTATAATTCATCTTACACATATTATAGAACATGGTATGAGAAGAAAACAAATTTTTCTAGTAAATTAAGTATTCTTGAAAAAAAAATGCAGTTTTTGCCGTTTGATGGTGCACCCACATTGAATATAGTTTTTGACATGTTTATAAGTTTAATTTGACAAAATTATTTTTTTATTGGAATAAGGATATAAAAATTTACTTTGGATAAAATTTTCATATTATTCTGATTACTTTCATATTTTAATGAATAGTAAAAACACGTTATATTTTAATTAAAAATAACTTTTTTCATCGTAATAATTTATATGGTTAAATTATAATATTGATTGATTTTAAATTATAAATAGAATATATTTATACCATTTAATATAATTTATGTCATTAGCATTGATTTTACATTAAATTCATGTGTAAAATCATTTTAATCTTTTGCAATGTTTTATCTTCTAAAACCCTTTTTCTCAACAACGGAATTAATATCAAATAAAATACTGCAACTTATGTGTTTTGAATTTGGAAAAATGGTTTCTATATTTGAAATAATCATGTCTAAATTATGTAAATAATCAACTTTTTATTTTTAGGAATTATGAATAGTAACTATGATAAATTTTATTTACCATAGTTAAAGGTAAATCGGGTAATTAAGGGTAAATATAATATTAAACAATTATCCTAACACTTGTCTTAATATAATTGGATGATTATACATTTCCCTAAATAATACTTGGGTCGAAATGGAATCTCATGGAACCCACTTTTATTTGATTAAGACCTTTTATTTATTTTATTTAAAGGAGCGAAATATGACTCAATTAAACAATAATAATAAGATTATTATTAATATATAGTTATACAGAATATAAATTCAATTGTAAATAATAATTTTAAATCTAAAATGTTTTTATTTATCATGGCAATTTATTTTTAATTTTTAATAAATATTTAATTACCTTAATAGCTTATACATTAATGATGTAGAAATTATTTATTTATAGAAAAACAAATAATATTGATTTTATCAAATATAATAATACCTATCAAAAGGACCAGAAACTTTACAAAAACATATTGGTAGAGTATATCTATGACCTAATCATACAAGTGTGGATTTGTGGACCATTTAGAGCCTTATTAAAAAGATTAGGAAATTTATATTGTTTTATTTTAAATGATTTCAACGATGTCACCTTCATAATTTAATAAATATAACAATTTTAATATTGTGATTTTAAGATGATAAATTCGAGTAAAAATGTTATTATATTTATCTTCATCATAGGATTTTATTTTTAATTTTTATGAAATAAATATGTATATTAAATAATTATACAAAAATGTTGTTGTAATTATTTTATGAAGATAAATAACAAGTAAATGGTTTTAAAAATATTAAAATAAATAATATATGAATAAATAAACGTGATCCATGAATTTTTTAGATTAATATGACATGTTATGAATCTATTAAATATTTTTTTGATCATATCTTGTATTTTGTTTTATTTAAATTCAAATAATGAGTAGTGTTAATATTGACAGTATTGATATTTTATAAAAATAACATATTATTAAATTGTTTAAAAATCACAAAAATATTTAAAAATTATAACTTGAAATCTATATCTTTAAAAATAATTTATCAATTTATGGAAAATTTTCAACATATAAGTAAGTATTTATAACCATTTAAAATTTAGAATATTTTTACCACAAATAAAATTAACTACATTAAATAAGGATTAATCAAGATGATAAGATTCAACATAAACATAAATCATGTATAAATTTTATTGGTTGATGAGATTACTACCCTATCTCATATCATCTTTTAATTTACTCATTTTTTGAGGTTTTTAAGTGGGTTTTTATTTTATTATAAATTAATATTTTAGAGGTTTCCAAAAGTGCCCCTCTCCTCCCTTATAAAAGGGCACCTCCTCCCTCTCCTTCTCACACAATTTTGTGCCTCGATGCTCGGCCAACCCCTGCCAATCTATCTTATACCATTTCCTATAAACATACTAGAGGTTTTGGTATTCTCAAGAGAACAACTTTAGTGCTCTAAAAGGATGTTTAGAAGTGGCGCGTCGAAGAAGAGGTAATCTCATCTACCGATTATTTCAAGTTTCTTTCTTCTTAAACTTCCTATTATTTTATTATTTCATAATAATTTAATAACATATGTATCAATAATATACTTATATTTTATTATAAATATGAACCAACACTATTTCACCTTCTATCCATCCTATAGAAAATGAAATCACCGCGCGTGCGTACGTACCAGATACCGTCTCCACGCCGTGGTGAAAGCTGTTTTTCCACCACCACCTTACTTGGATGGGTATAATGGTGTAAGGAATAACTATATATGGTCATTAGAACAACATACATATTATGAGATGTTATATCATCCACTCCAATTCCATTCAATAATTATGGGAACGATATCATTGCTTGTGCGTACGTACGGATTACCGTCTCCACGACGCGATGAGATTCATTCTCCATGTTAACCATTCAAGAGTGATTATAAAGTATATATAATAAGTAATCAAGAAATATATTACATAATAATGATACTGTATTTATTTACATATATGTTTCATTTACTTAATTCCATTCAATTCAACAAGGAAATGAATACAGTGTTCATGCGTACGAACGGCCTACCATCTCCATGAACGGTGTATTTCATTACACTTATCGATATATAATATATATTTATATGCTGAATATATTATATATATATATATATCATGTTTTATATTCTATAATTATGTAAATCAGGTTATAAGTGATAATATCAAGAACAACAAATCCAAACACGTACGATAAATGAAATGATTTTACCCAAAATGTCTCTTTAACATGGAATTGAAAAATGAACGGATAATATAATGTCATAAGTGAATCACATATGATATCATAAATATTATAATGGTTATTTTACAAGTTAATAATATGTATAAACCCACTATACAAGAGTCTCAGTCACATACGGATGAAATTGGACATAAGCTAAGGGAAAATTTTACAATCTCATGTTTATCCAGGATTTCGTATACATAAGTATTTACTGAGGTTATATTTTTCATCCATGTCCATAAATTTTTTTTCATAAAGTGTTTAAAATTCTTCCATGTATGTTTAAAGTCATGTTTACCCCAATTTTTAATTTATTTTGTGTTATGAATGGAATCTTTCTTTTGTTTACCATTCGAGAAACTTTTTGACTTTTCCAGCAAAAGTACATGGAGAATGTTATTTAGCTTATACGGCATGAATGGATTTTTACTGTTTCATAAGTTCTTATTTCCATGAATATTCCTCTACATTATTTTATGATTATTTTCAAAAAAATCTTTTTCTTTTATTATTGCAAGGAATTTTGAGAAAAGAAAATGATTTTGAAAAAGAATCGATATTTTCCTCAAGAATTCATTTCAAATGTTTTGTCAAAAATATTTTCCATCTAAGGGGACATTATTTTATATGTTTATGTTTCAAGTATAATGTATCTATGATTTACATGGTTTATCTTTACTTATGATAAATTTATATCCATTTTTTATATATGGATTATGTTATGATGGGATAATGTTTATGAAACCCATTTTATTCTTTGGGTTATGATGAATGATTTATGTTTATGTTGTGAAACACGTAAGAATGAGTTCATTATGAGATGTGTGAGACCTATATCTCCCTCCAATTCATTGGTTAAGGATGTATATTTCATGATATAGAAATGTATGTAACGGTAAGTGAATTCGGTTCAGTAATATAGGGCTGGAACGGAAAGTAAACCAGGTTCAGTAATGGGATTTGTCCACTATGATGGTCTTGGAAGAAATGTCTTGGGTACTATAGAAATCATAACATGCGATTAATGGTTACCACAATTACATGTTTTATTACCATGCTATTTTATCATGTATAATGTTCCTTTATGGTCTATGTCTTATGCACTGCCAGGATTTATGTTATCACTGGTTATTTTGATATTTTTTGTTCATGTTCTTACATTTAAATGAGTAAAGATTGTTTTAGGTTCTCCATGTTTACCCTTACTGAGCATTTGAGCTCATCCTTTTTATGTTTTCTTTTCCCATGATATATATAATGGTTTTTGGTATGAAAACAAAATGGGAAGATCTTTCACTATGATTAGAAGATTGTGTTCTAAGTTTCCAAAGACACTAAACTAATACGGTCTTTGGGCGTCTGTTTTTGTCATTATTAAGTATTCCGCAAAAGTAACACAATGTCTATGTAGGTTAATATATGGGTCTCTATGGTTGGTATCTGAGAAAATGTTTAGTCATCCATTGGAAACTAGGATGCAAAAACTTTAGTGAGTTCCATAGAGATATTTCTAAGGTATGTCTAGGGATGTCCCTAAGGTTAAGTATAAGTATAATTTATAGTCCTAGGATTACGGTAATTATCATAGAATTAAACCTGAGATGTTAGATATTGAATGTAATCCCCCTTTATTATGTTGTTTTCCTATTATGATTTTTGCGTCTCACACTGTTCTTTTTTGGTTTTAGAAAATGGATGGAAATAGGAAGATTCATGATAATGGAATATATGATGGACAATGGAATGATATTCGTCCTGAGAAACCAAATGAAACGGGATTTGGAAGTCCAAACTTCATTATTATGCCTAATCAAAAATCTCATAATATGATCAGTAATCTCAACTTTGATATGTTTCCTGACTCATCTAATAAGAAAAAGATGGAGTTTTATGATGATTATAGTGAAAAGAAAGTTCAATTTCCCCCATGTAAATCATGTGGTAAGAGGCATCAGGGAGAATGTTTCAAAGGAACTGGAAGATGTTTTGGGTGTGGAAAAGGAGGACAAAAATCCAGTAATTGCAAAGGAAAAGGTTTAGTTAACACCATGGACATGGGTAATGGTATTTCTATGAAATTAATATTGGTTAAATGTTTTAAATGTGGAATGAATGGGCATTATGGAAACTAATTCCCTAAGGGAAAATCTCATGATGATAATCAGCACAGTCACATGGGTAGTATTTATGTTGATGATGATGAAGATACTAAAAATGATATATGAGATGGAAGAAGTGTAACGCCCCGACCATAGTTACACAGAGTCGGTGCATTATTACATAACATTGGATTGATCACAAGAATGATCAAATCTCAATAGACCGATTGGTTTAGTAGCCTTGGAAACACTAGATATATTCATAAGTTTTACATTACATCCTAAAGTGAAAAACTACTACAACAACATAATGTCTCCATAGTCCACACTATTATCCCCTCATAATATCCCTGCAGGTCATTCATAACTTACTTCTTCACATCCAGTGAAAAATAAAACATAGAAAAGGGGTGAGCTCAAATGCCCAGTAAGGATAACAATATAGCATAACAATTAAAAATAAGCATAAACATTTAAGGCAATGCATTACTAAAACAAAAGCCTTTTAAACTTGAACTTCAGCATAGTATGGAAAATGTAAAATTAAATAATTCCATTTACTTATTCATATGGATATTCTACTAATCGAATAATCACATGCAATATCAATAACCACTTTCATAATGTTGGAATGCATAATGCCAGACTATCATAACCACATAGCCAAGGCCTCGTGCCAAGACTACAAATAAGATTTTTCCAAGGCCTTTTTCCAAGACACTAGTTTGTCTCATGAGACCTACCGATGCATCGAGGAGCTATAGCGGGCTCCACCCGTCACATATTAAGTCCAATGCATTCCCATATGGAAAGGTTTAAACATAACATAAACATTCGTATTAAAACTAGAATACGAAATGTCAATACTTTCATTATAAAATCTGAATGGTATAAAAATAGCACATCCACAGTCCAACATATCACAAAACCTTCAACACAATATAGAAGTTTTGTATCATAATAAATCAACCACAAATAAGCATAAAATCCATCAAAGGATGTTGACATAGATGAAATCAAAACTCTTTTTAGAGAAATATCTATTTCTATTTTTGAAATCATTTAAGAGTCATATATTTATAAAATAAAACATTTTCTTTGAAAACATTCTTATAAGCATGTAAGGGAAGCTTCGACGATTTTATAATGGCGGAAAATAGCCGCACCTGCCGTATAAGTTAAAAAAACATTCTTACCTTAATTGTGTCGAAAAGGTTAAAAACACCTTGTTTCGAAAACAACGAAAAGATTCCTTTATAAAAATCTTATAAAAAGTCAAACAAGGGTATAAATGACTTTAACCCATATTCCTGTAAATAATAAAAATGTTTTGAAATACATTTTTAAGAAACATGGATGTGGATGATAAAGAGATCCCAGTAGATTATTACGTATAAACAACCTCGGATAATGAAGAGATTGTGAAATAACCCTTACCTTGTACTTTTCCTTGGATGGGGTAGGTTAACCTCCTGTATAATGGTGAAATAATTTTTATTAAATTATACAAGAATCATATACATTAATATGATATTATATATGATCTTTTAACATTGATTTGTTAATAATATCTTAGTATTATCGTTGTTTCGGGTGTTAACTTACTCGTTTTATTTTATATGTGTTGTTACGTAATCCATGTTTGTAATGGATAGGTTGTATATTATTCATATACAGAATGATATCAAGTCCTTGGATACTATTATTAATCATAAAATGAGAATTATACTTGAATGGATAGGATGGAGAATGAATCTCATCGTGTTCGTGGAGACGGTAGTCCGTACGTACGGACGAGCGACAATATCATTATTTTGATATTTAAATAATATATAAATGGTTGTTATATAATATATAAATAATCATTAACATGTTATATTTATTATTTACATGAGTTACATATCATTATTATACCCATCCAAATAATAATATATTGAATAACAATTACACCACGACGTGGAGACGGTAAGCCGTACGTACGCACGTATGGTGACATGATATTCAAAGGGTGGATAGAATACTGAATATGGTTGTACCATATTTATAATAACATCACAGTATATATATTATACTGGAGTTATTATTTTAGAAGGGTAACAACAAAGGAAGAAGAAGTGGAAGAAGAATGGAACTTGGAAAAGGGTGGTGAAATCATTACCTCTTCTTCGGGTTCTTCCTTTTGATTTGATCAAAAGGGCTTCTTAGGTTGGCTTTCTGATCAAACTAAGGCCTCTAGGTTGTAGTGATGTAAGTTGAGAGAGTATTTGGGCAGGGGTTGGCCGAACCAAAAGGCTTTTATGGTGTGAAGAAATGAGAAGGAGGAGTGCCCTTTTATCAGAGGGGTGAGGGGAACCTTTGGAAAAGCTAGAAATATTAGTTTATAATAAATTCATATTCGGTTTATAATGGCTCCAAAGTTGATTATTTAAATTTTAAGGTGGGTATGGGTCGAAAACAACTCAAACAATAGAATTTAGACAGGTTTGGGTACTTATATTAACCTTATCGTTAAGTATTAACTCTAAGTTAATTAGTTTCACTTTTTCAATGTCTCTTAGTATTTTTATATAATATGGTTAATAAACATACTATATACATCCAAGAGACCCCCAAGTTGTCCATTAATGATGAACCTATCATTATATAAGTCTCTTGGCCGAACTTTATATTTTTAGGAATTTAATATCAATTAATAATATAATATTTGTTTTAAAAACTTTTTTATGTCATTTTCGACACTATTCAATAGTTGATTTTTCTGAAACTCATAACATATTGATTACTTCTAAAAAAGTCAATTAAATCGATAATAATATATCATATTATCCTATAAAATTATTTTAATTCATTAAAAGTTCATATTATATTTATTTGGGTATTTATAATATCAATTATTTTAATTTTTTACTATTATACTAATTAATTCATCATCATTGTGTCATAAATAAATTAAATTATTTAATTTCTAAAAATTATAAATAAACTATCATTATGTAGGAAATATTTTTATCTTTCTAATTAATATTTATAATATATAATCAAACATATATAACCCTATGTAAAAATTGTTTTTCTAAAAGATATATGCTTATGTCATTTTTGTATTCATTTTAACTTAATTAAAATAAAGTGTCCCTATCACCTACAAGTGGCACCATGGGGTCCCAAAATCGACCCAAAGATGCCTATGGTCGAACCTATATCAACCAATAAGGATAGGACATGTTTTAGGGTAAATTTAGTATTATTATAAAATTATTTTTTTAACCCTTATTTACTGGATTTACCCTTAACCATGGTAAATAAAATATTTACCGCAGTAATTATTCAAAATGTCTAAAAATAAAAGTTACCTATTTACACAATTTTAACATCCTGATTACAAATATGGAATCCATTTTTCTAAAATCAAAACACAGAAGTGGCATAAATTAATTTAAAATTAATTCCCATTGTCAAAACAAAAAGCGTGTTTTTAGAGATAATAACTATCAAAAGATTGACACTTGTTTATGTTCGGTTTAACTGTAAAATTATGTCCGATGACCAACATTAAATTAAAAGGTAAAAAAAATTCTAAATATACTTTAAAACCACTCAAATTCATAATTTATCACTATTAATTATTTTGATTAAAAAATATGTTTTTAATTAAAATTTGGTAATTTTCACTATTCATCAAAATATGAAAGTTATCCGAAAAGTACCAAAATTTCACCTTAGGCTAAATTCGATAATCCGAATCCAAAAATGAATTCCATTTTAAAATATAAAATATATATAATTTCAAAAAGTAGGTATTACTATTCATAACGGCTAGTTTGATTGGTTATGGTGTGTTAGAACTCGGTGTTGCGTACAACACACGCTATCACATTATTCAAAGAGAAGCGTACCGTAGAAGCTTGGGGTGTTACAAGAAGAGTTGAGGAATAAAATTTTGAAGCACAGTCAATGGTTTGAAAAGGTAGTGGGATTATTTCATATTTATCAAGAATAATGTATGGTACTATGGAATAAAGAAAAATCTAAGGATCATTACAATATTGTTTTCCTTGAGTATTTGAACGTATATGTTGAATGGTGCCGGTAACCATGAAAAGTGATTGAAATATTTTTGGAAAGCGCCTAATATGCGCATAAATAATGGAAGGAGATAATGAAATGTTTAATGATATCATGGCTGATATAAGGACAATGTGATATTATGGTTTTAGTATATAGAATTTTTGGGATTTTGGTATATGGAAAGAGTTAACTTTTGACAGCATTCATGTTTTCAATAATGTTCAGTGGGTATTCATTTTTCAAGAGAATACATGATTAAGGTATTCACATGTTTGGAATGTCACCAACAAGTTATATCTTATGATAAATGATGGTATTCACATTCTCAGCAGACGACATTTCTAGTAATCAATTACATTATACTATGAGATTGGATAAGAGTATTTTGGATAGTCATAAAGATTGGAATGGATTATGTTTTACATAAGATAATATTTTTTAAGGATAGAACCTTTTTTTGATATTATTTCTGGAATTTTATAATAGTGTATTTTTAGGAAAAGGACAACCTGTAGGATGAGCGACAACCCATTGTATAGGACAAGGTTGTGGGAATTGAACCAACAAACGAAGTGGTACATGCCTTTATTTCCAACCACTGGCCTACACGAAGTTTTTGGTTAGTATAAAATACTTTTATTTTATTAATCGGTTTGTTTGATGAAGTATATGTTCATTTTTGGAACCATATATGATTAATCTCACCATAGATGGACTTATGTATATAATTTTTTATAATCTTATGTTTGTGACAAATGGAATGACCAATCATTATATCGCATGATCTGGTAACACTTTTCAAAATACAAATTCAACTTCATTTCTTTAAGAGATGAAGTGGAAATTGTTCATGTCATGGGAAACGGTATGTTTATACCAAAATCAAGTAAGTATTTATTTTATTTCAAAAATTCTTCATCATTGGGAAAATGATCTTGAAATCTAAAAATGTTGTCCTAGTGCCCTAATATCTGATGAATCAGATGGTACCTTAGATCATCACGAATTTTTGGATTTGTGATTGTTGGCTCTTTCATAGACATGTCCTCTACAACTCTTCATCAGAAGATGATGGTTATATTTCTCTTTTATATCAATATTTTCACCTATGTTCTCTTATGTGGAAACCCTATGATGAGTTAATTTGGGTAACTGTTACATTTCGTACTTAAATTTTTAAAATTATGTTTTAGTATTCAATTTTACGATGTGGGTTTCTATGAAAGAAACTTTCATGTAGTAAACAATTTATAAACCCGGTGAATTTTGAGGGTGAAATTCATTATAAGGGAGGTAGAATGTTACACCCCAAGATTTTATGAGATATATTCCTTTTAATTTCTTGGATGTATTCTATTTTACACTACACCAAGAATTATCTTGTACTATATGCAACACCGTATTAGCTTTTAGTATACACAAACACTATTCATAGCTTGTGTTGGACGCAAGAGCGACCTTCTCGATAGCGTGTGTTGTACGCAATACTGGGTTTCACTAAACAATGATATAATGTTATGAACTAGCCATTATGAATAGTATTAACTACATTTTTAATTTTATGAAATTATAATTCATCTTACACATATTATAGAACATGGTATGAGAACAAAATAAAATTTTCAAGTAAAATTAGTATTCTTCCAAAAAATGCAGTTTTGCTGCATTTCGATGGCGCACCCACATTAAATCTAGTTTTTGACATGTTTAGAAGTTCAATTTAAAAAAAAATATTCTTATTTGGAATCATGATATAAAAATTTACTTTGGATAAATTTTTAGTATTATTCTAATAGCATTCATATTTTAATGAATAGTAAAAACACGCTATATTTTAATTAAAAACGACTTTTTTCATCATAATAATTTATATGGTTAAATTATAATATTTAATGGTTTTAAAGTATAAATAGAATATATTTTTACCATTTAATATAATGTATGTCATTAGCATTGATTTTACATTAAATTCATAAGTAAAATCATTTCAATCATTTGCAAATTTTTAACTTTTAAAACCAGTTTTCTCAACAGCAGGATTAATTTTAAATTAAATACTGCAAATTATATGTTTTGAATTTAGAAAAATGGATTCCATATCTGGAATCAGTAGGTAAAAATTATTTTAATAATCTACTTTTTATTTTTAGGCATTATGAATAGTAACTACGGTAAATTTTATTTACAAGAGTTAAAGGTAAATCAGGTAATTAAGGGTAAATATAATATTATAAAATTACCCTAACACTAGTCTTAATATATTTGGATGATTATATTTTTCCATAAATCATACTTGGTTCTAAATGGAATCTAATGGATCCCACTTGTCTTTGATTAAGACCTTTTATTTATTTTATTTAAAGGAAAGTGAAACATGTCTCATTCAAACTTTAATAATTAGATTATTTTTAATATAAGGTTATACAGAATATAAATTCGATTATAAATACTCATTTGAAAGATAATTTTTTTCTTTATCATTGTAATTTATTTGTAATGTTTATGAAATATTTAATTCCCTTAATAGCTTATAAATTAATGATGAAGAAATTTTTTATTTAGTGAAAAATCAATAATATTATTTTTATTAAAATAATAATACCTATCAAAAAAACCAAACACTAGAAAAAACCTTCTTTGTTGAGTATATATATGACCTAAGCATCCAAGGGTCGATTTTTGGGCCATTTAGAGCCTTAGAAAACAGAATTACGACATTTAGATTTTTTTATTGTAAATGATGTCAAAGATTTCACCATCATAATTTAGTAAATATAACAATTTAAATTTTTTTAATTTTAAGATGATAAATTCGAGTAAAAATATTCTTATATTTATCTTCCTCATAATTTTTTTTAATTTTTATGCAACAAATACGTATATTAAATAATTAGTCAAAAATGTTGTAATTGTTTTATGAAGAGAAATACCAAATAAATGGTTTTAAAAATATTAAAATAAATAATATATTAACTAATTAATGTTCTTCATGAATTTTTTAGATGAATATGACTTGTTATGAATCAATTTAATATTATAGTTCTAACAAATCTTTTGTGTGGTTTTTATTTAAATTCAAATAATGAATAGTGTCAAAATTCACACTATTGATATTTTATAAAAATAAAATGGTATAAAATTGTATAAAAAACACAAAAATATTTAAAAATTATTCATTGAAATCTATATGGTCAAAAATAACGTATCCAATTATGAACAATTCACAACATATAAGTAAGTATTTATAACCATTTTAAATTTGGAATATTATTTCCACAAATAAAATTAAATAGATTAAATAAGTATAAATCAAAATGATAAGATTTAAAATAAACCTAAAACATGTATGAATTTTCTTGGTTGAAGATATTAGAACCCCATCTCATCTCATCTTTTAATTGAGTCATTTTTTAGGTTTCTTAGTGGGGTTTCATTTTATTTTAAATTAATATTTTAGAGGTTTCCAAAAGTGCCCCTCTCCTCCCTTATAAAAGGGCTCATCCTCCCTCTCCTTATCACACCATTTTTAGCCTTCAAGCCTGGAAAAGCCCTGAAATTTCTTTTCCACCCTTCCCTATAAACATACTGGAGGTCCTGGTCTTCTAAGGAGACCAACATTAGTTCCCTAAGTGGAGGTTTAGAAGAGGCTCGTCGAAGAAGAGGTAATCTCATCTACCGAGTCTTTCAAGTTTATTTCTTCTTCAAAATCATCTTATTTTTTTGTTTAATAATAAGGTAATGACATCGGTATCACTATTATACTGATATGTTATTATAAAAATTAACCAACCCTATTTCACCTTCTATCCATCCTACGGAAAACTAAATCACCGCCCCTGCGTACGTACGGAATACCGTCTCCATGCCCTGGTGAAATCTATTTTTCTACCACCACCTTACTTGGATGTGTCTAATGTTGTAATGAACATATATATGTGGTAATAATAAAATAATACTGATTCTGAGATATTATATCATCCACTCCAATTCTATTCAAAAATTATGGGAACGATATCATCGCTCGTGCGTACGTACAGATTACCGTCTGCACAACTCGATGAGATTCATTCTCCATGTTAACCATTCAAAAATGATTATAAAGAATATATAATAAGTAATAAAGAATGATATGACATAATAATTACACTAGATTTATGTACATATATTTTTCATTTACTTAATTCCATTCAATTCAATAAGAAAATGAATACAATGTTCATGCGTACGTACGACCTACCATCTCTATGAACGGTGTATTTCATTCCTTTTTTCGATTTATAATATATATTTATATGATGAATACATTATATATATATATAACATATTTTACAATCTGTAATTATTTAAATCAGGCTAAAAGTGATAATATCAAGAACAACAAATCCAAACACGTATGATAAATGAAACGATTTTACCCAAAATGTTGTTTTAACATGGAATTGACAAATGAAAAGATTATATAATGTCCTAAGTGAATAATATAAGATATAATAAATATTATTATGGTTCTATTACAAGTTAATAAAATGGTTAATCCCACTACACAGGAGTCTCAGACAAGTATGGAAGAAATTGGACATAAGGTACGGGAAAATTTCGCATTCTCATTTTTATCCGTGATTGCTTATAAATAAGTATTTACTGGGGTAATATTTTGCATCCATGTCCATAAAAATGGTTTTCACAAAGTGTTTAATATTCTTCCATGTTTGTTTAAAGTCATTTTTCCCCTCTTTGAATTTTACTTTGTCTTATGTATGGAATCATTCTTTTGTTTACCAAATGAGGAACTTTTTGACTTTTCCTGCAAAAGTACGAGGAGACTACTTTTTTAACTTATACGACATGAACTGATTTTTATGGTTTCATAATTCCTTATTTCCATGGAGATTACCCTACAATATTTCATGATTATTTTCAACAAAATCCTTTTCTTTTAAAATTTCATGGAATTTTGAGAAAATAGAATGATTTTAATGAAGAATGGATATTTTCCTCAAGAATTCATTTCAAATGTTTTGTCAGAACTATTTTCCATATAAGGTGAAATTATTTAATATGTTTATCTTTCAATTAAAATTTCTCAATGATTTGAATGGTTATAATTTTCTTATGATTAAATGATATCCATTTGTTTTATATGGATTATGTTATAATTAGATGATGTTTATGAAACCCATTTTACTCTTTGGGTTATGATGAATGATTTGTGTTTATGTTGTGGCACACGTAAGAATGATTTCATTATGATATGGGTGGTACCTATATCTCCCTACAATGAGATGGGTAAATATTTATATCTCATGAGATAGACATGGCTGGAATGTCAAGTGAATCCGGTTTAGTAATACAGGGCTGTAACGACATGTAAACCCGGTTCAGTAATGGACTTTGTCCGCTACGATTGTCTTGGCAGAACTCCCTTGGCTACTATGGAAGGAATAACATTTTCCTAATGGTTTCAACAATTACATGTTTTATTCCCATACTATTTTATCATGGTTAATGTTCCTTTATGATCTATTCTTTATGCACTGCCATGATTTATGTTACTACTCATGATTTTGATGTTTTATGTTCATGTTCTTACATTCAAATGATTATGGATTGCTTTAGGTTCTCCATGTTTATCCTTACTGAGCATTTGAGATCACACTTTTTATGTTTTTTTTCCACAGTATATAAATAACGGTTTTAGCTAAGAAATTAAAGGTGAAGATATTTACGGGAGATTTTGAATCTCTTTCACCATGTTTAGAAGATTATGTTTAGAGTTTCCAAAGACACTATACTAATACGGTCTTTGGGCATCTGTTTTTTTTGATGTATTAAGTATTCCGAATAAGTAATGTATGGTTTAAGTACGTCAAGCTATGTTTCTATTCGCTGAATCATATAATGAAATTTCTGTGAATGAAGACCACATAGCTGGTCAATGTTTTATGCTGAAACCACCATCTTTAGGAAGCTATGTGGGAACCTCAGGATGTGATGAGGCAAAAGCATCCTATATTATTTTTATTAGAGTGACAATTTTCAATGTAGAAATTCATATTAATGGAGGTATAATATACCAGTTATAATTTTTAATAAATACATTTTTCAAAATAAATTTAATTATTTTGATAGTTAGTGTGACACACAACACCAGTTTTTTGACAATCCTTGATATAATATTAATATTAATATTTAAGCATGATTTTTATAACCTAGTCATTAATATTTGAAATATGAAAGGGAATTAGTTATTAAATATTAATTATAATGGTTATATATAAATAAAACACATTAATAAAAAAGTACTAAATTTTCTGAATGACTTTATATTATTTGAAAAATCAGTGTCCTCAAAATATTTTTTTGAAATAAATAATAAAATTGATTTTTGAAATTGTTAGAAAATTTATTTTACAAAATTATAATCATTTTTGGAATAAAAATTTAAAAATTATTAGAGGGTGAATCTTTTGATTTTTTCAGAAATGATTATTTTTTTGATGAAGGTTTAAAAATACATTTTTTAAAAAAAATTATTTTTTATTTAATGAATTTTTAAAGTCATTTTTTATTTTGTGACTCAACCCATTTCAGGGCTTTAGCTGCAACTAACCTAAGCCTTCCACCATAGGGAAGGGGGTGGCGACAAGCGTCGAAGGCACCACAAAATCAAAGAGCGCCTTGCCTAAGAACCTGCACACACACACAACCAAATCAATGAAAAAGGGTAGAGGAAAGGGAACAGAAGTTACAACACTACTACAAAAGGATAAAAAACATGCATCAAACTCAAATTAGTGAAGTAAAAAAAATAAAATGAAAGGGAAAAGGGGAAAAATACACATGCCACCAAAAAAGTGACACTAATTGGTAGTTACTAAAATGTAAAATAGTTACGAGAACTCCACTCCTAGATACCAAGCTATGACCATCATACATGGCCCAAACAACTCATATCCCTAAGCTATTATGAAGACATGATCAACTTTTTCTTCATCTACATAAGTCATAATACATGTTAGAAAATCCGATATAGGGGTGAGTATAATCATAATCCATAAGACTCCCTAAAAAGGGAAAGGGGGAGCAGTAAGAGATACACTAGAGATGAAAAAAAGATAGAACAGGGTATGGTAAAAGAGTGTTCAATTCCAACCAACAAGATAGGGATAGAAAACTCATCCAAACAAAAGGATCTTGACATTTTGAGAAGATGAGACTATCATTGAGTATTCACTACCTATAGTAGGATAATAGACTCTTCCAATCAAGAGAAACAAGACATGGAAATCACGTGGCATACCCTGAATATCTTCACCTTTCCAGGAAGAAGTGTAACGAAATCCCAAGGAATGGGTAATAATGTAGGATATTTATATTCTCAGTCATAAAATCCCAAATTAGAGAGTAATATGATATTCAGCTCATATAAGAACCTAGGAAAAGTGTCTCTAACAATATTAGATGTAACCATCAACAATACCCAACATCCCTCACATCTACCCTAAACTCGCATGTCAAAGGGGCTCAATCCCCAAACCTTGATAATATCTTCTTTGGGTGGCTCGGTCTGTTCTCATGGTTTTACGTCGCCTAACAAGAATGCATATTAGTGGGGAAAGCATCACTCTTTCTCGTGAGTCCATAGGTATGTCAAACCATGTCTTGTCACTAATTGGTATAGTCAAGGGATCTTATCTCAAAGTTTATGACCAATGCCCAACCTGGTTGGAGGGTGCCACTCTTGTTTCATTGAGGACCCATGCCCAAATTAGATAGAGGGTTCCACTATGAATATGATGAGAACCCATGCCCTATCTAGTTGGTGGGTTCTACTCGAATGTCATCTAGGATCGATGCCCAGCCCGACTAGAGGGTTCCACCCCAAATAGGATGAGGACCAATGCCCTACCCAACAGGAGGGTTCCACTATGATGTCATCAATGACACATTCCAATCTACGATGGAGGGTTTCACTTTACTATCATCAATGACACATTCCCAACTCAGCTACATTATGCCACTCAGAATAGTTTTGATGTCATCTGCTGAAAAATTGATGTTGTCAAGAGTCACCTCAGATAAGCATCACACTTAGAATATTGAGTATCACCTTAGATTTCCATCATGACCAAAACATCCCTTATTTTATATTTAAAGACACTATGAAGGGAATCATCACATTCTATATGAAAAACACTAAGGATATGATACTCATGAGGCAAAATCTGAGTTTAGAAGAAGGAGATAGAATAGGTAGATGATTCGTAATGTGGTACACGATGTGTGTGGGGTCCCCAAATTGTATGCCCCCACCTGATTACCTTTTATTGTACCTATCCATACTCAAGTACCAAAATTTTAACCAATACCCCTAGGCATGCCATTATACTCCCAGATTATGTGGAACATCTGGACAAAAGGTGGACGAGCACACGATGCACATCGTTGGTAAGAAGTGAAAAAATATAATTTTACTGAACGACCTCTTCATTCATCCATATTTCACCAAACAGATAACACCATTGAAATATTTTCTGCAAAGATCCCATGATAGACAATTAATTCACCTAAATTGGACACCTAGTGATAAAATTTCATCTCTCGGCAAAGCATACGAACGATGCTTCGTGGTGTAAATCCCTCGATCCTGAAACACATCAAATAGATCACACCATTATGATATTCATAGAAAAACACATGGGATTGGATATTCATTTTTCCAAAATAGAAACCCAATGAAAAAGCCTCATTTCTCCACTACATAATTGAACTGAGCTTTATGGGGCCCACACCTTAATTTTGGGTTAATCACTTGAAATTAGTCTTAAAATTTCCACCTATATTTCTGGGACACAACACCACTGAAGGTGCATCAATCAGTCGTCATATATTGTAGTTATTTTAGCTCATAGTTGTAATAATAATATATTATTATTATTTGAGTGTTTTTGGAAACTAATACATAAGAACATATAATAAAATTATAAAACATGCATCCAATGGTCCATCTTAATGATTGGAATGTGTGACTATAGATGGTGTGTCCCATGGTCGCCAAGATTAGATGTCAAGGAGGTTTTAAGAGTGCCCAGACTCAATGGCCTAGCTGGTTTGGCCCATTCTGGATGGCCTAACCGACATCGCTAGCCCATGATGACACGTTTCAGTCCACCATGTGCCCCTCCGGATCAACGCTCTGTGCTGCTGCCTTCGTCGATACCGGCGCTCACCACCGCAGACAACTGGGAACACCCCGGTGATCATAAAATGAATCTGAGACCATATTTGGGATCCTCAGATCCCAATCTACACCATCATGTTCTGGGATTGAAATTTTCGTTGACGTTTTTACGTGGTGAAAAGTAGTTTCCTCTTAATGCTACACCACCTCTGGTTCCCAAAACTCAATACAATCATAGATCTCGAATCCTTGGATCACAACTTTCATTGATTTAAAACTCAATAGAATATTGGATGTAATTTTGATGTGTTGAAAACTTTATCAATGAATAATGTAAAGAATAGATGAATAAAAAAAATGAATGAGTGATCTAGAATTGAAATAGTCATTGGTTGTGGGAATATGGCCATCAGAAAAGGTTTTTAAAGAAAAAAAAAGATTAGAAATCAAATTATACAACCAAAACATTAATCAGGGGATGTAGAATTTGAATGAAGAATCCTACCAAGATTTTGGATTCATCGTTGCATTTGTTGCACTATAATATACTCAGATCTAATTTTTCATCATGAACCACCTAGATGTTTTTATTGAATCTTCATCAGAAGTAGAGGTTGGACCTCCACTACCCATGGTAGAAAATAAACCAAACCTTTTCTCGGTTCCATAAATAGCTATTTATAGAATTTTAAAATTCTCCCACCAATAGTCCTAGGATCTTAACATCCCCCACCCTCTCACATTATGATGCATCAAGGTAAAACAACCCATTACAAACACAACAGTGGTCTCAAATTTCTTATTCGAGTATTAATTCAAGAGTTATTTTAATAAATGGTTTGGTTAAATAATTTTATTTAATTATTTTATTTATGGTTACATCATCTATGGTGCTTTTGACAGAAGGTTCACACCGAAAAAATTTATATCCCATTTACATTAAACACCATACTTTGGACTTAATCGTGGACTCAAATTTCTAATTCAAGCTACCGATTAAGATATATTCTATATCATTCATGTTCATAGTATAAAACATACATTATATTTTTGTATTCTTGTTTTTTCGGGCACTCTGGGCCTCAGAATCGCACGTCATCTCAGTGCCTGTCTCTGGATATATATGTAAAAATATTCCAAAGCATTACAATGACAAAACAGATCTCTACAACATTCCCTTTTATAATATTTTATTCCCAGAAAAGTGAAATAGGGAAACAACTCAGGATACAGAACTCACACGTGGCTCTCAAACTCCCAAGAACTCTTGTTCATGTTTTAGTGATAGTACAACATGTGATCAAAAGGAATTGTCCATCCACATATGGTCCTATCCTATAGATTATGTGTGTAATATCACAAAATTATATCCTCAGCTTCAACTCAGGGAACATATCATTCACCCACTCTAATTGAGGGGATATAGCATAGAGGAAGGCAATCTCACCAACCCTCTACACGATCTTGAACACCCTGATGAAATTTGGGGATTATTTTCCTTCCAAGATGAAAACCAACATTCAAGACTTTAGTATATACTCAAACACCTGTATAGTGTGCTCGGACATCCCATTGGTCTAGGGGAGAAATGTCTTACTCATATACAGGTGGGTCTTGAATGCCTCCTACAGGACCCTCCAAAATCATGACGTAAACCGCACATCAAGATCAGAGATAATCATTAAGGTCACCTCTTGAAGGAGGATGATATCCCATATGTAAAACTGCCCCAAACTATCCACCAAACTATGATCCCAGATGAAAAGGATGTGCATTGACTTTGTGAGTTAGTCTACAATTACCCAAATTATGTCATGGACCTTCGTTGTGTGTGGATGCTCTATGATGAAGTCTATAGAAATGTCGTCACATTTCCACTATGGGATTTCAAGAGACTCCACAACCCTCCCAAACCTAGTGCATACCCTTAACCTACTTATAGCAGAGGAATCATGAGATAAAATAATCTACACTTCATCTCATGTCATACTACTAAAACTGATGTTGAAGATCACAATACATCATTCCCACACTGGGACGTATAGAAAAGGGAGAAGTGTGGAACTATGGCATCACCTCCTTACACATCGCAACTAGAACCACTCCATACCCCTATAATGAGATCTCATGATTCCCAATTTAGAATATCCATAAGTGCATTGCCTATGGATATCTGAGTTATGGAAGATCTCACAGTTAGTGTATCACAACTAGGACTCTCTCTCAGAAGATTGAGAAGTGAAGGAGTCGACACCATTGACAGAAGAAATATTGAACCCTCTAGCTCGACTACGGTCAACTGTAGGGAAGATACCTACTCTAAAATATACCACACTAGGAAATCATGTGACTTCATTCTAAGTGGGTCTTCTACAACAACGAGCATTATCATAGTATAGACTGTATTGATGTCACATCCTTGTAAGATGTTCCACTAGAATCAACTCCTCATGTTTAAGTCTCTCTGAGAGAAGACGTACCTGAGACTCTGGTGATCTGTGCAAACCAAAAATCCTTCTCCTAGAATGAATTATCTTCAAATCCTAAGGGTGAATACTAATACTACCAGTACCATGTAGTGAGTCACATGGTCCTATTCATGGGATCTCTATCACCTCAACCTGTACTTGATATCAGTTGTATCAAGGATGAAAATGATTCAAATGGACATGGAAGACAATTTAACTCATCCATCCTCAACAAGATAAAAATATAAATAATGTGTCATGCCACATTAATATTTGATTCTCTTGGATGGATATTTGTCACCAAACCATGCACTTTTCCACACCTACTTGTACCATCCCATATGAAAGGCATTCAAGTAGTAAAGATCATCTAGAAATGGTAGGACTTTCTCGGACACTCCACTTCACCACCCCACAATGAATGCACAAGTTAGAGGGACTCATCCACCACAACTCAATACTATCCACTTTGGGCAACGTGGAATCACCATCAGAGTTTTTACCGCATCACAAAAATGAGTCTCAGTGGGGGAAGGACCCCTATTCCTCTTTCATTCAAAGCCATATTGAACAACACCAACATACGGTTACAACATGACCTCGTGTCACCCTAGTAAAACCTCATGCAAGAAGAAGGGGAAAACGAGTACCTCACACAATGTCTAAAAATATCTACAATAAATTTTAGAAAAGACACAGAGTGTACCTCTTATCATCTCATGTGATGAATAATTGTACACATCCATAAATTGCAGCTACCCGCAGCCCAGGTCGCCCACTCCCTGAGCATGGCATGGGCCGCCTAGTGGTGGTGGAAGGATCTAATTTCATTTTCCATCAACTAAAACTCCTCATGCTACTTTACCATCACCACCTCCTCATAGAAAACCCTTTCCCCACCTGGGAGATCCCAAATAACACCATCATCTCTACCATGGAGGTACGTTTACTATCTGCCTAGGAATTGTATCACGTCTGGTCAGTCAGTCTCGTTCCATGTGACATAGTTCCTCACATGAATAACACCAGTCCTGTATGGGTACCTCGGTGCTCTACGATGCCACAAATATTGTTCGTGAGACTGATCAGGGGACATACTCCCTTGTCGAGGCCCTACCAATTGATGTCTTCTAGTTGTGTCCAACGTCTCAGCTCTGATGTTCCCACTTACAAAACTAGCTTACTAGTATTCCACTGACAAAAATATCAAAATCACCAGTGCCTTCTCCTACACCCCATAATAGGTGGGGATGAACATGGGCAATACATCTACATGGATCTCTCAATGGTGTCACAGATAAAACTTCTATTATCATAATTATATTTCATAGATCATCTTTGGAGAGTATCATGTTTGGTCTACAAACATAGTCACATACTCATCCATTGTCATCCCTCTCTGTTAAAGCTCCAAAATCTCTTAAATCCGAATGAAGGGTAATAATGAGGGGTATTACTTCTCATAGAACAAAAATAAGAATTCATCCCACAAGAGTACCAAGTCATCAGGTAGCTGAGTAACATAATTCCACCAAAGTCCACCTACAATATAGAAAAGAAATACTGCCAAAGTCACCATCTCATCCATTAGTGCCAAATGTTTTTTTAAAGACGTGGACTACTAAATCAAGCCTAACCTCTACTACCTGAGGATCATCCTCACTAAAAAACCTCAACAGTATCTAATGCTAGAACTCAAGAAGTGCACTCATCCTATTCACTTCCTCATCCCACTCTTTTGGGACTAACTACAGCTCAGTAGGTGGAGGTGATGCTACTTGCCACATAGAGAAAGGGGATCACATGATGTACCTTGAACTGAGGCCTCATCAGTCATAGAATTGTTGTCATGAATCAAACCTAGTATCCTGGTGGGATATCATTATAGAGGCATCCTAAAGATCATTAAATAGCATCATGATTGGATAAAAATATATACATAAAAAACAATGGGAACATAACACCAGAAGAATGGTCAAAGGCTCAATCTAATATGATTCATGTACCCATGTTCCCTGCAACAAATTTCTTAGTTTTCCTAGTTAACTAGAGGGTGATTAGCGTCCTGGTGAATGACCACATCAGTTTCCACACCATCACTAGACTACCTTGCCTGAGAGCCACTATCAAGACACATTGACGCTGTTTTCCTAATCCCATAGAAATTAATTTAATGGGAAACATATGAACAAATACCCAAGTGTCGAACCACCTTTGAAACCACTTTTACATGATCCAACCCATGTTGGGGCTCAAGCCACAACTACCCCAAGCCCACATCCATATCTAGGGAGTGGAGACAAGCGAATAAGGAACAAAAAACCTGGGAAGGCCTTTATATAAGAACATGTACACACACACATGCAACCAACTCAATGGAAAAGTGCATAGGGAAGGGAAAAAAGATACAACACTAATATAAAAGGAAAATATTCATGAATTGACCATTAATCAGTGCAAGTATTGAAAAGTAAATTGAAAGGGAAAATGGAAAAAGTACACTTCAAACCAGAAAAGTGCCACAACCAGGATGTAACCGAAAAGTAAAATAGTTGTGAGAGCCTTGTTCCATGATCCCAAGCTATGAAAACTATATACGATCCAAAAACCATGTATCCCTAATCTCTTATGAAGTCACAATCAACCTATAATTCAACTACACAAGGCTTGATACATGTAGAAAAATCACATATAGGGGTGAGTATAAACATATTCAGAAGGATGACCTAAAAATGTGAAGGGGGGTCGGTAAGAGATACACTGAAGGGGGGAAAACAAATTGAACAAGGTACAATAAAATAGAGTACAACTCAACCCAACCAGATAATGTTATAAAACTCATCCAAACATATCTATCTCAATATTATGAGATGATGAACATCTCATTAAGTCTTCTCAACATATAGCAGGAGAGTATACTCATTCAAACACAAGAAGATAGACGTGGAAACCACATGTCATACCCCATGCATCTTAGCCTCTATTTAAAGTAGAGTAAAAAACCCTAGGAGTGGGTTCTAACAAAAGAGATATATATACATAGTAAAATAAGGCCAAACTAGAGAGTAAAGGGATATCAGTCTCACTGCCCAACCTAAGAAAATAGACTTCAATCGTTCTAGAAGTAACCACCAACAATTTCCATCATCCCTCATGTATACCATAAACACACAAGTAAAAGGTACTCAACCACCGCACCATGATACTATCATCTTTGGACAGTTCTTTCACACCCACATGATTTTAGGTCGTGTCACCTAGACACATCTTAGTGTAGAAATTATCGCTCATTCCTATGAGTCGAATGGTACATCGAACCATTTCACAACACAAATCCGCGTAGTCGAGGGATCAGGTCTCAAGGTTGAGGACCCATGGCCAGCCTAGCTAGAGGGGGCCACTCTAGTGTCATCGAGGACCCATTACTAGCCTAATTTCAGGGTTATTCAATGATCTAGGATCTTATTTTACATGTATGGATCATGTTTTTCTGTTGTATTGATAAAAAGAGAAGTTTTTGTGAATTTATGGACTAAACGCCATTAACATTGAAGTACACACCGTGTACCCGATTACCATGAGTGACCATGTATTTCCCGTGTAATGGAAAACTATATAGCCATATGGGGTGAACTAGAGACAGTATAAAGCATGGGATAGATAAGGAAAGCACACACTATGTATGTTTAAAGGAAATTCCATATACTTTTCTATCTAATTTTTATATCTGACTGGGGTCACTTCTTGTTCAAAAAAACCCTTCTTCTAATGACTTCTCATCTGGGAGAGACCTAGGAGCACAATTCTTCCCAGAGCCCCTAATTGATCATATGTTCTCTGATTCAACCGAAATAGATTGTTTTCGAACCAGCATAGCGAGCTCTTCCTTCTTTTAGAGCCTTGTTTCCTAATTTCTCTTCTTTTGTGAGATATCTTTGGTTGAATGTTCTAGATGTTTTTTGTAGATCTACACTATTCTAGGATGATTCAAGAGCAGAAGCTGCTGTATATAAATCATCAAAAGCTAATTTAGGTGGTTAATGACTTTCCTAAGATAGTCTTTGAATATTATGTGCTAAAGTGCCAAATTCCCTAGAATGGGGTATTGCATGTTTTGGGATTTTAGCCCTGTTAATGCCTACTATCCCTTGTAGGCCTAAGAAGAGGTTGTTTAATTGTGAATAGGGTTATTTTCCATGCTATGGATGTGTTTCACTTTTTTGATATTTATCATTTGGTCTACCATTGCTGGTTAGGTTGTTGGTTTTCCATGCCTATTGATGTAAGAATGTAGTGATATTATCTGATGTTGTTATATGCTTGTAGTTGTTTAGACAAGTAGTTCATGAAATCTATTATCGATGTAGTTCTTAAGCATTAATTTGGATGTGAAAATTGTTGTGTATGATTGAATGAAATAGGGTTTTGGGAACCTGGTGTATAAGACCATAGGGAGAATGGATATTGGGGGCTTCTACAAAGTGTCCGTTTACTTTTACGTTGCGAGTTCATAAGGGGGATGGAATTTGGGCTCCCTCAGAGTGTTTTTAGGTCCACGTTGTATGATAAAAGGGGGAATTGGACCTTGAGAGCATCATTAGAGTTTCAATAGTCACTGATACTAGACTACATGGGGAATTGACGGTGACTTCTTCCCTAGAGAGTCTTTTATAAAGTTGAACCAGAGGTGTTAGACTGTGAGTGCTTCCTAGAGTGTTGCATGTGTTTGATTGGTAGAAGCACAGGGGTTAGGATATGAGTAATTCCTAGAGAGTTATTAGTTTTTTATTATAACCTTACTTGAAAAGTGAAAATGAATGAAATTGAAACTACATGATTATTTACTTTTGAGTACTTTATTGTTTATAGATTATTTTTTCTTATTTCTTGACATATATATTCACTAACTCTTAGCCACAAATCTTTGGGTTCTTTCCTACTGGGATTCATCTCACACCCAATTTGGGTCATGATTTTGGACCCAAACAGATTATACTATGGTAGGTATAGAAAATGGCAAGAGACCTTCTACATCAAGTACATTATTGTAGTGGACATGGAGAGCATGGGACCATGTTGAGGCTTGAGATGCTATTGGAGTTTATTTGTTTTTCTAAATTAGTTTAGTACTGTATTCCAACATTGTGACTAGTTTGGATGCATTCATAGACATACCTGACATGCATCATTTATATATGTGTTCTTGTTGGTTTTCTACTTTCAGTCTTCTGCTGTTTACTGTTTTATGGAATTATTATTGCCTCCACTACTGTTATCTGATTCATTCAACTAAATTACTCTACCAATGAGGGTATATTTTTTACACTACCACACCCATGTCCCTCGGTACTAGTTAGAAGCCTTTTGCATTTATGGAAATGTGCTTGAGGCCATGTGACCAACCTGGTACGTGGCACCCCTAGGCCGCACCTCGATCCAGGATGTTACAATGTGGTATTAGACGAATTCTTTTTCTTCATGACTTACTCTATGAATCCTATAGTTAGGGATAATAAGGAATGAGTAATCAGTAATATGTTGTTCCTAGGAGTAGCTAAACTTTGTGCAAGAAAAAGCTGATTTTCCTCGATTGTTGCAATTTTATCTACCTTTTCAAAATTTCAGTTGATTTGATTGCACCTTTTAAGGATTCACATGCCTTGTGCTATTATCGTTGATGACATTATGGTTCTATTTCTGTCAGAACCCAATGAGATGAGGGTATTCCATCTCATTAATAATATAGGCACTTTCTAGAGATCACATGTCATGCATTCTTTCCATGCTATTTAGGGTGGATTACTTAATTCATGTTGTTGTGATAGATGTTTTTCTAGATATGCATGCTGTTTTGATAGATTCCTTAATATAATAACTACCATATGATGGGGTATTGGATTGTGTAAGTTTTTTTTTTGAATTAACACCAAAAATTGGTTCTTGAGGTGTTATGGGCCTTTATGGAAAGGAATTTAGTGGATCATTGCACTGTTATGCTTACATATGACATGTATAAGATGCTAAACTTTGATTCAAGGGAGCATGTGAACTCAAGGATTGGAATTTGGAACATTAATGATCAGTTCAGTATTTTTATGGGATCCAGAGTAGTTTTTGAGGCTTACTATCTAGAGAAACCCAGAATACACGACCTGTAATTATGAATACACGCAATGTATCCTTTTGTATGGGAAGGATCTATTTTTCTTGAGTACACACTATGTACTATATGTAAACACTGTGTTGTCTCTAACTTATTCACTGGTTGTGTTGGAAGAGACACGGGGTTGGAAAATTTATGGAGGAAAACGACGTGTATCAAACATAAATGATGTGTTGTAGGGACCATGTGTCCACAAGTGTGACTAACAACACAGATGGATGAAACATCAGTTATACAAGCCGGGTCATCCATGAACATGTCATGTAGTGTAACCCATGTATCCATCCATGTGACTAAGAACACGGGATGGTGAAATCCTTCTAGTACACACCATGTCTAGCAATAACCTACAGTGTAGTCCAGTTCTCAGAGAACTATTTGGGTTAGTCATTTATAAGAACTCGAGCAGGGGAAAAGGATTCAAGTACATGCCAGGTCTTGGGAGAACATGCTCTGTTTATGAGGTGTTACATGACTGTGGTTGGAATGAGTACATTCCCATGTTAAGACATAAGGGAACACGCCGTGTAGTGGTCATACACGCTGTGTATCCATGTTTTGTTAAAAATGACTATTTTATTTCTCTTGATACCTTATTGCACATCTAGGTTTCATTTCTTGATAATAATGATCTATGGTGTGCGCTTGACCTTGAAGAGTCATTCCACCACAACGTCCTCCGGTTGTACGCCAGATTCATGGAAGTGATCATAGACCTGACATTGTTGGTCAGGGGTCACCAGCAGACCCTCCGGTCAGGCCTGTCTTGGCACCAGCCATCATTATGGATATAGGTTCTGATTCATAGTTCCGATAAGGCTCCATGAGGTTTATATAGACCTTCTAGGGAGAATCAAATCCTTCTCCGTCTATGGTAGAGTTGTTTTTGGTCTTTAAGAGGTATCATCCTCCCACATTCTCAGTTGATGGAGGACCTCAGAATGTAGAGTCATGGTTGTAAGAAATTCAATCTATCTTTGAGCATTTATAGATTCTTCCAGAGAGGAGGGTGAAGATCTCTATGTATATGATTCAGAAATCAGCCAAGAGATTGTGGGATATGATCTCATAAGAGGGATGGCAGAAGTTTATCACTTGGGATGAGTTCGAGTGTACTTTCTATGATTACTTTTACCCCAACACATTGAGGGTCAATCAAGCCTGGCAGTTCATGAGTTTGGACTAGGGTACTCTCTCAGTCAAGGAGCTTTGTTCTCACTTCATAGAGCTTCAACACTTCACACCCATCCCAAGAGGTGATGAGTTATTCCAGCAAATGGTGATTGAGGATTGTCTGAGGAACAAAATCCGATCTCAAGTGAAAATATTTTTTTTGACTTCCATCACCTCTATAGTCAACCAGGCACAAATCACGGAGCATAATATGAGGGATTTTGTAGCTGTGAGCTGGGGAGGCCCAACATCGGGAGTTGGTACTCCTCTGATTGACTGTAGGAATCACGACAAGGAGTCTACACATGGAGACCTGAGGAAGAGGGATACTTCTTATTAGAGCTAGGTGGTGTGATTCTAGTTAGGGAAGAGTGGGATTACACGACCACATTTCCCGATAGACCTAGTGGAGTTCTGATATTGTGGAAAGATGAGCCATCATAAACAATTCCAGTAGTTATTCTCACCGATAGCTGGTGATAAGGGTTTATCTAGGACTCCTCATTCCTGAGCAGCACCACTAGTTTCTCATCAATATGGTAACTAGAGTTCTTATGGATGTTCAGACTGAGGCGGAGGTGACAGCCATGGTATCCAGTCGACAGGCTTCTAGTGACAATATGGTGGATTAGTTCAGGGTAGTCAGGTTGGGTTATATGGCCACGATACATGCCAATCTTTTGTAGTGAAGCAGACCCAGCTGTAGAAGGATCCTGAACCCTCTACAGTTCGATGTATGATCCTAGATTCCTCAGTTTTAGCTTCTTCACATTTCAATATAGGAGTGTCAAATAGTTTTATATTTGCTGCTGTTGTGGGAAGTCATGGGATCTATATCATTACTTCTACTGATATATTAATGTTGGTCACTCTGTTGGGGATAGGGATGACTAGTTTATGTCAGTTCAAGGAGTTCGCACTTGAGGTTCATGGATGTCACCTCATTTGGTCCCTCTATTTCTTAGAGATGATAGGATATCATTTCATTCTCGAAATGGATTGGTTAGTTCCCTTCAAGGTTATTTTTTGCTTCTATTTTCATTGGGTGAGTTTCACATCACCAGAGGGAGGATTGTTATTACATATGGGCGAATGAGATGTTTAAGAGAGTAGATCGGGACCCAAGCATCATGGGTTGG
Organism: Viscum album; assembly: GCA_963277665.1. Lineage (NCBI taxonomy): Eukaryota > Viridiplantae > Streptophyta > Magnoliopsida > Santalales > Viscaceae > Viscum > Viscum album. The sequence goes on from OY728157.1 coordinate 474,661,276, forward strand.
GAAGAGTTACTACCTAGATTTCTAGTATTTATCTGGATGACCAGAGACCTTCAAAGATGTACTTTCCACTAGTGGTGGATCGTTTTTGGGGTTTCATTACAGAGGAATTTTCATGTTTACCTTCGTAGAGATAGGTATACTTCTCCATTTCTCTTGTTCAAGGGGAAACATCAGTGAACATTCTTCCATAAAGGATGGCTACACCAGAGTTACATGATCTCAAGATGCAGTTAGAGGATTTACAGGCAATGGGTTTCATCTAACCCAATACTTCTCATTGGGATTTTCCTGTCCGGTTTGCAAAGAAGGTGGAATGTACCCTCAGACATTTTGTGGATTTTCTAAAGATGAACCAATTTATGGTAAATAACTGATATCCCTTACCAAATATTAATGATCTCAATGAATAGATTCAAGGATCCCACATGTTCTCAAAGATTGACATGATATTTGGTTATCATCAGTTGCGTGTTAGACCATATGATATACCTCTTTCAGCCTTTCCAAGAAGGAATGGTCTATACGTATATGTGGTTATACTGTTCAATCTCATGAACGCACCAATATTGTTCATGGAACTGATGAACTGAGTGTTCCATCCATACATGGATTCTTTCTTGGTAGTTTTCATAAAAGACATCTTGGTGTACCCTCACACTTGACACGACCATGCCACACCTCTTGAGATTGTTTTTGATTGCACTGAGAGAGAATTAGTAATATGTTAATTTATCAAAATGAACTTTTTTATGGACCAGATTAACTTCTTGGGTCTTGTTATCTCAAGGAAAAGAGTATCAGTAGTCCCAGAGAATGTGAGAGTTATAGTTTTATGGGAGGAGCCGAATAATTTTGTTGAGGTACGTAGTTTTCTCGGGTAGGATGGTTACTACAAACGTTTCATACATGACATTTCATTCTTATCAACACCACTGAAGGGCCTCACTAAGACGGGTGAGAAGTACCTTTGGAAAACTTATTGTGAGTAATAATTTCAAGAGCTGAAAGGGAGGTTTGATTCAGCACCGATACTAGTTATCCTATAACCATGAAGGATCCGTAATATTTACGATGATACATCAGGTATTGGACTGGGAGCAGTATGTATGCAGGGGGAAGAATTCATTGTGTATGGGTCTTGGTAGTTGAGACCATAAGAGAGAAATTACCCAACACATGATCTCGAGTTGGATGCAGTTGTTTGAGATTTACTCTATTGAAGACATTATCTATTAGGATAGATTTTTTTTGGTTTTCACCGACCACAAAAGTGTCAAGAATATATTTATTTAGTGTGATATGAATTTGAGATAGTGAATGTTGGTTGAGTACCTTCAATATTTTGATTTAGAGCATGCCTAAGAAAGGAAACACAGTAGCTGATGCATTGAGCAGGGGGACTCAGATACAGGTGGTTCATGAATCCAACAGTGATTGAAAAACCTATGGCTCTATTCTATGAGATGAATTTGGAGGTTCATGATAGACAGGGGAAAATTTTTCTTTCATATGTGTTTGTTACCTCTACTATTCTTTATTGAGTGTGAATGAGAGAGTTATCAGACTCTGTATGTAACACCCCAGGTAAATAAAGAATATGACATTTTCATATTTATCCATATTTGTGAAAAAAATATTAATATGACTTTAAAGGGGACGCTATGCTCGATGGCATACCCAACACGCAACAACGAGTTTCTTGGGAATCTTACGTTGCACTCTAATAATAAAATAATATTATTTTAAATGGTAGTTAACATGTAGCCGTTGTATTGGAGGGAATGGCTAGAATTAACTAAAATATGATTATATATGTTTTTAAATGTTTTTACATTTATCCAATAAAATATAAAGGCATAAAATATGGAAAGAATCCAATTTTTGGCGTATATGCCCTAGTTTTCACTAAAGGTTCACTTATCGCCATTTGATGGAGAACAGTCATTAAATATAGTTTTGTTCACTCTTATACATACTTTTGGATCAAATAAAACTCTTCTTAAGAATCGGGACATCAAAATTTACTTTGTGTAAATTTTTGGTATCTTTCTGATAAAGTTCATTTTTAATGAATAGTGCAAAATGTTGTATTTTAATTCAAAGCCTCTTTTTAATCTAATTTATTAATATGATTAGATTATCTTTTGAATTTGGTTTAAAGTGAAATTAGAATATATTTTTACCATTAAATCCAATAGTGGTCATTGGAATCAATTTCACTTTGAAATCAGACTTAAACTAGTATCAATCTTTTGATACTTATTGTTTCATAAAAACACGCTATTTGCTCTGACAGCGGGAATTAATTATTAAATTAATTAATGTGACTTATATGATTTGAATTTTTTAAAATAGACTTCATTTTTGAATTTGGAATATCAAATATAGCTTAGGGTGAATTTTTGGGCTTTTTCTGAAAAACAACAATTTTTGATGAATAATGACACCACTAAGTGGTACTTATAAAAACTGATTTTTCCGTTTAAATGAAATTTTACCATCTTTGTGTTTTGAATTTCAAAAATCATACATACATGTTTTTCATTAAGAAGTAAAATGTGGTTAAATAGGATAAAAATATTTTTTTGGTGAATAGTAACTTATTAAGTTTTTAATCGCGATTAGAGGTAATTAGTGTAGTTTAAGGTAAAAATAATGTTTTAATAATATGAAATGAATATTAAACATGTCCTAACCTTATTGGATGTGTTATGGCCGGCCAAGAAAATCCATGGGTCATCTTGGGGACCCCATGGAGCCACTTTGGTTGGGAAATGACATAAATAACTTTTTATTTAATGTAAAAGTAAAAATGACACAAACATGATATGTTTTACTAAAACAATTTTTTAGTGGGGTTATACAAGTCAAGGTTTTTATTATAAATAGTCATTGGAAATATAAAAAGATTTCATACATCATAGTAATTTTGTTATAATTTTTAGACATCAAATAAATTAAATTATTTATGACATAATAATGATGCAGCGATGAAATCATTATCTGACGATTTAAATAAAATGAGAAGATAATGTAAACTATATGACCTACACATGTCCAAAACTTATTGGATGGGTGGATTTCGAACCCTTATCACCTTATCCACGAATTATATCAATGTGGGACCATTTAAAACCGAAAAACATTTTCAAATAAAGTAATATTTCTTACATTCCAAAAGTGCCCCTCCTCTCCTCTTATAAAAGGCCCCCACATCTACCTCATTTCACACACTCCTCATGCCTTTGGCTCGGCCATCCCCTTCGCATTTACTCTCTCCACATCCCTCTCCTCATCCTAGAGGATTCCCTTTGGGCATAATCCTTTCAAAGGATTCCTTTAGGCTCAAATCAAAAGGAGTTACACTTTTAAAGGTAATTCATTCTCTCATGTTCATTTGTTTTATTTTGCTTCTCCAATTCCCTAAACTCTTTTTATTTACTTCTTTTGTAACAAAAACAGTATTTTAAATATACTAGGATGTTGTTATAAGATTTATTCGAGCTAAACTCTCACACAAGTACATCAAATGATTAAAGAACATACTGTTTCCGTGGATGGCGAAATTCTACCTCCCGAAACGATGATTGTTCAATACTCATTTAACACCTTCAAAGGTGGCCATTATGATGGCACTATTTTTTTATATTATATATAATATGTTTAGTATTTCCTTAAGCTTCTGTATTTTTCATTTATGGCATACCATTATTGTTTCCATTAGGGGTAAACACGATATCTTCATTTTAGGAATTGGGGACTACCGCCCCCTGAAAGTGATTTGATTTGTTAATACCATATGTGGGATGTGTAAAGGATAAATTAAATAATATTATATATGTTATTATACTGTAATTATACTATACTCTTATATCATTATGATTCCATTCCATAATATACGAAATAGAAATGGAAGTAGCGTTCATGCGTACGTACGGCTTACCGTCTCCATGAACGGTGAATTTCATTTCTTACCTCTAAATGTGATGTAATATTATAAATACATGTACATGCTGAATATATATGATATATTATGTTATCAAAATCATTAAAATCATTCTGGATATAATGAACCTTTGACCAAATTAACAACATGTAAGTGTAAGAAGTCTATTTTTGACTTAAGAACCAAATACCGACAAAATAAACATTGTTAACTTAAATGATTACATGATGTTCATAACAAGGTATAAAAGGAATAATGAACTTGAAAAAGGTTGTTAAGAAAGTATATATTAACTCAAGTTTATTATTCATGATATTAAAGAATGGTCAGGTCAAGTCGGATACGAGGTAAGGGATCATACACCTCTTTTTTTTAAGTACACTCTTTTATGTCATTCCTTTTAAGCTCATATTTCATATGATTGGGATTTACTTTTATATTACTCCTAATGTACTTATTATTTTCATATGATGATAGAACCTATTTCCTCTCATCAATCCATTTTGGAAGTTTTGAGTGGCGCCGTTAGGCTGCCGAGTTTTCGTAAGAGATCTAACCTCTCTCTTTCTTTTTAAGTACTCTCCTTTTAGTCACTTGTTTTAAGCTCATTTTTGTTATGTTGGGGGATGTTCTTTTGTATTCCACTTTCTGTAAAATTTAATTTGATATTATGAGATACCCTATTTCCTCTCATCAATCCATTTTGGAAGTTTTATGTGGCGTCGTTAGGCTGCTTAGTTTTCGTAAGAGATTTTTCATCTCACTTTTATTCCCATGAGATTTATGCTACATTTGCCACAATTTCCTTTGAGTGGGTTATGTACGTCCCATTATTAAACTACTTTTGTAATATAATTCCATTTATGGGTATTTACATATTCATTGTATGACACTTCTTCAATGGGGTGTACTTTTCGAAAGATACCCATGTCGGTAAGGGAACCTTTCACCCTCCTCTTTTTAAAAGACTTCTTTTGTTGGGTCTTTTAATTTACATATTGTTATGTTGGGATATGTTCTCATATATCCTTATTGATGTAAATTTTATGTCCAAGTGATGAGATACCCTTTTTTTATCTCTCATCAACTCATTTTGATGTGACGCTGTTAGGCTGTCAAGGCAACTTTTTAACCCAAATTCGATTTCTTTGGGTTCAACATGTTGTTATTGAATATGTCATCCTTTGAATATGTGTGAATGACATTTTATTGTTTTACACTTAATATCCAATTATATTGGGTGTATTTATATTTTTCACACATAATTCTGAGATTGATTTATCCTTAATTTAAGGATACCTTCTTTATAAGGGATTTCATCACATTTTACATCTCTATTGAGACTTCATTGTTGTTATGCACCAATTCACTCTTATATGGTATATATACTGTCCTTTGGAATATTATATCATGAATCCATTTATTCTCATGATATTATAAAGTTCTGATTAAATGTTATTCCTCAATTATTGTATTCATGTGTCTCTAATTTTGGTAAAAACCCTTTAACCAAAATATCTCTTTAAATGTTTTAATGATTTGTTCTTATTAATATCCATGTTTTCAAAATAGTTTTAAGGATTTATTTTTATGGATATTAATGGTTTAAAATGGTAAAAGCTTCAAGGTTTTATGGGACACTTTGATTCAAAAATCTATTTATTACATGTTTTAAATGGTTTTGGAAATGGTTTCTTTTTGAATGGATTCATTATTTCAATATACTAAAATGTTATGTTGTGATTAAAATGTGGAAATGTTATGTTTCCTTTATTCATGTTTTATGTGATACGTTTATGTTATGGTTCTTGGGCATTGTTATGAAAACTGGTGGTTCCGTGATAAACTAAGGGCGGGTGAGCCCGATATAGCTCTCCAATGCATTGGGTAACGCGAAGGAGTGAAACGTTAAGGTTTCTCCGAAGAGATTTAGGGAATATACTTTGATGGGTATTCCAAACGTAACCAAGAGGGTTACTCCCTACGTAAGAATGTTATGAATGCCTCAAGTTAACTTTATATCTTATGATTTCTATGATTTATTCATGGTCTGATGAGGTATGTTAAAGTGCCTTTGTTTTATGGGTAAAGTATGATTTCATTCTTATGTATATATGAACTCATGTTTCCTTTCCATATTTTTATAACCATTACTGAGCTTTTTATGCTCATCCCAAGTTTTTGAAATGTTTTTCATAGGTCAAGGGAAAGGTACATGATGTGAAGATAGTGTCATGGATGTGTCAAGAAAGAATCCATCTTTTATTTTCAATATGTTTCCGTTGATGGGAAGAATGAATACTTTTTTTATGTAACCACGTTGTTTAAATGTGAAATGTAATGAAAGTTTCATGATCTAATTCTCTGAAACTCTAATCCTGAAAAGATCCTCAATGTGTAATCTTGTAATAACTCAAGATTAAGTAATGTTTAAGGCTGGGTCCGTATAGTTGGTATCAATGGTCGGTTTAGATAACTTTAGAGGTTAGGTTATTCTTTAAGCATAAGTGACATTACCATAATGGTTAGGATTTCAGAAAGAGTCATAGTTTTAGATAAAGTTAATGAGTAAGTATATCTTAGTTTTTATGTTACTCATGAGTAAATGATGGTTTTGTTGATATACTCACACTGACCTTTTTGGTTTTAGTAAATGGATGGATCTAGCAGGCACCAAAGTAACAGTGGATGTGAAGGAAACTATGATAGTTTTTTGAGCAAGCAACTGAATGATATGAGAGATGCAATGAGAACTCCTGTGATTATCCTCAACCAACTATCTGGAGTCATGATTGACCACCTAAACCTTGTAGATTTTTCTAAGGCATCATATATGCAAGAAACAAATCCCTACAGAAGTACAGGTAATAATCATAAAGGTATGTGTGTTAAAAAACCTATGTGTCAAAGATGTGGAAAGAAACACCTAGGAAAATGTTTCAAAGGGACAGAAATATTCTATAGATGTGGAAATGAAGGTCATAAAGCAAGAACCTTCCATGGAAAAGGAAGCATCCAGTTGACTCGAGGAAAGGGAAAGAAGTTCTTTCTGAGGGATCAATTGAATGTTTAAAATGTGGTGTGCATGGTCATTATGAAAACACATGTCCTATGAAGATTATTCATGAATGGGGTCACCAAGAGCGTACAAATGTTCGTTTACTACTACCTAATGCCATTCCGATTGAGGATGATGAAACTGACAATGACCAATCAAAGGTATGTACTACTTCATGACTATTGTTTTCCTATTTTGGAATCTTAGGATATGATTCATGATTTTGTTTGTAGGAAAGAGGTATTTCGGAATAAGTTGGAAAGTAATGGTTAATGGATCATGAAGAATGTTGAATGAGTAAGATGTCAACATATAAGGGCTTCAAGAGTTATGGTGAAATTCTTAAGAGTATTAAGTATCATTTGATGGTGGGGTAACATTAGAAGACTTTTTATATTATGTGTAACCCTGATGTTTAATATAGGCAAATTTTATTCAAGGAATAGTTATCTTTTCTTTTGTGGACATAGTTATAAAGAACCATTTGGGTTTATATGATCCTTACTTTTGAGGTAATTATGGGTTACTATATGTTATGATTGAATTGAAAGGCATGAGATAAAATTGAGGTTAAATTATGTTATGGTTATTTTTGATGATTTTATCCCTTTTGGGGGAATGATTTGAGAATTATAGAGTTTTGGAAAAAGGACAACACGTAGACCGTGTGACTACCCGTCGCGTCGGACAAAGCTGCAGGAATCGAACCCACAATCAAAGTGCAACTGGTATTTATTGCCTACCACTGGACTACGTGAAGTCCCTGGTTAGTTTTAATGATTGTTTTTAGTTATATGATTTTATGAATTAAGAGTAATTTGATTTTGGGTTATTTATGAAAATGATTAACCTATCATGGAGGATATGTGATTAGGTTAATTACTTTTCAATACGAGACTTTAGGTGCAACTGATGTTGTTTGGAGATAAATGTTACGATTTAACTTGGAAGACTGTGTGACTAAATCCTTCAAATATTTGGGTTTCAATCTTATATTGGTTTACTTTGAAGAATTTTATGGAAAAATTGTTTATTGGATGGTCCTCGTTGAAATTTGGGTTTTGTTGGACAAATTTTGGAGATTAAGCATAGATTTTCTTTTTAATGGGTTATCATTTTCGGGATTATCTGACCTTTTATTAACCTTTTTGGTTTTGGTTTTGGTTAAATCCTAAAGACATGGGATGTATATAGTTCTCTTTTGTGGATTAGGTGATTCTCTAGAAGTTGATTATAGTACTCTTAATGCGAACAAGTCACCCTAAATACTCGTCTTTTGGAAAAAAAATATGAGTTTGATTAAGGAATCTAGTAAAAGTTGAAAGTCAACATGATAAGTGATTATGTTTCCTTATGAATAAATTCCTCAATAAAAAGTAACTTAAAAAAAATTTTGTCTATTAACTTTTCCTACTGGGGAATCGAATACCGTTTAACCCATCACAAGTTTGTGATTTTCTTGTGGCTAACTTTCTCCTAAAAATGTTTTCTATCACTCTCCATCAGAACATTACCCTATGTTTTCTCCTCCATGTCCATGTTTTCCTACATGGAGTCCTAGTATGGGTTAACTCGGGTGACCTCGGTGCTTATCTTTCTTTATTTTAAAGTGATTGTTTTACCGACTCTTGTTCCGATGTGGGACTTTCAAGGATGTTTCCAAGCTCAATTTTAAAAATTGTGAGGACGCAATTCCCAAAAGGGGAGAAGGATGTAACACCCCATGTAAATAAAGAATATGACATTCTCATATTTATCCATATTTGTGAATAAAATATTAATATTACTTTAAAGGGGACGCTATGCTCGATGGCGTACCCAACACGCAACAATGAGTTTCTTGGGAATCTTACGTTGCACTCTAAAAATAAAATAATATCATTTTAAATGGTAGTTAACATGTAGCCGTTGTATTGGCAGGAATGGATAGAAATAAATAAAATATGATTATATATGTTTTTAAAAGTTTTTACATTTATCCAATAAAAGATAAAGGCATAAAATACAGAAAGAATCCAATTTTTGGCGTATATGCCCTAGTTTTCACTAAAGGTTCACTTATCGCCTTTTGATGGAGAACCGTCATTAAATATAGTTTTGTTCACTCTTATACATCCTTTTTGATCAAATAAAACACTTCTTAAGAATTGGGACATCAAAATTTACTTTGTGTAAATTTTTGGTATCTTTCTGATAAAGTTAATTTTTATTAATGAATAGTGCAAAATGTTGTATTTTAATTCAAAACCTCTTTTTAATATAATTAATTAATATGATAAGATTGTCTTTTGAATTAATTTTAAAGTTAAATTAGAATATATTTTTACCATTAAATCCAATAGTGGTAGTTGGAATCAATTTCACTTTGAAATCGGACTTAAACTAGTATCAATCTTTTGATACTTATTGTTTCATAAAAACACGCTATTTGCTCTCACAGTGGGAATTAATTATTAAATTAATTAATGTGACTTATATGCTTTCAATTTTGTAAAATAGATTTCATTTTTTAATTTTCAATATCAAATATAGCTTAGGGTGAATTTTTGGGATTTTTCTAGAAAAACATCAATTTTTGATGAATAGTGACACCACTAAGTGGTACTTATAAAAACTGATTTTTCCGTTTAAATGAAATTTTTCAATATTTGGGTTTTTAATTTCAAAAATCCTACATACATGGTTTTCATTAAGAAGTAAAATTTGGTTCAATGGTATAAAAATATTTTTTTGGTGAATAGTAACTTATTATGTTTTTAATCGCGATTAGAGGTAATTAGTGTAGTTTAAGGTAAAAATAATGTTTTAATAATATGAAATGAACTTGACACATGTCTTAACCTTATTGTATGTGTGATGGCTGACCAAGACAAGCCATGGGTCAACTTGGGGACTCCATGGAGTCACTTTGGTTGGGAAATGACATAAATAACTTTTTATTTAATGTAAAAGTAAAAATGACACAAACATGATATGTTTTACGAAACAATTTTTTAGTGGGGTTATACAAGACAGATTATTTATTATAAATAGTCATTGGAAATCTAAAAAGATTTACTACATTATAGTAGTTTTTTTATAATTTTTAGACATTGAATAAATTAAACTATTTATGACATCATAATGATGCAGCGATGACATCATTATCTGATGATTTAAATAAAATGAGAAGATAATGTAGACTCTATGACCTACACATGTCCAAAAACATATTTTATGGGCTGATTTCGAACCCTTATCACCTTATCCACGAATTATATCAATGTGGGACCTTTTAAAACCGAAACACATTTTCAAATAAAGTAATATTTCTTACTTTCCAAAAGTGCCCCTCCTCTCCTCTTATAAAAGGCCCCCACCTCTACCTCATTTCACACACTCCTCAAGCCTTTGGCTCGGCCATCCCCTGCCCATTTACTCTCTCCACATCCCTCTCCTCATCCTAGAGGATTATCTTTGGGAAGAATCCTTTCAAAGGAAGCCTTTAGGCTCAAATCAAAAGGAGTTACATTTCTAAAGGTAATTCATTCTCTCATGTTCATTTGTTTTATTTTGCTTCTCCAACCCCCTAAACTCTTTTTATTTACATCTTTTGTAACAAAAACAGTATCATCAATATACAAGTATGTTGTTATAAGATTTATTCGAGCTACACTCTCACACAACTACATCAAATGGTTAATCAACATACGGTTTCCGTGGATGGCGAAATTCTGCCTCCCGAAACGATGATTGTTCAATACTCATTTAACACCTTCAAAGGTGGCCATTATGATGTCACTATTTTTATATATGATATATAATATGTTTATTATTTCCTTAAGCTTCTGCATTTTTCATTTATGGCATACCATTATTGTTTCCATTATGGGTAAACATGATATCTTCATTTTAGGAAGTGCGGACTACCGCCCCCTGAAAGTGATTTGATTCGTTAATACCATATGTGGGATGTGTAAAGGATAAAGTTAATAATATTATATATGTTATTATACTGGAATTATACTATACTCTTATATCATTATGATTCCATCCCATAAAATACGAAATAGAAATGGAAGTAGCGTTCATGCGTACGTATGGCTTACCGTCTCCATCAACGGTGCCTTTCATTTCTTACCTCTAAATGTGATGTAATATTATAAATACATGTATATGCTGAATATATATGATATATTATGTTATCAAAATCATTAATATCATTCTGTATATAATGAACCTTTGACCAAATTAACAACATGTAAGTGTAAGAAGTCTATTTTTGACTTAAGAACCAAATACCGACAAAATGAACATTATTAACTTAAATGATTACATGATGTTCATAACATGGTATAAAAGGAATACTGAACTTGAAAAAGTTTTTTATGGAAGTAGAGATTAACACAAGTTTATTATTCGGGAGATTAAAGAATGGTCGGGTCAAGTCAGATACGAGGTAAGGGATCATACACCTCTCTTTCTTTTTAAGTACACTCTTTTATGTCATTCCTTTTAAGCTCATATTTCTTATGATTGGGATGTTATTTTATATTACTCCTACTGTACTTATTATTTTCATATGATGAGAGAACCTATTTCCTATCATCAATTCATTTTGGAAGTTTTGAGTGGCGCCATTAGGCTGCCGAGTTTTCGTAAGAGATCTAACCTCTCTCTTTCTTTTTAAGTACTCTCCTTTATGTCACTTCTTTTAAGATCATTTTTGTTATGTTGGGGGATGTTTTTTTGTATTCCTCTTTATGTAAAATTTAAGTTGATATTGTGAGAGACCCTATTTCCTCTCATCAATCCATTTTGGAAGTTTTATGTGGCGCCATTAGGCTGCTGAGTTTTCGTAAGAGATTTTTCATCTCACTTTTATTCCCATGAGATTTATGCTACATTTGCCACAATTTCCTTTGAGTGGTTTATGTACTGCCCATTATTAAACTCCTTTTGTAATATAATTCCATTTATGGGTATTTACATATTCATTGTATGGCACTTCTTCAATGGGGTGTAATTTTCAAAAGATACCCATGTCGGTAAGGGAACCTTTCACCCTCCTCTTTTTAAAAGACTTATTTTGTTGGGTCTTTTAATTTACATATTGTTATGTTGGGATATGTTCTCATATATCCTTATTGATGTAAATTTTATGTCCAAGTGATGAGATACCCTTTTTTTATCTCTCATCAACTCATTTTGGTGTGACGTCGTCAGGCTGTCAAGGGAACTTTTTAACCCAATTCCGATTTCTTTGGGTTCAACATGTAGTTATTGAATATGTCATCCTTTGAATATGTGTGAATGAACTTTTATTGTTTTACACATAATATACAATTATATTGGGTGTATTTATATTTGTCACACATAATTTTGAGATTGATTTATCCTTAATTTAAGGATACCTTCTTTATAAGGGATTTCATCACATTTTACATCTCTATTGAAACTTCATTGTTGTTATGCACCAATTCACTCTTATATGGTGTATATACTGTCCTTTGGAATATTATATCATGAATCCATTTATTCTAATGATATTATAAAGTTCTGATTAAATGTTATTCCTCAATAATTGTATTCAAGTGTCTCTAATATTGGTAAAAACCCTTTAACCAAAATATCTCTTTAAATGTTTTAATGATTTGTTCTTATTAATATCCATGTTTTCAAAATGGTTTTAAGGATTTATTTATATGAATATTAATGGTTTAAAATTTTAAAACCTTCAAGGTGGTATGGGACACTTTGATTCAAAAATATCTTTATTAAATGTTTTAAATGGTTATGGAAATGGTTTCTTTTTGAATGGATTCATTATTTCAATATACTAATATGTTATATTGTGATTGAAATGTGGAAATGTTATGTTTACTTTATGCATGTTTTATGTGATATGTTTATGTTATGGTTCTTGGGCATTGTTATGAAAACGGGTGGTTCCGTGATAAGCTAATGGCGGGTGAGCCCGATATAGCTCTCCAATGCATTGGGTAATGCGAAGGAGTGAAACGTTAAGGTTTCTCCGAAGAGATTTAGGGAATATATTTTGATGGGTATTCCAAACGTAACCAATAGGGTTACTCCCTACGTATGAATGTTATGAATGCCTCAATTTACCTTTATGTCTTATGATTTCTATGATTTATTCATGGTTTGATGAGGTATGTTAAAGTGCCTTTGTTTTGTGGGTAAAGTATGATTTCATTCTTATGTATATATGAACTCATGTTTCCTTTCCATATTTTTATAAGCCTTACTGAGCCTTTTATGCTCATCCCAAGTTTTTGAAATGTTTTTCACAGGTCAAGGGAAAGGTACATGATGTGATGATAGTGTCAAGGATTTGTCAAGAAGAATCCATGTTTTATTTTCAATATGTTTTTGTTGATGGGAAGAATGAATATTGTCTTTTATGTAACCACTTTATTTAAATGTGGAATGAAATTCAAGTTTCATGATCTAATTCTCTAGAACTCTAAACCTGAAAAGCTCCTCAATGTGTAATCTTGTAATAACTCAAGATTAAGTAAGGTTTAAGGCTGGGGCCTTATACTGAAGGCCTAGTTCTACAAGAGAGTGTTTCAGGAGAGGACTATAGTCCGGGATGAACCGTAGGCGAGAATGAGATCTTGCGTTTTCATGGGCACATATGGGTGTCCGTAGATATACATGAGGAACTGATTCAGGACTTTTATTCCCATGTTTGTGTGGTCCATCATGGTGTCACGAAGATGTATCTACATCTACACTGTTAGTATTGGGGGCCTGGTATGAAGAGAGATGTTGTTGGTTTCATGATGAGGTGTTCCACCTATCAGTAGGTGAAGGTTGAGAATCAGTGACTAACAGGGATTTTACAATATTTATCTATTCCCAAGTTAAAGTGGAATGATATCTCGATGTAATTTGTGATAGGCTTACAGAAGTCACATCGAGCGAATATTGCAAATTGAGTGGTCATTGATAGAATCATGAAGGTTGCTCACTTCTTGATGATCATGGGGGAATTCATTGTAGATGAGCTAGGAAGCCTGTACATTCAGAAGATTGTATGTCTACATTGGGTTCCAAAATCCATCATTTCATATAGGGATGCCCAGTTTACTTCTCGGGTCAGGCAGTGACAATAGAGGTCTTTGGGTACACAGGTACTTTTGAGTACAGCGTACCACCCCTAGATAGATGGCTAGTCCGAGAGTACAATTAAAATGCTAGAGGACATGCTACGAGCATGCGTCCTCGATTTTGGAGGTTTCTGGGAGAAACACATACCACATGTAGAGTTTTCCTACAATAATAGTTTTTATGAAACTATTCAAATGGATCCTTATGAGGCTTTGTAAAGTTGTCCATTCTGATCACACTTATGTTGGATGGATGCAGGAGAGACAGCTATGATGGGACCTCTTCTAGACCAGGAGTCCACAAAACATATAGAGTTGATTCAGAGGAGGATGGATACTACATTGTCATGAAAAAAGTCTTATGATGATCGAAAAAGATGACCTCTAGAGTTCAAGGTTGGAGACTAGGTTTTCCTGCATGTTACACTGAGGTTGAGACACAAGAGTATTAGAAGACATTGAAAGCTTTCGATGAGATATGCTGGAACATTTGAGGTTTTGGAGAGAGTTATCCTGGCTTCCTATCGGTTGTTGTTACCTCAGAGGTACTGGTCTATGCACAATGTCTTCCACGTTTCTCATCTATGACATTACTTCGCCAACATGTCCCTTGTTTTTAACCTAGGGAGGTTGAGTTAGAGGTTGAAATATCATTCTAGGAGCATCCTATCCAAATTTTTTATCGTAGTGCAAGGGTTCTTTGTGGCCAATTTGTTCTTAGGGTATGAGTTCTATGGAAGCAAAAGCAAGTATAGGACGAGAGTAGGTAGAGGGAGACCGATGTACGATCATAGTGGCTGGAGCTATTTGAGGATTATTCCTCTATTATTCCTTTCTAGGGAAATTCTGGGAACACAATCTTTAAGTGGAGAGTTTGTAAGAACCCAAATCTAATTTTTAGGTATGGATATAGTTTTTCTGGTGTTTTGTGAAAAAGAGGTTTTTCTGGAAATTTAAAGTGTTCATGCCATGTACTGTGCAGTACTCACCGTGTACCCAGTTTACATGGGTGACCATACACTAGTCGTGTAACATCCGAGTTCATGGCTGTATGGGGTGACGTGGAGATCACCTAAAGTGGGGGCCGGTTATAGAAATCACACATGGTGTACATTTAATGAACATATCATGTACTTTTATTTTTAATTAATATATCAAACCGGGGTCATGTATCGTTCATAAAACCCCCTTCTTCAAATGAAATCTCATCTAGGAGCTACTAAGGAGTGTGATTCCTCTCGCATCCCCCAATCGATCATCTCTTCTTTGATTCAACCACCATCAATTGTGTTAGAATAAACACAGTGATCTCTTCATTCTTTTGGATCCTCATTTCTAGATTTATATTCCTTTGTGAGATATCCTTGGTTGACCTTTTTAGAATTTATTGTAGATCCATGTCATTCTAGGATGATTCAAGGGCCTACACTAGAGTATATCAATTGTGCAAAACCGAGGTAGGTGGTTTATCCCTTTCTGTAGTTATTTTCTTATTATGTGTAAAAGTGCCCAATACCCTTGAATGAGGTATTGCGTGTTTAGGGATTCTAGCCTTGTTAATTCATGTTATTACTTGTGTGCCTAAGTGGAATCCATTAGACTGTGAATATGGTTATTTTCCATGAAATGGATGTGTTTCCCATGTTTATTTTGATATTGACCATTTGGTCTAGCTTTGCCTGTTAGACTGCTTGTTTTATATACCTAGTGATGTTGGGATGGAGTGATATTATCTGATGTTGTTATATTCTTGTAGTTGATTAGCCAAATAGTTTATAAAAAATATTATCCATGTAATTCTAAAGTTTTACATTGTCTGTTGAACATCTTTGGGCACAATCTAATTACACAGGGTTGTGGGAACTTGGTGTAGAAGACTATAGGGAAAATAGAAGATGGGGGCTTCTCCATAGTGTCTGTTTACTTTTACGATGTGATGCCATTGGGGGTGGAATTTTTTCTCCCTTAGAGTTTCTGTAGTTTCATGTTGCAAGACTATAGGGGGAATTGGATGTTGTGTGCTTCCTTATATGGCCTATAGTTAACGATACGAGACCACATGGGGAATTGAAGGTGAGTGCTTCCTCAGAGAGTGTTTGTTAAAGTTGAACTAGAGGGGTTAGACTGTGAGTACATTTGAGAGGGTTTATTGTGTTTGATTAGTTGAACTAGATGGGTTAGGATATGTAAAATTCCCAGAGGGTTACTAGTTTTTGATTATATTTTTACATGATATGTGAAAATGAATACAATTGAAATTGTATGATGGATTACAATTGAGTACTTCCTTGATTACTAATTCATTTATCTTGTTTCCTGCCACATAGATATTTTATGACTGTTAGGCATGGAGTTGTGGGCAGTTTCCTACTTGGATTCATCTCACATGTTGTTTGGGTCATGCTTTTGGGTCCAAATAGGTTATATTGTTGCAGGTATTGATAAGGCCAAGCTATCTTATAAATCAGGTATTTGATTTCTGTGGAGTTGGAGGGAATGGTAACAAGATGAGGCTTTCGATGCAGCTGATGTTTATTTTTTTCCATTATACATTGGTTTAGTACTCTATTTCATAATTGTTACTTTTTTTGATGATTTCCCAGACATAGGTGACATTCATCATTTATATATGTTCTCTAGTTGTGTATCTACTTGAAATCTTCTTCTATTTAATGTTGTATGGTATTATTATTGCTTTCGCTACTATTATTTATTTCTATCCACTACATTACTCTTCAAATGAGGGTATAGTTTCCCCAATTCTGGAATTTGGGGAAATGCGCTTGACCATGTGACTAGACGGTTATGGGGAACCCTGGGGTGGAACCTGGAATTGGGATGTTATAGTTTCACTCAGAATAAGATAAAGACTCATGCCCTTCCCAACTAGTGGGTTCCACTTTGATTTCATCGAGGACCCATGACCAGCCCTGCTGGAGGGAGAAACTCAGAATAGAATGAGTACCCATGCCCTGCCTAGTAAGAGGGTGCCACTATGATATTATCGAGGACCTATGCCCAACCCAGATGGAGGCTTCCACTCTATTTTTATCGAGGTCCCGTGGCTAATGCAGCTATAGAGTGCAACTCAAAAGAGCTCTGATGTCATCCTGTGACCACTAATTTCATCAAGTGTTGCCTCAAATATGGGTCACACCAGTAACATCGAGAATCACCTCAGATAGGCATCATGACCCGAACATCTCTCATCATATCACTAAATACACTATGAAGGGAAGAATCGTGTTCTACATGAAAGAACACTTAGGATAGGCTAATATAGGTCTAAAATATTATTTCAGAAGAAAGTGATACAAGATGTAGAATATTTTTAATGTGGTACATGTCATATGTAGTGCCCACAGGACATGTGACCCCACCAGGTCACCTGGTTGTGTACCCAGCCATACTCGGGTGCAAAACTATAAACTATTACCCATTGACATGTAATTGAAATCCCAGAATACATGAAACATTTGAGAAACAGGTTGACGGTCACATGATTCTTGTTGTTAGTCCAATGGGAAAACGTAATTTTACTGGTAGGCCTCCTTAGAGGGAATGAGATAACCAAACAGATCACACCATTTCAGTCCTTGTGGAAAAGCACACAGGTCAACTATTCATTTTCCCGAATTGGACACCTAGTGAAGAATCTGCATCTCTAAACATATCACATGAACAATGCTTCATGGGGTTCATGCATTTATCCTAAAACTCATAAAATGGATAACACCATTGTGATCCTCATGAAAAAAACACATGTTATCAACAATTCATTTTTCCAAAATGGATACCTGGTGAAAGTCTTATTTAACCACGAAACACCCAAACTGGGCTACGTAGGGCCCACAACTCAATTTCAGTTTAAGATCATGAAATTAATCTGGAAAATCCCACCTCAATTTTCGTGTCATGATTCCAATAGAGACATATTGATCCGACATCCTATGTAGAAGTAATAGCGGTTCAATGTTTTCAAAATTATAATATATTGTTATTATGTGAGGATTTCATGGCCCTGATCCATGAGCCCCAAATAAAAAATTCAAAAACTGGTGTAAAAAGGTATTTCTCAATGATAGTAATGTATTTCTGTAGATGGTGCATCAAATTAATACCTGAGTTAAAATTTACAAGGGTTTGAAGAGTGCACAGGCTCGAAGGCCCACCTGGCTGGGCCCATTACAGTCGAGTCGTCCAGCGCCACCATGCTCTATCCCACATCCAACACCACCTCACTAGCACTTTGTGCCTCCTCCAACTGCTTCTCCTGTGGTGGTCATTATGTCTCCCA
This sequence comes from Viscum album, assembly GCA_963277665.1. NCBI lineage: Eukaryota > Viridiplantae > Streptophyta > Magnoliopsida > Santalales > Viscaceae > Viscum > Viscum album. The sequence continues at coordinate 474,679,692 of OY728157.1, forward strand.
CAACTTTCTCTGCCTCCTGGAATGTCTTCATTGTCATAGGCCGCCAGCAACCACTATGGATCATCATGACCCGGTGGCCCTTCTACAGACCACCAAGAACACCCTGGTGATTGAAAAAAAATTCAAGGCTAGATCTAGGATCCCTAGATCTTGATCTACACTATTGCATACTCTACTCAATGTTTCATCGATGTTTTGTCATGAGGAAAAGTAACTTCCACTTCCACTCACTGATGAGCCTCTTCTAGTGCCTGAATGTTGAAACTTTTATATATCTGGAAACCTTGGATCACAAGATTCATATATATATATATACTTTTCTAAATGTTTTGATATCATTTTTATGTCCTGGAAAGATTATTGATGAATAATGTGAAGAATTAATGATGATCATAAAGAATGAGTGATCTATAACTAAAATCGTTGATGGTCGTGTTAGTATGGCCATCAAAAATGGTTTTTAGAGAAGCCAAGATGACTAGAACTCAAATTGGAATACAAAAAAATCAATCGAGGGATGCAAAATCTGAAATAAGATTCCTACCTTGATTTTGGGTCTACTTTTGTGTTAGCTACCTTATGATCTACTCAAATATAATGTTTTGTCACGATCCATGTAGAATTCAGCATCGAATCATCATCAGAAGGAGAGGATGGATCTCTACCATCCATGGGAGGAAATAATCCAAACCCATTATCATTTCCTTAAAAACCTATTTACATAATTTTTCAATTCTCTTTTCAATGAACATGAGATCCTAACATCTTGTGCCCTCCATCTTTTTGATGTCCCTAGGTAAAACACCCCATTAAGAACTCAACTACGGTCTCAAATTTCTAATCCATGTTCACATTGAAGTTTTATTCAAATTAATGTTCAAGACTAAAAATATTTGTTTAATAATATTATTTACAATAATATCATCTTAGGTGTTTTTTACCAATGGCCCATGACAACAAAAGTTGTGTCCTACCTTGGGTACATGCCACGCTCCGGAAACAACCGTGGAATCATATTTCATATCTAAGCTACCATTTAAGAGATTTCAAATTTCATTCATGTGAATAGTATAAAATATATATAATATTGTTTGTATAATTTATTTTGGGCACTCTATATCTTGGAATCACATGTCATCTTAGTGCATTGCAATTGAAATATACATAGAAATACACCAAAGTCTTATAAGGAAAACCTAAGTGTCAACATTTTGAAATGGTTTGGAAAATATATTTAGAGAAATAATATTATAATTAATCTAATATAATTCATTGAAATCTATTTTATGGTGAATTTTGATATAATTAGTTTTAATACATTTGAAAATATTCTCTTTGGAAATATCCTTTTTTATTGTGTCTCTAAGATTAATTTTATATGAAAATTTTCCACATATATAAATTGAATATGGAAATTTGTATTAAATATTTGGAATAATCATAATTAATATTATATAATTACTTCAAATAATTTTTTGGTCAAAATGAAATGTAAAAAAATTAAAATTTATTTTCCCGGTTGTTGTTAAAAAGAGGTTTCCAGGGGGTTAAAATAAAAATATAATGGGTATGATGACCTATGAAAATTTTAGAGCACATATATAATTGATATATTTTTATCATAAAACAACTATGATCTATATCTAATTTTTTTATATTCTTATATCTTGTGAACAAACATGGGTACACTTTATTATTTTCAAAATGTCCTTGTGTGTATGATCCTCCCCTATAAAAGGATACCCACTCCCATCTCCTATTAACACTTAAAAAAACTATTTTTCAAATAATAACTACCTAAATATATTCCTTAATTCCATATCCACATATTTTATTGCTTAGTTTTATTATGAATCCCTCCTATGTAGGATCTAGGTATAAATTAAAAGAGACTCTCTAAAGAAGTGGCATCATTATTAAGCATGTATTTTTGTTTTGTTTATTCTTATAAATCCATAAAATCATCTTCAAAAATGGTAATATAATGAGAATAATTATATCACATATTCTTATATGTTTTTTTTATCTAATTACATATATTTATCTTCTCTTCTATCAAATGGGAAATGAAACAATCCATCATGTGTATCATAAACTACCACCTCAAAAAACTAATGTTATTAATTCTCCATAATTGCCTCTCATGAAGGGATATAGTGATTTATTTAATTTTTATATATTATATTTTTGATATTATAAATATTCTATAATTTTACTATCACATATCACTTCATACATTCCATTCAATTGGAATATCATAAAGTCACACGTGTGTATGGAGGACTAATACCTAATTTAGAAATGTGATTAATTTTTCAAATAAACATTTCATGGATGGTAAAGAGGATTTATTTAATGGTTATATGTGAGATATATGAAAATATAGTAACCCTATATAGATGATATACTATTTATTTTCCCTTCACTACATATGTTTAGAAAATGGAAACATCATTAATGCAAATGTACGACCTATCATCTCTGTGAATGATATATTTCATTGTCTATATATGACATATATGGATTACTATACATACATATATAATGTATATATATATATTATTCATTTCATTTTTAAATTTTTTTAGATTTTAGAAACATGATCAATGTAAAAGGACTTAAAATTCCATAACAAAACATAAAAGGAAAGAATAATAGTTATTACCAAAAATGTGATTTTAAAATTTAATTATTTATAAATGGGTAATAATAGGTCAAAAGTAAATATTATATTATATGATACATACTATTACTATTCAATTATCTTAGTATAAAAAACGAATATTTTTTATAAAGGAGTTGAGGGGTTCTTTATCTGAATATGTCTTCTTTGGACACATGTTATGTTATCCACCAATATTCTTTTATGAGGTGTATATACAACCCATATGATATGTAATTTCATGAATTAATTTATTCTCATGATATATTATGTTAAATTTAATGTTATTCTTTTAGGTGGATTATGACTCAATGTTTCCAATGTGGTAAGGGTTTTCTGAAACAATATCATCATTTATTAATAAATGTTTATGTTTATGGTTCTGATGATGAAATATGAGGACCTATCTCTAATTAAATTGATTGTGTTTCTTCTCATATTGTTATGATATGAAAATAGAATTTTTCTATTCATTTTATACTCTTTAAGTATTAAAGTGGTCAAAATTATATTTTTTATTAAAAAATACTTTATTCCACTCTTTGATCAAAAAACGTTTTTCTTCAACATCCATTTTTTCAAAATAATAGATTGAAGAATGTTTTTTATACTATCATGTTAATTTTTAAGGCATTATTACCATTTTATAGATATTATAAACTATTTTAATTGGAATAATCATGTCATTTTCCAAACAAGTCTCCTTTTACTTTTATAAAAGTTATGAGGAATATTTGTTTTATTGCATATGATATGAATATAGTTTCCTGATGTAATGACCAAAAAATGTTTTAAAGATTCCATTATATGTTTCAAGGTAAAATATATAATATAATGATCTTTAAAATGATTTATGTATTAAAAAATTTATTTTTAATGTGAAAATGATATTTTCCCATGAAATATTTCAAAATATCTTTTAAAATAATTTTCCATATTAGATTACGTTCATTAATCTTACAAAACATTTACTATGGATATGACCAAATTGTACAATTCTTATTCATTCATTGTGTGAGTTATGTCTATAATAGAATGATATTTCAGAAACTTCATTCTTTTCAATGGGTTATTCGATGATGAATTGTTTATGAAACCGATTTTATTTCATGGGTGATGATATAATAAATGTTCTATGATCTTGTTCCACACAAAATTTCAGATTATGTGATGAGTGAAAACTATACATCCCTCCTATAAAATTGGTTATGATTAATTTTATATAATCTCTAAGGGTACATGAGATGTTATCCCAAGTTTGAAAGAGGGTATATTTAAAGTTATCGCAATATTAAAATGGGGAACGCATGAGGCTATTCTAATCCCAAAGCTGGTACATGGGTTTTTAGATCAATCCTAATAAGTTGAGAATGTCTTGGTGTGTTTCCATAACATAATATTTTATATACTTATGTGTGTAAAATAAATCTATTTATTAAACCTATTTTATGCTCTAATGTCTTATGCACTTTTATTCCTTTTTTTATTAATGCATTATGAACTGCAAATTTTTTTCAATGACTAAATATAATGATATATGATATGAAAGGTATGGTTTTAAAATGAATGGTTCATGTTATCATACCCTTATGATCAAGTAATTATTATGTTATCATTGATATCTATCTTATTTACCCATTTTGAACATCCAAGATCACCCTTTATTATGTTTTATTACCTAGGATATGAAGAAAGGTTTCATTTATGGTAAGTTTAAAAAGGGCACTATATATGATGATACTAGTGGTTGAAGATGTAGTTCACCTATGAACCAGCTATTTATGCATCCAATTTTTAAAATTCATCAGGCCTACAAATTTTTTGGGTGGATTGTAATGTAATGTTATAAATAATATTCTATTAATATTTAATATTTATGTTTGAGGAGATTGGCTCTAAATAGTTCTTGATTGTATATGAACAAGATGAATATAGTCTCAGGGACTACATTGAAATGAAAATTTTTATAACTAGTGTACACTCTGACCCCCCACTTAGGTTTCTACATGCCAATTGTGTCCCAATATGATTGCATGAAATTAAATAATTAAATAAAACACATTTTTATTTTGATTTGATAACATTTAAATTTATTAAATCAACACAAAAAATAATTAGAAAAACTAAACATGATGAAAAAATTATGGTAATTGATGTAAAATAAATAACCAACAATGAAAAAATAATCTAATATTAATTGGGTGGAACCATCTGTTATCCTATTATGAGTCATATTAAATATACATCAATTGCATCTTATTATCCATATCATTAGAGAACCACCTATATATATCATAATTTTAACTTCGGAATTCTTGAATGTGATCAATAGTGGATAATATAACACTTTTCACCTAAATTACTACTTATATTCACAAGGGTTTCTATTATATTATAAAAATTCAACCATATTCAAATAGAACAATATGAATATACCATCATAAATCCAGAAAAGAAACAAATAAATGTTTATATAAAAATAATGTATACCACTAAACACCCTTCAAAAAAACCCATTACATATATATATATATCATATCATCCAATGTGATATAATACCAAATTTATATCTATAATAAAAAATATTGTCTTAAATATCAAGAGTATAAATACTCAAAATCACCAAGTTTCAATCCAAAAAATTCTTTAGAACTTGGAAAAAATTCAAAACCATGAAATCCCAACTCTTTAAATAAATTATAATAAAAAAACAATTATTCCACTCTTATTACATAAAAAAACAACACAAATATTTCATGAAAGAAATATTACTGGAAAAACATTTGTAGATTTAAAATACACTTTTTTTATAAAATATTAACTTTATTTCATAAGGAAATAATATATAATCATAAATTATCCTTGACTTCATATATAAAATATATTCTATTAGAATACATGGCCTGAAATCATAATCACTCATGGATTATTCAAATATTAAGAATAATATTGGTCACCTACCATAGAATAGTGGAATCAATATGCCACAATTAACTAGAGGTTAGTTAGGAATCAAGGATGAATCTATATAAATTGAGAAAAACATCTATAAATTATAGACACCATAACATAATAAATCGACTCCATGGTTGGTTATGGTTAGGATAAGAGAATTGAGATAAATGAAAAAACATAAAAGAAATGGGGGAAGAGTATTTCCTCACTAAACATTAATTTTGAGATATAATTATTATGAAACCACCATAGAAAAAAAACATATGGAGAAGGGAAAATAAGATAAATACCCCCTTGGGGAATCCCCCAATCATAAAATATCCCATATTAATATTACTATAAAAACATATAAAGAAATTGGAAAATGAATAGTTTTCATAACCATTAAAGAAAAATGCATAATCAACTAGAATTTTCTATCACCTAATGTGTGGTTTACTTGAATGGTTTACTTTGTAGTTTAATACAATATTTCATTGAAAATTTTAATTTTTTTTCATTTTTTAGTCCCAAATCCCAAAAAAATCAGAGAAATTAAAATTATTAAGTATAAGTACACATTATTGACATTAAGGGGGTCAAAATTATATCCTCCCTTCCAATATATACCTCTATAAAGTCATAAATGACCTTTGATAATGAATTAAGCATGACAACTACTCCCCTTACATTGGAGACATACACTTGAATATATATGGATATTCATCATTATATTATAGAAAATGTAAAATCGAAATTCTGTTTATGTTCTACCATTTGGTTAGATGATTAAAAAATAAAATTAGATACTCTTATATGAGTAGTATTCTATTAAAATATCAAAACCTTGCAAACTAACACAATTCAAGGAATCAGGCTAGAACATCCTCAATTGAGTGTTTGGAATATCCAATAGATTTAGGTCATCTTGAAAAGTGAATCCAATCAATATGACATTATCCTAATCTATTTCATAGACTTAGAGAAAATGATATAACATGTCACATTCTTCTTCCCTTTTCTCCAATATTTAATATCCAAATCAAAAGGAAAACATAATATACATTAGAACACCCAATACAAGTAGTAGAAACCAATGAAATTGATCTATATATGATATATTACATCATGAACTATTACTACTAATTTCAAATTCTACCAGATATTTTATATTATCTCTTGAAAATGTCTCTATTTTGATAACAAAACATCATCATGCACAATCCATGATAAATTTAACTGGTATGATTAATGATAAATAATATTAATGGATACATTACTAACTAATTACAAAAAATTATTTTTATAAGAGAGTTAATTTTATAAATAATTCTTTTGATGAATTTTCTTGTTCAATAAAATATGTATAATTAATAATATATGAATTTTAAATAGTCAAAATCATTCAAACCTATGTTATTGTGTGTCTCCCAATACATAAATTTAATAATGGGGAGTGGTTGTATCTATGTAACACACTTATGATTCTCATATGTTATTTCTTGGCAATAAATAAAAAAAGGAAAATAACCAGAAACACTACAATTAATTTCAAGGCAACAATATGAATTTATCTTAGATCATAATTCCTTGTTTACAATTGAGTGAGTAAACCACAAGATCATATAACAATATTTATACCTACCCATAAAAATACTAGATCTAATTACTTTATTTCTCTCTAATATTTAGAATTTTCATTATTCACTAACATTCATGATCATATATTTATTCTATCTAGATGTAATTTATCAATTAATGACTTACATGCTAATAAATATAGTTAGATTACTCTTTATTCCATAAATGTGTTGTTCTTAGAAGGAATACATATACATGACTCATCTAGATGTTTTTCCACTATCCCCAACTAGAACATTTTTATGGTGGTCTATAACACCATTACTAGGGTATGACCAAGATCACTTCAATGCTCTAATACTATCTCAATCAATGTTTTCCTATGAAATTCATATTCCAATGGGTGGAAATATATATTAGAAGTTACAATAATATAGGATATTAATCATTTCCCATCAATAAATTAATATTATAAACCCATCTAACTATATCCCCCTTTAGTAATAAAGAAGTACGTGGAGATATTAAAACATTATTTTATTTATGGACTACTTGTAAATATTTTCAGTTGATGAAATTCAATTAGTGGTGAAGGCATTACAAAAACCCTCAACACATCCATAAAAATATCCCCAATATCCCTTCTCAACATTATATAAACCCAAAAATTTATAAAACTCCTAATATAATGACCTCATTTAAACAAAACAACTAAATTTTTAAAAATAAGGGAGAAAGAGGTATTCCGTTCATATAAATAAATAACCATAACTGATACACTAAGAATTGTTTTAAGAATATCATCAATAAAAAAACTAGGATGAATAGGAATATAACCCATTGGGAATATATATTAAACCTTAGGATAAATTAAGGTTCATCATGTATTTGACACAGATTCCAATATTTTTTAAAGAGGATATTTATCCCATTAGTCATGTCAAACTATATCTAAGAAATATTCAAGCGGTAGAGAACAATCTATTCTTTCATCGAGATATTTTAAAAAAACTATATAGATACACTAAATGAACATAAGAAGGAAAATTATTCGGATATCCCCAACATTAATGACCAGAATCCAGAGAATTCCATCCTTTATAGCTACTATGAATTGTTTCCCAATATAAATCACTAAAATATAATGGTATGACTATTTTACCCCGACACCATAACAAAATATAGACTCATCACCTATAATTTTTCAATCAATCATTACTCTATAATTAGTATCAGGTATAGAGGAAACATAATCTACCCCAGGTATTATTATGTTTTTCACCTCTATCATCATATCATCATTTAAAGCTTCATTATAAAACTTCAAAAAAAAATAAGAAAAAAAATTAATCTATGGTAAGAATGAATAACTCCCTCAAAAAATCGATACATAGGGAGTCAGTAACATAATTTTTGAGAGAAAATAGAACAAAGTCAATAAATTGGTATGCATAGTAATGTACTATCTCATTAAACTACTAAAGGCTTGAAAATTTTATTTCCTTCACTAAAATTATAGTCTCAAGGTAATTCCATTAAAAAACATGGTCTTGAAATATTATCAAGACCCATATTCACACAACTGACCTAAAACAGTGGACTCTCCAACTATTTTTAACTCTTTTCATATAGAAATAGAAATTAAAATTTTACTCTAGAGGCCTCAAAATTTATAGATAATTTAAAATACTCCTATCCATCTTTTGTAATTTTTTTCTTTTAACGGATCATGTTCACCACAAAAAAAGAGATTGTTTCTCATTGAAAATTTCTAAATCATGGCAGATAAAAGGAGATGGGTCACTCTAAATTATGCCATTAATATTATGAGTAAAAATTATAAATGAAATTACCATATTAGTGTCACTATAAAGACTTTACCCTGGAAGATAACCCCTATAATCATCTCAATGATCCATCAATTCTCTCCAATGAGGCATATTTCCATATAATATAAAACAATAACTCATTTAAACTATATCTTAAAGTATATAATTTTTTCATATGAACCATAACTCACAAAAAGCAACAAGAAATCATGAAAATATAATAAATTCAACTCAAAAAAGTAATAAATACCAATTTAAATAACAAATAATCAAAAATGTAAAATTAGTACAAAAAAAGAGTTTAAAAAATTCATTATTTCGTCTCTGCAGTTTCAAGACCACATGCTTCCCATCAAAATACTAATGGAAATTTTTAGAATTAGATTCAAAGTTAGTGATATGTTTTTCTAACCATTTCTCAACCATGAAAAGTCAATTGGATTCATTAAAATTAGGTGCACAGTTTCCTTGAATGTTTTGTATCCCATATAGGTCAACTATAAATATCTATAAATTTTTATAAATTTGACCCTAAAAATTTATATTCCCAAAAAATTATTCATGTGGATTCAATGTAAATCCTTATTAAATTTATTCATATCAAAATATATAGAAAATATTTTATAAACAAATCTTGTACAAAATTATGCTAACTCGACATCCCATGGTTACTCAAGGGTTATAACATAAATTATTGTTCAAATGATTTTTGTAACCAAAATCTTATGTTCCCATTATCCGATCTTTGGTCCAACGTAACATACTTAAATAAATTAATTATCATAAGAGCTTTGATGCCATTTTGAGAATTATTGACTCGAGATACCATGACCCAATACCTAACTCGATCAACAACTTGGACAAAAGCTATTCCCAATAACTACATGTTGGAAACACGTGACAAGGAATAAAACATATATATGATGAATAATTTTACCCCCATATTCACTAATAAATAATGAAATCAAATTTTTACTTAATATCTTGTACGAAACAACAATAATTTATACTTTCCATAAAAAAAGTGAAAATTAATAGTTTTATAGAAAAAATGAATGAAACTAAAGAAAATAAATTTAATATATTATAAAACATCCCAGAAATGATATAGTTAAAATATATATAACAAATATGTACACGTTAAATCCAAATAAATATGTAATACAACAACAAAAGTGACTCGATGATATTTCTCTTATGATATACATCTTAAAATATACCCAAACCATAGGAATCCCTATCACTATGTGAGTTTAGTTACCTCCACATCCCATAATCCTTATGAAATTAGATGAGACCATAGAATAAAATTTACTATGGAAACCACCATTTTTTATTAACATTAAATATATAAATATTATGTACACAAAATATTATTTATATAGGGTATAGAAAACCCCCTTTAGAATACAAAGATAAGTTTATGTCATTACTCTTACAAGACAAAATGTTACTGATAGTTTGAAAAATAGATGAATTTTTTTTTTTTACTTTATAAGGATCATTGAAGAGAATAATAATAATATTACTATTATTAAAAATATATAAGACATGTTACTAATATAATCAATGAGATATGGGAATAACATTAAAATCCATGATAATTAAGTTATAAAATACTTATAACAACATATAAATAAAAAATGATAACTACCCTTATAATATCACTTTCAATGATTTTAAATTTATTAGAACATTAAATAATAATGGGAAAAAAATAAACATGATATTAAATGAAATAAAATGGTTGTATATTATGTAAAAATATTTGAATAAGATATAAATAAAAAACTCAAAAAATGAACAAGAATCATAACTCATCATTAAATATAATATTTTATAAAAAAAATCAAAAAAATTGCTCATAATTATATCATATTTGTAATCATTGTAAAACACCCAATGTATAAAGGAGAAATTATTGGGAAGAATAGGTGAAATCATTTTCTATATTATGATGAGATTTGTGGTAATAAAAACAACTTGCTTTCACTTTCATTATTCACAGATAACCCCCTATAAATTGCATAATTCAACTACGGGATTCTATATAGTGTGTAATTTCCACTAACATATTTATTATTTTACAAATTAACAATTAGATACCTAATATTTACCATGTGCTTTTCTAAATCTGAAACCAAGTAATATCAAATTATACGAACATAACATCCTCAATCCATAAAAAAATAAAATAAAAAATTTATATAAATTCACATTTCATCAACTAACATACTTTAAAGAAACATATCCTATAATATCCATATGTAATACAATATAATATTATATTTAAAAATTTATATAATCAACTATATTGAGGTAAAAATATCAAGAGAGTTTAAATCCTCAAAATCACTTTGATTCAAACTGGACAAGTCTTTATAATCAATAATAAAAAATACAAATCATGAAAAATAAAATTTATAAACTAATAAAAAAATAAAAAATCAATTATATCTCACTTAATTAAAAATAAATAAACATATTTCCAAACACATGGTGTGTGAGAAACATTTTTTGATTGAAAATATACTTGTTTTCTAAAATCCTCCCATTATATGATGGGAAAAATTTATAATTAGAAATGTTCCCTCACAAAAAATCCTAGATTTCATATATAAATATTTTTGTTCTAAAAAAAGAATATAAAACCCCATAAATCATTTATTTGTGAAATATATGTAAATGTATTGGAAAAATTACATTATAACAATAAAATTGGTACACATTATTTAATCAAAGTTTTATTTAGGAATAAAGAAAAATACACATACATTTAGAATCATTATAATTAAATATTTTATTCCATAACTCAATGAAAATACCATTATGTCTAGTTAATTTTAATATAAGAAAAAGGATATTGAAGGAAAAATATAAAATAGATGATATAAGATGATAAAATCATTACCCTTGGATTTTGATATTTATTCACAGTATAACCACCATGGGATCACAAAATGAAGATAGAGTGAGGAAAAAATTGGATGAAGATCCCCGTTGGATGAACTCTAAAAAATACATGAATAATAATTATTTATACTCTAAAAAATATAAAAATAAATCAAAACCAAATTTTTAGGCAAGTTCATAGATAGAAAACCTTGTTTTTACAACCACACATCAACTCTTGAAATTGTTATTTCCCTTTTCATAGTTCACATAATGGTTTCTTTAAAAACATATAAATTTTTTATCAAAAAAAAATTTACATCTTCTATATTTTATTCCGGAACCACATCATACTCAAGGAAATGAATTAAAAAAAATTACACTTCATTCACATTGTGGGTGTCACAATCTCTCCATATTTCTCTCAAAATTCATTGTTTTTTCTTCTAAATTATCCAATACAACTATTTTCAATGACTTTTTGACTTTATGCACTTGGGGGTAAATAAGAAAATTAACAATTAATGTTATTTATCCTTCTATTATAGTGTATGTTGTTGATTTCACTCTATCTTGATTTATATGTCATTTCATGTGTGGTGTGATAGAGAAATTGGGAATGTGGGCACAAGTGACTGAGGATTTCATTGATAGGGTTATGGTTCTTGTATGAGGTTTAGTGGGATACCCTAAAACCTATAAATTTGTTCCAATTCAGATATATCAAGATTTATATAATATCTAAAAATTATTTTAATGTGAAGGAATTTATTATAACTAAAATTTAAACCCCCTATGTGAATCTACCTATGAATTGAGTTTTAGGTAGTCTAGTGAGGTCATATAGAATGGTGTTTGATAATTTTATCTTGATAAATTATTTACCTTCGATCCATGGGGTTATTTAGGGAGAGTATTTTTTTCATTAATGTAACTCATTAGGGATAAATATTTCTTCTATAAGATATATTTTTAGAAAGGGATATCTATGGATTATTTTCCCATGAGTTTTTTCTTGAGAGGGTTTGACAGGATAATAGTTATTTAGTGAAATTGTTACATTCAGGATTCATATATTTTTAAAATATTTGTATACTTTTATGTGGTGTCTTGTTAGATTCGTGGTGAAGGCTATATCACCATTGGTAAATTTTCTTTGTGATATGATGGGTTTTGTTTTATTTCATCCAATGGATTATTTATAGTGGTGGGGAGAGAAGACCAATTAAGAGAGGGTTCTACCTTCTGTGTTATTGGTATGTTCATTATTATATGGATAATAGTACAAGTTATAATGAAACAAATGTTTGAATAGATTAATATTTTTGACTTATTTACATAAAATAGTTTTCATCAAAAATAGTTAAAGTATTTATTTTTTTAATTGAAATATATATCTTATTACCTATATCATTCTTTTTATGCATCTACCTAATTTTTCATATAGTTTAGTATATTTTTATTGTTTCCATAACATGAATATATGTTTTATTATAAATTTAATTCCAGAGAGTTAAAATTGGAAGGATATTTTTTTGTTGTTATTATGTAATTTTTTTAAGTTCCCAAGGTAATTGATGTTAGTTTCTATGGGTATATACTTTTATTCTTATGAATTATAGTCATGATTGTATTTTTTATTTATATATTTTTATGGTATTCTATGTTGGTGGAATAAAATATTGTAATAAATTAATTTTTATTTATTGTGACTAATTAAAAATATTTCCTTAGGGATAGTGACCACAAGTTGATATGTGTACATAAGAAACACATGGATGTGACATGCTTAAGAGTTCCTTGATTCTTATTCATGATTCCCCCTCCCCATGAGATGGTCACATGGTTACCCATCACATCTTTATAGATTATCAATTCTATTGGTATGGTTAGTGATGTTTATTGACTATTATGTAAACTTTATATCATATTTCAATATATTATTAAACTAGTAATGGTTCATACCTCATCATGGATCGAAAAAGGAATAATGATGTTCAGTGTGATTCGGTAATCAAGTGAACAATAATACAATGAGTATATGATTAATAATTTTCATATATTGTTTTATAATTGGTTTATTATTTTTCTTTTATTCAGATATTTTCTACATATTTTATGGCTCTATTAAGTATAATCTCATACCATACATGTAGACATGTAAATAATGGACCATGGAAAGGATACTATGGGTTTTTCATTATCGAGTTATGTAATAACACAATATATTTATATCTTTGTGAATTTATAGTTTCATTTATATAATTTTAGGTACAGATATGTATACGGATTGATTATTGTCTAATATGTGTCCAGATATGCATTAGGTTTTTAATAGCTGATCAAGTCATTTATAGGTGGTCATGCATGGGAGGAAAAATTTTATGAGATGAGTGTGTTGCATGTAATAGTGTGTGTGTAGTCTTATTATTATGTTCCTTTTAATCATTTAGTTTTGTGTGTATAATATTTAAAAATTTATATTGTTTATATTATTCTATATATTTGATGCATCTATATTGATGGTTATCAAAATATGGATATACAGATATGAAAAGTGATCCTTATAATATTTTGTTTCTATATTTTTGAAGACGTCTATGAAATGGATGAGTCATCCATGATATTAAGAAGAATCATATAATGACCATTATTATCAGAAAAAGTGGTTAAATAATTCCCTAATAGTAAACCAAGACCCTTGGAATTATTCAACAACCATTGGTGACTAGGTAATGCTCTTGAGGCAATGTGATGATTTGAAACAGGTCAAAATATGAATCAAATTGAGATAATATAAGTGGTATAAATTTGTTTTTTTGTTTATTTTTTTGGGGATTTTAAAAATTAAATATGTGATTATTGAGACTAGATAAATTACTCATAAAATCTCTTGACAAATATATTACTGGATAAAATTTTTGTTATCAGTGATTTATGTGAAAACTATAGATATGAGTGATATTTTTGTTTTAGTGTCTTAGGAATGACATGGTGGAACTTGAGAGGTGTAATTGGGATCCATCATGATGGAATTTCTAATTATTAATATAATTAAACTATAGTAGAATATTATTTTTTGTTTTATTATATTTATATATGAATAATATAAATTAATTATATGGATTTATGAATTGAGTTAGTATTTTCCAAAATAAATAATTATCATTAATGTATTTAATTAATGTCACTCAACATTGTTTAATTTATACTAGTGATTAGATCTCTACTTATAGTCTCACTTGTAGTGATGTTTTACTATTTTTATTTTTGAGTGTTTTAGTAATTTTTTTGGGTTTTTCATATTTAAAGAAATTTTTTGGGTGATGTGTTTATTGCAGGGGAATTTTCTATGGGATCTCCCCCATTCCGTAATAATGGAGGCTCATGTAGGTCTCTTTTCAACCATTTCTAGTGGAATAACATGTTGGTTCCCTATAAACCATTTAAAAGTGGCTATTTTAAAATTAAAAAATGGATTATAGGTAAGAAACATGTTTGGATGATGAAATATTTTAGAATTTTAGAAAAGGGATAAAATATTTTCCTTACGTTTTATTTTAAATGTATGGAATTATAAAATGTGATAAAATTTATATATTATCTATATATATTATATTCCTTGGTTTCGAATAAAAAGTCACCCCTTTTAGATATTTATTTTAGGATTGATATTTTTATGAGGTTATGATCTATGGTTTAGTGTTAGTGTTGCAATGTGTTGGGTTCCTATCAGTTACCATGTATTAACTCATCTATATAGGATTAATTAAGTACTTATGGGAAAAAAGACTAAATATTTATTGGGAAGGTTAGATTCCATGTGATAGGTGAACATGTTGTGTATCACCCAAGATTCAATTATTTTAGGTAAGTATTTATTTCTAACGAAATAATAATATAATAAACATTTATTTATTGAAGAATGTGATTAAAAAAGAAATTAAAAAAATATTACAAACTGATTTTTATGAAAACATTATCATTTTTAGTCATATGAGAATTATCTTAGTTCGAAAATTTGTCATTTGTCTAAAATGATTAGTTTTGTAATGAATAGATAAATATACCAGTTTTATTTAAAGAAACCTTTTCCTTTTAACTATTTACAGTGCCCCATTTTTTTAAAATTTATTTTAAAATATAATTATTTTATTTGGATTAAAAATAATTCAATTAAATTAATTTTTATTGATTTTGGGTTTAATTTTGGTATAAATTGTTTTAAATATATTAATAAAATTTTAATAAAAATAGTTTTAGCCAAATTTTTAAAATTTATATTAAAAGTAATTTATTCCACTTTTATGTGTTTATTCATGTGAAATAGATTTCATATTTTAAATTATTGTAATAATATTATGTTATAAGGTTATTTTAATAATTTCACATAATAAATAGTAACTTTGGTAAATATTTATCACCTTGGTTAAGATTAAAATGTGTTAAAAGGGTTAAAAATAAAGGGATAAGGATTCATGATATCATGAAAATAATTATTATACCTCATTAGGGGGTTAAATGTTTACTTTAGCCTTATTATATACCAATATATTTCATTTTGAACCATTTTCATTTATTAGAACATTAATATATTTTAATCTTTTGAAAAATTCCGAGTTTGTTCTTCTCTCACTTATAAACGAAACCACATATCCTCTATTTATAACACATCAAGAGCCAAATATATCAACCAATAGATATCCTAATAATTTCTAGCATCCCTCCCAATTTCGTTTAGGTTCTGGTTTGATCAGAATACCATCCTTTGATCGCTTTAACAATAAACCTAAGGAAGTTATCAGATGAATATGTATTTTTTTATTCGAGTGTTTAAATTTTATTTTATTTTATACAATATTAAAATATTATAGAAAAATTATTATATTATATCATATGTATCTTTCATATACTTAAATTTTTTTATAGATGTGTCACAACTCTTATTCATCTTCTTTCCACTCCAATGAAAACGAATGTATCTCTCATGCATATGGATGACCTACCATTCATATATAACAAGGTATTTTTGTCATCATAAAATTACAGGGATATTTTTAAATATGTAAATAATTAATATACATATAGTATTTATGGAAAATATTTTATATTTTAAGTATATGATATCATTTACCTACTTACTCTTTCACCTATTAATAAAGGATAATGTCACACATGCGTACATGTGGACTACAACCTCCATGAAGAGATGACATTAATTTTCATGAATTCATTTTAAAAATTATTTTAAAAATTTATTTATTGGTTTTATATGATACTAATACAATTATTATCATTCTAGAGATAATATAACCATGTGAATGATGAAAGGACTCAAACTAGAGGACCGAAACATAAATGAAAAATGAAACAGTTAACACTAATAAATGATGATTTTAATAAAGAATTATTAATAAAAATATTTTGAAATTTTATTAGTGGATAATATATGATTTTATAAATTTATATATGGTTATATTATATTAGTATAATAATCTCCGATTTACTACAAATGAGGTAAAAATCCCTTAATAAACATGTTGGATAAGAGATAAGAATTTATTTCATAATACCATCATTATTTAATATTGTTTATGATTCAGTTTCCATTGGAGGATTTATATTATCATTTATATGTGAAATATTATATATTTGACTATCCTATTGTTATTTATATGATTTTCATGTAGTACTTCTGTTTTTACCCTCTTTGGCACTCAAAAGACCAAATGAATGTTTTCAAAGAAAAGTAAAAAATTTTATGTATTCAATCAATAATTTCTTTCTTCATTGACAATATATTAGTTAAATGTTTTCAAAAATGTTTTAAGTATTGTAAAATTATTTATTAAAGTAATTTCAAACCATTTTTTAATTTCAATAATATTTTTTAAAATATATAGTCTTGTCATTTTCCATGTAAGGAATTTTTTATTGAATTTTTAAAGAAAATAATTATTTTGACGCTTACCAGTGGAATGAATTTTCATATAATAATTCATATTATATTCCTTTAATATTACTTTACTTGATTCGAAGATTTTTCTCATTGAGAAATGTTTCCCTAATATTCTGGAAATCAATATATTTTAAATAATCATTTTCAAAACAAAATGGGTATTTTATTCAATAAATGTTATTGAGATATTTTAAAATTATTTTCAAATATGTCAATATACATTGAAGAATCTTATGCCTTGTAGAGGATATTATCTAATGGTAATATTCAACATATTTCTCTAGGTGGCTTATGATAATTTTTAATTTTTATTTATTACAGAAAATATTAAAATTTTAAATTATTGTTTCTTAATTCAATTTATTATGTTGATTATGTATTGAACTATTATTCATCCATTTCATATTATATGTGAACTAGAATTAATACATGGAAGTAAGCGATTGTTAATTCCCTATGATGAATCAGTAGGTCAGATGTTAAAAACAAGTTTGGGAATTTTTCATACACCTTACTAACACATATATGATGTCTTGGAATAATATAACATTCCATTGATAGGTGTTTGTTTCCTTTATCCCTTAATTTTGACCATCTCTTTTCTATAAATTTAGATGGGCTCTTTTGGGTAATGTTTCTATTTTTTGAGGTTTTTGGGTCTGTTCGTGGTTGGAGAAGAGTTACTAAAAACCAAGTTCATTTTCCTAGGAAGCCCTATATATTTTATTAGATATTTATAGGTGTAACATAGTTAGGTTCATAGTTAGTAGTAGTCTTTTAAAATAATTAATATTGTAATAGTGTGGTTATATAGGTTTGTATCATGGTTTTTAAAATCATATGGGAAACCCATGTGACATATATTTATTACTCCAAATTTTATTTTTTTGACATTATACCAACACATTTGGCATAATTATTTTTATTTTGGAATTGGATACCAACCATGGAAACTCAACATATAGATTAAAATTATTCCATACCACTAAGTGGTTGGTATTAATTAATCATTGATTATTGGATTGATTTTCTAAATGTGTGATCTAATTTCAAATCGTTTTTTAATATTTTAAATTCATTATTATTCAAAACATTAGAATCATGGATTAGGGATGTTTATGATGTATCTATGGGTTATTACTCGATCTAATAATATATCTCTTATATCCGTCATGGAACTAAGATTCTTTTCGAAGATCAGGATTTGGAATTGTGGGATGTTTAGGAATCATTGAGGTTTGTGTTTTTCTCTCTCCCATTCTTCTATAGATGGTGAATTTGAGTTTTTTATTTTAAAATTACAACACTATATTTCTCCATTTATAATTTTATCCATTGAATCTCTATTTGGAGATCTAGTGTGGGTATTATTGATATTGGGTGAGTTGGGTGGGTTTGTAAGGAAATCTCGGCCAAATGAAATTATTAATTTATTCCGTGATTAAATTCATTTTTTCAATTTGATTATAAATATTCAATTATGAATCTTAACTAAAAATTTTAAATTTTATTTTGGGAATGATGAAACACTTTGACATTGGATGTTAAAAATTATGTGTGATATCTCATGAAATGACTCTGATTTGGAGGGAATGATTGTACTCAATATTTGATGAAATAAAAATGCCTGAAAATTTTGATTATTTTAAATGGGTTGATTTTAATTTAAATTCATGTGTTTTTTGATAAAAAATATTAAATGTTGGTATTGAAATTAAACTAATGTTTTGAATCATGAACATATGGATATTTAAAATTATAAATTTAATTGACTGATCGGGTTTATTGATATCCCCATAGATATTTTATGTACCATGAAGCATGTGGTATTGTATGTAGTTTAGTGGGAAGAACACACAACATTATGATGAAAATTTTAATTAATCTATCCTAAGAGTAGGGAATTTATTCTTTAGGATTCTATCATACCCCCCCTTTATTTATATATAGGGTGTGTGTGAAAACTTAGATCTATACTTCCTTATGATATGTGAGATTCGCATACTAATATAACCTCAGGTATCTTAACAAATATGATATGACTAAAATTTATTATACACACCGATGATTGACTAAATTTATTTACTCATGTTTTTAATAGAAAATATAATCAACACCTATTTTGATAAATATAATTATATATTCCCAATTTGATGAAAATACACTCGAAAAACTGTTTCGTATTTAACAGTTGATATTTTTTTGAAAATAATGTTTTGATATGATATTTGAAAATATTTAAATTCCATGTTTTATATAAAATTGAACTAATTTCATTTATTTGATATAGATTCCTTATAAAATACATGGAAAGATACTACTTGGATTTATTGGTCACACCCTACCTCTTTCATGGAGTGTTTTAAAATTTTCATATACTAGGTAAAAAGAGAGAAAGAACCACTTAGAGGTGGTGGGTGCACATGATCTCGGTACCTTGGGGGTCGACACTAATCAATGGATCTTGTGATTCATTTGTTTATTTGAGATTATGGGATTATTTCTTAATGGTTTATCTTAAGAGTTTGGACTGAAAATCTATTTTGGAGTCTTTTATTTGTCTACTTGTGTTACATTACCTCTTTTAGAGAGTTTGGCATACAAATTATTTATCCTTTTAAATCAGATTCTATATCTTGATGGGTTTAACTTGTGGTGAAATCATTATATATTTATTCTTTTTATTCCCATGTGATAGTATCCAACCCCAGGGAATCAGAAATTCCCTTCATGATTTTTTAGAAATGATTCGGGTACCTCTTTGGATTGTTATAAATGTTATTATGTGAAAAACTGATATCAAAGGCAGTCATAAATCAAATTTTTCTATCATTATGTAGTTTGTGATGTATTTTTAGACAGTTTATTTGTTTTATAGGAATTAAGGGGTATGATACAATTGAGTTCTTATCCATATCTTATCATAACATGCTTTGAGTTACCATAGGCTGCGGGGAAAAAGTGTTTTTCAGTACTTTATTGAAATAATCATATATTTATCCAAAATAATTGGTTTGGGATTTTTGTTTCTTTGTTTAATTTTTTTTATCAGGTTATTGATATTTTATGTCTTGAATGATAGTTTACCTATTATCTATTGATGTTTTGTACAACCAGGAGCTCAAATAAAACATATGAGCATAAATTCGGTGGGTGATACTAATTAAAAACAAAAAAACCTTATATTTTATCCAAAAATTATGGATGTTGATGTGTGTTCATTTAATGCTTTGAGAAAGGTTTCTACACTTGTTTATTTTTATCCATAATATGTTTTACATAACAGGGTTGATAATAAAGACAATTCTGATTTCTTATGTATGAAACCACTATATTTTCAGGTTATAAAAGATCCTCAAGAGAAGAAGGATTGGTTAATGATGGTTTAAGAACTCTTTATGTTTTTATAGATTCCAAATTCAGTTAAGGTTAAATGTACTACCTTCAAACATGGAGGACCTAACATAAGGTGGTGGGATTCAATAGTTCAGTCTATAAATAATGTGGGATTGGAGTGTAATGTCTTCATAAATCATTAAATTGTTTAATTATTTCCCAAATTTATGGTGTTGTACATGTCAATAGATTTCCTTAAACTCAATAAAGGTAATCAAACTGGGTCTGGGTATATAAAACACTTCAATGATCTTGTTAATTTCTTGCATGTGATGATTTAAAATGAGAAACTAAAAGGCCATACATTTGAGATGGGCCTTTAACTAGATATTCAATGTCTTGTTTTCTATTGAATATCACCTCATATAATGATTTACTCAATAGATATTCAATGGTGGAAATTTACTTTTCTAGTAACTATGGTTTTATAAGAGTTCCTATGACTCCCTCTAGTATCTGAAGTGGACACTTTATAAGGAATAAGATTCTAAATGAATCTCATGGTGGAAAAAATAATGGTGGTGAAAATTGATATCAATACTTTTCATATTATTCTACAATATTTGGAAATTTACTCATTAATTATTTTTAGTTAAGAAAATTTGGGTACTCAATGTAATATTACATAGGGACACTAAAGATATGTAGATCTTAAAGATACTAAAGTATATTTTTGAGGTTTTTACATGTTTATTATTCACTATGTAGTGGAATTTAATTTAATGTTACAATTATATCTCCAGAATAGTCATATTCTTCCAGGAAAAAAATGGGTACCTATCATATACATTAGTAATGAATCTTCTTCATATCAGGGACAAGTATCTAATAAATATTTATATGGGTCCTATGATAATAATAGGTACAATTACTATTTCTTTTAATTAAGTTTCTACTTTATTTTATACCAGTGCCTCTCAATCCATAATGTCTACCCATGTCATGGAATTATTAAATTTTCGTAAATATATCATGAATTATATGATGGTAATTGGTACACCTATTAGGATGAAAAGATAACAGGGAAATCAATTCCCTTCTTATGATTTCTATTTATCATGAATCAATATTTCTTACTGATACTTTTTGTAACACAAGTTCAAGGATAAAAAATAATTATTGTACATATATGTTGAAACAAGTGGGAAATATGATCTAAGTTAAATCCAAATCATGACAAGAACTATCCTTCTTATTTTCAGAGAAAAATCTTCTAAATCTAATTTTCCCTTTGTGTGTGATGGATAATAATAAATATACACACTAAAGTTTAATGGTTATTGTTTCACCAAGGTAACATAAAAATAAATTTTATCACTTATTCACCCCTCTAAATGATTTTTCATTGAATAAAGAGGTTTCTTTTAAGGTGGTATTAGAGTGAGGGTTCCATCATTGGTGATTTATTGTTATACGCTTGAGATGTAGCTCCTCCATAATTGAATTTTATGTCACTGAATTTCATTGTGTATGTCATAAAAAATAATAAATCATTGAAAAAACTGGATTCCATCATTTGGTGTGTAATGCTAGCAGGTATGTAAATAAAATATGTTGTCATACCTATTATCTACCAGTTAGGATGTTTTAGAAGTTGTAATTGATGGTTTTCTACCTTGATCTAAGAGTGTTGTTATGAAAAAACAAATAAGTTTTATTTAGAAATCCATGGCTATTTAAATAATTATATTCTATCACTACTTGTAAAATGTGAATTTTTTTTAACATTAATGGAATCAATATAAAAAAGTCATATGGGACAAAATTTGGAATATCCATGAAGGTAAGACCAAATTAATGAGAGAAATATTATAGTTTTGGACACTTATGTATGAATACCTCAATATTCATGTTGATGAAACTAGTTATTATTTCTTCATAAGAGTGAAAAATGTTATGATCATTATCAAAGTCTATGAAGAGATGTAAGATGATTCTTATATTGTTGTAAATATTTTTGTTGTCTTACTAGGAAATTTTGATTCTAATGTGAATTATTTTGAAGATAAATATCCTTGTGATATTTTTCTTAAGGATTTTATTATTGTTTTAAAATCTTATCAGATGAGTTAATGTAGTTCATTAATGAATACTATGATTTTTGAAAAATATATCTCTTTTAATTCTACAAATAACGAGTTGAATAAGATGAAATTTGAAGAAGAATATATTGAATATTTTTATTTTGATTCTGTTTTAGATTATAATTTTATATAATGATTTCTATAATATCTAGAAATATTATAAGAGGAATGATAATGTTTAATGTTATATTTCAATTGAAATTTTTTAGTGTTGTAGTAGATTTAAATTTTTCTGCAAATCGTTGAAAGTCAAATGAAAAAGGAGTTAGTTATAAAGAAGAAAAATTACCAAAGAGATTATTTAAGAAGTGATCATAAATTTTTAAAAATTGAGTAGTTTATACAAATTGTAAGAGAAACAATTTCAAAAAAACAAAAAAATTGAAATTTATTATTTAATTTTGAAAGCAGATTTAGCAGTGATAAATAAGATTAAAAGGTTATATTTGGAAATTATGATGAAAAACATCTCATTACTAAGGTTAATGAAGAATAATTCACTAATGAAAGTTATAGTGAATTATTAGAAAAAAATGAAATAGATATTTAATTATAATGATTGAAAAAATAAGTTTATCAATGAAGAGATGATCATGTAAGAGGTGCAGTGGCATTTGGGTTTCCCCCATTTCAACCATCTTCTTCCACTATAGTAGGTTGGATGTGGGTTCCTCCTTAGCAATTTCTCAGTGATATCATGGAACAATGGATCATATATCAGTGGAAACATTGTGGATTTCATCTTCTTGGGATCAACCATCTTCCATGGCGTCATAGTGAAGGTAAATTGGTTGAGATATAGTCTTTTGTAGTTTGCAATGGGTGTCTAATGATTTGACAAGGTTAGTGCTTTAGGTGGATTGATGTGGTCTCCACGAGTGATCTTGATGGTGGTGATGGGTTTTTTGAAGCATTTTGGGGTGGACATCATCGGTGTAGCCCAATCCCCGACCCTCATGGGTTCCCATCTCTTCTACTTTCAGTGAGATTTCTCTCTTAGGCTTCTGGTGAAGGTTATTCCTAAGCAGTGATCGGTTCATATTCATACCCATAATGGAACTTATAGACCAGATCAGATTTATACCTTACATTAGTGACACTCCTTTAGTTTGTTTGTTGGGTCTTATAGCCTTGGGAGGCATTGAATTTTATTCCCACATCTTAGGGAATATGTTTTCTTTTGGTTTCTCATCTTTGACAACAGTTTTAGAGGGAACCACATGGGTTTATTATAGTGTGGAAATCATCTGATGATGGTTTCAGAAACTAGGATATAGATAATGTCTATGATTATTTTTTGAATGATGAATTTTTTTCTTTGTGGATGTTTTTCATGGTGGTTCATCACCTGTGTGATCTATGGTGATGTCACTTGTGGTCCGCATTTAAGAGATTATGCAACTAGATCTTCTTCATGGGCTGCTCTAGATAAGGTTCAGAGAAAGGATTTTTTTTCCAAACCATTGTTATCAAAAATTTTACATTTGATAAGGTATGTCTTTTTTCTCAGTATAAGCCTCATGAAACTCTACACGGGATTGCTATCCAAGCAGCGATGAGATGGTTGAAGCTGGACTTATAATTTTTGATGTTTGGGAGGCTATTTTATTTATAGTCTTAATCTATTTATTTATTTCTTTAGGATTTTTGGTGAAATGTTTATGTATTTACTCTATTGATGTCATGTTGGCTTCCCCATCATCCCTTAAATGGGGTCTATGTTAATAATGAAAATTAATTTTTTGTTAGTCAGATGTAATTATTTTTTAAAATAGGGCTCAAGGATTGTCTCTAAAAGATATATAAGTTTGAAAAATGTTAAAAATATGAATATGGGAAAAACAATCTCCTAGAAGTAATGAATTAGTTCATATTGAATATAAATAAATATTAAATAAATAATTTTACAGATGGATAAAATAGTTTTGGAATAAAATAATCAAATATTAAATATGGAAGAATAAATGAAAGTAAAATAGAGGTATTTAAAACTTATACAAAAAAATTACTGAATTTGGAAAAATAACATCAAAAAGTAATTTTAAAATCTAGACATATATTCATGAAGTTGGTGAATGATAAAATGTATATGATGATCATGTGTATCAGTAGTGATCAGTAAAAAATGACTATAAGAACATTGTGATAACTTTTTATTTGTCTAAGAAGAAGAATCAAATCAAGTATACCATGTTTTTTAAAAAATCAAGTGGTTTTCCAGATTTTGGAAATTCTGAGTACATATATTTTGATTGAATAATTGATACAAATAGTTATGATAAAAATGAGAAAAGAAGATGGATTTTAATATGAAATATTCAAGAGTTCTAAAAAATATTGTTTGGTAATAAAATATCAAATATTATTAGTGAGATTAACATTTAAATAATGATTCACAATTTTTTTAAAAATGATGGTTTTAAAAGAAAAAATGATTTTATGTTTATTATTATCATTTTGGATTTTTTGTTCTCTTTAAAGTGATGTGTTAATTAAACTAAAAATTAAATTTTGAGTTGAAATGTTTTTAAGATTGAAATTGAGATGCAGTCACCTCATTCTTGGAGAAAAACATAGATACAAAATCATAAATCTGGATTGTAAATTGAAAATAAATTTCAACATTTTGAAGATGTTTTTAAATAGTATTAGAAACCATGTAATCATGAAAAAGGTTGTTTTCTTATACTACTAGAAAAAATTTGGTCATGAAATAATGTTTAGATGTATTATAAGAATAAGGATAAATTAAAATAAAATTATTTAGCCTGTGAGAGTTTTCTACAAAGAATCCAATGAAGAATGTCCATAGATTTTGGAAAGTGGTTATTACTCACATATGGGAAGGGATTTAAATTAAATAATTCATAAGAAAATTAAACAATAATCTATTAATTTTTTAAATTATGGGTAACTGAAAATAAGTAGTTTTAAATCACCATGGATTAAAAATATCAATTGAAATCCAAGATAACAGTGCATATTGAAGGACAAAATCACAATATTCTTAGTGTGTCACAGTTATGTGATGACGTAAATGTTATGAATTTTTATAAGAAAGGGTTTTTAAGATCTATAATGATGGATATATACTTAAAATTTTACATCATGTAATAGGAAATATTTTAAATATTGGTGATGAAGAAAATTCAAGTTATTTTAGAATGAATGAAGAGAGCCAACTATGGTGTCGAAGACTTTGTCATTTTGGCCAAAAGAATAACTGTAATATTATATGTGGTTAAAATTTACCAAATATTTCTATGTTGGGAATTGAAATTAATTGTATGTGTTCTACTTGTAAAAAACAAATGATTTTGAATAACCCACAAAAGAATGTAGAAATAAAATAGAAAAATACATAAGAACTAATTCACCCTGTTATTTACATTCCCATGAGGAATAAATAAATAATAAATATTAGTATTTTATTATTTTTATTGATTAATTTAATTACATTACATGTGTTATGTTTATCAAGAACAAATTAGAGTCTCTCAAAAGAATCATGAGTTTTAGGAGATGTCTTGAGAAAGAGTGTGGTTACTATTTAATCAAGATTTCAACTGATAACAATGCTAGGTATACCAATGGAAGATTTAAATCCTATATTAAAAAAATATGTTATCTTTAATTAACTTGGTGCTTTATAAAAACCTCAATTTTTTTTGGAAGAATGAAAGTATAAATGTATTGGGAGATGTATCAAACTATGCTGTTAGAGTATGATACATATCCTTATTTTTGGATATATGATATTGTAGTAGTGGTTTATGTTTAAAATCACTATCTTTATAGCTAAAATTATGATATATCATCATCTAATATGTGTTAAAATAAAAATCCAAGATTTATGTATCTAGGATATTTTGACATCACTTTCATTATCAATGTGAAAGGACAAAACAATGGAAAATTTAAAATAATCGGTGTTGATGGTATCTTATTAGATTATCAAGAAAATGGAAGAAGATATTTATTTTTAAAAAAACCATTGATAGTGATGATTATAGGTTATATTTATGTGAACATGATGGAACTCACAAATAATATGAACTCACACAAAGAATAATATTCATGAATTGATGATAATGAATCAATTTTTATGAAATAAAATTGTTAGGTTTCTAAAAATGGTGATAATTATAAAGAAGATGAATTTTAATATGAAGAATCAGTAAATTAAAGTGATAAATAGTTATCATGTTTACATAATCAAAATATTAAAAGATATGTTTAGGTTAAAATATATTTTGAAATCATGGTGAATAGATTCACAGTAAAGAAATTTTGTAACGCCCCGACCCCAGCTACCCAGAGTCGGTGCATTACTTCGTAACATTGGCATGATCACAAGAAAGATCAAATCTCGAAAGACCGATTGGTTTAGTAGCCTTGGAAACACTAGATATAATCATAAAGTTTTACATTACATTTCAAAGTGAAAAACTACTACAACAACAAAGTCTTCATATCCACACTATTAACCCCTCATAATATCCCTGCAAGTCATTCATAAATTACTTCTTCACTACCTGGGAAAAATAAAACATAGAAAAGGGGTGAGCTCAAATGCCCAGTAAGGATAACAATATAGCGGAACATTCAAAATAAGCATAAACATTTAAGGCAATGAATTACTAAAACAAAAGCCTTTTAAAATTGAACTTCAACATAGTATGGCAAAAGTAAAATGAAATAATGCCATTTACTTGTTCACATAGATATTCTACTAATCGAATAATCACATGCAATATCAATAACCACTTTCATAATGTTGGAATGCATAATGCCAGACTATCATAACCACATAGCCAAGGCCTCGTGCCAAGACTACAAATAAGATTTTGTCAAGGCCTTGTGCCAAGACACTAGTTTGTCTCATGAGACCTACCGATGCATCGAGGAGCTATAGCGGGCTCCACCCGTCACTTATTAAGTCCAATGCATTCCCATATGAAAAGGTTTAAACATAACATAAACATTCGTATTAAAACTAGCGTACGAAATGTCAATAATTTCACCATAAACTATGAATGGTATAAAAATAGCACATCCATAGTCAAACATATCACAAAACCTTCAATACAATATAGAAGTTTTGTATCATAATAAATCAACTTCAAATAATCTTAAAATCCATCAAAGGATGTTGACATAGATGAAATCAAAATTCTTTTTAAATAAATATCTCCTTTCATTTTGAAACCATTTAAGATCCATATAAAATAAAACATTTTCTTTGAAAATACTCTTATAAGCTTGTAAGGAAATCTTTGAAGATTTTATAACGGCGTAAAATAACCGCACCCGCCGTATAAGTTAAAAAAAACATTCTTACCTCAATTCTATCGAAAAGGTTAAAAAGGACCTTGTTTTGAAAACGACGGAAAGATTCCTTTATAAGCCTCTTATAAAAATTCAAACAAGGGTACAAATGACTTTAACCCATAAATTTTTTTTTGAAATACATTTTTAAGAAACATGGATGTGGATGATAAAGATATCCCAGTAGATTATTACGTATAAACAACCTCGGATAATGAAGAGATTGTGAAATAACCCTTACCTTGTACTTTTCCTTGGTTGGGGTAGGTTAACCTCCTGTATAATGGTGAAATAATTGTTATTAAATTATACAAGAATCATATACATTAATATGATATCATATATGATCTTTTAATATTGATTTGATAATAATATCTTAGTATTATCGTTGTTTCGGGTGTTAACTTACTTGTTTTCTTTCATATGTTTTGTTACGTAAGACATGTTTGTAAAGGATAGGTTGTATATTATTCATATCCAGAATGATATCAAGTCCTTAAACATCATTTTTAAATCATAAAATGATAATTATACTTTAATGGTTACGATGGAGAATGAATCTCATCGCGTTCGTGGAGACGGTAGTCCGTACGTACGCACGAGCGACAATATCATTCTTTTGATATTAAAATAATATATAAATGGATGGTATATCATATATACAGAATCATTAATATGTTATATTTATTATTTACATGAGTTACACATCATTATTATACCCATCCAAATAATAATATATTGAATAACAATTACACCACGACGTGGAGACGGTAAGCCGTACGTACGCACGTATGGTGACATGTTATTCAAAGGGTGGATAGAATACTGAATATGGTTGTACCATATTTATAATAACATCACAGTATATAAATGATACTGGAGTCATTATTTTAGAATGGTAACAACAAAGGAAGAAGAAGTGGAAGAAGAAATGAACTTGGAAAAGGGGTGGTGAAAACATTACCTCTTCTTCGGGTTCTTCCTTTTGATTTGATCAAAAGGGCTCCTTAGGTTGGATTTCTGATCAAACTAAGGCCCCTAGGTTGTAGTGAGGGATGTTGGGAGAGTATTTGGGCAGAGTTTGGCCGAACCAAAAGGCTTTAGAGGTGTGAAGAAATGAGAAGGAGGAGTGCCCTTTTATAAGAGGGGTGAGGGGCACCTTTGGAAAAGCTAGAAATATTAATTTATAATAAATTCATATTCGGTTTCTAATGGCTCCAAAGTTGACTATTCAAAGGTTAAGGTGGGGATAGGTCGAAAACCACTCAACCAATAGAATTTAGACAGGTTTGGGTACTTATATTAACCTTATCTTTAAGTATTAACTCTAAGTTAATTAGTTTCACTTTTACAATGTCTCTTTGTATTTTTATATAATATGGTTAATAAACTTACTATATACATCCAAGAGACCCCCAAGTGGTCCATTAATGAGGAACCTATCATAATATAAGTCTCTTGGCCGAACCTTAGATTTTTAGGAATTTAATATCAATTAATAATATAATATTTGTTTTAAGAACTCTTTTATGTCAATTTTGACACTATTCAATAGTTGATTTTTTTGAAACTCCTAACAGATTGATTACTTCGAACAAAGTCAATTAAATCAATCCTAATATATCATATTATCATATAAAATTTTAATTCATTAAAAGTTTCATATTATAATTATTTGGGTATTTATAATATCAATTATTTTAATTTTTCACTATTATAGTAATTACTGCATCATCATTGTGTCATAAATAAAATAAATTATTCAATGTCTAAAAATTATAAATAAAATATCATTATGTAGGAAATCTTTTTAGCTTTCTAATGAATATTTATAATCTAAATTCCAACATATATAACCCTATGTAAAAATTTTTGTTCTAAAGGATATATGCTTGTGTCATTTTTGTATTCATTTTAACTAAATTAAAATAAAGTGTCATTATCACTTACAAGTGGATCCATGGGGTCCCAAAATAGACCCAAAGATGCACATGGTCGACCATGTATCAACCAATAGGGTTAAGACACGTTTTAGGGTAATTTAGTATTATTATAATATTATTTATTAACCCTTATTTACCGGATTTACCCTTAACCATGGTAAATAAAATATTTACCGCAGTAATTATTCAAAATGTCTAAAAATAAAAGTTACCCATTTACACAATTTGAACATCCTGATTCCAAATATGGAATCCATTTTCCTAAATTCAAAACACAGAAGTGGCAGAAATTAATTTAAAATTAATTCCCGCTGTCAAAACAAAAAGTGTGTTTTTAAGAGATAATAACTATCAAAAGATTGACACTTGTTTATGTTCGGTTTAATTGTAAAATTATGTCCAATGACCAACATTATATTAAAATGTAAAAATATATTCTAAATATACTTTAAAACCACTAAAATTCATAATTTATCACTATTAATTATTTTTATTAAAAAAGTTGTTTTTAATTAAAATTTAGTAATTTTCACTATTCATCAAAATATGAAAGTTATCCGAAAAGTACCAAAATTTCACCTTAGGCTAAATTCGATATTCCGAGTCCAAAAATGAAGTCCATTTTCAAATATAAAATATATATAATTTCAAAAATTAGGTATTACTATTCACAACGGCTAGTTTAATTAGTTGTGGTGTGTGTTAGAACTCGAGGTTGCGTACAACACACGCTATTGCATTATTCAAAGGGAAACGTACCGTAGAAGCTTGGGGTGTTATATTCTCCCCTCCTTCAAATAATTGCGTCCTCGCAATTTCTAGGGTATTACTGCATAAAAAGACTCGGGTGGTTCTTCATCATAAGTTCCTCGGGTTCCCACGTTGCCTCTTCCATCTTATGATTCCTCCACAAAACTTTTACCAGACGCGTCGTCCGGTTTCTCAGCACTTGTTCTCTCGTATCAAGAATCTTGGAGGGCTCTTCGCAATAAGACAGATCGGGTTCCAGTTCTAAATCTTCATAGGTGAGTACATGCGTTGGGTCAGGCATGTATTTCCTCAACAGAGATACGTGGAACACATCGTGAACTTTGGAGAGACTTGGCGGCATTGCCAATCGGTAAGCTACAGCCCCAATTCGTTCTAGAATTTCGAAAGGTCCGATGTACCTGGGACTCAATTTACCTTTCTTAACAAAACGTATGACTCCCTTCCATGGAGATACCTTCAGGAAAACATGATCACCGACTTGAAATTCCAAATCCTTCCTTCGATTATCGGCATAGCTCTTCTGCCTACTTTGAGCTGCTTTAATGTGATTTTGGATTACCTTCACCTTTTCCACCGTCTCCTCCACCAGTTCTGGGCCTACAAGTTTTCTTTCACCAACGTCATCCCAACAGGTTGGTGTACGACATCTCTTTCCGTATAACGCTTCATATGGTGCCATCTGAATACTCGAATGGAAGCTATTGTTATAGGAAAATTCTACCAGAGGTAAATATTGATCCCACATACCCTGAAAGTCAAGTGAGCAAGATCTCAACATGTCTTCTAAGGTTTGAATAGTCCGTTCTGATTGTCTGTCTGTCTGAGGGTGGTAAGCAGTGCTCAAATGAAGTTCAGTATCCAGGGATTTCTGAAGACTTTTCCAAAATCTTGAAGTAAAACGGGGGTCACGATCAGAAACAATCGATAGGGGTACTCCATGAAGTCTCACAACTTCATTAATATATAGTCTTGCTAGACGTTCCAGGGGTAGATCTTCTCTTATAGCAAGAAAATGTGCTGACTTGGTAAGACGATCAACAATCACCCATATTGCATCGTTCCTTCTAGGAGTCTTTGGTAGCCCCATGACAAAGTCCATCGTAATATTGTCCCATTTCCACTCCGGTATGGGAAGCGGTTGCATGACTCCTCCAGGCTGTTGCCTTCCAGCTTTCACTTGTTGACAAACCATACATCTTGACACAAAATCAGTAATCTCCCTCTTCATATTGTCCCACAAAAAATGTTCTTTCAAATCTCTATACATTTTGGTGCTCCCAGGGTGTATAGAGAAATTGGAACTATGAGCATCATCCAGCAATTCCCTTTTTAGATCAGGTATATTGGGAACACAAAGTCTCTTCCCGAATTTCAAAATTCCATCTTCATACACAAAGTCTCTCAATCTCCCATCATTCACAGCTTTAATCTTCTTTTGGAATTCTTCATCATTGGTCTGAGAACTCTTAATCCTTTCTAGTAAAGATGGTTTGGCAACCATTTGAAAAAGCATTGATGTTTCACCTTCCCTGGTTATTCCCATGTCCATCTTCACTAGATCCATGAAAATTGGATCCCTTTCAATTCTCATATTGTTCAAAACTCCATGGTCTTTTCTACTCAAAGCATCTGCCACCTTTTTTGCCTTCCTTGGGTGGTAGTGTATCGTACAATCATAATCCTTGAGTAATTCAAGCCATCTCCTTTGCCTCATGTTGAGTTCTTTTTGTGAGAAAATATACTTCAAACTCTTGTGATCAGTATAAATCTCACATTTTTCACCATAGAGGTAGTGCCTCCATATCTTCAAAGCAAAGATCACAGCTGCTAACTCGAGACCATGAGTAGGATAGTTTTGTTCATGAATTTTCAACTGTCGTGATGCATAGGCAATAACTCTATCATTCTACATAAGGACACAGCCAAGTCCTTTCTTTGATGCATCACTATAAATAACGAACCCATCATTCCCCGATGGTAGAGTCAATATAGGAGCATTGACTAATCTTCTCTTCAGTTCTTCGAAACATTCTTCACACTCTTTTGTCCAAACAAATTTAACCCCTTTACGTGTGAGCTTCGTTAATGGGTTAGCCAATCGGGCAAAATTCTGGACGAAACGTCGATAATAACCTGCCAAGCCAATAAAACTACGTACCTCAGTTATACTCGTAGGTGTTGGCCATTCTTGGATTGCCTTGGTCTTAGAAGGATCAACAGAGATTCCATCTTTTGAGACAATATGGCCAAGAAAAGAAATCTCCTGAAGCCAGAATTCACACTTTCTAAACTTCCCATATAATTCATGCCTCCTCAGAGTCTTCAAGATAATGCACAAGTGATTTTCATGATCTTCGTAGGTTTTGGAGTATACCAAGATATCATCAATAAATACCACCACAAATTCATCGAGATACTCCTTGAAGACTCTATTCATCAGATCCATGAATACAGAGGGTGCATTAGTCAATCCAAACGGCATTACAGTAAACTCGTAATTCCCGTACCTGGTTCGAAATGCAGTTTTCGGAATGTCTTCCTTCTTCACACACAACTGATGGTATCCAGATCGAAGGTCAATCTTTGAAAAGTATTGAGCTCCATGCAGTTGGTCAAATAAATCATCAATACGAGGTAGGGGATACTTGTTCTTTATCGTTATAGCATTGATCTCCCTGTAGTCGATACATAACCTCATAGATCCATCTTTCTTTTTAACAAAAAGAACAGGGGCTCCCCATAGAGAAACACTAGGGCGAATAAATCCCTTATTACTCAATTCCTCTAGTTGTTTCTTTAGTTCGACTAACTCTACAGTGGCCATTCTATAAGGGGTCTTCGATATAGGCCTTGATCTAGGAATCAAATCAATAGAAAACTCAACTTCTCGTTCTGGAGGATGTCCAGGTAAATCTTCCGGAAATACATCTACAAATTCTTTCACAACAGGTACATCCTCTATTTGAACATTCCTTTCCTCACCGATAGTTACTTCATTCTCTTCCTCCCCAATAATTGAATTAAGTTGAGCTACTGGGGGTGGGTCTAAATAAGAATTAGGTGGTGACGATTCTGCTCTAAAAATAAGGTGTTCCTTATCATTATCATCAAGAATCGTAACCTCTTTCTTCTTACAATAAATCTTCGCATCATAGTCCGAAAGCCAGTCCATACCGAGGATTATATCAAACTCAATCATAGGTATGACGATGAGATCAGCAGATAAAGAAAATTTATGTGCTCTAATGGGGACTGATTCACAAAACTTTGTTGCAACGATTCTTCCCTTAGGAGTTTTAACCGACAACTCCCTTATTAAATCAAATTGGAAATATCTAATTTTCTTAGCAAACTGGGAAGATATGAAACAATGCGATGATCCAGAATCAAATAATTCATTTTCTAAACTTGAGGAAACCATTAAATTACCTGCCACCACGTCTTTCGGAGCTTCTACCTCAGCAGTAGTGATAGCATAAGCCTGGCTTTGATCCCTTGGCCTTTTCTGAGGTAAGTTCTCCTGACGCTTAGGACATGCATTTGCATAATGCCCCATCTCCCTGCAATTGTAGCACTGAACGTTGGTAGCTTCCTTCTTCCCCTTGCAATCATGAGCTTGGTGGCCTTTTTCACCACACTTGTAACAGACTCCCATTCCCTTCAAGCAAGTACCAGGATGTTTCTTCCCGTATTTACCACAAGATGGATATTCAACCTTTCCCTTCTTCCCCTTATTTCCATTCCCAGATTGATCAGCAGGTCTCTTCTTCTCTTGCTTTGCTTTAAAGTCATAAGACTTAGAGAATTCCTTTTCGGTCTTGATAGCACATGAGACAATGTCTTCGTACGATGAAAAGGATTGTGAGACTAACGCTTGACGGAGAAATGGTTTTAACCCATCAAAGAAACGATCAATCTTACTTCTTGGGTTGTGAATATAATCTCCAGCATACCTCGCTAACCTTGTAAAGTTAGCCTCATACTTTGTGACATTCTCATCCTCCTTTTGTCTCAGACTCAGAAATTGTCTTTCCATATCCGCTCGATGGTCACGAGGGAAGTATTTTTCTAAAAAAAGATCTTTGAATTCCCTCCATTCCATATTTGATACTTCATCATCTTCCTTCGTATTTTGAATCAATGACCACCATTGATCAGCATCTCCAGTGAGGCGGTAAACTGCCATGATAACTTTTTCCCTTTCACTGCTCCCCAAAGCCTGAAATATTTTCTCTAGGGAAATTATCCATTGCTCAGCTACTAAGGGATTTGTACTCCCATTGAACGTTGGTGGTTGTTGCCTCATGAATCGATCTAACATTGATCCTCCACGCTGCGGATCAGGGTGCTCCATACGGGTAAGGTTATTATTCATAACCTGAGTAAGTTGTCCCAGTATGGTGATTAGCTGATCGGCACCAGTTGCATCACCAGCCCCACTATAATTATCTTGAGCAAGAGGGCAATCCCTTCATGGAGTGCGTGCATTGATACGGTTTCCATTTCTTCCACTAGGCGCCATTTCTAAACAATGGCATAAACTAGATCAGTTTATGAATCAAAATACATAATCCCATACTTATAAAACACTTAACATAAATTGAACTATTTATGGATATAATCCATAATCATAAAAATGTTTTCTTTGAGGAAGTATATACTCATAAACCCTTCATAATGATTTGTAAAGATAGTGAGAGTTATCCTAAGCATATCCCCCGGGAGTGTCGTAACCAAGAGTGCAACAAGGCCCGTTGTCATGCACCAGTTCCCGTTCGAGTCTAGCTCAAAGCGGTGTTTTCGGGTTTTACCCCTAGGTACATCTGTGCTAGAGCCGCCTCTACCTGCTCGTATCCAGACAGGGATGTATTGCTCGGAAAACTCACAAAATCTCTACAATACCAAAATTCTAGGAAGTTCTTCTATACTAATCCTCAAAGTTCATCTTAGGTCTACGTGCTCTAATCAGAGTTTATCTAAATCTAGCTTCCAAGGTTTGTACTAAACTTCCTCTGATACCAACTGTAACGCCCCGACCCCAGCTACCCAGAGTCGGTGCAATAATTACATAACATTGGCATGATCACAAGAAAGATCAAATCTCGAAAGACCGATTGGTTTAGTAGCCTTGGAAACACTAGATATAATCATAAAGTTTTACATTACATTTCAAAGTGAAAAACTACTACAACAACAAAGTCTTCATATCCACACTATTAACCCCTCATAATATCCCTGCAAGTCATTCATAAATTACTTCTTCACTACCTGGGAAAAATAAAACATATAAAAGGGGTGAGCTCAAATGCCCAGTAAGGATAACAATATAGCAGAACATTCAAAATAAGCATAAACATTTAAGGCAATGAATTACTAAAACAAAATCCTTTTAAAATTGAACTTCAACATAGTATGGCAAAAGTAAAATGAAATAATGCCATTTACTTGTTCACATGGATATTCTACTAATCGAATAATCACATGCAATATCAATAACCACTTTCATAATGTTGGAATGCATAATGCCAGACTATCATAACCACATAGCCAAGGCCTCGTGCCAAGACTACAAATAAGATTTTGTCAAGGCCTTGTGCCAAGACACTAGTTTGTCTCATGAGACCTACCGATGCATCGAGGAGCTATAGCGGGCTCCACCCTTCACTTATTAAGTCCAATGCATTCCCATATGAAAAGGTTTAAACATAACATAAACATTCGTATTAAAACTAGCATACGAAATGTCAATAATTTCACCATAAACTATGAATGGTATAAAAATAGCACATCCATAGTCAAACATATCACAAAACCTTCAATACAATATAGAAGTTTTGTATCATAATAAATCAACTTCAAATAATCTTAAAATCCATCAAAGGATGTTGACATAGATGAAATCAAAATTCTTTTTAAAGAAATATCTCCTTTAATTTTGAAACCATTTAAGATCCATATAAAATAAAACATTTTCTTTGAAAATATTCTTATAAGCTTGTAAGGAAATCTTTGAAGATTTTATAACGGCGTAAAATAACCGCACCCGCCGTATAAGTTAAAAAAACATTCTTACCTCAATTCTATCGAAAAGGTTAAAAAGGACCTTGTTTTGAAAACGACGGAAATATTCCTTTATAAACCTCTTATAAAAATTAAAACAAGGGTACAAATGACTTTAACCCATAAAAAATGTTTTGAAATACATTTTTAAGAAACATGGATGTGGATGATAAAGATATCCCAGTAGATTATTACGTATAAACAACCTCGGATAATGAAGAGATTGTGAAATAACCCTTACCTTGTACTTTTCCTTGGTTGGGGTAGGTTAACCTCCTGTATAATGGTGAAATAATTGTTATTAAATTATACAAGAATCTTATACATTAATATGATATCATATATGATCTTTTAATATTGATTTGATAATAATATCTTAGTATTATCGTTGTTTCGGGTGTTAACTTACTTGTTTTCTTTCATATGTTTTGTTACGTAAGACATGTTTGTAAAGGATAGGTTGTATATTATTCATATCCAGAATGATATCAAGTCCTTAAACATCATTTTTAAATCATAAAATGATAATTATACTTTAATGGTTACGATGGAGAATGAATCTCATCGCGTTCGTGGAGACGGTAGTCCGTACGTACGCACGAGCGACAATATCATTCTTTTGATATTAAAATAATATATAAATGGATGGTATATAATATATACAGAATCATTAATATGTTATATTTATTATTTACATGAGTTACACATCATTATTATACCCATCCAAATAATAATATATTGAATAACAATTACACCACGACGTGGAGACGGTAAGCCGTACGTACGCACGTATGGTGACATGTTATTCAAAGGGTGGATAGAATACTGAATATGGTTGTACCATATTTATAATAACATCACAGTATATAAATGATACTGGAGTCATTATTTTAGAATGGTAACAACAAAGGAAGAAGAAGTGGAAGAAGAAATGAACTTGGAAAAGGGGTGGTGAAAACATTACCTCTTCTTCGGGTTCTTCCTTTTGATTTGATCAAAAGGGCTCCTTAGGTTGGCTTTCTGATCAAACTAAGGCCCCTAGGTTGTAGTGAGGGATGTTGGGAGAGTATTTGGGCAGAGTTTGGCCGAACCAAAAGGCTTTAGAGTTGTGAAGAAATGAGAAGGAGGAGTGCCCTTTTATAAGAGGGGTGAGGGGCACCTTTGGAAAAGCTAGAAATATTAATTTATAATAAATTCATATTCGGTTTCTAATGGCTCCAAAGTTGACTATTTAAAGGTTAAGGTGGGGATAGGTCGAAAACCACTCAACCAATAGAATTTAGACAGGTTTGGGTACTTATATTAACCTTATCTTTAAGTATTAACTCTAAGTTAATTAGTTTCACTTTTACAATGTCTCTTTGTATTTTTATATAATATGGTTAATAAACTTACTATATACATCCAAGCGACCCCCAAGTGGTCCATTAATGAGGAACCTATAATAATATAAGTCTCTTGGACGAACCTTAGATTTTTAGGAATTTAATATCAATTAATAATATAATATTTGTTTTAAGAACTCTTTTATGTCAATTTTGACACTATTCAATAGTTGATTTTTTTGAAACTCCTAACAGATTGATTACTTCGAACAAAGTCAATTAAATCAATCCTAATATATCATATTATCATATAAAATTTTAATTCATTAAATGTTTCATATTATAATTATTTGGGTATTTATAATATCAATTATTTTAATTTTTCACTATTATAGTAATTACTGCATCATCATTGTGTCATAAATAAAATAAATTATTCAATGTCTAAAAATTATAAATAAAATATCATTATGTAGGAAATATTTTTAGCTTTCTAATGAATATTTATAATCTAAATTCCAACATATATAACCCTATGTAAAAATTGTTGTTCTAAAAGATATATGCTTGTGTCATTTTTGTATTCATTTTAACTAAATTAAAATAAAGTGTCATTATCACTTACAAGTGGATCCATGGGGTCCCAAAATAGACCCAAAGATGCCCATGGTCGACCATGTATCAACCAATAGGGTTAAGACACGTTTTAGGGTAATTTAGTATTATTATAATATTATTTATTAACCCTTATTTACCGGATTTACCCTTAACCATGGTAAATAAAATATTTACCGCAGTAATTATTCAAAATGTCTAAAAATAAAAGTTACCCATTTACACAATTTGAACATCCTGATTCCAAATATGGAATCCATTTTCCTAAATTCAAAACACAGAAGTGGCAGAAATTAATTTAAAATTAATTCCCGCTGTCAAAACAAAAAGCGTGTTTTTAAGAGATAATAACTATCAAAAGATTGACACTTGTTTATGTTCGGTTTAATTGTAAAATTATGTCCAATGACCAACATTATATTAAAATGTAAAAATATATTCTAAATATACTTTAAAACCACTAAAATTCATAATTTATCACTATTAATTATTTTTATTAAAAAAGTTGTTTTTAATTAAAATTTAGTAATTTTCACTATTCATCAAAATATGAAAGTTATCCGAAAAGTACCAAAATTTCACCTTAGGCTAAATTCGATATTCCGAGTCCAAAAATGAAGTCCATTTTCAAATATAAAATATATATAATTTCAAAAATTAGGTATTACTATTCACAACGGCTAGTTTAATTAGTTGTGGTGTGTGTTAGAACTCGAGGTTGCGTACAACACACGCTATCGCATTATTCAAAGGGAAACGTACCGTAGAAGCTTGGGGTGTTATAAATTTGTTGATATCCTATCATATATTATTATTATCTAAAGTTGAACTTTGAGATGAACAATAAATAATGAGACATAAAGAGTGGATTTATAAAATGGATGAAGAGTTAGATTAGATAAGTTATAATGAGACTTAAGAGTATATACATAAGCCTAAAGATAAGTATATTATTATATAAATGTTGGATGATATGAAAAAATTGAATAAAATAGTGAATTAGGAAAAAATAAAGAACCATTCACATTTAAATTATATTCACATGTAGGAATGTCTCACTAAAATTAGACCAGCACACTTTTTAAAAGACTGTAATCCATAATAATTATTCATTCCATTGTGATATTAAGGAAATACTATATCTTCTAAATGGTTATATAGTAAGCCTTACTCAATGGTTAATTGGATGGTGAGGTTTATAGTAAACAAGCATGTGTTTTATAACATTGTGAAGATTTGAATTGTGTTTGAAGGTTAAAAGATATTTATATGTGTTAAAGAAATCCCCATGATCTAGTTAATTAATTGTTGAAACCATCTTGAAGAAGATGAAATTTTGGAAATTATGTGTTGATAGAAATATATAAATTCAATAAGATAAGGATTTGATTCCCATTGATTTGTTATATGTAGATGATATTATTTTTTTATCAAAAATATGAAGGTTTTTTTAATGTGTTTTTTTAAAA
The DNA here is from genome assembly GCA_963277665.1 of Viscum album. Lineage (NCBI taxonomy): Eukaryota > Viridiplantae > Streptophyta > Magnoliopsida > Santalales > Viscaceae > Viscum > Viscum album. Next base: position 474,720,540 of record OY728157.1, read on the forward strand.
ATTAAGCAGATTTTTGAAATTTCATAGCTTGGTGAGATGTGATACGTACTTGGAATACAAATATATCTAAGAAATGATTATTGTTTATATTAAGATAAGTATGCTAAAGAAAAAATAAAGAGGTTTTTATGGAGGATAAAAATATTGGTTCTATGAAAATTTCAATATTTACAGAGTTATCTAATGATGAATAAGGAAATAAATTTTATCTTAGAGAATTTTGAAAGTCGATTGAAATATTACTTTTCTTCAAGGATTTAATATTCGAAATAGTTTATTATTTTACACTTTATTATGGATATCAATATTTACTAAACGTATCTAATTTCATTGATGGAAACAGAATACTAAGGTACATCAATGGAACATCATAATATGGATTGAAATATGAAATCAATGGTATGATCAATATTTTGGGTATTTAGATGAAAATTGGGAATGATTCGTTGATGATAGGAGGGGGAAATCATTTAGATCATTCTATGTTAGATAAAAGTATGTTTTCTTGGCATTCATGGAATGAGAATTTAGTCACCTTTAGAACTTTTGAGGCTGAATATATTCCTTCCACCCATGTTTCAACATAATTTATATAGATGAAGTGTAGGATTTAATAATTTAATGTTTAAGTGAAGTTTCTAGTAGTAATGAGGTCTGATAATCAAAGTGTTATTAATTATTATAATAATATTTCTCATCATTCTATATCAAAAAAACATAGTTATTAAATATCAAAACATTAATGAAATATTTGTGATGATTGAGATAAATTATAACTTCTTTATATTTAATGATCATATTGAAGATGAGTTAAAAAATATACCATCAAAAGAAACATTTCAAAATATGAGGATGAAGTTAGGTATTTAAAAACAATATTTACAGATCTATGGTATAGAGTTTTTTTCTATCTCTAATATTCTCATTGGATATTTTGGTCAAATGTGTCGAAAAAAAATTATAAAACAAGTCATTACATTATTATTACCATATTATTTTTTGTCAAAGGGGTAGTACATAATGTGGAGAGGTTATCCATTAATATATGTAACATTTATATTTGAAGGAGGAATATTTTTAGAGAGTTTTTAAAAGGGGTAAGCCATGATTTCAGCATGTTTGAAATATTTTAGTTGTTTATAATCAGTGGTTATATAAATATTTTCAGGTTTGAAATACAGTTTATGAAGTTATGTTTTATTTTTTTGAGTATCATGTTAAGGTATATATATATATCACATTCTTATGGAAACATGTTATTATTTATTCAATGGTGTTTCTTCCTACATTGACTTCACTCTTAGATTCCTAGAATTATTGGATGGTGATTTATCTCTATGTTTTCATAGTTTTATATTGATTTATGATCCTTGGTAGACAAAAAATACAAATATAGAGATATTTGAGCTTAAGAAGTGTTAAGATGGTTGGTTTGAAAATTGAGGTTGAAAAATAGGTGAAAAGGTTATGATTGTGTGTGTTGACTTTATTGTTAACACATAAATCATATTAAAATATATTTTACATGATTTAATGTGACAATGGTATTCAAATCTAAAAAAATCATGATTTTTTTATAATGATTCAAAATTTTCATGTAGTGATAATGGTTGTCGGTAGAGAGGATGACAAAGCTTTAAGAGCATTTCCCATGGTGGATGACATTTTGGAGAATCTTGGAAAGGCCACACCTGTATTCTAGGGTATGGTAAGAATTCATTGCTTAGAAAATGGGGAAATAGAAAGGGATCATTCCCTTGTTGTTTCCCACGGTGGTATTCAATTTTATCCATAATAAATAGTCATTCCACTATGCCTTTGGTGGCGTCCAATGGTGGATGTGGTCGATAAGTTGAGTAACAATTCAAAAGAGGACAATACTGGAGACCATGCATAGGGTAAAATATGTAATGTTTAAAAGGTAAATTAGATGTCTAATATGAACATAAGACAGAGGACTAGACCATTAGTGCTTTATTTTTTAAAAGAAAAAACGACTGTTTTATTTACTATGTTTTCGTGAAAGCCATGATAGGAGGATATTTTTTGTTTTGATCGTTTATGAAGATGTATCATAAGGGTTGAATTAGGTTGTCTCATAATTCTTCAATAAAGTCATTTTTATCACATTAAATGTATCTATAAGATCAGAAAGAATCTATGGATCAAAATGCAGTCGGATTATTTGAGGTGGTTGAAGGATGTTCAAGGATTAAAATCAAATTTGAAAAAAAATTAATTGGATAAATTTATTTTTTACCACTTCTATGACGAGTATTATTCGATAGAATAAAAGGAAATAAAGAAGGGATATAATGAATGAAAATAAGAGGATAAATAATCTTTGTAAAAAATGGAAAATAATGAATAGATTATACTCGAGATTCTAAAAGTTGAATAAGAAGAGTAAGGGAAGCACTACATCAACAAATGAAGAATATTTTATGAAATATTTCTTCTTATTGATATCATGTATTGATTCATTGTATTTGTTTGGGAAGAACTATCACAATTGGGATAATTTTTGTAACTTGAGTATAAGTATAAAACATTCTTTTTTTAACTATATATTGAAAGTAGTGGGTAATATGATCTCTGTGAAATCCGAGTCATGCCAAGGAATAGACATTTCTTTTTTATAGGTGAAACTTGTAAATATTATTTTAACGTAATATGTGTGTGCTATAAAATGATCAAGATTCACTATAATTATTGGTATAGGTTATTTCAACAAGTTAACATAAATATAAATATAATAACTTATTCACCCCCTTCTTTGTGAATCTTCCTGGATCCCATAGGTTTCTTTTCTGAAATTAGATAATCATATTTTTCACTATATTCATTCCACTATTCTTTTAAAACCACCCGAAAAAAGGAGTACCTATTCATTTTTGGAAATTGGGAACATGATTCTAACAACCAACTACTTCAATAACTCTTTTTTCAAAGACTATGTTATTGGAGGAGTCAACATCTTTTGGGGAAGTCATATATGATGATTACCTTATTATGGTCATAATTAATAAGTAAAAAATAGTGGATGACATCTTTAATGTCTTCAATGATCCATGTTATTTTCATCTACCTTTGTTTTAGTATTCAAACAAAGAATTTATTATATTATCATTATAGGGATACATTAACAAAAATGATCATTCCTCACATTCACCATAGAAAATTATTTCATTATAAATCATGATTTTATCTAGATATATCTTTAGTGCTTTAACAATCAGTTTAGTTAATTCATGAATATATACCCATGAAAATTTCTCTATCACATAGAATAATTATTTGTCATGTTTTTATCTACGAATATCCTATTTATTCTGAAACACTTCATCTTCAAAAATTATTCTCCATTAACTTTAGTCAATAAATATATATTTCATTATTTATTAGTAAATATGTGATAAGAATCCTTTGGTTCATCTCCATGTTTCATACCTTTGATAAGATGAAAATGAACCTTTTCGTTTCCCACTCAAATAATCAAACAGGTATATGTGGCAATTATAATAGGTCCTAGAATCATGAAATTCATGACCATGAATGATTAAAACCTATACGTCTTACTCAATATATATAATTATAAAATTGAAAATAAAGATGAAATATATACTTTGAAGAAGACATATTTTAAAATACTATTGTTATACTTCTCTAATATTTCTAATTATTGAAACTATAATATTTTGGGATTTAAATTTCATAACCAATGATTTTTAAAAACTTTTTAGGCATCATATTCACACTCTGTCCCTGATCAATAAGGGATATGTCCAAGGTACATGATCTCATTATGTATGTAATTGATTTTTTTTGGATATGTATGATTTAGTGGGAGATTCCTCTATTTAAATTATAACCACTCTTATCAAAATAACTCCCAATACCTACAATATATTTTTATTTAGGAGTAGTTACTTAAGGAACATATTATATGCTAGTATTTGTGATATAACCTCACTGAGTGTTCAAATAATGTTTATTTGGTTAAAATCTCTATAAAATTATTACAATTCTCTATGATCTTCCTATGTAACATGCTCTTTGGGAAAGTATAGGATGAAGAAAGGCCATTTATTTTGATATTATTTTCCAAAAATGTTTAATGTTTTCCATCCTTGAGGATACTATAATGGGACTTCATTAATAATGTAATTCTATCCTCACCATTCTCTCTAACCTTGATATTTAGGGACCAAGCATACCATTTGTTTGAATTGGTCCTAATAGAATGGTTGAGTCTACTTATTTCTTACAAAAATATACCTCACATATTGATATCTCTTCTTCTTCTAGTTGGTAGTCAAGAAAGATATGAAGGCCTCCAATTATCTCAAAAGATAATACTTAAGGAGGCTCTGAGGACTCTCTTTATCTATGTATACCATCAGGGTCTCCATCTTCTTGGACATTGTTTTAACTGATAAATTAGCTTGGTTGGATCATTTACATCTTTTAACCCTATCTTGTGTGGGAATAAATATCCTAAACATTGTGAAATATTTTTATAAATATCACCTACAATATCTTGATATTTAGTATATGTCATCCTAATTATTCCTCATCCTATAGTTTAATCGATAAGGAATCATGAGTAATTTTGGATCCTAAAGTAGAATGTTTTCAGCTATATACACAAGGTAACTCCATGATGTGGTCTTCTACATAGATAAAAATTTAAATTTTTCTAGGACTTGTAATTATATTATCTAACATTTTATGTGAAATTGTAAATGTATGTTTTTATAATTTTCAACCAAAATGGTGGGAAATATTCTCCATAAATCATTCAGAGAGTTATTAGAAGGTAGTAATATATTATGGTAGATATAACTTCAAACATTCCACGGAAAGCCCCATTATTGAAAACTAGAAGTCACAAATATTAATGGAATATTTAGTGACTATATTTCTATTTAATTTATTTCATATGTCTAGAAATATGGAATATTGACCATGGGGATAATCATTCTACATGCCTTCAAACTTCCCTTTGTTCCAAATCATCTATAGTATTCTAGAATTTAACTAGTATTTAATTTCCATAATTAGTGTAATTATGATAATTAGTGTAGCTCCATCAATGGATGTCATTCCATATACTATCATTGTTATCTCACCTAGTGTTTAGTGTCTTCTCTGATGATGTTGTCTATTACTTCACGTACAACACATTCTCTTTGGTTCATCATAGATAACCTATAGTTTCATGGAATATAATTTGCAAAATTCATGGTTTAATTAAATGGGTTATTTAAAATTCACACTCCTATTTATCATAAATGGAGTCTGGCTTATGAAACTGATTTATAAAATAAAAAAATTAACTCATGTGCATGAAAAATTGAAAAACCCTAAAAATAATAAAATAATGATAAAATCAATTTGTAATGAAAATGTTGGAAAATTATATTTTGTTTTTGTAAAAATGGTTCTAAAAACATGACACACGCTTGAGAAAAATAATCTATTAGGGGAGTTGGTAAGAGTTTCTAATTTAAAAACATACATTCCTAACCACTAATACAAGAAAGGTGCATTATAGAAATTTTTCCCAACGTTTAACCACTAAGGCATGGGGATCATAACATAATGAGACATTATTTATTATTGATTTAGTGTAAATATATAGATATAAATAAATTAGAAAATAGTATTGGTAATGAGATTTATATAAGAGTTGACAATAGAGAAAATGATAATCATGGAATGATTAAAACATTATATTAAGAACTGAGATGATGGATTAATTATAGAAGATGTTTCCAAAAAGAATATGATTACCTATTGTGTGAATAAGTACACTATATTATTTATGAAACCCCTTGATGTAATTAATATTACTAGGTTTGTAAAAATTAAAAATAACTAAATTGGTTTGATTATTATAGCGAATGTAACCCTGTCAGACCTAAACACATTGTGTTTTATCTTAAAATAAAATAGAGATTTATGTCCATATTTTTCTCTCCCATTCTCCTCAATCACATTTGGATTCATACCCCAATATCCACCACCATATCTTTATGTATTAGGGATAATATATGATTGGTATTAATATGATATTAATAAGAAACATGAGATTCACAAGCAGAGTTAATAAAATAAGTTAAATCATCACCCTCTTACTCTTAATCCACAATATCTTAAGATACTAATCACTCATGAAGGAGTGGATAGCCATACTTTATATATTTAAACCCTCAATAGTTGAAAGTAGTATAATTATATTAACAAGAAATAAAAAAACACTGGATGAAATTAGTAAAACCTAACAACCATGCACACTTCATTCAACAGAATAATGGTCTCATAGGATTATTAGAGTCACTCCCCAGAAGTATTCTTCTTATTCACCTTCTTCCTATAGAATCCCTTCCCCTGAAATTAATTTCCAAACCCTAATAATCTTATATTTTTATAGGATATGTATTGAATATCTCCAAACACCATCATTGATAAAACTAAGGGTATTTCATCATTGTGTAATGAATTCCTAAAATTATAGATAACTATTGACAAACTCACAATGAAAATAGATCACTATTGTATTAGTGAAAACATATAATCTCTTGAATTTTGATAATATAAAAGATAATGGTATAATAATTAGTGATTTTTGAACAAATCTTATCAATCATTAAAACATCCTAATATAAGTAACATAATGAGAGTGGAATTTCTTCATGAAATCAAATAATCCAATTTTCAGGGTTCTACTATTTTAGGACAATCCACCCCATGGTCGATCCACTACAGTGTGGAATATTCTCTCCCTAGTTCATCATGGAATGGAAAAAAGTTGGAACTTAGAGTGGCTACTCATAGAATGGCTCTAACATTCTAATATTAATTCTTTGTAAAAGATGAAGACACTTACCTTTTTTGTAGATCTAACCATCCATTACATAGTCCATGTTCTTGTGCCAGGATATTTTCTAATGTCATTAGATAAAAAAGTATAATTTTTCATGTATACCCAAGTCATTGTTTTTTAATTTTTTGATCTTATTATGTATCAGGAATAATTTATTAATTATTAATGGTTAAAAGGAAGGAGTTCTCATTATAAAATAACCTCATCATTAGTTTCACTAATTAAAATTCCATAAGGTGACATTTTAGTGTAGTATCATGGTTTTTAAATTGGTTCCTTTTATAATAAATCTCCTGAAGTTACTCTATGAATCAATCACCCGGTAATTTTGGGGATGTAGAATGATCTATTTCATATTTCCTCTGAAAAATATCTAAGCCCATCAATTAATTTTCAGACTATAATTTTCCCCAAATCATTAAAAACTCACATATTATGAATTATTTGACCAATATGGGGAAAAAATTATTATAAAATGGTATGAATGTTATTGAATTATAACACTCCATTATGAGTGGGGGTTGGAGTTAAAATCATTGAGAAATATTTCCACAATAAATTATAGTGTCCAGATAAACTGACAATTATTCATATCTCAAAGTAATTACATTGTACTTCATAACCTATATTGACTTATAGCTTCCTGGAATCCACAAATTTTTTTCTAACACTATATTTACCAAGAACCCACTCAATGGATCCAGAAGATAGATTTTGATAAATTTTTATAGAATACATGTTATTGAAATATTCTTAATAAAAAAAATTAAATGTTTATCATTCTCATTATGTTTTATAGAATGTATTTGAATTCCATCCAAGAATACTATGATGGAATATTTTATATATCAGTGGATGATGCAGGTCATAAGAACCATAAATACCATGATATCATTTTTCAAGACAAATTGAATCACAAGGAATTAATATTGAACATACCTACTCTGATATATGGTCATGGGTATATCTGACTCCTTCACCTAGAGTTTATGATACCCTGATAAGAAATAAATATTGTAATACCATATCACACCTCTCAATGGGATGGGTTAAAGTTATTACTGATTCTAGTAAAATGTATCAATTTTTTTATGGTCCCTTGATTTAAATTCACAGAGTTAATGCATAGGTGTAATAATTAATTTTCATTCTCATCAAAGTGAACTGTAGATACCCATGTAGTTACACTAGGATGAATAATCACTTTAATTTCATGATCATACAAATGAATCTCTAACTCCTTCAATTCTGTATGAACTGTATGATGTGATGGTAAATATATAGGTTGTATCGTATACATTAAATTAATAAATAATGAAACATATTTCACTAGTTAAAACCCTATAAATTCATAAAAAAATACCTTAATGCTGTACCTTATCACTAGAGTAATGTTACATTATGAATTACCAATTTTAGCTTTTAATATGTATGATGATATCTAACTAGTAATTTTCCCAATAGTTGGAAGATGAGGGTTAAATTACTTCACCACAAATATCATTCACCCTAAAATATATAAGACCTTCCATTATTTGAAAAAAATTATTCTATTTTGGGTTAAAAATAAATATAATAATTAAATGTGACATTTTGGTTCATCCCTAAAATAAGACAAAACATATTCATTCCCTATATAAGGATGTCTCAAGATATCTCCACTTAAGATTTAGAAAGAAATTATGATCAATAATAAATCCCATTAACTTTGTTTATAATAATAAGAGTTGTTATATTCATTGCATATAGAAAATGATAATTTGGAAGAATTAATAAATCTAAAACAGGAGTAAATATAAATCAATGTGAGGTAACCATATCATATAATGAAACAGTTGTAGATGAATCTATAAATATATAAGCTTATACTATCATTTACCCTTACTCAGACTCCATTAGTGCTTTATCAATAGCATATAATCTCTTAGGTTTAGCATGAGTTATACATATCCCAATGACAAGAGTCTCACTCCTCAATTGACCCTTCTTATGATAATGACCAATTTAAAATCTTCATTCATGGGGATGACATCTTTTTGTATTTTAACCCTCAAAAAATAAATGTTGTTTATTTAGAGAACAAATAATCAAAACCACTTATATAAGAAATATTTACACTACTAAACCATTAAAATTATCCCATACATCCATATAAATGAATTGTATTGTCAGTATTTTGAAAAGATGATTTGACGTTTTTTGACAAACTTTAATAATAATGGATCATAACTGTACTTTCCAAATAGTATTAAGATAGTGATTAATTTGGATTTCATAAACCAAATATTTCATCAGCATGGGATTATATAAATTCATTTTATATTTCATAGATCCACCCTCACATAATCTAGAAAATTTAGAGTCATCCATTATTTTTTATTATGGATCCTAATCTACCAGGACCAATATGGTTTGATCAACCACCACAATTAAAGAAAAATGAATAAATAAGAAAACATTATATTTAATGTTATGTCAAAGAATCATTCTTAAGTTTGAAGTATCTAAAGATGCATTCATGAATTTTTTTGGGGAAAATACACTGGCTAAAGAAATTATTTTTCATATTTATTAATGGTTTGCCAATATTTTTTATAGGAAAATCACCATAAACGAATTTTTTTATCATTTTAGGAGTGATTTGTTTGATAAAATAACATTTAGATTCTTCAAATTAATGTTATCATGAAGTTTTACTTATATATTAGACTTAAAAACATATAGTGGGATCTAGCATGCATAAATGTGGTGAATTTGGCATCAAATGCATCAAGTGTTTTCACGAATTTTAGGGTTATCTCTATCATCCATAAAAATAATTTTCTTCAACAGGATCATTTGTACCTCTAGGATTCATAGGGTTATGATGGATAAACATTATCCATGATCCCAATATTGTGTAGAACTAATTTCTTGTTCTTGTTATATGGCCTAGAATTTTTCTAACACCATCTGAATGATATTTCTATCCAATAGAGATTTTCACATGGAAAAATCTCCAATGGTACCTAACTGATACTCTTCTTAGAGGCATGGTTTTATTATAAATTCAATAAAAAAATAAATATTATTGGCCTAGTGAAATAAATTTAATTTATAACAAATATTAAGTTAAATCATAATTACACTATAAAGAATAAATGGAAAAATTAATAATAATTCACAGTAAAAATAATTATAAAACACCAAATTTCCCAAGTTACATGACTTTTTTGAATAGTTTTCATTCTAGGAAATAGACACATGAAACCCTTTAGTGACACATCCAACTCCCTTTCCCAAGATAATATTACAAAATAATATGTAATATGTAAAACCTAAACCAAAACATCACTTAACTGAAAACGCATGGTTACTCAAGGCTCACCACAAAAATTATTCTCATTGAAATTACACATAACATACCTTTAGATTTCTGAAAATCCGATATTCTATCTTTCTTAACATACTAATATTTCATAATGTAATGTTGGCTTCAATATAATTTAAAACAAAAAATCCAAGTTCGACTAGTTATCACTCCTAGGTCAACCTACTACAAGGATATAGGTGTGTTATAAATCAATATACGATGAAGAATAGTGATATATAATTAATTATTCTTTATTGGGAACAATTTTTACGAATAATTTAAAACTAGAGAAGGGGTCTGTTATGATAATAGAATATGTAATTTTCATATGTTGGTTATGCATGTATTATAATGATAAAATTTTAAAATTTATTACACAACACAATATATCATACCAAGAGGAAATAAGTTCAAAATTAGTTAAATATTAACTCATCCTAACATACAGAGTCCTAATTTAAAATGATTCATAAATTAAAGCCACATTCATATATTTCAATAATTAATAAAAAATTATATTTTGAATGGATTATATTTTATATGAGGTTATTTTTATGTGTTTCCTTCCCACTTTATTATTTTTATGTTTTGATAATTTAAAAATTATTTTAAAATTTAAATTTCAGAATTATTTTTAAAAATACATATTTTATTCCCTTTAACATGATTTTTTAAAAGAAAAAATTGATCTCATTATTTAATTCTTGTAGTACTTGTAGAAAGAAAATAATGATGTTATATTGTATTATTAATTGCCAAAAAAAATTTTATTAATTATTTGGAAAGATTTTTAATTATAAATTTCTAATACTATAAAATTTATGAGATAATTAAAATTTTAATTTAATAATTTATCATATGTTTAATTGGGTAATATATAATGACACTTAAATTACTCTTACATATATTTTAAATGACTAAGACTAATTCAAAATAGATAAAACATTATAAGTGTCACTGACACATAAAATATAATGACTCAAACACGGACACATACAGTGATCAAATTAGGCACATGAATAACTGATTAACTAATATATAAAAATCAATCATTCATAGGAATCACTCCTATAAAATTATATTTCTTATGAAAATTATTTCTCTCATGAAAAAAATATATCTTAAAAGAAACAACATATATTAAATTATTTTTTAAGTCTAATGTCTTTCACTTAAGATTAATTTGGTGATTATTTAATTTAAATCACTAAACATTTAATATAAATTTTTAATTTAAACTATTATTTATGATTATTTTTCTACGTGTTTCATAATTTTTTTTAATATTTTTAATGGAAAATAAAGTTAAATATTTATGAGATTATTAATTTTTTTTGAATATCTATTATTTGAAAATTATTATGGAGATTATTTTATAAGTATTGAACAAATATAAAGTAGTTTATTTTATCAAGATTAATATTTTTGAATGTTTTAATGGGTCTTAACGATTCATTAAAAATAGCTATAATTATAAAAATTATTTGTCCAATGATATTATTTTTCATTTTTCCATTTTTATAACAATCATATACCATGTATTCCTATTGAATATTCTTATTTAAAGGATATTGATAAAAAAAAGATAATTTTGAATTGATATGGAAAATATATTCATAAAAATAAAATATATATAGGTGATATTTCATGAATAATTTTAAAATTGAAAACACAAGAGGAAGAAAAGTTCTAAATATATTTGAAGAAGGAAAAAAGAACATTAACAATCATACTACATTATCATTTCAATAAAAAAAGTATTAATCAATGTTTGGCCTAGTTGTTATGAATTCTTCCACCTTTATATATCATTACTAGTTCTTGAGGATGTGTAATTAGTTATTTATATCTATTCTGTTTTGTTGTAAATATACATTGGTTTACTATTTTCACTAAAAAATTTGTTGGTTATATCACTAGAAAAGTACATTTTGTAATTGGGTTGTGACTCAACATTAATGTTCAAGTCGTTTCACGGTTGTACCTTCCCTAAAAAAATTATTTTGTAAATCATCTATGAATATCCTTAAAAATTATGTTATCTTTGTGAATATTATTCCTATCACGGATTATATGGGTGAAAATAACATAAGTAGTTTCATATTGATTTGAACCACTATAAAAAACAATTAACTATATATTTTTTCCCACTACATTAATATTTTTTAAATATGTTAATTAAAAATTTTAAAATGTAATATATTCACCCCCACCTCCTCTAGAGCTTCCTGTTATCACACTATTTGGGCTAACAAATGGTATCAAGTAATTACCCACTATATGTTGTGAAATATTTGATACATATATATTTTTTTCTAACCTCTTCGTATGTTTCACAGTCTACGGGAAATATTTCTCTAAAATAACTAGTTAAAATTAAAATTATATTTTTATTCCAAAAAACCAAATTTTTGGATGAAAATAAATACAATTGATAGAAATTAATATTAGAAGACTTTCTTAAACAACATAGAATCAATCATTAGACCATAGTGGTAAAATATTATAAATTACCTAAGTCAGATCATAATTCTATTACTGGTAATGATTTAACTAAGTATGTTATCTACCATAAAAGTAAGAATATACATTGTTTTGATTTTAGAAGAGGTATTTTTCAAACAAGTATCTATGCCTAAAATTATTGATGATATTTGGATAAAACTAATTTGCAACAGATTCACCAACATTATGAATGAGATGCGTGCTCTATGAGAAGAATTTGAAAACATTTATATGATTAATATATTTCTTAGATCTCTTTATAATATGATGAATGGAAAGAGTGATTCCATTGATGAACATAAGACATTAAATGAATTGAAACATTATAAACTCATTGTTGAATAACTTTTAACTAAGAATAATGGTATAAATTTTAAATATGATAATGTTGTTTTATCTGAGTCTTTTGATTCTTTGTTTAGGGAAGTGAAAGAAAATAAATATCTCAACATATTTATAGGGTATATAAAATAATAAAAATAAATAAAATTTTAAATGATTAATTTTAAGTGACACTATAAGTGATAATTACAAAGTAAATAATTAGGGTAATACTAATTAAAATCATAATACAAAAAATATTATATGTTTGAGTGTATAAAGTAAGGATACATCAAATAAAATTTTCAAATATTTATGAATAAAAATAAGGATTAAAAATCTAAAAATAATGAGCCAAAGAATATAACTACAAGATATATTTCTACCGATGATTTTTATTCAAGTAAAGAATTCAGAAATGAAAAATAATTAGGAAATATTTGATCCAGTTCTTCTACGAATGTGGTTAGTGATTATATTTTTTATTCCTTATTTTTTATAATAATTCCAATATTTATAAACATAGTATTGATAAATTAAATGAAAAAATTGCTAGAAAAATAAAATATATCATTATAAATGATTAATTATATAATGAATGATGAATAATTAATAAGAAATGTTTTAAGGAAAACCAATTACTAGTAAAAAAATGCGAATATTGAAAATATTTATTCTACATTTAATGGAAATTTTTCTAATGATATGAAATATCTTAATAAGATTAATCAAAATTTGTATAAAAAATTATAGCTTTAAGGAAAAATAATCTATATTTTCTTAGTGAAGAAATATTTATATAAAATCAAATTATTAAAAAAATAATAATAAAATAAATATGGTATTTAATTTGATAGGAAGGTACATCAGATATATCATAACTATTTTTTAAAGATCAAAAATTATTATATTTAATGTAATTAAATTTAGATTCATGATAAAGTGAAATTATTCAAGTGAATCCTCACACAAATTTACAAAATATTTCGGTCACACTAACTCTAATATTTATAAATATTTATCTTCTTGGATACCTATAAATACCTGTTTGAAATATGTATGGGTACCTAAATTTTTTTATTTTACCTATTGGACCCAATGATTCATGGGAACCAAAACTATCAAAAAATTAATTTTTTTAGGAAAAATTCCTTGGTTGTATAATTTTTTTTGATATATATATTTATAATATATTATTTAAGAATATGATACGAGACCCATCAAAATTCATTTTATATAATAGATTTTAGGGGGAGTTATCCCTTTTAGGGAAAACTCCAATTGAAAGGTAAAAGGTACTACTAATGTTGGTTTATATAACTGTTCTATTATTAATAAAGTTATAAATGTTGATGTATTACAATATAAATTGATTATAATTTCTTATTTATGTGAGATGGAATTAAAATTAAAATTAAAATTTATAAATGTATTTTTTAAAATGATAAATTATTATTTATGATAACTACAAAAACATTTCTATACACTTTATTGATATAACAGTTCAAAATATAATGTGATTAAATGATGTATAAATTGAAAACATCCATTGAAATTTAAGGAATAATCATATTAATTTTATTTTTTTTATAAAAATTCAAATCATGAAAGAATGATGTAACTATTAAATCTAAAAAATGAAAATTTATTTGGGTATAATTCCCATATAAAAGGGAAACATCATATTGACTCATTTTGGCCAATCAAGAAAATTTATTTTTATCAAAACACTATAGTTGGATCAAATGTATTATTTACACTAAACATATTTCAAGTATTAGTTTTATGAAATATGTTTTCTTATTTGAACTAATTTTGTAGGATTCGGGAAGATTTATTTTCTTTCAAATAAAAGTGAGACTTTATAATATTTTTCTATATATATAAAGTTAGTTCAAAATGAAATTTGATACACAACTTTTCATATTTATAGTGACTAAGGAGGATAATTTTAGTACAATGGTTTTGATTTTTTTTAAATATGGCTATTCTCATATATTTCATCACCTAAAACTCTTCATCAAAATGGGGTTCTAGAGGAAAAAAATATAAATTTTCAGGAATTGGATAGGGTATGTTAAAAAGAATAAATTATCTAAATATCCTTAAGATAATGTTGTAAATAAATGTTTTTTAGGATTCTAATAGAATTATTTGACGTTTACATTAAAGAAAAAACCATATGAATTATATAAAGGAATGAATCGTAAAGTTGTAGATTTTAGAGTTTTTTTGTTGTAAAGTCTTTGTCATTAACAGTAACGATAATATTGATAACATTAATGCGGAGTATGATGGATGAATATTTTATTGATATTGTAAAATCAATCATGATTATATAATTTATAATAAAATGACTATAAGTATTTAAGTATATATTCTTGTTGTGTTTGATGAAAATGATAAAAAAGAGATAAATAATACGAAGAAAAACATATTAAAGACGATTTTAGTTATTTTAATTTTATAGAATAATAAGATTCATAATTTAATATACATGTTGAATGGTATAAAAAACCACATAAGAGGATATATAAAACACTTAAATATTATTATATAGATGGAGTTATTGTAAATATAGATTATTGATTGGAATCTAAAAATTCATAAAAAAATTGTGACAAATCTGCTTTTATATCACATATTATTCCAAAATATTTTTTAGAATAATATAAATATCCTAATTAGATTTTAGATATGAAAGAGGACAAAATTTATTTTACAAATATTTAATTTATGGGAATTTAATATTTGACCTAAAGTTTCATAAATTATATGTATTATATGGATATTTATATTTAAAGATGATGAATATAAATATATATTTAATTCTAAATACAGATTAGTTGCATATGGTTGTTTTCGAGAAGAAGGTATTGATTATAATGAATCTTTTTAACATATTTCAATATTAGAATTTATTAAAATAATGTTATATTATATTATTTATCATGGATTTAAATTTATTAAATGAATGTTAAATATTCACTTTTCAACTATTTAATTTTAATTGTGTTTTATGTAATAAAATAACTTGTTTTTGAATAAGAAATATTTTATAATATTATTTTAAAACACTAAAAATATTTTTATACACTTAAATGATCTCCTTGAGGTCAGTTTTAAGGATTATAACTATTTTGTAAAAATTATATTAAGAGTGGAAAGGTTGACCCTACTCATTTCAAGAAAAAATATTTTCATGATATTTTTGTTATTCAAATTTATGATGATGATTTTATTTTATTTTATTCTTGTAAACTACATTGTAAGAAATTTTTAAATTTAATAAATTTAGAAATTGGAATGAGTCTTAATATAGAATTAACATTCCCCCCCAACCTATAATTTTTTAATGAAATGGTAGATGTTTTTTTAATAAATCTATATTTTCTAAGAAACTAGTTAAAGGATCTGGAATTTTTTCTTATCAAATCTCAAATAATCATATGAGTATTTACTTTCAATCATATATTGATATTAATTTAAAATCTATTGAAATTAGTGTTTATAGAGGAATGATTTGTATTTTGATATATTTAACTTCATCTTGAACAGATTTAATGTTTCTTGTATGCATGTCTTCTATATTTCAGGTTTGAAATTATTAATTTCAGTTAAAATATTTTAAAAATAATATTAATTTTGTTAACAGTTCTATGAATCATGCTTTATTTTATCTAATAATAAAATATTTTAAATTTAAATTTATTCTGATTCTGATTTTGAAGGATGTAGATTATATAGAGAAATTACTACTATTATGCTTCATTTTCTCGGAAAAATTTTATTTTCATGATGTTTAAGGAAAAAATAATCAATTTATTTTTCTATAGCAATAGAAGAATACATTTATAATGTAAATTTTGGTTCTTATGGTTTATAGGGTATAAAAAATTAACTAATTTTAATATTTGTTTATATATTACATTAATTTTGTGATAATTATTCTACAATTATTATTTAAAACAATATTTAACAAAATTATAGAATAGAAAATGTATAAGTTAGATATTAATTTTTTATAATCATGTAAAAATGAGAAATCAATTTAGAATATGTTTCTATGGATGATCAGTAAACTAATATTTTTATAAAACAATTAGATGCTTATAAATTTTTTAAAATTATGTTAGATCTTAGAATGATGGAAATTTTATTTAATTATTATATATTCAATGAGAGTATGGAATATTTATCATTTAATCTATCTATTTTCGGGTATCATTTTTAGAATACATTTTTTTATATATGATTCATAATTCACACTTTCTTATGAGTGAATTTTCAAAAATGAAATCTATAATTTTGGGAAAGATATCTATGTTTTAATATTTTTATATTTTTCTTTATGGTTAATTAATATATTTATATATATTACTCAATTTAGGGGGATATTTTCTAGAATTATATATTTTAAGAACATGAGCCTCAGCCTAGTTGGTGATGACTTCTTAAGTGCATCAAGGTGACCCAAGATCAAATCTAGGCAAAGGCTAATTTCTATGTTACAGTAGAAGTACTATAATATTAATGTAGTAGGAATTGTTTGGCACTATAGCAGCCGAGAATATTCCCCCCGTTTGGCCCTTCAGGTCACCGATTTTGTCTCCGAGTCCTTTAAGGTGTTCGGTGTAACACACCGAGAATATTTAAAATAAAAATTAATTATTATATTTTTATAAATTGAAACTAATGAATGATTTAACAAAGAGGTTTTGAATTAAAATTATAATCATTCACCTTATTTATAGTATTTTTATCTTAAGAAATATATATATATATATATGGGAATTAATTTTAATCATAATTAATTATTTTTGTAGAGAAAATAAATATATTATTTTTTTAATAACATTTAATCATAATATATGTTATAATGATAGATGATGATATGAGGTTATTATTTTAAAAAAATTAATGAAATATATTTATAAGATTATATGGGTTTTTAATTTCTGATTATTATTATTTTTAAATAAAAATTTGATATATTGATCGTGTTTATGTTTAGTTTATATATATAAATATAAATATTGTAATGAAATTAAAAAAACAAATGAATGAATTAAAAAACGATAATCAATTTAAAAAAATAGAAAATAAAAAAAACAGAATAAGAAATCGGTATTGGGGTTTTGAATGTCGAATTACTGGGGATTTCTGCTGAACTCCATATCACGAGCAAAGGGAGACAATGTCGAGGCCATGCCATAAGGGTTCATCTTATTCATAACGAACCATGGTCGAAACCGAACAAGGAGTCGGAGAGTGCGAGTTTGAGTTCAGTTGGTCTACGTCGACCTTCGATTGAAAATCGAGCATCGTGCAGTGTTCATTTTCATAGAGGTTTCTATGATTCATGTTAGAAGCGCGGTTAGGGTTCAAATGTTCTCAATCTATGTGTTGTTAAGGGTTGAGAACTCGGACCTGGCGAAAACGACCCCAGATTTGTCTGAAAATGCAAGTAGGTTTTGTTTATGTTATCTACATCTCATTTTTAGATTTGTGTCTTGGTATATTAAATACATAGATTCATTTTTATTCTTCAAATCGTTGTTTTTAATATTTTTCACGATCATTTATCTTTGTTTATGAATTTCATTTCAATGTTCAAATTTTATTGAGATATTATTAACATTTGATTTATATCGACTTCCTCCACTTTATTTCACCGAATGCATTGAATATATTTCTTGACGTCATTATATATCAATTTTTATAATATACAATTTAATTTAGTATTATTTTTTTCAATGATTCTACTTTGGATGTTTTAGTATGCTATTATGGATCATTGCGTAATAGATAAATGATCTGTAAACAACAATTTTAAATTCATTTTTTTCTGTTTCATGATTGGGATGGAATTTTATAATTGAATCATCTGTTTCAATATATGTTTTTGTCTCAAATTGTCAAACTTAAAGTTGTTAAAAATTAATATAATATTCCAAATACATAGTAACACTGTGTATAAATATGTATCTCGGTTCGGATCAATAGGCCACCATGAATTTCATTTTTTCCTGCCGTTGCTATGTGTGGGAAGAGAACTAGTGAGGCTGACAACGAAAGTGGTAGCATATGATTTCTTTTTCCCTTAGGTGTATGGGAGTCGAACAGTGACAATCAGAACAAGAAAAACAAAATTCATCTATGCATAAAACATATATAGGCTTCTTAATTTTAGGCTATTTATTTTTTTAATTTGCAATAATTTACTATATCAAATTTATTTTTCCTTGATTTCAACATGTATTTGAATTATCATGTTAAATTAAAAAGATTTATTTTCAAAATTTTGTAAGGGATTATCTATTTTCAGATATTCTTCATGGAATTACAAATTATTGTTATTATAGGGTTCTTTTCTCAACTTAATTTTCATTCATAAAATTATAATTGGGTAAGGAGGAGAATGTAACACCCCAAGAATAATTAAAATAAAAATTAATTATTATATTTTTATAAATTGAAACTAATGAATGATTTAATAAAAATGTTTTGAATTAAAATTATAACCTTATACATTATATATAGTATTTTTATCTTAAAAAATAAATAAATATATATATATATATTAATATATGGGTATTAGTTTTAATCATAAGTAATTATTTTTTTAGAGAAAATAAACATATTATTTTTTTCATAACATTTAAACATAATATATGTTTTAATGATAAATGATGATATGAGGTTATTATTTTAAAAAAAATTAATGAAATATATTTATAATATTATATGTGTTTTTAAATTATGATTATTATTATTTTTAAATAATAATTTGTTATATTGATCGTATATATGTTTTGTTTATATATATAAATATAAAAATTGTAATGAAATGAAAAAACAGAATAAATGAATTAAAAATATGATAATCGATTAAAAAAATTGGAAAATAAAAAAAAGAATAAGAAATTGGGAGTGGGGGTTTGAAGGTCTAATAATTGGGGATTTCTGCTGAACTCCATATCATGAGTAGAGGGAGACAATGTCAAGGCCATTTCATAAGGGTTCATCTTCTTCTTCACGAACTGAGGTAGAAACCGAATGAAGATATGGAGAGTGCGAGTTTGAGTTTAGTTGGCTATGTCAACCTTCGATTGAAACTCAAGCATCATCCATCGTTCATTTTCATAGAGGATTCAATGATTCATGTTAGAATCATGGATAGGGTTCAAATGGTCTCGATCTGTTTCTTGTTGAGGGTTGCAAACTCAGCCCTAGAAAAAACGGACCCTGATTTGTCTGAAAACGCATGTAAGTTTCATTTATGTTATCCGCATCTCATTTTTAGATTTGTGTTTGGGTATATTAAATACATAGATACATTTTTATTCTTCAAATTTCTGTTTTTAATATTTTTCGTGATTATTTTTCTTTGTTTATGAATTTCAATTCAATTTTCCATATTTATTGAGATCTTCCTAATAGTGGATTTCTATCGAATTCCTCCACTTGCTTCTATCTAATGCATTGAATTTCATTTTTGATGTCAGTGTTTGTAGATTTTTATACTATAAAATTTAATTTAGTATCCTTTTTCTATGATTCTGCTTTGGATATTTTAGTATGCGGTTATGGATAATTGTGTAATAGAGGGGTGAGCCGTAAACATCAATTTTAAATGCATTTTTTTTTCTGTTTCATGATTGGGATGGAATTTTATAATTGAATCTTCTGTTTGAATATATGTTTAGATCTAATTTTTTAAAACTGAAATTTGTTAACAATTAATATAATCTTCTTAAATATACAGTGACATTGTGTATAAATAAGTATCTCGGTTCGGATGAATAGGCCACCATGTATAGCATTTTTTCCTTGTGTTGCTATGTGTGGGAAGAGAACTGGTGAGGCCGACAAAGAATGTATTAGCCTCTGCTTTCTTTTTCCCTAAGGTGTATGGGAGTCGCATAGTGACAACAATACTAAAAAGAACAAAATTCATCTATGCATAAAACATGTAAGGGATTCTTAATTTTATGCTATTTATTTTTCTAATTTTCAATAATTTATTATTATAAATTTATTTTCCCTTGATTTAAACATGTATTTGAATTATCATGTTATATTAAAATGATTTATTTTCAAAATATTGTAAGGAATTATGTATTTTCAAATATTCATCTTGCAATTACAAATTATTGTTATCATAGGGTTCTTTTTTCAACTCAATTTTCTTTCCTAAAATTATAATTGTTTAAGGAATTATGCATCTTGAAATTATTTATATGCAACTCCATGTCATTGCTTTTGTAAGGGGGAAATATTTATTTTCAATGTTTTGTTTATTATGAACTCTAATTTCCATAAGAGATGTGTTATACTAGTTATGTTAAATTTATTTTCTTCCCAAATTATATTTCTCCAACAATTATTTATTTTATATCTGATTTCATTACATTAAAAGTCAACTTCAATAATTTTTCTCGCTATTTCTCATCTATGGTCTTCATAAAGTATTTAATTTTTGAGTAAGGGACTTTTATTTTCAAATACTCACTATATTATTCTATTTTATTTATTTTGTTTAATTTTTATTATTCATTTCAAATTATAAAATCTATTTTCTTGTTTTCTATAAGGGGTAGTTTTGTTTGATTTCCAAATTTATCTATTATTAGTAATAGATAGTTAGTTTATTAAAAAATTATGATTTTAATTTTATGGTTTTGCATAATGAATATATTTTTCTTCCATTTATCCAAAATATAAATTAGTGATATTTGTTATTATTATACATTTATGAAAATGTTTGATACTAAGATAAAATTATTTCTGAATACGTTTTTATTATTTAGTTTATTTAGAATCATTTTAATTGCATGAGATGGATATATCTATATATTTATCAAAGTTATATTTTTATTTTATTTCACCTTAGTCTTACTAAGGGTTGTTTCTATTTATCAAGCTTTATTTAGACATGAATTAATTCTATGTGACACATATTTATTTATTTGTATAATTTTTATGTTAATAATTATTTAAAAAATATATATTAGAAGTTAAGAATATCATAATTTTATCATGTCATGTGCAAGTCATATAAAAATCAAGGATATGGCTATAACATGATTATTGTTCATGAAACTTCATATATGCATATGCTTATACAGGTTTATACACATAGTCATGGACATTGGATAACTTTAAAAAAGAAATGAATTTTAATGGAATTGGATGAAATGTTTATAGACATGTAATAATTTTTAGTTGTCTTGTACATGTTTATATTTATAATTTTACTCATGAAAGAAATGTTGATTTTTAAATATATCATTTTTAATCTTCAGTGCATTCTCTTTATTATTTTATGATTCTGAATTACAAGAATGGTTTGAGTCATTTAATCATGAAATCAAATCATTGATATTTCTTTTTATTATTTATCAATGGAAGATCGGGTATGTTGGTGTTTATGTACATGCCAAGTGACGTGAGTTTTTTGGAATCAATACTCACAAGTGTTTTTCAATAAAAATTTTCATATATATATATACTTATATATAGAAATTAGTGGAAATGATTATTTACATTCATTGACATGTTTTAAGGTAAAAACACTAGTGATAAATACTAGTATATATATATATATATTTAAATCAAACATTAAATGTTTTTGAAAAAAAATATCGATGCTTGTTCATTGTAAAAATAGAGGTCATTGGGGATTGAACCCATACTTCGTTAAGTGGGTAGGCCCAAGACAACCTTCAACGAATTATGTTTCCTCAAAATAATTTTTTGTTTTAATGAATTTTTTTATTAATTTCCAAAGTAAATCACTGGATTGGTTTAATGTTGTTTTTGAAGTGTAATTAGTTTTCAAAGAATAATTTTAAAAATCTATATCTAATTGAATATTTCAAATTTATTATCATGTAATATTTTAAAAAGGGAATTATCAAAGGTTTTCAAAACCCCTTACTGAGAATTCAATGATCAGCCTTTTATTTTTAAATGATTTTTTCACAGGTATCTTAGGAGATTATCATTGATGTTGTCACTTTTAAAGTTAGCGTGCGCAGAAGCATATTGGAAAATTCTATTATTTTTGTTCAGCTCTGATAATGTATGGTGTTGTCTAATTATCTAGAATCTAGACCGGTAAAAGGTCCTCTTTTTTTTAAAGTGGCACGTAATTGTTATGTCACTTTTTATATAAAAAAAATTTACCTTGCATTTTCAAGCACTGAGTCCAATAGAGCGAGCTCGAGGTGTTATATTCGGGACCCCATGCCTTCAAGTCAGTAAGGCCTTTGGGCCACCTCAAGGCCTTCAGGCCCCCTTAAGTGCAAATGCAAACTAGACAACAAACAAGGAACAAGATTTAGAAGGAGGATAAGAAAGGATCTTTCACCATAGAAGAAACTAAATGGTTTTCAAGAATGAGAGGGTACGACACCTGCCATTGGGACAAGCCTGTGCAAACACAATAAATCCTAGTTGAATATCTATACGAAGGTGGATACCTAATTTCTCGATGAAGATACTATGGAGGAGAAGTTCCAAGTAGTTAATCATGGTTGTATGTAATGTTTGAAACCTATGGGAAATGAATTCCTATAAGGTGTATGAGCTATGTAATACTTATCCATATGGGCCTTGTTAGGGTTCCACCTTACCCCTTGAAAGGGGGATTATCAGAAAAAAAATAAAAAATGAAGACCTTCGGGCCATTAGAGTAAATCTACTATAAATATATTTCAAATCTACTAAAGCATGATGATATTTCAATTATTAAACATATCTTAAATCTATATTTTTTTTCCAAATGTCCATGAGAGAGTTTATTAAAAAACAATAATTTTTTCACAAAATAAATAATCATACCATTTATTTTATTTAACACACTATGATTTTTATAAAAGGATTATTTTGAAAAGTAGTCTTTTATTATTTTAACTACATACAAAAAGTGGGAGAATTTTTCATAAGGTAATTTATTTTTTAATTATAAATAATGTGGTGATTGTTGAGCCGATTCTTCCAACACTATTTTTTTTATATTATTATATTACCAAAATTAATAAATATTTTAAATTTCACACTTATTAATAAAAATCCTCATTTTATTCCATCTAACATGAGCTTAGAGAAAAAAATAATGGATTTATCTGTTTGAAGAATTTGGTACGTGTAAAAGATAATAATGATGATAAATACGTTTATTCATTAATTACTATATGTCTTTAACAAATTTGTGAAAATAGTTTTACATGCATAATTTTCAAAAAAAATTACATTGTATAAAATGAATCATAAGACTAGTCAAGAATGACTAATATAATTAACTGATTAATATATAATCCCAATAAATAATCACTCATATAGATTTTATGTTACTCATATGATGACTCATACAATGTATATATAGTTATGATATCCTATGTATCAAATAACACATATGTTGTAATGGCTAATAAAATGACTTGTATGTACATAAACTCACTCATATGACAAAAATAATTACATATATATCAATATTAATCATATATGGAAATGAATATTTAATATTTATGTATCTTACAAAAGTTATTTATATCCTAAGAAAAAATTTATTTTATTATAATTAATATAGAATACTTGATTTTTAATGTCTTCGGGTATTTAGTTATGATTGTTTAGTGGATTGTTTTTCATATTAATATTTTTTAGATTAATTTTTATGTAAATAATTATTTATTAATGTTTGTTTGTGTGTTTTAATAAGTATATTATATTTTTTTTCTAATTGAAACTAAATTTTTAGATTTATGGGAATATTTAAGGTAGTTTTAATATGTATTCAAATATGATTGTTTTTTATATTATGTTCAAAGGATTGTACAACTCGAATATAATTTTTAATTTCATGGATGATATTTTGAAACGTTTTAGAATGTACTCTCTATTCATTAACAATAGATAAAATCATATGGATAATTTTGGAAATGATACTACAAATTATTTTTGAATTATTCTAATTATTATAGTGCATGTGTTTATATTTAAATTAATATTTAAATAGAATATATGTTTCAAATACAAAAAATCAAAGGTATAATAATTATACAGATAGAAGCTTAAAAATTATTTAAGTGATTTTACGTGAAAAATTTTCAGTGTGATAACTTGGGAGAAAGTAATTTATTGAAGGAATATCAATAAATAAAAATAAATTCCATTATCGCTAATACTGTTTGGTTATAATACTTAAAGGATCGATCAATGGCTTGAAAAGGGGCTATGATATATTCATCCGCTATCTCCCAAAACCAGTTCTTATGTATTATTACTTTATTTTTTTATATATTCTCGTGTGAGTAACATTATATTAGTTTATGATTTTCCATAACAAAATCAATTTATTTGGTTGGTTATACCACCAAAAATATATATTTTATAATTTGGTTATGAATTACCTTTAAATGTTAGTTCTTTAAGTGAATATTATATTTATCAATGACTATTGGGGGTTGAAAAGTACATGAAAGATCCATTTTATCTGACCATCCATAAATATTATGATGTTTATATTTTATTTTCCACTACATCAATATTTTTTAACTCTGTTTATTTTTAAAATATTAATCTAGTTTATTAACACCACTGAAGACATTCCCTCCATCTTAACATCTAGTTTGATTACTATACACAAGGTACCACCAAAAGGTAACAAAAAAATGTAATCCATCAATACCATGATCATGTCATAAAAGGGAATTCCAATAATATAACATCCTCTAAATCCCATTCCAAATCTACATAGATGATTTGTAATATAATAATTTCATAATGTTACCTTAATTAGTAAAAAATTTCTATATTCCCCCAAAGTGTGTGTTTAGGTTGTCAGAATAACAATCCCACTAGGATTATAATGTATATCCCATGTGTAAAATTTATCAAACAAATCATTAACAAGTATTTTGAACACTAAATAAGAACAGAAATTTTCTTTTTTTATAAAAAATCATCATGATAATGTTTCTTTAAAAACAAGTCTCAATATAAAATATGTAAAATTTTATATTTAAAAAAGGAGTATAACTTTTAACATATAAAAGAAGAATTTTTTTGTTGAAAACCATTTTAGTGTGATAGGAAGAATCAACAGTCTGATGTCTAGGTATAACTTGGATCCTCACAGAAAACTATATCCATCATTAAGAAAATAGACATAATTCATTAGAATAAAGACAATGAATAATCAATAAATATTTTTTAGATATTTTTTTATTTTATACTAATGTGGACTGATGAAGGGTAGTATAAAGATATATATTTCCCATAAAATTTCCTTATGCTGACCTTAACCCAAAATGGATATTATAATCTAACATACACTATGAGGGGTGTTCCTAAAATCATAGTGTTGTACCTCTCCTATGAACTCCCTAAAATATGTAAGTTATTACATTAAGAATAAACCAATTATATGTTTGAGTATTTCAAACTAAATTTTATCATTTGAATTCTTTTAAAACCCATTTCAACAAATCCCGATAAATTATAATTTATCATATCACCACAATTTTTTCAATGAAATATTAAAAAAATCATAGATACTTTTCATCATACATCTAAAATATATATTATTTTATTAAGAACCCAGTTTTTTCTGAGAAAGACTTTGTAATATTCATGATAATATTACAGAGTAGCGCCTTCAGACGGCGTGCGATTACGAGCCCCGGAGTGGCCGGAATTAAATTTTCAGTGCGTTCACACTGGACACACCAAATAAATGCAATAACTCCTAAATAGAGTTCCGAATCAGAGATCCGAGCATACAGATGGGTCCAGAATGGGGTGTTTACCCTGGGAACGACATAAAACTTGTCAGCACGGGACGTTTGGACCCCTCGCCCGCTTCTGGAATGTTAAACGGATTAATTAAATAATTAATTTATTAGTTTAATGTTGAAACACATGTATCTCTTAAACGGTGGCTCGGATTGGAAAAATGAGGGAACAGTTGAGTTCGGAGCGTGCCGTTTACCCTAGGAGGGGTATAAGATTCACTGTATCGGGCCGTTTGTGAAAAGTGGACCCAGGGGCATTTTCGTAATTTGGCGGCCTCGAGCGCTATGTTTAATCACTTTTGAATGGGGTCTCAGATTGAAATTCTGAGACCATCGTTGTGCTCAATAGGTGGTGTTTACCCTTGGGGAGGTTTAATTTTGACCACGCCAAAGGTTTCGGATGCGAGAAAAATTATGGGATTAAATTAATTAAAATTTTAATTTTTATTTAAACCCTTCTCCCCTTCCCCCTCCCTTGTTCACCCCCTTGGAGAAGCCCTCATACCCTCAACCTCTCCTCCACTCCTCCACATCTCCGGCAAGGCAGCTCCGACGAACCCCGCGTAAAGCTTCGGGCTACGCCCGTCGAGGTAGGAGGTTGCGTTTTTTTCCCTCATTCCCGTACCTAACTTCGAACACAAATCTGCATGTCAAATTACTACCGAATTGTCGGGCGAGGCACATATTTGCATAGTATAGGATCCGAGCTTCTAGACACGTGATTTGGATTGAAAATCCGACTTCCGATGCACTCGTAGCCGTCTGCCGAAAACAGCGTGTTTTAAGGTGTTTTTCCGGGGGTTTTCAGAGCTCTCCAGCCGGAATTTGGAGCTCCAACGACGGCGGTGAGCTCCAGCGGCAGTGGCGGGCTCCAGCAGCGACGGAAGGCTCTAGCAGCGGCGGCGGGATTCGGCTCATGTGGGCAGCGTCGCTCTTCTGGTGCAGCGAGGCACATTACCGGGCGGCGGGGAGGAGCTGTCGCGCTCGACAGAGGAGCCGAGGCACTGACCGCCTCGGGCGGCGGCGTGGACAAGGACCCGCCGAACGTGGGTCCTGCCGTCGCAACACTGGGAGACCGGACGAATAGGCCGGTTTGTGTTGAAGAACCGGACCCGCTCGGGTCCGGTGGTTTTGAGAGGGCCGCGGCGGATTGGTCCGGACCACCGGTCGGGACCGGGCCGGCCGGTCCGGACCGGCCCTTTTGGGCCCCCATATAGTCAGGGGGGGGGCGTAACTTGAAAACGGCGCGTCCGATTGACGCGCCGTCAATGGCTGTGGGATCGTGTCGGCGAGGCGGCATTGTTGAAGTAGGTTCCGGGGTTCTGGGGTTTCGTGCTCGAAGGCGGGTGACCGAAATGCGTTAATTTAATAATATTAAACCTATTATTTAGATTGTGATAGACGTGGCTCATGATCCGGACGTTCGTTTGACGTTCCTTCAGAGGTGCTATGGCCCTGGAGTTGCGATGGACTATCCAAATTTGGTTCGGAACCATTGTTGTGAAGTTTCGTTGCTCAGGGCCACGAAACGTTTAATGCGGATAATGAATGAATGAATTAATTAATTATTCTTGCGTCGGACCTAACTCCCACTTGGGATGTCCGATTGACGCACTGTCAGCGGCAGCATGATCCCAGTCCTCGTGCGGACTTTTTGAGAAGCTTCCCAAAGCGTTTGGGTTGGAGACGAGGTTTGGGCCCCACGGGGCCTAGTTCACACGTATTACGGTGAAACGCTACTTTTTCACCCGACATCCGTTTGGGGTGTTTGAGCAGTCGATTCTGGATGTTTTCTGAGGGGTTGAAATGGTGCGATCCGCCCGCTGTAATTCCGCACGATGGTGCGGGCCCCACGAGGTCCGTTTCGGGAGTCGATGGTGATTTTCCATCTTTATCACCGGGTGACCGTTTTGGACAAGTGAGTTGTCCATCTTGTGTGATTTTTCGAGAGGATCGCAACGGTGTGATTCGTTCATTGAGTTTCGGGACCGGGTTGCGGGTCCCACGTGGCACCGCCCGTGTGCGGTGCGCCAGAATCCATCTTTTTCTCCGGATATCCGTTGCACTCATGTGAGTAGTGATTTTGATGTGTTTTCCTAAGGGGATCTCAATGGTGCGATGCGACCGACTATTTTCGGGGCCGAGGCTCAGGATCACGGGACGCCGTTCAGGCGTGACGCGGTGTTGGTGACCTTTTCCGTCGGATATCTGTTGGAGGCGAGTAAGTAGTTGATCTTGCGTGTTTTTCCGCGAGGATTACAACGGTGTGATCCGTTTGGTTGTGCGGAGCCTTATACGTGATCTTATTAAATGTGGAAGCATGAAAGGTGCTCCGGTGGTGGTTCGCCCTACCTTGTTTATAGCGGGCCCTTGGCTTGTGATCGCACACTCTTGGGAAAGTGATGTAAGTGGTTCATGAGATGTGGATGGTCGTGCCTGGGCCTTTGAGGTGGAGTTGTTACGGCACACCTTCACGTTGACGTTGGGTGCTGTGTGCACGCTAGCCCTTGGGCTGAAAGTGAGGTATACTCTGGGAATATATGGGAGTGCTTGGATGTATATGTGGTTGTTCATACCAAAAACGTTTGGGCACTTGGTTGGGGTTGCGATAGTGCCACACGTTGTGTGGGCCCCACGTGCATGCCAGGTTCTGCTTTTCATACTTTGACCTCTCACGACGTAGAGGGTCTCTCTATTCTCGTTTGTTGACCAGCAGGGTTGAGTGGTCTCCCCCTAGTTTTATTCTCGATGGATTGGCCGGTAGCGGTGCTAGTGACACCCAGTGATGGAGCAGGCGCTGAAATTCTTTTGGGTGAGTTGTTCTGGAGTTGGGTGGTTGCGCGATACCCACTCGGTGTTTGGTTGGCTAGTGTTGTACCCTCCAGTGGATATGGCCAGAGCAGTTCTGAGTTTTACCCTCCAGTGGGGCTGGGCAGTGAGTTACTCATCGGCTTCTAGGTTCTACCCTCCAGCGGAGACTGGGCAGTGGTTCAACTGACGCTCTTAGGGTGTACCCTCCAGTAGAGGCTGGGTAGTGGGTCATGCGACGCTCTTAGGGTCTACCCTCCACCAGATACTGGGAAGTGGGTCACCCGATGCACTTAGGGTCTACCCTCCAGCAGAGACTGGGCAGTGGGTCACCCGATGACCTCTTAAGGTCTACCCTCCAACAGGGCTGGGAAGTGGGTCGCCCGTCGTCTAGTTCCAGGTCTACCCTCCAGCACGGTTGGGCAGTGGGTCGCCTGTCGACTTATTCCAGGTCTACCCTCCAGCGGGGGTGGGCAGTGGGTCGCCTGATGCTGTATTAAGGTCTACCCTCCAGTGGGGCTGGGTAGTGGGTCGTCGGATGATGTGTTATGGTTTACCCTCCAGCAGGGCTGGGCAGTGGTTCACCTAGTATCTTAATATGGTTTACCCTCCAGTGGGGCTGGGAAGTGGGTCACTTGATGATGTATTAGGGTTTACCCTCCAGCAGGGCTGGGCAGGGGGTTGCCCGATATCTGGTTATGAATTACCCTCCACCAGGGCTGGGTAGTGGGGACAATGGTTGGAATTACAGGCTCAGTCCTTTCTACTAGGCTAGTCTATGGCTTTCCTCCATGACCACTGGAGCGGGACCCTTGGTTGTACGGGTCAGTGTTGTGACGGATTGACTTTGAGGAGACCTCTTGACTGCGGGGCAGTGAAGAGTTGTGGTTGACGTTCCCCCAAAAATCTCAAGTACGAGGGGATTTTCCCCCACCGAGACGCGTCCTTGTGACGCGACCTAAAACTGTGCGGGCGAGTAAGTGCTGCCCAAAGCGGATAGTGTCGAGGTGCGGTGGTTTGAGCCCCTTGACTTGTCATTCAGGGCAGACGTGCGGGATGCTGGGCATCGACGGTGTTAGCTTCTGGGACTATTGGCTACTCTTTCCTTGGGCTGAGCTATGGGACAGAGATCCCCTTATGAGTTTTTTCGAGCTTCTTGATAGAGAATATATATGTAAATACCTTGTACGAGTACCCACTCCTTGGGTTTTGGCTACTCTCCTTCCAGGAGAGGCGAAGACGCGCGGGGTATGCCACGTGCTTTCCGTGTCTAGCTCTTCGTGGTTAGATGTGTCTACTCTACTGCTATTGGTAGCGAAGACTTGATGAGAAGTTCATCTTCTCACAGTTTCCAGCTCCTTGTGTCTGGATGAGTCTTCCACATTTCTCTTTTTGGGTTGTGCTGGACTCTTTACTGCACTCTCTGTTGTACTCTCTTTTCTTTACCCTGTTCTCTCTATTGTTCACCCTTCAGTACCTCCTTTGTTTCTCCCTCGAGCCTTCAGGGTATCCTACTGAGTATTTTTATACTCACCCCTTCATGGGCTTTTCCTGCACTTGGAGTTCCCTTGCAGATGACGGACAGGTTGGTCGTTACTTCAGTGGAGCTTAAGAGCTTGGGAGCTTGGACCGCGTGTGGTGGTCGTGGCCGGGTTCTAGGTGGGAGACCTGTCAGCTGTTTCTTTTTGTTTTTGTTTACCCGTTGCCGAGTTGCAGCACATGTTGGTTGGGCGTGTGTTTTTTCCCTTTTCTTTTCAGTGTACTTTCAGCTTTCTTTGTACTTGTAGAGGTCGATGCACTCTTGAGGTTTATTTAGAGCAGTTTCCCTTCGATTTTCTTTTTTACTCTGCACTTTTGCATTGAGTGTGCTGCGTGTGTGTGTACAGGTACTTAGGCAAAGGCCTCCCCGAGTTTTTGTGCCTTCGGCGCTGGTCGCCAGCCCCTGGCCTATGGAGGTGGGCTTGGGGTAGTTGTGGCTCGAGCTCGGGTAGGGTCGGGTCGTGAAAAAGTGGTATCAGAGGTTGTTCGTTCCTTGGGACGTTGTTCAGACGTCCCTAAAATAAAAGGAACATGTTGGGATTTAGGGAAACAGTGTTAACGTGTCTCGAGAGCGGCTCTCAGGCCAGGGAGTCCAGTGATGGTGCAGCGGCCGACGTATCCATTCACAAGGACCTTGATAACCCACTTGTCAACTCGGCATACTGAGACACTTGTTGCAGGGAAATTGGTTTGCGCATCACAGAGTGTCGAGTCATTGACTGTCCTTCTTGAGTTAGCTCCCCATCGTTGTTATTGGTATATAAATTATGCTCATCTGACCACGACACTACCTGATAATATTCAGGATGTCTCTGCGAAGATAGACATCTAGGATACCAGCTTTGGGTGCGTGATGACGACCCTGTGAGCTACGAGGCCAGAGTCCAGGACCCATCGTGAGAGCCCTTTTCTCCGGGTGGGCCAGTAGCAGCACCCCCACCTGTTGAGCAGCAGGCAGTTTCAGCAGAGTAGGCTGAGCTTGAGCGCAGGTTGAGCACACTCTGTGAGTTCCAGCGGTAGAGGCCGCTGAGGTTCAGTGGTGACCCAGACCCTCAGGCAGCAGAGGTTTGGCTCAAGGCAGTGGTTTGCCTTTTCAGGCATGTGCATACGCCGATAGATCAGAGAGTGTCTTTGGCAGCCATCCTTTTCTGTGGATCAGCTTGGCGTTGGTGGAGTCTGGTGACTCAACCTCTTGACGAGTCGTCGCTTTCGTGGGACGACTTCCAGTTGTTGTTTCGTGAGGAGTTTTTCCCCTCCTTCTTGCACTCCATTCAGATTTAGGAGCCCCTGCAGTTTCAGCCAGGAGGGATGATGGTGGTCGAGTATGCAGCTAGTTTTGTAGACTGTGCACGCTTTTACCCGGACTTGGTCCATGACGACGACATCCGAGCATGGAAGTTTGAGTAGGGTCTCCACCGAGAGATTGTTCTTTCATAGTACCCTTGGGCGTTTCCACGTATGTCGGGGTGCTAGAGTGGGCACTGGTGACAGAGGGCTTCCTATCACGTTCTAGTGATGGTGGTGGCAGTAGGCACGTTGGAGCCGAGACGTCTGCCGCAACTAGTGGGCGTCGGCAATCAGAACCTCGACGTAGGTGGCTTACTGACAACCGGACTCAGGGGCGTGGTCTTACACCAAAGTGGCGCCGAATGGCACCAGTGCAACCCAGAGAGAGTCGGTGTTATGCTTGTGACAGGCGAGGTCACTTGGCACGAGACTGCCCGACCTGAGTTACTGAGAGCTTCGGGCAGGCCACAGGCGCACCACCACGGCAGAGGAAACACCGTGATCGTAGTAGTACCCAAAGAGGTGGTGATAGTAGAGGAGCGGAAGGATCTGGTAGTGGGGGATGACTTTATGAGATCTCCCCATCACCACTAGTCGGCCCACGTCAGGCTCCGGGAGCTGACAGTTGGGACCGCGGACAGCTGTGAGCTTGGATGTCTACAATCCTGTAGAGAATGAGGTGATAAGAGGTATGCTTTACATCTCTTCTACCCTTTTTAAGTAGAATTGTTAGACTCTGCGTGTGAAATGTTTTTCTCCCGGATCCTTGTTTGAGTTGTTACCAGGGTGGCGTGGGGCGTCAGTGTAACCCTATGTTGGTAAGGAAAAATGGTGTGGATCTTTTTCTTCAATCGATGGCGTCGACTCCATCGCTTTTCAAGCGTGTAAGAGAGTCTTGGTTGCAAGACATTGACTGTGAAATCTTGTGTGACCAGATATCCATGGGTGTTCCACCATGTGGATATTCTGAAGGAGGGAATCACCGGGACTTGTTCTAGGTTCAGCCGGCGATTCCAGTCACAGCGTACGATGTAGAGGTTTAGTAGGGGACGTGAGCTACCCCCGAGGGCCTTCGGGCTATTTGAGACCGTGAAAAGGGCTGGCGAGGTTCCCTATAGCCTTGCCCTAACCCGAAAGTTTGGAGTGGGTGCACGACATCGGAAAGGGTCGACCTCGCATGAACAGGTCAATCCTTTGGTCTGTGTGTGGTGACGCAGAGCTGTGCGTGGGTTCCTCTGGGTATGGGAAAGCCAAGTGTGGGCTTAGTACCCTGTGTTGCTCCCTAGTTTTTCCGTTCGGGGACTAAAAGCATTATGGAGGGAATTATGTAAGAACCCGGTTTTTGGTGAGAAAGACTTTGTAATATTCTTGATAATATTCCAAAGCAGCGCATTCAGACGGCGTGCGATTCCGAGCCCCAGAGTGGCCGGAATTAAATTTTCAGTGTGTTCACACTAGAAATGACAAATAAATGCGATAACTCCTAAACGGAGTTCTGAATCAGAGATCCGAGCATACAGATGGGTCCGGAATGGGATTTTTACCCTAGGAACGACATAAAACTTGTTGGTGCGGGACGTTTGGACCCCTCACCCGCTTCTAGAATGTTAAACGGATTAATTAATTAATTAATTAATTTGTTTAATGTTGAAACGCAGGTATATCTTAAACGGTGGCTCGGATTGGAAAGAAGAGGGAACCGTTGAGTTTGGAGTGTACCGTTTACCCTAGGAGGGGTATAAGTTTCACGGGAGCGGGCCGTTTGTGAAAAGTGGACCCAGGGGCGTTTTCTTAATTTGGCGGCCCCGTGCGCTAAGTTTTATGACTTTTGAACGAGGTCTCGGATTGAAATTGCGAGACCATCATTGTGCTCGGGAGGTGGTGTTTACCCTATGGGAGGTTTAATTTTGACCTCGCCAAAGGTTTCGGATGCGAGAAAAATTATG
The DNA here is from genome assembly GCA_963277665.1 of Viscum album. Lineage (NCBI taxonomy): Eukaryota > Viridiplantae > Streptophyta > Magnoliopsida > Santalales > Viscaceae > Viscum > Viscum album. The sequence goes on from OY728157.1 coordinate 474,754,989, forward strand.
GGATTAAATTAATTAAAATTAAAATTTTTATTTAAACCCTTCTCCCCTTACCCCTCCCTTGTTCACCCCCCCTGGTGAAGCCCTCTCACCCTAAACCTATCCTCCTATCCTCCACATCTCCGGCGAGGCAGCTCCGGCGAACCCCGCGTGAAGCTTTGGGCTACGCCCTTCGAGGTAGGAGGTTGAATTTTTTTTCCTCATTCACGTACTTAAATTTAAACACAAATCTGCATGTCGTATTACTGCCGAATTGTTGGGCGAGGCCCATATTTGCGTAGTACAGGTTATGAGCTTCCCGACGCGTGTTTCGGATTGAAAATCCGAGTTCCGACGCGCTCGTAGCCATTCGCCGACAATAGCAGGTTTTAAGGTGTTTTTTCGGGGGTTTTGGGAGCTCTCCGGCCGGAATTTGGAGCTCCAGCAGCGGCGGTGAGCTCCAGCAGCGGCGGCAGGCTCCAGCAGCGGTGGCGGGCTCTAGTAGCGATGGCAGGCTTCGGCAGCGGCAGTGGGCTTCGGCTCATGCGGGCGGCGGCGCTCTTTCGGTGCGGCGAGGCGCGGAACCGGGCGACGGGGAGGAGCTGTCGCGCTCGGCGGAGGAGCCGAGGCGCTGACCGCCTCAGGCGGAAGCGTGGACAAGGACCCGCCGAACGCGGGTCCTACTGGCGCAACATGGGGAGACCAGCTGAATAGGCCGGTCTGTGTTGAAGAACCGAACCCGCTCGAGTTCGGTGGTTTTGAGAGGGTCGCGACGGATTGGTCCGGACAGGCCCTTTTGGGCCCCCATATAGTCGGGGGGGGGGGGGCGTAACTTGCAAACAGCGCATCCGATTGACGCGCTTTTAGTAGATGTGGGATCGTGTCAGTGAGGCGGCTTTGTTGAAGTAGGTTCCGGGGTTCTGGGGTTTCGTTCCCGAAGGTGGGTGACCGAAATGCATTAATTTAATAATATTAAACCTATTATTTAGATTGTGACAGACGTGGCTCGTGAGCCGGATGTTCGTTTGAGGTTCTGTCAGAGGTGCTATGGCCCTGGAGTTGAGATGGACTTTCCAATGTTGGTTCGGAACCTTTTCTGTGAGGTTTCGTTGCTCAGGGGCACGAAACGTTTAATGCGAATATTTAATGAATTAATGAATTAATTATTATTGTGTCGGACCTATCTCCCACTTGGGATGTCCGATTGACACGCTGTCAGCGGTAGCATGATCCCAGTCCTCGTGCAGTTTTTTGAGAAGCTTCCCAAAGCGTTCTGGTTAGGGAGGAGGTGCGGGCCCCACGGGGCCTACTTCGCACGTATTATGGTGAAACACTACTTTTTCACCCAACATTCGTTTGGGGTGTTTTAGCAGTCGATTCTGGATGTTTTACAAGGGGATTGCAATGTTGCAATCCACCCACTGTAATTCCGCACGATGGTGCGGGCCCCACGAGGGCCCTTTCGGGAGTCGATGGTGATTTTCCATCTTTATCACCGGGTGACCGTTTTGGACAAGTAAGTAGTCCATCTTTTGTGATTTTTCGAGAGGATCGCAACAGTGCGATCCGTTCATTGAGATTCGGGACCGGGTTGTGGGTCCCATGTGGCACCGCTCGTGTGCGGTGCACCGGAATGCATCATTTTCTCCGGATATCCGTTGCACTCATGTGAGTAGTGTTTTTGAATTGTTTTCCTGAGGGGATCGCAATGGTGCGATGCGACCGACTGTTTTTGTGGCCGAGGCATGGGATCACATGACGTCGTTTGGGCATGAGGCAGTGTTGGTGACCTTTTCCATCGGATATCTGTTGGAGGTGAGTAAGCAGTCGATCTCGCATGTTTTTCCACGAGGATTACAACGGTGTGATCTGTTTGGTTGTGCGAAGGCTTATATGTGATATTATTAAATGTGGAAGCATGAAAGGTGCTCTGGTGGTGGTTCGCCCTACCTTGTTTGTAGCAGGCCCTGGGCGTGTGATCGCGCACTCTTGGGAGGGTGATGTAAGTGGTTCATGAGATGTGGTTGGCCGTGCCTGGGCCTTTGAGGTGGAGTTCTTACGTCATGCCTTCGCATTGACGTTGGGTTCCGTATGTATGCTATCCCTTGGGCTGAAAGTGAGGTATACTCTGGGAGTATACGGGAGTGCTTGGAGGTACACGTGTTTGTTCGTACGTGAGAACGTTTGGGCGCTTGGTTGGGGTTGCGATCGGGCCACACGTTGTGTGGGCCCCACGTGTGTGACGGGTTCTGCTTTGTGTACTTTGACCTCTCGCGAAAAAGAGGGTCTCTCTGTGCTCGTTTGTTGACCAACAGGGTTGAGTGGTCTCCCCCTGGTTTCATTATCGATCGATTGGCCGGTAGCAGTGCTAGTGACACCCAGTGATGGAGCAGGTGCTGAACTTCTTTTGGGTGAGTTGTTTTGGAGTTGGGTGGTTGCGCGTTACCCACTCGGTGTTTGGTTGGCCAGTGTTGTACCCTCCAGTGGATATGGCCAGAGCAGTTCTGAGTTTTACCCTCCAGCGGGGCTGGGCAGTGGGTTACTCATCGACTTCTAGGGTCTACCCTCTAGCAGAGACTGGGCAGTGGGTCACCCGATGCTCTTAGGGTCTACTATCCAGAAGAGACTGGGCATTGGGTCACTTGATACTCTTAGGGTGTACCCTCCAGCAGATACTAGGCAGTGGGTCACCCGACGCACTTAGGGTTTACCCTCCAGCAGAGACTGGGCAGTGGGTCACCCGACGACCTCTTAGGGTATACCCTCCAGCAGGGCTGGGTAGTGGGTTGCCCTTCATCTAGTTCCAGGTCTACCCTCCAGCACAGTTGGTCAGTGGGTTGACTTTCAACATAGTCCAGGTCTACCCTACAGCGGGGCTGGGCAGTGGGTCACCTAATGATGTATTAAGGTCTACCCTCCAGCGGGGCTGGGCAGTGGGTTGCCGGATGATGTGTTATGGTTTACCCTTCAGTAGGGCTGGGCAGTGGGTCACCCAGTATCTTAATATGGTTTACCCTCCATCGGGGTTGGGCAGTGGGTCACATGATGATGTATTAGGGTTTACCCTCCAGTGGGGCTGGGCAGGGGGTCGCCCGATATCTGGTTATGAATTACTCTCCAGCAGGGCTGGGCAATGGGGACACCGGTTGACATTCCCGGCTCAGTCCTTTCTATTAGGCTAGTCTGTGTCTTTCCTCCATGACCACCAGAGCGGGACCCTTGGTTGTATGGGTCAGTGTTGTGACAGATTGACTTTGAGGAGACCACTCGACTGCGGGGCTGTGACGAGTAGTGGTTGACGTTCCCCCAGAACTCTCAAGTATGAGGAGATTTTCCCCCACCGAGATGCGTCCTTGTGACACGACCTAAAACCGTGTGGGCGAGTCAGTGCCACCCAAAGCGGATAGTGTCGAGGTGTGGTGGTTTGAGCCCCTTGACTTGCGATTCGGGGAAGACGTGCGGGATGCTGGGCATCGACGGTGTTAGCTTGGCTGAGCTACGGGACAGAGATCCCCTTAAGAGTTTCTTCAGGTTTCTTGATAAATCATATATATGTATATACCTCGTACGAGTAACCACTCCTTGGGTTTTGGCTACACTCCTTCTAGGATAGGTGAAGACGCGCGGGGTATGCCACATGCTTTCCGTGTCTAGCTTCTCGTGGTTGGATGAGTCTACTCTCCTGCTATAGGTAGCGAAGACTCGACGGGAAGTTCATCTTCTCACCGTTTCCATCTCCTTATGTCTGGATGAGTCTACCTCCTTTCTCTTGTTGGGTTGAGCTGGAGTCTTTACTGCACTCTCTGTTGTACTCTCTTTGCTTTCCCCTATTCGCTCTACTGATCACCCTTCGGTACCTCCTTTATTTCTACCTCGAGCCTTCAGGGTATCCTACTGAGTATTTTTATACTCACACCTAATTGGGATTTGCCCGCACTTGGTGTGCCCTTGAAGACGACAGAAAGGTTTGTCATGACTTCAGTGGAGCGTAGGAGCTTGGGAGCTTGGACCGCGTGTGGTGGTCGTGGCCGGGTTCCAGGTGGGAGACCCTTCAGCGGTTTCTTTTTGTTTTTGTTTACCTGTTGCCGGGTTGTGGCACTTGTTGGTTGGGTGCGTGTTTTTCCCCTTTTATTTTAAGTGTACTTTCAGATTTCTTTGTACTTGTAGAGGTAGATGCACTCTTGAGGATTATTTATTGCAATTTCCCTTTTCTTTTCTTTTTTACTCTGCACTTTTTCATTGAATTTGCTGCATGTGTGTGTACAGGTACTTATGAAAAGACCTCCCCGAGTTATTGTGCCTTTGGTGCTGGTCGCCAGCCCCTGGCCTATGGAGGCGGGCTTGGGGTAGTTGCGGCTCGAGCCCGGGTAGGGTCGGGTCGTTACAATTTTCTAAAAACAAATATATACTTTCTAATAAATCCTTTACCAAAAAATTTGAGTATGTAAATTAAAACAATATTAGATAATAGATTAATCAAAATCATTGTAATAAATCTCATTTTTACTAAAACCAATACTAAAAACATCAAGAATTAAAGTTTAGTAGAAAAAAGGGAGACACATAGATCAACCAAATAGAATATGATGAATATATTTATAGATAAAGTCATTCCATTTTTAGAGGTAAATTAGAGTCCTTAAAAGGTGACTGGAAGTTCCAACAATGAAAAAACCAATATTAAATTTATAAAATTCAAAACTCTAGGACATGTTGTTTATTGGATTGAATTAATGTGAATGAATAAGTAATAAAATAAAGAAAAAATAGAATATGATACCCTTACATGGGTAGATCTTCCACTTTTGTAAAGAATTAGCAAATAAAATTGTTAGATGATGGAGGTGATTCATTGGGATTGACTTTGGGGAGTGGCTAGACTGATTTGTTAACTACATATACTTATATATATATGGAAAGTTCATTCCAAATTAATATTTATCAATCATATATAGTAATTTTGTCTAATATAAAACACATTAACTTCAAAATGAAAATAAAATAAACAATATTGATTATGTTTTAACACTACATTTATAGAAGAAATATAAATAGAAATATTTAATGTGTTATAATTGGATGGTTAACATAAAAAATAACTAGAATTAGGAAATTTGGATACTTTTGGTTTCTAAAAAAACCAAACCTATGAAAAATATACAAAAAAATACAAAACATTAATAACTATGTTTATTTTTTTTAAATATTTAGTTCCAGACCACAGGTATTGTTTGAGTGAATGATTAAGGATGTCAATTAGTAGTATTTATAATAAGTTGAAAAAATATAAAAAATATAATTTTATGTAACGCATCGACCCCAGTTACACAGATTCAGTGCATTATTACATAACATTTTCATGATCACAAAAGATCAAATCTCGAAATACCGATTAGTTTAGAATCCTTGGAAGCAATAGATACATTCATAAGTCTAACATTACATGATAAAGTGAAAAACTACCAAAACACAGTCTCCATATTCCACACTCATATCCCTCATACTATCCCTACAGGTTAGTCATAAAAAACTTATTCACATCCTGGGAAAAATAAAACATAGAAAGGGGTGAGCTCATATGCTCAGTAAGAATAATAATATAGAAGAAACATTCATAAATAAGCATAAACATTTAAGTCAATGTATAACTAAAACAAAATCTTTTTAAATATGAACTTTCGAATAATATGGAAAAAATAAAATGAAATAATGAAATTTAAATATTCACATTGATATTCTATTAGTTGAATAATCACATGTAATATCAAAAACCACATTCATAATGATGGAATGCATAATGCCAGACTATCATAACCACATATCCAAGGCCTTGTGGAAAGACTAAAATTAACATTTTTTCAAGGCCTTGTTTCAAGATACTAGTTTGTCTCATGAGACCTGCAGATGCATTGAGGAGTTATAGTGGGCTACACCCGTCACTTACCAAGTCCAATGCATTCTTCATATGAACATGTTTAAACATAACATAAACATTCGTATTAAAAATAGCATACAAAATGTCAATACTTTATCCATATACCACAAATGGTATAAAAATAACACACCCACAGTCAAAAATATCACAAAACCTTAAATACAATATGGATGTTTTGTATCATAATAAATCAACTTCAAATAAACATAAAATCTACCAAAGGATGTTGACATAGATGAAATCAAAACTATTTGAGAGAAATATCTCTTTTTTAAAATAATTTAAAAGTCAAATAATTATAAAATAAAACATTTACATTGAAAATATTATTATCAGCATTTAAGGGATGCTTCGACAATTTTATAATGGTGGAAAATAGCAGCACCCACTGTATAAGTTAAAAAAGACATTCTTACATTAATTCTGCCGAAAAGGTTAAAAAGGAACTTATTTGGAAAATGACGGAAATATTCTTTTATGCAAATATTATAAAAATTAAAACAAGGGTATAAATTACTTTATCCAATAGTCTATAAAAATAGTAAGAATATTTTGAAATAAATTTTTAAGAATGATTAATGTGGATGATAAAGAGGTCTCGGTAGATACATACATAAAAACAACCTTGGATAAAAAAATGATTGTGAAATTAACCGATAAATTTTACTATTACATGGTATAGGGTAGGTTAACCGCCTATATAATGTTGAAATAATTGTTATTAAATTATAAAATAATCATATACATTAATATGATATCATATATGATCATTTAACATTGTTTTGTTAATAATATCTTAGTATTATCGTCATTTTGGGTGTTAACAGATTAATTTTCCTTTATATTATTTGTTATGTGAGTAATATATTTTATGGATATGATCTATAATATTCAAATCCAGAATTATACTTGTCTTTAAACATTATTTTTAATCATCTAATGGAAAATATTCATGAATGGATACGATGTGGAATTGATCTCATCGCGTTCGTTGAGACGGTAATGCGTACGTACGCATGAGCGAAAATATCATTATTTTGATATTAAAATAATAAATAATTGCATTTTATATCATATATAAAGAATAATTATCATGTAATATTCATTATTTACATCAATTACACATCATTATTATACCCAACCAAATAATAATCTGTTGAATAACAATTACACCACGACTTGGAGACGGTAAGTCGTACGCACACATGTATGGTGACATGTCATTAAAAGGATGGATAGAATAATGAATTTGGTTTTACAATAATTACAATAACATCAATTTATATATAATATACTGGATTTATTATTTTTTAATGGGAACAACAATGAAAAAGGTGTGGAAGAAGAAAGGATCTTGAAAGAGGTGATGAAATATTTACCTTTTCTTCGGGTTCTTCCTTTTGATTTGATCAAAATGGCTCTTTAGGATGGCTTTATAACGAATGTAATCCCTCTGGGATGAATGGAGGATAGTTGATAGGGTAGTTGGGCATAGTTTGGCCAAGCCAAATGGCTTTGAAGGTGTGAATTAGAGAGAAGGGGGAGTGCCCTTTTATAATAGGGGTGAGAGGCACCTTCGGAAAAAGCTAGAAATATTATTTTATAATAAAATAATTTTCGGATTTTAATGGATAAAAAATGGATTATTTAAATTATAATGTGGGGTTGGGTTAAAAAACACTCAACAAATAGGTTTTATAATGGTTTGGGTCACTATATTAACTTTATCTTTTATATTTAACTCTTAGTTAAATAGTTTGACATTAAGCATGTCTCTATGTATTTTTATATTATATTGTTAATAAACATACGATATATTTCCAAGTGAATGTCAAGTGGTTCATTAATGATACACCTATCTTTATATAATTAATTTGGTCGTGCCTTGGATTTTTATGAATAGAATATTAATCAATAATATAATATTTGTTTTAAAAACTGTTTTATGTCAATTTTGACACTATTTTGTATTTTTTTTTCTAAATTAATAAATGAATTATTACTTCGAACAGAATTAATCTAACAAACCCAAAAATGTCATATTAACCGAGAAAATTTATGTAATTCATAAAAAGTCTCAAATTTAATTTATTTGTATATTTATAATATCAATTATTTGAATATTTCATTAATTAGGTACTTACTGCATCATCATTGTCTCATAAATAAATTAAATTATTTAATTTATAAAAAAAATAAAGTACCATTATTTATGAAATATTTTTATCTTTCTAATGAATATTTATAGTGGAATTTATCTTCTGTTTGGACCTTTATTAAAAATGTTTTAGTTATTAATCTTTGATTTTAACTCTTTTAACACTTCTTTAAACAAAATAATAATAAATGTCCTAATCTATTCCAAGCGGACCAAAGAGGTTTATATTTTATTCCTAAGGTTGTTTTTGGTCGAATTATACTTATTCAATATAATTAGGATATGTGTTAGGGTAATAATAATATCATTTTTACTCTTAATTACCCTATTTACTTTTAACCGTGGTAAATAAAAGTAAAAAGTTACGATTCACGAAAAATTATTTTTATATTATTGAACCACATTTTACTCCCTAATATTAACCATGTATCATATATTTTCAAAATTCAACTCACAGAATTGGTTAAATTATGTTTTATGTGAATTTTCAAATTCTCTTAGGAGATGGGTAAAGATGGTGAAAAGTTCAACAAAATTTTTATATATCTAAAATTATTATAAAATGACTCCAATGAATTATATTGAACTTATATAGGTATTATTTATCTAGTTTTACATTGAATAAATTTAAATGAAATAAAAAATTATTTAAATAAAAATTCTGTTTTAAACTATAACCCAATGTTTTTCACTATTCATCAAATATTGAATGTTTTCAGAAAACTACCAAAAATTCACCCTAAGCTAATTTCAATATTCAGAAAACAAAAATGAATCCAATTTTGAATGATAAAATTTATAAAAGTTCAAAAAAGTGCATATTATTATTCGTAATGGCCAGTTTGATTGGTTGTGGTTTGTGTTAGAACTCAAAGTTGCGTAAAACACATGCTACTATATTATTCATAGAGAAGCGTACCGTTGAAGCTTGGGGTGTTACATTCTCCCATCCTACAAATAATTTTGACCTCGAAATTTCTAGAATATTACTATATAAAAAGACTCTGGTGGTCCTTCATCATATGTTCCTCGGGTTCCCACGTTGCCTCTTCCATCTTATAGTTTCTCAATAGAACTTTTACCAGACAATTCATCTAGTTTCTCACCACTTTTTCTCTTGTATCAAGAATCCTGATAGGCTCTTTGCAATAAGACAGATCGAGTTGCAGTTCTAATTCATCATAGGTGAGTACATGCATTGGGTTATACATGTATTTTCTCAACAGTGATACCTGGAACACATCGTGATCTTTAGAGAGATTTGGCGGCATTTACAAACAATAAGAAAAATCCCCAATTTGTTCTAGAATTTGGAAAGGTCCTATGTACCTAGGACTCAATTTACCTTTCTTACCAAAACATATAACTCCCTTACCTGGAGATACCTTCAAGAAAACATGATCTCCTACCTGAAATTACAAATCCTTCCTTCGGTTATCGGCATAGCTCTTCTTCCTACTTTGAGCTACTTTGATGTGGGTTTGGATTACCTTTACCTTTTCTATCATTTACTCAACAAGTTCTAGTCCTACATGTTTTTTTCACCAACATCATCTCAACATGTTGGTGTGCGACATCTCATTCCATATAACACTTCATACAGTGCCATCTAAATACTTTAATGGAAGCTATTGTTATAGGAAAATTCTACCAAAGGTAAATATTGATCCCACATACCTTGATAGAAATGTGAGCATGATATCAACATGTCTTCTAAGGTTATAATATTCTGTTCTGATTGTGCATCAGTTTGGGGGTGTTAAGCAGTGCTCAAATGAAGCTCAGTATCAAGGGTTTTCAGAAGACCTTTATAGAATCATGATGTAATAGGTGTATCACTATTAGAAACAATCAATAGGGGTACTCCATAAAGTCTCACAACTTCATTAATATATAGTTTTTCTATATGTTCATGTTGTAAATATTCCCTTATAGGAAGAAAATGTGATGACTTGGTAAGATGATCTACAATGACACATATTGCATCGTTCCTTCTAGGAGTATTTTGTTGTCCCATGAAAAATTTCATAATAATATTATCCCATTTCCACATAGGTATGGGAAGAGGTTTAATGAATACTCCAGGATGTTTCCTTCCAACTTTCACTTGTCGGAAAACCATACATCGTGACACAAAATCAGCAATCTCCCTCTTTATGTTGTCCCACCAAAAAAGATCCTTCAAATCTATATACATTTTGGTGGTCCTAGGGTGTATAGAGAAATTGGAACTATCAGCATCATCCAACAAATATATTTTTAGATCTGGTATATTTGGAAAACAAGGTCTCTTCCCAAATTTAAAAATTCCATCTTCATACACCAAGTCTCTTAATCTCCCATCATTTATAGATTTAATCTTCCCTTGAAACACTTCATCATCGGTCTGAGAACTCTTTATACATTCTAGTAACGATGGTTTGATAGCCATTTGAAAACGTATCGACGTTTCACCTTCCATGGTGATTTCCCAATCCATCTTTACTAGATCCAGGAAAATCGGATCCCTTTCAACTCTTATCTTTCTCAAAACTCTAGTATCCTTTCTACTCAAAGCATCTGCCACCTTATTTTCTTTCCCCGGGTGGTAGTGTATCGTGAAATAAAATTCTTTGAGTAGTTCAATCCATCTTTTTTTCTTCATGTTGAGTTATTTATATAGGAAATTACAGTTCAAACTCATGTGATCGGTATATATCACACATTTTTCACCATAGATATAATGTCTCCATATCTTCAAAGAAAAGATTATAGCAACAAACTCAAGATCATGAGTAGGATAGTTTTGCTCATGAATTTTTAGCTATTGTGATGCATAGGCAATAACAATATCATTCTTCATAAGAAAACTACCAAGTCCTTTCTTTGAAGCATCACTATAAATAACAAACCCATCATTCCCCGATGGTAGAGTCAATATTGGAGCATTGACTAATTTTCTCTTCAGTTTTTCGAAACACTATTCATAATCTTTTTTCCAATCAAATTTAACCCCTTTACGTGTGATCTTCATTAATGGGTTAGCCAATCAGGAAAAATTCTAGATGAGATGTCGATAATAACCTGCTAAACCAATAAAACTGCGTACCTCTATTATACTCATTGGTGATGGCCATTCTTGGATTACTCTTGTCCTAGGGGGATCAATAGAGATTCTATCCTTAGAGACAATATATCCCCGAAAAAAATTATCCTAAAGCCTGAATTCACACATTCTAAACTTCCCATATAATTCACGTCCTCTCAGAGTCTTCAGAATAATGCAGAAATTATTTTCATGATCTTCGTAGCTTTTAGAGTATACTAAGTTATTATCAATAAATAACACTACAAAGTCATCAAAATATTCCTTGAAAAATCTATTCATTAGATCCATGAAAATAGAGGGTGCATTAGTCAGCCCAAAAGGCATTACTGTATATTTAAATTGACTATACCTGGTTCAAAATGTTGTTTTTGGATTGTCTTCCTTCTTCACCCCCAACTGATGATATTCAGATCTAAGGTCAATATTTGAAAAATATTGAGCTCCCTGAAGTTGGTAGAATAAATAATTAATGCGATATATGGGATACTTCTTCTTTATTGTTATAGAATTGATCTCCCTAATAGTCAATGAATAACCTCATATATCCATCTTTCATCTTAACAAAAAGAACAGGGGCTCCCCATTGAGAAACACTAGGTAAAATAAATCCATTATTACTCAATTATTCTAGTCGTTTATTTAGTTACACTATTTCTATAGTGGCCATTCCATAAGGGGTCTTCGATATGGGCCTTGAACCATGAATTAAATCAATGGAAAACTCAATTTCTAATTCTGGAGGATCTCCAGGTAAATCTTCTAGAAACAGATCAACATATTCTCTCACAATTGGTACATCCTCTATGTGAACATTACTTTCCTCACCCACCATCATTTCATTCCCTTCCTCCCCAATAATTGAATTTAGTTGAGCTACTAGGGGTGAATGTGGACACGAATTAGGTGGTGAAGATTCTTCTCTAAAGATATGGTTTTTTTCATTGTCATAAAAAATAGTAACCTCCTTCTTCTTACAATAATTTTTTTCATCATGGTCTGAAATCCAATCCATACCGAAGATTATATCAAATCCAATCCTGGGAATGCCGATGATATCAGAAAATAAAAAACATTTATATGCCCTAATGTGAATTGATTCACAGAACATTGTAGCAATGATACATCCCTCAAGAGTTTTGACTGATAACTACCTTGTTAAATCATGTTGGAAATATCTAATTTTCTTAGCAAACTGGGAAGATATGAAATAATTCAATGATCCAAAATCAAATAAATCATTAGATAAACTTGGGGAAATCATTAAATTACCTGCCACCATGTCTTTCGGAGCTTCAACCTCAGCAGTAGTGATCCCATAATATTTGACTTTAACCCTTGGCTTTTTCTGAGGTATGTTTCCCATACGCTTAAGACATTCATTTGAATAATGTCTTATCTCCATGAAATTGCAGCATTGAATATCGGTATCTTCCTTCTTCCCCTTGCAATCACGAGCTTGGTATAATTTTCAAAACACTTGTAAGAGACTCACATTCCCTTAGAGAATGTACCGGGGTGTTTCTTCGTACATCTACTCCAGGATTGAACTTTTCACTTCTTCCCCTTATTTCCATTTCATGATCGATCAAAAAATCTCTTCTTATCTTTCTTTTCTTTAATGTGATAAGACTTAGAGAATTCTTTTCTAGTCTTGATAGTTCATGAGACAATATTTTCGTAAGACAAGAATGATTGCGAGTCTAATTCTTGATGGAGAAGTGGTTTTAACCCATCAATGAAATGATCAATCTTACTTCATGGGTTACATATATAATCTGCAACATGCCTTGCTATCCTTGTGAAGTTAGAATCATACTTTGCAACATTCTTGTCCTTATTTTTCCTCAGACACAGAAATTGTCTTTCCATATCCACCTGATGGTCATGACTAAAGTATTTTTCTATGAAAATATATTTAAACTGCATACATTCCATATTTTATACTTAATCATCTACCTTTATGTTTTGAATGAATTTCCACCATTGATCAGAATCTCTAGTGAGGTGGTAAACTTCCATTAAAATTTTTTCCCTTTCGCTACTCCCCAAGGAATGAGATATTTTCTCAATGGAATATATCCATTCTCAGAGATTCTAGTGGATTTTTACCCCCATTTAATGTTGGTGGTTTTTTCCTAATGAAGGGATGTAACATTGATCCTCAATGATACTGATCAGGGTGCTCCAAATGGGTAAGGTTATTATTCATAACCCGAGTGAGTTTTCCAAGTATGGTGATTAAGTGATCAAAACCAGTTGCATCACCAGCTCCACTATAATTATCTTGAGTAGGAGGGAAATCATTACATGGAGTGTCTGCATTGATATGGTTTATATTCATTCCACTAGTATCTATTTCTGAAGAATGGCATACACTAGATTAGTTTATGAATCACAATACATAAAATCCAAACTTGTAAAACAATTAACATAAATTTAACAGTTTATGGATATAATCCATTAACATAAAAATGTTTTCTTTGAGGAAGTATATACTCATAAACCCTTTATAAATGTTTGTAAAGAAAATGAAAATTATCCTAATCGTATCCCTCGGGGGTGTCATAACCAAGAATGCAGCAAGGCCCGTTGTCATGCACTAGTTCCCGTTCGAATCTAGAAAAAAGTGGTGTTTTCAAGTTTTACCCCTAGGTACATATGTTTCAGATCCACCTCTACCTTCTCATATCCAGACAGGGATGTATTCCATGGAAAACTTACAAAATCTCTACAATACCAAAATTAAAATAAGTTCTTCTATACTGATCCTCAAAGTCTATCATTGGTCTATGTGCTATAATCGGAGATTATCTAAATCTAGCTTCCAAGGTTTGTACTAAACTTCTTATGATTCCAAATGTAACACCCCGACCCCAGTTACCTAGATTTGGTGCATTATTAATGAGCATTGGAATGACCACAAAAGGTCAATTCTCAAAAGACCGATTATTCTAGTAGCCTTGAAAACAGTAGATACATTCATAAGTATTAAATTACATGATAAAGTGAAAAATACAACAACTTAGTCTCCATAGTTCACACTCATATCCCCTTAGACTATCCTTCCACGTCTGTTATAAAATACTTCTTAACATCCTGGGAAAAATAAAACATAGAATGGTGTGAGCTATAATGCTTAGTAAGGATAACAATATATCGGAAACTTTCACAAATAACCATAAACATTTAAGGCAATGTATAACTACAACAAAATCCTTTTAAACATGAACTTCAGCATAATATAGGGAAAAATGAAATAATTCCATTTACATATTCACATAGTTATTCAACTAGTCGAATAATCGTATTCAATATCAATAACCACTTTCATAATGAGAGAATGCATAATGCCAAACTATCATAACCACATAATCAAGGCCTTGTTCCGAGACTACAAATATGATTTTGTCAAGGCTTTGTGCCAAGACACTAGATTGTCTCATGAGACCTACCTATGCAACAAGGAGCTATATCGGGCTTCACCTGTCACTTACTAAGTCCAATGCATTCTTCATATGAACATGTTTAAATATAATATAAACATTCGTATTAAAACTAGCATACGAAATATCAATACTTTCTTCATAAACCATGAATTGTTCAAAAATAACACATACATAGTCAAACATATCACAAAACCTTCAATATAATATGGAAGTTTTGTATCATAATAATTCAACTTCAAATAAGATTAAAATCGTTCAAAGGATGTTGACATAGAAGAAATCAAAACTATTTGAGTAAAATATCTCTTTTTTTAAATCATTTAAAAGTCACATAATTATAAAAGAAAAAATTTACTTTGAAAATATTCTTATAATCTTGTAAGGGAATCTTGGATGATTTTATAACGGCATAAAATAGCCACACCCGCTGTATAAGTTAAAAAAGACAATCTTACCTAAATTCTGTCGAAAAGGATAAGAAAAACCTTGTTTGGAAAATGACAGAAATATTCCTTTATGAATATCTTATAAATAGTTAATCAAGGGTATAAATTACATTAACCCACAGTCTATAAAATAGTAAAAAAAAATTGAAATAAATTTTTATGAAATATGGACGTGGACGATAAAGATGTCCTTGTAGATACTTATATAAAAACAACCTTGGAAAATAAAGAGAATGTGAAATTAACCCTTGCATTGTACTTTTCCTTGGCTATGTGTTGGTTAACCACCAGTTTAATGGTGAAATAATTGTTATTAAATTATATAATAATCATATACATTAATATGATTCATATATGATCATTTAACATTGTTTTGTTAATAATATCTTAGTATTATTGTTGTTTTGGGTGTTAACGGATTCGTTTTCCTTTATATTCTTTGTTACGGGAGTCATATTTTTTATGTATGGGATGTATCGTATTTATTTACTGAATTATATCAAGTCATTAAACATTATTTTTAATTATCTAATGGAAATTAGTTTTGAGTGGATACGGTGGAAAATTAATTTCATCACGTTCGTGGAGACAGTAATCTGTACGTACGCACGAGCGACAATATAATTATCTTGATATTAAAATAATATATAAATGGATGGTATATCATATATAAGAATCATTATCATGTCATATTTATTATTTACATCAATTACACAACATTATTATACCCATCCAAATAATAATGTATTGAATAATAATGACACCACGACGTGGAGACGGTAAGTCGTACATACGCATGTATGGTGAAATGTCATTCAAAGGATGGATGGAATAATGAATTTGGTTGTAAGATATTTATAATAACATCACAGTATATATAATATACTAGAGTTATTAATTTATAATTGAAACAACAATGAAAAATTAAGTGGAAGATGAAAGGAACATGAAAGATGTGATGGAATATTTACCTCTTCTTTGGGTCCTTCCTTTTGATTTGATAAAAAGGGCTTCATAGGATGAATTTATGATGAAAGTAAGGCCTCTTGGATGAAGGGAGGATAGTTGAAAGAGTTTTTTGGAAGAGTGTGGTCAAGATAAATGGCTTTGAAGGTGTGAATTAGAGAGAAGGGGGAGTTCCCTTTTATAAGAGGGGTGAGGGGCACCTTAGGAAAAGCTAGAAATATTATTTTATAATAAAATAATTTTCTATTTATAATGTCTTAAAAACTAATTAGTTAAATGATATGGTAGGGATGGGTCTAAAACCACTCAACAATTTGGTTTAAAAAAGGTTTGGGTCACTATATTAACATTATCTTTTAGATTTAACTCTTAGTTAAATAGTTTGACATTTACCATGTCTCTTTGTATTTTTATATTACATGGTTAATAAACATACTATATACCTAAAAGAGAACCCCAAGTGGTTCATTAATGATAAAACTATCATTATATAAGTCCTTTGGCAAGCCTTATATTTTTAGGAATAGAATATGAATTTATAATTTAATATTTGTTTTAAAAACTCTTTTATGTCAATTTTGACACTATTTGGTATTTTGTTTTTGATAAATTTTTAAAAGCATTATTACATAGAAAAAAATTCATCTAACCAACCCTAATATGCCTTATTTACCTATAAAAGTAGTGTAATTCATAAAAAGTCTGAAATTACAATTATATGGATGTTTATAATATCAATTATTTTAATATTTCATTAATTAAGTAATTACTGCATCATCATTGTGTCATAAATAAATTAATTTATTTAAATTCTAAAAAATATAAATAAAGTACAATTATGTAGGAAATATTTTTATATTTCTAAATAATATTTATAGTTGAATTTATCCTATGTATATCCCTATATTAAAAATGTTTTAGTTATTAATCTTTGATTTTAACTCTTTTAACTCTTCTTTAATGAAAATAAAAATAAATGTTCTAATCTAATCCATGTAGACCAAAGAGAATCATATTTTATTCATAAGGTTGTTTTTGGTCTAATTATACATATCCAATGGAATTTAAACATTTTTTAGGGTAATAATAATATCATTTTTACCCTTAATTACCATATTTACTTTTAACTGTGGTAAATAAAAGTAACAGTTACTATTCACAAAAATTATTTTTATCTTACTGAACCACATTTTACTCCTTGATATTAACCGTGTCTCTCTGATTTTCGAAATTCAACTCATAGAAGTGGTAAAATTAAGTTTTATATTAATTTTCAAATTCTTTTAGAAGATGAATAAAAGACGGTAAAAAGTTCAATAAAATTTTTATATATCTAAAATTATTATAAACTGACTGCAATGAATTACATTGAACTTATATAGGTATTATGTATCTATTTTGACCGAAAATAAATTTAAATAAAATAACTAATTATATAAATTATAATTCGTTTTTAAACTATAACTCAGTGTTTTTCACTATTCATCAAAAATTAGAAGTTTTCCGAAAAATACCATAAATTCACCCTAAGCTAATTTAGATATTCCAAATCCAAAAATGAAGTCCATTTTGAACGACAAAATTTATAAAATTTGAAAAAGTGGGTATTAATATTAATAATGGCTAGTTTGATTGGTTGTGGTTTGTGTTAGAACTCGAAGTTGTGTACAACACAAACTACTGTATTATTCAAAGAGAAGTGTAACATGGAAGCTTTGGGTGTTACATTTTATCCTAACTGATGTGAAAAATAATATGACTGTTAGAATATTAACTAAGACTAATGGAATATTAAAATAATTTATTTTTTTATCTTAATAAATAAAATAAAATAGAACTTATATTAAACAGAATAATTAAATATGAGAAATAAATGATTCACTCAATGAAAGTCTAATTATGATTTCTGTAAAATATATATGTTTTATTTTCATTAAATTAAAATTTAATGATGAGTTTTACTATATAATAAAATATTAATTTCATAAAATAATCTTAGGAAACAATATATTTTTTATGAAAAAATACAATTTTATGAATCCATAAGCAATTTTTCTGATTATTGGAAAATAGATCCTTTTATGAAAACTAATATTTTCTCCAAAAATGGAATTTTTTTAAAAAATAGTAAAATTATCATATATAAAAAATGATATTATGGATATTATTTTTGGTATAATCACATCATAAATGTAAAATACCATATAAGTAAAATATTTTGTAATAGTGTGTATAAATGAATTGTTGTGGTTTATAGAAGCTCGGTGAATATTTTATTATCTCCATTATTATAGAGTCCTAATCCATTTACCATTGAATCAAATAATGAGTCACTATTTGAAGATATAAACATTATTCAATTTTTTTTCTAAAATAGATCTACCACCCTTATAAACTCCACATTATACCACCCAATCAATCCATAAATTAAAATCAACTTATCTCATAATTTTTTTTACCAAATATCTCTCAAACCATTTCTCTTCATTCCTAGAGGTTTTGGCCTATCCAAAATAGAAATGTATGGAGGATCAAGGAGTGATCTAAAGGATAACATCTATAGAAGTGGTAGTGACTTAACAGTGTTCAATAAATTTCCTTATTTGAATACCTTCTATAAATATCTTTAAACAAACAATGATATAATTACTTCAGTATCATATGTGTACAAAAACAATTTATATAATTTTAATATCAATTATTCCACTCTCTCTCCCCCGAATTATGAAATAAAATCAATACACATATTATGGTCAATTCCTTACATCTATGGATGATGTGCTTAATTTTTCATCACTACCATATATGGATTACTTTATAAATGTATTAAATGAAAAAATATAAAATAAATATAATTATTCAAATTTGGTATAGGTGAATTGTGTATTATATTTATAACAATAACAAATAATGATAAGTAATTTCAAACATCCAAAACAAGAATAAATAGAAAACCCTATTTGATTGAACCTATTTATTAAATCGCACTGAATGTTATAAATTTTATTTTAGTAGAATAATAAATTATTAATAACTATAAAATTATATATAATATGGAACTATGTTACTAAATATATTTCCATGATCAAAATACCAGAATAGTTTGGAGGAAATTAACTGAACAACCAGAAGTAGCCAATGTGAGAAAAAAATAATATAATAAATTAATGAGATATGATAATAAATTAAAAATGAAAAATTATATATATAATATAAATGTTCCTAAGAAATTATTTAATGATATTAATTTAATTATTTAAGATGTTAGATGAATGTACCACGTGAGTTAGATCCCAATGAATAGGAAATTTCAAACCACCCTATTCTTTTTCAAGCTAGTATTTCACACTCTAACTCAAATTATATATTTATTATTCTAATTTAACCCTTATTTGTTCTTTATATATTCCACCACATATATACCTATCTTATTCTAGATTTATTTTCTAGGATACAACAGATATTTTATGTTCCATTCTTAATCATATCTGTTAAGAATACCCGATTTGATGGGAATTTACTATTCATTATTATATTCAAAGAATCAATATTTTATGTATTTACCCATCCATGATTCTTAAAAATATTATATATTTTATTTGATACCATTCATGTTTAATTATTGTTTTAATTAAAACATTATATTGTTACGATTTATAAATATTATTTACCATTTTTTTAAAACATCACTAGAGAGGATATATTATAAACATATATGTCATATATTTTGTTACCAAAAGTATTCATTAAAACATTAGTTTTATGAAGAAATTTTATTTATTTAGTTATTAATATTAATATATTATTTAATCCCTTCTTTTTATTAAAATATTTATGAAATTTTCTTTTATTATATGTCAAGATAATATTATTTAACACATTTTTTCTCATGGGGTTCTGTTATGATTATTCTTTATTCATGATATCTTTATGTGGAAAAAATATTAATGTAAATATTTTGATATGATGATTAGGTATATAATTATATATCCCATTGATTATGTTGTTAATGCTTTCATAGTGCATGTGTAGTTACACTTGAACATTATGTTACCTTTCCTTAGCAGGGAGCCTTGACCTATTTTATAATACCATGTTTATGTTTGTGTAATATATTTATGATTCCATGATATTATAATATTATATCAATTAATCGATGACCTGTCATTTATGATCCTTTTATTTTTGATATCATCATCTATCTTTGGAATCATATATATTAATTCACCATTATTATTTACTCTGATTATTTTATATGTCACCCTTTTTTATCTATTTCCCTAAAATATTTTATATAGTAAATTATTTTAAATAGTATTGAAGTAAAATGTTATATATATTTAAATTAATATTTATTTCTTTATGATACTTTTTTTTATGTATAAAATCTCTAAAATACAATAGACCTCAATATTTCTATGTTGGATTTTATGGAACATTATGTCAAAAAACAAGAAATGATATATTAATGTGACTTGGGTTATGATAGATGATATAGGAGTAATGAGTAGTCATATTTTAGCAATATAAAAAGAATAAATAAGTGAAAATACTAGGGACAAGATTAAGGAAATAATATTAAGATTTTGTAATTTATAGTGATTTTGGATTCATATCAATGATATCATACTATGGATGTAATATCTTTGAAAATGTTGTTTGGGTATTACCATTATCTTTAGTTGGGGAAAAAATGTACCTAACTACACACCGGGTTGGACACTCCTTGGGAATATGATTTGGTTTATTCACTTGATCATTATGAACCATTATGTAATATTTTAATATATATTTTTATAATATTGTTTAATGTGATGATATAATATATAATTATTTATCATAGAGAATCTAATATTATAATTACAATGGATAACCTAGATTGAAACATAGTGACCTGAAAAATGGGGTACAAATTTCCATTATGAGTAATTTTATTCTATAATCAATGTTCTCATTTTTTATTATTACTAATTTAAGTGTTTTTATTGTTAATTTTTTTAATATTTTAAATAATTGTAAATATGGGAATCATTCTAACAAACAATTTGATGGGTAATGTGGTGATTTCATAAATTAAATTCATAATAAGATGTGTGTTGGGATTAAAAATTCATGGATATACCAGTGATATTGACTCAGTTATTGAATAATAGATTGAATCATGTGGAAATACCTTTTTATCCTAATTTATTACAAGTTTAAGTTGTTTCCTTTTTGAGATAAAGGATTCCAAATTTTAGAGGAACATTTGATCCTTTAATTTTAGAATAATATATTAATCATAGTTAGAATATATTCACTTCCATCAATTTTTTTACTAATATAATTTCATATTATATTTTTTATCTCTTATAGAGATAAGAAGACTAATGGTGGACACTGATGAAGAGCATTAAGTTCAAGGAAGAGATCAAATCAACGAAGTACTAATAATCCACAAATCAAATTTCCACATACATTCAACCATCAAATATAGATAGATTACATTGGAATCATGAAAAATTAGATGAATTAATCGAGTATTGTGAGGAAAACGTCACAAATATTGCACAGTATGCCTCTGGATTTGTTATTCACCCTAAAATTAAGGATGACCACTTCATTAGTGGACTAATAAAAAGTCCAGAAAGAAAGTTTTGATTCAAGGAATTAAAAGCTACATGGAAATTATATGATGATACCTTAAAGTTGAAATGAGGATGGTTCATTCTCAATATTTTAGTGGGGATGCACATAAAGTGTACATAATGGAGTTTAATTATGTAGGATCAATGGAAAAATCTCATTGAATGAAGAAACTAAAACTTCCCACTTTACAAAAGTGTGGGAAGAAAAATCCTATAAAAATTAATCCAAAAGATAAAAATATATTTCATATATAGTGGGGATGAGTATGAAACTAATGAATGTTAATGGGAGAAAAGAGCACATTAATATTATTGAAAAAGAAAAAATGTTTCAGTCAGTCCTCCATGTATGGTCCAATGATTCAATTACAAAGAACATAGTTAATATTCAATTCAATGATCTATGCTATTGGTCATCAAGGATAAAAGATGAAAACAAATAAAAATCCAAGTGATCGAGGATGCCCATATTATATCAGTACTATTGAGGTGGATAATCACAATCAATTGGTGATAAAAACACTTGTTATTATTTTAAGAAATAAAAATATTTTAATATTTTATAATTATATACATTATTCCATATTATGCATGTTTCTTAGAACTATTGAGAAACCACCTCAAGATATAGAGTTTGAATTATTGGTGAAGGAAACTAGTGGTTCAGTTGTTTCATATCATGTATATAAATCCCACCTAGAAAACCTATTTTGAAAGAATCTCCTATAATTTTTTTATAATCCCTTTCATAAAATTCAATGTTATACTCTAAATAGATTTATTATCTTTAAATAGATCCAACCTCAACTACTATGAAAAGGAAATCACTATATATATCCCAAATCATCCTCTAATTCTATACATGTGTAAGGATGAGGGATGATCTTCTTTGAAAACATCAAATCATATAAGAATATCATTTCATTACAAAAAATAAGACAATGGAAACAAAAAACATGATGGTAACATCCATTATGAGGGATTTTTTGGATAAATTCCCTAAATAGGCTCTTAATTTTCCTCACAAGGTTGAGTTCTCAATTAAACATACACCTATAGATCTAAACATATCTGAGATTACCTATACAATAGCCCCCATTATATTAGAATAACAGAAGAATAATGTCCAATAAAATATAGAAAAAGAGTTTTATATTCCATTTTGATTCAACATGGGGTTCATTTGTCCTCCATTTCATGAATAATGACAGGTTAATGAACATATTCATTGATTTTTATTAACTCAATAAAATCTTGGTAAATAAGAAGAATCCACTAAAATGGATTATGGACTTTTTCGATCAACATCATAAGGAAAAAATATTCTTTAACGTATATCATTTCCCAAGATATTATTATTTTAATGTAAATTGAAAGGGTATTCTCAAGAATGATATTTGCAGAAGGTATAATTTTTTTTAGATCATTGTAATGCCCATCAGACACAACAATTCCCTTTAAATTGTCATAAGACTAATTAAAAGAGACTTTAGAGATCACCCTAAAAAAATTATTATAATTTACAAATTATATTTTCATGTAATCTAAAATAATGGAGGAACATAATGTGAATTCTATTATTGTGCCAAAAAAATTTATAAAGGATAAGTAATATGACAATTATAGTAAATGTGAGTTTTGGATAGATAAAATGACATTCTTAGGTCATGTTATCCCAATCATGGGGATATATATGGACCGTTTAAAGATAAAAGTGATAAAGAAATGTTCTATATCAACATATATAGTTGATATTTATTTTTTCCTTAAATTATATAGATATAGTTAATGATTTATAAGAATTATTTATTACTTTAATACCCTATAACCATGTTAACTTGAAATGTTGTACAATTTTTCTAGATTGATGAATGTGAATAGAGCATCTGGTAACTTATTAAATGATTAATCACTGTATCTATACCCACACTACCCAGAACTGTGAAAATATTTGTTATCTATAGTGATTATTTGAAGAATGGATTGAGCATTCTACTCATGAATAATTATACGGTGAATGGTTATTCTAGAAGTCATTTCGAGGTGTTTGACTAGAATTATCCAGTGCATGATTTAGAGTTGGCACTAATAATATTTTGATTAAATATTTTGGGGAAATAACGTAATAGAGATAAGTGTAACATATTTACATATCTCAAGAGTCTTAAGAATATATTCACATTGAAGGAGATTAACATGTATCGATGAATAATTATATAGTTGTTCAAGATCTATAATCTCTCAACACACTACCATCCTTAGAAGTACAATAATGTTGAAATTTTTATATGTAAAAGACATCTTATAAACTTTTCCGTGAAGAGTATTATTATGTATATAGTCTTCTTATTCATTAAAAGGATATACATGGGAATCATAAAGGAATAAAACACATCCTACCATACTCAAATTATTTGTCAACGATCCATTTTTAGTGGATTTATGGATATCAAAGAGATGATGTGAAGATATTGATTAAGATATATTCTATAAGAAATGTAAAATCATTATATTTAAGCATCGATAAATATAGAGTCTTGATATTTGGTAGATGAACATATAAACCATAAGATATTGATAAAAAGTTGGATATGTTTACTGGTGCTCATAACTCAACATTATTTATCCATCTAGTGAGCATAATGATAAATAGAGATTTATGAGAAAAAATATGGTAAGAAAATATGAATGTAGAGATTTATAATTATATCTATATATATCTATGTTTTTGGTATATCAAGAAGTAATGAAAAAAAAGAAAAATTACAAGGTAATGATTTAACCATTATCCATACCTTCGTGCAAATGGGAGAACAAAACCTTGATTTTTTTCATATGTATTTTTAAGAAATCCAAAGTAAATAATGTCATATGTTTTTAGGGGACCTTCTCACCAAAAATGATCACTTAGTCACCATTTTAGGGGACTTTTAACATGATTATCTTGAAATGAAATACATTAGAGATGTTTCAAAAATATTTGAAACACCAATATTTATTGTATTTGATTGATATCTAAAGTTCAAATAAATGTTTTGAAAAAGTATTCAAAATTGATTAAACACATATTTGAACTCAAGTTAATCCTATAAACACCATACTTATTAACAATATAAGAATAATAAACAGACACTTGAGGACATAGGATGTGATTTCTCTTTATATTTAAAAGTAAGTTGGGATCAAAATATTTATCTTTCCGAGTTCTTATACAACAACATCTTCCATTAATGAATTTATAAGGATTGTTATGTTTTCCTCTATGGAATTAACTTTATAACTCCAACAAGATGGGTTGATGATTGATAAAGTATGATATATGGAAATATACTCTTCGAATAAATGGATGAAAAGGTAAATAAAATTCAAAAAAATTAGAGAAACATAGATTCGACAAAAAAGAAATTTTGATAGTCATTAGAGAGATTTCGAGTTTGAGTCCTGATATTTGTTTTACTCAATATATCTCCATGGAATAGATTCTTAAGTTATGGGAATAATGTAAAGTTATGTACCATATACATTTCCCCCATTGAGATTACATATCATGTTATATTTGTTAACTATCTACTAGAAATCCTAAAAAAACAAACTCATGTGCATGATATGTTACATTTATCCATCTTGAATAAGTACATAACATGTCTCCCACATGTACTAAATCTATAGGTCATAAAAATGGATCCTGATCTTTCTTATAAGTAGCATTTGGGGAAGGTCTTTGATCATAGATATAATGTGCTTTTCATTAATACAATTTATCATGTTACTATTATTTTGAAAATCCATATGTAGGAAGAGGAATCATGGGAACATGAAGAAATATTGAAACAAGAGTACACTAATTTCATTCATCATAGTGTATAAAATGAACTCATGAGGGGGAAATTTTAGTGGGGGGAAGAATACAATGCCCCATACTTTTGTATATGTAAATTTTCTTCTCAATAAATATTTATATTGCATAGATAGTAATATATCATAACATAAAACCCATCCATAACATAATAAGGATAAAAAACGTTATTATATTAATTTTATAATTACATTTAGAGATTATGTTTATCCATAAAAACTAAAATTATTATAGTGGATAAATAAACCCAAAAAATAAAGAGAATTGGTAAATTTGGAAGAGTTTGGTCCCAATGAAAAATCACACCAGGTGAATAATAATATAAAAAATATATAACAAAGTTTTCCTAATCAAAATTTTATAAAATAAAGAATATATTAACAAATGATTTATTATAGTGTGTTGGATTAGTCTAACACATCATTATTTTAATGATCTCAAACCGTGTTTATAAAGTTATTAATGGATTTTATGTTTTTTATTTATAATTTATTTCCTATAAAAACATGGAGAAATGGAAAATTCTAGAATATACCATGAACACCTACCATATGTGTAATGTTCTTACTATGTGAAGGATTTAGTGTCCATGTAAAATTATTATGTAAAAAACAACCAATCCTGTGATAAATGTACATATTGTGTCAATGTAATGAACTTATAGTGCATTAAATTTGAGATTACCTGACATTGATAATCACCTTACCACATGTATAATAAACCGAAAATATGATAGATATTCACTAACCATGAGTAAAAATGACCTAACTATGTGAATTGGTGATGTGACCACATAAAGGAAACTACCTAACCAATTGAGAAATAATGTTACCATACCAGGGTATGTAAAATTTACAATAAGTAATGTACTAACCATTTTTGTTATTATTGTAATAAAATGTAAAGGAATGACTACCAAAAGATCAAATGAACTGAACACATGGAGGAAGGGACATACAAGGACAAGTTTCCATGTCTACCTATTGTGAACAGTTTCTATGCCAGCTAACTATTCCAACCAACTATGTCAAGTTGTTGTTCCAACTAACCATTATTTAATTACATAAAACATTCCATTTATAACATAAAATTGGTGTGTTTCGAATATTTAATGACTATTTTTGAGTGCTAACATAAGAATCAATGCATTTATGAATTCATTGATTTTCCTCCAATGGATACTTCTATTGTAGATATTTTTAAGAGAAAAAAATAATCATATTGAAAAAGGGAATAGAAGAGAGAACTTTTTGTTATAAATTTTAATAGAGGTTCATAATCATCCATGTTTTATACTTATAAAACTTATTTAGAGATGTATATGATTCTCTAATTTCCTAAACCTACTTTGATACATGTCCAAGATCATTCCATATCAAATTTAATGGACTCTAAAACAACTAAATCTATTCATATAGAGATACAAAACAATTATCTTATCTCATGTATCATAGTCTTACTTTTTATTCATTAAATTTGATATGTGTTTTTCATTACCCCATTTATCTATATAACACCTCTCCTGAGTAAAACTAGAGATTACTTCATACACTCCCAAATCTTTTTCATTTTTATTCCTATGAAAAACTGTGGAAGTGGTCTTGTGTGGCATGTACATGTATTTACCAAATTTATAACTATGTAATAGGATTTGTACATGGATATTCTTGTGTTTTATTCTTTGTTAAACATGATCAAGGTTTTGGATGAGTTAATTTAATAATAAATTTCTAGGCTGTGTGTGATTTTTATGTGGAGACGATTAATTCTTGGCATGAGACAAAACCCGCTTTTTAAAATTACATTACACGTTATGTATTTTTTTAAATCAATTAAAATCAAACTACTTTATCTTTTCTAAATTGATTCAAAAAAACTAACCTTAATATTTTACTCAAATTTATTCTTTATAAATATTTATTTATATGAGTATACTTGTTACAAATTGTTTATTATTTAAGAATGTATTTTTACAGAACTTTTAACATGATTCCTTGAATCATTTCCAAATATAAAATTGTATCATGATATATTATTTTAAGTGTGAGTTTCTATCAGATTTTGGTATTTATGTTTTTAAATTGTTTTTGAACATATATTTTATTAGAAACCCAATTCACCCCCATATTGATTTTTCCACATGATCCAACAATTGACGTAATACTAACTTTAAAAATATCCTTTAGTATGATCTATTTTTATCTAAATATCATAAATTTATATTAATTTTTTTAACTCTTTATAGATAATAATAGATAAGTTGGAAATTATACTATCCAAACACATTATTTTATTGAATAAAATTATAATCAAATTCAAAATCAAAACAAAATTTCATTTTTAAAGTATGGCCTTTGATATCTAGACTGTTATTGAAGATTACTATGAAAAATCTCATGATAATTGGGCCAATTTTAGTGATTACACTAAGTTAGCGTATGATTATAATTTTAAAGCTATGAATTCATTTTATTGTGATTTAGGAGAAGAATAATTCTATATAATATCTCTAATGAAAATAATTTTTAGGTTTGAGATACTATTGCTATATCTCATGAAGGAACATCAAATTTTAATAAAATGTGTTTGAACACTTATACTATTGAATATGATACTTTCACAATTATACTTGATGAATACATTTCTAATATGTGTGTCATGTTCAATTAGATTTTTAATATGATGCATGCACTTGGAAAACCGATTGATTATAAGGATCAATCTATACAACTTCCCAAATACTTACCATATATATGGAGAATAACATATATTTCCATCAAAGAGTCCTACATCATTAATAAATTACCAGTAAAATAACTTTTAATAAATCTCATGATTTATGAAGAAGAACTACAAGTGGAAAAATGAATTTGATGAACCAAAAGAGAATTCAATATCCTTAAAAAATTATCACATAAATATAATATATAAAATAAAATTTTAATGTTTATGGTATGAGAAATTAAATTTATTTAATGATTAATAAATGGTTCAACTTTCTGGTAATTTCAAAGTGTTTTATAAGAAGAATAAGTTACTCAAAAAAATATTAAAAGAGTGGAATGTTATGGAACAAATGTAATTGGAGAATGAAATGGAAAAAGTACGACTCTAATAATGATGTGAAATTTTATGGGTGAAAAAGAAAAAGGACATGGTGAAGAAGACTATCTGATGATCAAGTATAAGAAAAATATGAGGAAAAGGGGGAAAAGTCTAAAAAAGTCTATGAAATCAACTTGAAATGATTCTGAGGATATATCAGGTAATTCAAACTTGAGAAAAAAGAGATAAATGGATAAGCTAATTTGTGTTTCATAAAAAATACATTTTCAGTACTGAATGATCTTCTTGAATCTCTTAATCACACTTCTAGACATTCTTAAAATCGACATGATTTATAAAATATATATTGTGATAAGTTATTCAAATACTATAACATGTTGGAAGACGCATTTAATTAATTAAAGGTTAAATACAAAGGTTTAATGAAGTATAAGGTTGTGTTTGTTCACTTTAAAAGTCTTACTATTATATAAAGGAATAATATTGTTAAACTGTTTAAATCTAATAATGAGTTGAAATAATCTAATGAGAAATTAAAAAAAATTAGAGTGAATCATAAATAGAAGAAAAAAATATAACCTAATTTCATGGATAATATATGATTCCCAAATAAACTAATGGATTTGGATATTAACCTAGAATGAGGAAAATATATAAGAATAAAAATGTCCCATGTTCATGTTCATCTATAAATTCTAGTATTTTGTATTCTACAAGACCTATTATTGGATTTATTTCAAAACTTCTACATCTGCATATTAGAAACCAATAATCAAATTATGAATTTATAAACCATTTATTTATAATATCTCTAGACAAATGAAAATATGGGTAAAAATCATTTTTCGTTATAAAAAATTTTCTAATATACCTCCTTAAATATATTTGCACAATATTTTGGTATCTAGATAGTGTATGTTACATAAATATTATAAGATACTGTTCAATATTCTGTAGCCTAATTAATGTGGATAGTTCACATGTCATGTATGGTGAAAATACTGAATGGTAAATCCTAGGAATGCACCAAATTAGTAACTCTTTTACAATTATAATTTACATGGATTTATTTCTAGATGGATTAAATTATTATATACATATAATTTCAAAATTGGGTGATTATGGTTTTCATTTCATTTTTGAAAAAAATTCTTGAAATTTTTTGATGCCAAACTTGCTTTAGTTTTTACTTCCATGAGAAATGAATAATTTTATTTTATTGATATAAATACAAAATATTTCAAAAATAATTCATGTTTAAGGGAATTTTAGAAATAAAATTTGATTTGGAAGAGAAAAATAATCCTTTACAGTATACACCCTCTTATAAATGTATCTAGTAATTGATTAGTTAAGGATCTACCTAAACTATAATTCTCAAGAACCAAGGTCTATTAAACCTGTCCAAAGGTTAAAAAAAATCTCCTTAATACCATGGAAATAACTATCAACTTCTTACCATTTAAATTCAGTTCAAATAGATTTTTTTGACCTTATAGTGTTTCTAATTCATAAGTAAAACATTATTCCTCTTCTATGGTGGATGATTATTTAAGATATAAATGGGTGTTTTACTTTCTCATAAATTAGAATCTATTTATTATTTTTAAAATTGTGATGCATTTATAGAAAATATTAGTATACTTAGAATTGTTAACTTTAAAATAAATAATGTCCATGAGTTTGAAAATCAATAGTTTGAATCATAATACTCAAAACATAGATATAGCCACAACTAGTCTGCTCCGAGGATCCCATATCATAATGGTGTATTATAGAGAATAAATAGAACTATTCATGAAATTTCCAAGATCATTATTAATGAGTATGATTTTCATGTCTTCTTTGGGGAAATGATAAAAAAAATTCTATAAATTAATAGATTTCAAATTAGTCCACTTTAAAGAGGACCCCATATGAAATATGGATTGGTATAAAACAAAAGGTAAATTATTTTAAATATTTGGGTTTTAATGTCATTATACACAACAAAAAAAGTAATTTAGAAAAGATTTAATCCAAAAGGGATTAGGTAATTTTCTTGGTATATTTTAAAAAATAGTGAATAATAGAGGTTGTTTAATAAAATGATTAGTATTGTGGGGGAATAATTACATGTAACGTTTGATGAGATGTACCCACATGAGCCTAATATCCCATTAAAAAATTTGGTGGATGATCTTTCCAATTTATACTATAGTGATAACCCTTGTGATAATTCTTCTTGACATCCTATAAATAAATCATCTATTTTTAATGAATAAATTGACCCCAAAACTGTATATTAATATAAGGCTTCTAAAACATGTATTAAAAATTATATTAGAGAATAAAGATATAACAAAATGGATATATTTATAGGGTACCTAGATAAAGGAACTCAGACTTGGTCGTTTCCAAGATACAAAGTCGAAATCAATATTTCTTGTCAAACCATAAACCTGAGAACATAAATGATGTAATTACTGATGATTTCGTTATAATGGAAATTAATTATGTGATAAATTAGTTTTAATGAAATATATTCTGGGAACTAATTGAAATACAAAAGGACAATCTAACTATGGGAACTAAATCCATGTTTAAAAACAACTATGATGAGGGAGGCATAATAATTATAAAAAAATGAAACATTTGTTTCATAAGGGTATAGTAAAGTTGAAGTCATTGACTATGATTAAACATTTTCAATCAAAGATAGACTTGAATCCATTATAATGTTTCATTCCAATTTAGCACATTTAGATTTCCAACTATATAAAATGGATATCAAGAGTGTATTACTAAATTGTTATATTGGTGAGGATATTTCTTTTATAACACCCCTATATTTAAAAACCCCCACTTTAAAAAAAATATTTTTAAATTAAAAATTTATTTATATTGTTTTTAAAAATCTTCTTGTCCTTGGTATGATAGGATCTACTATTTGTTGATTTCTAATGGTTTAACCAATGGAATATCTAACAATAAATTATTTATTAAAATAATTTCAAAATATGTTTTAGTTATAAAAATATATGTTATTTTTTTAATTTTGGGATATTAATGAAATTATTCTGTAATTTACTTTCAATAATGATTCAAATTGAATTTGAAATTATTTTTAAAGGTGAAAATAAATTCTTTCCTGGATTTATATTTTTCAAAATTAATGAAAGAGTCATGTTAAATCAAATAAAGTACAAAAAAGTTCTTTTAAAACATTTTGGGATGGATAATACTAAATGAAGTGATATTCTATTGAGTAATATATTTAAACTGAATCCTGAAGAAATTGGTAAACCATTTGATCAAAACAGTTATAGAGGTTTTATTGAAGGTATTCAGTACCTAACTACTAGATGTCCTAATATTATGTTTATTTGGTGTATGTGTGATAATATTTAAGAAAATTTATAAAATTCGCATATTCATGTTGTCAAAAAAATTTTCAAATAATTCAAAAAATCATCCAATTTATGATTATTTTATTCTCAATGATAATCATTTGATCTAGTTATATATTTATATGTAGATTTTCATGGTTATATGTTAGTGATATAAGCAATTTCAAACATGTCACTTTTTTGGAAAGTCTCTAGTGTCATAGTGTAGTATGAATAAGAAATATATTTAATTATATGCTGTTAAAGATGAGTACATATCAATATAAAGTTTTTGTGCACAAATTCCATGGATGAAACATACATTACAATACTCTAGATATCAATTTCGGCTTGTCCCTATAAATTGTGATAAGACAAGTCTGGTAAGTATTTATTAAAATCAAATATCACATCATAGATTAAAAAAATTATATAAGACAAAACTTTTTGAGAGATCATATTCAAAAATGTGATATAACTCTTTATTTTACAAGTGATAAACCTCAGCTAGCTGATATATTTACAAATCCTTTGAATGTTGAGAGAATCAATTATGTCAAAAATGAGTTCGGAATGATAAATTATTTCTATTTGTTTTAAATTATTTGTATTTATTAAAGTATTATCTTAAAATGATTAACCATATTTTTTTATCTTTTCTATATCTAACTTGGTCGTGCGGTAGACATGGTTAGTATGATGATAATGTATTTCTGGTTATATAATTTGTATACATACTACAAACACTTACGCACACAGTTTCTATACTTAACATGAGTATTCATTGATACTATTACTATTTCAAACTATGAAAATTTTATTCATGAAATTAGAATACTATGAGGTCATGGTCTGTATACTTACTATGATGTTGTCATCATGGATCCACGATTAGTATTCCTATGGTGTCTGTTTCGACAAATATAATTTTTAAGAAAATATTTGGAAGGATTTTACATAAATATATTATTTTTTTACTCCCTAAATTATTAATAATGATTTCAAATCCAAATCAGATTCATATATTATATATCTCTAAAAATATCCTTATTTCTTTTGAATCGTCACTTCCAAACAAAGTATAGATATCTTAAATTTTATCTCTGTCTTTCTCTCACTTTAATAGAACCATTCAGGTTCAAATATCTCTCTTAATCATTAATATTTCAAGAAACAAAACTGAATAATAAATTTTGAGGATGAATAATGCCTTGGGAACCACATTTCCTCTTCATTCACATACTTCAAAGAGTTGATAAAACCAAAATCCATCTTGAGAATGACTGTGAAGTCGATGACTATGAACTCTGTTAATGTTCTAGATTCTATAGAAAGGGAATTAGATGGATATTATTTGAAAAATAATAAAATATAAGTCTATGATACTATTCTATATCAAGGTTAGATTAGTTGGTTTACAGATAATGGTATTGAATTATATAAAATGTTTTAATATAATTTTATACAATCCTAGAACTTGTTCCTAGAGAGATAATGGATACAATAAAGGAAATGGTAAATGTTGAAGTTATGGGGTTCTAATTAATGTGATAGAAAATTTTATCTGGTGTTTTACACAAAAGATAATATAATGATTAATAGGTATCATACCCAATTAATCATAATGTCTTGTATTTTCATAGTTCATTAGAAGAGATAACTATTAATGAAAATCGATGAAGACCATTAAATATTGAGTTGTATTGTGAATATAGGGTCCTAGTCCAGTTTATCCAGCACATAATTTTTAAAAGGAAAGGTAATTTTTTTATCATGAGGCATCCTGATATTTTTTTTATTTCTTATGAATATTGTGTTTTATATTAACCATTTTTTATTTTTCCTGAGAAATTTTATTTAGTTGTGTAATCCTATATTAAATATTAGTTCTCTTCCTCACCCTAAGCTTATTTCGATCCTATTGGAGTACAAAGGGGAGGAAATAATTGCCTCATCATTTAGATTTTCACTTACAAAGAATATATATAAGTAGATGAATTTTAACTGTAACACTCAGAATAGATAATTGGTGGATGACATAAAAATAATTATGAAAAGTTTAATACAGTGAATTACCCAGTTAGAGTATCATATCTAGTTGATCCAATTCACTAACCTGATGAAATAGTTTAATAATCAGATAATGAGGAAGATATTGTAGAGAAAGAGTAATAAAAAGATGATGAAATGGTAGATTTGGAGGTAGAATCAAGATATTATCATAAGGATATCAGGGAACCCTATCCCTCATTATTATTTGTACCTATTAAATCTCCCAAAATATATCCATCACATGGAGAAGAGATTTATATGGGGATCTGGTTACATAGAATTATTTTTTACTGTCTATAATATAGAGTTCGATGAGTCATTTGATGATGTTAATAGTAGTTCTATTGGGTCACCTATGATCAGGGTACAACCTAGGAAGCATGAAATAAAAGCACCTTCAAAAGTGGAGAAGTCTCATAGATCAATTATTTTGGGGACAGGTTACCTAAATTCTTATGATGCCCATAGTGGAATTTAACCTGGACATGATGGACATACAATCCCTTATTCTCAGAGAGATATAGATGGAAAACTTATTTCTAATAATGATTCTCTATAGAGGCTGATGGTATCCCCAGTAAGACCTTATTTGGTTAGACTATCCATTATATATTTGGTCCTACACCAGACAAAGAAGGTTAAGAATATGTGAAAACAAGTGCTCATGGTGAGTATATTGATTATGGGGGTCTTGCTATTCCTGAGTATGAAGAGGATGATAATGATATAATTTTAGATCATCCAGATAGAGATTAAACATATGAGAGGTTCCTATGTTAGACAATAATAAATAGTCTTATGATAAATCTATATTTATTCAAGCTATAGCTTATATTACCAAGTATTAATTTAGTTAATTAAAATATGATCTTATGAGTGTTTTTTAGTAATCCATTATTTATTTTGGAAGGTCTATGGAGTCTTATAACAATAATATATCAAAATAATAGTGTTTCATGTGATTTATCATCTTCAGATAAAAAAATTATCATGTGATGAATCTTCTAATAATGATGTTAAAAATATTAAAGCATAACTGGGTTCTCTAAATGTTCACATTTATGATCTGATGATATAATAATAAAAAAGTTTTCTATTTTTATCATTTCGTACTAATTTTTCAGATCCTCTTATTAAGTCTATATGTGATGAAAATTGTATTAGTTAACTCATTATGTTTGAGTTAGAGATTATGTTTTTTGAGATCATTCAAACATAAGAAACTATGTTTGATGGTTTTCAAACCCATGCCGGAAAGACATTGGAACTTGTAAGGTATGATGTGAAGTAATATGGGAAAGATAAGGAACCCATAAATAAATATATTAATTACTATCTTAACCACATATTTAATAAGTCTAATTTAAATTCCATGTTCAAAACTATTTCATTGGATCTAAAGATATCACCTTTGACTCAAGATTTTACATCTCATGATTTGAAATTCAAGAATCTAAATAAAATCTTGGAAGCTGTTATAGAGAGTAGAGATGGTTTCCATTAGTATTTCAATAATGAGTCTAGAGTAGTCATTGATATTACCTGGTTGATGTAACCTTATGTCCACACTTATCTAAACAATTTTGATAACCCCTTAAAAAATTCATATATCCCTACCGACTACTACTCCCTCTTCTTCCATTAACCCATTTGGACTGTATAAAATAAAAAACATTGAGTAAATAATAAATATTTTTTATAAATATAGTCATTGGGGCCCTTTAATCCACCTTTGCACCTCAAACAACCTATTCCCATACTTACACTTCTATAGGATGTTATTCTAACATTTCTTTAAAGATGACATATATACCATACTATGAATCAAACTAGATTCTATGATGGGGAATTTTATATCCATTTTTATAACTCACATTTTCTATATTAATGTAATATTATTCTTATTATCATTTTTATTTTACCTTATTGGTTCTACATTTCATTTTCTTCCAATTTATTATAATCCCAAATGTGGGAGTAAGTGATTAATTTAATTAAAATGAATTTATTTAATCGGGTAACATGAATTTTTTAAATACCTATAAAATAATTTATTAAATACTGCACAAATACACTTATAATGAATTCATTTCATTTCATTTTAAATGTCATGATTTTTTATCATTAAAGAGGGATATTGATCAGCAATTGATTTTACTAAAACGAATACATGTTTATATTGTTAATTATTATTTTTATGTTTTTTTAATAAATGATTTTCCAAAAAAACCTAAAAAAATGGTTGACTATAGAACATAACATAAAAACATACCAAATGTGTAATGTTGTTATAGTGAGATGGATAAAGTGATAATGTCACCTTAATCTAAGATAATACTACATATCAGGCTTCATATGGAAATTTTTTCAATATCATAAACTAGTCGTGTATTGATGTAGATCTTATTGTGCATTGAGAATCACATTACCACACGTACAATCAAAATAAAATTAATAGAGATATAATTATCGTGATTATAGGTGATATAATCATGCGAATCTATGAAGTGACCATGTGAAATAAAATACTTACCACGTGAAGAAATCATGTTACTATACCGAGGTATGTTAAAATATCAATATGTAATATAATAACGATAAATGTTATTTTATTAATTTGATGAATTGGAATGCCTAACACATGATCAAATGAAATGACCACATGAAGGAAAGAAGCAACCATGATAAGTTTTCATGGAAACTTATCATGATGTCCAACTGTGAAAAGTTTCCTTGAAAGCTGACCATGCCAACCAACCATGTCATGTTTCCATGCCAGCTAAAAATTATTTATGTATAGAATTATTTATGTTCCTAAATTAGTAGTGGGGTGTATGAAAACACAAACAAATGGATATTAGATCAATAGTTGAAGTGTCGTTGAATTTATGACTATCTTGATAGTTCTCAAATGGATACTTCTATTGATGAAACTTTTATGAAGAAAACTAGATGATATGATATTTGAGAAGAGTAAAGAGGAGAAAACTTTCTTCTATAGATAAAAACTATGGATCCAACTCATTCACATGTGCTACAATGAAGTCTCATTTAGAAATCAGTATGACACTCTATTTTTTAAAACCTATTGTGATTTTTTTGAGAACCTTCACAAGTAAAATTCAAATGAATCTTGGATAATTATAGATATTTAGATGGTGATACCCAAAAATAATCTTGACCCAAATATATTTATATATCTATTTATTCATTAAATTTTTGAAATGTTTTATTTAACTATTTATCTTTATAATATAGTCTCCAGATAAAAACAAGAGAGTACTTGATAATATGTCAAATATTTTTCATTTTTATTCCCATGAACTCTGGAAGTTGTCTTGTTTATCCTATAATTGTTTTTAGAACATTTATAACTACGGAAGAGGCTTTACGAATGGACATCCTTGTGTATAGTTTGAAAAATCCAATCAAGATTGTGGATCAGTTTATCTAACAATAAAATACTTAGCACTATGTGATTTTCTAGTAGAGGGGAGTAAGTATTGTCTTAAGACCAAATCCCTTGTTTAAAATTACATTGTTCACTATTTTATTATTTTATTTATTTTAAAAAAATTTGGATTTGATTTTATAAATTGATAAAAAATTAACTTTTTTAGTTGTCTCCAATTTTGTTTACATAAAGTGTCGGATACGAGTAGATTATTATGAAAGGTTACTGTATTTTCAATATTATTTTAACTATGATTTGATCAAGGTATTGAGAATATTTACTGAATAGAAAATTAAATAATTCATCATTTTTAATGGTTATTTTTATCAAATTGGAGTATTTATGTTTTTTTGAACATTTTTTTGAAACACAATTAATTCCACTTGAGTTGTTCATTGGGATAGATTTATTTAATGAAGAAGGATGTAAATTGGAGGTATTTATAGAATGTAGAAAACCATTATGACTTTTGGAATAAAAACCATGATCTTTGAATACTAAATAGTCCAATGGAGTAATAAAAAAATATATCTGGTTATCTTAATAAATATAATTTATAGAGCTAATATAAAATAAAATTATTAAAGATGAAAAAATAAATTATTGATATAAATAATTCCAAATTATATTTTGGGTAATATATATATATATATATATATATTATTAAAATACATTTTAATGATATAATTATAAATATAAATAACTTTTTATTTTAAAATAATAGTTTCTTGAGAAAATATATATTTTTATGAAAATAATTATATAATTTTATTAAACCATAAGTAATTTTTCAACAGATTAGAAAAAATATTGTGTAAAAACAGTATTTTTCATTAAATAAGGATTTTATTTATTAGTTAATTTTTATTATATTTAGAATCATAAAATATATATCATTTTTGAAATTATAAGTTCTAAATCACCATTGAGAGTATTTTTTTTATTTTCATGAGATAGTTATATTTTGATGAATACTGATATACTCTACAAGTATAATATTTTCTAATAGTGTGTATAAATTAATTTTTTAGGGTTTTAGAAGTTAGATGATTATTTTATTATAATTTTTATATAGGCTCATAATAAAAATACTATTTAATCACATGTTG
Source organism: Viscum album (assembly GCA_963277665.1). NCBI lineage: Eukaryota > Viridiplantae > Streptophyta > Magnoliopsida > Santalales > Viscaceae > Viscum > Viscum album. The sequence goes on from OY728157.1 coordinate 474,793,536, forward strand.
AGTCCCTGTCTGAATATATAATACATTATTCTAATATTTTATAACAAAACACCCCTCTCATCCCGTTATAAATACCACATTTCACCACCCTAACTATAAAAACATTCTAATACTATTCAATCTCCCAAATTTTTCTCATATATCCTCCTAAACCAATCTCTCAAATCTTTTAGAAAATACCAATCTAATAAGTCCTATGGTGAGATCTAAAGGTGGATATCGATGGAAGAGGTAACTTTATTAACTAAGTTTATTCAAATTTTTTTACTGTTTCTATTAATATATTTGAGCCAAAAAAATATAAATAAATCAATATAAAATGTATTCTTAAATTTTAATAAATTAATCCCATAGAAATTATCAAACTTTGTACCTACCTATTTTATTAATTCTAAAATTAAACCATCACCCATACAATGGTCATTTAACTACCTTTATGGATGATGTGTTTCATTTTTAATTTTTTATTACATGAATGGGTCTTAAAAAGTATCCAATTAAAAAATAAAATAATTTAATCATTATTACTATTATTTTATTGAAATATGAGTATTACATTAACGATAATAACAAATAATGGTCAACATAATTTTAACCATCCCAAATGAACATACCAAGACATAATTCTAATTTTGACTCCATTTTTTACACCACAATTAAATATTCAAATATTGTGTTATTGGAACAATAAATTATCAATAACTCTCTATTATGGACATTATAGAAGTATTTTAACACACCATTATTTATGATTAAAATAACAATTTTGTTTTATTGAAATTAATTGAACAACCCATGGGGTCTACTGTGAGAAAAAATAACACAAAAATGAATTAAATATGATAACAAATAGACATAAAAAACACTAAAATATATAAAAAGGTTATAAATATATTATTCAATAACTCACCCTTATCATTTAAATATTTACTCAAGATATCCTATAGATTAAATTATTTCCAAAATGATTTAAATATCATATTATTTATATTTAAATAATGATGTATTGTTTTAGGTTTAATTTTATATTTTACATATATAATCTGCTAAAGATAATATAGCTTTAGATTTATGGGTTTAATTTTATGAAATATTATCTTTAATATACTAAAATTAAATTTATATGATACTCAAGCTCTAATAGAATTATAACATTAAAGAGAAAATTTTGGAATTTTTAAAATAAATTTAAAATCTAAAATTTTAAAAAAAATGTTTCAAAAATATTGCATGGTCTTTGTGCATGACAATGATCACCATGCCAGTTTCCTATAAAACCCATCTATTCATTTTAAATATGCATCCATTTTACTATTAACATTCATGGGATAAGTAAGGGTAATTACGGTTTTCCATGCATGCTAATAAAATCCTATAAAAACTCATGTTTTGACTTAAACCAAGAATTAAACATTGAAAACATTGAATAAAAAATAAAATTTTTTAAAATGAAATCATGGGTATTATATGACTAGGTTCATGGATATTTATTTTCTTAACTAAAATTATTTAATTTTATTAGTGAAGAAGAACAAATTTTATAATGGTGATAAAGTCATTTACTTTAACAAGTGATGAAGGTTGTTCAGTTGTAGAACATAAAAGAAATTAATAAATATATTCACCCTAACTAATAGTGTATCTTTGTGAATATTAATAAATATTTATAGATTGGTTTTTCTAACACTAGTCACAAATTACCTATTGTTCCCAGTATGTTGTTTAATGTATTAAATAAAAATAATGGAATATAATTATGTTGGACTTGTTGTTAATGATAAAGGATGGGAATAACTAAAGGATCAATTTGTTGACATGAGAATACATTAAGATATCATAATGTATGGATGAATATAGAAAATTTTAATATATATTTGAACTATATTTGGTGTAGGATGTATGAATTATATATATATGGAATTTTATTTTTAGTTTGGGCATAAAAGATTAGGTGATCATATATTGAAGCCACTATGAATGCATTTGTGAGAGAATTCCTACATTGATACATATATATATCAAGGATATGGACTGTGTAGTATAGAGTGTGATTATAAATCTTTCCAATAATGATATTCAATGTGTTATACAATTTTTTTTCATGTCTATTAAGGTGTCATAAGAATAAAGACCATGTTTGGTTTCATTTGGAGATTGTAAGTGGAAGCTGTGTTAAAAAAGAGCAAATCACTTCGTAATTATGTATCTCATACCATACTAGTTTATTTTTAAGAGTAACATTGTGTGTTAGATATATGGTGTTTGTTAGAAGGAGGATAATATCACACAATGAATCATTCCTAATAGTATAGTCATCCTATATAAGAATAATTCTAATGAAATATCACACTGTAACACATTGTTCAACACTTTTAAATATAGTGAAATAATAATTTAAAGTAGTAGATGAATAAGTGATAAAGTATTCAAATAAAAATAGCATGGGTTTCAAAATAAACATATAGGTTTACCTATGAATAGTATCGCATGGTCATTTTGTGTGGGTATATATGGATTTGGATAATTTATTGTAACATATAGAAAATGTTCACACCATAATTGGTGTTGCGTACGAATAAGTATATAATTACAGGGGATTGTGGTATGAATATAGTGTGCAATGTTGTGATGTGAAATAGTAGTACATCTCTATATTTTTGTTATTGATGATATCACACTAAAATAGTAATATCATTCTAGAATAATGCAAGAGTTGGGTATTGAGAAAGAAGATACACTATCCAAAATTACATGTTGGTTGTGAATATGGTTCTTGTTCCATAATAGGTAGCCATAGAATATTTGTGTAGCTCTCGTTAAACATGGTGAAAATGATTGTTTTTAATTGATTATGATAAAAATATTATTTCTTAAAAACTTGTAAAATCCCCACTTTTAGAGTATTCGTTTGGATGAGTCCTTACACCATGATGTTGAACGTCACACAACAATAAAACTATTTTTTAATGAGATTTAGAAGAAATAAAATGTTATAATGATTATTAAATCAATTATTATTTTAATTTTATGTAGTTTTATTGAATATAAATATCACATCTTAATGGAGGATCACAAGTTGTAATATGGGTTAGATCGAATAATTTCAATTTGTAATAATGTGAATTGTAATATGATATAGTAGTCTCTAGAAAATATTTAATATTTAGTGTGAATATAAATATGGAAATACATGGATTAATATTTAGGAAATTTTTCAAACAATGCTGGATATTTAATTCTGCTCTAAAATATATGGTGCACATAGATTATTTCTAGATGATTTTATAAAAGTGAATAAATTCAAACCATCATTCAAAGGGTTGGTAATTTGGAATAATTTATATGAAAAATTGTTGATGATTTCTAAGATTTATAACATGAATGGAATGTCCATTTTGACAGAGAGAATATGACATGTGATACATCAAAATATGATATATTAATAATTCTAATTATTTTGTGGAATAAGAAAAAAATTAACGGAGTTCTATTTCTATATCTGTTTAACTATAGAGAAGAATATGGAGCACAAAACAGAAAAATTCTATTATATAATTATTTTCATCTAGATGAGAATATATCTATTGTGATATTGTAGAATATAAGGGATTTACTCACTTATTTTTGTGTTATTATCTTTAAACCATGTAGAAGAAGAGTGAATCAAACAAGGATTTCAAAGAAGAAAATTCTTTGGAGATAGGATGTAATAAGTTTTCGATTTTATTATGAACATATGGAGAACGTTATGTCTATAAATTTAATAACCCTTCTACGAAGAAATTTATTGATTAATAATGATAACAATAAACCCTTGAGAGATAGTGAGTTATCCCTTACCCTTTTAAAGGTATAGTTTTTATAATAGAGTGACCATAATAATATTTTGAATACACCAAAAGAATTTAGTTGATTAGTTGAATTAGAAATACAATCATATCACCACGTGTATTCTCTCTAGACATAGAATAGTATAAGTGAATAATGTAAAATCCTTGAATCCTTATATTGAATCAATTATATATTTTTTTCCATGTTAGTTCAAATTTAAATTGAGAGTATAATGATTGATTATTACACCTTTAAATAAAGTATCCTAATACAATAGCAAACCGATTTCAAAATGAAAATTCAAAAGTTGATGGCAGCCTGATTGACCCCCCTATAATTCTGAATTTAGTCCCAACATGTGGTATCATATCTTAATGGTTTCTATATTTTATTTTAATCATTAAAATATTTATTTTGGTTTTTTCACATGGAGTAAATGATAAAGCCACTTATTTTAAATATTACTATATTTTATGATTAGGAAAATATGATGCATTAGTTTCTATAAGTTTTTGGTGATAAGATTACATAGTGTATACAACAAGATTAAACCTCAAGAAATAGTGGTGAATGAGTTCATGAAGTTTGGGTAAAAATGATTTTGAATAAAGATATATCTTGTAAGTAATTCAATTAAACTATTAAAAATGACATTGTTTTTTGTATATGGCACTTTTCAGGTAAATTATTGAGAACAGTAATAAAACAATGTATTAAATGGTGTTATCTTCAAGAGATTCTTTTAGAACTGATGATTGGTAAAATTTTTCTAGATAAATGTGAAGATAATTATCTTTTATAAAAGGAAAAAAATAATATGAGTAAGAATAGTAAGACTCCAATGAAGAATGAAACTTTCATTTAGGAAAGTGTGATTTATTATGTGGACAAATTAGTTTCTAATAGTATTGTGTATGATTCTTAAAAATATTGAAATTTTGATTCCACTACTAAAACTTTAGTGGGTGGAATTTTTGTAAGAAATATAAATTATATAAATCCCTTAATTAAAATAATGTTCATGTAGTGACCATGATGGGATCCAATACATACAAAAAAATGTTGATTAATGAGATGTAATCCAATATGAAATTTTTTTGTTGAATGAAGAATTGTTGTTGTAGATTAAGTTTTATAAGAAGGATGTTTTTTAGAGGAATTAAAAAATAGAGAATAGGTGAAAAGATAAATGTACTAAGTGACTTGTTTGTAGAACATAGAAATGATCATTAACAATTAATGTCCACCAAAAATGATTTAAAAGTAAGTATTATTTCTCTAAAAAAATTGATTAATGAGTGGATACAATCAAAGAAGGAAGCTATCTTGAGGATAGAGTATATAGATACTGAATTGATAGAGGAGGATGTGAATATAAAAAATCATAAAATGAGGCCAAAGAAAATAAAAGAAAATATGGATAACTCTCCCATCGAATCATTAACAAGTGTAATGCACAAAGAACAAAATATAGAATTGGTGAATAAGAAAAATATTCTTATTGAATTTCGAAGATAATGTAATGAATTAAAATTTGAGATCTTGTAAAAAATAACCCATCATTTAATAAAACTTAATTCCTAGAACACCCTACAAATACTATAAAATATTATGAAGACATTATTAATAAATATATAATAATCACTAATCTTGTAAACCATAAATAGATTTTACCATTATAAGGTATATAATTAATATGAGTTAGTATTGAATTTTTTTCAATAAAATAGGTTTTATTTATATAATATATTTTATTTTAATTGGATATGTATTTAAAAATATAAAAAAAAATAATTTTATAATTAAATATTCATTGTTGAGTTCCTCACAAAAAAATTATCTTATGTGATATTTTGATATTTTTCTAAATAAATTATTTTTAGATGAATAGAGAAAATAATAATTTTTAATACAACAAAATGTATTTGAATTAGATTTTTTTAAAACCTTTCCCTATAACCTAATATATTATAAATTGTAATAAATAATTTTAAATTTCAATGTTGAATTTGTAAACACATTATAAAATGGCCTTTTAATCGGGAAACCATTTTAAATCTAATTTTTGACACATTAAAATTTTATACTAAAAAATAAACTATGTTTTTGTAAACAAAATATGAAAATTTAATTTGGGTGAGTTTTTGGTATATTTACATGAACTTTTATATTTGGATGAATAGTGAATAATACTGAGTGTTAGTTCTGAAGTAATTTATTTTGTAATTTAATTATATTGCTATGTTATTATTTTATTTGGTTTTGAAGTATAAATACATAAATTTTATATCAGTAAAATTAATATAGGTCATTATAAATAATTCTAAATTTAATGTAGACATAAAAACATCGCAAATTGTTGAACATTTTTACATTAGGAACCCGCTTCATCACCCTATTAAAGGGATTAAATTTAAATTAATTTATTCCTCATATTTGATTGAAATTTTAAAAAATGGATTTCATATTTTGAATTATCATAATTTATTATTTATAATGAGGTCAACATAGTTATTTATAAAAAATAATAGTGGAAGTAATTAAATTCAATTACAGCAATTAATAGGAAAATTAGCTTAACTACGGACCTAACTTTAAGCATAAAAACTATAATGACTGAGAATATTTACCAAAATCCATTTTATATTAATATTTCAAACCTATAATACCTTTTATTTAATTTTTACTATTAATATATCCACTTGACATTAGAAAAACATTGGTTGAATTCTCTTTTCAGAAATTTAAAAGAATGCCACCCCCTCCACTATAAAATGAAACTCACCCTTCTCATTCCCCCGTACATCACAAGAGCCTTTGAAAAAAAAATACTTCCCCAATAATCTCCCAACATCACTAATTTAATATTATATTCCTTAAAATGGTCATAAAACCAGCTGAAAAGTCTATTGGTTCAAACCAAAAGGAGTTACCCAAAAAATCGGAAACATTCTTCAGTATGATCGAGTTTTTTTATTTTTTTCTCCACCTATTAATTTATTATTATTCCATGAGTATATTATAAAATCATTATAATGAATATATTTTAATTTTTTTATGTTATGGGTTTTACCTACTCCTATAAAAACATCCATAATGGTTAATGTAATTATCATTCGTGTACTGAGAAGTACCTCCTCATGTAATGATTTTTTCCTTTATCACCTCTCATGGTTGGGAATTATGATAGGCCCAATAATTTTATATCATATATGTATATATATATATATTAAATTAATTATTTATTAATACTTAGTTTATTTATATATACACATACCTTCATGCTTTCAATTTTATGTAAATACGATAATGTTGTTTGTAGAGGTGTAGACTACCGCCTCCTCAAAGCATTGTGATACGTTCAAACATTAAGTAAAATGCACTAAATATGATTTTAATAAAAAAATGTGGAATAAATAAATCTATATGATATTAATGACATAATTACCTTTATAAAAATATAATATATAATTATATTTATTACCCTTTCAGACACTAAAAACATGATAATATCGTTGGTGGATGTGTAAACTAGCACCTCCTCGACGTGTTGTGATTTATTTTACGTCACATTAATTATATATATAATTATTTATTATTTAATAAAATTATATATATGATATTAATATCACCTTGTAATTATAAATTTTACTAACATTATTTTCATAATGATCATTGAAAAATGGGAATGTTACTCATGCCTATGCATGGCCTACCTTCTCTGCGATTGAAATGCTGGTTCATTTTTCACGAATATATTTCATGATTTGTTTTAAAAATGAAATTTATGTATAAACATGATAACTATTTCATGGTTATTATTATGAATATTTGTATATAATAACCCCTTTGACCATAGTTGACATACCAAAGTCTTTTTTGACACATACACTAAATGTGGCCAAAACAACCAATATAAAATTAATTGTTTATATAGTTGATTGAAATATAGAAAAATGTTATCAAGAATTTATATAATTAACATAAGATTATTTTTTTTTAATATAAATGCACATGTGACATGTTTGACACAATTTAAGGCTATCTATATCAATCTCTTTTATTTGAGGCATTTAATGATGACATGAACCATTATTGTTCTATAAGGTGTATATAAATACACTTGGACATTATATATCTATATTTTATATATTATAATGGCATTTAATTTTATAAAACATTATTCTTTTGTATTTATTATGATATAAATGTTTAAAGTTGTATGGGAAACATTGAATGTTTAAAGATTAAATTTTCAAATATTTTCTCCAGGTCAACATTCTTGATATTATTTTACATAATTATTTTAAAGGAGAGAAATTTTTAATAGAGGATATATTATGTCTATTTAAAATTTCAATTATTTTTTTCATAAAGGAATATTTATACGTGTTTTATATAGATTATTTTAACAAATTAAAAAAATGTTCTATTATTAATGTACCTGGCGACAATTACTTTTCCGCAACCATAACCATTATTTTATATTTAGATTCTATTGTAAGATTTCATTATTTGTTTAATGAAGAATCTTTTCATTTTTGGGGGGTATTTGGGTATTTAAATTTTTTCAAAATAATATTATTAAAAATTGTTTTTTTCTAAGAAAATGGTATTTTAATATCTTAAAGTGATTTTTATATAAGTTTAAAAAAGTTTTCCAAAAGATGAATTGATTTATATCATATTTTAGTTCTTGGACATTATAAATGATTGGTTAACCTAGATAAATCTGAGTGAGATTGTTATAGATAAAACAATGGGTCCTCCTAGATAGGGCTCCAATTCATTGGGTAATTTTTATATTCTCTAGGAAATTATATTATAAGTTATTTGTATGGTTATTCAAATATGTAAGGGTTTTGTAATGGTTCTTTAAAAGGATTCATGTGATGATGTTCCCAGGTTCCTAAAATAATTTTATATGTTTTATAATGATTTTCCATAGAAATAATTTATTATAAAAAGTTAAAATAAAAAATATTTATTAAATAATTATATTTACCACATTGGGTGAAATACAATGTTTTCATCAATGAGATTTTTCATTAGTTTTAATTTTTATCAATGGGATAATTGTTTTCTTATTTTTATACACCTTATTGAGTTTTTTATTCTCATGTCACATTTAAAAATTGTTTTCATGGGATTTAATGATGATTAATGTATTAGAAGAGGTTAAGTTGAATTTTGGGAAGAATTTTCATAAACAAGATAATGATTTATTAATAAATGTATTTATATAGTGAAAACATGGATAATGATTAAAATTGACCACTTTTTATTTTATGGTTCTATTATGTATGAGTTATGGACCAATTCAATAAAACTATAATCCTAAAAAGATCATCAATGTGAATGAAATTAATTTCATTACTAAAAATCATGACTACGTAATGTTTATGGTCGGGGCCTTCTACACCAAATTATTAGTCATTTATTATTCTAATATTTCATTAAATAACGTTTTTAGAATGATTCACAATAATTTTTATAAATTTTTCTTCGATTTCCATGTTTTTACATCCCCCTAATTTTCATTTATCCACAATGGAAAATAATTTTTTTCACAAATGATCTTTTTATCCAACATTATTCATTTTATAACTATTATTCACCATATTTTATTGTGAGGTGAGGTTTGAACAAGGTTATTAAAAAATATTCAAAAGGTTTTTACCTTGTTTATATATAAAAAGGTTTTATTTTACACTCCATTATTTATTTTGATAATATTTTTATGTATTCTTAAAGGATTCATTATTATATAATATTTTTAATTTTTAATTTTTTAAAAGTATTTATAGACCCACTTTTTTCAAAAACTCATTGTTTTTTACAAGTCTCTATTTTTAGATATTATTTTATGAGTAAAATTATTAAAAGTATTTTTACTTATAATTTTGGAAAAAAGTATGTTTATTAAATGATACTTTATTAGGAACAAGTTATAATTTTTTTTCAAAATATTCCTATTTTTTCAATAAAATATTTTCGCAAGTAATATATACATAATATTTTTAAGAGGTTAGGGAAATAATATATTATTTTCATATAAATTTACCATACAATGTTTATATTTCATAAATTTATGTTTTCATCACCCTATAAATATATTATTATGATATGAATCTTTTTATAAAATGTAATTTTTGATATCTTATGATTTCTTAATTTCACGACAGTTTTGTTTTTGAATGGTTTAAGAAACTCATTATTTTTCTATGGATTCTTTATTAGATAAGGAATGGTTGATTTTCATAGATTATTATTTGGTTATGACCAATATATTTGTACAATACATTGTGTAATGGATAATATCTCATGAGATATAATTGATATTTGATTGAGTTATAAAGTATATAGTTTCATAAAGGATGGATTTGATGGGGTTTTTCTCTACTCATAATTTTATTAGTGAATGTGTTGGGGGTATCCGTGTTGGAAATGATAATAAATACTATGTTTATGATTGTTCAAAATTTTCATGTTTTTTATCAATATATTTAATGTTATTATGATTATGTGATATTTTTTTATGCCTTCTTTACTTTTATGGTATGATCACATTTTTTTGGTTATTGATATATATTTGGTCATGGTAATATATTTTTTTGATTCACTAATATTATTATGGAGTATTATTTTTATTTATCCCATTTAATTATTAACATATGTGGTCTTACGATCTCAAATTTATGATCTCAGAATTTATGACAGGTTTTTCACACACTTTGCATTCAATCTAACAAATTTCTTATATTTAAATTGCCATGGTTATTAATATTATTATATCGTGTGATATATATAAAAATTAGGTTAGAGAATAATTAATATAGATATATTTTCACAAGTGAAGTAAATTAATATGTTAAATTCATGTATTTAATCCCAAAGGAACAAAACCATTCAGTATTTGGGTTGTGAAACTATTTGGGAGATTTTTTTTCGAATAGTTTGATTAATGTATTATTTATTTCATTTTTTAGGTTGTCTAACATTGGATATGGTATTCAATGAATGGTGTAACTATGGAATTACTACTATGGAGTTGTTGGAAATATATTGGATATGCTATTTGATGCTATAACACTCAATGATAGAGAAAAATATTCTAAAACATCTCAATCAGTGATTGATTATTTGAGGTATAAAATTAATGGGATATATATTTTGTATATTATACATATACATATAGAGATACAATTATGTAATAAAGGTGATTAATATTCCTTGAATAAATCCATCATGCCTATAATAATGGGGTGATAAGTAATAAGGGATGAAGAATCAATTAAATTAAAAATAATTATTCACTATTTTGAGGATGGAGATGTTAGAATGAAATTAATGTTACAGAATTAACCATTATCTATGTTCAAAATTATAGATTTATTAATGTAAAGGAAAAAAATATGAAGGATAATGAATAAATCATCAACTATTGAATAAATAGGTTCTATTATTTAAGAAATATTCATCATGTAAAAATAAGGTTGAGGTGATTTAAATGTATATTGAGAAGGAAAATCATGAAGCAAGACTATGTTTTGAAATAAACCATAGCATAAGGTAAGAGGATATACATTGGAAGAGACCTCCTATGGTAGATGAAGCATGATTAAATATACAATATTATTTCACTAAGGGAAGAAACATTTACTTGTGGGATTAGTTTCATAATAGAGATAAATACAAAGATAATAATTGTAGAGGATGAAATTATACTATCTAGAATGGAGTGTGTACAAGTGGAATCATCCATATGAGAACAATAATTAAGCCTTAAAATAATATTGTAATGTAAGGGTTTACTTCATCAATTATAACGACATTATTTTACATAACAATGATTAAGAAAGACTCATCATACCATTTACATAATTGACATATCTCATGATTGGAGTGAAGTATATTAGAGCGGTACATATGATACATGCAGTGAATATATTGTGAAATGGGAGTGGTATGAAAGAAATATTAGAAACAATACGTGGTTATAGAGTACGTAATATTTATTAGAATACAAAATATGAAATAAAAATTGTTTTCAATGTACCCATAAGAGGTTTCATTAACCTAAAATTAAGTGAAAAATTTACTTTAGAACCAACACCATTAGTATAATGTAAGAATATTATATATAAATTGTGTTCAGAGAAATTGATTTTAGATTATATATATTTATAATTACCCATTTTTATAAAGAATCGTAATTATTTTTAATTCTCATATGATGTATCTAGTTGTAATAGGAAAAATATGGTGATCGGTGAAGTGATATAAAGTCATATCAAGTTGTATCTAGCCAAGGATACTAAAAAATATGTCTTTTTAGGGAATAAACTACATTCATAGAGTTCATGATGTTTTTGAGTGGAATCATCTAATGGTGTTTTATGATACTAATTTTGTTCAATGAAAAAAACATTGATGTATATCAAGTAAATATGTGGTTTTGGAGTAAAAATATTTAGGGGGACATGGTATTGGATATCGAAATGTTGATCAGCCTCACCCATGAAAAGGTATCACTATATGATGGATTAAAGAGCATTGACAACACATGGAATCACAACATTACCACAAAAAAATGACATAAATTGATTCAATATTTGGTATTAATCACATTTATTTTGATTTAAAATTTATTCACTTATATTTTCATTATGTGATTGAGATCACATTGTGTATTGTGGAAGGAAGTGAAAATATTTTGTTTTGGGAATCTATGGATGTAATTGAGTGTGATTGATAAAATGGAGGTTACTAACTTATATCATAATTTTATAAATTTTGTTTCAACATAACAGTCTTTTAGGATATATTGGTAAATCCATTTCAATTACTAAATCACAAGCTAATAAATATTATGAAAATTTAGCTATATGCGAATGTGGTTTTGAGTTGGAAAGAAGGTCTTGAATTATGCTTTTAATAAGTGTAATCAATTTTATTTGGATAAGTGGTTCTAAAAACCATGATAGCATAACATGAGTAATCAATATTCTAGGGATATCCAGTATTAAAGTCTAAAATTTGATGAGTGGTGAGTAAAGCTAAAGTTGTTGTGTCCAAGTTAAAATTAGATTTACAAATGATATGTTACAATTGGTGGAATGTTACAAGTGTTCTAGAAGATGATTTACTAATAGCTAAATAATATTATATTTTTTAATGTCATCATATGGGATGTTGAGAAAGCCTTGATATTTTAATATTAATAAGTGGCATCAAAAGGATTTATGAATGTGTTGAATGATAGAGGGACATATTAGCCTCTCCATATCTGGTGTTCTAGTTTGTCCAAATATGTGGGTTGGTTATAGTGGATGTAGAATGGAAGGAACATTTTGAAGTGATATTTTTTGATAAATATAGAAAAAATATTATATTTAAAAGTGATAGGAATCAATAATGAAGATTCCCATATAATTTTTATAAAGAAAAGGGGAGTACATGAAAAGGATAATATATGGAATATAAAGAAACATCCACTAGAGAAGAAAAAATTTATTGTCAAAGTGCGAGTAAAAATAATTCCTAAAAAAACAAAACATTGATGGAAGGTCCTTAAAGGTGTATATATATTTCTGATAGCATCATCAAAAAACACTCAAGGAATGATTATAGAAACCCAATAGTTGGTTGTTGGTGTTTTCAATAATAAATAGAATTGTGTTGGATTTGTGTAGAATGAAGAGAGATTTTTAATAAATAAACGTTGGATTTATTAATGTGAGAATATAAAGAGAGATGGTGATACAAGGAAAAGATAAATATGGTTACCATATATGGGGACCATATTTGGGAAAGGACGTATGAGTTTGATATATTAACAATTTGAGCTTATATTTATCCATAGAATATCATGTTGGAATTTATTAAAGACACCATAGTTATGAAGGAATTACTACCTTTATTTTTCTATATATCAATTATATAGAATTTAAAGTGTGTATTGTGATTCTAAATTTTCCTTAGAATTATGATTGATGATTTAAACTATGTTTAGTTAGTTGTATTGAGGTTTTGTAAGAATAAAGAGCTTGTAATGTTTCATTAATAGTTTGAATGAGGAAGTTTAGCGAAGGAAGATAACATCACACCATAGTGATGTATATCACATTGAAATATATACATTATAAGGGTAATAGGTCATTCCAGATAGATGGATGAATCATAAAGGATGGAACTATGACACAAACAATCCAATATAGGAGTAATTTCATGGTATATGGGAAAAATTAATGAGAAATCTAACTCTGTAATACATCATGTTAAACATTGAATGTTATGAATGGATTATAGGGAAATTATAAATGAATAATTTATTATGTAATCACACTTCAATAAAATAGGATACTCCTCAAACATAAAAATAATAAATTAAAGAGGATTTTATGAAAATTTGGTGTGGGTATGTCTAGAGATTAATTGTGTGTTACTTAGAGGAATAGGGGATCAAGATAAAGTAGGTGATGTATGTTGATACAAATATAATATTGAAAGGATTTTAGTATTAATCCATGTTGTAATGTTATTCCATGATATTATAGTGAAAATCTTATTTTATTTATTTTTAAGGAAACATCCCACAACAATAATGTTTCACCACATCTATGTAAGATATAGTGATGGGTAAGGAAGAATTGTGCTGTAATATAATTGGTTGCATCCTGAATAAGTGATTTTCACCATGAGTAAGATGTTGAAGAATATTGTTTTGGATTTGGTTAAATATGTTAAAATTGATTATAAAATTATGGTGATGTTTACATTGTGATAGTTTAAAAAACTAAAAGAAATCATATTTTTATAGGATTATTGAAGAGATGTCTTTTCACAATGCGGAGGAACACCATGCTATAATAAAAGTGATATTTGAAGAGATTTAGAGGATCACAATGTGATTTTAATGGATTTATAAATGAGATAATATCTAGATTATGTGGATTTGTGTTGACCTAAAAATCAAAACATAATAGAGGACATCATACTATAATATGGGCGAAACTAAATAATTTTAGGCCACAAGAAAGAGAATAATGTCTAGATCTCATATTTTTTATAAAATATTTAATATTGTATTAAAAATCAAAATTTTAATGATATAAATTATATTATTTAGATATTTTATTGATCCAATTGGATAATTGTTTACAAATTAAAATATTTGGATTGCATGGATTAATCTCATAGGATTAGTATAAAATGAATTAATCCCATCAATCATTAAAAGGTTTAGAGCCTTCAAAGGTGTTGTATACACTATTATTGTAGTTTCTATAGAGGTGAAACTTGAATGAAATATCCTATTTGACATAAAGAATATGATATAAGGGATATCAATAGATTATTTATTTTAAAATATTGTTTTTTATGGAATATGGTTATAAGAAGATGTATTTCCATTGATGTATCTGAGTAATTTTGGGGAATAATACACGACCCATTAATAATAATTATTTTATTGAATTACAATCATTTAGAGATGTTTTTTATTTTTTAGTCATGTCGAATATAATGAATAAACTCTTTCATAGAGGATTCATTTGAATCCTTCCATGAATAAAAATAGTGTGATTAACATTTATTTCAATGAAGCTAAAATTTTTGAGATATAAGAAAATTTGTTCTAGATGTCAATATTGAACATGTAGAGACCCCCACGTCTATAAATTAATGGATAACTCCTTAGACAGATTAATCGATAATAAATAATAGTGAGTGAACCTTGGGATTTTGGTTACCATCCCTAATCATTCTAAATGTAGTGTTCATAACATGGGGTGAACATGAACAGAAAATTAATCAACTAAAAAATAGTGAGTTGAATTAAGGATTTTAGTAAACTAGAAGATAAGTATGTGTATAAATCATGGACATAGACCAATGTGGGTGAACTAATAAAAATACATGGGTCCATACATTTTATTAATTCATTATTTTTGTTTCATATTCCTTACTAGATCAATTTAAGAGAGGGTGGATGAACATTGTTTCTTTTAATCAGTGAAGGAGATACAATGAGATATAGATCATGGAATGAAAAGTTTATGTTCAATAAATGCCTTATTTTTATCCCCTCTCAATGAGACTATGGTAATATTTTAATCCATACACTAATTACATGATGGTATACCTTGGACCACCAACTCACTAGACACTATAATGGGAACCCATGGAATGCTTATAAGGTTCCCAATATCACTTACAAAACATTATCCAATTCCACAATCTTCCCTACCATTAATAATTCCTTTTGACCCTCTAATAAAAAATTATAAAATACAGACACCATCATTAATTCCATCTTTTGAAATATTAATTCAAATATTAATCTCAAAAGGAAAAACACCTCAATCTCTAAATTAGCATGATATTAGTTCACTATAATAATAATAATATACTCAAATAGGGTTATTATAAACTCCCCACCATAAAATGAGGCATCATAGAGAATTACCAATGTAATTACCACATATTAGACTCACTCAAATAAATATAATTTGAAATTTAATATTTTATCTACAATTAAAATATTTATATGAATCACCTATTCATGAAAACTACTTCCCCACCGATGCTTAATAATCTATCCCTGAATACCAATCAATTTAAACATTGGTGATATACCTGATTACAAACTCATTTTATCACCATGAAACACATGAAAAAATATTCCACTGATACTCCACCTTTTGTTTCTGACCAAAATCACCAACTGTCTTGGAATCGAAACACAAACAGATTCCATTCAATAGCTATAAATCATTCTTAAATCAACAATACTCATTAACAACCAATCACTCACATCAAACTCAACCGAGTTGAAATATTCCATCTATGTAGGACCACATATCACACCTAAATCATCTATTAGCTATAAGGCCCCATCCTTAAACCTTACTTAATCTTCAGTTATTACAAGATTACACATTGAGGATCTTTTCAGGTTTAGAGTTTTATATAATTAGATCATGAAACTTACATTACATTCCACATTTAAACAAAGTGGTTACTTAAAAGACAGTATTCATTCTTCCCATCAACGGAAACATATTGAAAATAAAACATGGATTCTTTCTTGACACATCCTTGACACTATCATCACATCATGTACCTTTCCCTTAACCTGTGAAAAACATTTCAAAAACATGGGATGAGCATAAAAAGCTCAGTAAGGGTTATAAAAATATGGAAAGGAAACATGAGTTCATATATACATAAGAATGAAATCATACTATACCCATAAAACAAAGGCACTTTAACATACCTCATCAAACCATGAATAAATCATAGAAATAATAAGACATAAAGGTAACTTGAGGCATTCATAACATTCTTACGTAGGGAGTAACCCTCTTGGTTACGTTTGGAATACCCATCACAGTATATTCCCTAAATCTCATCGGAGAAACCTTAACGTTTCACTCCTTCATGTTACCCAATGCATTGGAGAGCTATATCGGGCTCACCCGCCCAAAGTTTATCACGGAACCACCCGTTTTCATAACAATTCCCAAGAACCATAACATAAACATATCACATAAAACATGCATAAAGGAAACATAACATTTCCACATTTCAATCACAATATAACATTTTAGTATATTGAAATAATGAATCCATTCAAAAAGAAACCATTTCCAAAACCATTTAAAACATTTAATAAAGTGATTTTTGAATCGAAGTGTCCCATACCACCTTGAAGATTTTAACATTTTAAACCATTAATATCTATATAAATAAATCCTTAAAACCATTTTGAAAACTTGGATATTAATAAGAACAAATCATTAAAACATGTAAAGTGATATTTTGTTTAAAGTGTTTTTACCAAAATTAGAGACACTTGAATACAATAATTGAGGAATAACATTTAATCAAAACTTTATAATATCATGGGAATAAATGGATTCATGATATAATATTACAAAGGATAGTATATACACCATATAAGAGTGAATTGGTGCATAACAACAATGAAGTCTCAATAGTGATGTAAAATGTGATGAAATCCCTTATAAAGAAGGTATCCTTAAATTAAGGATAAATCAATCTCAAAATTATGTGTGACAAATATAAATACACCCAATATAATTGGATATTAAGTGTAAAACAATAAAAGTTCATTCACACGTATTTAAAGGATTACATATTCAATATCTACATGTTGAACCCAAAGAAATCGAAATTGGGTTAAAAAGTTCCCTTGACAGCCTAACGGCGTCACATCAAAATGAGTTGATGAGAGATAAAAAAAGGGTATCTCATCACATGGACATAAAATTTACATCAATAAGGATATATGAGAACATATCCCAACATAAAAATATGTAAATTAAAATACCCAACAAAAGAAGTCTTTTAAAAAGAGGAGGGTGAAAGGTTCCCTTACCGACATGGGTATCTTTCGAAAAGTACACCCCATTGAAGAAGTGTCATACAATGAATATGTAAATACCCATGAATGGAATTATATTACAAAAGGAGTGTAATAATGGGCAGTAAATGAACCACTCAAAGGAAATTGTGGCAAATGTAGCATAAATCTCACAGGAATAAAAGTGAGATGAAAAATCTCTTATGAAAACTCGGCAGCCTAACGGCGCCACATACAACTTCCAAAATGGATTGATGAGAGGAAATAGGGTCTCTCATAATATCATCTTAAATTTTACATAAAGAGTAATACAAAATAACATCCCCCAACATAACAAAAATGAGCTTAAAAGAAGTGACATAAAGGAGAGTACTTAAAAAGAAAGAGAGAGGTTAGATCTCTTACGAAGACTCGGCAGCCTAACGGCGCCACTCAAAAATTCCAAAATGGATTGATGAGAGTAAATAGGGTCTCTCATAATATGAAAATAATAAGTACCGTAAGATTAATATAAAATAACATCCCAATCATAACAAATATGAGCATAAAAGGAATGACATAAAAGAGTGTACTTAAAAAGAAAGAGAGGTGTATGATCCCTTACCTCGTATCCGACTTAACCCGACCGTTCTTTAATCTCCTGAATAATAAACTTGAGTTAATCTATAATTTCTTAAGAACCTTTTTCATGTTCATTATTCCTTTTATACCATGTTATTAACATCATGTAATCATTTAAGTTAATAATGTTCATTTTTCGGTATTTGGTTCTTAAGTCAAAAATAGACTTCTTACACTTACATGTTGTTAATTTGGTCAAAGGATCGTTATATCCAGAATTATATTAATTATTTGGATAACATAATATATCATATATATTCAGCATATATATGTATTTATAATATTACATCAAATTTACAGGTAAGAAATGAAATGCACCGTTCATGGAGACGGTTAGCCGTACGTACGCATGAATGCTACTTCCATTTCTATTTCGTATTTTATGGAATGGAATCATAATGATATAAGAGTATAGTATAATACTAGTATAATAACATATATAATATTATTAACTTTATCCTTTACACATCCCACATATGGTATTAACGAATCAAATCACTTTCAGGGGCGGTAGTCCGCACCTCCTAAAATGAAGATATCGTGTTTACCTATAATGGAAACAATAATGGTATGCCATAAATGAAAACTACAAAAGCTTAAGGAAAGAATAAACATATTATATATCATATATAAAAATAGTGACATCATAATGGCCACCTTTGAAGGTGTTAAATGAGTATTGAACAATCATCGTTTCGGGAGGCAAAATTTTTCCATCCACGGAAACCGTATGTTCTTTAACCATTTGATGTAGTTGTGTGAGAGTGTAGCTCGAATAAATCTTATAACAACATCCTAGTATATTGAAGATACTGTTGTTGTTACAAAATTAGTAAATAAAAAGATTTTAGGGGGTTGGAGAAGCAAAAATAAAACAAATGAACATGATAGAATGAATTACCTTTAAAAGTGTAACTCCTTTTGATTTGAGCCTAAAGGCTTCCTTTGAAAGGATTCTGCCCAAAGGGAATCCTCTAGGATAATGAGAGGGATGTGGAGAGAGTAAATGGTCAGGGGATGGCCGATCCAAAGGCTTTAGGTGTGTGTGAAATGAGGTAGAGGTGGGAGCCTTTTATAAGAGGAGAGGAGGGGCACTTTTTGAATGTAAGAAATATTACTTTATTTGAAAATGTGTTTAGGTTTTAAAAGGTCCCACATTTATATAATTCCTGGATAAGGTGATAAGGGTTCTAAATCTACCCATCCAATAAGTTTTGGACGTGTGTAGGTCATAGAGTTTACATTATCTTCTCATTTTATTTAAATCGTCAGATAATGATGTCATCACTGCATCATTATGATGTCATAAATAATTTAATTTATTTAATGTCTAAAAATTATAAACAAATTACTATGATGTAGTAAATCTTTTTATCTTTCCAGTTACTATTTATAATAAAAAATCTGACCTGTATAACCCCACTTAAAAATTGATTTAGTAAAACATATCATGTTTGTGTCATTTTTACTTTTACATTAAATAAAAAGTTATTTATGTCATTTCTCAACCAAAGTGGATCCATGGGGTCCCCAAGTTGACCCATGGATTGTCTTGGTCGGACATCACACATCAAATATGGTTATTACATGTTTCAAGTTCATTTCATATTATTAAAACATTATTTTTCTCTTAAACTACACTAATTACCTCTAATCGCGATTAAAAACTTAATAAGTTACTATTCACCAAAAAAATATTTTTATCCCATTGTACCACATTTTACTTCTTAATTAAAACCATGTATGTCGGATTTTTGAAATTCAAAACACAAAGATGGAAAAATTTCATTTAAACGGAAAAATCAGTTTTTATAAGTACCACTTAGTGGTGTCACTATTCATCAAAAATTGATGTTTTTCAGAAAAATCCCAAAAATTCACCCTAAGATATATTTGATATTCCAAATTCAAAAATGAAGTCTATTTTACAAAATTCAAAGAATATAAGTCACATTAATTAATTTAATAATTCATTCCCGCTGTCAGAGCAAATAGCGTGTTTTTATGAAACAATAAGTATCAAAAGATTGATACTAGTTTAAGTCCGATTTCAAAGTGAAATTGATTCCAATGACCACTATTGTATTTTATGGTAAAAATATATTCTAATTTCACTTTAAAACCAATTCAAAAGATAATCTAATAATATTAATAAATTAGATTAAAAAGAGGTTTTGAATTAAAATACAACATTTTGCACTATTCACTAAAAAAATGATCTTTATCAGAATGATACCAAAAATTTACACAATGTAAATTTTGATGTCTCAATTCATAATAAGAGTGGTATTTGATCCAAAAGTATGTATAATAGTGAACAAAACTATATTTAATGACGGTTCTCCATCAAAAGGCGATATATGAACCTTTAGTGAAAACTAGGGAATATACGCCAAAAATTGGATTCTTTCCATATTTTATGCCTTTATCTTTTATTGGATAAATGTAAAAACATTTAAAAACATATATAATCATATTTTAGTTATTTCTATCCATTCCTGCCAATACAACGGCTACATATTAACTACCATTTAAAATAATATTATTTTATTATTAGAGTGCAACGTAAGATTCCCAAGAAACTCGTTGTTGCATGTTGGGTACGCCATCGAGCATAGCGTCCCCTTTAAAGTCATATTAATATTTTTTTCACAAATTTGGATAAATATGACAATGTCATATTCTTTATTTACCTGGGGTGTTACATCCTTCCCCCCTTTTGGGAATTGCGTCCTCGCAATTTTTAAAATTGAGCTTGGAAACATCCTTGAAAGTCCCACATCAGAACAAGAGTCGGTAAAACAATCACTTTAAAATAAAGAAAGATAAGCACAGAGGTCACCCGAGTTAATCCATACTAGGACTCCATGTAGGAAAACATGGACATGGAGGAGAAAACATAGGGTCATGTTCTGATGGAGACCGATAGAAAACGTGTTTAGGAGAAAGTTAGCCACAAGAAAATCACAAACTTGTGATGGGTTAAACGGTATTTGATCCCCCAGCAGAAAAGGTTAATAGACAACATTTTTGTTTTAAGTTTCTTTTTATTGAGGAATTTATTCATAAGGAAACATAATCACTTATCATTTTGACTTTCAACTTTTACTAGATTCCTTAATCAAACTCATATTTTTTTTTCAAAAGACGAGTATTTAGGGAGACTTGTTCACATTAAGAGTATTATAATCAACTTCTAGACAATCACCTAATCCACAAAAGAGAACTATATACATCCCATGTCTTTAGGTTTTAACCAAAACCAAAACCAAAAATGTTAGTACAAGGTCAGATAATCCAGAAAAAGGATAACCCATTAAAAAGAAAATCTATGCTTAATCTCCAAAATTTGTCCAACAAAACCCAAAGTTCAACGAGGACCATCCGATAAACAATTTGTCCATATAATTCTTCAAAGTAAACCAATATAAGATTGAAACCCAAATATTTGAAAGATTTAGTCACATAGTCTTCCAAGTTAAATCGTAACATTTATCTCCAAACAACATCAGTTGCCCCTAAAGTCTCGTATTGAAAAGTAATTAACCTAATCACATATCCTCCATGATAGGTTAATCATTTTCATAAATAACCTAAAATAAACTTACTCTTAATTCATAAAATCATATAACTTAAAAGAATCATTAAAACTAACTAGGGACTTCATGTAGTCCAGTGGTAGGCGATAAATACCAGTTGCACATTGATTGTGGGTTCGATTCCCGCAGCTTTGTCCGACGTGATGGGTAGTCACATGGTCTACGTGTTGTCCTTTTTCCAAAACTATATAATTCTCAACTCATTCCCCAAAAAGGGATAAAATCATCAAAAATAACCATAACATAATTTAACCTCAATTTTATCTCCTGCCTTTCACTTCAATCATAACATATAGTAACCCATAATTACCTCAAAAGTGAGGATCATATAAACCCAAACGGTTATTTATAACTGTGTCCACAAAAGAAAAGATAACTATTCCTTGAATAAAATTTGGCTATATTAAACATCAGGGTTACACATAATATAAAAAGTCTTCTAATGTAACCCCATCATCAAAAGAGACTTAATACTCTTAAGAATTTCACCATAAATCTTGAAGCCCTTATATGTTTAAATCTTACTCATTCAACATTCTTCATGATCCATTAACCATTCCTATCCAACTTATTCCGAAATACCTCTTTCCTACAAACAAAATCATGAATCATATCCTAAGATTCCAAAATAGTAAAACAATAGTCATGAAATAGTACATACCTTTGATTGGTCATTGTCAGTTTCTTCATCCTCAATCGGAATGGCATTAGGTAGTGGTAAATGAACATTTGTACGCTCTTGGTGACCCCATTCACGAAACTTCTTCATAGGACATGGGTTTGCATAATGACCATGCACACCACATTTAAAACATTCAATTGATCCCTCAGAAAGAACTTCTTTCCCTTTCCTCGAGTCAACTGGATGCTTCCTTTTTCCATGGAAGGTTCTTGCTTTATGACCTTAATTTCCACATCTATTGCATATTTCTGTCCCTTTGTAACATTTTCCTAGGTGTTTCTTTCCACATCTTTGACACATAGGTTTTTGAACACACTTACCTTTATGATTATTAACTGTACTTCTATAGGTATTTGTTTCTTGCATATATGATGCCTTAGAGAAATCTCCTAGTTTTAGGTGGTCAATCATGACTCTAGATAGTTGGTTAAGGATAATCACAAGATTTCTCATTGCAGCTCCCATATCATTCAGTTTCTTGCTCAAAAAACTGTCATAGTTTCCTTCACATCCACTGTTACTTTGGTGCCTACTAGATCCAACCATTTACTAAAACCAAAAAGGTCAGTGTGAGTATATCAACAAAACCATCATGTACTAATGAGTAAGAGAAACACTAAGATATATTTACTCATTCACTTCATCTAAAACTAGGAATCTTTCTGAAATCCTAACCATTATGGTAATTTCACTTATGATTAAAGAATACCCTAACCTCTAAAGTTATCTAAACCGTCCTTTGATACCAACTATAAGGCCCCAGCCTTATACCTTACTTAATCTTGAGTTATTACAAGATTACACATTGAGGATCTTATCAGGTTTAGATTTTTAGAGAATTAGATCATGAAACTTGCATTACATTCCATATTTAAACAAATTGGTTACATAAAAGACAGTATTCATTCTTCCCATCAACGGAAACATATTGAAAATAAAACATGGATTATTTCTTGACACATCCTTGACACTATCATCACATCATGTACCTTTCCCTTGACCTGTGAAAAAATTCCAAAAACTTGGTATGAGCATAAAAATCACAGTAAGGGTTATAAAAATATGGAAAGGAAACATGAGTTCTTATATACATAAGAATGAAATCATACTTTACCCATAAATCAAATGCACATTAACATACCTCATCAAACCATGAATAAATCATAGAAATCATAAGAAATAAAGGTAACTTGAGGAATTCATAACATTTTTATGTAGGGAGTAACCCTCTTGGTTACGTTTGGAATACCCATCACAGTATATTCCCTAAATCTCTTCGGAGAAACCTTAACATTTCACTCGTTCGCGTTACCCAATGCATTGGAGAGATATATCGGGCTCACCCGCCCTTAGTTTATCACGGAACCACCCATTTTCATTACAATGACCAAGAACCATAACATAAATTTATCACATAAAACAAGCATAAAGGAAACATAAAATTTCCACATTTCAATCACAATATAACATTTTAGTATATTGAAATAATGAATCCATTCAAAAAGAAACCATTTCCAAAACCATTTAAAACATTTAATAAAGATATTTTTGAATCAAAGTGTCCCATACCACCTTGTAGCATTTAACATTTTAAACCATTAATATCCATATAAATAAATCCTTAACACCATTTTGAAAACATGGATATTAATAAGAACAAATCATTAAAACATTTAAAGTGATATTTTGGATAAAGTGTTTTTACCAAAATTAGAGACACTTGAATACAATAATTGAGGAATAACATTTAATCAGAACATTATAATATCATGAAAATAAATGGATTCATGATATAATATTCCAAAGGATAGTATATACACCATATAAGAGTGAATTGGTGCATAACAACAATGAAGTCTCAATAGAGATGTAAAATGTGATGAAATCCCTTATAAATAAGGTATCCTTAAATTAAGGATAAATCAATCTCAAAATTATGTGTGACAAATATAAATACACCCAATATAATTGGATATTAAGTGTAAAATAATAAAAGGTCATTCACACATATTCAAATGATGACATATTCAATAACTACATGTTGAACCCAAAGAAATCGAAATTGGGTTAAAAAGTTCCCTTGACAGCCTAACGACGTCACATCAAAATGAGTTGATGAGAGATAAAAAAAGGGTATCTCATCACTTGGACATAAAATTTACATCAATAAGGATATATTAGAACATATCACAACATAACAATATGTAAATTAAAAGACCCAACAAAAGAAGTCTTTTAAAAAGAGGAGGGTGAAAGGTTCCCTTACCGACATGGGTATCTTTCGAAAAGTAAACCCCATTAAAGAAGTGTCATACAATGAATATGTAAATACCCATAAATGGAATTATATTACAAAAGGAGTGAAATAATGGGCAGTACATAAACCACTCAAAGGAAATTGTGGCAAATGTAGCATAAATCTCATGGGAATAAAAGTGAGATGAAAAATCTCTTACGAAAACTCGGCAGCCTAGCGGCGCCACATAAAACTTCCAAAATGTATTGATGAGGGGAAATAGGGTATCTCATAATATCAACTTAAATTTTACAGAAAGAGTATTACAAAATAAAATCCCCCAACATAAAAAAAATGAGCTTAAAAGAAGTGACATAGAGGGGAGTACTTAAAAAGAAAGAGAGAGGTTAGATCTCTTACGAAAACTCCGCAGCCTAACGGCGCCACTCAAAACTTCCAAAATGGATTGATGAGAGGAAATAGGGTCTCTCATCATATGAAAATAATAAGTACAGTAGGAGTAATATAAAAGGACATCCCAATCATAAGAAATATGTGCTTAAAAGGAATGACATAAAAGAGTGTACTTAAAAAGAAAGAGAGGTGTACGATCCCTTACCTCGTATCCGACTTGACCCGGCCGTTCTTTAATCTCCTGAATAATAAACTTGAGTTAATCTGTACTTTCTTAAGAACCTTGTTAAAGTTTATTATTCCTTTTATACCATGTTATGAACATCATGTAATCATTTATGTTAATAATGTTCATTTTGTCGGTATTTGGTTCTTAAGTCAAAAATAGACTTCTTACACATACATGTTGTTAATTTGGTCAAAGGTTCGTTATATCCAGAATTATATTAATGATTTGGATAACATAATATATCATATATATTCATCATATACATGTATTTATAATATTACATCTCATTTAGAGGTAATAAATGAAATGCACCGTTCATGGAGACGGTAAGCCGTACGTACGCATGAACGCTACTTCCATTTCTATTTCGTATTTTATGGAATGGAATCATAATGATATAAGAGTATAGTTTAATTCCAGTATAATAACATATATAATATTATTAACTTTATCCTTTACACATCCCACATATGGTATTAACGAATCAAATCACTTTCAGGGGGCGGTAGTCCGCACTTACTAAAATGAAGATATCGTGTTTGCCCATAATGGAAACAATAATGGTATGCCATAAATGAAAAATACAGAAGCTTAAAGAAAGAATAATCATATTATATATCATATATAAAAATAGTGACATCATAATGACCACCTTTGAAGGTGTTAAATGAGTATTGAACAATCATCATTTCGGGAGGCAGAATTTCGCCATCCACGGAAACCGTATGTTATTTAACCATTTGATGTAGTTGTGTGAGAGTTTAACTCGAATAAATCTTATAAAAACATCCTAGTATATTGAAGATACTGTTGTTGTTACAAAAGAAGTAAATAAAAAGAGTTTATGGGGTTGGAGAAGAAAAATAAAACAAATGAACATGAGAGAATGAATTACTTTTAAAAGTGTAACTCCTTTTGATTTGAGCCTAAAGGCTTCCTTTGAAAGGATTATTCCCAAAGGGAATCCACTAGGATGAGGAGAGTGATGTGTATAGAGTAAATGGGCAGGGTATGGCCGAGCAAAAGGCTTGAGGAGTGTGTGAAATGAGGTAGAGGTGGGGGCCTTTTATAAGAGGAGAGGAGGGGCACTTTTGGAAAGTAAGATATATTACTTTATTTGAAAATGTGTTTCGGTTTTAAAAGGTCACACATTGATATAATTCGTGTATAAGGTGATAGGGGTTATAAATACACCCATCAAATAAGTTTTGGACATGTGTAGGTCATAGAGTTAACATTATCTTCTCATTTTATTTAAATCGTCAGATAATGATGTCATCGATTCATCATTATGATGTCATAAATAATTTAATTTATCTAATGTCTAAAAATTATAATAAAATTACTATGATGTAGGAACTCTTTTTAGATTTCCAATTACTATTTATAATAAAAAATCTGACTTGTATAACCCCACTTAAAAATTGTTTTAGTAAAACATATCATGTTTGTGTCATTTTTACTTTTACATTAAATAAAAAGTTATTTATGTCATTTCCCAACCAATGTGGATCCATGGTGTCCCCAAGTTGACCCATGGCTTTTCATGGTCTTCCTTCACACATAAAATAAGGTTATGACATGTGTCAAGTTCATTTCATATTATTAAAACATTATTTTTACCTTAAACTACACTAATTACCTCTAATCGCGATTAAAAACTTAATAAGTTACTATTCACCAAAAAAATATTTTTATCCCATTGAACCACATTTTACTTCTCAATGAAAACCATGTATGCCGGATTTTTGAAATTCAACACACCAAGATGGAAAAATTTCATTTAAACGGAAAAATCAGTTTTTATAAGTACCACATAGTGGTGTCATTATTCATAAAAAATTGATGTTTTTCAGAAAAATCCCAAAAATTCACCCTAAGCTATATTTGATATTCCAAATTAAAAAATGAATTCTATTTTAAAAAATTCAAATCATATAAGTCACATTAATTAATTTAATAATTAATTCCCGCTGTCAGAGCAAATAGCGTGTTTTTATGAAACAATAAGTATCAAAAGATTGATACTAGTTTAAGTCCGATTTCAAAGTGAAATTGATTCCAATGACCACTATTGGATTTAATGGTAAAAATATATCCTAATTTCACATTAAAAACAATTCAAAAGATAATCTAATCATATTAATAAATTATATTAAAACAAGGTTTTGAATTAAAATACAACATTTTGCACTATTCATTTAAAAAATGAACTTTATCAGAAAGATACCAAAAATTTACAAAAAGTAAATTTTGATGTCTCAATTATTAAGAAGAGTTTTATTTGATCCAAAAGGACGTATAAGAGTGAACAAAACTATATTTAATGGTGGTTCTCCATCAAAAGGCGATAAGTGAACCTTTAGTGAAAACTAGGGCATATACGCCAAAAATTGGATTCTTTCCGTATTTTATGACTTTATATTTCATTGGATAAATGTAAAAACTTTTAAAAACATATATAATCATATTTTAGTTATTTATAATCATTCCCGCCAATACAACGGCTACATGTTAACTACCATTTAAAATAATATTATTTTATTATTAGAGTGCAATGTAAGATTCCCAAGAAACTCGTTGTTGCGTGTTGGGTACGCCATCGAGCATAGCGTCCCCTTTAAAGTCATATTAATATTTTATTCACAAATATGGATAAATATGAAAATGTCATATTCTTTATTTACCTGGGGTGTTACATCCTTCCCCCCTTTTGGGAATTGCGTCCTCACAATTTTTAAAATTGAGCTTGGAAACATCCTTGAAAGTCCCACATCAGAACAAGAGTCGGTAAAACAATCACTTTAAAATAAAGAAAGATAAGCACATAGGTCACCCGAGTTAACCCATACTAGGGCTCCATGTTGGAAAACATGGACATGGAGGAGAAAACAAAGGGTCATGTTCTAATGGAGAGCGATAGAAAACATGTTTAGGAGAAAGTCAGCCACAAGAAAATCACAAACATGTGATGGGTTAAACGGTATTCGATTCCCCAGTAGGAAAAGTTAATAGACAACATTTTTGTTTTAAGTTACTTTTTATTGAGGAATTTATTCATAAGGAAACATAATCACTTATCATGTTGACTTTCAACTTTTACTAGATTCCTTAATCAAACTCATATTTTTTTTTCCAAAAGACGAGTATTTAGGGAGACTTGTTCGCATTAAGAGTACTATAATCAACTTCTAGAGAATCACCTCATCCACAAAAGAGAACTATATAAATCCCATGTCTTTAGGCTTTAACCAAAACCAAAACCAAAAAGGTTAGTACAAGGTCAGAAAATCTAGAAAAGGATAACCCATTAAAAAGAAAATCTATGCTTAATCTCCAAAATTTGTCCAACAATACCCAAAGTTCAACGAGGACCATCCGATAAACAATTTGTCCATAAAATTATTCAAAGTAAACCAATATAATATTGAAACCCAAATATTTGAAGTATTTAGTCACATAGTCTTCCAAGATAAATCGTAACATTTATCTCCAAACAACATCAGTTTCTCCTAAAGTCTCGTATTGAATTATAATTAACCTAATCACATATCCTCCATGATAGGGCAATCATTTTCATAAATAACCCAAAATAAACTTACTCTTAATTCATAAAATCATATAACTAAAAAGAATCAGTAAAACTAACCAGGGACTTCACGTAGTCCAGTGGTAGGTGATAAATACCAGTTTCACTTTGATTGTGGGTTCGATTCCCGCAGCATTGTCCGACGTGACGGGTAGTCACACGGTCTACGTGTTCTCCTTTTTCCAAAATTATATAATTCTCAAATAATTCCCCAAAAAGGGATAAAATAATCAAAAATAACCATAACATAATTTAACCTCAATTTTATCTCATGCCTTTCACTTCAATCATAACATATAGTAACCCATAATTACCTGAAAAGTAAGGATCATATAAACCCAAATGGTTCTTTATAACTGTGTCCACAAAAGAAAAGATAACTATTCATTGAATAAAATTATCCTATATTAAACATCAGGGTTACACATAATATAAATAGTATTCTAATGTAACCCCATCATCAAAAGAGACTTAATACTCTTAAGAATTTCACCATAACTCTTGAAGCCCTTATATGTTGACATCTTACTCATTCAACATTCTTCATGATCCATTAACCATTACTTTCCAACTTATTCCGAAATACCTCTTTCCTACAAACAAAATCATGAATCATATCTTAAGATTATAAAATAGGAAAACAATAGTCATGAAATAGTACATACCTTTGATTGGTCATTGTCAGTTTCTTCATCCTCGATCGGAATGGCACTAGGTAGTGGTAAACGAAAATTTGTACGCTCTTGGTGACCCCATTCACAAAACCTCTTCATAGGACATGTGTTTGCATAATGACCATGCACACCACATTTAAAACATTCAATTGATCCCTCAGAAAGAAATTCTTTCCCTTTCCTCGAGTCAACTGGATGCTTCCTTTTTCCATGGAAGGTTCTTGCTTTATGACATTCATTTCCACATCTATAGCATATTTCTGTCCCTTTGAAACATTTTCCTAGGTGTTTCTTTCCACATCCTTGACACATAGGTTTTTGAACACAATTACCTTTATGATTATTACATGTACTTCCGTAGGGATTTGTTTCTTGCATATATGATGACTTAGAGAAATATCCAAGGTTTAGGTGGTCAATCATGACTCCAGATATTTGGTTGAGGATAATCACAAGAGTTATCATCGCAGCTCCCATATCATTCAGTTGCTTGCTCAAAAAACTGTCACAGTTTCCTTCACATCCATTGTTACTTTGGTGCCTGCTAGATCCAGCCATTTACTAAAACCAAAAAGGTCAGTGTGAGTATATCAACGAAACCATCATGTACTAATGAGTAATATAAACACTATAATATACTTACTCATTCACTTTATCTAAAACTAGGACTCTTTCTGAAATCCTAACCATTATGGTAATGTCACTTATGCTTAAAGAATACCCTAACCTCTAAAGTTATCTAAACCGACCATTGATACCAACTATAAGGCCCCAGCCTTAAACCTTACTTAATCTTGAGTTATTACAAGATTACACATTGAGGATCTTTTCAGGTTTAGATTTTTAGAGAATTAGATCACGAAACATTAATTACATTCCACATTTAAACAAAGTGGTTACATAAAAGACAATATTCATTCTTCCCATCAAGGGAAACATATTGAAAATAAAACATGGATTCTTTCTTGAAACATCCTTGACACTATCATCACATCATGTACCTTTCCCTTGACCTGTGAAAAACATTTCAAAAACTTGGGATGATCATAAAAAGCTCAGTAAGGGTTATAAAAATATGGAAAGGAAACATGAGTTCATATATACATAAGAATAAAATCATACTTTACCCATAAAACAAAGGCACTTTAACATACCTTATCAAACCATGAATAAATCATAGAAATCATAAGACATAAAGGTAACTTGAGGCATTCATAACATTCTTACATAGGGAGTAACCCTCTTGGTTACGTTTGTAATACCCATCACAGTATATTCCCTAAATCTCTTCAGAGAAACCTTAACGTTTCACTCCTTCGCGTTACCCAATGCATTGGAGAGCTATATCGGGCTCACCCACCCTTAGTTTATCACGGAACCACCCGTTTTCATAACAACTTCCAAGAACCATAACATAAACGTATCACATAAAACATGAATAAAGGAAACATAACATTTCCACATTTCAATCACAATATAACATTTTAGTATATTGAAATAATGAATCCATTCAAAAAGAAACCATTTCCAAAACCATTTAAAACATTTAACAAAGATATTCCTGAATCAAAGTGTCCCATACCACCTTTAAGCTTTTAACATTTTAAACCATTAATATCCATATAAATAAATGCTTAAAACCATTTTGAAAACATGGATATTAATAAGAACAAATCATTAAAACATTTAAAGAGATATTTTGGTTAAAGGGTTTTTACCAAAATTAGAGACACTTGAATACAATAATTGAGGAATAACATTTAATCAGAACTTTATAATATCATGAAAATAAATGGATTGATGATATAATATTCCAAAGGACAGTATATACACCATATAAGAGTTAATTGGTGCATAACAACAATGAAGTCTCAATAGAGATGTAAAATGTGATGAAATCCCTTATAAAGAAGGTATCCTTAAATTAAGGATACATCAATCTCCAAATTATGTGTGACAAATATAAATACACCCAATATAATTATATATTATGTGTAAAACAATAAAAGGTCATTCACACATATTCAAAGGATGACATAATCAGTAACTACATGTTGAACCCAAAGAAATCGAAATTGGGTTAAAAATCTCCCTTGACAGCCTAACGGCGTCACATCAAAATGAGTTGATGAGAGATAAAAAAAGGGTATCTCATCACTTGGACATAAAATTTACATCAATAAGGATATATGAGAACATATCCCAACATAAAAATATGTAAATTAAAATACCCAAAAAAGAAGTCTTTTAAAAAGAGGAGGGTGAAAGGTTCCCTTACCGACATGGGTATCTTTCGAAAAGTACACCCTATTGAAGAAGTGTCATACAATGAATATATAAATACCCATAATTGGAATTATATTACAAAAGGAGTGTAATAATGGGCAGTACATAAACCACTCAAAGGAAATTGTGGCAAATGTAGCATAAATCTAACGGGAATAAAAGTGAGATGAAAAATCTCTTACGAAAACTCGGCAGCCTAACGGCGCCACATAAAACATCCAAAATGGATTGATGAGAGGAAATAGGGTCTCTCATAATATCAACTTAAATTTTACAGAAATATTTATACAAAATAACATCCCCCAACATAACAAAAATGAGCTTAAAAGAAGTGACATAAAGGAGAGTACTTAAAAATAAAGAGAGAGGTTAGATCTCTTACGAAAACTCGGCAGCCTAACAGCGCCACTCAAAACATCCAAAATGGATTAATGAGAGGAAATAGGGTCTCTAATCATATGAAAATAATCAGTAAAGTAGGAGTAATATAAAATAACATCCCAATCATAAGAAATATGAGGCTAAAAGGAATGACATAAAAGAGTGTACTTAAAAAGAAAGAGAGGTGTAAGATCCCTTACCTCGTATCCGACATGACCCGACCGTTCTTTAATCTCCTGAATAATAAACATGAGTTAATCTCTACTTGCTTAATAACCTTTTTCAAGTTCATTATTACTTTTATACCATGTTATGAACATCATGTAATCATTTAGGTTAATAATGTTCATTTTATCTGTATTTGGTTTTTAAGTCAAAAATAGATTTCTTACACTTACATGTTTTTAATTTGGTCAATGGTTAGTTATATACAGAATGATATTAATGATTTGGATAACATAATATATCATATATATTCAGAATATACATGTATTTACAATATTACATCTCATTTAGAGGTAAGAAATGAAATGCACCGTTCATGGAGACGGTAAGTCGTACGTACACATGAACGCTACTTCCATTTCTATTTCGTATTTTATGGAATGGAATCATAATGATATAAGAGTATAGTATAATTCCAGTATAATAACATATATAATATTATTAACTTTATCCTTTACACATCCCACATATGTTATTAACGAATCAAATCACTTTTAGGGGGCGGTAGTCCGCACTTCCTAAAATGAAGATATCGTGTTTACCCATAATGGAAACAATAATGGTATGCCATAAATGAAAAATACAGAAGCTTAAGGAAAGAATAAACATATTATATATCATATATAAAAATAGTGACATCATAATGGCCACCTTTTAAGGTGTTAAATGGGTATTGAACAATCATCTTTTCGGGAGGCAGAATTTCACCATCCACGGAAACCGTATGTTCTTTAACCATTTGATGTAGTTGTGTGAGAGTGTAGCTCGAATAAATCTTATAACAACATCCTAGTATATTTAAGATACTGGTTTTGTTACAAAAGAAGTAAATAAAAAGAGTTTAGGGGGTTGGAAAAGCAAAATAAAACAAATGAACATTAGAGAATGAATTACCTTTAAAAGTGTAACTCCTTTTGATTTGAGCCTAAAGGATTCCTCTGAAAGGATTATGCCCAAAGGGAATCCTATAGGATGAGGATAGGGATGTGGAGAGAGTAAATGGGCAGGGGATGTCTGAGCCAAGGGCTTGAGGAGTGTGTGAAATGAGGTAGAGGTGGGGGCCTTTTATAAGAGGAGAGGAGGGGCACTTTTGGAAAGTAAGAAATATTACTTTATTTGAAAATGTGTTTCGGTTTTAAAATGTCCCATATTGATATAATTAGTGGATAAGGTGATAAGGGTACTAAATCCACCCATCCAATAAGTTTTGGACATGTGTAGGTCATAGAGTTTACATTATCTTCTCATTTTATTTAAATCATCAGATAATGATGTCATCACTGCAACATTATGATGTCATAAATAATTTAATTTATTTAATGTCTACAAATTATAAAACAATTAATATGATGTAGGAAATCTTTTTATATTTCCAATTTTTATTTATAATAAAAAATCTGACTTGTATAACCCCACTTAAAAATTGTTTTAATAAAACATATCATGTTTGTGTCATTTTTATTTTACATTAAATAAAAAGTTATTTATGTCATTTCCCAACCAAAGTGGCTCCATGGGGTTCCCAAGTTTACCCATGGCTTGTCTTGGTCGGACATCAGAAATCCATCATGTTTAGGACATGTGTCAAGTTCATTTCATATTATTTAAACATTATTTTTACCATAAACTACACTAATTTCCTCTAATCGCGATTAAAAACATAATAAGTTACTATTCACGAAAAAATATTTTTATCCCATTGAACCACATTTTACTTCTTAATGAAAACCATTAATGTTGGATTTTTGAAATTTAAAACACAAAGATGGAAAAATTTCATTTAAACGGAAAAATCAGTTTTTATAAGTACCACTTAGTGGTGTCACTATTCATAAAAAATTGATGTTTTTCAGAAAAATCCCAAAAATTCACACTAATATATATTTGATATTCCAAATTCAAAAATGAAGTCTATATTAGAAAATTAAAAGCATATAAGTCACATTAATTAATTTAATAATTAATTCCCACTGTCAAAGCAAATAGCGTGTTTTTATGAAACAATAAGTATCAAAAGATTGATACTAGTTTAAGTCCGATTTCAAAGTGAAATTGATTCCAATGACCACAATTGGATTTAATGGTGAAAATATATACTAATTTCACTTTAAAACCAATTCAAAATATAATCTAATCATATTAATAAATTATATTAAAAAGAGGTTTTGAATTAAAATAAAACATTTTGCACTCTTCATTAAAAAAATGAACTTTATCAGAAAGATACCAAAAATTTACACAAAGTAAATTTTGATGTCCCAATTCTTAAGAAGAGTTTTATTTGATCCAAAAGGATGTATAAGAGTGAAAAAAACTAAATTTAATGACGGTTCTCCATCAAAAGGCGATAAGTGAACCTTTAGTGAAAACTAGGGCATATACGCCAAAAATTGGATTCTTTCCGTATTTTATGCCATTATATTTTATTGTATAAATTTAAAAACATTTAAAAACATATATAATCATATTTTAGTTATTTATATCCATTCCCACCAATACAATGGCTACATGTTAACTACCATTTAAAATAATATTATTTTATTATTAGAGTGCAACGTAAGATTCCCAAGAAACTCGTTGTTGTGTGTTGGGTACGCCATCCAGCATAGCGTCCCCTTTAAAGTCATATTAATATTTTATTCACAAATATGGATAAATATGAAAATTTCATATTCTTTATTTACCTGGGGTGTTACATCCTTCCCCCCTTTTGGGAATTGCATCCTCCCAATTTTTAAAATTGAGCTTGGAAACATCCTTGAAAGTCTCACATCAGAACAAGAGTCGGTAAAACAATCAATTTAAAATAAAGAAATATAAGCACAGAGGTCACCATAGTTAACCCATACTAGGACTCCATGTAGGAAAACATGGACATGGAGGACAAAACAGAGGGTCATGTTCTGATGGAGAGCGATAGAAAACATGTTTAGGAGAAAGTTATCAACAAGAAAATCACAAACTTGTGAGGGGTTAAACGGTATTCGATTCCCCAGTATGAAATGTTAATAGACAACATTTTTGTTTTAAGTTACTTTATATTGAGGAATTTATTCATAAGGAAACATAATCACTTATCATGTTGACTTTCAAATTTTACTAGATTCCTTAATCAAAATCATATTTTTTTCCAAAAGACGAGTATTTAGGGAGACTTGTTCGCATTAAGTGTACTATAATCAACTTCTAGAGAATCACCTAATCCACAAAAGTGAACTATATACATCCCATGTCTTTAATCTTTAACCAAAAACAAAACCAAAAAGGTTAGTACAAGGTCAGATAATCCAGAAAAGGATAACCCATTAAAAAGAAAATCTATGCTTAATCTCCAAAATTTGTCCAACAAAACCCAAAGTTCAACGACGACCATCCGATAAACAATTTGTCCATAAAATTCTTCAAAGTAAACCAATATAAGATTGAAACCCAAATATTTGAAGGATTTAGTCACATAGTCTTCCAAGTTAAATCGTAACATTTATCTCCAAACAACATCAGTTGCTCCTAAAGTCTCGTATTGAAAAGTAATTAACCTAATCACATATCCTCCATGATAGGTTAATCATTTTCATAAATAACCCAAAATAAACTTAATCTTAATTCATAAAATCATATAACTAAAAAGAATCATTAAAACTAACCAGGGAATTCACGTAGTCCAGTGGTAGGCGATAAATACCAGTTGCACTTTGATTGTGGGTTCAATTCCCGCAGCTTTGTCCAACGCGACGTGTAGTCACACGGTCTACGTGTTGTCCTTTTTACAAAACTATATAATACTCAAATCATACCCCAAAAAGGGATAAAATCATCAAAAATAATCATAACATAATTTAACCTCAATTTTATCTCATGCCTTTCACTTCAATCATAACATATAGTAACCCATAATTACCTCAAAAGTAAGGATCATATTAACCCAAATGGTTCTTTATAACTGTGTCCACAAAAGAAAAGATAACTATTCCTTGAATAAAATTTGCCTATATTAAACATCAGGGTTACACATAATATAAAAAGTCTTCTAATGTAACCCCATCATCAAAAGAGACTTAATACTCTTAAGAATTTCCCCATAACTCTTGAAGCCCTTATATGTTGACATCTTACTCATTCAACATTCTTCATGATCCATTAACCATTCATTTCCAACTTATTTCGAAATACCTCTTTCCTACAAACAAAGTCATGAATCATATCCTAAGATTCGAAAATAGGAAAACAATAGTCATGAAATAGTGCATACCATTGATTGGTCATTTTCAGTTTCTTCATCCTCAATCGGAATGGCATTAGTTAGTGGTAAACGAACATTTTTACGCTCTTGGTGACCCCATTCATGAAACTTATTCATAGGACATGTGTTTGCATAATGACCATGCACACCACATTTAAAACATTCAATTGATCTCTCAGAAAGAACTTCTTTCCCTTTCCTCGAGTCAACCGGATGCTTCCTTTTTCCATGGAAGGTTCTTGCTTTATAACCTTCATTTCCACTTGTATAACATATTTCTGTCCCTTTGAAACATTTTCCTAGGTGTTTCTTTCCACATCATTGACACATAGGTTTTTGAACACCCTTAACTTTATGATTGTTACCTGTACTTCCGTAGGGATTTGTTTCTTGCATATATGACGCCTTAGAGAAATATCCAAGGTTTAGGTGGTCAATCCCGACTCCAGATAGTTGGTTGAGGATAATCACAAGAGTTCTCATTGCAGCTCCCATATCATTCAGTTTCTTGCTCAAAAAACTGTCACAGTTTCCTTCACATCCACTATTACTTTGGTGCCTGCTAGATCCAGCCATTTACTAAGACCAAAAAGGTCAGTGTGAGTATATCAGCAAAACCATCATGTACTAATCAGTATGATAAACACTAAGATATACTTACTCATTCACTTTATCTAAAACTAGGACTCTTTCTAAAATCCTAACCATTATGGTAATGTCACTTATGCTTAAAGAATACCCTAACCTCTAAAGTTATCTAAATTGACCTTTGATACCAACTATAAGGCCCCAGCCTTAAACCTCAATTAATCATGAGTTATTACAAGATTAAACATTGAGGATCTTTTCAGGTTTAGAGTTTTAGAGAATTAGATCATGAAACTTGCATTACATTCCACATTTAAACAATTTGGTTACATAAAAGACAGTATTTATTCTTCCCATCAACGGAAACATATTGAAAATAAAAAATGGATTCTTTCTTGAAACATCCTTGACACTATCATCACATCATGTACCTTTCCCTTGACTTGTGAAAAACATTTCAAAAACATGGGATGATAATAAAAAGCTCAGTAAGGGTTATAAAAATATGGAAAGGAAACATGAGTTCATATATACATAAGAATGAAATCATACTTTACCCATAAAACAATGGCACTTTAACATACCTCATCAAACCATGAATAAATAATAGAAATCATAAGACATAAATAAATAAATTCGTTATATTCGAGTTATGAGTAATTGTAATTGAATTAATTTATTAAATTTATTCACACGTTCTAAAGAAATTTCTTAAAAATATTAATGGTACAAATATTGGTTTAAAATATTCAATGTTCATTTAATACTTGTGGGAAGTACATGCTGAGTTAATTATTTAATAATTATCATATAATATATTTTTTATATTACAAGTAAGTGATACTACTAATAAATTTTATTTCTATATTTTTATAGTAGTCATAATATCATTTGTATTGAGTGTTATTTATTCAGGGGTCGTGGAGGAAACAACGAATAATTTTTATATCTCTCTATTACTAGAATAATAGATGAACATTCCAAGTAATATTCTTGAGATTTATCAATAGTATTCTCTCTCTA
Organism: Viscum album; assembly: GCA_963277665.1. Classification (NCBI taxonomy): domain Eukaryota; kingdom Viridiplantae; phylum Streptophyta; class Magnoliopsida; order Santalales; family Viscaceae; genus Viscum; species Viscum album. The sequence goes on from OY728157.1 coordinate 474,832,543, forward strand.
ATGCTCAAGAGAGGGAGAGGCTCTAGATCCAAGAGCTCGTATCTAGCTCTCTCTTTTGTATCATAAGATAGGTGATGTGGTGATCTTAAGGGCATCGAAAAAGTCATTAGATCTCTAAGATGGAACACAGATTCAATGATTGGTGATCCCATTGTTTCTTGGAGTATGTGGGGATGCTCTAGAGTAATTAGGCTTCATATATTATGAGTTGCGACCTACAAATATTAGTAGACGCCATTCCTAGATTAATATATAAACCAAGTATTTCTATATTTTAATTTTGTGCTCAATCTCCTTCACATGTGATCCTGTGGAAGTAATTGGACATTGATTCAATGATTTTTAGAAGTATATGTCAATAATATATGAAAAAAATTAAAAACCCACCTTTTGGGGCTTCCTCTTTAAGCCCAATACCTTCAATTTTTATCATAGTGAAATTTTATGTTTTAATCCAAATAATAATCTACTTTTCATTAATTATAAAACATGTCATAATTTCGGTCTCAATGCCGCCAAAGATCTCTGAATCCGAGCTCAGATAGAAAATTTACATTCATATGATGTTCTTAATACAGATTTAAATATCATGTTTTAGGTTTATGTTTATCAATATATAATTTTATTATATATGTTATAACCTAACCCAAAGTAAGTTCCAATTGAATTTGATCACTGACTAGATTTATAGTGGTCAGAATGGGATTATATAGAAAGTGAATATTAATATATTAAGATAAATAATTAATTAATTAAATTAATTAATTAATTTAGGGGTGTTCGAGCTAGCAAGAATACAATATTTTTACAAAACCCTAAAAAATAGGTTGTTTAAATAATTCCGGACTTGTCAAAAGAAAAAGGAAGCCATTGAAAGATTCTATCAAAATTTTTTAAAGTATGTCAACATTAAGGGGACTGATCAGCCCCTACCTCCTCTTTTCCCAGTGGGATCCAACTAATAGTGGCCCACCTAGATGATTCCTGTACTCTGGATACCCCATGCTAATTGCCTCCTCCTTGTCCTGACCACATGATGCCTGCACCGCCCACAACCTCAACTGGCATACTTCTCCTATTCGAGCTGAGCTCCCTATGGCATAAGACCTCACCTGAAGTGATTTTTCCTTCCCACACTATTCATCCTCACTATCATTTGGTCCGCGTGTAGCCACCGTGGGTCCCTAGATCTGACACCACCCCTCCTAACTTCAAGATCATCCTCTCGGTAATGCTTCTTCGATGAGTCCACATCTCACACCTCTGCTAGAAAACTGCTGCATAAGACGAGTATAACCAACTTCAATCAAGTGAACCTAGATCTTTGATGGAGGACCTCACAATTAATAAACTAGGGGAATGTCACCCCTTAACCATGACTCTAGTTAGTCCTCCATATACTGTAGAAAACCACCATCTTTCCACCATGCACTTGGCCACTTGAAGTTGAAAAACCCACAACAAACTGCCTTCCCTTTCTGCAATCCATATTCGGCTGCCGTAGATTCATTTGACCACCTATAAAAATGTATCCACCACCAAAGTCACCTTCCACCATAGGTTGGTGGGTTCTCTTTTTGCAGACTAACTATGAATGGCCACCCACCTAACCTGCCATGTGAGGTATTCACTACTCAGTTCGGAAACACCCTGAAACAGTTTGTGGCGGGTCTGGCCGATTCAGAATGGGTAAGGGTGGGCCCACCAATTATAGAACACCACTGATCATGTTATTCACAGACTAGATTTGGCCTACATTAATTTAGCTTGACCCGAACAGACCCTGTATGGGTTTGTAAGTCTCGATTAATACTGAAATAATCAAAAATTAATTAATTTAATTAATATAATTTTGGATGAAAATTAATTTAATTAAATATTATTTTTTGGTTAAAAATTTTATTTTCTAAATTGCGAATTTATTTAATTTAATTTGGTGTGAAATAAAATTTATTATTTAATTTAATTTTTACCAAAATTAAGTTAATTAATGGAATTGAACGATGTGATTATTTAATTAAAAATAAGTGTGAAATTTTGAATTCAAAAAATATCGTCTAGTTTATTTTAATGTATGTTTTATTTATTTCAGAATTAAATTTTAAATATTTGAGTTAATTAATATTTAATAGTCATAATCTATTGATCGACCAATGCATGTTTGGTGAGATTTTATTTTATTAATTATTTATTACAAGGGTTTTAATAAGTAGATTAATTAAAAGGTGATCTGTGTGTCTTCTTAGTGTCATTATATGTATAAGGTCTCATGAGTCCAATTCAGATATGTATTTTATAATCCATTGTTTCCCTCTCCTACAGGTGAGTACTATTATATAATGATGAGATGAGGAGTGATGCACATCATGCTGTGTGATGGAGATGCACCAGATAAGAGTTATATGCATTGGATGAGCATGCATTGTAACTCATGTCGCAAGTGACACGACTCAAGGTATATTCCATAGGGTCTAGGTTCATAAATTATTCAGTCAATGGACCAAACATTAGAATCATATCATGATTATTTCACCATTTTATTTTTTCATGGTTAATTATTTTTATGAATGGTTGTTTATACAAGATTACATTGAAATAATAAACAAGAATGCAATGGAAAAATGATCATCTAACGTGATGTATATTTTCTATTTATTTCTTGGTTAGTTGTGAGTGATATCACATAGTACATGCTTAGAAAATATATAATGATTTCTTTCATCCCTCACTGATATATTATGTCATAACCGCCATCCATTATTCAAATTTGAACTAAACTACATGTTTGAGGTGCTCTTCAAACGTTAGATAAGGGTGTCTCTTACTACCGAGGAGTTCCTGAGATTTATGGGTCGAATTAAATATTTTGGAAGTAAGGCTTACCCTAAGATAACTTTCAATCATTTCATTGGATGGAGTTGAGTAAATCATGTTATGATTTTAGAAGCTAGGAATTCACTCAACAGATCAATGAATCGCAAGTTAATATGGTTGTCCAGTCCACTGCCTACATTGAACCCTCTAAGTAGTGGCATATCCATTGCTTGTAGACTATGATGAAAGGTTTCAAAATCCTTAGCACTAAAATACTCAAGAGATAGAGTGTTCCAATTCTAACATAGAGGGATACTAGAATTCAATAAAATTGCGAGAGACATTTATTAATTAATTAAAATATCTAAAACATTAATCCAGTTAAAAGTAATAATTTAATATTTTTTTAAATAAATTTCATGTTATACCATAACATATTACTACATTAATAATGGAAAATGAAAATGTTCACACTGGTTCGATGTGTAGTAAAAACTCTTGTTCATAATACTATGTTATGATAAATTCAAGGAACTAGTGTTCTTTTTTTACTTGTTTTGCTACCTCAATAAGGGATGGTGTGATATTAATTACAGTAAACTCATGTATACAGAATATCAGGGTTATCTCAAAAAGCTATCATCAACATCCAATGATAGTTCTGGTCTTTAGATCAGGGATTTGGGGATATAACATATAATCTCATCTCTGAAAATTATACAACGATAAGGATAAGAAGATATATGAATGAAGAGATGATTACACTGGATATATGTAAATTGGATGGTAGATCTTGATCTTTCATTTCTTCCCATTCCTACAAACATTTACCCGGTATATTTTTATGTCATAAAATGATCAATATTGAGTAAGGTGGGGATGGCCGAGCTTGAAGGCTCAAAGTGGTGTGAGGAAGATGCGGAGGAGGTGCCCTTTTATAAGGGAGGAGAGAGACACCTTTGGAATAACTAAAACTATTATTTTATTATAAAGTCAAATTCGGTTATAAATAGCTCCAAATTGATTTATTTTGAAGCTAAATTGGGGATGGGTCGAAATCCTCTCATCCAATATAATTTATACAAGTTTAGGTACCTATTTTAACCTTATCATTTAGATTTAACATTAAGTTAAATAATTTTACTTTTACCGTGTCTTCTTGTGTTCTTATACTATAAGGTTAATAAACTTACTATAAGTAGCCAAACAAACCCCAAGTTGTTTATTATTAATATATATAACCTTATCTAAGTCATTTGGCCGATCCTTAGATTTTCAGGAATAAAATAACAATTAAAAATATAATATTTGTTTTAAAAACTCTTTTATGCCAATTTTGACACTATTTAGTAATTGATTTTTGTGAAAATCATAACAGAATAATTAGTTCGAAAAACGTTAATTAAATCAATAATAACATGACATATTAACCTAGTAAATTATTGGAATTCATAAAAAGTCTCAAATTACATTTATTTGGGTATTTATAACATCAATTAGGTAAATATTTCATTAATAAGATAATTACTGCATCATATTTGTGTCATAAATAAATTAAGTTATATATAACGTCTAAAAATTACAAATAAAATATCATTATGTAGGAAATATTTTTAGATTTCTAATGAATATTTATAGTCAATTTCATCTTATGTATAACCCTATATTAAAAATTATATTCTTATTAAACTTTGATTTTAACTATTTTAACCCTTCTTTAAATAAATTAATAATTAATGTCCTAATCTAATCCATGTGGGACTAAATGGTCATATTTTATTCCTAAGGTTGTTTTTGGTCGAATTAAACTTGTCCAATAGAATTAGGACTGGTGTTAGGATAATAATAATATCATTTTTACCCTTAATTACCCTATTTACTTTTAACCGTGGTAAAAAACAAGTAAAAAGTTACTATTCACCAAAAATTATTTTCATCTCATTGAACCACATTTTACTAACTGAAATCAACCGTGTGTCTCGGATTTTTGAAATTCCACTCACAGAAGCGGTAAAATTAAGTTTTATGAAAAATTCGGTTTTTTAACTACCACTTAGTGGTTTCACTATTCATCAAAAATTGAAAGATTTCAGAAAAATAACAAAATTTCACCCTAGGATAATTTTGATATTCCGAATCCAAAAATGAAATCCATTTTGAAAAATAAAATGTATAAAATTTCAAAAAGTGGTTATTACTATTCATAACAGCTAGTTTTAATAATATTTTAATAGCATATCATTGTCTAGTGAAACTCGGTATTGCGTATGACGTAAGCTATCGAGGAAGACCACATTTTCATGTAAAGAAAGCCAAGCTAGTGTTGTGTGTAGTGAAATATTACTTTGATGATTTATATTACATAAAAACAAAATATTTCACATTAAAGTCTCGGGTGTTACACAAATAGCACATTTCAATGAATTCAGAAAATTTTGAGGCATAAATTCTATTGAAATTACCTCCATTTTTTTACTCAAGTCTCAATATAGTGTTGAAGTCACCAATGATCACTCATTTTTGAGCCCTTATTCCATAAGTAACTTTAAGTTCCTCCAATAAGTCCCTTCTCCTAATATATGTGGTGTAATAATAAAAAATGATATTGATAGCTTATAGCCATCAATGTTGTAGGTAATGAGAATATTCTGAGGTGCACTATTAGAAGAGATATTTTGGATAGTGTTGTGACTTAAAACCCACAAGTGATATATAGCAGATTCATGAGAATTTATAGACACATAGTTTCATCCAAGAGTGCCCCACCAAAAACCTCTCCAATTTTCAAAGATGTGTTTTGTATCTGCAATACCAACAAGAAATGTTTTTTAGGCCATGATAGAGTGTCCATTTTCTTTGATCATATATGAATTTCTTAACCGCAGATATTTCTAGTACAGAATACTCATTAATTATTGTCTTATCCCCTTATCTAAGGGACCCCCTTTTTCTCCAATTAATTCTGGACATTGAAATTATACCACATTACGACTTCCCCCCCCCCATTTAGGCTAATGTGATGTCAAGATTCTATGTTGGAATGATTTTCCTCATTCACATACACTTAAATGGTAGCATTCTGCTCATTTTCACCACAGTGAGTGTGCACGTGAACTGTATCAACAAGACTAATATGCTCTACTGGACATCACTAGGGCCATCATCATCATCACTTTCGTTGACTATAACTATATAATATAGATGAGGTTCTTCCCCCTCATATGACGAGAGACTTCCACTCAAGGGTGTGAAGGTGTTCGTGGAGTTCAAATGAGAGGGGTAACTACTCACATTTTCTTTTCTTTGGGTGTATTTAGAGAGAATAATTTGTGTAAAATTCCATCCTAGATCAGATGTAGCCACGATCTGCTCATTCCACTATCAATTTCCTTTACCTGGAGTATGTGTCTTAGGAGAACCATCCTGAGTACCATCATGGGCCTGAGTCCCCATTTTCCCAGATGTGTCCTTCCCCGATGGGGATGTGACTTTGAACACAGGGTGGTCAACCTGCTTCTCATCCTGAGAATCCACTATAAGATATATGTCACTACCAAGAGGAAGGTCAACCAATTGAATCCTAAAAGTCATTCCCCTAGCGACTAGGGCCTCTGACTCGTCTGCTTCCTTATTTGGGAATATTCCCATCTCTATTTCCTGCTTGTAAACCCTGAAATACTGACTAGAAATTGGCCCCCCTTATGAATATGTTCATTCTACCCAGGTACAACCTCCTGACCAGCTTCACTATTATCCTAAGTCTCTATGGGAAGCTTTTCTATGCCTTTCTTCCTTCTACATGTGTTGTCATCATGGCCATTTTCCTTCTTAAAGTTGCACTCCTTGTATTTTTTTCATTCAGTCATTAAATGAATATAGATCAAGAAATTTGGCCAGGATTTTTTATTTATTTGGTATAAAATTTATAACTTCATACTATAAACCTTGTTGTTAGAATCACATACTTGACATGTGTGGTTGACATGTCATCTTCAACCAGGATTCTAGTAGAGTTCCCAAACCTCGGATTGTTTTTCTATCAATCTATAAGAATGTGGTTTCCTACTACTGAGGCAGTATCCCATAAAACTCATGGGTTCCCATATATCTAGTTTAGTTTTCAAATTCTAATCCATTACTGATCATGGGTGTTATAAACATTCATGGGGTCAACATTTTGGTACCATTCATTGATATTAAAAAAACTTGGGTTCAAAGAGGCAATACCTTTTCTTTATGCACATCACTTGATTTCATCTGAGGGGATGACTACATGGTTGCACCTGCATCCCATCATAATCATTTTACACTAATCAAATTACTAGACCTCCAAAATCCTTATCATTAGTTCATTCATATTTGTGAGTGAGGACTTGTGTAATGATCGACTAACATCATAGATTGACTTTATCCTTAACAGCTTACTAATTAACTAAAATATGAGAAATCCTCCCCTTACTTATCACTATCCCCGGTGGTAGAGAGTCAAAATCAGAGAAGTATGTCCCATCATCAACCATTACAACATCCAAGAAGTTCTTCCATGAACTAAGAGCTCTAGTGGGAAAATCACTTTGACATCTCACCCTTTCTCGCACACGAAAACATCTCCTTGTGACCAATGTATTCCACAGGGGATTTCGAACAAACCGAATTGATTGAGAATTTCCCAAAATTATGTTTTGAGAAATCATATGGTTCAAAAAATAGTGACATTTTATAGAAAAATACATTTTTGAGCAATTCGAGAGAAATTTTTTATCAATATCACATGGAATAATCTCTCTAGTTTGACATGTTGGGACTTGGAAAGTTAGTAACATGGAAATTTGTAAACAATAATCTTTATGCGATGGATAAATTACATATAACATGATATATACAAAATTGATATGGCCACAATATTCCTTATGGTAGGAAAATATCAGTTATATCTAATAGAACTGCAAGAGAGGTAGTCAGAAGTATTTGATTGTACTTCATCTAGTACAAAAGATACATACCTGGAAAGTGAAGAAGAAAGAATACTAGTTCTTAGCGGACACAAAATAGTATTCATTAGTAATATGGGATCTAATATCTCAGTGTGGCTAAGCTATTGAGCATGACTATCTCTTATAATCTATTGGTAGCCATAATTACAAATACCAGGTAAATTTTATCTTTTGAGGTTGCTAAGAAGTAGTTATATGCAAAAATTTGTTCTATTTCATAGAATCACGCCATGTAAGTAAATCATTATAACAATAAAAATTATGGTACTCTTACTAGCCAATATGTTAAGTTAAGACCGCGGAAAAAAGTGTATACTCAATATTTCAATCTCTTGAGAAGTTTTACTAATGAAGACGAGGTCACATATAGAAGAATTTTCACGTTGAGTAATTATTGCAGACTCAACTACTAAATCTATGACTCAACAGAAACATGATTTTAATAAAGTAAGAGCTAACAGGTTTGGTTAGAAAATTTTCTCTAGTGCAAGTGGGAGTGTTGAAATAGTGGGTTCACTAAACCAAACTATACAGTTATTTTGAATACTATATCATATATATAGAAATATATATAAATGATGTAAACATACCATTATAGTGTAGATATTTATGTGCCCACTATTTAATGGTAATTTCCATAGATTAATTTTTATAACAGAAAGATATAGTAGATCCCATGCAATAATGAGAACCTCAATATTCCATGACAATAGTCATAAAAAAATTTCATATGGTCTAGATAAATATTACTGACTAGGCATAATAAATGATTTAATATCAGGTGCTAGAGGATCATATAGTAACGAGACTTCATCTCATGGAGTTATAACATTGAGATTTCTATAGTGAGATCATTATGATAGACCTCCCATTAGGAACACAATGAGTTTCATGTGTCATTGGATGTTACTATCTACATACATGTGTAATGGTCTCCTGAATTGAGATAATTTACAATGTATGTCATTTGACCACATACTTTTATGGAAGGACAAACCACAATAATGAAATCATGGCAATGCCGCTTTTGTTGGGTGCATCATTTTTTTCATGACACTGTTTGAATTATCAAGAAAGGATATCTCACCTCTAGGTTAAGGAAGTATTATATCTTGTGCCACATTGATCAAGATGGTAGTACCTTCATAAAACCATGGAAAAGGTAGCTGAGGGTATTTATATATATTTATATCAAAAACCAATAAATAAATAAAGGGTGATGACATGTGTGTGTGCCCTACAATATTTGATATTTAAAGACAAAATGATTATATTACATTGTACGTCTTCATAGGATATTTTTTGCTACTGTGACTTTCCATATCTGTTTAGGGGAAATGATGGGTTTCTAGATCCCACTATTGGTATATGAATAGTATTCATTAGCATCAAGATATGGTCTGAGAGGGGTACACACAATATCATATTCATGAATCTTCCCTATTCAGTTAAATAGATGTTTTAGACATGCTGGGCCCTAGCAATGTGGTCCATGAGTTTTTCCAATGAGATACAGCCACCAAAGTAATAAATAAATTCATATTATTAATCTTAAGAATTATTTTTATTGAAGTTATTTTTTAAATTTATTTACATGATTTAATGTGAATACCTGAAAATATTAATTAAGAAAATATTAGATTAAGACATTTAATGTTTATTTAATATTTTTTGGACGTAGACGATGAGTTAATGCCTCAATTATTATAACATAATATATTAATTATATTACATGAAAGTGATAGTAACAATAAATGATATTTATGGATCAGTATAGTAGACATAATATCATTTGAAAAGAGTGAAAATTATTCAAGGATTAGGGAGGAAATTACAGGAAATTTTTTTATCTCTCTATAAGTAGAAAAATAGATGCAAAATCCATGTACTATAAATTGTATTTCTTTCACTTCATAACTAAAATATTTTCTAGAGGTAGAGTATCTTGATCTACGAGTGTAGATCGAGCTTTCTCTTATGAATCATAAGCAAGATGATGTGATGATCATTGTAGCATTGACAGTGTTATCAGATCTCCATGCAAGAACCTAGAATTCAATGATTGGTGATCCCATGGTTTCATGAAGCTTGTAAGAATGATCGAGAGGAATTCATATTTTGATTCTTTGAGCAGTGATTTCCAATGATTATAAGATATCTTGCATGACTTTAGATCTAAACTAGATATTTTTTTAGTTTTAATTTTTTTCTTAATCTTACTCATGAATGATCTAGATGAAGTAATCATGTAGCAATTCTCTTATGTCAACAAGTTCATGTCAATATCCCGTGAAAAATTTAAAAACCCACCATTTAGGGATTTTGTTGTATTCCTTGTACCTTAACAATTAACATTTTATATATTATTTAACAAATTCATAAATCATGACAATTTCATTACATTTACTAATTCAAATCCATTCCAAAATCATTTTTTAAAAATCACTTTACTAATTAAAAAATTCTTCGTTCTAAAGTAAAACAAAAATCATTCAAATTATTATTGTGAAAATCAATTTGACAAACATCACATTCAAAAACTAACCACCAATTGGGAACAACTGTAAAATTTCATAAACATTGATTAAAATCTTCACCAGACAAGGAAAAATATCTAAATATGGAAATTAATAAAGAAAAACATAATAAAAATATTATTTACTAAAATCAATGTCAATGATTGATAGATGAAGTGACCACACAACCTATCCACTTGAACAACTATGATAGCCTATAGATTAGTCTTAGGGACCACCAATATTATTCTTAGAAAATCCTACTCATATATTGTCAACCACCAATTGGGATTAAATCAAGAGAAAATGTGAAAGTAAAAAAAACCAGAAATATGGACATTTGGAAAAATTAATTGGAACAACACATGAAATCAAAGAAAACAAAAGAGGAGGGAATAATAATGGTATACCCACTATGTTCTCTCAAAATCATTGTATGGAAATTAATTTTAAGAAGGAACTAAGAGAATATATCCCTGGGATACGGTGTGGAGGGGGAGGAGCATAGGGAACTAGTGCTAGTTCTACTATGGGAGACCAATTTTATGGGGTCATATATTTGAAAAAAGGGTTAATGTACATTTAAACCAATTTTAAAAAATTATATTATAATATCACCATATATCCATGAGGATCAGAAAAGCTTATTACAATCATGGATCATTCGTAGAGCCCCTAGTCCATTCCCCTATCATCTCTAATCACCCTCTTAGATTTATTTCATATCCAAATACCCACTTTTGATGAGTCCTGCCCTATAAAAACATTTTTCAATTTCTATTAACTTTTTTGGCCTCATAACTAATTAAAAATCCATACCCCCTTTTAAAAATTCAAAATCCATTATCTATAAGTTAATTATATGGACTACATTATATTAAATTTACTATGTAAAACAAGATCAAATATGTGTATCTAATTATTATGTATTAATAAATGTTCTTGAAAAATATTTACTCTCTAGTGTAGAATATTATGCTCTATCTTACAATTAACCACTTGTTTTATTTCATGGTGTGTTTTAATTTTGTATTAAATGACTGTTTCAAATTTTCATGAATATAGTTTTATTATTTTCACTGAATACTTCTAAAACTATGAATGGAAAATATAAATTTATAGATAATATTTATATGTAAAAAATATAAAATGTTTGGTGTTTGTAAAATAAGGTCTAATTTCATAGTAATTTAATTTTTTTTCATTGGGGTTTGATTCATTCATTGAGAAACTATTTAAAAGTACAAAATTATATATACACCCTATATTTGTGAACTGGTCAATTATTTCAAAAAGAAAGGGCTTGGAATTTATATATTTTAAAATTAGTTTCTCATGTTGTAATTTATATTCACACCACTTGATAATTCCATTAGATGAAACATTTTATGTGATACATTTTCTCTCACAGCTAGATTAGAGACAATTTAAAAATTATTGGCAATTAAAGTGTGAATGGGATTTAAATAGTTAAAAATATATGTAAAATTATTATTACATAATTGATTCTTGAGTAATATTTTTAAAATGAAAAACTATATGGTTTAATTATTGATGAAGATGAGAAAAAGGTATTTCAGTTGAATGGGAATTGTTTGAGCTAATGTAACCACCAAGGAAATGGTATTCTAAGACTAATGAACTCTTGAGAAATCAATGATTCAATGGAGGATGATTTTATCAAAATAAATATATATTATGAAAGACCATAAATAATGGAATTTGGTGAATATTATTTGTATTTAACAATTTCTAGATGATTTTTTGAAGTGAAATGCAAGCTATTTGTAGAATTAATGATGTGAGAGTTCGAGAGGGATTTGATTAGATAATTTTAATTATTGCATGGTGTATAAGTGACTCAAGGAAGACACGGTAATTTCATTTATCAATAAATATCTTCAAAATAGTAAGGAATTTTATTAGTAATGGAGTATTCCAAAGTGATACGAACAAAATTTGTAACCAAAAAGATGTTCTTAGGAGATGCTAAAGGGAAAATATCAATGTGATAGAAGGTTAGTACTTTATTGCAATCCTATTCCAAATGATATAAACCTGAACCTAAATTTTATTTTAATCATATAATGATGCATGGTTTCAAGGATTTCATAATGAGATCCATTTTATAATAGTCAAAATGGTTATTTTTCATACCAATAGAATAGTGGATTTTGGATTATTTTATCATAAAATATCATATTAGGAGTTATTGGGACTCAAGTATGCTGATTGGGTTAGTTTAATAGATGATAAAAGGTAGATATCAAGTGGGGGATAATGTCTTGGATGAATTTCTATTAATTGATTGATAAATTAGCCAGGATAAATTTCACTGTGGATTAGGGAATCTAAATATAATACGACTACTAATAATTTTAATCAATATTTCTGGATAAAGAAATAAATTAAGGATATTAGTGTATATGTGATTGTTCTTAATTAAATAAAATGTGACAACTCCAGTGATATCAATCATAGAGAAAAAAATATTATTCACTCATGGAAAATCACATTATGAAAATGTATCACTTCATCAAGAAGAAGTTAGAAAAATGGATTATTATGTTAGAGTCTATGTCAATAAAAAATTGGTCGCGCACATCACAAAAAATTCACTAAATATGGAAAATTATTAGAAGTATTAGATGAATCTTAGAGTCCATCCATAACCATACAATTATATAGTTTATAGAAGGTACCCACAATACCTTTTGAAATCATCTATTTACCAAAATTTAAGTTGGTTATCTTTATATAATTTATTTGTATTTATAACCATCCCCAACAATATTTCAGAGATGTTATCATTTTTTTCATTGAATAAAGGGGATATGTTTTCCATAATTCATGTTGAAGATGGATGTAATTTTTAACTGTTGTTGATAATGGTGGATCTAACCCATGAAGAATCTTTAGAGAGAGGGATAGTGATTTAATATGATTTCTCAGGGAGATGATTGTCTAAGAAATGTGGAAGATGATGATGATATATGAAGATATATTACGGGTAAAATTTCCTCTCTTTCTTATTTCTCATAATGTAATTATTTCATGTGGCCTTAGAGTTTGGGACTCATGAATTATTGGTACAATATATGAAGAAAATTAGTTTTTACTAAATATCTAGTTAGTTATAAATTTTTCAGTTAACGGTTTTTCAACTAAACCAAAGGGAAATATTATTAGTAAAAATATATATTTTTGGGGGTTCAAAATTTAAAGGTATATGGGATACTATTAAAGATACTTAAGAAGTCCTACCATGGTAATTAGAGTATTGTGAAATAATTTGAAGTAAAATATAGAATTTATAACTATATTAAAAATATCATCTTGAAACATCTAAATCCACATAAAAGAAGGTATCAAATTAGATTATGTATTTTTTTCTTGATGAATTATTATTACATGAGGGGGTTAGTCCACCCTAATTTTTCTATGTAATGATAAATTAAATGCAACATATAGAGAAATTAATGCTATAAAATATTAAAATATTTATAAGGATGAATAAAGGATGATTGATCACACCATATTCTACATAACTTTCTACGATAGATCTATATAATATTTTCATTTCATAAATATGAGTTTAGAGGAAAAATATTCACATTATGATGTAATCCATGAGAGTGATCACTTTTTAATTATATAGGGCTATAGAAAATCACATCACAACTATTGTTATTTCACTATTGATCAAGTTGTTAGTTTTTAGAATTTATTTGAATAATTATATTGGATATTCTCCTTTTATTACCTTTATTTTATAATTAATGGTTAAAATATTTTTATAATTTGAATTTTGGATTATAAATATAAATAAAATTAAATAATGATTTTTACTTATTTTATTAATTTTTAAATTAATTTTTATTTTGTACATTGATTTTCTAATGATGGAATTTTATGAAAAATAGGATCAATATTCATTTTTTAAATGATTTTATCCATTTTAGACTAACTATCAAATTAATACACTGTTTGTTTTTGTTTTTAGTGGTTTGAAAATATGTACCTCAATATGGATAAGATCCTTGGTGAGTAAGGATTGAATTGTATTATGACATGTTGTATGTAAGACTAATATACATGTAATACTTTTCATCCTTTCATATGAATTTTCTAGTTCCCAGACTTCACAGTTTGGTTTCCCCCACATTAATTTTCCCATGTCCTATTATATGACTTCTATATCCCTTATGACTTTGTGTGTTGGGCTTTCTGGACACGATTGACTTCCCCAATACTCATGTAAGACTTTTAATAAGTATAGTAGGTAATGACCACAAGCTTTTGTTCCTTCCTACCACATGATTCTTCACTCGTATGACTTTAGTTCCTCATAGAATACTTACTGGGAACCTCATAATACTTAAAATTCATATGACATGAGTTTTCTTCTCTCTGTATGAATTTGGTATTTACTAATTTCTAAACAACCATGGTTAAAATTAGAAAATTATAAAATAAGTAAGGAACAAATGAAAACCAATTCACTATTTTTTGAACATACGAAATAAAGAAATGATTTTCCTAATCTTCCACATGGTCCACATCCAATAAAATATGAATGTATATATAATGGGATGGTTATTAGTATGATTAATATTTTGAGTTGTAGATCCAACGAAATATGAACCCTCTCTCCATACATGTGGAATCCATTTAATGAGGAGAGATAAGAAATGATATTTGGGAGGATTCCAAAGGCACTTATATTAATGTAGCAGGAAAAATAAAATTATAATTCACACATGATAAAATTAGAATATATTGGTATGTATGGAGCCATAAATAATTGTGCTACCTCAATACATATTATGACTACTCATGATGGAGTGTATGAACAATCATATGATTAAGTCGTGGAATACTTGTGCTGGATTTTATATTTTAAACATTTTCTATTATCTAATCCAATAATGGAACAGTAAACCCTTATTGGTTGAAAAATTATATTCTTTATCTTAAATTTTAAATCTAATTTTATTGAATTCTAAAAAAGTTATGGATTTCTTTAGTAAATAAGAGGTTTCAATTTTTCTTAAAATTTGAATTCCTTTTCACTCAATCTTGTTTATATACACATAATTCACATATATATTTTTTAATATCCATACGATTGGGGGTGGGGGTTATGAGTTGACTTGGGAGTGATCAATTATTCCTGATGAGAAATAATTACTGAGGAAGTAATTGTTTCTCATCTTTTTTCTAGATTAAATTAATTGGTGAGGGGGACTAGTTGAGTTTTTATTGATTATAGTGAGAGAGTAATGGAGTTAATTTAAATAAATTTATAACATGTATGGGAGGGGATAAAATATTTCATAACACTACATTCAAAATGAAATCAAATATACCTTTTAATTTCATTATGAATCATAGACACAATACCCACATGATTGAATAAACGAACACCAAAAACACCCTTATCGTTGATAACAACCTGAGTTTCACGATTTCAATTCACTTTACATGGGTTTAAATTTGTTTTCTCTTATGAGGACCTCAATATTTCTATCTTATCCTACCATCATTTTCAAGGTGGTATACTAGTGTTTTTTTTCTATTTTTTATATATTTTTTCAATTTATATGTGTTTGATAAATGTCTAGATATAATATTATTCAAATGTATTTCATTGATCTAGGGGATTAAAGGAATTTATGGTTTTTTAATTTTAATATCCATTGGGCATGTGGAGAGAGAGTTTGTCAAAATTTCATTAAAAGAATCTCCATCCCCATATATTATTATTATAATAATATTTCCTTAGTTGTAAAAACATTGAATAAAATATCTCTCAATAGAAAATAACTTTTTGGGAGTTATAAATACATAATTTCATCAATAATAATAATACTTAAGAACTAAATTAATAATGTGAGTTAAAACATATAATCGCAATGTTCCAACTACTACCTATGTTTTATGGATTGGAATGAGTTATCCTTTATTGTTATTGAGGAGAGTTTAGTAATTTATAAAATAACATCAAACCTATATTATTTCAGAAAGTTCTAATCAAAAGGATTATTTTTCCATCAACTAAGATGGAATTGATAAACAGTGGATGTACAACTTGAAAACTATAAATGTTGATATCTTGGATTCACTTTAGTGTGACTTCATTTAGATGTTTTTTCTAACTCTAAATATTAATTAAATAAGAAATAAAATCTATGGTGTTGATTAGGAAAATGGGGAAACTCTATATGAGTTTTTGGAGAGGATCAACGTATTGAATAAATCATTTCCACACAAACCCTTTCAATAAAACCATTTATTGGTATTATTTTAAAATGAAATTCTAGAAAATTAGAGGAACCCATTGGATAAATCTTCAATATGAGATCCTATAGAAAAATAAATAGTAGATGTTATATAACCAAAAGGGATTATCTCACAAAACACATACCAATTTGGTGCCATATACATTTATAGAGTATTAATTGATGGATAACATTCCAAATTTCCTTTATATTAAACTAAATTTGAAGTAAAAAAAATTCTATTGTGAGATACTTATTCTTGAAAAATGTTATTGAAGCATCACCATCCAAGACTCTTTTAGTGTGTGAGATTTTCTGTTTTCAATATCATTTCACTAATGGTTTTCCTTATGTGATAGAGGTCAAAATTTGTGATTCCATATACTAAAGTAAAAAACAAATAGTAGAAATAAATGTTTTAAATATTAAAATAAAATCATGTATAATGACAAAAAAAAATATTTAACAAGTCCAATTCTCGACCATACATATCGATTATCTTGCAATCCCCCACTATTATAGAGGAAAAAATATCAACCCTATATAATCCCCAAAAAAACTGAAATGGGGAAACCTCTATTAAAGACATGTTGAGATAGATATAAGATTCCTAATGTATAAAAAAATATTATCTGATAAATAATGGTTCATATATGAAGGCGATTAAAGTATATTTTAAATAGATTCTCTATCCTATAAAAACATGGAGAGTAAAGTCTTAGTTATGATCCATTCCCTATAAACATTCAATAATAAGAGAAATATATGTTTTATTTCTTCAATAATGGTAATGGAGATGAATAATAGTGAAGTAACACCACTAGATGTCGAATATGGTGGTTGATTGCCTAAGGAATTACAAGAACTATCCTATTTGTAGAAATAAGTAGAACCTAAGAGAAAACAAGTATATATTCCTTTGATGTTACAACCCGTGAACACAAATAAGGAAAAATCCAATATTTAACGTGTAACTTAACATTTAATTTCCATCACCATAAGTATAAAATTGCTTAAGAAGAATAATGAAGAATCCCAACAATATGATATATTGGATGGATTCTTGAAAGTGGATTTCAATAAACCAGTGTTATATGTAATCCAAAAATTCAACAGTTTTGAAAATTATCTCATTTATATGTGTACTGAAAAAATAAATTTTAAAAGAGATGAAAAGTTTAGTTTTATAATGAATATATCAACTCTAACAATTACACAACTATATAGAAAATTTCAGGACACTGGTACTTTTTTAATATGAAAACTAATAGGAGAGATTACATTCAAAAATGAATTGTGTTTTTTAGAAGAATAAATTAATTTTTTCATTACATAAAATATTCTTCCTTATATATAGAAGAAATCAAAACAACATGAATTTTGTGAAACTATCCAACCTAGCTACTACATAACCAATCAAGTTTTTTTAAGATGGTCCAGTAAGAGTGAACATAATAATGTTCCTAACAGTTTTTCATTTTTTTATACAGATGAAGAAATATGTGCTAAACATTACCCCATCATTTTTGGTAGGCTATATTTTATAACTGATAAAACCATTATAAATGTAAATTATGATGCAATTTAATTTTTTTTCAAGAATAATCAAGTAATTTTAGTATTTTGGATTCAATGATACATTCCCAAGATGAATAATATTTTTTTTTACACTGGATCATTTTGAAATTAAATATTTATTTGAGGAATACATTCAAATTTTAAATGAAATAATAAAATTAGGAGATGATTTTTTAATCCCATGAATAATATGATAATTCTATTTTGGGAATTAAATAAATCAAGGATAATTTTTCTAACATAATGAATTTAAGGATATAAATGAAGAACACAATGATTATTTAAATAAGGTTGTAACTTCCACTACTTCTTTCTATATATGAACTATAATATTAGGAACCACTAAGGTAACACCATCTCTAGAACACCCACATGAACTGCACCTTAATACATTGCCCTCAAATTTCAAATATAGAATTCTCAATGATGATACGAAATTATATTTGACAATATCAAATATATGAGTTCCTAATAAATAACACCAATGGATGAAAATACTAAAATAGATGATTAGGTCTATAGGAATGTCATGAGGATAAATTCTTAAGAGTAGTCACACAATTGGTTTTCATTGATTCCTCTTAGAAAATGAGTGAAAACATATAACATTACACAAAATAAGGCTTAACTAGAACCATATGCATGTTTTGAAAAATAAATTGAATTAATGCTTTGAGATGAAATCATATACCACATTTTGAATCCCAACGGGTCAGTCACATTAATATTTTCCCTAAAAACTAATTTATCAATTGTTCAAAATGAAAATAGTGAGCTAGTACACACTTGGATTCAATGCAACTGGAGGTTATCCATTTATTTTAGAAAATTGAGCCATTTAATATTAAAATACCATATCCATATCCTTTTATAGATAAAATGATAGAAATTATTTCTTGTAAGGGTAACTATTATATTATTGAATTATATCATGAAATTTTATTACTCCCCATAGATCTATAGGGCCAATAAAAGACTATAATCACTTTTCCATTTAGTATGTTTTCAAAATGATGTATGCCTTTTGGGATATGAAATAACCAGTGTAGTTCATAATGCTCCATCTAAAAAATATTTTTATATTTTATTTGAATCTTTCTTAATGTATTTAATGAATAATTTACGATTTGTGTCAAATTCCAGGAAATCTATTTTTAAATTATGTAATGTTTACCAAAATAAAAAATTTATAAATAAATTGTATTAAAAATTAAAAAAAATAGTTTCATAGTGGAGAATGGATTTTTACAAAGACACATTGTTTATATGGAATTTAAGTAGAAAAGTTCAAGAATTTCTACAATACCTTACCTAATGACTAAAATATGTTAGATCATTTTTAGTTCATGATAGATTCTGCATGAGATCTATTATAGACATTATTAAAATATAATTTACTTCAAAAAAATACTAAAAAGGACATCGAATTTAAATTTAAATAATTATGGATGAAATATTTTGATAGAATCGAAGAAATATTGACCACAACCTCAATAATAAGTCTACTAAAATGGGAAGATCCCTCTGAGGTGATGTGTGATGACACTAATTAATTTGTCGGAGAATTTCTATCCTATAAGATTAATGGATACATCCATGTGATAGATTATTTATCAAAATACTTGGATAACACTTAGACCAATTAATATTAAATAGAGAATGTTTTTATATGTTGTTTTTATAATTATAAATTTTTCTTAATTATTTTGATGTCATGTTAGAATATATAGTCTTCATAAAGCTCACATAAATTTTATTATGAATGATGATGTAAATAACAATATTGGAAAGATGTATGTCAATTTTATTATAATTCAACTTGGATATCATGATCTAAAAGGGATTTGTGAATTTATTTTTAAACCACATGAGTAGATTTCACAAAATTACTAAGGTAGAAACACCCAATGTTTTATCCATGAATTATTATCCTTATGGTGAGAAATTCTATGAACTAAAAAAGTTAATTTTATATGATGACATGGTGAATTATTTTATTACATAAAATGAACAATTCTAATATTTTATCTAATAAACCCTTAATCTAAAATCTAAATCTAAATTACATGTCTTGGTGGATCCTTATTTATGGAAATTTACTAGTGGTTATGTGATTATGAGATGTATACATGAGGAAGATATAAATTATTCACATAACTTGTTTCATTCTCATGCATATATAGGCCATTTTAGACCTTAAAAAACATTTGGAAAAGTATTGGATTATTTTAAAATTGTTTAATAATTTTTATATTACCATATATTTTATTAAAAAAATGTAACAATTTCCAATTCCTTGGGGGAATTTCTAAAATATCATAAATGACCCCCAAAACCATTAGTTTTCAAGGAATATTATATATATGGGGATTAAATTTTATGGGTATATTTCCTATTTTTATTCTTTCTTATATTTTTTGACGATTTTATTATTATTATTACTTAATTAAATCCAAAAAGGAAATATCTAGTGATTTAATGTTTTTTATTACATATCAATAATCACATATATTCTGTTGGTTTTTAATACCTTCAGAAATAATTAGTGATATTGGAACACATATCTGCAACCAAAGAATGTAAACACTTATGAAGAAGTATGGTGTGCAACACAATAGCTATTCATCCTACCACCAATAAATAAATTTCTTGTAAAATGTTTCAAATAATATATTTAAAAAGGATTATAGAATGGATAGTGTATCCAAATCAAAATAACTAGATTACCAAATAGATGGTGAACTTTGAGAATAAATACTACCACTGAATCCTCTATGGTATTTAACGTTACTAAATTGAGTTTGTGAAATTTTTTCACTTTCCTATTAAGTTTAAACACATATCCTACCATATTTTGAAAAATGTCAACTTAGATTTCAGCAAGTCATAGGGATAATGAAGCCTATAAGTGATGGAATTATAGGAGTTGGGAATGAAAGCCAATTTTGAAGTTACCCTAATTTCAGTTTATATAAATGAAGGAATTAAGAAGGGATCATAAGAAATTTATTACAACCATCAAATAATTTTAAATCAGACTAGGTATATATATAAGGAACATATATAAAGAATATGTGTGGAATCTATTGGAATAATATAAGAAAAAACTCAAAAATGAAAGAGACCGTGTAACCTAAAAGTAATGAGGTTGGTTTGGAAGATCCCTTTTTATTTTTTAATATATTTTCTGAAATATCACATCATAAATGGGATAATAAATCATTATTTTGTGAAGAGGATAAGAGAAATATTCTAATCACATAATATAATAGATAATTATATTTCATAATATGATGGTTAACATTTTTATGAATAAAAAATATAGACAAGGGTGGAAAGATATTGTTAAAGAGGATGAGAAATATTCTCAACAATTATATACTTTTTTATGAATAAATTAATCAATGTAAAATATTTTAATTTAACAACTCATTTTACGTATAGTGGAAAATAATGTACCATGAAATAAAATCATAGGGTGAATGATACTAATCATATAATTAATAACATCAAGATAATACATATTTGAGTTAAAAAGAACCCTTAAAATATTATAATCTTTTGAATTGATAATAAATATAGGATATAAAATAAGATAAATATTTAATAAAATTATATTTCATGAATTTTATTAAAATAATCTATTATTAATATATACTCCTTAATGGGAAATAAGTTGTCAACATGAATCATATATCAATGAAACAATATTGAGATCTAAAAACACTAACCTAAGTTATTTATTCATTCATCTTGTGACCCTGACATCTTAAAGAATAAAATTAAGTTTATTAAAAACATTATTCAAAAAATTTACATATATATTTTCCCTTATTTTTTATTTATTATCAAGTGTAATTAATTTACTAAAGAGTTAATTCTTATTAAGGTGTCTTGAGGTGGTTCATTAAATTATAATGAATAATTCTTGGTATATTGAACGTTGTCAAAATTTTGGTATAATATTTTAATAATCTAAATTTATTTATGTTTATGTATTTTATTATTCAATTAGGAAAAAATTTATACATGTCTGTATGTCTTCTCAAAATGTACTCGAATACAGAAAGGTTCTTAAATGTGTTCACTAAAGGAAGTTATGTTTATTATGAACATTTAGTTTCAATATTACTTTTTAAAAGTATTTAACTACCTTTACAAAATGGTAAAAGTTTCATAACTATCATTTTAATATATAAAATACATTTTTAAATTCATCCATGGTAGAAGGTAGTGGGAAAATGAATGATATTTTTCTATTGATGTTGTAATCCTCACCTACATGGATAAAACAATCATTATTCATTTAATTGGAGGGGTATAAAATATAAAATAATTATAGTTTTAGTATATTAATAACGTTATATTTATTACATTTTTTCATTAAATATTTTATTTTTACTATCTATAGAAGGTGGTTGTGAAAAATAGGACATGTTATTCACCCAACGAGTAGTATACACAAATACATGACAATATCTTCATGTATTGAATGATTTTATAATGGGAAGAAAAGTGATATTCTATTTTAATAATGAAATTAATAATATTAATAATACTTATTTTTTCATAACATAATAGAAATAAAATATTATCGGGGGTATAAGAAGAAATAATTAAGGATGCACCGTTGAGAAAATTACATTTCCCTTTGGATATTCTCAATTGGGTAACAATATAAGTATCCTTAGAATGGTCTCATAGATAGATCAATTCTTATAGAAATTTTGAGATTTTTTAGGAAACATTATGGTAGTGTTTTGGATGATCATAAACTTTAGAATTAGTAAAGATATGTTGTGAATATGATCTCTTCTTATAAGTGATGAAAATGGAAATTTCATAATTTCATATTCGTTGATAGTATGTTCATAACACTATTACAAGGAAAAGGGATCCAAAATAGAAAATAAATGAATGGATGATAATATAATTATGAAAATCCAGTCATAATTAATTTTTTCAATATTTTCAAAAAAAATTAGTCATTTACTATTTGGTTATTAACATTTATGTTTTCGGTTTTTACCTTGGAAGCTAGTTTTTCCCTTGTAATTAAACATTTATTAAACATATTATATAACCAATCCTGATAATTTTTTATTCTATAAAAATAATTTTATAATAAATTTAATCCAAATAAATTTATAATTATATGAAAATTTTGTTTTTAATTAATTCATTTAATATATACTAATTTTTGATGAAAATAGATATTTTATCAATTAATTATTCTTAGTCATACATGACATTAATTTCTAATGATATTATTGAAAATAAAATTGTATACATGTGAAAGATTCATATTTTTTAAATAAAATAGTTCAATTATATTAATTAAACAAAATTACACCACATTAATAAAATAATTCACTGAAAATAACCCTTTCACCATTATCAAGGTCTAAAAAATTATTTTTCGTAAACATAAATTAATGAATAAAATTTAAATTGATACTATTAAATAATATGAATATGTTTATATGAAATATGTAATAAATTTTAAATATTTATTTTATATGTGCGATGAATATTGATTTTTAAAACAATAAAATAGAAACTGTTTTTATCATGAAATATTTATTATTGTTTCAAAATAATATAAACATGTTTTTTACTTTTAATCAGTGTTTTTGATGATTTATTTATATCTTTTTATGATTATATATTTCTTTTTACAAAAAAATTTGATAAATTATTTTTTTATTATAATATCATAAAATAAATAGTTTTAGAAAAATTGATATTTTTCATTATTCAACTAAAAAATAAATTTCATTAGAAAAATATTAAAATTTCATCCAAATATAATATTGAAATGGTGAATCCATAAAAGATGAAAATTTTTTTAAAATTAAAATTATATGATTTTTAAATTTATCTTTTAATGGAAATAACAATTATTGGGCAATTAAATTAAAAAAGTGTAGTTCTCATAATCCTGTTTTTTTATTAATTTCGAATTTAATATAATCATTTAATAGAGTAGTGGTTTTATTATTATTAAATTTTGTAATGATATTCACATAATTTTTTAGTGACCATTTTTGTGTGGCGTTTAATGTGGACTAAACTATCCATCCCATTAGGTTTTAAAGAAAAAATGAATTTAAAACCATTAGGTGTTACATTTAAAAATTGGGAAAATAGTATGATAATAATTTAAAAAAGGTGGAATAAAATAATAAAATAAGGAATCATAAATGTCGAGCATTATATTAGGCGACCTACCCATTAGGATTGATTTATACCATATGGGGAATCCATAAATAACATTAGCACAACTCATATGAACTGAAAAAAAGAAAGATGTGATCTAATATAGAACTCTTCATATGTTATCAAAACAACATGTGTATGTGACTGATCCATCAAATAAGTTTTAGAGAAACCAAAGAAACTATATAAAAAGTGTTTATTAAAATGTAGAGTGGAGATTGAAGATGTTCATTATGGATGGATGACACTGATGAATGAAGATGACTCCCCCCACCCCTTCCGGAGGTGGGAGGAGGGGATATATTGGTTCTGCCACCTCCACCTCCATGGGAACCTTTTCTCCCTTTTTCAAACCTTGTTTTTCAAAATTATTTCATAACTATTTATATATGTCTAAATGTTCTATATCTTCAATTTGGTTATCCTATAATCTTGATTTTTATATCATATTTCTTTAAATCATTGATTTCCTTGGATATGACACTTATGGCTTGTTTCAATCATTAAAGACCCACAGTAGATGACTTTGATTGATTAGTTTTTGGTAATAACGTCTTGTAATATTGTTTGGTTGTAGGTATTCATGATAAAAATCATTTGATGATTCAATTTTCTTTGGAAGAAGATCTGAAATGTACTTGGGGCAAGGGTCCCTGTAGATATAAAAGATGCATGTTCTTTCTCCTTTTATGGTCGTATGACCTCTAGATGAACTGGGATACATCCTTAATTGTGACATGTGTGAGTTTCCTATAGCTTCCATTTCCTTTTCAAAATACACAAATTATTCATATGTTGGGAAATATTTTGGGTAAATTTATTATTTATGATAGTCAAACATCTTCCATGAGACATCCGTTTAATCTACAAATTTATGTTGAAGAGGATGTCTCAAATCCATTAGGTGAGTGTGTATAGATTTTGGTTGGAGATGAATTTTGGTGTAAGAAGGCTCTTTTATTTTAATCAAGGGTTTATTACTACTCATGTTTAAAAAATTTGGGTTATTTGGATCCAAACTGTCATGGTGGAATCAAGAACAAGAGGCTCTCTAGTTAGGGGAAAAGCCTTGGCAAGGCCTCAGGTCAGGGGATGATGCATTCAATGGATCATAAGCATGGAAAATTATCTGTTCCTATGGGTTTGGGTGAACTAGTGTTGGAGACACCTGTGTGACTATCATATTTTGATCCAGAAGTTGGTTTATTGTTTGATAGGATGGAATGGGATATTCACTTGATTTTCATGTAAGGTGATTGTGTGAATGAAGATAATTTCATGGATATAACTGTCTTTTCTAGAGGGATTGATGGTTCTACAGGTCCTCAATTTTTAAATGAGAATGAAGGGGATACATATCCCAATCAACCAATCACTAAAAATATGAATAGAAAAGATATTTTTTATTAGAGAGTTACTATATGGGATTATAATGGCTTGATTCTAGATGATGATGTTGGGCATAAGGAGAGTGAGATAAAATTGAATCAAATTAGTGAAGCTACAATTATTGAAACATATTATCAATGGAAAACCAATGGTTAAGATCCTCTTTGTTTAGTTATTGAGGATAATAATACACAACCCCAATTCATGGGACATGGATTTGTGCAGCCAGAAGGATTGGATATACCTGTTTCAGATTAAAGTGGAGCTCATGGCACTGAATCACAAAACATTAATTTCCTTGATGATATTTAGTAATTGTACCACTCTTCAATAATATTTTATAATTGGGAAAATGATACTTATGATGATAAGGATATGGGAAACAAACCCCTCAAACTCTAATCTATGGTAAATTATCATTTAAATATGTTGTTGAACACAGGAAGCAAAGGATAATATAAATTGCTCCCCTGAAGAGAAGGCCTTGTAATGATTACTCAAATTTCCCAAGGACCTTGTCTACCAATTCCTCTTCAAAGATAAAAAATGATAAATATCCCATGCGAGGGTGGTCAAAAATTTATTCTTCCCATGCTTAGTGCACATTGGAACATCAAAGGCTCTAAGAGGGGTATTCTGCGCTCTTCAGGAAACAAAAAATTCAAAATATGAATAGGAATTGGTGGATAATGGATCAACATTACATTATGGTTATAGTGTTGATGTTGAACTTTATTACATGTATTTTTATTTGGGTGTTAGATTTTTTAACTCTAACTCTCTCATTTTATGCATCGCCTTTAGGTTTTTTAATAAAAATTTGGGGTGATAGGCTTTCATGGTCTCAAAACTATTTGAATAAAACATGTTTATTCAATTACCAAAATATTAAAATTAGTAATTGGGAATTAATTATATCATTTTATTTTCTAGATCTGGGTTTATCTATAATCATCTAATATGTTATTTAAAAAACATTACTATATGGATCCAATATGTTCTAATAAAAAATGTGGATGAATAGAATTTGGAAATTCTAAACCTAGATGAAGATAGGGAAGATGATATATTTGAATATCATAATGTATGTATTAACTAAATTTGAAGATAAATTTTTGAATATGTATCTTAAAGGAGAACGATTCTGGAAGGTGATAATTTTTATGATATTGATGGTACTAAATTCCATTGTACTCAAAATCATAGAACAAGAAAATTTCTCTTAAGAAGATCCTGAAACCACGTGGGAATAATGAAATTTTCATATTTAAGTATACGGTGTTGATCAATCCATTAATTTTTAATTTATTTCAATAAATATAAACGATTCTTGACAATTATTTCATTTAATTTTAAATATGTTTTTTTTGAAATATGGTAACAATTTGAATCTATTATTAATATGAATACACGCATTAATTAAATATTTTTACACAGTTTCATTATTTATACTATTTATTATGAATCCATTAATTTATTTTCACATTTTATAAATTTAATGGATATTTTTATATTATGTATTTTATCTAATATTACAATTTTGACATTTACTGGATAATACCAAAACTAATTTTGTTTTTATGCCTTGAAAATATTATTTAAAAAATGGATAAGTACCTAGGATGTGTAGTAATTAAATTTATAATGGTGATTATGTAAATTGAATAAATGGACACAACATACATTCCCATAGTTTTTATGAACTTACCATGGAAACATGTTTTAATTTTGTATCCTTTTTATATGACTTTCTAAACCCAACATATAACTTCTGCATGGTGTGTAGTTAAAAGAACATAGAACCTATATGTTTTCAGTGAATCTAAGGCTAAGGATTGGGAACAAAACACATTTTGGCCATATATATACACCTATTAAGAACCTTGGGGGAATAAACTTTACTTTGTTTTTGTACATGACTATAAAACCAATGTGAGGTAAATTACATATTCATGTACATGTCATGTTGGGTTAACACAATGTGTCTTGAGCCGATGTACATGATTCCATATGCTATTATGTATAAACAATGAAACCCATCCTTAAAAAGTACATATTCTACTTATTATAAACTTGAATTCACATTGTCACAATCTTGAGGTTCTTTTTTGTGAAGATTTTTATAAAATTAATACAAACTCTTATAATGAAAACCCATAGATTACAAGTTGAAACTTCTACATAATATCCATTTTTTCAAAAAAAAATTTATCTATAATATAAAATTAATTATATTCATGATAAATAATTAGAATTTTATTCATGACTTCATAAATGTCCCTAACATCCCTTAACAACTTTGAAAATAATTTTAAATCATGGGATGTGAATTAAAATATTATCATGGTACATAAAAATATATAAAAACATTAGTCTAGTGGGAAACATAAAAAACCAATTATCTTATTACATTTATCCATTTTTTGAGATTATTGAATTAATCATTTATATATTAATTCAAAAAACTCTTTTCTAAAAGAAAACTTTTAAAACCCAACAAAAACATAAATTAATCTTTTTGGAAACTTTGGGAAATATGGGGTAACTGCCACAGTTACACATGAATGTCCTTAATGGGTAACCTTTATCATTAACTTTGAGTAAAAATGATACATACTCATGATTAACCATAGAATTTAATATTGGAATAATTATTTTACTTTATTACCATTATCTCTTAGGATAAACCTAATCCATTATCTATGTCTCATATAATGAATAACCACAAAATCTACATTCATCTTTATAGTACCCAATGCATTGGATGTTATAATGTTTCCAAACATCCATTGTTTTTTATAGAACCAAAATCATCAGTTAATAACATAACAAAAAACCATATAAATAATTTCTAATAACCACATAACAGACATTATTCTGGAAAGATTCCACAATAAGAAAAATCTTAAGGGAAATAAACGTTTTTCTAAATCACATATTTTTTGAAATATTGCACACATAAAAGGATAATGTTTTACTTTAAAATAGACTTGTAAAAATGTAAAGAATGAATAAAATAATTAAGGAATATTTATAGTGGGATATTATATTGATTCCATATATGAAATAAATACAATCATTTTGACCTTTTTAGAAAGAATAAAAATGAAACATTAAAAGAGGATTTGAAAACGAATGTCCTTTCCCATGGATTTGACTCATCATGTACATTATTTATCTTTTTAAATAATAAATTTCAGTTAATTTATGATTTATTAAGAACCATTTTTGAGGTTATTATTCTTTTTATATATCTTATTAAAATGTTATTTAAAATTGAAAAAATATTTTATGTTTACATCAGATGTTTTGATGATATTCGGTTGATAACTCTAGAATGACATCGGTAGGTTGATTAATGAAAAATATATCATAATTAAATCAACTAAAATTTAAAATAAATTAATTTTTTATGAAATATATATGTTAATTATAATTTCTAATACATCCATTAAATATTGTTTTGAGAAATGAACATTGTAATAATGATGGAGAAGGTAAGTCGGACATATGCTTGAATAATGTTTCCATTTTTAAGAGAACATTATTGAAAGAGGGTATGAAATATTTTATCATTATATATTTAACATAATATAATAAATATTATTTAATTACGATAAATAGTCTTATATATATAATTCATTTTATTTTTTTATGAATAATGAATCACATCGTCCATGGAGGTGGTAGTTCACACGTACGCATGAACAACATTATAATTTCCCTATGAATGGAATGGTATGAAAATAAATGAAATAAAATATTTTAATAATGATAAATATTTCATTAATATCATATATAATCCTTAATTCCCTCATTATAAATATTATTGATAGACAGTGTCGTAAAATGAATAACGGTAGTTCAAAAGGTCATAGTCCACCTTACTCAAGATCGATGAAATGTTTTCCCATTGGATGGAAGTGGAGATAGATATATGCCATGAAACAAGAATAATAATATATAAATATATGGATTATAATATATTTATTATTTTATAATATTTTATGATGTTTTATGGATGTGGATGAATAAACCAAATAGAATTTCTTGATTAAAAATGACACCTATTCTTCAAATAATCTCCATCTCTAAACAAATTATAACCTATAAAATTAGTATTATTCCAAAACCAAGATCCCTATAAATATGGTTTTGTTTCAAGGAAAGTATTTATATTGGTATTTTTAGAACACAATAGGTCATGATGTGTGAAGGATTGAGAAAATTTTGGTCCCTTTAATAAGAGAGGGGAGGGGAGTCTTGAAATTTCTCCAAATATTAAAATAAAATGAGATTATTATTGAACCAAATTATTTGGAATGAAATATAAATATATACATAATGAAATTTTAAATCATATATTTTCCCCATTTGTCTTATTAAATATAAATATTATCTTTAAATAATTTAATAAAATATTAATCCCATAAAACACCATTTTAGTCTATTTATATATTTTTAATTTCATTAATAAGAAAAACATCAAAAAAACAATTCAACTATAGAAATATATTTAATTACACATTAAAATTTTAAAATAAAAATATAAAAATAATTTATCATGTTAGTTATCTCTAATTATATTTATTCTATAATTTTTAATACCATTTATTTTATTATTCCATTAATTGAATAATTACTTCATCAATCTTGAGTAGGCATTTAAGGAAAAACATTCTTCACTAATATTATTAATAAATTACTATAATGAAGATAAGTATTTTATTTTTAAAAATAATGTTTATTTTCAATCATGTCCTCTAGATAAAACCATTTTAAAAATATTATGCTTATAAAAAATAAGAGTGTGGCATGTTTCACATTTCTTTAAATTAAATACTATAAGACCCATAATCTCATCCAAGAGTCCTAAAATGGCCATATGTAAATTTATATAATATATATATGTTTATTATGATAAAAATAAACATTTTTATTCATTAAATATTTATTTTTACTGACAAATATATCATGAAAGTACATTTAATGAGTTATTAAGGCATTGTTGGACTTGAACAAGCATTGACCAAGAATTTGTATATGATGCTAGTTATATAAATGTTAAGAAAATATAAAAAAATAAAAACCATAACTAAAAATAATATTTAATATAAAATTCTATCAAGGGATTATATAATCCCAGTAATTATTTTTATGATAGTCCAGATTTTACTTTTCTAGTGCTACGCAGGCTCTCTCTTAACACCGATAATAAATTTCATATTTATTACATCATATATTATAATATAATTGTATTAAATATCTACTAATGATATTGATAGTATCATATCATAATTGTGTAAATAAATATGTTTAAAAAAAGTTATTATGTCTACATCTGGGTGATATCGTAAAAGATACCGTATTTCATAAAAAACATTATTTATTACTATTCAAAAATAGATTAACTTCTCCCAAAAATGTAACAAACTCATCATAAGATAAATTTTAATTGATAAATCTAAAAACAGATAACATTTTATGAAAATAAGTTCTTATAAGTGATAAAATTGATTTTAAAATAAATGATAAGAACATAATATAAACAATTTTTTAGGAAAAAAAGGTCATTTTATTAAAAATGAATATTTATTTTTATAAAGTATTTTATACTATTATAAATTATAAAAAATATTTCATTAAAACTAATTTCATTATTCATAATATTATAAAATAAAATTACTATGAAACAAATTTTAAAAAAATATTAAACATTGCAAATTGTTGAATCAAAAATAGAATTAAAAAAGAGTATTTATCTTTATTCACTACAAAATCAATAGTTTTAGAAATAATATGAAACTGTCACCCTTATATAATTTTTATTTCTTGATTTAAAATATATTATTACTTTTATAAAGTATAATTTCTAGATATTTCATAAATTTATTTCAGTATTCACTCGTAAAAAACATGAAAACCCATTTTTGATGGAAACATATTACTGATGTAAAAAAATAAATAAAAATTGAGTACTTATATCATAATAACTAATCAAAGATGTTTTAATGAGTGTGTAAGATATATATATATATACATTATAATTAGTTTAATACTGTAATGAACCAAAAATTTATTAATAAAAACTTATCTTGATCTAATTAAATGTCTTATTATGGTTATATAAAATGTGAACTTCATTGGTTTTATGTTTTTAGATTTTAAAATACCGTTTTTAATTGTGACTGTTGCTAATATAGTGGTTGAACAGTGATCACATGATTAGTATAAATATAGGGCTTTAACAAATCCAATTTACTCAGACAAAGGAAGTGATGGCCTCATCCTGTAGACTTTCCCCATACAAATCCCTTTTTTGGAGCTCGAAAATAAGGTGGCATCATTGGGATTCGATCTTAACCAATCCCCAGCTAAGCATGAACATGTTAAGCATGACAGGAACCAACTATGGGAGAAGTGGATATTAATAGAGATTACCAACCGAGAGATGTTATCCGAGCCATCCCAAGAGTCTGTCACAATCGCACACCATACCCTTCAGTATTATGTGGGTGTTATAAGGGGTTATGTAACAAGACCCAGGGACTATGAATATGTACATTATTTTTTTATAAAGAATTTGCATTCATTTTACTATTGTTACTTTGTAAATAGTTTTTAAAGCTCGAATAGTATGTTTAGTTAATATCCAACTATGAAATATATTTTGATGAATTTATGGACTTTTGAATTAAATAATATTTTAATAAAATATTATTTTTAAATTACTTTTAATTAAATATAAATGATCATATAATTTTATGAAGTCAATTGAAATTTTTATGAAGGATTGATAGCTGTTTTTGTCAAAACCCATTAATTTTTAGAAAAGGTCGGTTTTTATTTTAAATGTAAAAAATCAAATATTTAAAAAATTATTTAGATAAAATGAATACTATTTCTGGAATCTGGATGTCGAAATTATACAATGGTGAATTTTTCCTAATCTTCTATGACAATCAAATTTTTGGGTAAAAAATTAAATATCGTTTAAATATATACGGTGTTTTATAACATCATATTGAACCAATATTGAGGTAATAAAATTCAATAAGAATCATTTTTGGAGAATATTTGTTTTAGCATTAACATAATGTGATTTTAGATTTGTTTGATTTGTTTTACAAAGCTATTGAGGACCCTCTAAGACTTATAAAACATTTTGTCTTTTTAAATTGTTTTCTTTGAGAGGGTGACTCACCTCCACATAAGAAACCCTATTATTTTAATAATTTCGTACATTTTCTATATAAAATATTTTTTCCCACTCACCTTTTGAAAGAAACATGTGAAAAAACCAAGGGCTGGATACTAGTATTTATTAGTTTAATGTGACGTGTCCGAAACCTAAATAATAAAGAATTCCCTCTGATTTCCTATAAAAACCCACCCAAGCTCCCACTTCCTCTTCACTAAAATCCTTTGGAGATCATCCAATCCTTGACCTCCTCTCTATAAAATCCTCCCAAGGTTCCCCAAGCTCCCATGAACCCTATCTCAAGCCTATCCCAAGCCTCTGGGATCACACTACCAAATAAGGGATTTCTTCCTTTCTTATTTTTGTCCAATTTTTTTAAGTTTTTATCACCTTTTTTAAGTTACATATGTTGAGGTATGATTTCAATCCTCCCCCATACTGCCATATTTATTTTTGTATTATGGGAGACCCCTTTCTCTCTCATTAATTCCTCCCATGTACACCCAATACCATGTAAAAATTCTGTGAGATATTTCTCTCTCCTCTTTTACATCCATGTAATTATTTTGTATTATGCATCTAAACTCCATTAAATTTATTATGACATGTATTTATATGACCCCATACTCTCCAATTCATCTACATATAATGAGACTCCCTTTTCTATATCATAAAAAATTTTCATGAATCCTTATGTCACGCCATTATGCTGCTAAAATTGCACCGTGTTTTTTCCAAGCAAATATAATTGTGAAGTGAATACCATACCAATCCCTCTATCAATGGTATTATACTTTATGCACATATAAAAATTTAGTGGTACATTAATTTATTTATTCCACATTACTTAATCTTAAATAACTTATGATGTTGATTGATTCCATGTTATATGATCTATGTGGAACACTTATGCATAAAATGAAATGTTTAAGAAGGTCGAGCCCTAAAAGCGCTCCAATGCATTGGGTAATGTATAACATCATGATACATCATATGGAATTAGTGTTGACTTATACTAATTCAAGTGAAATTATTTTCTAATCATGCTTCATGTGCAATTACGGTTTAATCATGCTCCACGTGCAATGAGCCTTGGCACACACTAATTCCATGTTATGTGTTGTTGCCACATTTCCATGATATGATTATCATGCTTTATCATGATTTTATGTTCGTGTTTCTCTTTTTCTCCATTGATAATCCTATTTTTTAACATGTATTTTTTTCTTCATGTTATTCCAAATTTATTATCCTACTGGGCTTTATATTTGTATTTTTTCTTATGCTTGTCCTCAGGTTACCCCATGCAATGCTAAGTACGAGGGAATGTATTTGTCATGTAAAGAAAATTTTCAATAAAGATGTTGTATTTCATGTTTTATGTTATTAATTAATGATCCTAATCCCCAAATACACTATAAATCTCTATCTTCCCTGTTTTATCAAGTGAAGAGTTTGCATAATAAACCAAGTTTCAGTTTTTAATAAAGAGCATGGTTGTTATAATTGATATCAGAGGATATGTTTAGTTATTTTTAAGTTTTTTATTATAAAAACCTAGTGTATACATAGAGACAAGAATAATTATAATAAAAAATCCCTATGTATGGGTGAGTATTGAGTAAGTGGCTTATCAAGAAAATACATCCTTGTTTGGATACAAGCAGGTAGAGGTGGCTCTGGCATAGATGTATCCTAAAGGTAAAACCTGAAAACACCACATTGAGTTAGACTCGAATGGGAACAAGTGCATAAAAATGGGCCTTTTTGCACTCTTGGTTACTACACTCCTAGGGGAAATGACTTGGTAAATTAACAAGCTTAGTATGAACCCTAATTAAGGGAACTAAAATAATTACCCTAAGAATATATGTTATACAGTAGATCATGGAAAACATAGATTAATGCTTAGGGATTCATAAGTAATGTAAATAAATGTTATTTATAAGTCATCAGTGTGTCCTTGGATTACCCTTTATGTGTTACCCCTTGCATTCCTTTTATTCTAGCGAATGGTCGGTAATTGGATGACTCGGGCTAACAACTGCTGTGACGATCAATGTGATTATTATGCAAATGAGATGCCTAAACAGATGGGAGTGGGAATAACAAACTTTTTCACTCTTCTCTCTCAGTAAAATCAAGATTTTAGTAGAAACATTAGTTAAGAGGAACTTTCAACCCCCCCTAAGAACGAACAAGTCACTATAGAGAGCTTCATGAGACAAATGCCCCCTACTTTTAATGGATCATCTGATCCATCAATCACCGAACAATGCTTCAACTCCATTGAAACGATATTATCCATCCTTCAATGTTATAAAAAAGATAAGGTTATCCTATCTTCTTATCATATAGAGTGTGAAGTTGATCATTGGTGGACGTTGATATAAAATATGATGTATGAGGAGAAGATCAAGGTGTTGGAATGGAAGAATTTCTGGAAGTTTTTTTTTTGATAAATATTTTCTGCTCACCCTTCGGCTTAATATAGAAATGGAATTCCTTGCCCTAAAGAAAAAAGACGACACATCTGTCGGAGAATATGAGGAATACTTCCCAAGTCTTGCATGATACGCCTCTGGCTTTTTCGTTACCCACAAATGCAAGTTTGACCGCTTCTTTGATGGGCTGAAACCTAGGCAATGGAAAGCACTAGTGATCCGTGACTTCAACAGCTATGAGAAAATTGCCCGATATTCCCTCAAGGTCGAAATAGAGATTGGAGAATCTCAGGGGTATCATGTGGATAAGAAGATTAAGGTGGACTTCAATTTTGGCGGTCTAAAGGATAAATCCAATGGTGCTATGAAGATCCATCATCACACTTGCCAAAGGTGTGTAAAGAAGAACCCCTGAAATTTCCTGAAGGGGATGAGGAAATGATTTAGGTTTGGAAGAGAAGGGCGCCTAGATTTTAACTACTGATAAGAAAAACCCATGGCTGGAAAAAAATTAAAGGGACACTCCGTTCAATCCTCAACACGTTGTTCAATTCTACAACTCCCAAGAACCAGGGCATCCTGTAAATCAATGACCAATGCCAGGGGGTTTTCACGGAAAGAAACAACCTCCAAGGCAGCAAGGGAGAGCTTTTTCCATCACTACTTCTAAAGTGAACCCCGACATTGTTGTGGTTACAGGTATGCTAGTTATTCATTCAATAATAGTGGGCATAATTTTTTATTCAGGTTTTACATATTCTTTTATATCCCAAATGTATAGTAGAATAATCCTATCACAACCACAAATCATGGAAGTAAAGATGTTGATGAGTATAGAATATGAAGAAATCATTGCATCCCATGAATATAACTCCTCCCTTGTCCTAATCTATGGATTGAATTTCTTATAGAACCTCTTCATACTCCCTATGGTCGAATTTGATGTAATTCATGTCATGGATTGACATTCCTTATATAGAGCCAACATAAATTGTTGTGAGATGGAAATCACTCTCCATGTGGATAATCGACCCCCCGATTTTATACAATTTCAAGGAGGAAGATGAATCTTCTTTATATCCATGATCTAATGTGTGGATAATACTTCTTTATAAGCATGCTTATGTAGCATAACTGATTGAGTCTAAGGAGGAAACCATCCTTGATGACATGCCTATTATGATGGAATTCATAGAAGTGTTTCCCGAGGAATTTTTTGGTCTTCCTCATAGAATATAAGTTGAATTCTCAATTGATCTTATACATGGGGAATTGCCAATATCCAAGAATCTGTATATAATTGATGTTGTAGAGCTTGAGGAGCTGAAGAAACATCTATAAGAGAGTCTAGATAAAAGTTTTATATGCCCAAGTGCTTCACCATGGGGTGCACCAGTCTTCTTCATCAAAAAGAAATATGGGTCAATGCGACTTTAGATCGATTAACATGAGATTAACACAATCACAATAAAGAACAAGTATCCTTTCCCATGAATTGATGACTTGTTCGATCAGATGCGTGGAAAAAAATACTTCACCAAGGTGTATTTTTGGTTGATATTTTATCAAGTAATGGAGATGAAGGAAGATATCTCCAAGGCTATTTTTCATACAAAATACGGGCACTATGAATTCATAGTATTTCCTTTCAGACTCACTAGTGCTCCAACTATATTTATGGAATTTATGAATAAAGTCTTCAGGGATTACATAGATAAATTTATTTTAGTCGTTATAAATGATATTCTGATATAATTGAAAAAGAAGGAGGATCATGAGGAGCATCGAAGAATTGTACTATAGACCTCGTGGAAGGAGAATCTCTATGAAAAGTACCACAAGTGTGAGTTCTGGTTGAAGGAGGTCTCGTTCCTGAGCCATATCATCACAATCAATGGGTTATCTATGGATCCCTCAAAAACCGATGCAATTGAGGGATGGGCGATGCCAATATCGGTAATGGATATCCATGGATTATTGGTGTTAGCTGGATATTATCAACTATTTTTGAGAAATTTATCACAATTGTCCAACCCTATTACCAAGCTAACTCAGAAGGGAGTAATTTGAGTGATGAATGTGAAAAAAGCTTCATGGAGTTAAAAAGGAGGCCTATCACTACACCTGTGCTAAATTTACCCACAAGTGGAGAACTTTTTTTGTTATTTAGTGATGTTTCTAAGAAGGGATTAGGTTGTGTGTTGATGGAAAATGTCAAATTCATTGCCTATGATTCAAGGAAATTGAAATTTCATGAGAAGAATTATCCAACACATGATTTGGAGTTCACTGTAGTGATCATAACTTTACATGTTTGGGGGAATTATCTCTTTGGGGAGAAGTGTAAATATATACGGACCACAGAGACCTAAAGTATATATTCACACTAAAAGAGTCGAACTTTCACCAATGAAGATGGTTAGAGCTGATCAAAGACTATGACTGCTCAATCCATTACCACCTTGGGAAAGAAAACAATGTGGAAGATGCTCTATGTAGAAATGACCCAGAAATTATATCATTGATGTGATTTGAGAATGACCCAATCTTCTTAGATTTGATTATGATGTATATGGGAATAATAAAAAAGGGAACATCATCAATACTTTCACAAATGATTTCTCAACCGTCTCTTCTAGAATGGTTAAGGGGTGCTCAAAAGGATGATGTGGGAATTCAGAAAAGAGTGGAAGCTATCAGAATAGGGAAATCCTTAGAGTTCAATGTTAATGAAGAATTAATTGGGAGATTTGGGGAAAGACTATGTGTTCCATCATGTCGGGAGCTGAAAAAGGAACTTTTGGATGATGCACATAGTTCAAATTTCTTTATTCACCAAGGAAACATAAATATTTATCGAGATCTCAGAGAGAATTATTGGTGGGATAATATGAAGAAGGAGATCGCTGAGTATACATCAATATGTATGCTGTGTCTTCAAGTGAAGGCAATGAGGCAGGAGTCTATGCGGATGATGAAACCATTTCTCATAGCAGTATGGAGATGAGAGAACATCACTATGGACTCTGTCATCAAACTTCCAAAGACATCCTAAGGAAACAATTCAATATGGGTTGTTGTGTTTTTTCCTACAAGTTCTGGACACTTAATTGCAATTCTGGAGGATTTTTCATTGGATCAGCTAGCACAAATATTTATTAGGGAAGTGGTAAGGTTGCATGGAGTACCAATATCTATTGTATCCGATCGAGATCCAAGATTCACCTTTAATATATAGAAGAGTCTTCAAAATGCTCTAGATACTGAGCTGAACTTCAATATGGCTTATCATACTCAAACTGATGGCCAATATGAGCGGACGATGCCAACACTTGAGAACATGTAGAGAGCCTGTTCTACAGACATCAAAGGAGGGTGTGTCACAAACCGAATTTGGTATCCATCAAAACCGTCATCTGACCTAGCCCACGAAAAGTCTTGAAGGGAATTCCCAATCCCCACAGGTTGGAACATGTGCTCCAGTATCATAAAATGATGTTTGGGAATGATTTAACTGTGTTTATAAACATTAAACAACAAAAAACTCAATCAAACAAATCTAGAAATTACAACTAAAACAATCTTGTGAAAAATTTCAGAACTGAAATACATAAGATAAATCTATATTTAAACTCCATTAAAAAGGTACAAAACCAAATAAAGATAGGCCATGAACCTCCACATGGAAAGAGGCACCACCTTCAAGACATCTCCACAACACCACATCACGAATGACCAGTAAAAACCATAAATATTGGCACAAAAGTTGTACCCAAACCTGTAATAAAAAAATAACCAAGTCTACTTACACCCAAGTGTGTAAGTAGGAGTGTGAGCTAAATACCAATAGCATAACTCCACTAATATATTCCATGTGATAAAAATTCAAAAATTAAATTCATGCATGTTTTCAAAAACAAGTAATTTCTTGTTACAATTTCTAAAAGATGCAACTTAAAAAAATCAGTTTTCAAGTGGGCTAATTTAATGAATCAACACATTTAAAATAAATTACAAAGTTACTGAATTTTCTATCCAAATATATAGTATTCTAACGGTAATTATAAAGGATCTAATGAGCATAAGCAATAAAATATAACCCTTAGGCACTAGCTCATTGTGGGTCCCAGGTACCTCATATCTCGGTGATAGTAACCATAAAAAATATCCATTCTCATGCACCAGACACTAGTAGGGAAAATACCCCTAACCTAGTTGTCACCAATAATCATCCACATAGTATAGTTAGAGTTTTCATTATCCAAATTCTAGGTGAAACATGGACAAAATCCATCTGATCCACTAGACGTACTAGTACACATCCGCCCCACCTAGGTTCCCGGGCTTCCCCCTTTCTGCTCAAACAATTTCATCATTAAACACATATCCATTTTCATGTAAAACACCAATACTAGTCACATAAAACAGGTAGGGTATATACACACATTTTATACCATTTAGAACATAGATCAAAACACATTGAGTTTTAATAAAACAACTTATCCAAATCATTCCTTGTTTTGCACCCAAAACACTTTGAAAACCCCACTTTAACACCATGTGCATAATCACATTAACCAACACAGAATTTAAATCACCTTTAACATTTTTTTAAACCCATTAAATGAGTTATAAAACAACCCCCAATAAGAATCACATATAATATCCATGTAAAGAACCTAATTCAACACCAAATTGCTACTCAAAAATCATTTTCTTAACAAACGTGACCCAAAACCAATTTCGCAGAAACAGAAAAAGAATAATAAAATTGAAAACATCATTTTCAGCCCTAATAAAGTTCAATAAAATGAAATAAATAATTATTTTGCAGCTCTTAATGAATCAACAAAAGATTTATATGAAAACCCCCAAATTTCACATGAAATTGGCATTAAAATTTCACTTGCAATACAAACACCACTAAAACTCATTTTTTCAGAATTAATCAAATTAAATAGGCATGAAAATATCATAAATACACCTTTATAATCACAGAGATTGCATAAACCTAAGAATCACCTACCAAAAGTGTTGAATCCCTCAAAACAACGTGTGAAACATCAATCGTACCACAACCGCACCACAAGGAAGATAAATCCATCCCTAGAAGACAATATTTGACCAAAAAGACACCAAATAAAACCCTCAGATTGAGCCCTATCTTCTGGAAATTTTAGAACATAATGAAAGAGGTACGAACCCCTAAGGGAAAAGAAAGAAACCAAGAAGGAATCACATACATTGAAAAATATTGAATAAATCACCCAAAATATACCAGTATCTAATTTTTCAAACAGCTAACCATTTTAGGGATATTATAACAAGGATTAAGAGATCATTTAGGAACTATAATGGGGGTAAAATATTGATACATTAAGGATTTATTAAAATAATCAATTTACCTCTTCAAATATGGGAAATTTGAGAACTTCAAAGATGTTTCATCCCAATTCGCGAAGAAACGGAGCTCCAAAGAGAGGTAGGAGAGCATGGGGGCACGCCTTGGGTATGTGGGATTAGGGAAGATATGGAATCACTGAAAAAAGTAAATATTAAAGGAGATATTTAATAATTAAAAAATATTATTAATGTTGGAAATGGGCTTTCAGGAAGGCCCAACCCCTTAAATAAAAACTCATATCCACCATGATTATGGATTCCTAAATGATCGAAATTACTATGGTGGTGTTAATAGGTATGAGTATGACAAGTAGAAATTGGAATGGATGAAAAATTTTGAATCATGAAGGATTTATAAAGGAATCAAAATTTATTTTTAAATTTGGAATTGGGCTCACAGTTCGACCCAATACGTGAAAACTCACCCATGCATTCATAAGAGCTC
This sequence comes from Viscum album, assembly GCA_963277665.1. Lineage (NCBI taxonomy): Eukaryota > Viridiplantae > Streptophyta > Magnoliopsida > Santalales > Viscaceae > Viscum > Viscum album. The sequence continues at coordinate 474,873,827 of OY728157.1, forward strand.
ATATAACCCCAAAAAAATGAATGAATGGAAATTAAATGAAATTTACCTTTAAAATAAGACATTAATGTGAAAATTATCCCAACCTTAAAAACCTTTCATCCCCGGAAAACCACAGCAAGGCCAAATACAAAAACCAAACCCAACTGATAAACCAAGATCAACTTCATTGCCAAGCTTCGCCCCCATGGGCCAAAACACCTCGAGTGATCAATTCATGAAGGATTAATCACACAAACCAAACATATATCACTTTACTAAAATGATCAATCACATTCAGAATTTATCCCAAAAGAAAACTCCTCAAACACTATCTGAAATATACTGAAGCAATTCACCCAAACGAACAATAACTTTGAACAAGGTTACACTTACCTTACTTTAACTAAACCATTGGGTGCTCTCCAATCACAATGTTTACTCATTGAAGATGGTGGTATCTGGATAGTTCCAAACAAGACTCCATAATTCCAAACCAAGACCATGTTTAAATCTGAGTTATTTGTATGGGGGACAAAAATAGGCTCCCCACCATAAGATATAACCTATATTTTTTTGAGACAGAATAAGGACACTAACAGGGGGAGGCCTAAACAGACTCCCTAGTACAAAGGGTATAATTCCATTCAAAATTTACTAAGGAACATACATGAGAATCATAGTGGGTATTCCCACCATAAGAACTAAACATCATAACTCCCTAGCATGGGTCGGCACAGAATGATTAAAATAAAATTAATGATTTGGGAAGGGTGCATGGTTAGTCCGTATAGTTTGGGAAGCAGTGCCCTAACTGTGCAGATCATTCATTATGCCTATAATCCTAGCACATGGTCACTAATAAATGTGCACAAACTATGTGATCATCCTTTCTAGCCAAATTTCCAATCATTCTCCAATGACTCAATGGACACCAGAGGGGGAGGGAATGACATTAGGTGATGACATGGGTTCAAGGCCCTCAACATATTTCCAAGGAACATGAACAATGAAAGAATGATGATGAAACCAAGGGTTTAAAATCATTCTATATTTTATACAAAGGATATGACATTTTACAAGGGTTTAAATGACACTGTTATTTCCCCTACCTATGATCTAGCTTCGATCCATGACCTATGGCTGGAGCTCAAATGATTAAAGTATATTCAACCTCGTAGTTAGGATTTGGAAACCCCCCTGAATGAGAATTCTTCTTTCGGGGCCACCAACAACTACACTAAAATCCCTGAATACATTTCCAAGAATAACACATTCCCAACTCACTTTACCCTGACTCGATATTTCACTGAAACAATGGATTAGAAGATGCACACACCTCACACCTTTTTTCCTCGCGTGAGAAACAATAAAAGAAAAGAACACATATACTCACCTTCCTCTAAAATTGAATATTTTGAAGTTTTTCCAAGGGAGACATTCTCCCATCATAACAGATTCTCTCAGAGGATTGCACGGCTTTCACCCTTACAGTCAATCGAGCGCATGACCTCAAAAAGTATCACCGAACATGACCATTGCAACCGACATAAACAATTCATGGAGAAACACCTTATACAACACCCCCAAACAACAGTAAATTTTATAAAGTGTCCACAATATCCTCTCGTGAACATATTTTTCACACTAGTAGTTTATCATGAACTCCTACATCGAAGATACTACAAAGGACTGAGAGGAACTCTTAGAAACCATCCAGATACTCATCCAAGCTAATAACCCCCTACCACTTCCACCTTCGGAAAATAAAGAAACTTAAGAGGATAAGGTATCTTTAAAACTTCCATTATCACTCTACCACTTCAATAGGGTACACAAAACCAAGAAATAAAAGGGTTTATACTCAATCTAAAAATATTAAGAAATATATTCGTTATATTGATCAACTGGAGGGTCTTCAAACAACGAAACAATCCAGGTTGCACTTTAGTTTGGCACTAACCCTTAATGGGGAATCACTAATACAAATTTACCCTTTATCAATGCTAAAAATCAACATTAATAGTCCTAGGAAGGTGTTGTAAATGCTGGGGATGATAGGGGGGTCCCCTTTATCAGCGCTCTGAAAAGCGCTGATAAAGCGGCCCTTTATCAGCGCTCCATAAAGCACTGATAAAGGGGCCCTTTATCAGTTCATTTTTAGCCCTGATAAAGGCCCCCTTTATCAGTGCGTTTCGGAGTGCTGATAAAGGGGACCCCCTTTATCTTTTCTGGATTTTATAACGCTTTTCTAGCACTGATAAAGGGGTTCCTTTATCGGCGCTATCATGAGTGCTAATAAAGGGAACTGTTATTAGTGCTCCAGATAGCGCTGATAATGGTGTCCTTTATCAGCACTCAATATAGCGCTGATAAAGACTCCTTTAGCTACACCTATAGAACCAGTACCTGCACAATCCACCACCTACACCTATACAAAACAACACCCGCACACCTATACTAAACAGCACCCGTACACAATATTTTGACAAACAATCGTATATACATTCACTTAACATCATGAATTCAAAAAAACACACCACTATATACATTTAAAACTATTTTTTACATGGTTACAATTACAATTATCCAAAAACAGTTATAAAAATTAATGTTCCATCCTTTGATACCCGTGATCCTCTCTCAAAAATTGTCATCCATGGTATTTGTTGCCGAACAAAGCATCTGAAATCAAGGAAAAATATTCACCTATATAAGAAAAAAAATATTATGTTAGTAATACAATAATAATATAAATTAAAACACTAATATGAAAGAATAAATTAATATGGAAATGTGAAACTAAAATATGGAAATGATAAACTCAAATGTTTTCATTCTGATAACAATTAAAGGGAATAATGTAAAATAAATATGTTTTTGGATGATTTATCTCATTTAATAAATACTAATTATTTATCTATTGGAATTCTTTACCGATCAAACTGTGAGTCAGATTCAGGTGTGTTCATTTCGTACACCTCATAAATGACTCGTGGATCGTTTTCATAATGTATCAAAACAATACGAACGCTTTTGCTCCGTATTTCGTATGTCATTAGTGCTTTTTTGTAATGTTAATGTAAATTTGAAACTAGTATCAGACACTTTTTTCCATACCTGTTACACCATGCGACATATTGATGTGAGGTCAATTAGTACACCTAAAAAATGACTCATGGATCGTTGTGCTAATGTATCAAAACAATACGAATGCGTTTGATCAGTATTCTGTATGTCAGTTGTGCTGTTTTCTAAAGTTAATGACAATTTATAACAGATATCAGTCACTTTTATCCATACCGATCACACCGTGCATCAAATTCATGTGCGGTCGATTCTTACACCTCAAAAATGACTCATGGACCATTGTCATAAAGTATCAAAACAATCTGAAAGCGTTTTCTCAGTATTCCATATGTCAGCAGTTCTATTTTCTTAAGTTAATGTCAATTTGAAATTGGTATAATTATTTTAGCCATACCAGTCACATTGTGCGTCAGATTAAGGTACGGTCAATTCGTACACCTTAGAAATGACTCATGGATCGTTTTCCTAAAGTATCAAAACAATCCGAACTAGTTTTCTCTATATTTTGTATGTCAGCAGTGCTGTTTTCTAAAGTTAATGTTAATTTAGAACTGATATCAGAAACTTTTAGCCATACCGATAAAACTTTTCATCGAATTGAGATGAGATCAATTCATACACATCAAAAACGACTCATGGATCATTTTCCTAATTTATCAAAATAATCCAAACACGTTTGATCAGTATTCCGTATCTTAGTAGTGTTGTTTTCAAATGTTAATGTCAATTTCAAACCTATATCAACCAATTTTAGCCATAACGATCACAACGTTCATCAGATTTAGGTGCAGTCTTTTCGTACACCTCAGAAATGACTCATGGATCGTTTCACTAAAGTATCAAAAAAATCTGAATGCATTTTCTTGGTATTCCATATTTCATTAGTTCTCTTTTCTAAATTTTATGTCAATTTCAAACTGATATCATTCAATTTTATCCATACCTATCACATCGTGCGTCTGATGGAGATGCGGTCAATTCATACACGTCAAAAATGACTAATGGATCATTTTCGTAAAGTATCAAAACAATTTGAACACGTTTGCATAGTATTCTGTATGTCAGTAGAGATGTTTTCTAAAGTTAATGTCAATTTCAAACTAATATCAGACAATTTTAGCCATAAAGATCACACTATGCGTCGGATTGAGGTGAGGTCAATTATTACAACTCAAAAATGACTCATCTATCATTGTCCTGATGTATCAAAACAATCTGAATTTGTTTGCTTGGTATTCCGTATGTCACTTGTGTTGTTTTCTAATGTTTATGTCAATTTGAAACTGTTACCAGACACTTTTAGCAATACCGATCACACCGTGGGTCAGATTTAGTTGTGGTCGATTCGTACACCTCACAAATGACTCATGGATCACTTTCATAAAGTATCAAAACAATACGAACATGTTTTCTCAGTATTCCTTATGCCATTTGTGTTGTTTTCTAAAGTTAATGTCAATTTGAAACTGTTATCAAAGCCTTTTAGCCATACCGGTCACACCATGCATCGGATTGTGGTGTGGTCGAATCTTACAAATCAAAAATCACTCGTGGATCGTTTTCCTAAAGAATCAAAACAATTCAAACACATTTTCTTGGAATTCCGTATGTCATTTTTGTTGTTTTCTAATGTTAATGTGAATTTTGAAACAATTATCAGACACTTTTAGCCTTAACGGTCACACCGTGTGTCGGATTGAGGTGAGGTCGATTCATATACCTCAAAAATGACTCATGGATTGTTGTCCTAAAGTATTAAAAAAATACAAACGTGTTTTCTCAGTATTTCATATGTCACTTGTGTTGTTTTCTAAATTTATGTCGATTTCAAACGGATGTCAGAAAATTTTTTCCATACCAGTCACATGGTGCGTCATATTCAGGTGCAGTCAATTCATAAACCTCAAAATTGATTCATGGATCGTTGTCCTAAAGTATCAAAAAAATCCAAACGTGTTTCCTTGGTATTCCATACATTAGTAGTGTTGTTTTCTAAAGTTAATGTCAATTTGAAAATGTGATTAGAAACTTTTAGCCATACCGGTCACACCGTGCATCGGATTCAGGTGCGGTTGATTTTTACACCTCAAAAACAACTCATGGATCAATTTCCCAAAGTATCAGAGCTATCCAAATGTGTTTTCTCGGTATTACGTATGTCATTTAGGTGTTTTCTATAGTTAATGTCAATTTGAAACTATTACCATACACTTTTATCCATACCGATCACACCATGTTTGGAATTCAGGTGCAATCAATTCGTACACATCACAAATTACTCATGGATCATTGTCATAATGTATCAAAACAATCCAAATGTGTTTTCTCGGTATTCCATTTGTCAGTATTGCTGTTTTATAAAGTTAATGTCAATTTGAAACTGGTATCAGGCACTTTTAGCTATACCGGTCATACCGTGCATCGGATTGAGGTACGGTCGATTTTTACACCTTACAAATGACTCATCGATCATTTTCCTAAAGTATTGAAACAATCTTAACGTGTTTTCTTAGTATTCTATATGTTAGTAGTGTTGTTTTCTAAATTTAATGTGAATTTCAAACTGATATCAGACACTTTTATCCATACTGATCACACTGTGTGTCGGATTAAGATGCTGTAGATTCGTACACATCAAAAATGACTCGTGGATCATTTTCCTAAAGTATCAAAACAATCTGAATGCTTTTGCTCAGTATTCCATAAGTCAGTAGTGTTGTTTCTAAAGTTAATGTGAATTTCAAACTGATATCACACAATTTTATCCATACTGATCACATCGTGCGTCTGATTGAGGTGTGGTCGATTAGTACAACTCAAGAATGACTCATGGATCGTTTTCTTAAAGTATCAAAACAATCCGAACATGTTTTCATAGTACTCCGTATGTCACTTGTGTTTTCTTCTAAAGTTAATATCAATTTGAAACTGTTATCAGACACGTTTAGCCATACCACTCACACTATGCATCAGATTCAGGTGCGGTCAATTTGTACAACTCACAAATGACTCATGGATAATTTTACTAAATTACTAAAAAAATACGAACATGTTTGATAAATATTCCGTATGTCACTTGTGTTGTTTTCTAAAGTTAATGTCAATTTGAAACTGTTATCAGACACTTTCAGCCAAACCGGCCACACCGTGCGTCGGATTGAGGTGCGATCGATTCGTACACCTCACAAATGACATATAGATCATTTTCCTAATGTATCAAAACAATATGAATGCATTTTCCCAGTATTCAGTATGTCATTTGTGTTGTTTTATAATGTTAATGTCAATATGAAACAGTTATCAGACACTTTTAGCTATACCGGTCACATCGTGCGTTAGATTGAGTTTTGGTCGATTCTTACACCTCAAAAATGACTCATGGATATTTTTACTAAAGTATCAAAACAATCCGAACGTGTTTTATCAGTATTTCGTATGTCACTTGTGTTTTTTTCTAAAGTTAATGTTAATTTGAAAGTTTTATGAGACACTTTTAGCTATACCGGTCACACTGTGCATCGAATTGAGGTGTGGTCGATTCTTACACCTCACAAATGACTAATGGATCATTTTCCTAAAGTATAAAAAAAATATGAACATGTTTTATTGGTATTTCTTATGTCACTTGTGTTGTTTTCTAAAGTAAATGCCATTTTGAAACTGTTATCAGACACTTTTAGCCATATCGATCACACCTTATGTCGGATTCAGGTGCGGTCGATTCGTACTCCCCACAAATGACTAATGGATCGATTTGGTGATAGATTTCGGCCTGATTTAGGCCCCGACCAAGTATTGGGTTCCTCTGGATGTCAGCCATATGTGGGGAGAAGCGCGTCCGCGGTGGATGCTTTACCTGGTGGAGAAGAGAGAGGAGTTTACAAGATGTACCAGGGTCTGAAGAAACAGTTTTGGTGGCCTGGAGTAAAGTGAGTAGTGGCAGAGTTTGTGGCCAAGTTCCTAGTCTGTTAGCAGGTGAGGGCCGAACACCAAGTTCCACTAAAGTATCAAAAAAATCCGAATGTGTTTTCTTGGTATTCCTTATGTCACTTGTTTTGTTTTCTAATGTAAATGTCAATTTGAAACTGCTATCAAACACTTTTGGCCATACTGATCACACCATGGGTCCGATTCAGGTGCGGTCGATTCGTACACCTCACAAATGACTCATGGATCATTGTCCTAATGTATAAAAACGATCCGAATGCATTTTCTCGGTATTTCATATGTCACATGTGTTTTTTTATAAAGTTAATGTCAATTTGAAACTATTATCGGACAGTTTTAGCCATACTGGTCACACCGTGCATCAGATTGAGGTGAGGTCGATTCGTACACCTCACATCTGGACACCCCCTCCCTATTGGACACACACACTCCTGGACACCCTCCCACTCCTGGACACCCCCTCCCTCCTGGACACCCCCACCCACATATAAGGGAAACTAAAATTAGAAAAATTGAAAATCCAAGATATTGGTTCCCAACAAGATTTTATGATGCTCATGAGTGGACTGAATCACTATGCATCAGTCAACTACCACACTATCGACTAGTGTATTCCAATGAATTATGATTTACTAGAAAGACAAATCATATCTAAAACCATTTTTCATAACCTATGGATATAAATCATAATAAAGGGTGATAATATATGCTTAGTAAGTGAAAAAAAGGGAGATATCAATGATCATATATGGATAACATTAGTAGGAATTCACCTTCATCATATTTGTGTACAATCTTCCATCGGGTATGTTTCCCATTCATTTCTAAAGACATCTTTATCATCTTAGGAATATAAGTTTTTGCGATAGTCATGGTAGTACAGAAAAAATATAAATACCCAGAAGATTAATAAAAACTTTAAATGAACTCATAATTATTTTCTAAAATACCTCATCAGGGATGCTATTTTGTTGATGAAATATGATCTCTTTCATAAATTTACAAATATAATAACCATAGTCATTTCCATTTGTTTGTTTTGGACACCGCAGAAACATCGAAAACAATATGTAAATTGTTTTGATATGTGTTTGGATAGTGAAATGTTATTATATATACCCAGATACTTTTCCAACTGTAGATCTTGTAGGCTTGCTCATCCTTATGCCCTGGATTCATTCCAGGCATTACACGATATTGATGCACCACCCTATCATAACAGAATCCTCATTAAAAGATAACATAAATTATATTACTAGATGTTTAGTTTTAAAATGTCAGATCTAGTGTATTACAAATTAACAAACCCCATCATGTGTGGTCGGTTTGTAGGATATCCATGCATTGGATCTTGAAAATAAATATTTTGAGTATCCAAATTGACTGCAATCAGCATCCAATGCTCCCTAAAAATACAAAAAGGAAGAAGTAAAGAAAGAAATGAATATATAGTTGATATGATTAAATTGTAGAGTTTTACCCCTGTATCATTGGTATTAAAAAGAGTCTATCATCCGTAATTTTGTTTTCAAACGATTTGAGCTGGGATGAAATTATTGCAGCCTCTTTATCAGAGTCTATTTCTTCTTTTGAAGAGGTGGTGTGAGGACTAACGAGTCCAAATTTTTTTTCATGGGGAAATACCTTCAACTGTTTTTCATATATACGCCTGTGAAAAATATAAAATGTATATAGTCATTATTATTAGAGTATATCAACTTTTGTAAAATCAAATCATGAAAACATACTCATGTATACATTTACAACTAAGGCTCCTAGCCATTCATACTTGAGGATTTCATTTACATTTTCAGCACTAATGAAATCTGATGTTTCCTCTCTGTATATATTTTTTTCAAAAACAACTGTGTGAGAATTGTTGTCTGTCATCATTGTATCCACATGAGCCTGCAAAGATGTTAACTGTGGGTATAGAACAGGTGGGGTGAAGGTGCTCTCAGAAGACTGTTTCAATCGGTTGGTTGATCTTTGAGATAGTTTTGAGTTGATATTTCATTTTCCCCCTTCTATTTGTCGTTTTGTAATAACATTCATCAGTTCAGACCTTTATTCATTAAATGTTAAAGGTCCAACTTGAAAAATAACTTGAAAATGGATACCTCCTTGTCGACATGTTTTTTACAAGAACTGATGGCGATGCGATGAATGTTCCAATAGCTTGTTCAACCATATGAATGTCATCATCGTTATTTGGAACAATTAGCTCAGCAATCAGATCATTAACTACTTTAATTGACACTCTAAAATGATCTTTTGGAAGCTTTCTGTTGTGTAGCATGTCGTTCTGCATATTGAACACCATATCCCTCACTACAAGGCGATATGTGGGAGTTTCTAGATATAAATTACAGTCATTTTCACCCTTTAGAATATTAGTAAAGGAAATCTTTCAGTGTATATGTGAATCACATTTCACAGAAACAATTATTAAAACATTGATTACCTCATCTATGTCAGGTTTTTTAGGCGAATGGCTTGCATCAAAGCTGGTGGGGGCAGGGAGGGATCATCACGCATGGGTTTTTGTTGAGTTGTTTCATCTCTTTGTCTCTACCCCATCAATGTTGCTATCATCTCTATTTGGTATTGTAATTGTTCTTAAAAAATATCTAATTTTTCTTACATCTTTTCCATTTTTTCATTTTCATCATTTTATTGTTTTCGTTTTTGAAAATATGTTCCTGGGGTCACCCCAAACCCCTCACCTCTGATGTGGCCATATTGGCATGGCCGCTTCAAGGCTGCTGAAAGTATGTCTACATCTGGTGCAGGTGTTGTTGATTCCTGTGACTAGGTCAGATAGAAAATATAGAAAAATTAGTAGTCATTGTAATTTAATAGTGATTTAAAACAATGAAAATTTAGATTATGTCATACTTACACATGTTTCCCACACTTTTTGAGTGTTTTCATCTATCAGTATCCCTTATTTATTTACACAAGCCTCCTTCCATAGCACTTGGAATGGGATGGATTTGGATTTGGATTTAGATTCATCAATCTTCATATAAACAGATAAACATGGTTATGGTGTTGTTTTATGTTACATATAAGTAGTACGTTAGATTTAAAAGCCGTACCAATTTTTTCTCAAATGAAGCGTACCCCAACCTTGCTTTACGGTAAGGGTACGCAGGTTCTTCTGCGCGTTTCATATTTTCATCAATCTGTTGCTATTTCATAAATAAAAAACTTTCAATTAAAGTGATGAATACAAGAAACGTCAAACAATGTATTACCCCACACAACGTACCTGAAAAGTCTGCTCCCAACGATGGTTGATAAACACATCCCACTATACTTGGGATATCAAGTGTGCATAAAGAGGAGGTGGGTGCATCTTGATTTTCCCTTCAGTATCTTTAAGATTATATTTCGTTAAAATTGGGCAGAATCCTCTATGAATCCTTATGGTATCTCTTAATACATATTCCTTGTGTGAGGAGTCTACTATAAATTCACTCTGCAATTGATGCTTAAGAGTAAGTCAATGTTTTGGTATTTTATTTCAAAAATTTAAAAAAACGATATCATAATGTTACCGTAATCTATTCCCACATTAGTGTCTTAAGACTCGTGACAACATGGTGCCACAACTGTACATCAATCAGCACGCATTGCTGAGTAACGATTCCAATGTAGCTACTAAATATGGCTTTGTTGGGGTTATAATGTTTTCCTTGCTTATTCCATCCCACCTCAAATTTTATGTCTTTTTATTTTTCCTTAAGGATTTTTGCTAACATTGTCAAACTACAGTGCTCTTGTTTTTTTCACTTTTAGGGTGTCATTTCCTACCATTTCCTCTGAAGAATAATCAATATCTTTCTCTAGAGCATTAGCTTCAGCACTGGGACCAGCAAGAAACAGGTTGAGAAACTTTTTGTTGCTCTGCATTGGGACCAGAAACTATAGGTTGAGAAAGTTGTTGTTGCTCTGCACTGGGACCACCAACAGGTGGTTGAGAAACCTATTGTTGCTCTGCACTAGGACCACTAGCAGGTGGTTGAGAGAGCTTTTGTGCCTCAGGATTGGGCGCATCAGCAGTTGTAAAATTCATTATCTACAGAAGTGTTTTAATATTTAATTTAGATTACATAAAAGTAGCAGGAGACAGATAATAACATAACATAACATAATGTATATTAAAATAAACAAATAACCTGATTATTGTACTCTTTTTTTTCATTAAAGGCTGAAGAGATTTGACTCCTCTATCGACTATGTAAATCCCTTCATTGTGGTCTCCTCTGACATAAAAAATGCTGTCGAAATTTGGACCACTACGAAATGATTTTGAAGTCCATATAAAATGGTCATCCTCCATTGAACATTCATCTAACCCTTTAGTGGTTTTGGTCAATAACAGAACAATTGACCAATTTTGGTTTGCGGGGTCTGGAACATAAAATACTTGTACTTCCTGTGATACCATTATAAATGGTTCGACATTCTCCCCTTCTTTACTAAAATAAACATTCATGAATCCTAATTCATCTATTTTAACAGAACTCATGTTATTAACCCACTTGAATTAAAAAATTGGTACTTTGAATTTCGTATAATCTAACTCGCATATTTTTTCGATGATGCCAAAGTATGACATATTCGCATAAATTGGATTTTTTTTCCTTAGCACAGAAAACATGAATCGCCTCAACCACAAGTGTAACCCCTCTATTCTGCATTGTACTATCTTAATCATGTTCATTAGTATATAATGTATAACTATTAACTGCATAAGCATTGTAAGATAATACATACACACTTTGTACTCCGGCTACCCATCGATGTTGTTCTGAAATTGAGTCTAGATTTTCATCTAACTACTTCAATATATAATCCTGAAACCATCCTATAAACTATCTATTATGTGTATCTAATATTCAATTTTCAACCCTAGAGGGATTCAAATGCCTAAGAATTATTTTGGAGGTTTGCACATATGGGTCAACGTCGAAACTATTATGAAAAATGTAAAGCTGAGCTTGATCTCGATCTCTAATATTTATTGTGACAACATCTCTTCCAGAAATTCCTTTACCCTCAAGTTTCTCAATGTGCCGAGATTTCGGTAGGCCAACGTTTTCCACACTAGACATGTATTCAGTACAAAATTCAATATCTTGCTCAACAATATATTGCACCGCAATACAACCCTCTAACCGACTTCGATTTTTGACATGCCCTTTAAAAATCATCATATACCGTTCAATGGGGTAAATCTATCTAAAATTTACAAGACGACAAAGTCGAATCTCTCTCACCAAATGAACCATCAAATGATCCATCATATCAAAAAAAATTGGTAGGAATAACATTTCCAATTCACATAATATGACGGTAATTTCTCTTTCCATAGTTGGGAATTTCGTCGGGTCTATAACATTTATGCATATATCTTGGAAGAAGAAACATAGCTTCGTTAATGTATGGCGGACACTCATGGGAAAAATACAACGTAAATCTATAAAAATTAGATATTGCATCCAAAAATGGTAGTCATGTGATTTCATACCCTTTAATTTTAAATCGTTAATTGACAAGACGTTCTTGATATTTGATGAATACCCCTATGGAACCTTTACATCATTAAAGATGTTGAAAAACTAATATCTCTCCTGCCTGGAAAGAGTGTAACTAGCATGAGGAAGAAATGTTCATTTTTCACCCTTCATTGGTGCCAACACATCTTGTATTCCTATCTCAACTGTGTTCAATCTACCCTTAATTCCATAATTCATTTTTCCGGGTGAATTTAGTAACTTGATGATGACACTATCACATACATTTTTTTAATATGAATAACATCAAGAAAATGTCGACATACAGACAATTCCTATATGGTAATTCAAAAAAAAACTGATCTCTTTTTCCAACTATTTTTCATATGGTTTTTCAAAAATGGTTTACCAAATGTAGTGTTCAAATCTTGTACCTTATCAAAAAATTGATCACTTGTTAGTAGAGATGATGTTTTACGTTCATCTAAACTTCCGTCGAATAATGTCGTCCAAGATCGGTACATATGCTGTCGGCGGAGAAATTTACGATGTCATAAAAACACGGTTTTCCATGAATGTTTCAACCTAATTGACTGTGTATCTTGTTCGAAAATGGGACACCCTTGAGTTCCTTTTATGCTATATCCTGACAAATTTCAATAAGAAGTAAAGTCATTTATCATCCTGTACAACATGGATTTCAATGTGAAATCTTTTTTTGTAAGCATCACACAACATAATACCTGAATCCCACAATATTTTCAAATTTTTGATCAATGGAGCCAAATAAACATCAATATTATTACCCGGTAGTTTTGGTCCGGATATAAGCATAGAAAACATGATGTATTTTCGTTTCATTCATAACCATGGGGGTCAGTTATAATTTACCAACATAACCGGACAAGTACTGTGACTCCTACTTTGAAAATCAAAAGGATTCAACCCATCTGTAGATAACACCAGATGAAGGATTCTCGGCTTGTTTCCAAGTTTAGGATACTCGTGATCAATTATCTTCCAATGAGGAGAGTCTTTTGGGTGACATTGTTTCCCATCATTAATTATTATTTCTTCATTCCATGTCAATTGTCATGCAGTCTCCTCACTTCCATATAGGCCACTAATCCTTGGAATGATTGGAATGTACCATAAAACTTTCATAGGACTAGAATCATCTTTCTTGCATCGAAAAGAACTGAACTTTGGGCATTCATTAAGTGATTTGTGTTCCTTGCGATACAATATACAGTCATTTGGAAGATGTGTATACATTCAGACATCATACGCATCGATCATAGCATTCGTTTGGCATCGTATGTTTTTCTTGGGAGTTCATTATCTTATAGAAGCATGTCATTCAGGAGATCATGTAGTTCCGTAAAACCGGTGTCACTCCACTCGTTTCCAGAAATCAAATTATACAGCTTCAGTACGGCTGACAATGCTGTATTTTTAGGGAAACCAACATACAATAGTGTTTTTGCACAACTCATTAACTTCTCAAACAATTTTGGGAATCACAAAGTTCATCTTCAACTATTCGTTTCATTTCCTCAATAAAATCTTCATCATCATTCACATCTGCAATCACACCATCCTTACGATCGTATTCACTATTCATGCTTTTAATCATATCAGATTTTCCATAAAATGTCATGTTATCCAAGCCACAACCTACATTTTTTTCCCCGTGTTTATTCCAACATGTATAACCTTGATCTATTCAATGACAAATCAGGTGTTCTTCCAACTCCTCTAGAATAATTTGTCTTGAATAACAATATAGTAAACACGAACAGAGGATTTGAGAAGTGTCACATGCATGATCTCCTGCAAACTTGATAAACTCTTTCATGCCATCTTCATACTATTTTTTCAACCGATTGGCATTCATCCATTCTTTATTCATATTCATTGTCTGTAGGGGTTCGATCTCGAACATTCCTAAAATTATGTTTTAATTAATCAAGTAGAATTGTTTGGGTTTTATAAAAACAAATCTTGGTACAAATGCCACTACAATGAAATAGAGGTACCTACCCCCAAAACAACTGAAAGTACATTAACTCTATCTATATAAAAGGGACTATGCCCTGTCTTTTGTATACACAATGAGTAGGGTTCTCAGTCAAGGTTAGTTGTATACTACCATATCTAAACTCATGTGAAATCTATATACATGGTGTGTCTATTAGGGTGAACATCATCTATGGATAAGATAACAGATTTAATCTGACATATATCAAATTAATTACAAGTTATTCTTACAAAGACTGCATGATGCCTTTGAAAATACAAGACAAATAGACACTGATAGTGGATTCCAAGCATTTGGAGCCTGGATGACAAGGTTGCCACCAATTATATCCCTAGATTCATGATGTAACTGATAAGGGGTACCCTAGATTTTGACCCTCTTTGATACAAGGGGTAAGCACCTTATACCCCAACTACTATTCATTAGCCCCTTTCATATGGGGAGGCATGCCTAGGGTCATTTGGAGAATTATTCTGGATAATATTCATAGAGTGAGTTGGGGAGGGATGTTACAAAGTGGTATCATAACTTGTTCTATTTTAGGGTTTGGTAATATGTTATATAGGTGGTCTATGGATGTGTCGAAGGTTGTAATATATACCAGATTGGTGAATCAAGAACACTTATTTTGGTAGTAATTCTAGGTTACTAAGGCATGGGATTACCATTCTTAGTTTTTAGTGTTAGGATTTTATGATTTTTCCTTGGGTGACACATATGGGTTTTGAGGTTTATAGTTTATTGTGGTTTTATCTCTTGTAATAATGGAAGGATTATTTGTGCGTGAATCATTATACGCAAGTATAATTTAGATGATATACATGTTCTTGCCTATAGTTATTTACTGATGAGAGGTTTGAGTTGTTTAAAGTGTCAAAATAATTATTTGGTATTTTCCTGAATAAATACTTTATGGAATTCTAGTCACCTGGATTGAGATGTATTTTCTTTGATGGAAGGTCATTTGGATCTTATAGAGGTAGGTTTTGTAGTGGTGTAAATGTAGTCCCTTAGACAATGGATACATGGAGACCCACTAAAGGTTAGTTTTAGTGTTAGATTCCCAGTGATAGCTCAGTGGTGGAAGATATTTTTGAGAGGTGGTTTGAGGATGGACATGAGTTACCCTAATGTTTTGGAACCCTAGTGGGATATGGAAAGGCATGTGGCATGCCTTATATTATCAAAGGATTGTTTTAGAGGGTAAGACTAATTGGGTGCCTAGCCTGGTGGTTATGAATTCACTTTTGGCTACTGTGGTGGGATCACAGCTAGATGCACATGTTTATTAAGGCAAATCCTATGTGGTGGGTGGTTGTGTGGTTAGTCTTGGCATAGAAAATACCTTTGGATTTTGGTTGAGACTGAAATACACGTTAGGCATGGTAAGTGGGTTAATAATATGAGACTTGGTTATAAAGGAAAAGGATCATGTGATATTGGGTTGGGTTGCATTACAGTGCACAACTATTTGGTTTGGATGATGTTTTGTTAGAGAGTGGGAAAGAACCTATGAGAGTATTCTCGATGGTTCACTCTTCCTTTTAGGAGGAGAGTGTTATTGGTGAGGCCTTTTAGGAAAGGTCTTGGTGTGTGAGGGTAGGCATGTGCGATTGAAGCATAGTGCTGATTGGTTCATGGATCAGTAGAATGTGTCATGTGTGGGTCTATTGAGAATGTTTTGAGTTTTGTACATGCCTGAGTATTGTTATAGTAGTGGTGTTACGGTTGTTTTTGGTTTAGTGTCACACTCAATGTGAGGTTACTAGTGCATTCAAAAAGACACATGTGAGAATGGTGACCCAGGGCCTTTGGAGAAAAATTACAGACGTTCCATAGAAGTGAATGTTGATGTGGTGATGGACATATGATTGTGGTATAGTCAATTAGTGCTTGGTCATTGAAAAGAGTTGTCATTGATGAAAGAGTGTGGCTCAGGATGAGTGTCACGCATTTGGGTTGGCACGTAGATGGGGAGAAAACTCATGGAGTAGTATAAGGGTAACCATATGGGGGGAAGTTCACAAATGACAAGTTAGAGGGTTTGACCGTCATTTTAGATAATTTTTTGACCATTATTAAAAATCACATTCTGGTGCATCAGGAATGGGCATCAGTTAATGTTGTTTCTAGGTAATCAGGAACAAGTGGGTTTCCAGCATATAGCCATTGTGTGTGGTGATGGATACAGTATGGGATATAGAGTTTGGGAGGTCAGTTTATAATACTATGATAATAATACTCATATTGTGGGGATATTCATACCGGTCCTGGTTTCATGACCCATGTGTCTAAAGGGTCTTGGGGGAGGTACTGTTTTTACATGGTCAAGGTGGAATCCAAATTTTGATGTGTGGGAGAACTTGAGTAAGAATGGTTCTTCAGTAAATACCTTCTACTCAATGGGTATCATATGGATCGGAAAAACCACCTAGAGGTGCCACCTCATGATCAATTCCCAACACCGAATCCTCATCCCTAAGAGGTTCATCATCAAAATACAACAATAGAAAACAATCTTATGTTTGTAATAGTATAATCCGTAAATTGAATAAATAGTATCTATAGTTAATGATTATATATACTCCTACGACTAACCAGCGGTGGTAGAGGCGGGTGGCGGCGGAGGGATCGGCGGTGGAGGGAGTGGCGGTCGCGGTGACGGAATCATCGGCGGTCGTGGCGGTCGCGGCGGCGGTCCCAAATCGGAGAAAACGGTTGTCACGATGGAGGAGAAAAACCAATGACGCAGAGGCAAAGTCAGAGGACAAAAACCCAACTATAGCGGCTGCAGAGGAGGAGGAAAAGGAGGAGTAGGACGAGGATGAGGAGTAGGATGAGGACAAGGCACAGACGATGAGGAGAAGTCTTCGAGGAAGAGATACCTAGTTCAGCTTCCGCGAAAGCTTTACCACGTGCAAGAGAGAAGGTCATGTAAGTGTTATTAAATAGAAACCACTGTAACATTTATCAGCGCTCGTTAAAAGCACTAATAAAGGTTTGTTTTATCAGAATTAAAATAAAAGCACTGATAAAACATATATTTATCAGCGCTTTTTAAGTGATGATAAAGAGATACCTTTATCAGTGCTTTTATTTTAGCACTGATTAATATTATAATTTTACATAAATTAAGATATCAGTGCTTAAATAAGCGCTGATAAATGTGCCCTTTTATCAACGTTAAAAAAAGCACTGATAAAGGGTATACCATTATCATCACTTATTTTAGCGCTGATAATGTTTATATTTATCAGTGCTTTGAACTAGCACTGGTAAAGGCATACCCCTTTTTCAGCGATTTTTCGTTAGCGCTGATAAAGGGTGGTGCTAGGAATACCCAGTTTTGTGGTAGTGCATACCATATCCAATGATTAAACCCAAGGAACCAACCAAGATGGTTCATTTGTCAAGATATATCACAAATCCAATCCAGACACATGAAAGGAACCACTATAAAGGCATCCCAATAAATTTCTCAGAAGATACCACTAACCGGCCCTTCAACACAGCTTACTGACCAAACACAAACCCAAAACACAGTACAAACATGACAGGTTCATGGACTCAAAACACCCTACAACATCAACAATTAAAAAAACACATAATACACACCACCCCAAACTAGTCATAAAGACATCATGTTTCTCCTTTAAAATCATCTTTATGAAAATTAACGGTTCAACAGTTAGCGTATCCACCAATGATACCCCATGGGCCTGACACATGCATGTTTCTATACCACACTGGTCACCCTCCTCACATCCATCCCAAAACTGATCCATCCATGCCATCAACCATCCATCATCCCATATAACCCAATGCAAGTGGTCTCTCATGGAAATACCAAATGTTAAAATAAACTATTCTTTCCACTTTTCAAAACCAAAATAGTCAACCAATACCTCCTTTTTCTAAAAACCGCTAATGACGAAATCAACCCCAAATTACATGTTAGCATGATTTTCAGAAAGGATCAAACATTTAAATGAATACTCACATTCACATCATACACATTAATTTCAAAACAACTCATCCCATTAAAACACCTCTCAACAATTTAGAAAACTCTATTGGAAACACGTTTTCAAAACCAACCTTAACACAATTTTCTTCTTTAAAAAGAGGTGTAAGAACATCATTATCCATTTAAAAACGATTATGAAATCTCTTTTCCACCATTTAAAAATTCAAACCATTCTATATTTATTAGAAAATTATTTAGAAAAACCTTACGCTTCTTAAAACCATGTCATTTTTGTTTTAAAACGTAACTTCTATGATTTCAAAACTAACTGACACAAGACAATGCATGGGGAAATTAGCTTTGGTGGGTGACTTATTCATATGGTTGGTGACCATAATCATATCACATAACCATCCCATAGAGTGTTCATGAGAAATATCTCTGGCCCACATGGCATTACAGACCCTGTGAGCTCATTGAGACCATTAACCTAACTCTCTTTTCATTTCCACTAATCATCATCAAACCATGAAAACCAAAGGACCCATAAAATTCACATCCTCCCCTAGTGATTTTAATCCCTTAACGGCATGTTTTGATCAGCCACATTACTCATAACCATAATTTCATGTCCTGAAAATCCTAACTCTAGACTATCTTGACTATTCCCCAAATAACATGACTCAAAGCGAGGGAACCTGCCTTTGATTCCATTTTTTCACGAACCGAATCTGATCGCCATCAAAACCAGCACCCAGCCCAGCCCGTGACAAGTACCTAAGGTCATTACCAATCCCCATGGGTGGGAAAAAGTTATCGCGTATCATAAAATTATGTTTGGGAATGATTTACCTGATTTTATAAACATTAAACAACAAACAAACTCAATAATACAAATCTGGATTTTTCAACTAAAACTGTCTTTTAAAAAAATTCAGAATGGATTTACATAAGTTAAAACTATTTTTAATGACAACTAAAAAGGTTCAAAACCAAATAAAGACATCCCAAGAACATCAACCTCGCAAGAGGCACCACCCTCAAGCCATCTCTACAAAACCACATCACGAACGACCGGTAAAAACCCAAACTGTTGGACCAAAAGTTATACCCAAACATGCAACAACAAAATAACCATGTCTACTTACATCCAAGGGTGTAAGTAGGGTTTGATCCAATTCCTAGTAGGATACCTCCACTTATATATTCCTTTATATGAACATTCATGGATGAAAAGCATGAATGTTTTCAAAAACATGTAATTTCTAGTTAAAATTTCTAAAAGATACAACTATTAAAAATTAGTTCTCAAGTATGATAATTTAAAGAATCAACTATTTAAAAATAAATTCCAATGTTACTGAATTTTTCATCCAAATATAATGTATTCAAATGTTATGTATAAAGGATCTAATGAGCACAATCAATAGGAAATAACACCTAGGCACTATCTTATTGTGGGTCCCAGGTACCTCGTATCTCGGTGAGAGTAACACTCAAAAATATTTTTTCCCATGCATGAGCCACTAGTATGGAATATACATAATACCTAGTGGTCCCCAATCATCATCCAAATAGTTTAGTTAGAGTTGTAGTTATCCAAATTCTAGTTGAAACATGGAAAAACCCATCCGGTCTGCTAGTCGTACTAGTACACATCCACCCCACCTAGGTACCCGGGCTTCCCCCTTTGTGCTCAAATATTCTCATCATTCAACACATATCCATTTTCATGAAAAAAACCACTAATGGTCACATAAATCTAGTACAATATCTACACACATTTTATACCATTTAGAACACACATCAAAACACTTTGAGTTTCAGTAAAAACAAATTCTTTAAATATTTCCTTGTTTTCACCCAAAACTCTTTGAAAACCCCCAGTTAACACTATTTTCATACTCACATTAACCAAAACAGAATATGAAGCACCTTAAATATTTCATTAAACCCATTACTTGAGTTATAAAACAACCCCCTATAAGCATCACATAGAATAGCCATGTAAAGAACTTAATTCAACACTAAATTGTAACTAAAAAATCATTTTATTAACAAACGTGATGCAAAATTAATTTCTCAGAATCAACCAAAGAAAAATAACATTGAAAAAATTATTTTCATCCCTAATACAGTTCAATAAAATCAACAAAATATTTACAGGGAATCCCTTAATGAATCACCAAAATATTTATATGAAAAACTCCCAATTTTCACATGAAATTGGCATTAAAATTTCACATGAAATACATAAACCACTAAAACACATTTTTGAAGCATTAATCAAATTAAATAGGCATGAAAAAATCATTAATACATCATGATAATCATAGAGATTTCTTAAACATTTCAATCACCTACCAAAATTTTCGAATCCCTCTAAACATGGTGTGAAACATCATCCACACCACCGCCGCACCACAACGAAGATAAATCCATCCCTGGACCACGATATTTGACTAAAAAGTCAACAAATCAAACCCTCAGTTTGACCCCTAACTTCTAGAAAATTTAGAACATAATGAATGATGGAGGAAACCCTAAGGGAAAACCAAGAAACCATGATGGAATCAATTACGTTGATAAATATTGAAGAAATCACCCCAAATAAACCAGTATCTGAATTTTTAAATAGACAACCATTCGAGAGATACTCGAAAAATGTTTAATAGATCATTTTGGAATTAGAATGGGGGGAAAGGAGTGAGATATGAAAGAGTTATGAAATAATCAATTTACCTCTTCAAATCTGGGCGATTTGAGAACCTTAGAGAAGTTTCAACCAACTTCGCGATGCAACCGAGCTCCAAATAGGGGTAGGATAGAATTGGGGAATGCCTTCATTATGTGTTCTCGGGGGGGGGGAGTTTGAATCACTAAAAAAACATAAATATTAAAGTAGATATTAAAGAAATAACATATATTTTTTAATGCATGTATCGTCTTTCAGGAACTCCCTATCCCTTAAATAAAAACTCATATCCACCATGATTTTGGATTCCTAAATGATTCAATATACAATCACGGTGTTAATAGGTTAGATGATTACAAGTAGGAATTGAAATGAATGAAAAATTCTGAAAAATGAAGGATTTATAAAGGAATCGAAATTTATTTTTAAATCTGGAATTGGGCTCATGGTTTGGCCAAATTCATGAAAACTCACCAATTCCACCATAAATTTTTGGAAAACCCAAAAAACAAATAATGAATAGAAATTAAATGAAATTTACCTTTGAAATAATTATATTATGTGATAGGGTGGGGCCAACATCTTCCATTGGTTGAATTCTCCTACATTAATAGTTTCCACTTGAGTGTCTGAATGACACATTATAAAGCCCTGTATGGGAAGTGGTGTATAAAACCGGTATGTTGGGATGAAGTCAGTGAACGTAATCTTCTAGGAGAAGAAATGGTCTAAGAAATAGTAGGGAAGGTGAAAAACATTTAGTATCATATCAAGGCCTCCCAGAGTCGAAAGAAGAGTTCTGAAGATAACCATCGATAAGACCTTGAGTTTAATGTTGGAGACATGGTATTTCTACGCATATATCCATGGAATAAGTTCATTAGGTTGGGAATGAATGGGAAGTTAAGTCTTAAGTACATTTGCCTCTTCGATATTCTTGATCATGTTGGGGATGTGGTCTATAGACTAGAACTTCCACCTACCATGTCCAACGTACATGATGTCTTCCATGTATCCATCTTAAAGAAGTATATACCAGACCATTCAAATGCACTCTCTTCAAAGATAGTACATCTAGATGATTATCTTTGTTACATGGAGTAACCAGTGAATATCTTAGATCGTAGAGAAAATTTTCTATGAAATAAGACAATGCCCCTCTTCAAGGTGTTGTTGTGAAACTACAAGTTTGAAGAAGTGACGTGGGAATTAGGGGAAGTGATGATGCAATCTTACCCACATTTTTTTATAGTGGGAAAAGGAAATTTTGGGGGTGAAATTTGTTAAGGGGGGAAGATTGTAATGACACAAACAATCGTTAATAAAAATTCCTCTTGATCTAATTAAATATATTAGTCTGGTTATATAAAATATGAAATTCATTTGTTTTATGTTTATGGATTTTAAAATACCATAATGAGTTGTGACTGTTTATAATATAGTCGTTGAACTGTGATCACATGATTAGTATAAATATAGGGATTTAACAAATCCAATTTACTCTTAAAAATGAAGTGATGGACTCATCCAGTAGACATTCCCCATATGAATCCCATTTTTTGGAGCTCAGAATGGAGGTGGCGTCATTGGGCTTCTCTCTTGACCAATCCCCAGTAGAGCTGGAACATGTTATGCTTGAGCGAAACCAACTACAGGAGAAGTGGAAGTTAATAGATATTACCACCTGAGCGATGTTATCGGAGCCAACCTGAGAGTCTTTCAAAATCACACACATTTCCCTTTAGTATTATACGGGTGTTATAAGGGGTTTGGTAATAAGACCCTAGAACTGTGATTATGTACATTATTTTTTATAAAGAATATGCATTAATTTTATTATTAGTCCTTTGTAAATAGTTTTTAAAGAAAAAATAATTATTTTATTTAATATCAAACTAATAAATATATTATTATGAATTAATGGATTATTTAATTAAATAATATTTTAATAAAATAGTATTATTACATTAATTTTACTAAATATAAATGATCATATAATTTTATGAATGCAATTGAAATTTTTATTAATGTTTGAAAGCTCTTGTTTTCAAAACCCATGAATTTTCAGAAAATTTCAGTTTTTATTTTAAAAGTAAAAATTTCAATATTTATAAAATTATTTAGATAAAATTAATATTATATTTGGAATCAGGACGTTGAAATTATCCAACAATGAATTTTTCATAAATTTATGAGACAGTCGAATTCTTGGGAAAAAAATTAAATATCGTTTAAATGTATAATGAGGTTTATGACTTCATAATGACCCAATATTGAGTTATAAAATACTATAAACATTATTTTCGGCCAATATATTTTTTAATATTAATATAATGTGATTTTAGATTTGTTTGATATATTTTACAATGCTTTTCTGGACCTGCCAAGACTTATAAAAAATGTTTTCTTTTCCAATTGTTTTCCTTGTAAGAGTGACTCACATCACCTATGCAACCCTATTATTTTAATAAGATAGTCCATTTTACTTATAAAATATTGTCTTCAAATCCCCTTTAGCATATCCCATAGGAAAAAACCATGGGCTGGTTTGTGGTATTGATTAGTTTAATGTGAGGTTTCCCGAACCTAAATAATAAATAATTTCGTCTCCTTTCCTATATACACCCACTTAAGCTCCCAATTCCTCTTTACTCAAAGCCTTTTGAGTTAGACCAAACAAAACCATACTATCTCTATAATCCTACCAAGGTGCCTCAAGATCCCATGAATCCACTCTCAAGACTCTACCAAGCCTTTGCGATCACCCTTCCATGTAAGGGATTTCTTCCTTTCTCATTCTTGTCCAATTTTCTTTAAGTTGTTATGGCCTTTTGTTTTCAATTAAAAATGTTGGGGTATGATTTTGAACCTCCCCCATACATCCCTATTTATGTTTTTATGATGGGATACTCCTTTATCTCTCATTAATTCCTCCCATGTACACCTGTTACCATGCTGAAATTCTATGAGGGATTTCTCTCTCGGCTTTTACATCTAAGTAATTATTTTGTATTATGCCTCTAAATTCCATTACATTTGTTGGGACATGTATCTATATGACCCCCTTATTATCCATTTCATGTAAATAAGATGAGAAACCCTTTTATCTCTCATAAACCATTTTATGAATCCTTACGTCACAATGTTATGCTACCGAAATTGCACCTCGTTTTTTTCAAGCAAAGATCATTGTGTAGTGAATACCATACACATGAATCTATCAAGGGTGTTCACCTTTATGCACAAATAAGTATTGAATTAAAATTTAATTTATTTATTATGAATTACATAATTGTGGAATAACTTATGATTTTGATTGATTCCATGTTATATGATCCATGAGGCACACATATGCCTGAAATGAAATGTTTAAGCAGGGTGCACCCTGATAGTGCTCCAATGCATTGGGTAAAGTATAGTATCATGATACTTTATGTGTAATGGGTTTTGAGTCATTCTAATTCATGTTAAATGAGGTTTCAATCATTCTTCATGTGCAATGAGGGTTTACTCATGCTTCATGTGCAATGATCCTTGTCTCATGCTAATTCTTTTTTATGTGTTGTTGCCACATTTCCATGTTATGATTATCATGATTTATATTGATTTTATGTTCATGTTTCTCATGAGATCAATTGATATTCATATTTTATAACATGTATTTTATTCCTCATGTTATTAAATGTTTATTCCCTTACTAGGCTTTATATATCACCCTTTTCTAATGCATGTCCTCAGGTTATCCCATGCAATGCTATTTACAGGGGAATGCAGGGGTCATGCAAAAAATGTATTCAATAAAGATGTTTTATTTCATGTTTTAAGTTGTTATGTAATTATACTAATCCAATAGGACAATATAAATATCGATATTCCATGATATATCAAGTGAATATTTTAGGTAATAAACCATGTTTAAGTTTGTAATAAAGAGCTGGGTCGTTATAAATATTATTTGTATACACCAATTTGATAAATAGGTTATAATTATTTTATTTAAATAACAAGATTTCTTTTTTCTTTTAAGATCAATGTTATTTATCATGTACACTACCAAAAAAATTATTCCATTATTAAAATTTTTGGATGTAACATTCCCCTAAGAAATTATTTCCTTAGAATTTGATCTCAAGATTAAAAATTATCAGAATGAATTTTCACGATACCTTTTTTAAGATCCCACATCATAAAAAGGATTCATAAAAAATCAACTTGATAAGAGAAAAAAGTGAAGTAATAATGTCACTTAGAATTATACATTATAAAATTACAAGTATTATAAAATATTTTGAAGGTGAAAATAATGATATCGAAGAGAAAACTATGTTTGATGAACTGATAAAGAGTGACATAAAACATGGTCAGGAAAATGTTATCCATTACAAAATAAATTTTTTTGATGGGTTAAAATACCATTGAGTTCTTAGTAATAAAATTAAATGGATAGTGTTTTTATTTCAAGATACTTTTCATAGACATTAATAATTCAATTTACATATATTCATAGAATATAGGGAAATATTCTTACCTGAAAAGTATATTTTTATCCTTTAATAAATTTCTACCAAAATATCATCTTTTTCTCTAAATGAAGAGTTTGAAATTTTCAATCAATATAGACTAGAATAATTTTTTTATGAATCATAAACACCTAAAAGGATTGAAAATATATTCCCCCTCTCATTATACATTACCCAAAACAAAAATGGTCAGTATAAGATAATATAATTTCTAAAAAAAAGTAAACCATAATTGGGGAAAAACTAATTTAATATACAAAATTCAATAGTAATACTAGAAGTATAACATAGATAATTTTGTAAATAAATATCCTTAAAATTAGTAAAAAAATTCTAGAGAAATATTGAAACCCAAAAATCAGAAACTATTTGACAACATATTCTTCTAGGACTAATTTTAACATTTATATCAAAATAAAATGAATCAAACTCAATAACTCAATCCAAAAATGTAATTCACAAATCATATATTCTCAAATATATGATAATAATTTATATAAACAACATGAATCACGATAAATATAAAATAAAACAAAACATGTTTCTAAAAATACGATTAAACCATTTTCCATAAATAAGATCCGATTGTATTATTTTTACCTTAATCATATAGGGTTATAAAAACAGTGAATATTTTCTAAGATAAAATTAATCACCAAATCATTTTACATCCCATTTCTATCTATTCGATAAAACATATGTTCCTAAAATGAACATAAATTTTATTTTCAACATAGTTTAAATAAATAAATAAAATTTCATACTAATTAGAACATTGTGTAGACTAGTGGTGTGCAATGAACCCATATTTCCATTAGTTGGTGGGATGAAACCTCACAACCATTCTAGATTTGAAAGGTCGTCTCCCAACCTAATGGTTACCCACTATCTAAATATTTATTAACATAATCCTTATTATTTTTTATGAAATGCGATATAGTCGTCGAAATATCCTTAAAATATTCAACATTAAAGAAATGTTTTATCCATAATGGTTATCTCATATGTTTCATTTTTCATCCCAAAATGTAATGACCAATAATTTCCAAAAAAATATATATATCATGAAATATCAATTTTACCATTAAAATTTCACAATGTAATGCATTAAATGTGATTTAATATAAATTTAAATTAATATCAAACATAAAATTATAAAACCATGATGGTATCCAAAAATCTTAAGAAAAAAAATCATAATCTCCAATGTTGTCGAAACCCTCCCTTGAAGCCAACTCTAAGATCCATGCCTCAAAAATTACATATTCAAGTGATTTTAAACTATAATTAACATTAATTCAATACCTAATATATTTTTAGATTATAGTTTCATATAATTAAGACTACATCATACATTGAAAACACATACATTATAATTTTACACTTCCGCAAATTATCTATTTTTCCAAAAAAAGACATTAAAATAAAAGAAGATTTATCTTGAGGATAATTCATAAAAATTATCTTCATTATCTCATATTTTTTCTTACTATACCTTAAAACATGGGATGAACATTTTAAAAAGTATGATGAGCACAAAAATCTTAATTTGGGACATAAAAAGTGTGAAAACTTTTATTCTAGGGAAAAATATGAAAGTACATAATATAATTTATTTTATCAAATTATTCATTGAGATTAGGGAATTATTCATTAATATATTTGAAACATTTTTTATGTAATATAAATAAAATTTAAATCCCTTATAAAACATAGACAAAACATATTGAAAACATGGGGAATGATTTCCATAAGCACCACAACTACATATGGAAGACATTCACTATTAACAGCTGATCATTTCTATAATGTAAACATCTCATCTTTTCATTTTTAACCATCATAATTAATCTTGAAATAGACATCATATTTACTCCCATTATTTATAAATAAAAACCTAATCTATTTTCTCCATCTCATATATAGGGAAACCAAATAGTCAACTTCCATCTCTCGAGGATCCAAGTGCATTGGCGGTAATAACATAACCATCCATCCCTTGTTTATCACATAACCAACCAACATTATTTAATAACACAACCAAATATCCACTTATACAATTTCCATTAAACATATAATAAACATATGTCATGAAATATTTCATCATAAAAACATTATAATGGAAAATAACCATTACATTTGGAATCACTTATATTTAGAAATACGATGTACATACAAAGGAAAATGGTTCATTTGAAAATATACATGTAAACATGAAAATTAATATTGAAACAATTAAGTATTAATGATAGATAGAGATTCATTTCATTCTATATATGAACGAAATAAATTCATGTTTACCTTTGTACAAATTGTTGAATATGAATCTTTAAAAGAGGATTTTTAAAATATTCTCCCATACCATGAGTCTAACTCATAATATATATTATTTATGTTGTTGAATAATAAAACAAGTTTAATTAAAAAAATTATATTAAACTTTTTCAATTTTATAATTTATTGAATATCAGTTTTATTATTTTATATACAATCAATTAATCATATATGTTCACATCCAATATTTTAATGATATTCAGTTCATATGTCTCCATTGAATTCAGTTAGATGACTGTTGTAAAATAGATCTGCATTCTAACATTTATAGAATAATATTCAGGAATAAATAATATATTTTATACATTATTTATACTTTTTAATCTGACTATTAAATATGGTTATTAAAAATGAACTATATTACAATCATAGAGATGGTCGGCCATACATACACATAAGTAATGTTTCCATTTTTCAGAGATCAATATATAATGAAGGTATATATTATTAGTTTTTAGTCTAGAATGATAATAATATCATATATATGATATCATTACTTTAAATATTAATATAAATTTTATTTATGTGGCAATGTGATGAAAAATGAATCTCATCGCTTCTTGGACGTGGTAGTCCACACATACGCACAACTGACATTATCATTTTTATTTGAGTGAAATGGTATGAATGAAAATTATTTTTAATAATTTAATAAGGATAAATATTTAATGAATATAATATATAAAAATTAATTATATTATTATTAATATTATAGCGAGATGGTTATAAAAATGAATTACACAAGTTCACAAGACATTAGTCATCCGTACACACGATCGATGACTTATTTTTCCAGTTGATTGAAGTGGAAATGTATACATGACATTAAACTTAAATAATATCATATCAATATTTTTTCTGAAAATGGGGGTTTTCATTTAGCCTGTTTGATGCCGTTTTGAGGGATGTGGAAGAATAAAAAAAATAGTATCGCTGAATGAAAAAACCTCTTCTTTAGAGAATAACCTTTACTTAACACATTAAGACCAGTAAGATCAATATTATGAACAAAATATCTCTATAATGAGGGAGGGTATTATTGGAATGAGTTTTGGGATGTATTTTATGAAAAAAAGGGTTTTTAGTAATGAAATATTGAGAAGAATTGGTACCCTATTATAAGAGAGAAGAGGGGAACTCTATGAATATCTTAAAATTTTAAAATATATTAAGACTATTCTTGAGACAAATGAAACCTAATGGACTATAAATGATAATATGATAAACCTTTTGACCCTATATTGTCACCTTGTTTCTTTTAAAATAATTTTATGATTTTAGAATAGTATAATAAATTAATATTCTTATAAAATAAAATTATTTTCATCTTTCATTCTGTTAATCACATTGATATTAATAACATCAAGGGAAATAAGAAAAATTAATAAAAAATATTTAATTACATCCTAATGGTTTAAATTTTATATATATAATTAATTTATCCCAATAATTGTCCCAAATTATATATATTTTAATATTTTTAATATCATTTATTCTAATTTTCATTAATTGATTAATTATTTCCCCAACGTTGAGTTGGAATTTACGCAAATTTTATCACTAATAAAAACTTTAAAAAAATTAATATGATGAATAAAAGTATTTTATATTTAAAAATATTATTTATATTCTAAGAAATACTATTGATTTAATTTTATTAATAATATTACACTTGTTAAAAACAAGAGCTCGACATGTTTGTATTAATTTAAATAATATATTATAAGAGTCATATTATAGTCTATGTGGCACCCAAATGTTATAAATAAAATTATATCATTAGTTTATATATATATATATTATCAAAATATCCATTTATATTCCTTCAATATATATTTTTACTCTCATATATAAATATATATATCATGAGAAGATATTTAATGTGTTATATTGACATCATTGGCCTTCCACAAAGATTTCACATGAATTTGGATAATCCACTTATTATATAACTATAAATTTGGTTTCTAAAAATAGAAATAATTTATTTAGCATAATATATAATATAAAATTTAATGAAGTAATTATCTCATCCTAACTATTCTTTTTATGATACCAAATTTTACTTTTCATGTACAGATTAGGATCTAAATCAATACATAAAATGATTTTCATATTTATTATGGAATAAATTGATATCTCAGTTTTTCAAATATTATTGAATTATACTTAAATTACTACATCATAATTTAGTAATTTAAAATGTATAATAAATTTTTATATTGTGTATGTCTTAGAGATATAAAATTTGATGTCCTTTATTATAAAAACATATTTTTTACCATTCAAAAATAATTTAACCTTTAAAAAAATTAATAAACTCTCATCCTAAGATAAATTTAGATTTATAAATACAAAAAATAAATTCAATTATATTAAATTAAATTACTATAAGTAATTAAAAAAATTGTAAAATAAGTTTTTAAAATTTGAAGGAAACCACTCTTCATAAAAAAATATTGTTTTCTAAAAAATTCTTGTTTTTTAATTAAAATTTATTTTTAGAAAATTAAATTTTAAAAATGATTAAAATTAAAGTAATTGAACTATAAATATTATAAAAAAAAAATTTCATTGAAATAATTTTAATATAAACTATACTTTGTAAATGGTGGGATAATACAGTTAAAAATCTGTCATTTTTATTATTTAATGGAAGATCAATATTTTATGAGATATATGAAAATTTAACCATAATAAAGTTTTGTTATGTTTAGTTTAAAAATAATATTATTTTTATAAAATAATAATTAATTTTTCTCAGAATATATATTATAATATTTTCTCATAAATATCTATGAAATCAATTTTTTAAGAAAAAGTATTTCTACAGAACAACATCACAAAACAATTGAGAGAATATTTCCTAAGAATTAATTAATATATTATTACTACATAATCTATATATCTATATATATATATATAGCAATTCGATTTTGGAAGTTCATACCCACAAAATTAAACGATAGTTTATAATGGGAATATTTAGATAATAATATTTCATTATTCATTTATGTTCATTGTTTCATATCCTTTACAGTATCCAACAAAATATTAGTTTCATAAAATTTTGGGATTTCAGAATTATACATGAATTTATCAATTTCATTCCACAAAATTGGATCTTAGGAAAAAAATATTGGTTTTACATTTCAAAATATATTTTATGAAATCCCAAATCATAAAAAATGAATAATAAAACATCCACCTAATAAAAGAGAAAAGAGAAGTAAAATAACTCTGTTGGAGTAACACATATTATATTTAGATGTATGTGAACAGAAGTGGGTTGTTAAAACATGGATATAAAATATAAATCAAACTCCCATGTATTGATAGAGAGTGGTATAAAACATTTTCATGAGGTAGTTAACCAATACAAAAATGTTAATCTGTTATGGGTTAAAAGGCCATTGATTTCTCAGAAAAATATTTAATAGATAATTTTCTTTCAAGATAATTTTCCAATATTTAAAGAAACTAATTTCTATATATTCAACGAAAATATGTAAATATACATTCATAAAATGTATAATTCTATCATGTAACCAATTTCTTCCACAAACTCATCCCTTTCTCCAAATGATGAGTATGAATTTACATGCCCTAAGCACTAGATTGAATTTCTAATGATAAAAAAATACTCAAAATATTAAAATTCTATTCCTCATGTAAGTATATTTTAACCAAAAAAATGTAAGTACATGGCAATATAATTACCAAAACATAAACTAAAATGTGTGAAAAAATAATTTAATTTCAAAATTCAACAGTAATACCAAAAGATCATCATAGATAATTCAGTAAATAACGATCCTTAAAATTCATAAAAAATATTTATGAAGAATAATTAAACCCAAAAAAATTAATATGATAAAATAGTCATCCAATATAATTTTTAACATTGATATCCAAATAACATCAATAACTCTTAATGTCTCATTGAAAAAAATGTAATTTCCCAAATTACATAATCTCCATGACATGAAATTCATTTTTTTAAAAACCTGAATCACTATAAATACACAATAAAATAATATATGGTTTAAAAATATATTTCATATATTATTCCCCAAATAAAATCCCAGATTATTCTTTTTACCATTATCATAGAGGGTTACCAAAATAGTGATGTTCTTCTAAAATAACATTAATTACCCATTTTCTTCTAATCCCATTGTAATCTATTTAATAAAAAAATATTCCTAAAATGAAAAACACCATTATAACACATATATTTCAAATAAATAAAACTAATATCATACTAACTAGGACATCACGTAGCCCAGTGGTGCGTGATGCACCCCTCCAACCCTTCAATTTTGGTTTCAAACTTCACAATAATGACATATTCGATCGACTATCACGCAACCTGAGAGTTTTACATTATTTGAAACTATATTAACATAATCTTTATTATATTTCTAGAAATTTTATTAACTCCTCAAAAGAGCCTTAATATATTCATCATTTAATAAAAGTTTCATCCTCAAAGGTTATCTCATACCATTCATTTTTCATCCCATAATCTAATAAACCATAACATAATACAAATTACCTTCAAAAATATCATTATCACTTTAAAATTTCCTAACATAAATCCTTAAAAGGGTTTTATAATAAATTGAAATTATCAGAAATATTAATATTAAAAACCCATAATGGGGTCCACAACTCTCAAAAAGATATCCTAATCTCCAGAGATTCTTGAAACCTCCTTTGATACCAAATGTAATGAATTTACCTGATAAGTTATATATACTAGTAATGTTAATAAATAATTCCAATAATTATAGTATCAATGATATTTTTTATCATTTTAGTGAAGGATTAATAACTATTACAATGTAAACTCATACATTACAAGTGGAATCATCTACATGATATTTATTTCTTCCATAAAACAAATGTCTTTAAAAAAACCCTGATTTTTTCATTGATAAATCTTTAAAATTACCTTCTTGAAATCATAATCGAACCTAATAAACCATAAATATAATGATAAGAATTTTAAAACTTAGGATGAAAAAAATCTTAGTAAGGGACATAAAAAAATAAAATGATTAGTCTAGTTAAAACATTAAAATCCATAATATATTTAACATTATCAAATAATTCATCAAGATTATAGAAATAAACATTTGTGAAAATAACATACATTTTTCTCTCAAATAAAACATTCAAAATCCATATAAAACATAAATAAATGACTTTGGTAAAACAAGGAATTATTAGAGTAACCACTGCAACAACTCTCGAAAGACATTCACAATTTTATTCTTATAATTACCTAAGAGAAACTATCACAACTACTCATGATAAAAATGTAAAGACCCGTAAATTTCAAGGAAATTTTTTTCTTATTTTTCTTTGGAATTTTTCAAGTGCACAGTCTCTAACGGCACCTGATTCCGAGGCCCGGTGTACCCGGAATCATTTTCCGAAGTTTTGGCTCGGGTACGTTCAGTGAACGGACGAGCGGGTTTTTCTAACTTTTGAACCGGTGCCCGGAATCGAATTCTGAGGGCACCGATGAAATCGCAGCACTGGTACTCGCTTAGAAACGCCTCTTCCGGAGTTGCGTTTGCTCGGGTGTGGTTTTTAATTTTCGGGCTTAAAGTTAAGAAATAAAATAATTTTTCGACAACTTTATTTTATTTCACTTAAGCCACATGGAAGCCACTTGAAGCCACATAAAGGCGGCTTAAACTGAGTTGAACCGGATAGGATGCTATCCAGAAATATCCTACCCCCTTTGTAGGATATTTGTGAGGTGAGGCCCGCACGAGCCCCGCCGTTTCTTTCCGCTAAGTAACGCACCCGCGAAAACCCATTATTATGAAAGTCAACTGACGCGTTTTCTAAATTCTTAACAGACCATTTAATTGGGCGGTTTATTTCGTAAATTAAAATGAGCTGTTTCTTTCGTTGAATTAATTCAACGAATTGATGGGTCGTTTCTTACCCTTTTTCGTGTGTTGGCATAATAATAAAATAAGACCAACCAATTTCTTTTGAAGGATTACTCGTTGAGAGAGGATCCTTGAACCTTCAGCCTCCTTCGCGAATAACGTGAAGAACACGAAGAACGCGAAGAACGCCGAACCCGGAAATCGACAACGCGACGCCGTGATCCGCGACACCGACAACGTTCTTCTGCGACGTCTCTTCCTCCACGACGGATCTTCGATCGGCTGCTTGAGGAAAGAGTCTCAGACCTTCCTTTTTATCTCCTTCGTGGTTCTTAACCAAAAAAACTGATTTAATTAATTAAATTAAATCTGCTGTTTCATGGTGCGTTGAGTTCGCCGACTCAACACCGGATTCCGCGATGACGCGACGCCTCCCCGCGACGACGCGACGATCCCTCTCTTCTGCGACGATCTTTTCCGCGAAGAACGCCCGCGCGCGACGATCAACGAGGTAGGAATTTTATATTTTTGGAAATATCCCTCCTTATATTCCAGTGAACATTCTTTAAAAATTAAAGAACCGGAATCAAAGAAACAATTTTATTTTATTAAAATTTTTGGTACATGTGTTGAACATTCTATTTTCTCTTGTTGATTATCTCTAACGTGGAGGGTGCGGGCCAAACGAACACGGCCCGACGACCCTCCATCGTTCTTCGTTTTGTGCGGATTTTACGGGTGACGACGGAACGTGCCGCAACGGATGTTTGATGTTTCCGTAGTGAAGGATGAGTCCCGGGAGGAGCAACGGCACAGACGGGAAGGAAAACGGGCCACCGGAGCGACTCCGGCGGCCCGTGGAAGCCGGTGGTGGCACGGGTCGCCGGCGCGGCGACGTCTGTGGCTGGAGGCGGCGGCGCCCGTGGACCCGCGACCGTGCGGGTCCGGCGCGACTGGGTGTCCAGGGCGACACCCCGCGGGTGCCGCGTGGTTGTCACGCGGCGCCCCGCGGGTGCCCAGGGCAACACCCCGCGGGTGCCGCGGGGTTGTCACGCGGCGCCCCGCGGGTGCCCAGGGCGACACCCCGCGGGAGCCGCGGGGTTGTCACGCGGCTCCCCGTGGGGGCTGCGGGGTTGACCCGCGGCGCCACGCGGGTGTCCAGGGCGACACCCCGCGGGTGCCGCGGGGTTGTCACGCGCCGCCCCGCTGGTGTCCTGGGCGACACCCCGCAGGTGCCACGGGGTTGGCACGCGGCGCCCCGCGGATGTCCAGGGCGACACCCCGCGGGTTCCGTGGGGTTGCCACGCGGCGCCCCGGGGGTGTCCATGGCGACACCACGCGGGTGCCGCGCGGTTGTCACGCGGCGCTCCGCGGGTGTCCAGGGCGACACTCCGCGGGTGCCGCGGGGTTGTCACGCGGCGCCCCGCGGGTGTCCAGGGCGACACCACGCGGGTGCCGAGAGGTTGTCACGCGGCACCCCGCGGGTGTCCAGGGAGACACCCCGCGGGTGCCGCGTGGGTGTCACACGGGGCGGTGGCTTTCCCCCGCGTCGGCCGCTCGGCCGCTCGGCCAAGCCGAGCTGGGCCGGGCCAACCGGGTCGGACCCGACCCGGTTCGGGCCAACCAGGGGGGTCGGGCCGGGTCGGCCCGCGCCCGGACCCCCCGTCTTCGGACGACTTTCGTTCAAACGCCGGTAACTTGAGCTACGGGCCTCCAAACGACTCGCCGTCAGTGGCAACGCAATCCTTGGAGCGAGACGGTCGTTTCGGTTTATCGCACTCAAGGTTTCGGAATACTTTGGGGTCGGCCGAGTTGGTTCGTACATGAAACGAACCGGGCCCTCGGAGTGGAAACACTCATATCTTGAGCTACATACGTCTGATTGACGTGCCGTCAGCTTTGTTAGTTTCCTCTTAGTGAGACGGATCTTTTGGCTCACTCCGCCCGAGGTTTGGACGCAAGTGGAGTACGGTCGGGTTGGTTTTTCCTTAAAAACCAACTGGGCCCCTGGGATGAAAAAGCCAATAACTCTCAGACCGGGCGTCCGATTGACGCGCTGTCTTTTGCGTTGAGTTCCTCTTGACGATATGGAACTTTTGGCATCCTTCGCCCGAGTTTTGGATACAGTTGGTAGTGGCCGGGTTGGATCGCACCTGAAATCCAACCGGGCCCCTGGAACAGAAAAGCTGATATCTTTCAGACCAAACGTCTGTTTGACAAACTGTCAGCGGCGTTGGTGATCACGTTGAAAAACGGTCCCTATGAGTATACCCTATGAGTGTTCGGGGTATAGTTGAGTTACGACCGGATTGGTTCGCACACGAAATCAATCGGGCCCCTGGGACAAAAAGGCTAATAACTCATAGACCGGTCGTCCGATTGACGCGTCGTCTGTTGCATTGAGACCCCTATGACGAGGTGGTCCTTTGAGATACTTCCATGCGGGACTTGTGATACTTGGAGTATCGACCAGTAGCTCGTGGATCAGACCCTCCCGGAGACGAGCGGGCGGAGCACGGAGACCGTGTAGCTGAGTGAGACCTGACGACTGCTGATCGAATGAATCGATGTGTTATAGGGGAGAGCCTGGTTGTAGCGGAAGACCCACGACAGAGGTGCGCTTGGTTGTAGCGGCACATGGGAGCGCTTGGTTTTAGCGTCAGACCCACGACAGAGGTGCGCTTGGTTGTAGCGGCACATGGGAGTGCTTGGTTGTAGCGGCAGACCCACGACAGAGGTTCGCTTTGATGTAGCGGCACATGAGAGTGCTTAGTTGTAGTGGCAGACCCACGACAGAGGTGCGCTTGGTTGTAGCGGCACATGGGAGCGCTTGGTTGTAGCGGAAGACCCACGACAGAGGTGTGCTTGGTTGTAGCGGCACATGGGAGCGCTTGGTTGTAGCGGCAGACCCACGACAGAGGTGCGCTTGGTTGTAGCGGCACATGGGAGCGCTTGGTAGTAGCGGCAGACCCACGACAGTGGTGCGCTTGGTTGTAGCGGCACATGGGAGAGCTTGGTGGTAGCGGCTGGCCCGCAATACTCGATAGGTGGAGTACTATAGCAGTCTTAAGTTAGTGAGCAGTACCTCGGAGTTGTGACAGGACCACTGTACACTCCAGAGACGGAGCTCTTCAGCAGTTACGGTTTCGATGATGAAAATCCTGGTTTGAGCTGAGACTTTTGACCTTGTGTTCGCCTCATGATTGAGATGGGTTACTTGATAACTTAGGTATATGTATGGGCATATATCTAAGTTGAGGTTATCTATTGAGATCTTCTTGTGGTTATCCTTGTTGGTTTTAGTGAGAACTTGAGGGTCTTAGGGTCCCTACTGAGTATCGTTATACTAACCCCTGCACGGGCTATGCCTGCTCTATGTTGTGTTGGTTGCAGACGACGGACATCATTGATCGTGGCTGAGGCTTGCAGAGCAGGACGGTACCTAGAGGGGGACCAATGGGCGGGACGTGCTCGAAGCGGACGACGAGACCCGAGGAGCATTGGAGCTATCTGTACACACACTTCAGGTGGGATTTCTAGTGGACAGCTCGGTGTAGCAGCTTTTACTTTACAGTTTCTATTTTCCCTTTCGAGTTATACATTACTTTCAGTTGGGTTTGTATACTGGCCCATTTACTTTTCCGCACTTTAGTTGTACTCTATTTTTACTTAGTGTTTACTTTTCCTCTTGCTTACTCTGTGGTGCTTGTTTACTTTTCAAAGGCAATTCCATCCCTTTTTACCGGGATTTACGCCTTGGTGCTAGTCGCCAGCCCCTGGCCTATGGAAGGCGGGCTTGGGGTAGTCATGGAACGGGCCCCGAGGAAGGGTCATGACAGAAAAATTATAGTTATTATTGGAATAAATATCATAATTTATTAATATTATCAATTAGGCTAAACTTAATTTCATAAATCCATCTCATATGTGGAATTACCATATTCCCGACATCGTTCTCTATAGTACCCAATGGGTTTAAGGTTATAACGTATCCACTCATCCTTGTTTTATCATATCACCACACATAATTATTTAATAATTTCACCACCCATCCTCATAAAAAATTCTCTTTATCCATATCATAAAAATAAGTGTTTAAATGTTTCATCATAAAAAAAATCTTATGGAAAATATCATTTTTATTTTGAAATTAGGTATTTTTAGAAATATAACGTACATAAAAGGGAAACATTTTATTTGAAAATTGCCTTATTAATATTTAATGTTATTATTAAATAATTAATACATCATTATGGAGGGAAATTAAACTCATTATATATATAAAAAATATGCATTCCAGTTGGAATTTGTAAAAAGAGATGAAAATGGAACATTATAAGTGGATTTTTAAAAGAAAATGACTTACTTTGAATATGACATATCATATATATCCTTCATCATCAAGAATAATTAACATATGATGATTTAAACATTATTAATAATTTTTTTTATTTTTATTAAAACCTTAATACACTTATTATCATGTTATATATAATTACTTAATCAATCAAGTTCATCTCATATTTTATGATGACATTCGGTTCAAAAGTGTAGAATGAATCATGTAGGTTGACTATGGTGAAATAGATCAGCATTCCAAAATCTATATAATAATATTAAAGAAATTATTTTCACTTTAATAATTTAATTATACTTGTAAATCCAACCATCAAATATTTTTATGAAAAATAAACTACGTTTTAATGATGGAGATGACAAGTCGTACACACACATGAGTAAAATTTCCATTTATCAATGATTAGTATGGGAAAAAGTATATATTATTTGATAATTCAGAATAATAATAATATAAAATATATGTTTTTTATTTAAATATACATATATTTTTTTCATCTTATGTGGTGATGAAAAATCAATCACATCGCTTTGTGGAGGTGGTAGTCCCCATGTACGCACAAACAAAATTATCTGGTTTCTGTGCATGGAATGTTAAGAACATAAATGTAACAGCCCAAGATTTTATAAAAAAATATTCTTTTTAATTTTATTAATGTCTTGTGTTGTACGCTACACCAAAAGGAGCTTGCACAACACACATCCTTGACTTGACTTGCATTACACGCAATCGCGACCTTCCTTGATAGCGTGTGTAGTACGCAATACCGAGTTTCACTAAACAACGATATGCTATAAAAATATTATTAAAACTAGCCGTTATGAATAGTAATAACTACTTTTTG
Organism: Viscum album; assembly: GCA_963277665.1. Lineage (NCBI taxonomy): Eukaryota > Viridiplantae > Streptophyta > Magnoliopsida > Santalales > Viscaceae > Viscum > Viscum album. The sequence continues at coordinate 474,913,036 of OY728157.1, forward strand.
AAATCCAGTAAATCTTATTTTTCAAAATGAACTTTATTTTTGGATTCTGAGTATCGAATTTAGCCTAAGGTGAAATTTTGGTACTTTTCGGATAACTTTCATATTCTGATGAATAGTGAAAATTACTAAATTATAATTAAAAACAACTTTTTTAATCGAAATCATTAATTTGAGTGGTTTTAAAGTATATTTAGAATATATTTTTACAATTTAATACAATGTTGGTCATTGGATGTAGTTTCACATTTAAACTAGACATAAACAAGTGTCAATCTTTTGATAGATATTGTTTCTTAAAAACACGCTATTTGTTTTAACAGCGGGATTTAATTATAAAATTAATTAATGCAACTTTTATGTTATGAATATGGTAAAATATACTTCATTTTTGAATTCGGAATATGAAATATAGCTTGGGATGAAGTTTTGGCATTGTTCTGAAAAACATCAATTTTTGATGAATAGTGAAACTACTAAGTGGTAGGTTAAAAACTGAATTTTGCATAAAACTTAATTTTACCGCTTCTGTGAATGGAATTTCGAAAATCCGAGAGACACGGTTAATATCAAGGACTAAAATGTGGTTCAATGAGATGAAAATAATTTTTTGGTGAATAGTAACTTTTTACTTTTTTTACCACGGTTAATAGTAAATAAGGTAACTAAGGGTAAATATGATATTAATATTACCCTAACACATGTCCTAATTCTATTGGACAAGTGTAATTCGACCAAAAACAAACTTAGGAATAAAATATGACCATTTAGGCCCACTTGGATTAGATTAGGACATTTATTATTAATTTATTTAAAGAAGGGTTAAAATAGTTAAAATCAAAGTTTAATAAGTAAATCATTTTTAATATGGGGTTATACATAAGATAAATTAGATTGTAAATATTCATTAGAAAGATAAAAAGATTTCCTACATGATGGTATTTTATTTGTAATTTTTAGACATAAAATAATTTAATTTATTTATGACACAACGATGATGCAGTAATTATCTTATTAATGAAATATTGACATAATTGATGTTATAAACACCAAAATAAATGTAATTTGAGACTTTTTATGAATTCCAATAATTTTCTAGGTTACTATGATATATTAGTGTTGATTTAATCAACTTGGTTCGAACATATAATTCTGTTATGACTTTCACAAAAATCATATATCAAATAGTGTCAAAATTGACACAAAATAGTTTTTAAATCAAATATTATATTATTAATTGTTATTTTATTCCTAAAAATCTAAGGTTCGGCCAAATGACTTAGATAAGGATATATATATTAATAATAAACAATTTGGGGTTCGTTTGGCTTGATATAGTAAGTTTATTAACCTTATAGTATAAGAACACAAGAAGACACGGTAAAAGTAAAATTATTTAACTTAATGTTAAATCTAAATGATAAGGTTAAAATAGGAACCTAAACTTGTCTAAATTCTATTGGATGAGAGGATTTCGACCCATCCCCACCTTAGCCTCGAAATAAATCAATTTTGAGCTAATTAAAACCGAACTTGACATTATAATAAAATAATATTTTGAGATATTCCTAAGGTGCCCCTCTCCTCCCCTATAAAAGGACACCTCCTCCCCCTCCTCCTCACACCAATTGGAGCACTCAAGCTCGGCCAAACCCTGCCAATTTCTCCTCTCCACTTTCCTAGCAACATCCTAGAGGTTCTGGTCTTCCTCAAAGACCAATTTTAGTGCCCTAAGAGGAGGTCTCAAAGAGGCACTTCAAAGAAGAGGTAATTACCGTTACCAATTCTTTCATCTTTATTTCTTCTTCCACTTCTTCTTCTTAGGTTGTTTCATTATGAAGTAATAACATCAGTATCACTCATATACTGATATGTTATTATAAGTATGAAACAAACCTATTTCACCATCTATCCATCCTACGGAAAAAGAAATCACCGCGCGTGCGTACGTACGGAATACCGTCTCCACGCCGTGGTGTAATCTATTTTCCACCACCACCTTACATGGATGGGTATAATGGTGTAAAGAATAAATATACATAGTTATTACAACATCATATTGATTCTGATATATTGTATAATCCACTCCAATTCAATTCAATATTTATAGAAATGATATCATCGCTCATGCGTACGTACGGAATACCGTCTCCACGACGCGATGAGATTCATTCTCCATGTTAACCATTTAAGAATGATTATAATGTATATATAAGAAATAATAATGAAATATATGAAATTATAAAGCTACTGGATTTATGTATATATATACATATGTATGTCATCTACTTACTTCCATTTCAAGACAATAAGGAAAGGAAAACAGCGTTCATGCGTACGTACGGACTACCGTCTCCATGAACGGTGTTTTTCATTTTATTTATATACCTTTTATATATATATATATACTGAATATATATGATATATAAATCATATTTTATATTCTGGAAGTAAGTAAATCATGATATAAGTAATAATGATGTCAAGAACAACAAGTCAAAACACCTACGATAAATGAAACGATTTTACCCAAAACGCTTCTTTAACATGGAATTTACAAAAGAACGGGTAATATAATGTCATAAGTGAACCATATATGATATCATAACAATGAATATGATTCTGTAATAAGTCAATAACATGATTTAAATCATTATACAGGAGGTTCGGACACGTACAAAGCAAGTCGGACCTAAGGTAAGGGAAATATCACAATCTCATTTTTATCCGAGATTGTTTATTCGTAAGTATTTACTGGGGTGTATTTTATCATCCACATCCATGTTTACTCAATATGTAATATTATTTCCATCCACCTACAATTGTTTAAATCCATTTTTACCCTTCGGTGAGTTTTTAGTAAAGAATATGAAAGGAATCTTTTGTCGCTTTTTCGTACGAGGTGATTTTTTGACTTTTCCGACAAAAGTACGAAGAATGTTTTTTTTAACTTATACGGCACGAACGGATTTCTACTGTTTTATAAAGCCTTATTTTCATGAATCTTCCTCTAAAAGATTTCATGACTATTTTCAATAAAATCTCTTTCTTTTAAAATTGCATGATGTTTTGTGAAAATAAATTGATTTTGAAGAAGAAAGGATATTTTCCTCAAGAATTCAATTCAAGTGTTTTATCAAAATTATTTTCCATATAAGATAATAAAGGGTTCTGTTTCTATCCATATTTTTACATTGATTTGACTATGTTGTGATTGAATTATGTTTATGAATTCCTTTATCTTATATGAATGGTTTTATGATGTCATGATCCCATTTTTATTACATGGGTTATGCGATGATGTATGATTTATGATTTTGTGGCACACATAAGAAAGGATTCATTAAGAGATGGGTGGGACCTATATCTCCCTCCAATGCATTGGGTAAAGATTTCATATCTCATGAGATAGACATGTCTGGAATGGTAGGTTATACCGGTTCAGTGAAACAGGACTGAAACGAGGATTACTTGATTCAGAAAGGGACTTTGTCCACTAAGATAGTCTTGGCAATGAGTCTTGACTAACAAGAAATGATTCTCTATGATTATGTGTGTATGCCACAATGAGTAATGTTTTAAGTTATGGTTTCATTTTCACTACTATGATTTATCCCATGTTATGAAATTATGCTCTCTTTTGCAGGTTAAGATTTCCAAAAATGTTATGTTCTTATGAAAATTATGTGATTGATATTTCTTTTGTTTACCCTTACTGAGAATTTGAGCTCACCCTTTTATGTTTTCTTTTCCCCAGGATATAAAGAAAAGTTTTAGGTAAAAAAAAGGAAGATCTTTATGGGAGATTTTGAAGATCTTTCACCAGGATTAGAAGATTACGTTCCGAGTTTCCAAAGACACTAAACTATTACGATCCTTGTGTGTGTATTTTTGTTATGTATTAAGTATTCCGCAAAAGTAATGTAAAGTCCATGTACGTCAGGATACGGGTCTCTACAATAAATGTTATACTATCTTTTAATAATAATGCATATTTCATTAATATAATATATAAATGTTGATTCCATCATTATAAATTTGCATGAAATATTATTTGGGAAATGAATTTCCCTGTCTCATGAGGCGATAGTCCACCAAACACACTATCGACAAACTATTTTACCCTTTGATGGAAGTGGTGATGGATATATTTCATTACACATATATAATAAAAAATAAATATAAACTAGATACTGTATTTATTATTTTATTATAATTTATTAATGTTTTATGGATTTGTAAGAATAAACAAAATCGAAATTCTTAATTAAAAAAATATATCTTCTGCAGCTAATCTACTTTTATTAACACATTAAGACCTCTAATACTAGTATTATTAAAAAAAATCCATATGTAATTTGGAGAGGTATTATAGGAATTTATTTTTGTGGTTATTAGATGAATAAAACTTGTTTTTATGTGTGAATTATTTAGGATAATAGGTTCTCTTTTATAAGAGAGTGGAAAGGCACACATGTAATCTATCAAAATATTAAAATATAATATGACTATCCTAGGGAATCATGGTTACAAATGGCCTATAAATTCATATTGGAAGAAATTTACCAACCTATATTATCCACATCGAACTTATTAATTTTTTATTATTTTTAAATAATTTAATATAAATATTATAATTATAAAATATAATTATTGTCAATTTTGATAATATTAATTTTTTTGACCTTATCAACATCAAAAAAAAAATAGAACTAAAATAAAATATTATATTTCATCTTGTAATTTTAATTAATAAAATTAATTTATCTTTTTAATTATCTCAAATTATATTTATTTTGATATTTTCAATATAATTTATTTGATTTTTCTATTAATTGAATAATTATTGTGTCTGTGTTGAGTAAACATATAAGGTAATAATTTCATCAATAAAATTTAAATAACATTTACTATGATGAATATAAATTTATTATATTAATAAATAATATTTATATTAAAAACCATATTTTGGATTTAACAATATTAAAAATATTACACGTATTAAAAATAAGAGTGTGATATGTTTGAAATTTCCTTAAATAAAATACATTAAATATCATAATCTCATAAAAGTGGGAAAAAGTTCATAAATAAATTTATATCATGAAAATAATTTTATTATTGTCAAAATATTAATTTATATTCAAAAAATATTAATGTAATCTAACATCTATATCATGACATAAATTTTAATGTGTTATGTTTACTTTACGGGCCTTGCACAAGTATTTCAAAAACATTTGGATATTCAATTATTTATATTAAACTAAAATTAGTGTATAACCAAAAAAAATAACTAATAAATAATATTTTATATGAAGTTAGTTCATGGCCATATATCATATTAATTATTATTTTTAGGATACCATGTTTTGTGTTTCCAGTGCTATGCAGGCTTTGCATCAGCACTGAAAACAATATTAATATTTTTTAAGAAATTAATTATCATATACATGTCATAGATTATTCTAAATTTATATTTATTGTATTTTATAATAATTTAGTCATTCCATAATTTTCAAAACTTTTTATATTACTTCTATGTATTGGAGATATCATAAAAGAAATCATATTTCAAAAAAGATAGTATTTTATACTATTTAAAAATAATTTAACTTCATCAGAATAATGATAAAAAAAAGAATTATAGGATATGTGTGGATTTATTAATCCAATAATAAATTCCATTTTATGAAATTAAAATCCAATTATTTGTAAATTAAATTGTTCAAATTGAGATGAAAATAGTTTTTTAAAGAAGTAAAGATTATCATATAAATGAATATTTATGTTAAAAAAATTTTATAACAAAATTAATTATTATATTAATTTAAATTACCGTAAATTTATTATTCATAATATAATATTACTAATTTTTCATTGATACCATATTTAAATAAAATTTACTTCCAAAATGGTTGAATAATATAGTTAAAAATATGTATTTTTTATTAATCACTCAAAATGGAATCTTTTGAGAATGATATGAAAATTTCAACCTTAAATAATTTTTGTATGATTATTTCAAAAAGAAATTTAATTTTTTAAAATATTGATTATATATGTTCAGAAAATTATTATAATATCCCCTCATTAAAATCATGAAGACCCATTTTCAATTAAAACATAATTATGAAGCTTAAACTATTAAAAATAGAAGTACATATTTCATAAGAATCAATCAATGTACTTTTAATGAGTAGATCCTTTATATATATATATATTGTAATTTGGTTAACAATATTCCTACCATCCAATTGAATGGATATGTTATAATATTAATATTCAAACAATTACATTTTTATGTTCATCTATGCTCATTTTTGTGCATCTTAAACAATATCGAACATTATATTTATTTATTAAATTATCAAGATGTTACATACACATCATGTGTTCCTTGATTCATGAAATGTATTTTGGAAATATACATAGAGTTATGTAGAGTAACATTCCTAGAGTGTGGTGCTGGGATTACAAGTCATGTACCCCATGGTACACATTGAATAATTTACCATAATAGGTGTTTTTATTGATTAACCAACCCTTGATATATATTTAGATAAGAAATAATTTATTTGTAATAATTAATCAACATTGAATGAAAATTTGGAGTCATTTATGCTTCTAATGGCCTTTTGTGTGATGATATGAGGATGGTTTCATATCATTGAACTATATTAATGATGATATGATAGAGGTTACAATATATGGTATATGAGAATGTGGTGAGAACTCTAACAACATTAAGATTTTGAGGCATGGTGTCCTCACATTTTTAAGGGATTGGTAACCTTTGGGAGGTTTTTATTTTGTGGGAGCATCAATGGATGGGATAGTTGTGAACACATGAGTTCGGTGTAGAATTTTATGTTACCCTATATGAAATAAGATTTTGGGATTGTTAATATAATTTATGTTACCAAATTAAATTTACTAAAATGAGGAAATAAAAATTTTCACTTTGTACTTTTTATAGAAGTTGCAGTTATCATATTCAGCCTGTATGAATGTATATCAGAGAACAATTGAGTTATGAGTAGTGTATTGTAAATCCTAATGGAATTTTAAAATATGAAATTATTAAGGTAATGGTAGATATATTGAATAATAGGTTTACCAAATCTAATGGTGAATTGGATAAAAATATAAGATGGAAATGAAACAAGTTCCACCAGATGAATACCTCTATTAAATAGAGGTGGAAGTAGTTTTCAATGTACAGTTATTTAAACTGTAATAATTTGATTCCTAGATAGGGTAATTGTAACCCTTGTATTTATAATAAATATTTTTTATGTTAAATTTTCTCCAATGGATATTATAAAAAGGTATGAACAACACAATCATCTATTTGAATTTTTTGTTTTTTATTTATTTCAATGGGTGGTTTTTTTGTGAGTTCATTTAGAGAGTGTTTGAGTAGTATGGCTTAGTGAATTGAGTGGGGCACATATTCCTTCTATATTATAGTATACTAATATTTGCGGGATTTCACTATATTACATCTATAATGAAGAACCTTTTATTCAAGTGATCTTCCTATGGATTAGAATTTTTTAATGGATAAAAAATGGTACTTCCTAAAAAGTAGTATGTGTGTGATCTTTTCATGGATGGGAATTTTTTCTTTTTTAGGTTTCATTGAAATTCCTTCCCACTATATTTTATCCTAGATATGTAGTTTTAACTCACCTGAAATAGAAATTTACATTCACTTATACTTCAGTCTGATATATTTTTTCATTTGGGTTTAGTATCATAATTAAATATTATTCATAAATGAGGAAAATTTTAAATCACTTAATTAAAAAAATTAATCTATATTTTAAAAGATATAGAAAGATGATCCTCTCATCCAAAATGATCTGGAACTTCCATTGGGTGGATAAGAACCTAGAAGCATTGTAAAAAATGAATGGGAAAATATGGAAGAGAATTAACATGGATAAATGGGGATATAATTGACATGAAATGAAACATTAAATTTCTGATATGAGAGGACTAATGAAAAAAATAAAGTGTTCATATTACAAATCTTATTTTATAAGATGCTATTTGAAGTAATGGTAGTGAAAGATAATGTAAACTATTAAAACACGACCATAAGTCATATTATATAATTAAAAATAACATTCAAGTTTTATGTATGGGAAATACTATATCATTTATCATTAAAAAAAACATTGGGTTGAAATGTTTTTTATGGACAACAATACCGATATTAAAGACAAATATGTAATTTGAAGACAGATATGATTTTATCCTGAATAAAGATCCTTAGATAAGATAGGTTAATGTATATTTCTATTATGTAATGAGAGTCCATTAAAGGGGATACCTACCTCAGAGAAGTAATCATTGAGGATTTAAAGACATGTCTAGGATAAGAATTACAAGAAAAGTCAAATGGTCTCAATATCACTTGATTTGATTATGGGGTGCTTGGAAATATTAAATGGATTATTGTAACAATATATATGTCACTGATGGTAAATCTTCATAATGTTTAAATTATATTACCCCGATTTAAGGAGGTGATATTTTTTCTATTCATCCTCCATATTTTCATGGTGTAATGTGTGATTTACTCTAAATCAGCCTTCCACCAAATGGATGATCATGTGTTCATCATCAATAATTAATTCTGAATAATTAGGAAAGTTCATATGGTTAATTACTGGATTTTAATGTGATTATTTTACTAGAAGATAACATTTATATGTATAATGGGTTCTCATGGGATTTGAGGAGGTGATAAATATTTGAGGTCTCCAAAAGAAACACTTTTTTATTTGATAGATTAATTCCACTCTGTATGGAAGTAACCTCGCAAATGGATTCTAGAAATTAACTCTAGGGTATAAGGAATTGGGTTGATGATTTAAAGAAATAACACTATATTTTAAGGGACATTTATATAGATGTGAGATGCATTGAATTTTAACCACAAACCATCAGGAGGACTAGTATTTCTTACCTAGTCATCCAAATGTGAGTAAAATGATTGTTCAATCAAGGAAATGCATTCTGAATCATGATAAAAAATGTATTATAATTATGAAATATAGGTACTATGTAAAAAAAACAGGGTTTAATTCAATTTTAATGGATGTAAGCCTATATCCTAGAGCTATAATTAGTTCACTATGTTTTTTAGGACCAACCATAGTTTATTCTTATGTAGGACTCATTATTTCCTCACAATAATTATTGATTCTATAAGGAACATATAGGTTTATTTATTTAGGACGTAATCTAATAAATTTAGTTACTTCATACAGTTTGAAGACATAGATAAACTAAAGTGTTCCAAATTTAAATTTCCTTATATTAGATTATGGTGGCATATAGTGAAATAATAATCAAGATGTAATATTATAAGAACATGGTCAGGATAAAATGTATAAAAACCATTACACCCCAATAAAATGTTGTGGTATATAGATTTAATTATATGTTGACTTAAAAGGTAATAAAAATACTAGAAAACTCTATAATTTCAATGTCCATTTAGACAGAATTGATCAACACTTCAACATATTAATCTATATAAAATTCAATCATCTACTATGGGAAAAAGTTTACCAAAAGAGATATGGTATTGTAATTTACCAGATGTGAAACACCTAAAAGTCACCATAAGATTGGACTACGTACCTGTTGATTCAAATGGAAAAGGAAACATTTAAAAACAGATAATTATGGATTTATATTAGGGTATGATAATAAATATTTTTTTATTCTGACTGTGGGATCATGAAATGAAAAATTTTATTAGATATAAGAATGTTCTCTTCAATGAGAAGATACTATAGATGGGTAAAAACATTTTTAAATAATATATTAAAGAGAAGAAACCAAATACGAAAGTTCAAATAAATCTCGATGAAACTACTGAAATATCTCATTTTACAATGACTCTCAATATCAGCATTGGTTCACTAGAAATTCATACTGTGGTAAATGTTATAGAAATTTTAGTCTATTTAGAATATAGATAAAAATATCTAGATACTGAACAATTGACTTCTGATTCAATAGAAGTTAGTCCATATGAAATAGAATCTCTTGAAATGGATTAATCTCAAATAGGGTTTTAATGACTTTATAAACAAAGAAAACTAATCTATAAGATCATAACTAATGTTAATTTCTTAATTTTAATACATGATAGGGAATCCAAATGATTAGAAGAGGATGAAATACTCATAGAATTGAAATATTGGAAGTAATCCATGGGGGATTAAATCAATTCCTTAAATCTAAATAAGATATATAATATTATTTAAATACTAGAATGAATGTTAGTACTGAAACAAAAATGGTGTATCCATTTTATAGAGGATTATTGCTATAGTAGACTATAAAACTCATGACTTGTAGTGAAAATATTTTAATATATGGAATTAATCAATTCCACATAAAATTTTCCAAAGTATTTATGAATAATTCTATCTAGATTTTTCATAGAATATTATTTTTATAATGATATACACTTGTGTTCTATGTATGTAATGAATTACTAACATAATTATAACATTGAGGATGATATCTACATGAAGAATCTAATGGTTTTTGAATAACATTAGAAGGATTTACTTCTTTATAATTTTAAGTGAAGCCTATTTGGTTCGAAAAAAGAACCTAGATAGTAGAACTAGACGTTTAATACATTCATGAATTTGGAATATTTCATGTGATGTGACTCCATACATTGTTATAATATGATTTGTTGGGATTATTGTAGAGACCCGAAGCTTGACGTACATGGACATTACATTACATTTGCGGAATACTTAGTACATGACAAAAACACACACACAAGGATCGTAATAGTTTAGTGTTTTTGGAAACTCGGAATATAATCTTCTAATCGCGGTGAAATATATTCTACATCTCCCATAAATATCTTCCCTTTTTGTTACCTAAAACCTTTCTTTATATCCTGGGGAAAAGAAAACATAAAAGGGTGAGCTCAAATGCTCTGTAAGGGTAAACAAAAGAAATATCAATCACATCATATTCATAAGAACATAACATTTTGGAAATCTTAACCTGCAAAAGAGAGAATAATTTCATAACATGGGATAAATCATAGTAGTGAACTGAAATCCCAATAATCATAAATTAAAACATGAATCTTTGTGGCATACACACATAATCATAGAGAATCATATCTTATTAGTCAAGAGTCATTTCCAAGACTATCTTAGTGGACAAAGTCCATTTCTGAGCCGAGTCACCCTCGTTTCAGTCCTGTTTCACTGAACCGGTATAAGCTACTATTCCAGCCATGTCTATCTCATGAGATATAAAATCTTTACCCAATGCATTGGAGGGAGATATAGGTCCCACCCATCTCATAATGATTCCATTCTTATGTGTGCCACAAAATCATAAATCATATATCATTTCATAAGACATGTAATAAAAATGGGAATCTTGAACATCGTGACATCATCAAACAATTCATATAAGATAAAGGAATTCATAAAAATATAATTCCATCACAACATAATCAAATCAATGTAATAATAGGGATATAAACATAACCCTTTATTATCTTAGATGGAAGATAATTTTGATAAAACACTTTAACCCCGTTCTTGAGGAAAATATCCTTTCTGCTTCAAAAACACTTTTCCTTTCTTAACATTTCGTACAATTATAAAATATAAGAATTTGATTAAAAATAAACTTGAAAACTTGTAAAGGAAGCTTCTTTGAAATAATGTTTTTAAAAATCCATTCATGTTGTATAAGTTAAAAAACATTCTTCTCGTACATATGTCGGAAAAGTCAAAAAGTACCTCGTACGGAAAACGATAAAAGATTCCTATCATATCTTTTACTAAAAACTCACCGAAGGGTAAAATTGGATTTAGAAAATTGTAGGTGGATGGAAATAATATTACATATTGAGGAAACATGGATGTGGATGATAAAATACACCCCAGTAAATACTAAATTATAAACAATCTCGGATAAAAATGAGATAGTGATATTTCCCTTACCTTATGTCCGATATGCTTTGTACGTATCCGAAACTCCTGTATAATGATTTAAATAATGTCATTAACTTATTACAGAATCATATTCATTGTTATGATATCATATATGGTTCACTTATTACTTTATATTACCCGTTCTTTTGTAAATTCCATTTTAAAAAAGCGTTTTGGGTAAAATCGTTTCTTTTATTGTAGGTGTTTGGACTTGTTGTTCTTGACATTATTATTACTTATATCATGATTTAAATACTTCCAGAATATAAAATATGATTTATATATCATATATATTCAGTATATATATATAATGGATAGATAAATGAAATGAAACACACCGTTCATGGAGACGGTAGTCCGTACGTACGCATGAACATTGTTTTCCTTTCCTTATTGTCTTGAATGGAAGTAAGTAGATGAAAAATATATATACATAAATACAGTAGATTTACCATGTCATATATTTCATTATTATTCATTATATATACTTTATAATCATTCTAGAATGGTTAACATGGATAATGAATCTCATCGCGTCGTGGAGACGGTAGTCCGTACGTACGCATGAGCGATGATATCGTTCCCATGGTCGTGGAATTGTGTTAAAGTGTATGTATAATATTTCAGTATTAATATCACTTTATAATTATCATATATAGTTACTCATTACACCATTATACCCATCCAATTACGGTGGTGGCAGAAAATAGATTACACCACGGCGTGGAGACTGTATTCCGTATGTACGCACACGCGGTGATTTACGTTTTTCGTAGGATGGATAGAAAGTTAATTAGAGTTGTTTCATATTTATAAGAACATATCAGTATATAAGAAATACTGATTTTATTACTTTATCATGAAACAATTAAATAAGAAGAAGTTGAAAAAGAGTGAAATTGAAAAAGATCGGTAATGGATATTACCTCTTTTTGACGCACCTTCACTTAACCCCCACTTAAAGAACTAAGGATGGTCTTTGAAGAAGACCAAGACCTCTAGGATGATACTAAGTAAGTGGATAAGAGATTTTGGCAGGGTATGACCGAGATTGAACGCTCAAATTGGTGTGAGGAGGAGAGGGAGGAGGTGCCCTTTTATAAGGGAGGAGAGGGGCACCTTAGGAAAATCTCAAACTATTATTTTATATCAAGGTCAAATTCGGTTTATAATGGTTCAAAAGGGTATTATTTCGAAGATAAAGTAGGTATGGGTAGAAATCCTCTCATCCAATAAGATTTAGACAGGTTTAGGTTATTATTTTAACCTTATCAATTAGATTTAACTATAAGTTAAATAATTTAACTTTTACCGTGTGTTTTTGTTTTCTTACACTATATGGTTAATAATCTTACCATAACAAGACAAAATAACCCCAAGTTGTTTATTATTAATATATATATCCTTATCTTTGTCATTTGGCCAAACCATATATTTTTATGAATTAAATAACAATTAATAATATAATATTTGTTTTAAAAACTAATTTATGTCAATTTTGACACTATTTCGTACATGATTTTTATGAAATTAATAAAAGAATGATAAGTTCAAAATAAGTTACTTATATCAACAATAACATCTCATATTAACATAGAAAACTAATTTAAGTCAAAAAAGTCTCAAATTACATTTATTGGGGCATTTATAACATCAATTATGTCAATATTTCATTAATAAGACAATTACTGCATCATATTTGTGTCATAATAAATGATAAATATTTAATCCCTAAAAATTTTAAAAAAATTCCTATGATGTAGATAATTGTATTATATTTTTGGATACTATTCATGTTCGATGTTTCATGAAGTTTATCACTAAATTAAAATTATTATACTTATAAGATTTAAGAAAGTGACATGTTGTCACATTCTTTGGTTTTAATAATAATTAAATTATATTCATGGAAAAAAGTCCATTAGATGAATCTAATCCGACCCTTAGGTGATATGGGACGACTTTTAGTCATCCAATAAGATTTTGACATGTGTTAGGGTAATTTTATAATATTATATTTACCCTTAATTGCCCGATTTACCTTTAACTATGGTAAATAAAATTTACCGTAGTTACTATTCATAATTCTCAAAATTAAAAAGTAGCTTATTAACATAATTTGGATCCACTGATTCCAAATATGGAATCCATTTTTCCAAATTCAATACACAAAAGTTTCAGAAATTAAATTAAAATTAATCCCGTTGTCGAAAGAGAACTGGTTTTTCTTTAAAACATTGCAAAAGATTGAATTGATTTATCCTACGAATTCAAGGTAGAATCAATGATAATGACATAAATAATATTAAATGGTGAAAATATATTCTATTTATACTTTAAGACCATTAAATATTATAATTTAACCATATAAATTACTGCGATGAAAAAAGTTGTTTCTAATTAAAATATAGCGTGTTTTTACTATTCATCAAAATATGAAAGTTACCAGAATAATATGAAAATTTTATCCAAAGTAAATTTTTATTTCATGATTCCAAAGAAGAATTTTATTTTGTCAAATTGAACTTATAAACTTGTCAAAAACTAGATTTAAAGTGGGTGCGCCATCAAAAGGCGGCAAAACTGCATTTTTTGAAAAATACTTATTTAACACGAAAAATTTATTTTGTTCTTATACAATGTTTTAGAAAATGTGTTAGATGAATAATAATGTTATAAGATTCATAATTTAGTTAATACTATTCATAACTACTAGTTCATAATAATATTATAATAATACATCATCGTTTAGTAAAACTCGGTATTGCGTACAACACACGCTATCGAGGAAGGTCATGATTGCCTGTAATTCAAGCCTAGTCAGGGTTGCGTGATGTGCAAGAATCCTTTTTTGTTTCGTATAACATAATCCAACCATATTTCATTTATACATTGAATATATATATATATACTCAATGTTGCGTAGAATAACTATTATCAAAATTGTGTGTAACACGATCCAAGAATAGTGTTGCGTATACTGCAAGCTAATATGGTGTTGCTTATAGCGCATGGTAATCTTGGTGTAGCATACAACACAAGACATTAATGAAATTAAAAGAATATTTTTTTATAAAATCTCGGGATGTTACATTCTACCCCCCTTAAAATGAATTTCTCCCTCGAAATTTGTCAGGGTTATAAATGGTTTACTATTCAAAAGTTTCTTTAATAGAAAAACACATCATAAAAAGGAATACCAAAACCAATCTTTAAAAACAAAATTATGAAACGTAACGGTTACCGAAATAAACTAATCATTGGGTTTCCACATAGCTGAAAATATGTATATGGAAGAGAAATTTAACCATCATGTTCTGATAGAGAGTGGTAGAGAACATGGCTATAGAAAAGCCAGCAATCACAAAGCCATAAATTTGTGACGATCTAAGGTACCACTTTATTCATCAGATATAAGAGCACTAGGACAACATTTTTGGTTTTCAAGATCATTTCCCTAAAGTTGATGAAATTGGAATTAGAAGAAATACTTTCATGATTTTGGTATAGTCTCACCGTTTGTCGTTCTATGGAAAATTTCCACTTCATCTCTTAAAGAAATGACGTTGAATTTTTCATTCGTGATGTGTTAGCAGATCATGTGATAGAATGATGGGTCATTCCATCTGTCTCAAACAAAAGGATAGAAAAGTTATCAAAAAAAATACATAAGTCCATATATAGTGAGATTAATCTTATATAGTTCCTAAAATGGACTTATACTTCATATATCATGCTGCTTAATATAATAAAACTAGTTTCTACTAAACAGGGACTTCCTGTAGGCCAGTGGTAGGTGATAAAGGCCGGTCGCACTTCGGTTGTGGGTTCGATTCCCAGATCCTTGTCCGACGCGATGGGCTGTCACCCGTCCTACATGTTGTCCTTTTTCTAAAGCTATATTACTATAACATCCCATCAAAGATATCGAAAAAACATTTATCCTTAAACAATACTAACTTATGTCCAACATAATCCATCCCAATCTTTAGGCTTATCCAAAATACTTCGGTCCAAGCTCATAGTATAAAAATTATTACATGAAATGTCACATAACAATCACTTGAATGCCATCATTTATCCCCCATATATCATAAGATATATCTTTTTGGTCAAATTACAAACATGTGAATACCTTAATCATGTATTCTCTTGAATAATGAATATCCATTGAACCTTAGTGAAAACATGAATGTAGTCAAAAGTTAACTCTTTCCACATACCAATATCCAAAAATTCTATTTACTCAAACCATGATATAACCTTCTCCTTATACCAGTCATGAGCTCATGAACACTATCAAACATTTAATTTTCTCCTTATCCATTCATTATGTGCATATAATCTACATTCCAAAAACATCTGAATAACCATTCATGGATACTGGTACCATTAATCATACACTTTCT
The DNA here is from genome assembly GCA_963277665.1 of Viscum album. Lineage (NCBI taxonomy): Eukaryota > Viridiplantae > Streptophyta > Magnoliopsida > Santalales > Viscaceae > Viscum > Viscum album. Next base: position 474,929,450 of record OY728157.1, read on the forward strand.
AAACTGAAGGGAAGACAATAGTGTAACAATCCTTAGATTTCTCTTTATTCCATAGTACCATGAGATTACTTATACAACATTACACTTGATAAACATGTAATCATTCCACTACATTCTTAAACCATTGATCGAGCTTCAACAATTCTTTCATCTCACATATCACTTGTAGTCTCTTCATCATCATCAACATAAATACTACCCATATGACCATACTAATTCTCTTCAGGAGACATTCCCTTAAGGCATTGGTTTGCATAATGCTCGTACATTCCACATTTAAAACATCTAACCATTGTTGATGTCATCGAAATACCATTATCCTCACCCCTGGTGTTAACTGAACCTTTTCCTTTGCACTTACTGGCTTTGTGTCCTTCTTTTCCAACCCCAAAGCATCATCCAGTTCCTTTGAAACATTCACCTTGATGCCTCTTCCCACATGATTTGCATAGGGGAAATTGAACTTTCTTTCCTCTATGATCATCATAAAACTACATCTTTCTCTTATTAGCCGAGTTAGGAAACTTACCAAATTTTAATTTATTGATCATATTATGAGATTGCTGATTCGGCATAATAATGATGTTTGGACTTCCAAATCCCATTTCATTTTGTTGCTCATGAAGAATATCATTCCATTGTCCATCATATCCTCCATTATCATGAATCATCTTGTTTCCAGCCATTTTCTAAAACCCAAAAAGAATAGTGTGAGAGGAAAAATCATAATAAAGGGGTAGTAACTTCAATATCTAACATCTTTGGATTAATCTAATATCGTTACCATACTTCTAGGACTATATCCTATACATATACTTATCCTTAGGTACATCCCTAGACATACCTTAGAAATATCTCTAGGGATCTCACTAACGTTCACACATCCTAGTTTCCAAAGGTTGACTAAAACTTTCCTCTGATACCAACAATAGAGACTCGAATCTTGACGTACATGGACATTACATTACTTTTGCGGAATACTTATTACATAACAGAAACACACACACAATGATCGTAATAGTTTAGTGTCTTTCGAATCTCGGAATATAATCTTCTTATCGTGGTGAAAGATCATCAACATCTCCCATAAAGATCTTCCCTTTAATTTACCTAAAACATTTCTTTATATCCTGTGGAAATGAAAACATAAACAGGTGAGCTCAAATGCTCAGTATGGTTAAACAAAAGAAATATCAATCACATCATATTCAGAAGAACATAACATTTTGGAAATCTTAACCTGCAAAATAGAGAATAATTTCATAACATGGGATAAATCATAGTAGTGAAATGAAATCCCAATAATCATATCTTAAAACATGAAACTTTGTGGCATACACACATAATCATAGAGAATCATATCATTTTAGTCAAGACTCATTTCCAAGACTATCTTAGTGGACAAAGTCCATTTCTGAACCGAGTCACCCTCGTTTCAGTCCTGTTTCACTGATCCGGTATAACCTACCATTCCAGCCATGTCTATCTCATGCGATATAAAATCATTACCCAATTCATTGGAGGGAGATAGAGGTCCCACCCATCTCATAATGATTCCATTCTTATGTGTTCCAGAAAATCATAAATCATACATAATTTCATAACCCATGTAATAAAAATGGGAATATTAAACATCGTGACATCATCAAACAATTCATATAAGATAAAGGAATTCATAAAAATATAATTCCATCACAACATAATCAAATCAATGCAATAATAGGGATAGAAACATAACCCTTTATTATATTATATGGAAAATAATTTTGATAACACACTTGAACTCCATTCTTGAGGAAAATATCCTTTCTACTTCAAAAACACTTTTCCTTTCTTAACATGTCGTAAAATTCTAAACTAAAAGAAGTTGATTAAAGATAAACTTGAAAACTTGTAAAGGAAGCTTCTTGGAAATAATGTTTTAAAAATCCATTCATGTCGTATAAGTTAAAAAAACATTCTTATCGTACTTTTGTCGGAAAAGTCAATAAGTTCCTCGTACGAAAAACGACAAAAGATTCCTTTCATATCATTTACTAAAAACTCACCGAAGGATAAAATTGGATTTAAACAATTGTAGGTGGATGGAAATAATATTACATATTTAGGAAACATGGATGTGGATGATAAAATACACCCCAGTAAATATTAAAGTATACACAATCTTGGATAAAAATGAGATAGTGATATTTCCCTTACCTTATGTCTGATATGCTTTGTACATATCCGAAACTCTTGTATAATGATTTAAATAATGTCATTAACTTTTTACAGAATCATATTCATTGTTATGATATCATATATGATTCACTTATGACTTTATATTACCCGTTCTTTTGTAAATTCCATGTTAAATAAGCGTTTTGGGTAAAATCGTTTCATTTATCGTAGGTGTTTGGACTTGTTGTTCTTGACATTATTATTAATTATATCATGATTTACATACTTCCAGAATATAAAATATGATTTATATATCATATATATTCAGTATATATATATATAATAGATAGATAAATGAAATGAAACACACCGTTCATGGAGACGATAGTCCGTACGTACGCATGAACGCTATTTTCCTTTCCTTATTGTCTTGATTGGAAGTAAGTAGATGAAATATATATATACATAAATCCAGTAGATTTACCATGTCATATATTTCATTATTATTCATTATATATTCTTTATAATCATTCTGGAATGGTTAACATGGATAATGAATCTCATCGCATCGTGGAGACGGTAGTCCGTACGTACGCACGAGCGATGATATCATTCCAATGTTCGTGGAATTGTGTTGAAGTGTATGTATACTATTTCAGTATCAATATCAAATTATAATAATCATATATAGTTACTAATTACACCATTATACCCATCCAATTAAGGTGGTGGCGGAAAATAGATTACACCACGGCGTGGATACGGTATTCTGTACGTACGCACGCGCGGTGATTTCCTTTTTCCGTAGGATGGATAGAAAGTTAATTAGAGTTATTTCATATTTACAATAACATATCAGTATATAAGAAATACTGATTTTATTACTTTATCATGAAACAACTAAATACGAAGATGTTGAAGAAGAATGAAATTGAAAAATATCGGTAATGGATATTACCTCTTTTTGACGCGCCTTCACTTAACCCCCAATTAAAGAACTAAGGATGGTCTTTGAAGAAGACCAGGACCTCTAAGATGATACTAGGGAAGTGGAGAAGAGATTTTTCTAGGGGTGTCCGAGCTTGAATGCTCAAATTGGTGTGACGAGGAGAGGGAGGAGGTGCCCTTTTATAAGGGAGGAGAGGGGCACCTTAGGAAAATCTCCAAATATTATTTTATATTAAGGTCAAATTCGGTTTATAATGGTTCCAAAGGGTCTTATTTATAAGATAAAGTGGGTATGGGTCGAAATACTCTCATCCAATAGGATTTAGATAGGTTTAGGTTATTATTTTAACCTTATCAATTAGATTTAACTCTAAGTTAAATAATTTAACTTTTACCGTGTCTTTTTTTTTCTTACACTATATGGTTAATAAACATACCATAAAAAGACAAAAGAACCCCATGTTGTTTATTATTAATATATCTATCCTTATCTAAGTCATTTGGCCGATCCTTAGATTTTTAGGAATTAAATAACAATTAATAATATAATATTTGTTTTAAAAACTAATTTATGTCAATTTTGACACGATTTGGTACATGATTTTTTTGAAATTCATAACAGAATTATAAGTTCAAACCAAGTTACTTATATCAACAATAACATGTCATATTAACCTAGAAAATTAATTTAAGTCATAAAAAGTCTCAAATTACATTTATTTGGGCATTTATAACATTAATTATGTCAATATTTCATTAATAAGAAAATTACTGCATCATCTTTGTGTCATAATAAATGATAATTATTTAATCCCTAAAAATTATAAATAAATTCATATGATGTAAATAATTGTATTAGATTTCTGGAGACTATTCATGTTCTACGTTTCATGAAGTGTATCACTAAAGTAAAATTATTATACTTATAAGATTTAAGAAAGTGACAAGTTGTCACATTCTTTGGGTTTAATAATAATTAAATTATTTTCATGGACAAAAGTCCATTAAATGAATCTAATCCGACCCTTAGGAGATATTTTACGACTTTTAGTCATCCAATAGGATTTTTACATGTGTTAGGGTAATTTTATAATATTATATTTACCCTTAATTACACGATTTACCTTTAACTATGGCAAATAAAATTTACCGTAGTTACTATTCATAATTTTCAAAAATAAAAAGTAGCTTATTAACATAATTTGGAACAACTGATTACAAATATGGAATCCATTTTTCCAAATTCAATACACAAAAGTTGCAGAAATTAAATTAAAATTAATCCCGTTGTCGAAAGAAAACTGGTTTTTCTTTAAAACATTGCAAAAGATTGAATTGATTTATCCTACGAATTCAAGGTAGAATCAATGATAATGACATACATTATATTAAATGGTAAAAATATATTCTATTTATACTTTAAAACCATTCAATTTTATAATTTAACCATATAAATTATTGCGATGAAAAAAGTTGTTTTTAATTAAAATATAGCGTGTTTTTACTATTCATCAAAATATGAAAGTTACCAGAATAATATGAAAATTTTATCCAAAGTAAATTTTTATTTCATGATTCCAAAGTAGAATTTTATTTTGTCAAATTGAACTTATAAACATGTCAAAAACTAGATTTAAAGTGGGTGTGCCATAAGAAGGCGGCAAAACTGCATTTTTTTAAAAATACATATTTTAACCGAAAAATTTATTTTGTTCTTATACAATGTTTTAGAAAATGTGTAAGACGATTAATAATGTTATAAGATTAAAAATTTAGTTAATACTATTCATAAAGACTTGTTCATAATAATATTATAATAATACATCGTTGTTTAGTAAAACCCGGTATTGCGTACAACACACGCTATCGAGGAAGGTCGCGATTGCGTGTAATGCAAGCCAAGTCAGGGTTGCGTGATGTACACGAATCCTTTTTTGTTTCATATAACATAATCCAACCATATTTCATTTATACGTTGAATATATATATATATATATACTCAATGTTGCGTAGAATAAATATTATCAAAATTGTGTGTAACATGATCCAAGAATAGTGATGCGTATACTAAGCTAATACGGTGTTGCGTATAGCGCAAGGTAATCTTGGTGTAGCATACAACACAAGAAATTAATGAAATTAAAAGAATATTTTTTTATAAAATCTCGGGGTTTTACAATTATGACACTTAAAAACATATATACACTATGTGAATTACATGATGTTACATGTTCTATAAATTTCATGGATTCTATTTCAAAATTTTATGTGGTATGATGAATTTGAAATTAAAAATCTCAGTCCAACCATAGGAATAATTTTTATGAGAAATAAAATGGATAAAAATTTTGGTACATTGGTGTTATATTAGAAAGAATTCGTCTATAAGTACATTGAAGAAGTTAAATTGACTAGATGTATATCATCATTGACCCCCCATTTCCAAATATATAAAGTTATCCAAGGAATAAATAATGACATAAAAATATGTGGATCCGAACATAGATAAATTTTTGAATGAATTATTGATCATACATTTTATTTCGGTGATGATTTTTAAATATCCATACGTTTCCATTGTAGTGGGTGCATAATTTTTTTTTTCAAACCCTAAAATGGACCATTGAGAATACATGAAGTGGATCATACAAAAATTAGATGTATTAGATGATACTAATCTCAATTTATTTAAATATGATTATTTTAATGGCTTGAAATTTTTGTAAGAGTAAAATAAGCTTCATGTTTATTTGTTTCTTGACATCTGTCATTTGGACATCCTAGTTGAAACCTATGGTAACCTTATCCATAATAGTAGATGAATGAAAAATAGCTATATAATATAGAAGGTAATTATTTTTGTTTATTAAATTTATTTAGGACCTTTTAATGAAAATATAAGAAAATGAGCTATTATATGATAATAGAAGAATAATTCAACATTCCTAGAATCATGTATTTTATTCAAAAAAAAAAGTTGACTTGAAATTTTATTTCATTGAGAATAAGATAGAAGATAATTTGTTATCATTGTGGAAGATAATAGTGAATTAAAATATGATAGACATGTTTATAAATGTTGTAGTCTATAAAATTTTTGAAGCACTTTACCTTCATTGGAATTAGGTGAGTGAAGGATTAGTTATAAAACTGAATTAGAAAGGAAGAAAGATGAGTTTTTAATAAGTGTTGGAAATTAAAAATGGATCCTTAAAGAAGTATTTAAGTGAATTATTGTTGGTATTGTAACGAATTTTCATGTTATCATATTTTAACATACCAGAAAAAGGAACCCCATAAGTTTACTTAATTCCAATCAAGGAAACAACAATTTTTGTATTCACATTTCTTTTATACTAATGAAAAGATAATGACATTATGTTGAGTGTGTGTTGATTCCAAATTGATTTTCAATAGACAAAACAATTTAGGCTGTTACAATGGACGTGATTCAATTTTTGACCCACTCCAATTATGTGCTGATCGAAAATATTAGATGGTGGTGCGACCTATTCCACTAGTTCAATATCACTATAAAATTGAAGTGATGCCATTTTTATAAGTATAGTCAATAAATTCGTAATCAAATACTTTTTAGATATATTGATTTTAATCCTTTTACTTCTACCAGTATAATGAGTTTAGTTTTATCCCGTGTCTGCAAGTCAGCAGTTCTAACCAGGTAATCTTGTCTATCAATTTTACATTTCTTACTTCTCACTCTAGTTAATTTTATTATCAGTTCATTAATGAAGTGTGCGAGTTTTGTTCCTTATTGTGGATAGATGGTTTTATAGTCTTCCCATTCTATTCTACACTATGATCATGGGAATTTTCTATGATTTTAATTCCATAGCATAGAACCTATGGAATGCGTGATATTCATGTGGTTTCATAGATGATCCATCCCCAAAAAGTGATAAATGTGTGATATTTTGGTGGATTGGAACTATATATTATAGTGGGTTCATGGTAGTTCTTTCACACAAATTGGGTAAATCTTAGTAATTTATAGATTAAAATGGGACTTGATAATATTTACCTTCTTCTAGTGAACATTATATTGAGGGATGTAATGATTCATTAATATAAGGATATGAATAAAGTATAATAGTTTCATTATTAAATGGTATTCATGTACTACACTTTAAATGGGTGGATAAATTTTTCCCCTTATTATTTCATCCTTATGAATTGTTGTAGGAGGTGGATTTTTGTGATTTTAGAATATTTTTTGTCGAAATCTTTTCATATTAATATCTATTTTAGTGAATTTAGGGTATGAAAAGTATAGAGAGTAGATTCATGAACACCCTCATCCTTGTATTATGAGACTAGAAGTGACCCCCCCCCCACAATTTTTAAAATTTTTTTTCCCTAAGACATGATGGGGTGAGATTCCACCGTGATAAGAGATGTTTTCTTAGATATCCATTAATAATGTGTAGGATTATTCTTACATAGATAAAAATGGTATTCTATTTGTATAATATTGGGAGGGGATTGGGGTCCCCACTTGCATTGGTTTCCCCCTTAATTGGTATATATTACCCAAAAAGTATTGGACCCCCCATTTTGACATTGGATAAATGTTGTGAGAGTAGTAGTATTTGAGATTCATGGATAATCAATGTGATTGAGATTTGTGGTGCACAACGTGCACCTAGTTTCTCCCATCATATATGTTTCTCTTATGGATATTGAAAACATGGGAATGGATTCACAATATAATTGTTAATCCTGCCCCCATTTAGGAATATTTAGGTTTCATGACTATATTTTTGGATCCTAATATAAATGAGGACATGTATTGCCTCTAGAGAGATGAGGTGGGGAATTCCCCCTAGGATGAGGTGAGGGCCACTCATATTTGGGGATGATAACCCATTTACCATCGTATCATTATTGAGGTATGATTCCCATCTTTAGTTAGATTAAATATTATAGAATATTTGATTAGGATAATCAGACGGTCTTTTGTAGATAGAGGTATTTGTACCAGGAACAATGATTCATCAATGAGTTTATCTGTATACCACGTGGGATTATAATTTTCTTATGTGATTGTACAAAGAGATTCTTAGTGATGATAAACCCATTTAGTATGGAATATTTCTTACTATATTATCTTTATTAGGTGTAGTGTTTTTGGTTTTGGTCACCTTTTTTTGACTTATGTGTCTTGATTTTATTTGTCGCCGAAGAGATGAGAGGTGTTTTCCTCAGGTTGTGTGATTTGTGCAGAGTCATTATTACATAGTTTGAAATAAAATTTTGGGTTATCCTTCATGTTTTCTTATGAGATATTGTTGAGGTCGTACTGTGAAATAAATCCAATGATTTCTCCTTGGATGATGTATCTAATCTCGATTGATTCATGCTAATATACTCTTAGGCCATTGGATTCATGTTGACCTACTACCCTATCCCCATTTAAATTTTGGTTACTCCTTCTAGGTATCATTATACCCACCAATGAATCTTATTTGTTCCCAAACATTTTTTTCCTGTGAAAATGACTCACAATTTAATTTAGATATTGGTGGGCATAATGATAATGTTTCTTGCCAAGCTATATATTAGTAGAGCTAGTAGAATTCATACATAGTAGTGCTTATATAGAGTTGGATTGACATGGTAATTTCATTATTCCCAATCACTCAGGGCTTAGTGCGGTTATCAGTTTTTGGACATTATATTTTTCCCTCTTAATCTGGATTTTTTATGTTACACCTTTGGGATGTTTATTAGATATTTGAATGTTTATTTTATTTTATATTTAGATATTTTTCCTATATGATTTTTGATATTTAATTTAAATTATCATGTCTATATGCTTCATTTTATATAGGATATGAAATCCCTGTATTATGTATTCATGGGGTTTCCCACCATCCCATATCATATTGGAGGAGGTATTGGAGTAGAAAACATTGCATATTACTATCCCAAGAAGGTACCTTGTGGTTCAGGTCAAATTAGAGTAGTATCAGCCAAGGTTTATCCAATGGATAGGTCTTGGTGATAGGTGTCAAATTATATTATTTAGGCTCATATTGGGAAACAATTATTGATGTTGAATAGGTTTTATTTTGATAGACCATTTAACCCATATAGGATATAGATGTCGGTGAATTCTGTACAAGGACTCTGATAATCATAAAAATAACTTATGTGAATAGGGAATTGGTTTTAGGGTATATTTTAGTAGGTTTATTCATCATATATGGGTCAAGGATTTTTTTCATGATGTGATATCCTACATTATAATATTTCACTATTTAATGTGGATGTTTATTTCCCTCATGATAATACTTTCACTAGATGTATAAGATTTATTTTTTACAGATGATGAAAATTATGGGAATACTGATAAATATGTGAGATTTCTCAGTGATTCTCCCCCGATAATCCCTTAACAAGCATGTGGATATAATGGTGTGATTGTTTCATTTTATATATAGGTTCACTATCCCCTTGTATAGAAGGTCATGGGACCCTCTATCCCATCTTACATGTATCATCAGTATCCCCACCCTTAATTGGGGAATGGGATCCACTATAAATAGAGTTAGTATCCCCCTATCTATGAGCCCAATCAGGGCATGGGATCCTCTAACTGTATTAGTACTCCATCGGTTGAGATGTATTCAAATGAGGAGTGGGTCCGCCATATGAGATCATGAAGTTCAATTCTTCCTCAAGGAGACAAGGTTTTAGGTCACCGTCTATGAGACGTGGATCCACTATTTTGGTGATGTGCTCTACACTCCCTCAATCCTGATGAGTTTTGGGTCTACTATATAATAGTGGGGTTTATATTACCCTATTGTAAAGGGTGAAGGTCCTCTATCTGAAGTGGATTTTTTTATATAAGATGAAATATGGTTATTATATCTTTGTGAGATTCTAGTCATTAATGGTATGGAAGATTAGAATGTCATTCATCATAATGAATTACACACTCAAATATGATGGACGTATTCCCATAGTCTACATGAATTGTGGATATGTTATATTATAGAGGAGTCTATGTCCCCTAATGTGGCATATAATTCATCCTTTTGTTGAGATCAATGTGTTGTGTATTCACTACTACTGAGGTTAGTTATCCCCTTTATCCAGTACATAAACACTAACCAAGGAGAAGTTAACTCATATTAGTTTATAGATTCATAATTGTCTAGAAAATTAATGACGTATAATTGGGATCTCATGATTGAGATTTTAGCTCCCTAATTATTGAACAAAAAGTGTTGGTGTGTCATATTTTATATTTTTCATGTTTAGGATAATGAGTATAAGGAGAGTGATAATGGGCTTGTGAGTCTTAGCAGGATGGGATTCTCATTCTCATGAATATGGGGAATCCTTTATGTATAGATATTTCCTTGAATGATGTATTAAAATAGTGAATGATGAACACTGTGAAAATTGTCTCATGGCTTGATCTATGGATATAGTTGATTTGATTCTGTCTGATATAGGTCAATGTGAAATATATGAAATTTATTTCTCGCACTCATATTTGTTTCCACCAGAACATATTATTATCTCAATGTTTAGTGTTTGGTTGTGGAGCCATAGAACCCATTAGATCATTCATACTAGCTATATGGGATTATACAGTTATTGTAGTGAAAACATGCACACCTTTTTATCATTATTATGAGATGAGTTTTACATAAACTTTTCTCATATGAATATACTAATGGAAAATGTGACCTAGGGGTGATATAATCTTTTAAATATGATCAACCACTTCATATGTATGGGTAGATGGATATCATTATATGAGATTTATTGATCTGTACAATGTCCATGGTCAACTTTTAATGTGAAATGTAACCCATATGATGAGTAGGTTGACCCTATAGACATTGTAATCAATTATATTACATGGGGTTGAGCATAGATTCATGTATTTAGTTTATTTTATATGATCAATCATATAGTTTTTGAGAATGGTATGATACGTTCTTTTTTATATTCATTATTTTATATAAGGGAGTTGAGTGTTGGTATTTTTCAGAATAGAATTCTCAATTGGTTTTGAAGAATCTGGGGCAGAGGTTGATATATGTGATTGTTTTATTGGATGGGGGATAAATTTATGTGAGGGGTTATCCTTGATATATATATCATTACACCCATATTAGTGTTTATGAGGAGATGAGATTGACTAAAGAGTTCAATTTTCATTAATATCAATCTGTACAATATTTAATTGTTTCAACCCTGTGTCTACAAAGGTGGGGTAGTGAGACATTTAGTTTTAGATCCCATGTGCTATATTGATATGTGTTACGAATAAAAACATTTAACACGACCTTAATGAAAGATGTTTTATTTTGTGATTATATTGTCCTTCTATCATGGAGTATGGATTTGTCACCTACTTCTGAAGAGAGGCTAAATGGAGAATGTGGTGTAGGTATTTCCCAATGGTTGTTGGGTAGAACATGAAAGATTCATATGTCTTAGCCACATTCCCTTAGCAATATAATTTTGATGGGAATTCTTTTTTATTATTGATGAAAAATAATAGTGTGTTGGGCCCCTATGGTGTGGTTTGGTTATCTTTTTGAGGTTCCATGTGGTGGAGCTTGTTGCATTTATATTTTTATGTTATGGAAATATATTATGGATTAATTTTTAAAATAGGGTGAATGATTCCCCAATGATAAATTCCTTGACAGATATACAATACTTGAGGGAAACCCACAGTTTGTGGTTGCATTTCATTCTAGTTTTTATTGATATCTAGTGGTTGTATTGAAATAGTCTTGAATAAAAACACTTAATGGAATTATTGAGGGGTCATATTTGTTTCAAAATAATAATATAAGGTGGTTTATTGATATTTTTTATTCTTGAAGTATTGGAATTTTTATATTCAATTTCATTAAACTAAATGATATAGAAGGGGTGGGTCCTCGAGTGGGGTTTCATTTTGGGTCCCAGTGGATGTATATATTTTCTAAATGTGGGAGAATTAATTCCCATCCAGGTTATATTCCATCACAAGGATTGGTATAGAGGGTACTCAGAGAACCATTTCAGTTGTTATTTTTTGATAGTGAATAGTTTATATGGTCGGAAGTATATATAAATATTAAATTTCTAATGCATAAAACATAGCTTGACTCTGGTTTATTGATTCATGATCCCTTAGGAAAAGTAAAAAAATAATTTAACCTATAAAATGATCTATTTTTTTATATTTCCAATGTGCCGATTATTGGACAACAACCCTTACATTGATTTTAGTGAAATTTTGTGATGAGTGTATTTTTATGGTATATTTATATTTAATAAATAAATATTATTTATTCCCACATGGTTTGAAAATGTTATTTTTGAAATGAATCTCTTAATTTAAATTAAAACATCACAAATGAGTCCATAATAGGGGGTTTCACCTAAGTAAGGTGTAACACATTGAGATTTTGAAAGACAAACATCATGTTTGAAAGATAGTATAACACACTACACTATGATTATAAGAGAATATATCACCATAAAACATTAATATATATTTTTTTTCAAATAAACTCAATATCGTCTATACCATGTAATGTCCACAACACTGGGTTTAAATGAAATACGATACTCTATTAATATATTATTATTTAAACATGCCAATTATAACCTAGAAATTAAGATAGATGTTATGAATTATAATAAATTAATTCAGGAAAATATATGGTTAAAAAATGTATTTAATATATTAAATGGATATTTTTTGATTATATAGAATATAAGAAAAATTTGAAATTGAATAAAATGTTTTCTAAAAAAAAATATTTTTCTAAAAGCTGGTTATTCTCCAAATACACACATAATTTAAAATTAATTTATAATAAATTTATAACACTTATTTCAAAAAATAAATCATTTTTTTAATCTACAAATAAAAAATATTTTTGTGTTTGTCAAAAAATATAACATTTTTATGAATAATGAAAAATAATATGTTTATTGAAAATTTTAGTATTTTTAAAATTGTGAAAAATTTAAATTATATTTTATACTGGTTTTAAATTTAAATTTCATCAAAAATAGTTTAGTTTAATTAATTTATGCCATATTAAATAATTTAATATTGAAATATTATTTTAAAAAATTCTTTAGTTATGCAAATTTTATCTTTAGAAAACCCCTATTTATTCACATATGTGGTATAATTTAAAATTAATTTCTCAAAAAGATGAGAATTGAATTTGGAATAATGGATTATTTATTCAAAATATTCATAATATAAAATGTTGAATAAGATAAATTTAATTTTTTACAATAATTAATAGTGATTAAATAAAAATTAATAATTGTAGTTATGGTAAAAATAGGATTACTATGGAGTTAAACTATAAATATAGATTTTAAATATGAAATAAAACATGTCTACAATCCATTTTATTGAATTATTTAGACCTCATAATCTAAAAGTATCAATAAATACAAATTTTGATAATTGTTTTCATGATAAAAATGTGGGTACCAAGTTATCTTTACAAAAATCCCATGTGTGTACTCTTCCCCACTTATAAAAGGACCCCACTTTACTTAATTTTTTTAAAATAAAAAACCCATTTCTTCAAAATACTCATGTAATAATACCTTCTTTAATTCCATCCCCACATTCTAGAGGTCTTATTTTTATTATTAATTCCTCATATTTGGTATTTAGGTATAATCCTAAAGTGTCTCTTTGTAGAAGAGGATCAATTCTTTAACATGTGTGTTTGTTTTATTTCTTATCCCACCCAATTTTGACTTTATAAAACAAAGTTAATATTAAAAAAAGTATTACCTTTATAAAAATATGTTATTATGTTAATTTGGAAACTTATATCCATCTAGACATCAATCAAATGGAAAAAGAAACCATCGTTCACGTGTATAGAAGACTAGAGCCTTGTGAACCAATGTAGTTCATTTTCCATCACCACATTCAATGAGGTATGTGATGATGGATTTAACTTATTTATAAGATATTTGTGAAATTGTTATAATTTTATAATTATTATAACACATATTCTTTCTTAATGTACTTTATATAGTGGATATGGTTACATCGCTCATGTGAATGATGAACTACCACCTCACAAAGTAGTGCAATTCATTTTTCATGTAAGATTTACATGGAAGGTAGTAAGGTTAAAATTAATGAATATATGTTATAAAAATCGCGTAAAAATAATTATGGAATTATAATATCACATATAAAATCTTAAATTATAAATCATTAGAAAAAAATACCATCCCTCATGATTATGTGTGGACTACCGCCTCTATGTAGCAATGCGAAATTCTTTTCATTTTTTTCCTCGATGGTAATAAGGATATATTTGATTAATGTAAATGATATATGTGAAATAATAATTATTCTTTAGATATTAATTAAAATTTATTTTAAATTTTGTTCATTCATTGTGAAAAATGGAATCAATGTTCATACATACTTACGACCAACCAACTCCTAGAATGATGTTTTCCATTTTCTATATCTACTTTTATAAATTATTGTATAAATATATATAAAAATATTATTTTATATTTATATGATAATAAAAACTATATAAATAATTTAATTATGTTAAAATTAAATTTACCAAAATTACCAAATAAAAGTATACGTGTAAAAACCAAACAATTATCACCTGAAATGTAAATTTTAACAATTAATTATTAATAAATAGGAAATAAAAGACCATAATTAAATTTTAAATGGTATGCGAAATATGAGTATTGTTATGAAATATATTGATAATAAACCATTATTTATTATATAGGAGATTTTATCGTGTATGATTGAAGTCAAGCCCAAGGAAAGGGTATCTCGTCTCACTTCTGCTTCAATGACACATAATCCATATTAAACATTAATTCCATTATATTATGCATAAACATACAATATGATATTTTATATAATGCATCTATTTTTATTCATTTTATTTAATATTTTATTTTATTTTATTTCTTTGATTCAGATTACGATTAAGTAGTTACCGATGTTTTATGAGTTTACATCACAACCTCATCATTATTCATGATTGTTTTGGGTGTGTGTCTATATTCAATAAATTATTTTTGGTATTTTATCTTAAAATGAATATATTTTATTAAAATATGGTTATTTATGATCATTAAAAAGTAATAATACCATTAATTAACCATATTCATTTTAAATTATTGATAACATATTTTTATGAAAATTTGAATTTACTTTTTGCTTTGTTTGAAAATGCTTTTAAATTAAAATCCATGTTTTATTTAAATGTTTCATAAATGATTCTTAACCATTCCCAAAAGAATTATTAGATAAAATTTTATCCATTTTAACTTTTAATTTTTTTAAATTAAACTTTCTCTCATTTTCAAAACAGGGCCTATTTAGATATTATCAAAAAAGTGAAAGGAATATATGTTTTGATTGGCATAACATGAATGGATTTTCCTGTTTTCATTCCTACTTAATTTTATATATATTATATTATAATATTGAAAGGTTACGTTTGAAGAAAAATATTATCCATTTATATTTGGAAATTTTCATTTCATAAAGGGTAATTTTAAAATGAAATGGTTTTTTTATTAAAAAGGTTTCTAATGAAATTTTCATAGTACTTTTATTAATCAATGACATAAACCAATTATTATACATTCAAAATAATTGAGATATGTTTTATTGACATCATCTTTATTCTTTATTTGGACGTTTTACTATCATTTTGACTGAGGATGTACAATTTTATTATCACTCTCCATATTTCTATGGGTGGATTATGATTATGTTTATTCCATTATATTAAGTATTAACATTATATATGTCAGTTTTTCCATAAAAATGCATTTTTTGATTATGAATGACCCCATATCATATGAATAATTCATTGGAAATATTATGTTATGGGTGGGACTATGTTGTAGATAGCTCCTTCAGGTATCAAAGGTATCATGAGACAAATCAGATTCCCAAATTAAATTTATTTCTACCCATATATTTAAACTATATTGCCGAATGGACAATTTAATATGTCCAAAATTATGTTATAACTTATTATGGGATCACTTATTTCAATTTGATTATTTGATTAGTTAGAATATATGTGGATATATTTATGGTTTATATGATAATTTATGTTGATTTATTTGATCATCATTTATTTCCTTATATTGTGAATAGATTATGGTTTAGATGGAATATGTTTTAGTAATTTTCCTTTTCCAAATTGATTATTGTTATTTATTTCTGATAGCTTCTTCTCTAAGATTTCCATTACTATGCACCTGATATCACCCCTTTATTTTGTTTTAATTTTTCTAGGAAACTAGAATCTGTTTTTTGGAATGATATTCATGTATATGATGTGAAGAATAATGCTGTTCTCAATTAAAATCTTTTTCTATTTCATGTTTTCAATTGTATATGAGATTCAATAATTCATCTAGTTTACCAAGAATACTAAATTAAGCAATCTACTGGTATATGATAAGCTAAATCTATTGAAAATTTAATAAATTAGACACCAGATATATGTTATTGGAGTTAGTGCTATTTAATATTTGTATCAGAGTAAGGTTTTCATAGAAACATAGGGAATGATATTTAAGAAAACATTGATTGGGGACCATAACCCAGGAAGGAAATTCATGATAAGTACTGAAAGATCATTATAATGTTTTGTTAATATAGATATTATATGGATTTTAAAATAAATACAAATGTGTCTGGATACTATTAATTTTTTTGTTCTACCATAGATGTACCTACGTTTAATAACTCTATAAAATCTATTCTGTGGTTGACTATTACATTACCTAGTACGTGACAATGAACCCTACCATACGACTGGATTGATACACTGGGTGAATATTATTAGGATCAATTTAATTTTATTTAAAACCCATTATGAATGGTTTTATAAAAATTTAATGACTTTAAAACATTGTCAAAAAACATTTTTTATGATAACGAGTTAAAACATGTATAAATTTTCAATTTTTGTTAATTGTTTCACTTTTATTAGTATTATACATTAAATTTTTTCTTATTAGGATCTAATATTTTGTATGAAATCTTTTTAAAATGGTTTATAGTTGAAGGATGAGGAACTGTATCAATTTGAATACCCAATGTAAAGATTTAGGTCCTGGGAATGATAATAAAGATGGAGATAGAGATGTGGTAGGAACTATAGATTTTATTACAATAATTGGTAAGATGACTCAACTAGTGAGAAATGACCTTTCTTGTGTGGAACATCCTTCTAATCAACTATGGGGTGTAATAATGGTATAACTCTTCCTAAATCAGAAACCCCAATCATTTAATAGGAATAAAAATCCATATGTTGAAGAGTAATAGATAAGTTCCATAGAGAAGACATTTCTCTCTTTGGGAGGAAATTAAAGGTAGAAAGTTCGCATAGATGTTAATAATCTCTCATGAGATATGGATTAATGGTGGTCATTGATTCAAATCACTATGGATTAAGAAGAAATTAAAAACATGGAATTAAAGGATTTTAAGGCACCTTTAATGGAATCTTTTTTTTTCACGAGAATGAGAAGATATTGAGAGAAAATTATAAAATCTAAGGAAAATGGTAGCTGAAAATTTATATGAGTATGAATCCAACTATAAATGGTTAGAATGGAAATTTATGAACTCTGTATGAAATCCAAATAGATATATTGACCATTTATTTGATGGGATAATGCTAATCAGTGAAAGTAATTAGTCTTCCAAATATTCCCTTCATACTAGTACATAGTATCTTATGATATCAAGAATGAAAAATAATTCTCCATGTTTAATGGGTTTGATGGAATGAAATAGAAGAAGATCATGGTTGAGAAAATATGGATCAACAAATGAAGGTAATATAGGATTTTCCCACAAGTGATAATTGTTGAAAGAAGCCACATAGTATTTTTTAGAAGGGTATGGGAGTTTTCTTTTATTATAGAGAGTAATTACACCACACTCAGTATTTTATGGGAAATAAATATGTTTCTAATGTTCAATAATTCAACAATAAGGATATGGGACACTAGAGAAATGAATGCCCCAATAATAAAAAGAATATAACATAGATGAAGATAATAGATCGTGGTCAAACTTATGATATAAATATATCGTAAGTGGAATTATATAATGTTCTTGTGTTTAGATTAAATAATTATGGTATAGAACAATTGTTTCATTGATATTATTGTTATAAAAATCAGGAAATATATAATTATTTTGTTATAATACTATATGTTAATGTATTTGATAAATTTTTTTAAAATGGTACTGATGAAAAAGGAATGTGATTCCGTGAATATTGTTACCTCTTGGAAAAAACATTTTTCGTTGAATATATCCCTTAATATATGTCTGATATTTGAAAAATAATGACATTTTTATGCAATAGTGTTGGAGGCCATAAATTTGGAAAAAAATATTGATGGTTTATGTCATCTTTGATGGAGTTTGATATTAGTATTTATTTAAGGGTTTCTGGTTTTGACATTCTTTTAATAATTCACATTCGTGTGGCCCATGACCTTTATCACCTAGCATCATTATTTTAGCATTAATATTTTCTTCAATATCCATGTATTCACATCGCACCTATGTTCTCATACATGGGAATTTAGTTATGTGATATTCCAAATAACATTCAAACATACCATTATCTCTTATGAAGAAAATGTTTTATTAATAATTCTCACTATTTGGGATTTCATGAAGCTATTTATAAAAAGCGAATACCTAGATTTCTGAGATCAAGACTAAATTATGGTGACAGGATTTTTTGAATGGGGGTATATTATTATACCCCTCTATTTTAAGAGTAACCTCATGTTTGATAGCGTATATGACATGCAAAAACAAAAAATAGAATAGAATATAAGACACTAAAACATTGATATATATTTATTTATAAATAAATTCAATCTCTTACATAGCATTAAATGCATGAAACACAATTTTTAAATGAATCATAATAATATATAAAAATATTTATATTTAAACAAGACCATTACAAACTAGTAGATAAGTTGGTAGGTCTAAAAAAAGAAATAAATAATTTTTTAAAATTATATGGTTTAAAATTTATAAAATAAATTCAAGGTATATATATTTATTAGAAATACAATAAGAACCATTAGAAAGATAAAAAAGTGCATTCTAGAAAACTATATTTTTCTATGTGGTGGTTTATTCCCGCTTTCAACACATAATAAAAATTATTTTTTACTAATTTTGTATAATATAGTTGAAAAAATTATTTTCATTTTTTAAATGTACATTTCATAATTTTGTTTGGGTCATTATTTGGAATTTTTATATAAGATTTTTTTAAGAATAAATAAGATTACAAAATTTAATTGAAACTACACTTTCATTTAAATTATTTAAAAAGATAAATAAAATTTTAAATTTGTTTAAATTTAAATTGTGTTCATATAAATTAAAAATTTACTATTTTATGTATTTTTTATCGATTTAATATTTAATTTATATATTAATACATTGTATAATAATGTGAATTTATTTATTGAAAAAATTCTTTCGTCGCCTGTACGACTTAATTTTAGAATTTAGTTATAACAAAATTTCCAATTTAATTTTTGAAAATAGAATTCATATTTCAAATAATAATAACTTATGTTATCTAATAATATCGAGTTAATTTTTTACCACAATGAATAGTGTAAAATGTTCAAATTAATTACCTTTAAAAATGTGAAAATTGGTTTACCAAGGGTTAAACTAAAAAGATATGTATTAAAAATGACAAAAAACCTATGAGAAAAATTTATGGACATGTATTTTCTATTTCATTTATATTGTTAGATAATTACCCATTTTTAATTCTTATAGCATGAGAAAAACATGGGAATCTATTTATCCTTTAAAAAATTACATGTGTGTCTTCTCCCCCACTTATAAATAGCCACTCACTCACACCACTTATTCAAAATTACAAAAAATATCGTATCATTACATTCCTACTCAAATTAAATAAGTAAATCCCTAACCAAATCCTAGATGTCATATTTTGATTATGGACCCCTCATAACAAGGCTTTAGATATAAACATAAATATGCTCTTTGAAGAAGAGGTAAAATTATTAAACATGTAAACATCATTTCTCCGTAAACATATTTGATAAATTTTTTAAATATTAAAATATAATAAAACCATAATGAACTATATAATTATATTTTATTTTTATAATTTAATAGACATAATAATATCTAATTTTAAAAAATATGAAATGTAACCCTTAATCGTCCGTACGGTGGACTGACACCTCACAAATCGTTGTAATTCAAATTCCATCACCACGTTTAAAATATGGATATAATGATGTTTTAACTATTATTATGATATCAATCACAATATTATACTTATAGAGTTATCATATCACATATATTGTCTTAATTTCCATTCTTGGGGGAAACGATAACATCACGCGGGTGTACATAGGATTGCTGTCGTGCGAACTAGTGTGATTTGTTTTTCTCTAAAACATTACCTAGAAGGTAGTAAGGATTAAATTAATGAATATATGTGATATTTAGAACCTGAAAATAACTCTAGAAATATATTATCACATAATACTTATTACCTCCCAATACTTTGGAAAATAATAAATTCACCCATGTGTACGTGTGGACAACCGACTCCACATATCGATATGAAATGGCTTTAATTTTACTTATAAATGGGTGTTAATAAAGATTTAATGGATTAATATAAATTATATATATGAAATTAAATGATTCTAATAATGTTAATAAATATGTATTTCCCTTTTGTTCCATCCGTTTAGAGAAATGAAAATGACATTCTCGCGTACGTACCGACTACTGTCTCCATGAACAATGTAATCCATTTTCAATCTATAAAATTTATAGAATAATATATCTATATATATAATAAATATTTGTGATATTTATATAATTTTTAAAATTATAGTTATTTTTTAACCAACATCAATTTGTATATACCAAAATTATTAAACAAAAATATACATGAAAACATTAAGCAATTATCACCATAAATAATAGTTTTATCATGGAATTGTTAATAAAACAATGATAAATTACAAAAAATTAAATCATCTATGCTATTATATTCATGAATATGGATATGTAATATATGTATACTGAACCTATGTTTATTATAGAAGAGGTTCAAAATTTTACAAAGGAAGTCATACTTGATGTAAGAGTTTCTCATCTGACATTCACTTCAATGAAACATACACCATAATACCCAATTATTCCTTTGTGCGGTATATATACAACCCCTTTTATATTTTATATCTTAAATGTATTTAACTTCATGGTATTTAAGGTTTCATATGATCTTATTTTTTTTATAGGGCATACTATTTAGAAGTTACCAAGGTGGTAAAATATTGACTCACATCTAATCATTATTCAATATTATTTTTATTGTAAGTATCCCTTAAGGGAATTATTGGATATTTTTTATTTTAAAATAAATATATTATATTATACTGTGGTTAATAATTAAAATTTTCATGTAAAATTAAAACTTCTTCAATGATTTTTACACGAAATGATTGATAATGTTTTTAATAAAATATGGCTTTATTAGTCACTTATTTCCATAATACCTTTCATTAAAGTCCATGACCAATAAAAATGTTTTTAAAATATTTTTCACCATTAAAAAATTATTTATAAAATAAAAGGTTACAAATTCTTAATTTTTTGGTATTTTTTGAAGAGATTATTCTTTTATTTTTCCAAACATGGTCCATTTGTATTTTTTTAAAAATGTGATAGGATTCATTAATTTTACATGTACTTCCTGAAAAAAAATAATTATTCATGGCCACTAAAATTTTTAAATATTATTTTATATGTTTCAAAAATTATAATCAAAAAGAATTTTTTTTAAAATAGTTTGGGATATTTTAATTTATTTTTTTTCAAAATTAAAATTTTATTTTTCTTAAAAATATTTTTAATGGCAATTTTATGGTAGTTTAATTCATCAATGGAATCAACCATTTATTGTACATGTGATCCACTAAAGATATGTTGTATTGATACCACATTGTTTTCTTATTTGGATGGTTTATGATTTGTTTGAGTAAGGTCGTATGATTTTATTATCATTTATCATATTAAATTTAATGGTCTATGATTATGTTTGTTTAATTTAGTTATGTATTATCATTTTGGCATGTTAGTTTATAAATAAAAATATATATGTTGATTATGTTTCACACCATTAAAAATATTAAATTAATTAGACATAAAAAGTGATTAATTAGACATAGTAATAGATATCACCTCAATTCATTGACATGTATCGTGAGAAAAATATGTGGGAAAATCTAGATGGGTTTCTACCAGCAAATTTAAATAGTCTAGAAGAAGGTCCTGATTATTTGAGATGTTGAAATTTTCCATCCACTCATTATAAGATCAGTTTTTTCCATGTAATAATTTTATTAGTTAGAATATACATGTATATATTTCAATATTATGTTATTATTTATACATATTTATTTGATCATTATTTATTTTTTCTATATTGTGCTCAATTATTCAATTAAATAGATTGGGTTCTGGTTATTTGCAAATCCATATTGAATATTCATATTCATTCGTGATACCTTTTCATGTAAACTTATTCATAATTAGAATCTAATATCATTGTATTAGTATGTTTTATTTCCCATATGATACAAATTATTTTCATGGGGAGTATATAAAGGGATACACTAAAAGTAATATTGGTGTTTTCAAAGAAAGAGGTTTGGGTATTTCATTTTTTCAAGTGTATGCGAAATTCTAGTATATATCGTTTCTAAAATACTAAAAACCATTCAATACATCATCATGTGATACATTGAATATAGTGTTAATTAAATTTATATGTACATAAATTATGGGTTACTAGATTTGGGGTCATTACATTAGGTATAAACTCTACTTGAGTTTTGGGTCCTGGGACAGTATTATAATGGTTGTTTTATTTTATTTTTATTTTCCTTGACTATTACACTCTCCCATATTCCCCCAAGAAGCATTAAAGGAAGGGGAAAAAACCCTATCAGGAAAAATATAGTATGATTATGGATTATGGGACTTATTCTAAGGAGTCAGACTAATGTTAGATCTAGATAAAGTGGAATCAAAGAGTGGAGTTGAACCCAATGAATTGATTATTTACTCTGATTTGTTTCTTATTATTTTATATCACACATCACCATTAATTTTGGTTCATTTTTCTATATTATTTTAATATTATGATTGTTTTGGTTGATCAAGGGACCATACAGAGGTGATTTTTTGAATATCATGTGGATTGAAAAGTTGGTAGAGTGTTTTGTGTCTAGAAACCCTGACCACACAACATGTTGATCAATGAACACAGACCATGTACATTTTTGGTGTATATTATATTCTATATGGTGGAAACATGGTGTGTTTTCAATATTGAAATGCATTTTTTGAACATTGGGTGAATAACTTGGGGTGTGAAAATGTACACAATAGGATACCCCCTTTGAGATACACAATGTGTACAAGTATGCACCACATTAAGTTAACACCGAAATAATTTATATGTGGTACATGCCTTAGTGCCCTATATGGATTTAAAGACCATTGTTCATTGAGTCACACCTTGTATTTGTAAAATTAATTCCATATCATGTATAGGTACATTCCAAGAGAATGTTTATTGGACTACACATCGTGTACCCCTTGGTAAATTCAATGTACCTTCCCCTCATTGGTGGTTTGTGGAATATCCCATCTTGGGACATAATTTAAATATTTAGATAGTCCATTATGTGTATATGTAAACATAAAATGTATTATTAGAGTCCACCAAGTAATAATGGATATTAAGGAGATGATATAGGATTTTTATAGGTAATATGCATGTGTTGATGTTGGCAGAACCATAGTGACGATCAAGGGTAGGTGTGTGGATGGTGTGACCTATGGGATAATTTTGAGACCAATTCATGGGATTCTCAAATGTTTTCAAGGATGAATATCCATCATGTGTTTTTATTTTTTTGGAGCCTTAGGGGATGATAAATTCATGAATTTATTTATTTTTATATAGAATTTATAAATTCAATATATATATATAAGGGTAACTTGAAGGGTATTATAGTTATATGTGGTACCCTAGGTGATTTTAGTACTTCTAATGCTCCTTATCTTAAGGGGATGCATGTGATTTGTATAGTAGGATAAGATGATTGTAAAACACTCATAATTTTTTATTGTAATAAAGGCATGTTTTTACTATGTCTGTTGAACATTTTCCATCCCATGTAGACTCCATGTGATATATTATAAGAAATGGAGTTTAAGATTTTTGGGTATTATCAGTGTCCCCCTTTAATTAAATTACTAGTTCTGAAGACTTCATGGAATTGGTTTAATGAATATGGGACTTGGGTACTTCCTTAGTCTTAAAAAACCAGTTAATATGTGGGTAACTCCATTTTTAGGGATTTGATTCACCCACAACGGTGTGGTGTTTTGTTACTATATGATAGGTGATGCTTTATTTGAGCTCCCTCATTGATGTGAGAGTTAATTATTGCATTGAAATAATGAGTATTATCCGAATTTTATCACATCTTTACATTAGGTTTGAGTCCCCCGAAGGGTTTATATCTCCTTTAACAAATTTATATACCCCACTAAAGAATAAAAACCCCATTGTAACATTAGATAAGTGGTTTTATTGAAGTGGCATTTTAGATTCCTAGATAGTCTGGGTGGTTGAGACCATTAATCCATATGGTGAATTAAGTTTCTCTCCTCGGGTGTGTCACACTTGTAACAATATCCTGAGTAGATAGAGGTTTAACATATAGTTTTTTAATCCTTCATTTTTTTGTTTTGGATGGGTTGTAAGATTCCGTTTTTTAATCGAATCACAAATGAGGATATGTATTTGGTCTAGTGGGAATTGGGAATAACTCCCCCCAATATGTGGTATTGGACACTCATCAATGGTGATGGTTACCCCCAAGGGATTTTTATAAGTATCTATATTTGGTCCTTATCTTTAGTTAAATTTTTGATTGTGGGATCAATGAGAATGATGTTTATATTTAGATTCTGTGACAGGTGGCATTGTTCTGTGATCAATGATTCATATGTGAGTATAGTTCCTCATCTTATGGGATAGGTGTGTTATAATGAAATTTTACAAGGATTTTATAATGGATGATAGTACATGCCATAATATTATATTAGGCACTATATCCACTGGGTTTAATATAGTTCTTTCAGTTATGGTCCAACTATAAATACCTATGTGGCATGATTCTCAATGTCACCGATGAGTAGGGAAGTTATTTTCCTGAGGATATAATATTTCCTACATGGAATCCTTTTAGTATAGTGTGTATTTAAAATGATGGTTATCCTTGGTGTTTTATTATGAAAATGTATCAATGACATATTAGGATGTGAAACTAATGATTATACTCTAATAATGATTTTACCTTGGATAGGTCTGTGATGATGAAGATTTCATTGATTGGTTGAATTCCAGCCTATAGACCTATCATCATTTTGGATTTAGGGAATCCTACTTGGAATCGTTAAATTATCCCCTATAATGGATTTGTGCCCCGATTATTTATGTTTATGAAAATGGTGCACATATCGATTGTGACAATAAGGAAATTGTGGAAGGTGGAACTTGTAGAGTTAATGATTGGATAGGCATGTGTGATCTATAAATTATAGTAGTCAAATGGAGTTAGTTCAATATGGTGATTCATAATTTAATAGTCTCTCGATGTCTGATGACGTTATTTGATTTTAGAACATGACTATTTCCACTATCATTCTGAATTTTATATTTTAGACCCCTTAGTTGTTTAGAAGATATATTTTCATGAATATTTTATTTTATGTTAGATATGTACATCCTGTATATTTTTAGGGGTTTTTTGGATGGTGATACATATATTATTAAAGGTTTATAGTGTATGAACTACTATATTTTTGTTATTAATTCTTAGTGATTCTATCAAGTTTCATTCTTTTTGTAGGGAGGCTTGGGGTAGTGGACTCAGCCTATCTCCAACCCATGTGGGAACCTAATGGGTCAGGTCATGTCAAAAAAATTATTAACAAATATAGTAACATTAATTTCGTGTCATGTTGTAAAATTTGTTGGTTTTTAAAAGGATCCAGGTTATGTAAAACTAAATAAGTTACTAGTTTATTACACAATATCCCCTAGGTTCCTAAACAACTATAATTCATTTTTTTGTTTATATAAATAATATTCTTCTATAATAAATATCATATTTTTATTTACATTATTGTATATGTTTTTATTCATAAAACAATAAATATAAAACACTTACATGAACAAATGATTTATGGTATTATATCCAAACATAATAATAAGAATACATAATACATTAAATCTTAAATTTTCTGTTATTTGTTTTTTATTTTCATTTCAATTTTTAATAAAATATGATAATAGATATATTAGATTATGGTGGATTAGAACATATATAGGGTATTTATAAAAAATGTGAAACTGATTTGTTAATTTTAAAAAAAAATATCATATTGTCATATTATATATATATATTTCAAATTATAATCCTTTAAATAAAATGTTTTCCATTATTAAAATAAATATAATAATATTATTGACATATGTTTACAATTTATATTTTTCGATTTTATATATTTAATAAAAATTAATGAATTTTATACTCAATATATTTTTATTGGAAAATATAGTGAAAATGACATATTTAAAAATAATTTAATAAACATATTTATTATTTTAAATAATTATTATATTTATATGTGTGACAATTATTATATAGATTCAAAATTTCAAACTATAATTTATGATTGATAATATTGACCCTCAAACTAAATTTCTTTCTAATTATAGGGTAATAGGTGGTGTAATAAACCTATATAATGGGTATTTATTTAAGTCACTATCTTTAAATAATAGAAACAATTTATGTAATAAAATCATTATAACCATAATCATAAATACGTCTCCTTCAAATCAAATATATTTTAATAAATTATCAGCATAAAATATCCTTATTCTATGATGTTTTTACTAATGTGTTAGTTCTATCTTTATGATGAATATGGATATGTTTTTCTTCCACCCACTAAGAATAACAAAAAATTATATATTTATCATTTATTTTGGATAAAAATTGTATATATAATACAATTATTGTGTAAAATAATTTTTTGACATAATATATTACCATGATATCTATCTTTTATTAGATAATATTGAGAAAGCATGATAATAAATCTAATGAACTAACTTCATTACCTGTAGAAAACCATATTATAATCAATATGATGAAAAAAATAAATATGGCTAGGGGAAATTATGTTCTATGAAATGATGCATTAAATGAAATGAAAAAATGTCACCCTCATAAGAGGTAATTTAATGAAAAAATATAAACAAAAATGATATATGTCAAAACTGAATGACTTTAATGATGTATGAAAATTCATTTTCTTTAAACCTATCAATGATTAAAAAAAATTTATTTATCTTTTCTAATGATCAATAAAAAGGGATGTGAAATTTATTGATAGGAAATTTAGAGATTTTATAGTTAAAAATAATGAGGATATATTGAATTTTTCCACCATAAATTTATTTATATTTTTTAAAGGACTACATCATATTTATCATATTTTACAAAAATATTTTCATGAAATTTTGATGAATTGTTGCTATCATAATAGGTGGTTTGTCATTATAAGTTATTTGTGAAGGATAACCATAATAAATAAACTAAACGATGAAATTTAATCACAATTATTATTATTTATGATAAATGGTGAAATGAAGTCTCACTGAGGTATTATTAATGAAGGATATTCGTGTTGGTAAAATCCATCACAAATTCTCAATAATAACTTCTTCAAACACCATATAAAGATACAATAATAATTACTATTATATATGGTTATCGTATAAATTAATTTGAAAAATTGAAAATAATTTTGGTGCCTAATTAATCTATCACAAATATAGTACCACTAAAAACTCTTATTAAAGCATATCCTCTATGGATACATATTAATCAAACAAACCATCAAAAAATATTTTTTATAAAGAAATATAATAAAATAAATTTATAAAAACATATAAATTTATTATAAATATTGTATTATAAAATAGTGATTCATAACTAAATATTTATGAATGGGGATATGGGGGTAGTAGATGTTACATCACATTCAGGTTCCCGTAATTGAGGTAACACAATCCCTAAACCCCATTCAATCTATAACATGTATTTAGAGACTTTATTGTTATATTGGAAAAAACATTAACAATATTATTTATGTATAATAAGTATCCTCTTAATAATCTCATTATGGGATATCAACCTCTTATTAGAGTTTCATGTTGAGAAATATGATGAAATTTCATGAATTATTTTTTATGTGGTTGATGATGACATCACTATACTTCCATTACAACCATAGTTCCTTCATGTTACATGGATTTGGTGGGACTAGGAAGTATATAAATTTTAATGAAGTGATATCATGGTGAGTTTGAATTTTGAATTTTGATTATTATGGAGGCCAATGATAATGACTTATATGTGTATGATGTGAGTGTTTATAGATAGTATTAAGAGTATGAAAACATTAATTCATTGAATCTTGTGTTTTTTAAAATTATAGAAAGGATACATGGCTACAAACAACCACTTTGTAACTAATAAGGTGCCCTTGGGTACCCAATGGGTCCACCAATTGTGTTTCACTTCTAGTTTAGTGACTATTTGGCTCGTGGAGGCTATCTATTACTTTTTTCTGTTTAATGGATAGGGGATTTGTAGAGGTCATTTCCTATAACATCTCCCCCACCATACCCTCAATTTTATCTTGTAATTCCCCAGTTAGAGGATAATCTAGGGGCCCAATTCATAGATAATAATGATACTTTATCCCCTCACTTCCTATGTTAATTTTCATCTCATTTACCACCTAATGTTTGTTCTTCATAATCGGCATTTGTGCATGTGATTTAATAATAGCATGGAGAAATAATTTTTAATGATGATGATTTCCTATGTGGTGGCTACATAGTTTAACAGGATGAGTGAGTTTGAGTCACCACTCATTATTTTTGAGAACGTAGTCCACCTAATGAGTTTATATTATATTTTTGGTTAATTTGGGAAAATATGATTATTAATTGATTTACAAAACTGATAATTTTTTCTTTCAAAAGGACTAGGATACTTCCATGAAATATTGGAATGTTATTCTCATGTTATTATAATTGTTACTATAATTCCTCAGTTTGGATTACACTCGATAGTGTCATGGGATGATGTGCTATGTGACCATAACACTACTCCCTATATCAAAGTCTATCGAACACAATTGAGGATGTAATGAATATTATGGGGAGTGTATACCCTTAAATAAGAGTGCACTAAATAGAGGAAATTATAAATCACATTTACATCCAAACAATATAGTGTAAAAAATAAAAGGTAATACCATAACATATATGATTTATATATAAATAATATATAAATAATAATATACTATTAATATCACAAAAAAATGTAAACAACGTACCAAAAATTCACACACCTTCCCTACTATTACCCCTAAATGACACTTTGATATGAACCTCTAAATAATCTTGAGCTGCTCCAACCCAATACACTATGAAGCCTATAGTTAACTAGAAATCTAAACATATCGTCTGCATATGATAAAAGGTTTCTTTATAGGGTGTTAATATACAAGATTTAATAGGTTTACCAGGATCTATTAATTTACAATTTAAAATTCATATGTTTCCTAAGGAAACAAAATATAAAAAATAAACATGCTTATTGAGTCATCATGAAATAACTAGACTCCTTGAAACTTGATGAGGTACAAATTCATGTCAGACCATCATGGTTTAACGAAACCACCATGAAGCGGGATCCCACCCATTTTAGGGTCATGATAGAATACTATAATTTTTTTTCAAAAATGCTTGTCTATACACAAAAACTCATGATTGGGTGTCATTCGAGTCATAGTGACATCCCATACTATGACATGACCACTTATCAAAATCATGAACACACCATCTCATTATTGAAATCCTTTAAAACACCTTCTCAGATAAGGGGATGACATCCATATCCTAATCACTACCTTATATCATATGTTAGTTTGAACCATCCATACCTCACATCACATCACATCTCAACTAGGACCAATCACTCAGTAATGGTCATATATGACATCCTCACCAAGACCATTCTCCCATGGGTGGTAACCCAACACATCCAACACTTTCTCTCCCAAGAATAGGTCATAATTTGACCAATGTCATCCTTTATGGTGGGTCTCTCAGGTATTTTTGGACCTATAAATTCTCCCATTGAGTGGTCCCTACAAATACCTACATAATAAGAGAAAACATAAACATCTTAAACACCACCCTATCACGTATGGTATGCTCCAACATATATAGTCTCTCACTCACGGTATGGGTCACAACATCACAGGTATGCAACAACAAATAGGGGGAACTACCAATAGCATAGCTCAACTGCTCTTCAACATGGTTCTAGTTTCTTGGGACTAATTCTCATAATATCCAACCACTATAAATAACTCACATTTATAATCTCTTGAGGAATAAAAATCCAATTATATTTATCTAAACATATCCTCAATAGATAGGGTACAATTTCATGTCCATATTTCCTATATAATCACAATTCCATGTCCTTACGAACCTCCCATGACTCATACTTTGGCCTGATCTCACATAACATAAGGAAGATCTCATATCTTGTAACGCAGTAGAAAACCCTCTTCATCGAAGACTTTATGTCCTGAGGACTTATCTTATTCATATCATAACTGAAGACTCTCATTCGACCACATGAGGGAGGTTATCATTACATATGATAGGTGCTAATATCTTCCCCATCATCACATGTCCCAATTACTCCCATCCCCTCCCAAAAGCCTTAGGTAAGTCTCCTTGTGTACCCTACATCACTAATTGTACAGAGATACTCACATATTGCCACTAATCATCTTAATCAACACTTCCTTTCTTTGAAACCATTATTTCTAGGTGATCCCAACTTTTATATATGTGAAAGATAATGTATTCAATGTATATGATGCCTAGCCCCATCCCATATCTCTAATGTTTGCACCATGAGTCTCTAATATCATATCTAAACAAATGAAATAAATTATGGATGAATACTCATTAATAAACACGTTTAAGTGTCATACCATAAGGGAATACAACCATGATACTAGATTAAACCTTTTTTTTGTGATTTGTTAAGCATGGTAAAATTTAATCCACACTTTTAATCACAAATATCATAACAAGAGGGAAAAATTAATTATAAAAATATATAAATAAAAATTAAATTTAATTAAAATATGCACAATCTCCTAAAAACTCACTGAACAACATTACCATATTGAAACTGATTTGGATGACTTGTGATCAATCTTATATGGTATCCTATACACACATACATTAAATTACCATCTCACTCGACAGATTACACTATTACATAATGGTATTAACAATGAATCCATTGATAAAATCACCCAGATTATTAGCTATAAAATGGAAGCCAAAGCTGATGATAATGGAGGGAGACATGTACCTTATGTCACCATAAAATACCACAATGAACCATCCCCCCCACATAGGTGTATTATTGGGATTGATATTAGGTGAGGGTCTAGAAATAATAAACCTCCACAAATTCATATCCAAACCTAAATCACTAGGGGTTAGATGGTAAATTACCATTCATCCCCTATTAAGAACCACCATAGCAATTGTTCATTGTGCGGCTAGGAGGGTCACAACATAACTGTAACTCCATGATATTTTGGAATGTATTTTTATTTAATAATATCTATATGTTAA
This sequence comes from Viscum album, assembly GCA_963277665.1. Taxonomy (NCBI): domain Eukaryota; kingdom Viridiplantae; phylum Streptophyta; class Magnoliopsida; order Santalales; family Viscaceae; genus Viscum; species Viscum album. Next base: position 474,961,552 of record OY728157.1, read on the forward strand.
TAAGATTCTTATCTATGAGATACTAAACTTATTTGAAAACAATTTATAGATTATACAATTAAACACATTATATTGTATTTAAATAAAATATAACTTTTGGATATAAATATCAATTTTAATTAGGGACTACTATTAATCTAAGAAAATTATTTAAAAATAATTTTTTATAAGAATGATTTTTTGTCACATATTTGTAGGTTAATTTAGAGTTTTAAAATTATATATAGTTTTTTAGATATTTATAATTATGATTTCATTTGTAATATACTGGTTAGAAATGAAAATAAAATAATTTGACTGAAATTGAGATATTATTTAGGCATATAAAATATTTTTATCTTAATAGATTAAATTAATAACTAATTACTAATTGTTATAATGATATTTTTATATTATATATTCAGTCATATGAATTCAAATTCCTTTAATTAAGGTCACTATGTAAGTAATTATTGTAGACATTATATTATTGAAAATTATATTTTCTATAAAATGGGGTTTTCTTCCATTTGATTATGGATGTTATAATTAATTTCAACCTATTCTAAAAATTTTATACTATAAAGTCATCATAATGTTTTAAAAATCATATAAAAATTGTACTAGGCTACTGTTTGTTGGATTTTTTTGAAAATATTCAATTTTGATGAGTATTTAAAAATTCATATTTGTGAAAAACATTTTTTAAATTTATTTAAATAAATTGATTTACAAGTACAATTTTTTTGTATTTACCATTAATGTAAGATTAGAATAATTTATTAAACAAATTTTAGTTTTTTATTATATTCAACAAATATACTTTATTTTTTATAAAATAGTTTTTATGAATGAATGTGTTTTTTTCTCTAAAAATCGTTTCCCTTGTGTTTTTTAAAATATAGTAAAATTAACCCATACAAATTATTGAAATTTAAAATTTTTAAATTTATATAATATTTTTTTATCATAATGGTCAAATTAGTAATTTTATTAGTATATATTTATTGTCCATAAATATAACATACCAAAGTAAAAAATTTCTGACCACTATGAATGGTAAAAACTGATTGTTGAGTAAAAATATGTGATAAAGCCAAAAAAAATAGTATCTATAGGTGGGAGGATGGGCCTTGATTAACCAATAACTTATACCGGTTATATTTTCATATAGTCTTGATATAATTTACAATATTATGACTCACTTTTTATATTACTAATATTATCATTACAAAAATCTAACTTTCTCTCATTTAATATGTTAAATAAATCTTCTTGTAAAGGATAAGAGAAAATATACATCATGAAAAATACTATATTTATAAAATTATGGATAAAAATTTATATTCATTTTTTATTTATATTTATTTTTTAAATTTTTTATAAATTTCTATAACGATGACGCTTTGTTAATGCAACATAGATGAAAATAAGAAAAAAATTAGAAATTGATTTTGAACACATTAAAAAATGATATAATTCAGATGAGTTAGGATATTAAATGAATTTTATAGATCATTATAAAGTATAAGTGATTATTTATGTTTGAATTATATATTTTTTATTATCTGGATATGTATAATGTAAATTTTTTTTGAGTAGTCACAAAAAATGACCTTAAATGATAGTTAATGTTTAAAAATTATTTTTCAGTTATTAGAAAATAAAAAAATATTATCATGGATAAATTTTGATGGAAATTATAAATAATATGTTTTATGGTTCATGAATATTTCACATAAAATTTTAAGAAGTACATTCAAGAACATTATAAGTTGAATAATTAAGAAAATACATTTAATTTTATTCTAAAAGGGACTCAGTCTATAAATTCCGAAGAAATATGTGAGCCCAGTCATCCCTCAGGCCTCTATAAAATTCCATTTTAAAAAACCATTACCATGTAACCAATATAATGGTGTTACCATGAAAATCCCCATCAAATTCATTATACTCAAACTTACGGTGGATATTCCAAGATGAGGAGGTTAAGAGAACAACCGAAAAATGTCTGGACCTAAGGTAAGGGATCATCATCTAAATATTTTTTCTTTGATACATTTATCATTTTTGTGAACCTATTTGACTTTATATGGTGTATATAATTTCTATTTGATGTATTATATCCTGAATATTATGACACCCCATATCTTTTATAATCATTATTTCATGAATTACTAAATTGAGAAATAGATAATACAATCCATAATGATATAGAGGTCATGTGACTTTAGGTAATAAGATACATATTTCAGTATCTAAAAATGAATATAATAACCAAAAGATTAAAAATCATAAAAATTTACATTAAATACATTAATCTTCTAAAACCACACTATTTAACTTGAATAATTACATACGAAAAGAATTATCTATACGTCCCAGTAAGGAAATAATCCACGAATAAAATGATAAAATTAGTACAAGTGATTCATGGGGAATATAAATTGTAAATAAATAGGAGATATAAATAAAAAAATTAATCATGAAAGAAGATAATAACATCAATTCAACATTAGAATATGGCTACCACATAAAACATGACATACTAATCATATGTCAAGGATAACATACAATACATAATATCATTATGTACTTAGGATAACCACCCCCAAACCATACATTGTTTCATGAGATAAACACACTACCTAATTAATTTAGTTTCTATATAATTTTGAGCCATACAATCCCATTTATATATTCAATATGAATTTTCGTTCCCCAAAGATCATACCACAATAGAACACCTTTAATAAATTTTAATCCCATGTTTAAAGAGTTTTAGTTATATAAATTGATGTACCTAATAAATAAAGGATAGTTACAGGAAGGTTTATATAGTTGAGTGGAATTTGGTATGGTTATTAAAAACATGAATGTTTATAAAAGAAATCATGGGATAATTTCCGTATCATAAAAGATGTACATAAAGATTCATAGAAGGGAATGATGAATGTAAAATATGGTCTCTAACTACATTGTCATAATAAGGGTAGTATAATGATATTAAAAAACACATACCAACCTAAAAAATTAGGGAAAAGTCTTATTACAAATAAAGTACATGAATAAAGTGGGGGATGGAGAGAATACCATACCTTGAAAGGGTGCATCTAAAATATTATGAAGAAGATTATTAAGATCATGTGAATAACTTATGATGGATTTAGATAAGGATAAATTGATGAAATTAATGATCATTGGGGTTTTAGTGAATCTTTAATATAGTTAGGGTTGCTATTTATAGAAAAATAGTGGGTAATTGTTTATTTATTTCTAATATATGGTTTTGGACACTAGGTGATAGAATAATATAAACCACAAACCATCCCATAATTTTTCTAATGGATTCTATTAATGATGAGTGGTTTTAAATATTTAAGAAGTATATAAATCAAACTACTTAAATAAATTACATCGAAAATGTGGATGTGAGTCATTCCCGTGATGAATAAATTTTAAAAACATAAAATATAATGTAGGTTTGGGAGGATTAATTACCATATTTTAAAATTAATGGATATGTATGTTTAATGTATATGTTTATATATATAAAATATAAGGATTTTTAAGGATTAATTGAATAATATTTATTAGATTATGACTATTTGACTAGATTTTAGGTTTATGTTGGGATGCCATAGATTTTTTAAAATGGAATAAAGATAAATCTTTTTCACATGTTGAAGGATGTCCAGGATGTCACATGAAGTTCCAAAATGTGATAATAGAAAAATAAATCTAGAAAGTTGGTGGAAATATTTGAATTATTTGTAAAACATCATATTTATGTTGTAAAATTAATATTCATAGACTGTTTAAAATTTAATGGCTATTGATGGATTTATGCCGTAAACATAAAATATACGACATAAGTTTTTTAGGAAAGAAGATATTCATGATGTAAAATTCTGTTTGTAATATAATTTCATCAATAAATATTTTTTTAGAATTTGATCTACACTCATATGACATGAACTCTCTATTCATGTCCAAAAGTCATCATCATCATGAAATAATTAATGATTCAAACTTCTGGGATTTCAGATAATATATATATGTCATTTTTTGTATACTTTTTCACATTGGATAAGATAAATTAAAACCCAATTTATTCTTAAAGGTCTACTTGGGGATCTAACTAAGCCTTTTAATAGAGGTTCGTTTTTTCATTAATTTATTCATTTGGAGGCTATTACACTATGATAGCAAATTTCTACTATTGTGATTATTAGATTCAAAATTTTATTTTCGTCCATTATAATGGCTAGTATAAGGGGTTAGAGATTATGCCACAATATGCACAGTGAAATGGGATTTAATGTATTAGTTATTTTATTCATGAATGAAATTCATGTTGGGATTTTATATTTTTCTTCATTTCTATACATTCCCTAAATTTTTTTAAAATTGCCATTTTATGTGGGGTGGGGAAGTGTGATTTATTTTTTTCTTTATTTGATAATGACCACCCCTAGTAAGATTGAATATCATTTTTTTGATATGATATCTATGATATATACTTCCATAATGAATGTTGGGATAGTTCTCAACCTATATTTAGAAATGGTTTCTTTTTACCAATTATTTTATGAAATAAAATATCTGAATATAAGAAAAGTGTAGTTTAGGATTGAGGGTGTTCACTATTACCATTGGACTCACTAAGACTTAATTTCAATGAATTAATTGTTGAAAAATAATTATTTTATAACATATTATTCCTTGAAACTTGGGTCATTACTTTTCATCACACCTTTTCTAATTTCTCTAACTATAATAATATTATATATAATGTTTCTATTAAATTTTTTTTAGATTTCATTTGACAAATAGACAATTTCATATTTATTAAAATGTTTTTTTGTCTAACCCTATAATAGTGGGTTTGACCTAGGGAATTCATTTAAAATGATACCATATAGTTCATTTATTTTTTTCTATGTGTTTTAAATTTATAAATTTGGTAGCACTATAATTATTATCAACTCCCATTGGGATATACTTAATCAAATAACATTAATAAACATTATTTTATAGGTTATTATATTTATTTTTCATGTATTAAATATACAGTATTTATTACATAATTTCAAGGGTATTATGATTTCATAGTACATACATTATGTTTATAATATAATTAATTTTTATGATAAAATTATTATGTCTTTGAAAATTATAAAAAATAAACATTGGATAATATCGATGTTATCATTTCAAAAAATATATTTATTTTACCAAAATAATTTTTTGAATTTGATAACATAAAATTTTAAATAAAAATCATTATTTACTGGAATACAAATGTTTTTATTAATCCCAAAACATTCTAACTCTTATAAAAATATCATACTGCTTCAATAAGTTATATTACAATTGATATTATAATTTTTTTATTTAATGGTAATATTTAATGAAAATTTATCTTATTTAAAATATTTATTAATTTTTCAAAAGAGAGTTTTAACTGAAATTATTTATTTATAAAAACTAAAATTTTTATTTCTTTTTATCAGAATTTAATATTTACTATTCTCATTATATAACCATATGTACAAGTTAATACTAAAAGGGTTTTATATAATCATTACTGTATTGAAATAAAAATATAAAATTCCACAATACTAGAATCTACAAACATAACCCTTATTACACTATATTATGTGTAACACCTCAAGATTTAATGATTTTTTACAAATATATTTAATTTCATTTATATATTGTGTTACGTACTACAGGAAGTTTTAAAAAACCAGAATATATTATTAATATTATTATTTAAACATAATTGGTATAACCTAGATGTTAAATACAGTGGTAAGAATATGTATAAACAAATTTTAAAAATAATTTATAAATTTTCTAAATAAAAAATATTAGTAAAAAGTTATTAATTTATTTTGTAAAGCCTATATATTTTGAAAATAATATTTAAAAAAAATGATTTTATTAAATTCAATAAGAAGATATTTAAATTAATTTTCCACAATATTAGAAAAAGTATTATAAAATTTTTCTTCATTTTTTGAATCAACTTGTAAAATTTATCTAAGGTTCAATTTTAGAGAATTTTATAAAAATAACAAATTTTCGTCAAATATTAAAAAATGGTTATTTTTATTTAAAACATCGTTTTAATTTTAAAAAATTACGAGATAAGTTTTTTTAGATGGTTTTAAAGGTAGCATTATATCAACTATAAATAATTATTAATCCAAATTAGTTCACTATAATCAATTTAATATTGAATTTTGATTTAAAAACATAATATAAATTTGAAAACATTCTCTTTGGGAAACCACTTTTTCCTTTCATCATTAGGGTTAATAATAAATAAAATGCCACCACTTTTTTGATTTGAATATGATAAATGAGATTACATATTTTTGAATAGAATAATATATATTATATATTATATAATAATGTTAATTTAATTTCATGTTATTAATATTAATAAGGACATTAAAAATTATTTACTTCGATTAATGTGAGAATGAGGATTTGTGCATTACATGTGCTTGTGTTAAAATTAAATTTCAATGTACATAATATATATATTTTTTAAAAAAATTATTTCATATTTATAATTATTGGTACCATATCATATATTATGGATAATTTTATTTTAATTCTTCATGTATAAATTAACTCAGAAAATAATAAGTAAATGTTACTTTAGTGGCAACTAAATTGGGAAAATAATGTAAACCAAAAGGATAATGAATAAAATGTTAGAAACATGTGTTTTGTGTATGTTTGTGGTTATTATTGAAAATATAATCCCAAAAAACAATTAATAATTATCTTTTTTGTAATTGGGGTTGAGGGTGGCTACCCAATTTTGAATAGTTTTGAATATTTATCAAAATTTAACTCCCCCACCAATATTAATAGACACATCCTCCCATCACATCATCACACTTACTAAGACATTTTACTAGACCAAACCAAAGAAAAATATCTCCCTAATATAATTATTTATGTTATAGATCATATGAACATCCAAAAATACCAACCATATGGATCATAATAAGATATCCAAAGGGGATTGTTCTAAGTGACGAAAATTGGATTCACCAAACTCTTTATTATTTACATATTCTTCTACCACATTAATTCACAACTTAATAATTACTATACAATCACATTATTTTTTTATATATACTTCAAATTTCTTATTTTTTTGAAGTAACATATATTTTTGTCCACTTCTACAAAATGTGAAATGAAACTGTTGATCTTGTGTATGTTGGACAATCACCTCACGAAATGATAAAATTCATTTTTCATAACCACATATAATAGATGGATAAAAAAATTTATTTAACATATTTATATGATATTTATGACATAAATGTACTTTTATAATTATAATATCACATATAACTTCATACTTTTGATTCATTGAGAATATGATGACATCACCTATGTGTACAAAAGACTACCACCTCACCAAGCTAAGCGATTTGTTTTCACTAATCTCATACATGGAAGATAATAAGAATAAATTTGATTAATATATGTGATATATATGAAATAATACTAATTATTACTATTATATTTTATTTAACATTCATTCATTCAATCTTTTTATGAAATGAAATTATCATTCACGTGTATGAACGACCTACGATCTCTACGAATCTCTACTAATGATGTATTTAATTTTTAATATCTAAATTCTGTGGATTAATATGAAAAAATATAAAATAATAATTATATATATTTATATATATAATTTTTATAATTTTTAATATTATTGAACCATGATCAAAGTAAAATTTAAAAAAATACCACATTAAAACATATATGAAAAGCAAAGTAGTTATGATACAAAACATAATTTTAACAACTAATTGTCAATAAGTAGACTATAAATGGTCATAAATTAATGATATATGATATGATATATATAATTTTGGTTTAATAATATATTTATAATAAGCCTTTGTTTATTATACAATAGTTTTAAACGGGTATGAAGGATGTCGAGACATGATGTAAGATATTTTGTCTCAATTTTTCTTTTTTAAGACATATGTTGTATTAAGCACCCATATCTATTTATAAGTTGTAAACAGTAACCATTTGGCATTTTATATCATTAATATATTCTTATTCATGATATTTATAGTTTCATTTTATGTCATTTTTCCTTGGTCTTACAACTCAAATGATTATGAAGTGGAAAGGGTTTGATGATAAAATATAATAGTTTATCAATATGGTTTATGATATTTCATTCAAGGATTAAATATTATGATATATTTCTAAAAATCATAATAAATTTTACTACTCTCTAGTTATTCCCTTCAAAAAAATATCCTTCACTTTCCTTTCTTTATGTACCCATTTTGCAAAATAATGTTTTTAAGGAAAACATATATTATTTTTCTCTTTACTTGAATACCCTTCTATTTAAGTATCAATGATATCAATAAAAGTCATTGTGTTGGTTTTAATTATTCTATTTTATTATATAAATTTAATTTTTTAATTTTTTATTTTTTTGAAATGTTTTATGTGATGTCTTTATACTATTTTCTAAAGGAGTCCAATTTTTCCAGTAGTGAAAATGTGGATAGAATCATTGTTTTGATATGTATGACATGAACAGAATTTCCTCCACTCATTAACAATATATTTTTAAATATTATTCTATAACATACAAATTATATTTTCTATGAAAATTATTTTCAAAATATTTTATGAATTTATTGTTTTAAAAATGTAATTTTAAAATAAACGCTATTTTTCATCATGAAATGATCAATGTTAATTTTTTTTTTCAAAATTATTTATCATCTAAGATGATATCCTTATATGATTACTATGTGTTACTAGGGATATGACCCCCACAATTCCATCATTACTCTTTTTATTGATGGTATATCTTTATGATGGAAATATATTTCTGAAACATCTTTCATTTCAATATATTATAATATAATGAAATGTTTCTAAAGACCATTTATTTTCAAGGGTTCGATATGATAAATATATTATGAATACCATTTTCATTCATGGGATTTGATATTAAGATTGATTTATAATAGTTTGGAACACATATATATGAATCTCCAAATGTGATGGGCAGAATCAATATCTGCATCCAATTAATTAGGTAATGATGGATAACTGATGAGATACTAATTCTATACATGAAAATATTTTCATGTTCATAATATTATATTTCAAACTACTTTAAATTATGTTAATATAAACATGGGATATATTTTCATTTCCATAATATTAAGAATGGTCTTGGTTTTCATGTCAATATGATCAAGAATAGTCCAGGTGAAATGTCTATAAGTTTATGCGAGGGCCGAATTTCATTTATTTCTATTTTTAAGTTAACTGGTTTCTATTTATACATGTCGAAAATTTTCTAATAATATATGTATGTAAACAACATATCCCTTATAATAATGTTAATCAATCATTGACAATGAAATTAAATTCCTTTATGATTTTTGTTTTATAAATGACATAGATTTATTTTATGACTCAAGTTTCTGATCTATGATGTGTAGGGAATGGTTATTAAATGTTATACTAATGTTATAATACCATTATACTCATTTTATTATTATTTGATCATTTATACCTATCTTTCTTACCATTATTTATAATCTAATATCACCCTTTATTTTTTTCTTCCCTAAGTAACAAAAAACATTTTTTTATTTTATGTAAATTAATTTTGTAAGATATAAAGAAATTATTATGAAAATATATAGTTCACAAATAAACTAGTTATTTATGTTTCCAATACAATAAATACACTACACCTAAATGATTATAACATGGATCATTATTTTATTTAATGAATACTCATCGACTAATATGTAATAATAATATAATAATGGTGGGAATAAATATAGTCGATATCATATAAATTTTTTAGATAACTTTTCATAATAGGATGAGAAAGCTATAGTGAGATCCCTAAGGAAATATATAAGGATATTTATAAGTATATGTAAAAGTACAGGAAAATGTTTGTGAATTTTTTTGAAGGATAAAGTGATCAGTTTTAAATAAATGAAATATATGACATGATACTATAAGTTGATGTGGATCTATTATAGTTTAACCTAGGGGTAATTATAATGAAAAAAATCATGTTTATATGAACTCGATCATAATCACCAATGATATTTTTTTCACACATAGTTTGACACTCATAATTAATATCCATTGGATATTAAAAAACACTTTATAAAACATCATACATGAGTTTAAAAATGAATATAAATTACCCAAGATAAGCATAATAAATAATACAATAAAAAGAAGTTTCCATGGTTTAGATATCCTATGCATGATTTTTTAGGATTATGTGGTTTACCACTAAAATTATTGTTCCTCATCATTTTTTCCATGGTTTTAGTCAATGTATTGAACTTACAGGAATCATGTTAACACTAAATGTGAAGGAAATGTTATTGACTATGATAAACCAATTTTGATGATGAATAGAGTGAAATATTTCATAATTATTCTTAAAAATTTATCATGATATACGATTAAAAATGTGAACTTATATGAGATTTATAATGATTCAAGATAGATTAAAAAGGGATTTAATGAAATTTCCTGAGGTAATGAACATAGAAGAAATACTATTCGGTATCATAGAAGTAATGAAGGTTGAAAAATCCCCTAAATAAATATCTTAAATATAGGGGATTTTTTTTATATAGAAATGAAGGTAATAGAGAAATGATATTCCAAATAATTAAATGCCTTATTTGTGGGGAGCTTTGGGATTACATGAGTCAATAGGTTAAACTAATGGTTATCCATATGAACATGGAAATAGTTATGAAATTAAAACCATTGAAGTGAACGGATTGATGTGTGTATTAATTTTGATTCACTAATTATTTTTTATAAGTATTTAAATAATGGTATCACATTTATAACAATCATTAAACAACTAATGATTAAGTTAATTTTGGAAGAAAAAATGTCTTTATAAAATATAAACTCAATAGTTACAGATACCATCAAGGTATTGTGAGTTTAAGGTTGATGAAATGTTAAAATTTACCTAATTTAATTTATATGTATTAAGTGATGGGATTTTAATGAGATAATTGACATTTAATGAGACATTTTTTTGGAATAAGGATCAACATGAAGTATTATTTTATGATTAATGATATTTTCATATGTTTAATAGTACTGATCAGCTTTAGAGTATTTATTGATTTTGAGGATTAATATTATTTCTATGATTGTTGAATGTATTTTTGAGGATTTTATAAGAATTATATTTATATTTATTAGTAAATTGGACAAACCCACACACCTAGAAAGGTCATAGGGCTTGAAACCATAATAATAGGGTGATAATGGTGAAATTCCTACTACCATCCTATGTGATTTTTGGTTAGTATAAATAATTTGAAAAATTATTATTATGTTTATTTGGTGACGATATTATTTTTTATAGAGATAACCATGTGATAAAACAATTACATGGTCATATCTTAAATATTACACAAATTGATGGATCATTATCAATATTACCCAACTCATGATTTATAGATAGTTGTGATAATTCTTTCCTTAAAGACATGGTGGAATTATATTTGTAGAGAAATGAGTTATATATATACTAATCATAAGAGGTTAATGTATATATTCACAAAAAAAGAGTTAATCATTCCACCAATAATATGGTTATAAATGATTGATGATTATGATTTTTCTATATAATAAAAACATGGGAAAAACTAGGTGTCTAATCCTTTGATTTGAAAGGATTAAATAAGATTTTATATGATGAGTATAAAAAAGATCTATTATTTATTTATTTTAAAAGGATTGATCTAGAAATTATAATGGAAAGGGGAAATAATATCATGCTCAAATAACCTTCTCTCTATGGGTGGATAAAATAGGGATATAAGGTTGATATGTACATTCTAAAGAAGGCAACAAAATATCTTAAGTTCAACATTAATTGTGATGGAAGGAAAAATTCACGAACCATGAATGTGTTCTATAAATATAATATTTTAAGAAAGAACTATTAGAGTAAGTTTATAGTTCTTAATTTCTTGATCATCCTTGAAGTGTGAGGATTTATATGTATTTTTAAGGGTATTTATGGTGGGGTGGAATGCAATTAGATAATTTTTTGGTCGTATCTCCACTATTCATATGTTACAAAGTTAATGATAATAAGAAAAATTATAATTGGAAGTTAACACTATTACCTATACTAGAATTGAAATGTGAAAACATAACCATTGATTTTGTCACCAGACTCCCAAAAAACATTAAAGGGTACAATTTTATATTTGGTTTAGTTATTCATATTATAATGTTAACACACATCAAGGATAATACATAATATGTTCCTATATATCATCTTTAATATATATATATATATATATATATATATTAAGAATTTGGTAAGGTTTGCTGGAGTATAATAATCTATTATAATTGAGCATGATCAATTTTTTACCACAATGTTTATTCAATGTCTTCAGTAGGCCCCAGATACAGAGATATGTTTTAGAAATGCGTATTATCATCAAATAGATGGTTAGAATCAGAATATAATTAAAATCTTATTGCATATGATCAGATATTTTTCTATGGATTTCAATGTTTTTGTGAGAAACACATTTCTCTTGTTCTATTTTCTTATAATAATAGTTTCAGTGAACCATTTTAATGACTCCTTATGATGCCGTATATAGAAAAAATTGTATAAATCCAACATGATGGGATGATGTTAGATGAACAATGATATTGGGACCAGATCAAGTTTAGGACATATGATAGAATGTGATATCCATTCAACATCACATTAAGGTTGATCAATGTTGATAGAAAATTTTTGTGGAAAATCAATGACGTGATCTGGTGTTTGAAGTTGGTGAGATGTTTTTTATAAAGATATATCCAATGAATAAGGTTATGAAATTTAGAATGAAATGAAATATAAGAACTTGTAATATTATCCCCTTCAAGATTCTTGAATTAGTAGAGATTATTGATTATTGTTTGGCACTTCCACCAAACCTATCTCAAGACCATGATGTGTTTCATGCATCTCTCTGGAGGAATCACATAATTGATCCATCAAATATACTGAACTCAAAGGTCATAAAACTAGAGCCTGATATTTCATATAATTTATATCTATTATAGAGTAACTATCATAAAAATAAAATTTAATATAACAAGACCATTCACCTGGTCAATGTTTTTTTTGTAAAACCACCATCTTGAGAAAGCTACATGGGAACCAGTTTATGTAATTAGACTGAAATATAGTCAGTTTTGTTTTGAAAAGTGATGAAATTTCAAGTGAAAATTCCTTTTAATGGGGGTACAATGTATCACCCTGATATATTATGAGTCATATTTTTTTAAATTATTTTAATTTCATTTGAAAACTTGTGTTACACGAAACACCCAGTTTTAATGAACCATGATATATTATTTATATTATTATTGGAACATTACCATTATAACCTAGCTTCTTAAATTACATGTATGAACAAGAATAGAATTATGTTGAAAAATAATGTATATTTTTTTTATAGAATATCAAATTGTTAAAAAGTATCTATATTTTTATAATGACTTTATTTGTTTTGAAAATACAATTTTCTCATAAATTATTTTTTACTAATATATATGAAAAAATATTAAAGGTAAATCATGAAACATTTTGAAAATTTATTTCAATGATATAAATTCATTTTTAAGATAAAATTTTTAAAATTATCTATGGGTGACTTTTTTATAATTTTTTAAAATGATTATTTTTTTGATAAATAGAAAAAATACAAATTTGTTTTGAAAAAATAATTTTCATTTAAAGTATTTAGAAGCATCATTTGATTTAAATATTGGTTTAAAATTAATATTAGTTCAATTATATGTTTATTAATACAATTTATGTCATTTTAAAAAAATTGAAATTAAATTTTGGTATTAAAACGTTATACACATTTCAAAATTTTCTCTTAGAAAAACAACTTATGAATCTTTTCTACATGATTATCCTTCTATAAAATTACACCAATAATGTGATTTAGATATAATAAAATGGATTTATAATTTAAAAAAGAAATAATTATATATAAAATAATTATAAATTAATTCTTAATTCTAATTATTAATAAAGAAGAAAAAAATTATTACCATGGTGAAGGTTAAAACATGTATTTTTGCATTACATGTGTTTGGCCAAAAGTAATTTTCCACACCAGTAGAATTCTTATTTAATAAATTGTAATTTTAATTTTAAATTAGTGGATCCAAATAATATAATAATTATTGTAAAACACTGAGATTTTAAAATTTGATCATAATTTTTGATAATGTCATTGAAACCCAACACCTCGAGACTTTACAATATATTTCTTTCTAAACAAATTTAATATATTCAGCTTCTTGTGATGAACACAACACAGTTTAAAAAAATGTGATACTCTATTAAAATATTAATATTACCAAGCCGTTCAGTTGGCTATGTTGAATAGTACAAATTAAATTATGAAAATTAAATTTTCTTACTTCTGTATAAGTTGGTTAGGGTGTCCTACCACATCGTGATGCGATGCGATTCATTTTTCACATAAAATTTAAATGAGAATTAGAAATGATAATGTTAATGAATATATATTATATTTAAAAACTAGAAGTAAAATTTAAATTATAATATCACTTATAACTTGTTACCCTCAAATCTATTGGAAAACATTAACTTCACTCTTGCATATGTATGTACTACCACCTCCAAGTAGTGAGGTGAAATTTTGTTCATTTAATATTTTCATGGATGATAATAAGGTTTTATTTGATTAATATAAATAATACATATTAAAAAAACAATATTTCATTAATATTTAATTAATATTTATATTCCTTTTGTTACATCCATTGAAGAAAATGGAAATAATATTCATTCATACGTACGGCCTACCATCTCCAAGAAAAATGTAATTCCTTTTATATCTAAAACATTAAATTAATACTTGATATTAATGTGTTATGAATATATATTATATTTATAATATAGTAAAGTAAATTATATTATATAACCATTATCAAATAAAAAGGAAAAAATAACCAAACTAAAATTTACTAAAAAAATGTAGAAATTATCACCTAAAGGGTAGTTTTGACATATATTTTTTTAAAAACGGTTAATAAAATAATATAATTGAATCATCTATTATATTTTATAAATTATTGTGGGTTTATTATATATTTATATAATATGTATATTTGTTAAAACATTATCATAGATGAATACAAAGGAATACAAATATAAGATAAGGGTTTTCTCATCTCACTTTTACTTCTGTGAGTCATAAAACACATTCACCATTTATTCCATTGTGTAGTGTATATAATCCCACATTGATATGTTATATCATTAATATATTTATCTTCTTATTATGTAATGTTTAATTTTATGTAATTCATTTAATGAGGATTATGATTCAGATGTTATCAAAGTGGTAATACTTTATTTAACAATGTCATCATTCATCTGGATTGTTAACGAGTAATTCTCCCTTTACGGAATTATTTTAAATATATATATTAAAACCTATATATTTTCATCAAATATAGTAATTCAATATCTATTCATGTAATATTATTATTTACCACTCACTTTCACATAAAATTACTTAGACAATGTTTTTAAGAGAATGTGACAGTAGTTCTATCTTCAATGAAAAATCTATTTCTTGCACATGAATTGTATCTAATTTTTTAAATATGTTTATAAATTGTTATAATTTTTTTATTAAAGATATTAAATTCAATTTTTTAAAATTTATTTTTTTTGAATGAACTATTCATGTATTTTTTTCAAACAAGGACCATTTGGATTTTATGGAAACGGTAATGAAATCATTGTTTTATCCTATTTGACCTGAATATAATTTTCCATCATTATAAGAAATTAACATTTTAATGATTATTCTATAAATAATTTCCAAATAAATGTACGTTCAAAATATATTGTTAAATTTAATTTTAAAAATATTTTCAATTTAAAAAGGTTACTTTTCCCCATAAAAAATTAATTTTAATTATATTTTTATTCATGAACGACATCATCCATTAATTGTACTCATGATGTAATGGGGATATGTTTTATTTTTATCATAATTATTGTTTATTTTTATGGTTTATTATGAGTTTGAATAATGATTTAATAATTTATTACCATTCACTTTATTAATTTTTATGGTTTGTGAATATTTTTTTAATATTAGGGTAAATATTAACATTTTATATGTTAGTTCCTCAATAGTAGTTTTTTGGTTTATTCTATTTCCGCCATTAAATTTGAGTAATAAATGGGAAATAATATGTAACTAGATGAGACATCTTATATATATCCTCTTGATTCATCAAAAGTTCTAATGAGATAAATTATTTCTCCATATTATATTAGTTACTTCAAAAAAAATGATACATTCTTGTAAAATTTCTTCATAGTGTGTTTTTCAGGTACAATGTTATGCATTCCCTCATTATAAGATTTGTTATTACAATATGATTATTTTATTAGTTACAGTATCTATGGACCTGTTTAAATATTATGTGATTATTTAAATAACTTAATGTGATCATCATTTATTTATCTAATATTATATAGAGTTTATTGATAAAATGTAAAATGATTCAATCATTTCTCTTTCCATGATGATTATTATTTTTTATTCTATATAGATTTTGATATACTCTTACCCTTACTAAGTATTATATCTCTCCCATTCTATTATTTTACTTACCTCAAATACAAGAAATTATTTTGTAACTGATATGTTTTGACACTATACAATGAATAATTATGTTCTCAAACAAAAAACAATATATATTTTATGTTTTCCATTTTAATGAGAATTTCCAAATATATATCTATTTTACAAAGAATACTAAACAATTCCATCATTCGAGATGTTATTCATTATTTGTCATGCCAATTTAATTATGTCACCACTGATTCTAGGATACTAGAGTTGAGGAAATTATATTTTGAAATAGAATATGTTAAGTAGAAACCTTGGGAAATAAATTTAGAAGAAATATATTACAGAACATAACCAATTTATAGTCATTTAGGGTTAGTATAAAAGAACTTCCCAGAGTTTTTGTCTGATAGAATTATTTTCTTTTCCTAGTAACACATCTCTATATTGATACTAATAGTAGATGTGGTTCTATAATAGATATACCCAGGGGTAACAAATCCAAAAATAGTGTGTCAGGCTTCAATCAATTGTTACCTCATTCATGATACTGGGCCTTACTACACACCTCGAATGACACTCCTTGGTGATATTAAGAGTAAAATTCAAATTTTATTTACAATCCACTATGAAGGGTTTGAATTTTTTTTATTATATGAAAATATTCTAAATGAAACAATGTAAATTATTTTCAGATTGTCTATGAATAAATTTTTCTATATATTTCATATATTCCACTAATATAATTATTGTACCTTATGTTTAATAATTTTTTGACCTAATCTGGTCTATTCCAATTATTATAATTAGTGAGTTTTTGAATAAATCTAAACTGTATCAATGAATGTATACCATATAGGGATTTCCATCATATAAAATATAATGAATATGGAGCTGGAGGAACATCTATAACTATAAATATTATAACCGTATTGTTTAAATTGACTCAGGTTATTAGTAATATTCATTCCTCTATAAAGAATCATACTAATCCACCACATAGTGTAATAATGTTAAAATATATCACACAACTACAACACCCATCACTCAGGGGTACAATAAATCAATTTTTACATGATCAGTGGATATATTCTTTATAGAATATATTTATTGATTTTTGAATAACTTAAAGGGATATGTATTTAGAGATTTTTATCATCTCTCAGAATATACATATCAATGATGTTCATTGAATCGAAACAATTAGGATGAATAGGAAATTTAAACAATATAATGGATGGATTTTATGGTAATATTTAGGAAATAATACTTTCTTCATGATGAAGGTGATGATTTTGAGAGAAAATTATTGAATCTAAGAAAAAAGGAGGTTGAAAATGTTTATATTTATAAAGAAAACCTTAACATTACAATATATAATTAAATGAACTATGTACATGATGCAATGATATATATTGACCATTTATTTTAAGGGGTTAGGAAAATTCATTGAAGGGAACAAGGATCCAAAACATTATCATCAGATAAGGATATATTTTCAGCTAAAATAAATATTGAGAAATATTTCTCCATATCATTTTGATTTGAAGGGTTGTAAGATAAGTCAACTAGGGAATAAAAATGAAACATAAAGGGATGTCGATAAATAAGGATTTAAGTTACCATCACTATAGAAACATTGAAATTACATAACTTCTATCTAATACTTAAACATTATAAAAAACACACAAATACCATAGTTGGTATTGTGACATTAGAAACATGGAAACATAAAAACTGATATATAGGTGAGATACATTTTCTCCAACTAGATTCATTTGGACCTGAACATTTTTTAGATACATAAAACATAATATATTTATTTATAACATGGGGAATAAACATAAAAAGGGGTGATCTCAAATGCTCAGTGAGGGTGAACAAGGGAGACATGTAATAATAAAATGAGCATAATGGTATGAGAACATAATCATGATAATAGAATATCATACCCTATATATCCAAGATTGTATATATGAATCATGGCATAGATATTGGTACTTAATAAGACATGAATCAAAAGAAATTAAAGGACACAAGGCATGATATCATACCATAGGAGTATGAAATGGAATTATGGAATCACAAAAGCTTATAATGATTTCAATAGTTTCCAAGGCATTACTTCCAAGGCCATATCAGTTAACAAAGTCATTTATTGAATTCGGTGAACCCTCATTCCAGCCCTGTGTTACTAAACGATGTAAACACTTGTTCGAGCCATGTATTATTGAACCATGTAAACCCTCATCCCAGCCCTATATTATTGAACCAAGTAAACCCTCATTCCAGACCAATATTACTAAACTAAGTAAACAATTTTTTTTTACTTTCTATCTCACGAGATATAAGTCTTTACCCAATGTATTGGATGGAGATATATGTCCAACCTATCACATAATGAAATCATACAAACATGTTCCACAATATCATAAATTACATTTCATGTCCCATGAAATGAAATGTGTATTATAAACATGTAATCATATAATAAACTATGGAAATATACAGGTTTCATAATCATTTCATCATAAACATAACCTATAAAATGGAGCATGTTTCATAAGCATAAAACCAATAAAAGATAAATAGGTTTCATAATCATATTACCAAAAAATGAGAAATGGGTTTCATAAAGATGATGGAATTAAGAATAACTCATTCATATAAAGTTAATGAATGGAAACATGAGATCATTTCCTAGAAGGAACGAGTTACATCAATAGATGTCATCTTAGATGGAAACTAATTTTGAAATATACTACAAAAATGTTTCTTGAGGAAAATATCCATTCTTGTTTTAAAAATAATTTTTAGTACACAATACCATTTGAAAATAATTGTATTAGAAAATACCATGAAAAAATATCATGATGACATGAAATCATTTTGAAAACTTTTTTCCTTGATAAATATAAAAATAAGCATTAAAATAGTTTAAAATTTTTTTCTTTTAAAACACTTGAAAACATTTAAAAATGTTGAAATTTTTTTGAATCCCAATTATTTGAAAATAAATTAAAAAATTATAACAAATGTTTAAATTTTTTGAAAATAATTTTTCTTGAAAAATTATTAAATAATCTTTAAAATATTTTGAAAACAATTTCATTAGGATGATTTTGAAAACTTCTAAATAAGACAATATAAAATTTTGAAAACATTCTTCCATGAAAACATATAATAATTATTTGAAATTTTTTTGAATAAAATATCCCTCAAAAATTAATTTTTAAAAACATTTTCTTCTCTATTATTTTTTTAACAATGCAGAGGGATTTTTGAAGAAATGATGACATATAAATCAGTATATGTCATATGAGGTCAAAAGGACATATTTGTTTCATGGTAAAAATGATTGAATAGTTCCATGTTTTGATATAAATATGAATATTACCTTGAATATAATTGTAAAAGTCAAAAAATGGTAAATATGTATTTTGGATATTATAGTTTAATAGTATAATACACATGGAATCCCTTTTTAGAAAACATAGATTTTCGACCAAAGAGAGGGCATGGTCAGGTTTTCTCAAAAACACCTTCTTAACTATCATACATAAAAAGAGTAATAAATGATAAAAATACACGATAATATCATGAAATACTAGTGTATAAATAATCCGCTGAATTATATTTAGAGATGGATAATAATATTTCATCAAAGGAATCACAATCATAAATAATCTCAAAAAGTGATGAGATTGTCTCAATAAACTCTTATAACTTGGTGTCTTAGGATTGTAATGTCCCGGTTCTGGGAGCCACCGAGAGGTGCCCTATACCCGGTTGGTCACATGGCCTCAAGTGCATTTCCACAAATGCCAGAGGCTCCCGACTAGCAGTGAGGGCCTTGGTTGTGATAGTGGGGAAACTATGCCCTCATTGGCAGCGTACACAGCAGAAATAGATAAATATGCAATTGCAGAAGCAGTGAATAACCAAAAATAATAAACAGTGGAAGACTAAATCAAAAAAATGGAGCACATATGTATATATGGAATGATGAAAGATAAAACTCTATAAAAGCAGCCAAACAAGTCAAAATGTTGTAAAAATCATAGTACCAAAACAAGTACAAAAGAAAATTAAACAGATCCTCAGCGTTGCAAGCCAAATATTGGTACCATGCTCTCCTGCTCCAAGCAATCAAGTACCAGAAGTCGAAGGGATCTTTCGCTTTTCTATACCTACAACAACATAGTCTTCTTTAGCCCAAAAGCATGGTCCAAATAGGATGTGAGATAAAATCCTAGTAGGCAACCACCCGAAGATCTGTGCCTAACTGTCAGTGAGTATATGGTAGGTAATAGTACAATAAGAAGCAAGTAGTAGCAGTAAAAAATAGGTGATAAATTGTAATCAGTAAAAGGGTGATGTACAATAGTAGTCAAACCACAACACAACAAGCAGTAGTGAAGAAAATCAGCTAGCACAACAGGAAACCCTCTGGGAAGTACCCGCAGCCATCCCCTCTGGTCCTAACAAAGAAGTACCACAACAATTTGAGTAGGTCACTCATCCTAAACCCTCTGGTTTGGTCATATGAATTTATTAGAGTCTCGGGGGAAGCTCACTTGGTCAATCCCCCATATAGTCTAGGGTAGTCAGGGACACTGAGAAATATCACGCAGTCTAACCCTCTTAGCCCCAAGGTCTAGAGACTCTCTAAGGAAGATATCTCGGTCAATTCCTCTTATAGCCTTAGGTATACCACAGACTCTCATAGGAAGATCACTCAGTCAATTCCTCCTCTATCGTGAGAAGGTTCTTAAAGAGAATTCAAACACGGTAAAAATCTCTAAGGAAGCTCACTGAGTCTACCCTCCTGTAATCTATAATATCTGAAGGCAATCTGGGAAGCTTTCTCAGTCTATCCTATGTGTCTTATAATGTCTAAGACTCACTGAGAAGCTCACTCAGTCTACCCTCCTGTAGTCTATAATGTCAAGGACTCTCTCGGAAGCTAACTTGGTCTATTCCTTATAGTCTATAGCACCAGGTTCTCACAGAACCGTGCCAGTCAATGCAAGATAATGCTATAAGGCCAAAGTACACCTACAAAGCTACTAGGCTAACAAAAGTACACCTATAAGGATACTTGGATAACAATCTTCAAGGAAAGATGAATATAAAGAAAAACACTCCATTCTATAGACACAAGGCATGGAAATAGTCTTAACTGCCAAAGGCTAACAAAACCCAATGGTCATAAACAGAGAAAAGCATGGGAAAACATCCAAACACAACAAATTATCCTCTAACAGGATTAATTTACCTCAAAACAAGAATACAAGAAAGGCAGGAGAACAATAAGGGAAAAAAGGTACACACACAATACCCCGTTCATGGGTATTGATGGAATTTTCACATAAAAATAAAAGACATTGAACGGTAAGTCACAAAACACCTACCTCGATCCTTAGAGATTTATTTACTTGAACCACGAAGACTGATTCTCCCTTGAATTTTGTAGATCTGAGAAAATGTCCAAATCTCTCAAACCACGATTACTTGATAAAGAAGAAGAATCAAGGAATGAAACTCCCAAAGAAGGAAGAACTCACCGCTGCGGTTCCAACACAATCAACAACAGTTGAATCGGCCAACAGATGGAGGCTTAGGAATCCATAGATGTTTCGAGGTTGTACGACATATCTCGGTCGAACCATACATAGAAGAAGATATTAATGGCGATCGGGCGTGACCCCGGTTCGTATAATGAAAAAAGAGAAAGTACAAGGTGTGTTCTTTTAGAGTACACGGCGTGTAGTAGGGTTTTTCGTACTCTACCAAAATCGGCCTCCACCTCACCCCTACACACCGTGTGTGTGGCCTGGACATGTCCAACACACGACTTCGAGTGGGAAAAGAGTACATGGCGTGTACTCATAAAGTACACGACGTGTACATCAAAAATGTCCAGAAACATCATTTTTCTCAAAAACTATAGAAAAGGAATGAATACCTGAAAACGAAGATCCAGGTTCTTACAAACATCCCTCTTTAATGAAATTCATCCCCAAATTTCCCTAACGAGGAGTAGAAGAAGAAACCCCGAACAGCTCCGGCCACTATGATCATACATCATCCTCTCTCTCCCAGGTCTCATCCTGTACTCTCCCATTCTCCCAAAGAACCCGTACTAATGGAACAGACCATCCACGGAGAACCATCGTACTTCGATTGACAATCCGGATGCGATTCTCCTCAAATGATTCATCCACTTCGAGCTCGACCTCTTTATGTTGAACGCCATGTGGCGGGTCTGAAATGTAATGTCAGAGCTGAGAGACGTGGAAGACATCATGCATGACCCGATACCTATGAGGCAATTGCAACCGATAGGCAACTGGCCCAACTCTTTCCAAAATCTCAAACGGGCCAACGTACCACGGTGAAAGTTTACCCTGTATTTGAATCCTCTTGTGTCCCATCCTTGGTGTGACACATAGGAAAACCAGATCCCCGAACATGAACTGCATAAGTCATCTCTACCGATCAGCATAAGACTTCTGTCGAGACTGTACTGTAGCCATCCTCTTCCGAATCAACACTATGTGCTCTGAGGTCTCCTAAACAAGATGAGGTCCCAATAAAGCTACCTCTCCTACCTCCAGCCAACACAATGGTGATCAGGATGGCTTACTTTTTATGCCTCGTAAGGTTCCATCTGAATAGTCACCTTAAAATATTTTTTATAGGAAAACTGCACAATAGGGATATGCTTCTCCCAAGAACAACCAAAATATAGAATGCAAGATCGAAGCATATCCTCAAGAACCTGGATCATGCGCTTGGACTGGCCATCTCTCTAGGGGTGGAATGCTGTAATCAAAAGTACATGTGTACCCAAATCCTTTTGAAGTCCCTGCCAGAACTGAGAAGTAATGCCTGCATCCCTGTCTGAAAAAATGGATTGTGGAAGTCCTTGTAGATGTACAATCTCTCGTATGTACAACCATAGCAGATCATCAATACTGAACGTATCCTTGACCGGAAAGAAGTGATCAACCTTCAAAAGCCTATCGAAGACAACCCAAATAGCATTGTTCCCCCAAGGTGACCTCGGCAACCCGTTCACGAAGTCCATCGTGACATCTTTCCACTTCAACTCGTGAATGGGTAACTACTGTAAAACCCATGCTGGTCGCTGATGCTTTGCTTTTACTTGCTGAAAAGTAGAACATCTCATTACAAAACCAGCAACATCTTTCTTCATACATGACCCCCAATACTAGCAGTGTAGATCACGATACATCCTGGTGACACCAGGATGAACTACCCAAATTGAGTAATGAAAATCCCACACTAGCTCCTCGTGTATGACTGATGGCACCCATAGACGTCCCTGGAAATGAGAGATCTCAACCTCATGCACTCTCCATCCAGGAAGAGGTTCCTCTCTTGACACATTCTCTTATAGAACTATTCCTTCCGAGTCTGATAGCTGCCTCATCCGTAACCGATCGTGTAGTGTAGAGGTAACAGCTACAGAAGATAGAAAAGTATTTCCCTTTCTGTCGTGCACTTCCATGTGCATCTCAGAAAATAGAGCCATAAGCTGTCACTCACTACTGGCATCCTAAACTTCCTGAATCTGAGTCCTCCTACTCAATGCATCTACCACTGCGTTGCCCTTTCCCGGCATATAGGCATCCTCGAAATCAAAATACTGAAGATACTAAACCCACCTACACTGTCTCAGATTCAAATCTCGTTGACTAAATATATACTTGAGAATCTTGTGGTCAGTGAAAACCACAAAGTGCTCTCCCAGAGGGTGGTGTCTCCAACAGCATAAGGCATGAACAGTAGATGCCAACTCCAGATCGTGCGTCAGGTAGTTCCTCTTGTGTGGCCTCAACTACCGAGACCCATATGCAACGACTCCATCTGCATGCATAAGCACATATCCCAACCCGATACCTGAAGCATCATAGTAAATAGTGTATCCCTTCCCCGGCTTTGGAAAGATCAGTATCAGTGCTGATGTCAACCTCCCCTCAATCTTTTGAAAGGCTGAATCATAAGGATCTTACAATAAAATCTTCTCCCCTTTCTTGTTCAGACCATTCAACGGTGCTTCTAGGCATGAAAAGTCCTGTATAAAATGCCTATAGTATCCGACCATTGCTAGAAATCTCTGCACCTTAAAGACGTTCTTCGGCTTCTCCCAAGAAACTACAGCTCTCACTTTCTATGGTTCCACTGTAACTCATATCTCTGAGATAATATGTCCCAAGAATTGAATATGATCCATCCAAAAGTGTCATTTCGAGAGCCTAGTGTATAACTCATGCTCTCTCAGTTTACACAAAACGATCTCAAGATGCGTGGCATGGTCTTGTTGTGTGTAAGTGTACACCAAGATATCATCCACGAAGACCATGATGAAGGAGTCCAAGTACGGATGGAACAATCGGTTCATTAGTTCCATGAAAACTACAAGTGTGTTCATGAGACCGAACGACATGATTGTATACTCATATAGACCATACCTGCTCTTGATGGCTGTAAGAGGTATATCTGAGGGTCTAACACGCAACTTATGATAACTGGACCTCAAATCAATCTTCGAGAACACCCTGGATCCTCGAATCTGATCAAAGAGGTCATCTATCCTCATCAAGGGATATCGGTTCTTGACCATCAACTGGTTCAGCTTCCGATAATCCACAAAAAGATGAAGGGTACCGTCTGCCTTCTTCGCAAACAGGACAGGTGAACCCCAACGAGAAGTACTGGGTAAGATAAAACCTTTTCCTAAACCTCCCCTAGCTGCTTCATGGGATCCTGCAACTTAGGTGTATCCATCTTATAAGGAGGAATGGACACTGGTGCCGCTCTTGGCACGAGCTCATTCGATAAGTCTACCTCAAACTCTAGAGGAAATCTTGAAATGTCTTCTGGAAAGACATCCCTAAAACGATCCACCATTGGGGGAAAGACTAACTGTGAAGTCCCCTGGTCATCTAGATAACGACTGGAAATCTGGGCTATAACATCCCATAGCCCATGATGCTCTGGTCCAGCTCTACCCGCCTGGACATCCCACTCGCCTCTATGATTGAATGATCCACCCTCTGGTGATATGAAACTCACCCTACGATGATAGAAATCAATGACTGTCTGGAAGGGAACCAACCAGTCCATCTAGAGATTAACATCATAGCCAGTCATCTCTAGGAATTAGTGTACCCATATGAAATTACACCCTGCAAACCCAAGAGGGAACTCTTTACACTGATGTACGCTAGATGTCCTCGTTCCCAACAGCGTGTCAGGAGTCAACAAGTCGGCAAATGAAAAGATTCAGATCTCGAGGCTCTCCAAAACCGCAACAGAGATAATGAAATGGGATGTACTAGTATCGAAAATAGATGAAGATAAAATTGAGGCTACTAAGATAGTACCTCGAAATGTAGAAGGGTCGGGATCCTTCTCCTGATAGATCTGCTCAATGACAAAAGACTGGCCTGCACCACGGCCCTGCGCCCCTGGCTGACCGCTCTGAGCAGATCCACTCTGATGTTGCTGATGACCTAGTGACTGACCACCACGACAGTGACCTCCACCTCGGCCCAAACGGATAGAAGAACTCAAATTCCTTGACTGGTGGGAAACTGGCGAAGCATCTCCAGAATGCGGGGTCAAAGAGGAACCCCTACCTCCAGCTGAAGGTGAGAATATCTGACAAAAATGCTGAAGATGGCCCATATTTCTACAACATCAGCACTCTATCAGATCTCTCTGGCACTGAGTCATAGTATGCCCACTCCTAATTCACTGGTATCTTACGACCTGGCTTCTAGAATACACATTCCACGAACCCCGATCTCCTTGAGAAAACTCTCTATGATGCTTCCTACTGTCCGTAGGAGGAACGCCAGCTCTGGTTGTTGAACCACCCTGGCTAACTACTTTAGAATCCCTCGGTTTGCGGTCATTTATCAGCGCCAGGTTGATGATAGAGGATATAGAATTAAACTGTATGATATTCACCTGGGAAGAGATCTCCTTCCTGAGACAGTCCTTGAACATCTTATCAACAAACAATTCATCACCTGCTAGGATCAGTGTGAAATGTTGCAGCTCAGTAAAGTGAGATGATTACTCCATAACTGAAAGAGTACCAGCTGCATACTCATAAACTCCTGGGATCGATCGACCCTCAGGGTCTCCAGATAGAAATAGTCGTAGAAGTTGCATCAAAACTCATCCCCTGACATACCCTGCTGGTGTCCAGACTGTGAGATCACCTCCGACCACCTCTTGGCAGTGTCTCAGAGCATATAGGTGGCCAGCTTTACCCTCTTCTCTGGGTGTATCTATAAGTTCTCAATGATAGTTAGGGTGGCCTCGAACCATGACTCTGTAGCCTAGGGTCCTCCATCCTCTGAGAATGTTGGAGGATGTTGCTGATGAAAAACCCTTGTCAACTAGGCCATCGACGGGGCAGGAGGCAGCGCTCCCTGAAATGTATTCATCATCATTAAGAAATCCTCCCTGAACTACGCATCGACGCCTATGATGGGTACAACTGCTGGTGCCAAGGCATGACCATCAGGAGGATCAGAAGAAGGTCCCTGATCAGCCATATCCGATGTTTGATCACCGTCTGGAAACTGACATACAACTGGATGACATCTCGGAGGCATAGCTCTGAACGATCAAATGCACACCTTAGACTAGGATTAACAAGTACTGAAAACACAAGAGTAAAAAACGAAAATAGGGGAAAGATAATATCAAGTTTTACAAAACATGACTACATGGCGTGTATAAAAACTACACGGCGTGTCTTCTTTATCCATTAACATTGGCATGTACCCCTGCCCGACAGGTTGTGTAACACCCCAAACTACACGACATGTTGTCCCCACACACGGCGCATACTCAAACTCTAAACCCCTACCTGAGTCTCCTTACGCAACTAACCCACACGGTCCAAACTAACCCCAGACTACATTGAGTGTTCCCTAGGGACACAGCGTGTACTTGACAAGGTCTCAGCGGCCTGTGTTGTTAGTTACACATCCGTCTACACACCTGACCATTACATGGCGTGTTCCGAACAAACACATCGTGTATATGAAAAGATAACACTGACTCATGTGGTTCGTGACACGACTGGGTACCTGGGAAAAAACTACACTGCGTGTTCTTTACCAACACGATGTGTTCTACTCGAGCTTCCCCGACCCGTGTTGCTAGTGACATGGCCGGGAATACAGCTCTAAACTACACAGTGTGCAACAACTGTAAACGGCATGTTCTTAATGTTATTTTCATGACACCGTGTTTTGGAACACACAGTCAGTGACAAGGCCTGAAACTACACGGTGTGTATCTAGAAGGTACTCGCCGTGTATTCTGTGTTTTTTTGGGCAGTCGCTTAGAAACTGCACAGAAGCCCAAAAAACACATAAAACAAAGCAAGGAGATGCCAAATTCTGACCCACGAGGGACCATACTCCCCGCAAATCAAAACATGGCATCCAACACAATCATATATATGGAAAAATAGGTTGATGATCCACTATGTTTCTGATTCATGAGGGCCCATAACACCTCAAGAACCATGATTTGGCATTCATTTAATCATGTGACAATACAAAAAATTCCTCTATGAAACTACATGGATTTTACCAAATCATCCATCACAATAGCATGCATAATCTACACAACGTCTATGAAAACAACATGAAATATCTAATTCACCCTAGATGGAATCGAAAGAATACATGGAATGTGATTTCTGACAAGTGCCTATATGATGAATGAGATGGAACACCCTTATCTCATCCGGTTGCGATTGAAATATAACCGCAATAGCCAAACAATAATAACAATGCAAGTCATGTGAATCACTCTAGGTGAAATCATATCAACCATAAAATCTTAAAACCAATAAACTGCAATTACGAGGTAATATGGCTTTTCCCTATACACGGGTAAGCTAATCACAATCACATCTCATTACCAAGTACCGAATCTGTCCTATTCTTGGCTAAAGGCTCCAACAGTAAATAAAGAGAGAAGAATTCCTCTGATACCACTTTGTAACGTCCCAGTTCCGGAAGCCACCTAGAGGCACCCAATACCCGGTTGGTCACATGGCCTCAAGAGCATTTCCCTAAATGCCAGAGGATATCGACTAGCAGTGAGGGCCTTGGGTGTGATAGTGGGAAAACTATGCCCTCATTGGCAGAGTACATCGCAGAAATAGATAAACATGAAATAGCGGAAGAAGTGAATTACCAAAAATAATAAACAGAGGAAGACTAAATCAAAAAACTAGAGCACATATGTATATATGGAATGATGCAAGATACAACTCTAGGAAAGTATCCAAATAAGTCACAATGCTGAAGACACCACAGTACCAGAACAAGTACAATAGAAAAGTAAAAAGCTCCTCAGCATCACAAGGAAAATCATGGTCCCATGCTCTCCTACTCCAAGAAATCAAGTACCCGAAGTCGAAGGGTGATTTCCCTTATCTATACCTGCAACAATATAGTGTGCTTCGGCCCAAAATCGTGGCCCAAACATGGAGTGAGATAAAATCTTAGCAGGAATCCACCCGAAGATCAGTGCCTAATAGTCAGTGGGTATATGGTAGGTAATAGTACAGTAAGCAGCAACCAGTAGCAGTAAACATTACGTGATAAACAGTAGGCAGCAAAAAGGTGACGTAAAACAGTAGTCAAACCACAACACAACAAGAAGAAGTGAAGAAAATCATCTAACACAACAGGAAAACCTCTAGGATGTACCCACAACCATCCCCTATGGTCCTAACCATGATGTTTGACAACCCTCTGAGTAGTGAACTCAGCCTAACCCCTCTGGTTTGGTTATACGAATTCATGAGACTCTCAGGGGAAGCTCACTCAGTCAATCCCCCTTATAGTCCAGGGTAGTTAGAGACTCCTTGAGAAAGATCGCGCGGTCTAACCCTATTAGCCCCAAGGTCTAAAGACTCACTGAGGAAGCTATCTTGGTAAATTCCTCGTATAGCCTCGTGTATACCATAGACTCTATGAGGAATATCACTCGGTAAATTCCTCCTCTATCCTAGGAAGGTTTTGAAAGGGAAATAAAACAAGGTAAGACTCTATGAGGAAGCTCAATCAGTCTACCCTTCTGTAGTCTAAAAAATCTGAAGGCACTATGGGAAGCTCGCTCAGTCTATCCCCTGTGGCCTATAATGTCTAATACTAACTGAGGAAGCTCACCCGGTCTACCCTCCTATAGTCTATAATGTCAAGGACTCTCTAGGAAGCTCACTCGGTCTATCCCTTATAGTCTATAGCACCAGGTTCTCATAGACATGTGGCAGTCAGTGCAAGATAATTCTATAAGGCCTAAGTACACCAAGAGTTCTACTTTGCTAACCAAAGTACACCTATTGAGATACTTGGATAATACTTTACAAGGTAGCAAGAATGTAAAGAAAAACACTCCATCTTATAGACACAAGGCATTCCAACAGTCATAACGACCAAAGGCTAACAAGACACAACAGTCGTAAATAGAGAAAAGCATGGTCAAAACCTCCACCCACAACAAATTATCCTCTATAATGATTAATTTACCTCTACACAAGCATACATTCAAGTCAGGAGAACAAAAAGGGAAAAAAGGTAAACACACAATACCCCGTACATATGTATTGGTGGAATTTTCACATAAAACTCAATGATTTTGAACGGTAAGGCACATGCCACCTACCTCGATCCTAGGAGATCGATCTACTTGAACCATGATGACTGATTCTCCCATGAACTTCGTAGATCTGAGAAAACGTCCACAATTCTCAAACCATGATTACTAGAGGAAGAGGAATAATCAAGAAATGAAACTCAAGAAGAAGGAAGAACTCACTACTGCGGTTCCAATGTAATCAACACCAGTTGAATCATCCAACAAATGGAGGCTCGGGAATCCGGAGAAGTTTCGTGGTCGTACGATGTCTCCCGATCAAACTAGACCTAGAAGAAGATGTTTTTCTGATCTGGCTCTACCCAAGTTCATTTAATAAAAAAATAGAGTACATGGCGTGTAATTTTAGAGTACACAGCGTGTAGTGGGTTTTTCCATACTCCGCCAAAATCAGCCTCCACCTCACCCCTACACACCATGTGTGTGGCCCAGACAAGGACAACACACTGATTTGAGTAGGAAAATAGTACATGACATGTAAATAGAAAGTACATGGCGTTCACTTAAAAAATTTCCAAAAATATCATTTTTCTCAAAAACTCCAGAAAAGGAAATCATACTTGAAAATGAGGATCCGAGTTCTTACAGGGATCATACTCACCGTGAATGAAAAAGAAATTACATGAATTTTAAGATATCATGAAAAGAAAGATATTCATGATATAACATATAAAATGTAATGATATACACCTCGAAGAACATTTTTGGCGCATAACTAAATAAGAGTCTCAATGAAGGCAAATTGGGAAAAAACTGTTTTACCAATTTAGAATCTTTTTGAAAGTTGAACACCATGAATGAATAATCATAGAATATATATGTGAAAACTGATAAATTTAATTAAAATATACATATAATACAATTATGTTTAGTAAATACACAACAACAAAAAGGAAAGTGTGGAAAATATTTCTTATATCTCACATAAATTGTTATTGAGATGAAAATCCCCTTACCATGTTTCTTGAAATATAACCGTACTCATACAAGATTATTTTATAATAAATATAAGTGTATTTTAAATATTTTATTTAATTTTATTCTTATATCTACTGACATACATTCATGGATTATGACCTTATATTACCCACATGTCACTTTATTTAACATTTGATTCGTTGTTCACATGTGTCTTAATTTGTTATATTGTTGATCCTTATACTAATATCACGATTCCATAATGTATAAAATTATATATATATATATAAGTTATTTCCATTATAATGAAATTATAATAATTTAAAAAATATATAATTAGGAAAAATAATACACCATTCATGGAGACGGTAAGCTGTATGTGGACATACACACATATTTCATTTTTATTGTCGTATTGAAAGAAAGAATGTAAGTGAAATATATATATATATATGTATGTATATATAAATAATTATTCAATTTGAATTAATATATTATATATATTATATTGGATCATGAAAACCATCCTGAATACATTCCAAGTGGTGTGTGAATGAATCTCATCCCTTGGAGGGGGCGGTAGTCCGCACATCCTCAAATGAGATTACCACATTAACAACAAATGTAAGGTAAAAAATTTTGTTTTGTAAAAGGAATAATAAATATTAAATAAATATTAAATATAATATACGGCATATAAAATAGATTTTTCATCATAATGGCCATCATTATTGGTGGTAAAGGAGAAATGAATAATCATCATTTTGCAAGGTAGTAGTTCTCCGTACATAGAAACAGTATATTCAAAACATCCATTAGGTGGAGGACTATGTAATAGTATGTCAGAAAAATTTAATAAAAACATCCAAGTATATATAGGATACCTTTTTTCACATTATAATCTAATAATGTGATTTGAGGGGGTGGATAATAAAAATAAATGAAAGGAATTTGAGAGAAGACATCATCACTTAATCAGGTAACTACTTTTGGTTTTTTCCAAAAGGATTTACTGAGAGGGTTTTTGCCCAGAGGGGTAATTTAAGGTGTGTGGAAGGATTTTTGGGAGGCTAAATGGACATATTTTTTATGAACATAAATTGTTTGAGAGGTGTGAGGAATGTATAGAGGGTGTGGCCTTTTATAGGGAATGGAAAGTACTCAAATAGAATTTTTAGAAACAAATTAGTTGTTCCCATGTTCATACATAAAACAATTCATAAACAACCATAAAAACACAATAATTTTAATCTTTATTGATGATAAATGGACATAAAATGGGTTTTGGATGCGTTTCTAGGACATTTGGGCCCATATTTTCACGGTTTTGTCCCTATTTATGCTTAATTTGTTTTTAATTGTGGTGATTAATTTTAATCACTTTTACTTATCATTTGGGTAAAAATATTAACATGGTGTTATTAAAATCAAAATAATATACTGAATACAATGGTGTGTTTCAGATTTTTTTAAATTCTAATGAAAAAATAGGAAATATTTTGATTAGTGCAAATCTTGTAGATGAGATGAAATAAAGGGGTTTTAATGTGTGAAAATGTTCATACATTTTTTTAACATTTTACATTCAGGTTCAATGTGAAATTAATTATACTAAATGAAATTTGATTAATAGAATTAATATTTTTATAATGTGACATTAAATAATATTTATTATATATTTATCATTAATAATTAGTTATACTAAAAGTGTATTTTTAACATAAAAGTAATATTTTTCACTATTAATCAAAAAATGATATTTCTCAGAAAAATACCAAAAAATCACTCTATGGTAATTCAACGTTATGAATTTAAAACTGATGTTTATTTTATTAATTCAATTTCTAAATGTGTTTAAAATTAGTTTTATTATTTAATGTGATTCATTAACAAAAACAATATTTTCCATATAAATATTGATTTCGAAAAATATTATCATTCATTATCAATATGTATTTAATATATAAAAAATTATAAATAATATATGGAAAGTAGTTATTACTATTCATATTATAAGGTTTAATGGACATGTTATAATTATATTATGTAAATAAGTAAAAATTGATGTGTCGTAGAAACTCAGTGTTGCGTGCATCGTATGCCAAGATAATGTTTCTTGAAGCGCAAGTCAAGTTGGTATTTCATGTAGCGTAAGCCATGTTGGTATTGTGTTTGAATGAAACTTTTGACATAGTGTTATAATATTTATATATATATATATATATAATTTACAATTTCTATTGTCATGTAAAATTATAAAAATAGAAAAGTTAAAATAATTCAAAAACAATAATTCTCAAAATCTTGGGGTGTTACATTCTACCCCCCCTTAAAATCATTTTAGCCCTCAAAATTCTTCCGAGTTTTATAAATTTAATATGTTAATGTTTCTTTCATAGAATCCCATATTGTAAAATTGGATACTAAAACATTCCTTATAAAGGGATATTTAAAACCATAATGGTTGCCCAGAGTGAAAAATAACTATGTTTCCACATTGGAGTCCATTGGTTGAGAGTGATGATTGGATATAGAAGAAAAGAGTAAATATTTCTTTGGATTTATTAAGGTCATCTATCAAAAAAATGAATGATCAATGGAAACTTGATGGCCAAAATTTCATAAACTTTTTACGATTCTAGAAGCTGTTAGTTTAATAAAATTTGTGGAATCAGAAAAACATTTTTTTGTATCACATTTAGAACGTTGAGTAATTACTGATAAAATACAATAAAAAAATTTCATTCTTTGCTTGTTCTTTAAAAAATATCTACTACATCCATTACCTCTTGGATTAAATTTCTAGAAATTAACATTGATGAATAATGAAGTAAAATAAACATTTTTTTGTCTGAAGATTCATATTAGAATAAAAAATATAACAATTTTTGTTTTAAAAAATCAACATGCACTAAAAATAAAAGTAACACTACTGGATCATTAAAAATATTTTTTCATCAAAAAAAATATACATTAACCATGACATTTCATAGGCTAGTGGGAGGTGTGAAACCATTATCATCCTTCAATCATAGGTTCAAGACCCACAACCTTGCTGAAACATGATTGAATGTCACCCAACATACATGATTTCTATTTCACAAAATAAAAAAGATGGAAATACTTGAAATAAGGTTAATCATTTATTATCCTTTTAACAATTGGTTTCAACACTAACTCAGTAAAAAAATACATACTCCGAAGCTCAATGTAAACATTTCATGAATGGTTAACCTTATAACCCATTCTTAAGGTGAAAATATAAAAAATCAGAAAGAGAGTCATGAAATCAAATAAACATTGATTCCCATGTATATAAAAAATTAGGTCTTGGTTTTCACATTCCAAACATGTTAATAACCTCATCATATATTCTATTGAAAAATGGTAATAACCTGAATTACCATATCTCGTTTAAGAAAACATGAATTAAACCTTATTACAATGATTACTAGATATATACCTTAAATTCATGATGTTTTAAATTTCTTCCTTGATAACATAGAACATTTTTGAAAAAATCATCTCTAGGGAATTCTATAACATCTAATTTACATATTCATATCTAGTATATCATTATCCAAAAATCATTATCTTGGCGTAAGGAATTAATTAAGGGTTAATTTCCCATAATCCAAATACCACCTTTCTATGAAATCAATTTTCAAGCCCATCGTGACCATTAAACATATTATTGTAAATCCTTAGAAAAAACACCAATTAAACAATCCATACACAATTCACGATTTTTAATTCTAGATTCCAAATACATAAATACATTAATCCTTCAACCTTATTGTATGGAATGGAAGAGGACCTTACATTTTAAGAATTTAATCCTTATCTTGGGGAATTGTGTAGGGTAATGGTTATGTTCTCCATAGATACGACATTGAACTACATAAAGACTCATCACTCAATGACAACTTTTCTAGAACCAAGTATATCTTCCCCTCCAGTAGATGTATTCTTCAAGGATCTTCATCCCTTCTTCTTGACATGCATGAAGATGAATATTGTTTCTTTTATGTTCATTAACCTAAAAGTATATACTTTTCATATTTTACCTACTAGAAATATCCGAAAAGCTAACATTATTAATCATATATCATGAAATATTATTTGGCATATTCACAATATCTTTTTCTCTGCTGATAATCCCATTTTACTGCTCATCAAATAATTTGGCATCACGTACATCATTAATCTGGTTCTATCTGGCTCATTCCATTGACTAAATCCAAAGTCACAGTGTGAGAATTACATATCACTGTAGAAAACCATATAGCCATGAAATGAATTACATATAAGATGACAAATATATTACACCTTCTTTAATAAATGGAACCTCAGGTTTATCCTAGGTTTTTCAAATCAAAATTATATCTAAATCATTTAGGATTTATCCGGAAGAGTATGTGAATTCCAAAGCCTATCCCCCTGGATTGTCAAACTAGGTGTGAAGCAAGGCCCGTTGTCATGTACCAAATTACCTCTAACCAATAACAGAACATCATATCAGAGTAGTTAGCCCTATATATTTCTATTCTAGATCCACATCCACTTATATTATCAAGACAAGGATGTATTTCTAGGAAAACACTCACTCTATCCTTTACCAAAATTCTGGGACATTTGCTGAAATGTTAACTCATCCTTATACTTATCCATAGATACATCCATAAACATATACATAGAAATATACCTAGGTATATCACTAAGGTTTTATCATAAACTATTCCAAAATTTAATTGCACCTTTTCTCTGACACCAAAAAATGTACCTTCACTTTAGAAATGTATACATTACACAACTTTTTCTGAATGCATAAGCATTATATAAAAATAATCCCACAAAACATAGTTGGTAAAATGCCTTTGGAAATAGGGAAACATAAACACTTGTACATAATTGAGCTATATTTACTCCGAATAGGTTCTTTGGGACTAGAACCTTTCTTAAACACATCAAACATAATACTTATCTTCATAACATGGGGAACGAAACAAAAAAAAGGGTGATAAAAAATTCTCAATATAGTTGAAAAAAGTGATATGTATGTATAAAAATGAAAATAAGGATATGAGAACATGATCAAGAAAATATATGATCATACCCTTTATATCAAAGATCATTTACATGAATCATTCGACAGAGCTTGGCGGTTCATAAGGCATGAATCAAAAGGAAGTGAATGACATAATCCATGAAACCATAACATAGGATTATGCCATGGAATTGGGGAAACACATAATAATATTCTAATTTCCATAGTATCTAAGGCATCATTTTCACGACCATCGTAGTGGAAAAGTATCATTAATAAACTGGATGAACCGACATTCCAGCCCTGAATTACTGAACCAAGTAAACCCTCATTCCAGACCTGTGTTATTTAACCGAGTAAACCCTCAATCCAGCCCTATAGTATTGAACCATGTAAATGATCATTCCATTACTACAATACTAAAGCATGTAAACCCTAGTTTCCCATGTCTATCACATGACACATATATCATTACTCAATTCATTAGAGAAAGATATCAGTCCCACCCATCACAAAATGAGATCATACATACATGTGACAAAATAAAATAAATAACATATCATAACCCATGAAATGAAATGTGTATAATAGACATTAAAACATATCCTAACCTATTTAAAGAGATATATTTAATAATAATTTAATCATAAACATAACCCGTCAAAAGGAACAGGTTTCAAAATCATATAACCCATGAAAGAGAAATTAGTTTCATAAACATATTACCGATTAAGAAGAAATGGGTATCATAAAGACAATGAAATTATGCATTAATAATTCATATAAAATACATTAATAGATATTTTTAATCATTTATTATAAAGGAATGACTAACATCAATATATTTCATCATAGATGGAATCCAATTTTGAAGTATACACTAAAATAAATTCTTGAAAAAAATATCCATTCTTGTTTGGAAAAATATATTTAACACCTAAAACCATTTGAAAATAATTTTTATAGAAAATAGCTTGAAAACTTATCATGAAGACATGGAATCATTTTGAAAACCATTTTCCATGAATAATTTTAAAATAAACTTAAAAACATTTTAAAATTATTTTTCATTGAAAACACTTGAAATCATTTATATAAATCTTGGAAAAGTTTTAAAACCCATTTAATTTAATATACTTTGAAAAATTATAAAGAAATCATATAAAGGTTTCAAAAATCATTTTTCTCAAAAGCATATTAATTAATCCTGATAACATTTTGAAAATCATTTCTTTGAAATCATTTTGAAATCATCTAAATATGACTTGAAAAAATTATGAAATTTTTTTCAATAAAAACATTTAAAATAATTTTGAATCAATTTTAAAAACAATTTTTATTGAAAATTGATTTTTAAAAATATATTATTAATTATAATATTTTTTAACAATGCAATGTGATCTTTTATGAAATGATAGATGTTAAATCTATATATATCATACGAGGTCAAAAGAACATTCCTTTTGTATGATAAAAAGTATATAAATGTTCCTTATTTTGAAAGAGACAATAATTTTCCCTTGAAGAGATTTTTAAAATAATAAAATAGGTTACATTTATTTTATATATTATTGGTAAATGTAATAATATTATTGGAAAAACATTTATGAAAACATATATTTTTGACCGAAGAGAGGGTAAAGTCAGGTTGTCCTAAAAATATGTTCCTAAATAACTTATTTACCAAAGAGTAGAAAATGGGTACAATACATGAATATATAATAAAATAAAATACTATGAGGAGAAAAATGATTATAATTGAGATATGAATCATATGATTTCATCAAAGGAAGAAAAAATATATACAATCTTGAAAAGCGAGGAGATTGTCTCAATAATCACTAATAAC
Source organism: Viscum album (assembly GCA_963277665.1). Lineage (NCBI taxonomy): Eukaryota > Viridiplantae > Streptophyta > Magnoliopsida > Santalales > Viscaceae > Viscum > Viscum album. The sequence continues at coordinate 474,999,830 of OY728157.1, forward strand.
ATGGTGACATGGGATCATAATCTCCCTTTAAGAAAAGGAAAATAAATGAAAATTATTATATAATAAAAATGAGGAGTCTCATGAGATAACTTATAAATTTATGTATATATTCCTCAATGTAGAGTTTAGGTGAATAATAAAATAAGATTCATAGAGAAGACAAATTCTGACAAAACTATTTCACTGATTTGGTAACTTTTAAAAAGTTAATCCCCATGAATGATAGATCATTGAATGGATATTTGAAGTCCCTTAAATTTAATTACAATATAAATAGAATAAAATATTGGGTAGTAAATAAACCAAAAAAAAAATGAATTAGTGTTGAACATAGATTGTATCTCATTGAAATTAATTGTGAGAGGAAAATCCATTTACCTTGTGCCTTGACTCTATCCGTACTCATTCAAGATTCATGTATAATAAATATAAGTTTATTATAAATATTTTACATAATAATATTATTATAATTATTACCATATATTATTTTATCATTACATTATTTTACCCTCTTGTTAAATATCCTCTATTGATGTTTCACTTTGGGTAATATTCGCTTTATTCTTTGTATGTGTCTTAATATGTTATATCATTGATCCTTATAATTATATCATGATTTTAGAATGTATAAAATGATATAAATATCAGGTATATCTAATATACATACATTATAATAATTTATATCATATATAATCATGAAATGAAATACATCGTTCATGGAGATGGTAATCCATACGTACATATGAACGTTATTTCTATTTAAATTGTCTTATCGAATGAATGCATGTAAATGACATATGTATATATATTTAGGTGTATATATAAATAATTATTAGAATTTAATTTATATATCATATATATTATATAATTTCATTAATCTAATTCTTAATACATTTCATGTGGTTTGTGAATAAATCACAATTCTTGGGGAGGGTGTTAGTCCACAATTCCAAAAACTTGATTATAATACTTGAACCAAATGGAAGGTAAAAATATGGGAGTTGTAAAATTAATAAATAATCTTAATGAGATAATAAATATAATATATTAAATATATAAATATAGTGTCGATAATAATGGACACCATGATTGGTGGTAATGGAGAAATGGACAATGATTATTTCATGAGGTAGTAGTTTGCTGTACATAGAATCTATATGTTCAACATCTGATAGATAGATGTGTGTGTAAGTATAGGTCAGAAAATTTGCATAAAAATCTTATTATATTTTCAATAATGATTTTTTCACAAAATAATGGAATAAAGCGAGTTTACGGGGTGGAGAAAAAAAATAAAGGAAAGGAGTTTCAGAGAAGACACAACTTTTTAATCAGGTAACTCTTTTTGGTTTGTGCCAAAAGGATTCTATGAAAAAGATTCTTCACAAATCGAGGATTAAATTTATAAGTTATTATTGTTGGTATGAGTCTTGGGAAGATCATGGATGAAATTAAAAGGTTTTAGAGGTGTGATTATTGGGGAGAGGAGGTGGAATTTTATAGGGAAGGGAAATGACTCACATGTAATTTTTTACAAACAAATTAGGTGTGCATGTGTTAGTACCTAAAACAAGTCATAAATAACCAAAAAAATAAATAATTTTATAATTATATCATATATATGGACATAAAATTGGTTTTTTAAGAGATTATATGTCATTTAGGCCCATTATATTAAGGTTTAATATCTAATTATACTAAATTTAGCCTTAATTACTGTGATTAATTTTAATCATTTTTAATAATCATTTTGGTAAAACAATTAAATGGGATTTTTATTCTATAAATTTCAGACTCATAACATTGGATTATTTTATAATTTTTCATTTCCAATCACACATGAAGATAAATTAAGACAACTCCTAATCCTGTATATGAGACGAAATAAAGGGGTTTTAATGTAGGAAAAAGATCAAAAGTTTATTATAATTTTAAATTAAGGTTAATGGTAAAATTGATTCTACAAAATGAAATTATATTAATATAATTAATATTAATATAACTTTATGTTATAATATATTCATAATATATTTTATCATTAATAATTAATTATACAAAAATGACATTTTTAACTAAAAGTAGTATTTTTCACTAGTAATCAAAAAATGATGTTTTTCATAAGAATACCAAAAATTCACACCATGATAAATTAGAAAATTTTCTTTAAAAGTTAATTTTTTTTATCAAATTAAATTTCTAAATTTTTACAAAATTACTTTCAATATTAAGAGCTATTTATTCATGAATACAATATTTTTAATATAAAAGTGCATTAACAAAAATATTATCATTCATTATCAATATGTTCTATTTATATAAAAAACATTATAAAAAATATTTGGAAAGTATTTATTAATATTCCTATTACAACATATATTTTCTTGGTATAAATGATCTTATTTAAGTAAATAAAAAGAGATTTTTCATAGAGACTCAGTGTTGCGTGCATCGTATGCCAAGTCGGTGTAGCTTGTAGCACAAGCCATGTTTGTATTGTGTGTATCACAAGACAAATTGGTATTTAATGTGAAATGAATGATTGAATTAGGGTTTTCACACTCATATATATATATAACTATTTCCAGTGTCATGTGAAATGAAAAACATTGAAATTTTAAATTAATACGAAAAAATAATCCTCAAAACATCGGGGTTTTCAACAGATTTTTACCCAGGTGGTAATTATTAAATATAATACCTTAATAGTTTCATGATGGTAATTGGGGTTTTCTGCATGTTTTTGGAGAATAAAATCCATTCTCATGATTTAATGGTTAATAAATAAATTTCCAATGATCAATGATTCAATTTTATGGATATGGGTAACTATAAAGATGAATTACCCAAACATCAATGTACTATACCGCCAATGAAGCTTTGTGATCAAGATCACGAAAATTAAATTATTAAATCTAAAGTGGAATGATAATTATTCTGTTGTATTTGGATTCAATAAATATATTATAGTATTTTTTAAATGATATTATTGTTATAACAATTATGAAATGTATAAGGATTTCACTTTAATAACTTCTCTTCACGAATTTGAGAGAATATGTTGAATGAAACCAGTGACAAAGAAAAAATATTTAGTACAAATTTGGAGTCCTAGGAAAACACATGATTGATTAGATATTTCAATTAATAAGTTACATATTTATATAAAAAAATAATGTGATGTTTATGGGATGATATTGGTGACATTGAAATTTGATAGTGATTTGATAGTTTATTTTACCTTTGTTGGTGTTTAATGAATTTTTTGATTTAAGTAATTAATTTGAATATACGAGATTTAGTTTTGGAATAAATCATTAATTAATTAAGTTTTTAAGGCGATCAAGATATTTTCACATTTAGAATGTGACATTATGATGCACTTTATATTGTCTTGGGATTATAATATTGATCTTGTGACCTTCCTTTAAATTTTTTGGACATTCGATTTAGTCATACATATTTTGGAGGAGTATAATGTTAAATAATTGTCAAATAGTTTTTTTAATTTTGGGAGTTATTATCAAGATATTATATATAAATTTATTATATTGTATAAAATATTCAAATATTATTTGTTTATTAATGATAGGTGAAATAACATGTTACTATTTTATGAATCTTATAATCAATTAAATGTTAATCTAAGTACTTAAAGAATATAAATTTCATCTTGGATATTAATTTATTGAGTAATAAATGAATTTCAACAAATGTATAAAATTATTTTTGAAAAATATATTAAGTATATATATTTTCTAATGTTCTCTATAATGACAATAATGGAAAATTTTAAATATAGAAAAAGGATCTCGATTCATGAATTTTATCTTATTAACATAATATCCCATGAATAAAATTCCCATTTATCTCATCATAGATTTGTCATTTTTAATTTCTTATCTTTCCAGTGATTACTCATTTTCATATCATTAATGATATTTATAACTCTATTTAATTATTTACACTTTGGTTCAATGTTTATATTTTCACATGCCACTAATGTTCTCATACATGGAAACATAATAATGTGTTATTATAGATGAACTATGTACATAAATTTATATCATATCAAACAGATGTTTTGTACACTTTATTACAATGTTGTACTTTAAAAAAATTATTTTCAAATGTTAAACTCTCAATTAATGAGATCAATATTAAATTGTGAATAGAAATTTTATTTAAGGGTTAGAATTTAACAGCTGGAGATTTCAAAATAGGAAAATCGTGTTTTATATCATATATTACATGAAACATTTTTATAGTCTACAATATATATATTCTTAAATAAAATCAATCTCATTGATAGCTTGTGATGAAAAACTCACCGTGTTTAAATAAAATATGATAATCTATAAAAATAGTAATAGAACAGAAATGTTTAGTATAAAGGAATGAATTCAAATAATTAAATTGTGATAATATTATGGTTTGAACATATATAAAATAAATTCAATAGCTATATATTTATTAGAAAGAAATTATAACCATTTTAAATGAAGGAAATATTATTTAATGATTTTTTTAAAAGGAGTAATAATCTCACATTGTACTGAAAATTTAAATAAATTTTTTTTTAATTTTTGATATTTAACATTAAAATATAAAATTTATATTTTGAATATTCATTTCAAATATATTTTCTGTGAATTTTTCACAATTTTATGAATATAATAATTTTTTTATGAATAGTGAGAAATAATTTTTTTTGGAAACCAACATTTTTATTTAAATTATTTTCAAATATAAATTATATTAAAAATTGGGTTTAAAGTAAAATTAGTACAAATATATTAATAGTTTAAAAAATAATGTCCTTATAATAAAGTTTATTTTAAATTTTATATTAAAACATTATTTACTTATGAGTATTTTCCCTTTGGAAAACTGATCTATCATTAGGTCTGCTTTTTAATTTTAATTTTTATTATGATAATTATATGAATTAAAATTTTTAAGATGGATTAAATATTTGGAATAAAAATAATTTATAGTATATAATACGTTCAACATAATTTCTCACCATAATGAATTGTGGAAATTGTGAAAACTTATTACCATGAATATTGTAAAAATGGGATTAACAGGGGGTTAAACTAAAAAGAAAAGAGATAAAAAGACCTAAACCACATCAAACTCCCATTTTTTGTAAATAATTATACCATATATTATCTATTTTTATATTTTAACCCATTTTGGGTCTTGTGGAATGAGAAAAATACGGTTATTAATTTATCTTTGCAAACATTCCTTGTGTGACACCTACCCTAATTTAAGAAAGCTACATCATCTCCTCTAATATTCACACTCAAAAAATGAGATTAAATAATTACTACCTAAATCTATTAATTAATTACCTACCAAAATTACATATTCCTTATTTTTATTGTTTAACCATCATACAAAGTATTTAGTTATAATCCGAAAGAGGATCTCTGAAGAAATAATAAAATTCATAATAGTGTGTATTTGTTTTATTTATTCATCCACCTCATTATGAACTTATTAAAATGTTATAATATAATAGAAAATATCTCCAATAGATTAATATGTTATTAGGTTAATTTAATACCAAACATTTAAATGTAGTTACATCAAACTTGAATTGAAACTATCAATTGTATGTGCGGTGGTCTATCGCCTAAAGAACCGATGTAATTAATATTTCAAACCCGCTTTTAAAAGAAGGATATAATAATATATTTAAAATATTTATATTTTATTTATCAAATTATTATAAATTTTTCAAGTATCATATCACATATACCATCTTAATTTCCATTTCCTGTTGGATATAAAACATCACTTATTTGTCTGACAGACAATCACATTGTGAAGTAATGTAATAAATTTCAATCTTTTGTTATACCATAAAGGTAGTAAGGTAAAAAAATATATACTAGATATTTATGATCAAAAAATAATTATTAAAATATAATATCATATCTAAATTCTTACATTACAAACCACTAGAAAACAATAACGTTGCTCTTGAATACCTGTGGACTACCCCATCCATATAGTGATGTGAAAAGTTTTTCATTTTTTTACATGGATGTTAAAAAGAATGTATTTGATGAAAAATATTTTTATAATTTATATAATAATTATTATAATAAAATTTAATTAATATTTGTTTTCCTTTTTTCCATCTGTTGATAAAATTGCATACAAGATGTATAAGTACTTACGACTTACTGTCTCTATGAAATGTGTTATCATTCTTCTATCTATAACATTAATAAATTAATTTAAATAAAAATATAATGAATATATAAGATAATTATATCAGTATTTCAATTATTTTTGTTATTAAACTATGATTAGATTAAAATCATCAAAATAAGTAAAATAAAATTTACATTAAAAATGAACTAATTATTACCTAAAAGAATAACTTTAACAAAAAATTATAAAAAAATAAGTGATAAAATTATATAATTAAAAAATATATATTTTTAGATATATGATTATAGTATAATAATAGATTTATAATAAACATATATTAATTTTACAGGAGGTTTGGATTCAAATGACGGATGTTGAACATAACCTTAGGGTTTTATTGTCATACTTTCACTTCTCTGAGAGATACACTATATTCATCATTTATTCCATTGGGTGGGGTATATATTTTCAATTTTAATGTTTTTTTATGATAAATATGTTTATATTCTTGGTAATTAATATTTATTTGATAATATTTTTTATGGGGATTATAATTCATAATTTAACAATGTGTTAAGGGTTTATATCACGATCTCATAATTATTTGATATTATTTACATTGAAGTGTCCCTTTGGGGAACTATTAGAAATTTATATATCAAAAAATTTAATTTATCCACCTTAGGTAACTCATGATATTTTCAATTAATATTACCATATTAACACAATTTTTTACTTAAAATTATTAGTATATTTTAATGAAAATCCAACTTTATTGCTCTCTTCAGTTGAAATTATTCATTCTTATGAATACCAATTTCTATAAAAATGTTTTAAATTATCTTTAAACATTTAAAGATGAATTATTAATGAAAATTTTACCCATTTTTATTTTTTTTTATAAAAAAATTATTGAATATCCATGTATTTTTCTATACCAGGCATGCATTACTTTTATCAAAAATGAAAAAAGATTCATTGTTTTCATGTGTTTGACGTGAATGGAATTTACCTCCATCATGAATGTGTAGTGTTCTAATTTATATTTTATAAAATATTTTAAAGGAAATGTATTTTTCAAATATTTTTTGATCCTTCTTTAATAATATATTCAAGGTGAGAATGATATTTTTTCCAACCTTGATTTTAATGAAATTTTTATTGAATTTTTGTTCTTCATAAAAATCATCCCATTTTATTAAATATGATCCAATAGGATATTTTATTTTAATATAATCCTTATAAATTATTTAGATAGAATATATTAGATCTACTAGGTGAAATACCATGATGGAGGAGGGGAAAATCATGGTATTATTGATTAAAACTACTCCCCCTTTGGATCTGGTTTTGTCGTTAAGGAAAACACACTTCTCCGGTTCATCAATAACAATGTACGAAAACAAATATAATCATGCACAGGAAACAAAAATTTTAAATTTTACACCCTCACTGGGCTATTTCTGAGGATCATACAATGACGATGTTTCAATTTACCAGATCCACTAATGCTCACTTCCAATTACAATGTTCCGGAAAGAACACTTATATACCCAAACTCACTACCTTTACTATGTTTATGTTTTTCTCACTATATTACCATGGGTCACTCTTAATGTCCCTTTCATTGGCTCTATTCTAGTGGAAAAGATCACCTTCTTCTATTTCCATCACTCACTAATCTTGGAATGGATCTGTACATAGTATATAGAAATGTAGGTCCCTTCATTATCTCTAATAAATATATCTTCAGTCGTATATTGATTCTATTTTGAAGTCACACTTTCATCCAATAAATGAATATCACTTTACCACACTCAAATGGACTATTTAAATTCTCATCCCTTTTTCAAAGATCACTTAGCATTCACAAATCACACGTCATTTTCGAATCTCAAATAGCCTTCATGAAGTTCCTTCCTTTCATAATGATTGATTAGCCTTTATGAATTCCCTTAATTTTGAGACACATAGAACATTTGGTTGGTTTATAGCCTTTAAAAACATCTTCTCATATCACTTTCAACAATTAACCATCACAATCCAATATTCATTTAATACCATCACTCTTTCATAACCTTAATATTCTCATTATGTCTCGATAATTTCCTGAAGGGGTAGAGGACTATTTATAGGCGTTTCCACTGATTTAATAACATTCTTGGCCACGTCATCACCATTTCGTGAATCTATCTCTTTTTCTACATGGTGTTCCCATTTATTGAAGATCAATAGAAATTTATTATTCATGATGATTTTCATTGTTGTAGGGATTACTGTCACAACTTCGCACTATCATGATGCTCCTCTTGTTATTCATTTCTTCGGCATTATTCTATATTCTCAATGTTGTTCGCATAGATCAGTGCCAAAATTCATTGATCCTTTTTAAAACACTCTTCATAAAGACCATATTTACGAAACTCATCCCTTTTAATTATTTTGAGGTGATATTCAAGGAATTACATACTTCACGATGGTATCCAAATTCCAATAGATATAGGAAATCCACTTTTTCAACAAACACAATCAACCCAAAAATGATTCAATATTGCTTTGAGATATTTTTCACACCCTTTTATGATTATTTTGACTGAGGATATAATTTTTGTACAATTATCCATATTATTATAGATTTCTTATGATTATATTTATCTGATTAGGGTATGTATTAACATTTAATAAGTTAGTTTTTAAATTTGAATGTTTATATTGATTTTTTAACCACTTTCATATATGGAATGATTTATATGTGGTAAATAATGGGTGGGGGAATGTTTTAGAAATAAACTTGATGAATAAATAGGTCTCAGGATACTAATTAGTTTTCTTAATTATAAGGATTTAAAAAAAGAATTTAGATTTTCTTGGGAAAGGTCTTGATATTGTGTTTTAAATGTCTGACATTATTCATTCCCTCATTATGAGACCACATACTTTTAGGTGATAATTTTATTAATTATAATGTCCATAGATATGTTTAATTAGTAAATGATAATTTATATACCTTTATTTTTAAATCAATTATTTCTTCTATATTACTATAAATTCATTGATTATTTGGAATTTTATTCATTTATTTACTTTTCCATTGGGATTATTTTTATTTATTCAGCGTAAATTTCGATGTACTCTTACTATTACTCAGTATCTATGCTCACTCCATTGTTATGTTTTTTTCTAGGATACGAGGAAGCTCAAATGATTGACATGAAGGGATATTCTATGAAGAATAATATTGTTCTCAATGAAAAACATAGTGTTTTTTTAAAATTATAATATGAATTCCAAGTATGTATCTAGTTTAGCAAGACTACTAAACCATCCATTCATTTAGAGTTATATTTTTTTTATTATTTAAATATTATAATAATACCAAAAAAATATTGTATTCTAGGGTTTGTTTATTTATTGGTATCATTTGAATTTATCTCTAAAATTATAAATTACATAGGTTAATAAAAAATATATGATGTCATGGTGAAAACTACAATTATAAAACTATGTGAACATATATTCTAAATAATATCATTTTTAAAACATGTGTTTATTGTGGGGTTGATGTGATGATCAACTATATTTTCAATCCAATCCATTATTTTTAAATTTTAGAGGCATTTGGGTTTATAATGACTCCCTATTATTGAACTGTTTACTGTATTTACAAAAATATCACTCCACATCCACAATAAAAGGCTACCAAATCCCATCATTTATTTACAGATCAAAAGTGATGTGGAATAATAAACTCCTACCAAAATACCTTCATATAATTTTTATCAATGTTCTAGAGCTATTGGTAATCCCAAAACTCCAACCCTAATATCCTTAAAAAGAGATCCAATGAGGATTGTTCTATGAAAAGGTAATTATCTTCACTAAGATATTTATTTTTAAAAATTATCTTGACACATTTATTCATGAAATATTATTTACAATATAATTAAAAAAAGTATCAAAATGATAATTATAAGGTATTATGTTTATATAATAACCTATATCAGCCTCCTCTTCCATCAAATGGGGGTGTATGACGGACTATCATCCCATGGTCAGATGTAATTCATTTTCCAGCACCACCTCTCATGGGTTTATATAATGATGGATTTAACATATCTATATGATATTTACATATTAATTAAACATATACAAATATAATATAACAAATAAATTCTTGCTTTCCATTCTAGGTGAATATGATAACATTGTTTATTTGTAAATTGGACTACCGCCTTGCAATGTGATGTGACTAGTTTTCTATAACTCATAACAATGAAGGTAATAATGATAAAATTAATTAATATATGTGATTTATATATATATTAATTAATAATTATCTTTTAAATGTGATATATAATTTATCTTTATCTCTTTACATATTTCATATATAAATTGAAACAATATTCAAGTATATGTTTGACCTACCATCTCCATGAACCATGTATTCCAATTTATATCTATAACTTTTTGGGACTTATATAAATACTTATATATTGAATATATAAAATATTTATATAATGTTAAAATGATTGATATTATGGAACCATTATAAATGTGAAATAATTTAAAATATGAAATCAAAATATACATGAAAAATAAAAAATTATAACCCAAAATTTGATTTTAACAAGGAATTATTAATAAAAGAATAATAATATGTAATAAGCAAGTAATATATGGTGTGATATATATAATAGATGTTAATTATTATATTTATAGTAATAATATATTTATTATATAGTATTTTTGAATGTGTACTAATGAATTGAATACTTAAGGTATGAGAGTTTTGTCTCAATTTTTCTTCTTTGATAAATATGTTATATTCTGCACCAATAATCATTTAACAAGTTTATATTGTAACCCATTGAAAATTTATATAATTATAAACATTATATTAATTATAATTAATTTTTCATTTTATGTTATTATTCATATTTATTATGATTCAAATGTTAATATTGATGTAAGGTTTTGATTTAACAATCTCATTTGTTATCAGGAATGGTTAGGATATTTATGTCAACGATGAAATATTATAAGATAAATTTCTGTGAATTCATTAATTTTATTCTCCTATAATATTGGAATTATAATTAATATTATTCCTCAACTATACTTTCATTATGTACTCATGATCAAGAATATTTTTTAATGGTCACTAAATTTATTTCTCTATCCTTTTGAAAACCCATTTTCTTCTATATCATTGTTTTCATAAAATGTATACAAGAGTGTTATAATGTTACTCATAGATATTTAAATCTATTCATGTAACATAGTTTTAATTTTTTTAAAAATATTTTAAAATGAATCATTGTTTCTTTTCCCAAACAATGCTTATTTTACTATTACAAAAAACATGAAAGGAATATTTTTCTTAACATGTGTGACATAAACCGGTTTTCTGACCGTCATGACCACACTATGTTTAAAAGATAAACTTATAATCTGAAATGGTTATTTGAATACAAATTTATTTCCACAATATATAATTAATTTCATGTTTTAGAAATATTATTTTCCAAAAATGGTTTTTTTCCTCATGAAATATTCAATGTTATTTTATTTTCAAACCAATTTTCCATTTAATATAACATCATTTAATGTTATTTAATAATTACTAATCATATTATAATATTATTAAACATTATCATTATTTTTTTATTTATTATTATGATTCATGGATGGTTAGAAAAAGAATTTATTTTCCATTGTTAATTTTAGGTTGAAATCTTTAGGAAGCCCATTTCTTTTCATGGGCTATGAAATGATAAATGCGTTTTAAAGCCCATTTATTTTCATGGGTTATGATATATATAATGTTTTATGAACATGTGGATTTATTATGTATGAAAATAATTATTTGAAATATTGGACCAATATCCATGTTAAATGAATTGGGTAATGATGGATAACCCATGAGTAAATTATATATTTTAAGAACATGTTTTCATTTTCACAATATTATATGGGTACCATATTTTATTTCCATAATATGTAAAAGGGTATTGGTTTTAATGTATATAAAATTATTAATGGGACTTGTTTTAATGTCAACATGATTATGCATGTCCTGGTTAAATGCCTATAAGTTTTTGTGAGTGCCATATTTTATGTAATTAACGTAATGAATGAACCAATTTATATTTATACAATCTCACAATGTTATACAATTATGTGTATGTAATAAATCCACGACTTATGAAAATTTTATAATCTCATGGATTATATACTTTTACTCCTTTTAATTCATGTCTTTGTCACTAGCAATATTTATATTTTGACTCGTGTTTATGAGTTACAACAAGCATGTTAAGATTTTATTGTTTGAAGATTGTGTTCTCATGACTTTATCCTCTTTTTATTCTTATGTTATCATTGATATCTTCATTGTTCGCACATACTAAGTAATTTATCTCACCCATTATTATGTTTTCTTTTATAATTTATGAAGGAATGTTTTACGTATGAAATGTATTAGAAGGGTTATATATACAATGAAAGTAGTAGGAGAAGATGTAGTTCATTAATGAACTTGTTTTTTATTTTTTCGTATTTCAAAAGGAATAATTATTAAATAATTTTGGTCAATATCATTATGTTATGAGTTGAATATTCATCAATTAAAATGAAATATTGGTTTATGAAAGTCATGGTTCACTATAGTAATCTCTGTTGGTAATGCGTAAAAAGGAGGTAAGTTTTTAGGGCAGTTTAGTTTACATATTTTCGGTAGTGATCTCAATATTAATGATTTTATTTTAGAATAATTTTATCTCATGTTTCATTTGTTTAATATAATCATAGTATTGGTTAATGGAAATTCACAATGATTCCTTATCCTATAGAATTTATTGTAAATGGGATTCATTTTATGAAATCCTACTGGATGCGGCCATCAAGTCTTATATTTTTTTTAATTAGTCTTTATCCAAACCCCTAAAATGTTATTATCTTAACTTTAACTATATAATACATATATTATCAATGGTTTTTTTTGATACTAATTTTTAAGGCTGTGAGATGAATTATTGAAATATTTAACAGTAGTCCTAAATAATAGAATGAAATATATTGCATATTTCTTTATAACTACATTTCATAATAATGAATTTATTGATTCAAAATAAAATTTATTTATTATCGTTGATTCATTATATTATACCCCACTAAAAATATTTATCCAAAAATATTTAAACAAAAACATATCAGGATACTTCTCTTTCATTACCTCTTTTGGTTTCCATATAATATCCTATAACGTGTAGTTCTACCACTAAACATTCACAATGTGAGTTATAATTTTTATAGAACATTGTCCCTATGATATAATATAATCACTCAATACTCCTCATATAAATATTTATTATCCAAATGCAACACCTTAAGATTAATTAATTTTATGAGTCTAGTATATATTTCCTTAAGTGGGATATATAGAAGACATCATGTTCTTGAGATAGGTTAGGTGGGAGTTCTATTCCATATTCCACAACTTGAATGTGGTAAAGGATTTCAAAGGGCTCAATGTATCTTGAATTAATCATTTCATTCTTCTTAGACATCACAAATTCTATCCATTATGGTATACCAGGGAGAAAATTACCTCTAACCACTAATTCAATTTCAAATTGATAATTTTATAAATATATTTTTCATTGTATTTTCATGGAATCTATTTGATTCTAAATAGATGGACCCATCTCTATCAAATCATTGATTAAATTATGTCCCACAAGATTCCTCTCTCTAATATCATCCCAACATATTGGATTTCATCAACTCTTCCCACAAAAATCCTCAAAAGGTTCTATTTGAATGTTTAAATGGAAAATACTACAGTAGGAAAACAAAACTAGGGTAATTATATAATCCCAAAATTGTAGTAAATCCATTAACCTATACCCCACAATATCTTATAGAGATTCAATATCTCTCTTAGAATTTCCATAATTTTTATGGTGATAAGTAGTAGTGAAACTCAACTATGTATAAAATTATTTCATAAAGGTTATCCAAAACCTCAAGGTAAAACTAATATATTGATCATATAAAATTTAAATTAGAACTCTATAAATACAAAGAAATTATCTTATTTAAATCATAACATGTTTTTCAGAAGAGAAATATTCATTTATAGTAATGGAATAAACCATCTTTACAACCATGTAATGTGTGTTATTAACTCTTAATATCTTGTGTTATCCAATATAAAAATCAATGGTTATGTTTTAACATTTGCAAAACTATTGTTGGAAATGGTTTAATCATACCATTATACCTCTATCATATAACCTTGACCTTTTTTCATACCAATAATTGAGATAAAAATTTTGAAATCACCCTATTTATGTTATCCCACACAAAATATTTCTTAAAATATCAATACATATTGGTTGTTCTTGGACGAATAGAAATGGATGATATATGAACATAATCTAGAATTTCACTCTTTATTTCATGTTTTTTATGGTGCGCATTTCTAGGTTACAAATATTTTAATTACATTTTAAAAAATGTTGAAATTTTAAATATTCCATATCTCTTTCTATACGAACATAATAATCATTTTGGGTCTCCTTGAACCTCTCAATAATGAATTATTAAGTTTTTTTGAGACATTTATGTCGAATTTACCATTATGATAAATATTTCTATCCTACGAATGTTCAACAAGATCATATCCAATTCAAGCTGCCTTATAGATGTTGTTGTGAGAACTTTTACACTCAGAGAAACATATATTTATTTCACCTTACTATGATGGAAAGTGAATTAAATCTCATAATACATCTTCATATATTTCCACATTCATTGGTCCATATTAACCTATTTTTGTGTGAATATATATTTGAGGAATTTATGATAAGTAGACATGTCACACGTCCATATGAAGATATAATGTAACCAAATCATCAATGATAATATCATTATAAAAAATTTAAAATCATGGGTTTGTAATTCTTCTCATGAATCATTAATTGGTAGGTTTCACATGCTACTAGTTTTTAGCATAAATGTTTTCAAAACCCCATAACTTTTTGTAAAAATCATAATAGATCACAAATCCTTCCACAATTGTGGGTAATATTATATTAGGATCCATGATTATCATCTTCTATAAAATTTTAAATACATTAACTCATTCATCAATCCAGATAAAAACCTCTCACTTTAGAGTATTATTGGTAAGTAGGCATGATAATAATGAAATTTTTCTCACAAAACAATGGTAATCCCTAATTAATCAATGGAAACTGAATATATCCATCACATATATTTTTATTGTTCATCCTTAAATTACCTAAATCATTAATGTATCTACATATTTTTATTTTATTGTGATAATATGCCCAAAAAAATTTAATTTCTCCACCTAAAAATAATTTTTTTTATTTGCATACAAATTTTAAATTCAAAAGTTGTTCCATACTACATTTAATTACTCCTCAATCTACTCCATGATTTGGTAAATACAAGAATATATTCAATAAATACTAACAAAAATTTATCAGGGTAATCCCTCATTCCTGTATTTATTAATTCCAGAAACATTGTTGGAGCATTAGGGAATCCAAATTGCATAAATTTAAATTCCTAGTGTCTGTAACTTGTATAAAGTGATGTTTTCTAGATATATCAATTTTTCATAAATACATGATAATATCTTAAGAGTATCCAATTTAGAGAAATACTAGGTTTTGTGTAGCCGGACAAATAAGTAATCAAGTTGAAGAATATTTTACTTTGTCTTTGTCTAAATCATGTTGAGATCATGATAATTGATCTAGAGGTGCATCGAGCCATCCCTAATTTTTAAAAAATGATCACTTCACCCCATGATAAATAACATGGTAATATAAACACATTATCCAAATTATCTTATATTTTCTTCTTTTACTCTTCAATCTCATTAGTCACCATTCTATATGGAGGATTGGATTTAAAAATGCACCAGGTGTACGTTATATTGTGTACTCATCCAATTAACTATGAGGAATAAAGTGACATTATTCTCAGAAAACATCAATATATTCTTTTTAATTGGTAATGTCATAAAAGGTGTTATTTTCCTTAGGCCCAATTATTTTAGCAAGATAAATTTTATCATTAATAAATAATATCCCTTCTTAAAATTATGATTCAAAATGATATCAAACATCCAACTTAAACATTTATAGAATCAATGGTTGATTTGAGATATATAGTGTTATTAATTTCTCCCAAAAAAATTATGTTTTTTCTATACAAGGAAAGTAAATACATACCTAGAATAACATCACATTATACTATATATATTATCATAATCTTCTCTAGAAATAAAATTATTCAAATTTTGATAATTGAATTTTTTTTAATTTGGATGAATTTTCTCCCATATTTCATATTCATTGATACATTGACATATATGTTTTTAGGTTTTGTTTTAATATTTATAATGCATGGATTATTTTAATGAATATAAAGAACCTGAATCATATATGACATTAGATATTATTGAATGGATGATAAACCTTTGATTCATTATTTGATTCTAGTTCTAATCATTTACAATATAAAATAGACATAGAAATGATAATTTTCCAACTCAAAAACATAAACCAAGGAATCTATGAACAATGAAGTTATAACCCATAAATTACATAAATTCATTAAACTATGAATTTCAATATTTTAATTAATTTTATCAAAATTTAACTTTTTAACATTAAAATTATTAACTATTTTTGTTCCCTTCATTGTGTATTATAATGTGATTATGAATTTACCATTTAAAATCTCTAATGAATGACCAAAAAGGTGCACAAGAAAGCATCATTGATATAAAATAACTGATTATTGAGATAATATCTAATGATAATTTTTTGGGGTATTACCCCTAGGAAAATGGTTTTAAAGACACACCCACATGTATTATTTTGAAAAGGATTTTTTTCTTAGAAAATACTCTCTATTTACTCTACCAAAATTTACAGATGCCTGTAAAGTAGATTCTTATATGAAATTCATTCAATATGTTTTCTTATAATCCTAATCCCCAAAAATAACATAGCGTTTTTCTAATACTAACATTGATAATCCATATCTTTTATACATTTATGTTCATGACTTAATCCATAAATATAAATAACCATATACCAAAATATTGAGAGGTCTGGTGTCATTAGGTATTTCAATTCAAGAAAAAATATCATTAAATTGTACACACCATCATTACTAAAAATTCCATAATGTGATATTAAATTCTAATAATATTCTAAAACTACATCGGGTGACCTGAGAATGTACATAACAAAGAGGTGAGATATAAAACATAGTAATGTAATAATTAAATCATAACATTTTGAATGTATTACATTAGAGGATATAGGCATTTAAAAGTAACATATAATAGAGAAAATCATAATTATTAACATTAAATAATGAAATAAAATGGTCACATCAAGGCAATATAAGATTGTGGAAAATATATAAAATATTACGTCATAAGTATACGTAAAAGAAAAAAATTATCTATAAAAATTCATCGGGTTTAGAATAACCACCCATACACCATAAAATGTATCTCATGAGATAAAAACATTACCAAATTTTTTGGAGGGGTGTATAATTTTAGGACCAAATGATACATTCATATTTGATGCATGCATTTATGTTACACATATATCGTATATCATAATAGTGAATTTTATAAATTTTAATCATAGTATCAAGGAGTGTGTGTTATGTAAATATTATTATGAAAAAAATAATAGATAGGTATGTTTATGTGACACCCTTGAGTGGAAATGGGGATGATTATTCACAGCACAAAAGTTTGGCATTGAGAATCATGGGATAAGTTTGGTAGCATAACAGTTATAAATAAATAATTATTAAATTGATATCTAAAATTCAATTTTATACTATTGTTACATGGGAAAAATAAGGGTGTTGAAAGAATATTACAATATGATCTATTTTAAATCAAATTGAATAATATAAAGAATGTAAATGAATAAATAGTTTGAGGAAGATATCCCATTACTATAAGAGGGTTCCGTTAAAAGTGTTCAAAGAGCCTATTATGAAATTGAGAAAACATTTGAGGGATTTAGAGAGGTATAGAAAGATTAAATTCCTGATCACATGGTATCGAGTATGGTGGAATGGGAGGATGTGTATGTATTTAAAGAATGTTGGAGGGGAATTTTTTAGTAATCTCTAAACATATGTTTTGAACTCTATGTGATAAAATAATCATAACAACCCACTTACCTAGGGTCTTTAAAATGATTTCTTCTAAATAGTATTGGTTTTTAATATTTGATTTTTTTATAAAAAATTCCTTAAATAAATATCATTTATGATATGTAAGTGAGTCATGTACATAAATAATTGTTCTTAAAATGTAAAAATATAATATTGGTATTGGAGGATTCATTATATGGCTGTAATATTAATCAATTAACATCATAAAAGACATTATTTTTAATGTTAAATAGAATTTTTTGTGGAATCCATTTTTAGTATTAATTACATTACATTTGGGATATTATGATGTCATAGTTCATACAATATAATTATATCTTATTTAATATTTAATTAATACAATTAATACCTTAGAAATGTATGAAATATTAACCATTAGATAATTTAGAAATCTGCATTTCAAAATTAATATATATTTTTTGAATATAAATTTATAAATGTAATAATTTAAATAGTTTAAAAAAATCCTTATTTACTGGAAGAAATATTTTTTATGATAGAGATAACATTAGAACAATTATAAAAATTACAATGTACTCAATTAAATGAAATTATAATTTATTTTAAAATAAATATTATTTTAAAATAACATTATAATAAAATAAGATTTATTTGAAAAATATTAAAATCAAAAAACAAGTTTTCATTGAAATTATATATTTCCAAAAAACATAACTTTGATTTCTTCTAATAAAAATATAAATTTTATCCAACTCATTATATAATCATAAATATATAAAATAATAATGAAAGGGATTAATATATTAATAATTTTATTGAAAATAAAATATTAAAAAATTTAATTCTAGGGTCTATATTCATAACCCCTTATTACACCAACGTACACACAAAGGGTTAGGTGTGTGACAACAACACATTCATGTGGTGTCTCAACAAAAATGTATTGGGTTATAACCTTGATAAGATTGAAATTATACAATAAATAGTCTCACCCATGTTTAAATAGTTTTATATATTCTTGGGAATAGTAAAGGAAAAATACCAGTGATTTCAACTCCCTCAGATGCTCTAATAAATGGGCTTCATAATGTACGATCATATTGGTCGATGCCATCACTTCTTCCTTTTAGGTAAATTAAACATTATCACAACCCTTAATATATAATAATCATAATAGTAACAATAGAAAAACTATAGGATCAAAACATAAGTTTCTTAATTTTCTGTAAAAAATTTATAATGAGTATGGCCATAATTCATAACGGTCATTAATCACAAAATGAAATTTTATTCATGTGTTTGCTATAACCACCATTCATGGTAAGAAATTTATTAATTCCAAAATGGAATTGAAATTTTAAATTTGTTTTGTTATAAATATCATCATATTTATCATATTTAAGGACCTATTTAATTTTATTTATTCAATGGGGTTTATGATTAATCATTTTCCATATAGGTAAAGTTTTACTATCACACTTTTATGAAATTGAGAAATTTCCCAAATTTATCCATTTCTATTTGTTGTGTGGTTTATAAACTATCCATGAATATATTTGATAATTTTTTTTAAAAAAATTTTTGGTATTTAAATATCCATAATAGATTTTCTTTTTCATGAGATTTTGATTTAGATATTATAAAAATATTGAGGTTTTTTGTTAAAATCTATTTTTACTGGAATAATTTATGTTTCCATTTCTGATATGTGAAATTAGATGTTATGTTGGTATTACTCCCAATTTATTTTATTATAATCAACTTATTTCTAGGGTTTTAATGTATTAATACAATTTTTTATCTTTTTTACTAAAAATGAAAGAAATAACGTTTTTATGAAAATCTGATCCTATTTATATTCATTGGGCCTTGAATCATTTTCTTCTAGAACCATTTTCTTCAAAAAAATTATTTTTTTTCTTAATCAATATATTTTTGGATATATATTTTTATACTATCTTTAATGTTTATAAAAAATTATTAAAAGGATTATTTTTTTAAAATTTATGTATAAATCACTTCTGACTTTTTATAAATGTGGGAATAAAATTTTGACATTCTAAAATATAAATCTTGAAAGGATTTTCTAACCATTATGTCATTTATTTCTGACTTAACTTCCTTTACATGTTTCCATGGTTTTAAAAATAATGACATATTCCCATTTTCATTTAAAATTTTAAACATTCCTATAGAAAAATAATTTTTCCATATTTATAAATCATATTTATAATGATATTATAAATGTATTTTCATATAATTCAACAAAAATTCTTGATTATTATGTTTCACTTGGTTTATAATCTTATGAATCAATTCATTATATTTTGTGAAATGGATTATGATTATTAGGTATTGAGGAATTTTTCATGAAACACATTTCATTTCACTTGTTAATAAATAGCTATTGGAATAATGACGTTTTAAGAAAGTTGTTATAGATCTTGATTTTTTACCAAGGGGTAATTAATATTTAATGGAATGATGAGTGATTTAAAATTGTGTTATATATTTTGATGGTTATTATTAATTTAGATAATGGTTCGTTAAAACCCTAAATTATTTTTGGTAATGGGTTTTGTATTATTATCTCAAAGGGTACATGGGTATTTAGCCAAATCCAAATATGGTACATATATTATATTTCTAATTCCATAAGGTTATTCTGGTTTTTATCCCAAGATATAATGTTCAAAAGGGTGTTTATACCAATCCCACTATATAATGGGTATCTTTGTGGATTTCCTTGACAAAGGTTGTTGTGAATTGATTGTGGTATACTTGAAATATGACATCAATTATTATTTTTATTCAACATTATTATTCCAAATTCATATTCATAGGATATGATCTTGTAGATTATGATTTATTATTGATGATTCCAAACTCACATGACTAAAATATTTTGTTTTTAAAAAGTATTATTCGATGAGTCATGTTTTATGAAATATGAATAATTGGGTATGAATTTTTAAATTTATGATCAAGCTATCATACACACAAGCTTATAATATTCTTATGTATGATCATCAATTTATATCTACCATTTATTACATTACTATGTAACTGAGCTCACCATTTCATATGTTTCTTTATCTTATGTTATTAAAAAATGTATTATGTAGGATAATAATATAAGGGTATCCATTGTGGTGAATTTTTTTGGTGATGGAGATGAATTCATATAATATAATAAAATCAAGGAATAATAAGAGAAATTGTTATTTGATTATAATTTACTGGGATTTTTATATAAATTCTGTTTCCAAAAATTTCTAATGTTCTAAAAAAGGTCTTGTGTATTTATGTGACTTAATTTTGGTTATTGGTAATGTAATTATAGATGTTTAAATTTTTATAATTCTGGTTTTTATCAAATAAAATTTGTAACAAATATGTTTTTGACACCAAATCTAGGTTTATGGGTCTATGATCTCTCAATGGTACCCACCATTGTGCAAAAAAAATCATAGCGCGTCCTTGACATCATGAGAAAATGATTTGTAGGTGGAGGGTTGAACCTATTCCAACCATTATCATATTATGACCTCTAGAAAATGACATAAATGAATATATTAAATTCATAAATCCCTTTATAAGACCCATAATCATAATATGATCCTATATTAACCACAATAAAAAAAATTTATGGGTCATTCCCTTTTACAAAACCCATAAAAACTATCATGCCATAAATCCCTTAGTTGTAGGGTGAGACCTCTTTATTGTAGTCCTTCACAATATGACCTATAGGTAATATTGTATTTAGAAATCCAATAGTTCAATATTCAATTCTCCAATAAGTAATAATATATTTGATATCAACTTATATATGAAACACCTTGATCAAAAAACCACGGGATAAAATATAAATATTTTTTTTTCAAATATGAAAATTATAACATAGCCATTATTTTTGAAGGTATTAATTGGAATTATCATATTTTAAGATATATGTAGAATATTTTTCCATAATAAATTTCATAATCAATAAAACATTGATTATTTTTTTTGGAAATTGACATAAATTTTAACCTATAAGGAATACATTTATTTTTTATAAAACACTATTTTTGAATTCAATGTATTTTGGTTATAATATATTAAATTTATTTCTATTTAGAAGTGATTATAATGAAATGAATTAATTTTATATTCAATGAAATTAATTATCATTCATTTTTTTAATTAAGAAATTAATGAGTTTAATGTAATTTTGTTCATCAAATATAAATTTTATTAAAAAATAGTTAGTATTTTTTGTGAAAATAATAAATATAAATACTAAAATATTTAGATACATTTTTTTCCAGAAAATTGAAATACAATTTGAATTTTTTAATTAAAAATTATATAAGTGTAAATTGTTTGATTTTTTTTTGAAAAGAATGATTTTAGGGTTAATAAAAAATATATATTTTTGAAAAAAATATATATTTTTTTGAAAAACAAATATTTAGTTTTTGGAAATAATGTAATTAAAATTTTCAATTATGATGTGAATATAGTCTTAATTAAAAAAGGTATTCTCCAATTATAAATAATCTTATAATTTAGGAAAAATTGTTATCATATTTAATTTTTGTATAACAACATTTTAAGTCCCAAATCACATATTTTTTATTAATGTTTTGTTTAATGAATTTATTTTAATATAGATTAATTACAACTTTATATATTTAATCATAAAAATATATTTCATATTTGTGAACATGATTTTAAAATTTATGAAATAATTTACTCTTATTTGTTTTCATTATGAATACTATCCATTGTAAAATTTATTTCACCATTGTAAGGAAAAACATGTAAAACAAAGTTTCAACAATGTGATAAGGACTAAAAATATCACTATCACTTTTATTTTTTGGATGATGGGGTTTTTTATCATAACCATCACTGATTCAAACATATATCAAAATATCTCAACTTGAAATTGTTTATAATAACTATATTATTTTGTGTAAATAATTATAACTATAGTATAACTGACATGGATTTAATTTTTCATAGATATTTTAATTACGAAAAAGGTATTTTTTGTACAAATATAAAATAATACTTTTATAATTAAAAATTTATTAATATGATTGAAATTTAATTTTTTTAGTGAGGTAATAATTATCTTAAAAACATAAAAAATAATTTCATAGTTATTGTGCATGAAGTTGGAATATCAAAGTGATGACATTAAAAACAAAAAAGTTTTTTTTGATAAAATATGGGATTTTATAATTTTTTGGTTACTAATAATGTACACTAGTAGATAAAGATATTATATTCTAAATCCATTGTCATATTGATGACTATAATGTCCAACTTTATGAATTATCCAAAAATTGACATTATTGGTACTTTATGTTAAATCATATTTTATTAAATTATTTAAAAACAAAAAAAATACTCAAAGATAAAAATATAATTTGAAATGATTGAAAACTTCATTCATGGACCATTTTTTACTTCCTTTCCCACTTATAAGTAGGTTCTTAAACCTTAATGATTGAAATAATTTTTATATATGGTAAAGTTATAAAAGGTTATTGTGTGGGTTAAATGAATAATAAGGTATAAAATTCCACAGAAACCTATCCATATATTGTTTTTTGGAGTATAATATATTTAATATTAAGTACAATTTTTTGTACCTTATATTTTATTTGTTTATTATATTATAAAGTTCTAAAAACTTATAGGTGTGGCCTTTACCTTATTATACAAGGAAACCACATATCCTATCTTCATCAAACCTCACAAGCCATTTTAAGCTATATTCTTTATAAATTTTAATGGTTCACGTTTTCCCCTAATTACATACTAAGAATTCTTATGGTGTAATCCAATACATGATTTTCAAATAAGTATAACACTTATCTAATATCTCTTATTTTATTTTTTCATATAACTTATCCAATTCTATGATCTATATCCTAACATAATAACATTAATATATTAAAAATATTTAAATGTAATTATGATTATGGTTAAAACACCTATTAACATCCATTTCTATCTTTTGGTAAATGAAAACATCACCCATGCATATGTGTACAAAACATCACCAAAAAAGATATGGTTTTTTATTTATCACCATATCACAATGATGGTTATTATGGTGGATTCAATGAATATAATTGATATTGATGTAAAAAAATTATATTTAATGATAATATATTACATAATTTTTTACCCTTCCACCCATTAAAAACAATAATGTCACACATGAGTACGCATGAACTACCCCCACCAGAAAGAAATGTGATTTATTTTTCATGTCTCAAATTAATGGATTATTATAAAACTGTACATAATTTAGATAAAAAAAATTATATCACAATTAATATTATTGAACTTATTGATCCATAAACAATTTGGAGATGTTCAATCGGCTGAAGATGTTTGGGAATAAGAAATTTATTATTATAAAAACATCCAAAATAAACAAATAGATTTAGTAAATAAGTCATTAAATGAAATTAATGAAATTGAAGAATTAATGATATTGAAATAATCATGAAAATGTTTATTAATATATTATAAAATTAATATAATTTTCTTATTTCTAACTTAAATAATGTAGAAACTGATTTGGAACCAAATGTAAAGGATTTATCATCTAAATTTACATTCAATGAAACTTATTATTATTTGAACAAAAGTTTTCATTTGTGTGGAGTCTTTACTGTAATATTTATTCCATTTTTCATTAATGTATTGAAATTAATGTGTTATAAAAATGCGTTAAATGTTCTCTTATTCAATTTCCTTTTTATTTTAATGTTACTATTATAATATTGCATTTTCTATTAATACCTTGACTTTTTTTTAATTTCAAAATATATTTCCTCCATGTCTGTGATAATATAATTATTTAATAGTGTTATTATGTTTTGTTAAAAAAATTGTATAATATAATTTCCTACTACTTTTAACTTTGTTTACAAATTATTACAATTAATATTTTCAAATGTTTTCCATGTGACTCAATTTTGAATTATTTAAAAAGTGGGAAATGAAGGATCTCTTTTACCATATTTGATATATACATTTTAAATGTATTCTTGAATGTTCTCTTCATTAAATAATTTTTTATAATTTTCCATGTCAATTATCAAATAATTTTTTTTCCAATATTTATAATTTTTTTATTATTATATCTAAAAAATTGAATATTGTTATCTTGTCTTAAAAAAATTAAATATTAATTTAAATTGATTTTTATATATGTAAACATTAGTTTATAATTTATATGTAATTATAGAGATATAATTTAATGATATGATCCACCATATTGTTCTAATTGTCTTATAACTATGTGGTTGTGTTTATTGACTGGGAAAAATATTGACATTTTGTATGCTAGTTATCAATAAAAATGTTTATATTGATTATGTATAAAATTATTATTCATATATATCATAAGAGAAATTCATTATAAATATTATGTGAATATAGGGGATATTTATATCCCAAGGATAGATATATAGGATTCATGATAAAATCTATTTTTGGGGTTTTGTGTATCCCCGTCCAATTATTTATAATATTTTGGAAGAAGACCAAAATAATTTGATTATAATGTCTTACATTATGAATAATATTCTTATTAAATAAATTATTATTATAAATGAGATTATTTTTATACCAAAATAAGATTTTTTTTCTTGTGTTTGATGATTTTTATTGACTTTTTTGATTTCATAATATATGAAAATAAAGATCGATTTAAATGGAATCATTATAATATCTTTGGGGATACAGGTTTTTTTTCAGTGAAAATAAATAATTTGTTCTAGAAAACCTCATGAAATATTATTTTATGAACAATTAATAGACATTTTGTTATAAAAAATGGAAAATGTTTATTTTAAAAGTAAGTGAGTGGTTATTTTAATTTCAATGGTCAATATTAGAAAATAATAACATCCATATAGTTTTCGCTAAATTCTAAATGGACATTCTTGTTTCAATTATATTTATATCCCACAATGATGTCTTTTTATGTATCCCAAATATTTAAATGTTTTACATAAGGATTAAATATTAATAGTATCTATACCAACGATAATAATTAATTATTTGGGAATTTCTCAAATGAAATGATGGAAACATGAATGAAGAATGAGTTTATGGTTATAAATCGTAATTATAATGTATAAAATAGAAACTATTTGTAT
Source organism: Viscum album (assembly GCA_963277665.1). Classification (NCBI taxonomy): domain Eukaryota; kingdom Viridiplantae; phylum Streptophyta; class Magnoliopsida; order Santalales; family Viscaceae; genus Viscum; species Viscum album. The sequence continues at coordinate 475,026,391 of OY728157.1, forward strand.
GTGTCTAATTTTAATTGTAAGGTTTTAATTTGTGTGATATATTTTTAGTTCTCTAGAAAATTAAACCAATAAAATTATCAAAATGTAAAAAAGTACAACCCTTATTATAAATAATGAAATTAAGGTTTGTTAAAGTTAAGGGTTATTACAGTTTGAATAATAGAAATGGTTTAGATAAAATTAGAGGTCAATAATTATTAAGATTAGGCTATTTTATTAATTACAGATACCTTCATGGGTTATTATATATAAGCTTTATTTTAATTTTAATAGAATAGATATCACTTTTGAGGTTTTATATGATGTTGATTTATGATTTTCACTGATATTTGGTCAAACATTTATTGAAACACAGACCACAGTTTTAGTATGTAAATTAATTATCAGGTTATTTGTGAAGAATATTATTCAATTTTCTTTGTGAATAAGATTAAAGAAATTGAAAACCTTTAGGGTTAATATAATCATTAATGTTGAGTTAATTATGAATAATTTGGATAAAAAGGATTACTACATTTTGGGATCATATGTTATGTTGTGTAGATAATCATGTCATTGAAATGTGATTTATTGATTATTATTTTTTAAAAAATATTCTATATAATATAAACATTATATAATTAATGTAAATGGAAATAGTTTCGGTTAATATATCATTTTATTAGGAGAATAATATTTGAGTAATCTTTTTAAACCATCTTTTATTTCATTGATTTTTTATAGTGATTAATGTTATTTATAATAATGATGATGATATTTTAGAGATTTTATTATTTAGTAGTATACATGGTTTATGTGAATTTATGAGTCATTAATATTTTTTGGATATAAAACCATTTAAATAAGACCCTTTTTCATTAGAGTAATAATTTTTATTATTTAGAAACAATCAACATTAGTGAAGTATAAATTTTTAGAATCAGTTTTCTATAAAACTAACAATAAAATTCTTTAAAATTATTAACATTTAATGGATATAACTTCAATTTTTTGACAATTTATTGATTAAAACATCATTGTTTTTACTCTAAACAACATTTTACCCCGATTGATCTTTTCTCTCATTTGATTTTGTATCTAACATTCACTTTATATCTTCTCAAACTTCTATCATTAACCCTTATTCTGTTAACCTAGACATTATTTAGTGCATGGAAACTATCATCTTATTATCCTTTAACCTCTCTACAACGTTTAGGTTTGTCCATTTTTCGAATAAATCTTTTAAAATATTTGTCTTCAATCATGCATCATACTCCTTAACCCCACATCCATGTTAGTTCATTATAACACATAATCTATTTCTCATTTTCAAAACCCCAATTTTTTAATCTTTTTTTAGAAGATAAATACATTATATATTAGTTATAAATTTTATTAATTAATTCATTTATTTGTAACAATATCATTATAAAATATATTTTTCTTTTTTATTTCTTTTGAAATCATACTTTTTTTTGTTATTATAAATTTTATAATGTAATTGGATTTTGATTGTAAGGGGATGTATTTGTAATTATTTTTATTTATAAATTTTTTATAATTATAATTACATTGTGTTAGAGATTAGTTATTTTTCTTTAACTAATTACATTTATAATTTTAATCTTTATAATTACATTGGATTTAGTTTTTTTGTTATAACATAGTATTCATTTTAAAATTGTTTGTAAAATATAAATTATTTGATAAAATTTTTTGCATGTTTATATATTTATATGATTATATGTTTTAACTATAATCATATAAATTTCATTAAATTTATATATACTTTAATATATTTATCTATTATAATATGGATTTTTTTCTATTTAATGGATTATATATTGATAAATTCATGATGAACTAAAAATGAATATGATAATGTGGTGAAATTTTATTAGAATACTCAAAATTAAAATTTTAAAATAATTTGTGACTTTATTTCCCTAAATAAATTTTTTAAATACATGTAAATTCGGATATAGAGAAATAAAAGACCATTTTATTTTTTATGGTATTAGTCATAATAATAAATCATCGATGTGGAATAGTGAAATAACAAATAAGTAAACATTTATTGATTATGATCATGTTCCACACGAGGCAATGGGTCATCATGAATAATTAATTTCTGATATAGGTGTTGAAATAATTGAAAAAAAAGTTCAAAAAAATTTATGGGGATTTTAAGAAATGTAAATTCACATGTTGTGGTAATAATATAATAGTATCAAAATAGTGGATATTTTTTAACTTAAAATCATGACCTGGTTGGAGTAATAAACATTTCAATGAATTAATTTAAATATTAATATAGATACTTCCACAAGGAACTAAACTTCTTGATTCCCATTTTGAGGAAATGATTATCATGTACCTTTGGATGAATTTATAAAAAGATACATGAAAAATATAAAGAATGTTCATTTTATATGATGGAATAGGAATGATCATTATAATTTTAAAAATGGTAGGATCATGATCAAATTATGATTCATTCACAAGAATAGGAACTAAACCTCCTACTAAATAAATCTAAAATCTTAAAATAATTATTCATTTAAATCATCTACATGAAAATTAAAATTATGTAAATAGGATTATATGAAAAATATATGAGCCCATATTTCATGAGAAAATATCTCATCCTACTGATTTACCATAATAGAAAATATTGTATCATAAATTTAATAATTTTTAATTAAATTTTTAAATCTTAAAATGGGTCTTCTAATAGATTGAAGGATTCCTTATCAGTGTCTCAATATCTAAAAAATTTTAATGCATTTTCAGGTTTTATAAAACATATTATAATTTATATTGATAAAGATGAAATATGTGATTATTGGGATGATAATTTCAACACAAAAAATACCTATAAATGTCATTGATTTTTATCTATCTCCATTTATTGATGATATAATATTTCTATAGGTAATCATTGCAACAATATTTTATGAATAACAGAATGAGTATTTTATTTTTTTTGTTATATGATAATGTTTACTATAAATTACATTACATTGTATTAATGTAAATAAATATTTTCTAATTTCATAAGAGAGGACATTATATCATCAATTATATAATGGAAGAAATTTTTTTTTATGATGCGTCATAATATTTTTTGAAGGGATCATCCTTATAGATGATTTAAACATTAATATAATGGTTTACATGAGTATTATATTTCCCCACCACCATTGTTAGCTGAATAATTATACCATAATGGGAAAAAAATCAATTTCCCATTTGGAGAGGAAGGATGTTTTCATTGTCAAAAAAATACATATATGAAATGATCTATTTTATTTGAGATCCCTTAAAAGAAATTTTGTACATGAAACATAATTTAAAATTATAAATATCAATAATTGAATATGTGGTAATATAATTGGAAAATTATTAAACATTCAAGGAATAAACATATGGATTGTAAGTATGAATGAACATAAAAACAATGGAAAAACATTTAGTATTACCCCCACATCAAATGGAAACTGAACATATATGGCTTTGACCTATCACACATTTGTAAAAAGTGAAAATATAAATTTGTTTCAATACCTACATGGAATATTGTACCATATGTGTTTTCTAAAAAGTGATAAATTTTTTGTCATCTATGGAATTATTGTTGTGTATGGTGAAATATCATGTTTGTTAGGTAGTGATGAAACAACTAAATCTTGTTTTATTTTCTCGAAAATTGACTATACTAAATATAAATTTTGTAATTAGATTATCTTGATTTTTTAATATTATTTTCAAAAAATCCTTTGATCCATATTTATTTTTGATTGAGAATGAAGTTTTACACATATTATTTCATGTAGAAAGGTATTTTCCTCCATTGTTTTTGATATAATTGTTCATCTATTAATTCATTTTTTTGATAGATAAGAATATATGGACCTATGTATTTATGTTGGATGTATCCTTTTGAAATATATGTAATTTTTTAATGATATTTGTTATGAATCCCCATGAACCAGAGGCTTATATTTTTATAAATTATATATTATAAAATGGTATTAAGTTCTATATTTATTATTTTTCTTATGTGTAATATGTTGGCCTCCCTATATCTAATCATTTCAAAGTTGATAGTGAACTTTAATGTATTCAAATATTAATTGTAATGTAAATTAAATTTTATAGTGTCATTTATTATAATTTTTATATTTTTTACCACATATAAATTCTCAACTATATATATAATGCCATATTTCAATATTGAATGTAAAATATTTATAATAAAATAATCATGGTATATGAATGAACATAAAAACACATTTTTTCATGGATTAAGGAGATTTTGAATAATAATTTATCTACACCATAAAAAGTGAAATGTTTATAAGGGGGTAGAAGTGTTAATGTGATCATGTGGTATGGTATTGATATTAATTTTTACACATTTTATAAAAAAACATGGAGGAAAAAATATCTATTCAAAATAAAATAGTAAATATTATCCCTAGAGAATTTTATTTTTTATATCCTAAAAAGAAAACACAAATTTCAACATGAACATAATATTTAGTGGTCTTTCAGAATATATTGACGATTGATTATATTATATTGTATGTATATATATAAGTATATATTTTATTATTGTAACAATTGTATGAAATGTTGTGAGTGTGGATTTGTGAATCATGATTTGTAATGATTTTGTTACACTCTAAGACCTTTTCTTCTTGATATGGTTCAAAGATAATGATTAATATCTTTTTATAAAAAAATAGAAAATAAACAGTGTATTATAAATATGTGGATCTTTTCTATTCTAGTATTTTGTAGGGAAGAACAATTATTACAAATTATCAGTGTTGAAAAAAATTCATCAATTGTAATTTTTCTCAAGCTACTTCGATATCAAAGATAATACTCTTACTAAATTTAAACAACCATAACCTTTTCAAAAAAAATGTTGAGAATAACATCTTAGCAATGGGTTTTAATAATTCATCAGAAACATTTTTGTAAACAAATTTTTAATGTCATTTGCAGATCTGTTCCCTTTAAATGAAAATTTATATTTCATATATATTATTTTAAAACGATATATTCTAGGGTTTATAAATATATATTTGAAAAATAATTTAAAAATACTTTACAAACAAATATAATTTCGAAAATCCTTTCCAAATATATAATATTATTTTAAAATAGTGAATTATTAAAAATACCAATTGAAGATAATTTTTCATATTATAACAAGTTTCAATAATGCATATAGAATATAAAACATTATTTTGAAAAAACTTATCAAAATATAATAACATAAAAAAACTTGGATTTATTTTTTTAAATAAATTCCTTTAAAAATAATATCTTTTTTTACATTGAGATGATACACGAATTTTTTTTTGAAATCTAGGTTACCACATGGGGTTTCTCTTCTAGGTCAGTGTATTCTTGAGACTATTGGTTCACTCCCATTTCCACATTATCACTATTAATAATCAACTATTAGGTTTTCAGAAAAAAAATCAAATTTTTGTTAGTCTCATTTAAATATAAATAAAAAATTCTTTTGAAATCCAAATAAATTATAGTCAGTAGAAGATAATTTTAGCATAAATACACTATTTAAAAACACAATTTAAGAAAACAATCTTTTCTTTACATTAAAAAAAAAGAGAAATCCTTAATTAATTAATACCATCGTTGAATGTATTTTTTTGGTGGAATGATTAATTTAATGCAAAATCATATTTATATAATGTAATGAATAATAAATAATTTATGGTAACAGTTATGATCATAATCGATATGTATATAAAATGATATCATGAAATGATATGATTCTGTTACATGAAATAAATATATTTTTAACAATCACTTATTACAAAAAATAATATTTTTAAGATATTGGGAAATAATCAATCATACTTTAATTGGAAATAATAACTACATTTAAATAACTATAAATTTGGAAATAATAGTTTTAACACTAATTTTTAAACAATTTTTTTTTGAAAACTTATATATTAAATATAAAATTTTGAAGATGCATATCCATTTGAAAAAAAACATTAATAAAATATTATTTTTAATATTATACCAATTAGATAAATATTTTTACCCTAAAATGTGTTCTTAATGGAAATAAATATACCTTATAATTTTTGAATATAAATCAACAAAAATTTCTGTTGATATGTTAGAAATATATAATCATATCATTTTAAACATGGAGCAAGAGGGCTTGAGCAAGGTATCTCCTACAAGGGGAATTACAATAGTAAGATGATACATATATAGGGTTTTAGATTGTGCATATTTATCTTATAGGGAAATATTTTATTATAGAAGTAGAGGATTGATGAATGTATTACTGTACACATATGAATTTTAAGGATTCATCAAGTTTTTTAAAACCATGGCTCCCTAAATACATAACCGAGTAACTAGTTTTTTATTTGAAAAAAATCAGGTTTTAATTTTTAATAAGCACATACATATGTATGAATTTATATGTATATTTTTCAAGTAATATTCAATAAGAAAGTATCATATCTCATGAATCATGTGTTTTCTGATTTGAGGACATATAGAAGTAATTCATGGTGTGTTTTTTAATCAATGGTAAATTTAACCTTTTTATCATTCTGTGTAAGGGTAATGTGTACTATTCTTTACATGTACCAAATTTAGGATAAAAAAATTACTCGATATTGGAGGATATGAATATGGTGATGGTGGGTTAGATTAACATATTAGAGAAGGTATAAACAGTTTAGGAAATTTGTGAGGAAGAAGATGGATTTGGAGAGAAAATGTCTATTGTTTGATTGATTGGATGATAATGAAATCAATACTGTTTTAATCATTATGTGAATAGTAATAAGATAAATGAACCCTCATCAAATTATTCTGTGGAAGGTCACTAGCTTATAAGAAAAGAGACTGTATATGAGGGATAAAATAATGTTATGTGGTTAGTACTAGTTGAGCATTATACATGGTCCCAATAGTCTTTTCACTTAACCAGTATACAAAGAGCATTAAACATGGTACCTTCAGGAACGTTGTACCCAACCCATGTTCTTCCTCTATGAGGTTTCTTAGTTCTCTTCAACCAATCGTGGCACACTTGGCTAGACCACCCCATGGTTTTAGATTTATCCCCTTAAAATTTTAAGTGCTGACCAAGCTACCATGGTTTTCTGGACATTGTTTTGTTTTATGAAATATAAATATATCTTATTATGAAAAATTATATAAGGTATAAATTAACATTAAAAAATATATATATTTGTAGTAAGATCTTATAATGATAAATCAATACTTATTTTTTATATTTAATTTAGAATTTCAATCTTGATACATTTATAAACATTTTATTTTGTCAAATAAGTTTATTATCCCAATTTGTATAATTATTATTTAAGATCCTCAAATTTACATACATAAATTTACTAATTAGGTATCAAAATATCATAATTACACTAATTTTTGTAATATATGTTTAATTTAAAATTTCATTATATTTTAAATCTTAAATTATACATAGGTAACATAATTTCCTCGTATTTCATGCTAATTATTTCTAATATTGACATCTTAGTGTTACTTGGAAATGTATTTTATAAACAATTTGAAATTTATTTACATATAAAAATTTAAAAATATATTTTTTATTCAAAAACAATAATATATTAAAACAATAATATTAAAAGATGAGGTTTTGAAAAAGTAATTTTATTTAAAAAATAAAAAATTTAGGTTCATGGGTTTTTAAAAGGATATATTTATTTAAAGGATATAAATGTATTAATTTAAATATATATTATTAAATATAATAAAATTAATATTTTTTCCTTATATATATAAAAAATATAATTATAGAAAAAAAAATTATTTATATGTTAAATTACAATTTAGTTTGATTTAATTATAAACAGATCATTTAATTAACATTTATTAAAATGGTTAAATTTTTTGATTGTAACATTATGCCCTCGTTAAAGGTAATTTCCCCCTCAACATTTATCTCTCATAATTGAGTAATATATTTAAATTCAACAATTTGAATTTCAAAAACTAAAATCAATCCAATTATATATTTATAAATAAAAATTATAAAGGAGTTAAAAATTTATTTCTTACTCGTATATTTTTTTAGCTAGATAGGTTATAAAATTGTGGTTTTATTAAATTATTATACATGGAAGCATAAAATATTTTAGAAAAATTTAATAATATCTAATTATATATAAACTGTTCCTATGATACAAAATATATCTCCAGGACACACGTGATTCTAGATCAAGTTCAAAAATAATTATGTGTATCATTTTATGAAAATAACTGATAATATATAGACCATTATACAATTGATGATATTTTCCTGTCTAGTATTTGGGGTAAAAAGACTAATATTAACAATTTTTAGCATTTATATAATATTTTAATGTATTTTATTAGACTTCATATTGTGATAGACCCTTATCGATGGTAGTCTCCTTGACACTTCAAAATGATCCTGAAAAAATTTATATAAAACATATCATGACTATAATTTACTATTAAGGGGTTTTCCAGAAGATAGTGAGAACCATTTGGAAAATAAATTTTCAAAACACATTTTAAAATATTTTACCTTTATATAAAAATATATATTTGACATGTATAATTTTCCAAACTATATTTTATAGGGGTTCTTAATATTTTATTGGAATATAATTATAAAAATCCTATGAAAGAACATATAATTTTTGAAATCCATTCCAAAATTTAATAATCCTTGAAATTTAGTTTTTAAAACATATTTTTGAAAAAACATTCAATAAAATAAAATATTTTTAATATAATTATATCATTGAAAATATTATATTGAAAACACTTTTCAAAATATAATATAAATGAAAAATACATAGATTTTTTATTTTTTTAAACATATATTTTGAAAAAATGAAATTTTTTCGGAATAAAAATTACACCAGAAAACATATATAAAATCCTTGCGGCCACATGGGGTATCACTTCTTATATAGAGTCCACTATAGTTTATGAGTTTACTCCACATTCTTCATGATCACTTATGATATTCACATTTTGAGTTTATATAAATTATTTTTTCTTATTGATGTTATTATCATTTAAACCCCATTAAAGAATTATTTTGGAAACCATATAAATTATTTTCAATAAAAAACAATTTTACCTTAAATACTCTCTTTAGAAACACACTTTTCAAAAACACAATTTTCATTATTTTCCAAAAAAATCGAACTAGGTGTTAATTAATAAAACCCTTTTTTAAAAGTAGTTTTTATCATGTAATAATTTTTTTGATGCACGTTATTATATATATCAGTATAAAATTTAATGAATATTCAATAATTCATTTCCATAATTATTATATTTAATTACTTGAAAATAAAATGATATCTTCAAATGATAAGATTCCATTATAAAAAATAATGTTTTCAACCATTATTTCATACATAAAATAATTGTTTGAACATAAAAATATATATAAATTAATAAATTATTTTAGAAATAAAAAATCCATTTACAGAACTATAATTTTTGGAAAAAAATAGTTCTAACAACCATATATAAAATAAGGTTTTTTGGAATCTTATATATAAAATATAAATTTTTATGTTGCTTATCCCATTAAAATAATTCCAGAATAAAAACAAATTTTGAAATTAATATCTCCTCGATAATAAAATTGCCCTAAAATGGTTTTTAAATGAAATCAATATAGTTTATTATTTTTGAAATAAAATCATAATTCCTTTAATATGATACATTTGAAAAATATACACATGGAATTATGAAAATAATACATACAAATATATATGTATATACTCTCTTATATAATTATAATATTGAAATTATATGTCTTATAAATTAAAAATAACACACATATATATATATTTATATATATATACTCCCCTACCTAAATATTAATTTTAAATACACTTTCTTAATTACAATAAATGAATTGTAATTTGAAAATAATACATATATATATTATTGAATAGAATAACGTCAAATTTGAATTTAATATAAATATATATATATACACACACTTACTTTACAGAAAATTAAAAAGGGAATCCCTTTCCTTCAAAGGGGTATTTGATCTGTTGGTAAAGAGAGGGGGGTTATAGGAAAATGTTGGATGTGTGCTTGAGTAAGGATTCTTCATATAGGGTTATTCCCACTTTATGAAGATATATATATATATATATATATATATATATATATATGTTTAAAATACATGGGATTGTCTTATATGGGAAGATGGTATGATTTATGGTGATTATTTTTGAGATCATTACAGTACAACAGTGACATAAAAGGCATTGACCAAGGTATTTTAGAACCACAACTTCTATAATACATAATCTGACGAATTATTTTTTATTTGAAATAGAAAATCATGTTTCAATTTTTTATTAAAAATCAATATAATTTCATTTGTGTGTACTTTTTTCAATTAATATTTGAGATTAATGAATTATCACTTAGTAATCAAGGGTTCTCAAGATTTATGACCTTGGGAAGTTGTTTGAGGTGTGTTTTTTCATCAATAAGAAATTTCCTTATATATAATATTGTATAGGTTTCACATGTATAATTGTTTTTATACACAATATATTGTAGAAGAAGGAAACCAAAGATGGTAGGATAGTACGACGGTGAAATTTTCTCAAAATAACATATGGGAGAAGGGATGAACTATCAAGGGAGGTATAAAGGAAGAAGACTAACTGGAATATCGAACAAACATGTTTTTATTGACCAAATAGTCATGATATAAGTTGTTTTATTAAATTTTGGTGAATAATATCTAGATAAATGCACCATATTTTATTTTATTCATTATCTGGAAACTCTCATATAAGATAAGAACTCAAATTTTAAGGCTATAATCCTTTAGAGGGGTCAGTACCTAACATTCCACACACACGGGACCGATATGCATTTCAACTAACCTATATACACAAGGCCCTATTCATGGGACCAATAGACATGATTTTCCCAACCAATGGTCTTACTCTTTGAGGTGACCAAGTTCCCTTCCACTAGGCTTAGTGTACTTAGATGGACCTCTCATTGGGTTGACATTTCTCACCATTTGGGTTGAAGGGATGACTGTCCTACCTTGTTTTTTTTGAATCTTGTTGTTATAAAAATTTATAATTTTATTTTATTCGGTGAAAGTAATGTAAGGTATAAATTATAATGTAAATTTATATTTTTTTTAATCTCATATAATTTGTAATGGATTTCTATATTATTATTTTTATTTATTACTTCAATACAAAATTTCATATTTTTTAATTATTTTAACATTTTCAATAGTTAAATATGTTTATTATCCAAATATTATCATTATTATTTAATATCCTCAAATATACTTATTTAAATATACGAATGAGTTACATAAATAATATTATAAAAATACTTTTATATTATATATTTAATTTAAAATATTTTTCTAACATAAATCATAAATATAATTTTGTTAACATAAGTTATTAGTATTGCATGGTAATTATTTTTAATATTATTACAAAAAAAAATTTATAAACACATGGGAACATATTTACAAGGAATTTATAAAAAATAATTTTTCTGGAAAAAATAATAATATATTTAACATATAATTTTTAAGCATGAGGTATTAAAAAAAGTAATATTAATTGAATAATCTTATATTTATGCTTGTTTTTTTAAAAGGAAAAATTTATTTAAAAAAATTAAATGTATTAATATACATATATATACATTTATATAATTAATGTATTATTTTATCTTAATTTATAAACAATACCCAATTCTATTAAAGAAAAAATTTATGTTTATATAATATTATACATTAGTTTATATAAACTATAAAAAATAATTCAATGATCATTTATTGAAATTTGTAAACTCTAGGGTTGTTACATAATTTGTAAAAATGTGGAATAATTTATCTTTGTTATGATTAGAAGAAACATTTGGTTGGTTACCCATATAATGGCTGGTGGTCCATTTTTTTCATGGGTAAAAATTCATTTGGGTTATAATAATATTAAATATTTTGAAGACTTATCCAAAATCTCTCTATCTATTGCATTTTTACCTGATGATAACAATGACTAGTGTGTGGATATTTTCTATGAAATATGAAATGATCATATAGAAAATATATGAGAAAACACATAATTATACAACTCGTTAATTATGTTATCTATTTTTTTGTGAAACTCCTAGTGTTAAAATGAAATATTTTGAACATCCATATTTAAATATAAATTTTTTAGCATTTTTAACACATAAAAAATTATATCCATTATATTCATGTTACATTATTAGGATGAAAAATTTGTCCATTTTCATTTTTTTGGCAATTTTATTTTTATTATTCATTTTATGTTATAGTCTATAGATAAAAATAAATTTTTAAAAATTTCTTCAACCTATGAAAAATTATCTTTTATAATTATTACATTTATTTACTTATAAAAAATAAGTATAAAAATTCATAATTTTTATATGATAATCAAATTTTTTGTTTTCTATCAATTTTAAAATACAGTAGTTTTAGTTTCAAATTTTCTACTGAAAAAATAACTTTTAATGTTTTATTATATTAATAACATTTATCTTTATTTTTTATAATTATTAAAATTTATTCTAAAATACATACACATACTTTTTATAAAGTAGAATACATGTTCAAAATTGAAAAAATCTAAGGTAGGGTAACTGAGGAATGCGAATTTATATATAAATATAAAGTAAATAAATTATTTAATGAAATTAAAATCCATAATCATAAAATTATTTTAAACTCATGTTGTTTTCCAGAGACGAAAATAAATAATATGGAACGAAAGGGATTACACATTTACTAAAACTTTTACTCATGCAAGGAGATAAACGTGTGATAATTAACTTTTATTAGAATAACCACCCTAATGGAAAATATCCACATAGTTTAATAAATACCAAGATATATATATTATTTATAAGATAACTATTTAATTACATAATTGGAGGATCATCGACTAGATAGAAAAATATATTTTTGGAATGTCTATAACAAAAATGTTTCTAAATATATTAATTTTGTATTTTAATAGATTAATTACTATACATTTATGAATATTTTATAAATACAATTACATATAAAATTCAATTCGTAGAGACCAAAACAATTAAAAAAAATTTGTATCCTTTGAGAAATAAATATATAGATATTTTTAGATGAATTTGACATCATTTTGAATTTTTTAGTGTAAAAGGAATAAAGATTTTTACCTAAATTTTGCGTTTATAGATAGTTTGACATGGAATATGGTAACCTACAATCATCTGGAGGAAACCATTATGATATGTTTATGTTGTTGGAAAATAACTTTTATGTGATTTTTACATTTTTTAGTATCTATATTTATAATTATTAACTAGTAAATATGTATATTATAATTATGTTAAGATAAAACAATGTTATATAATAGAAAAAACAACCATGTACAAGTTATGTAAGTGTAAACTAAAGTTGTTTAAGGGTAAAAAAACTTATTTAAGAGTAAAAAAGTAATATAGGGGTAAAAATGCACATAAAAGAAATAATAATGTTATGTTATGACAAACTAAAGTTATGTAATGGAAAAATATTGTTATCCATGGGAAAACAAAAGTTATATAAGGGGAAAAAGTTATTTAAAAGTAAAAAAATGATATATTCGGGTAAACAAAAACTTCTACAGGTTAAATAATCGGAAGCTAAAGTTAGGTATGCATAAAAAAGGTTTTTTAAGGGTAAAATAATGTTCAGTTAAGGAGAACTAAATGTAAGGGTAGAAAAGGTATTCAAGGGTAAAATAAGTTATGTTAGATTAAATAGAAATTAATAAAGGGTAAACAAGTAGTGTAATAAAAAAAACTATACATGTTATGAAAGGGTAAAAAAATTTATGTTTGAAAAAAAAGTTATTTAAGGGTATAAAAAGTTATGTATGTTTAAATTAATGTGATCTAAGGATAATCAAATGTTATGAAATGGTTTATATGAACATGTATATTATATGTAACGGTATAAGAATTTTATTAAAGGCTATAAAAATTTATTTTGTGGATACAAAATGATGTGGAAGAGTAATATAATGGATTTAGTGTGAAAAAAATAAATGAATGTGCAAAATAATGTTATGTAATGGTAAATAGATGTTATGTAATAGGAAAAAAATTTGTATATGGGTAAAAATACCTTAATAGGATTTATAAGGGTAAACTAATTTTATGTAAGGGAAAAAAAGTAAATCATAGATGAAACATTTTAGGTAAGTTTAAACTAAATTTATGAAATGGTAATATTATTTTAATAAAGGGTATAAAAATGTTATGGGATGGTAAAAAAACTTTTATATGTAATGTAACAGTATACTAAGGTTAATAAAGGGTAAAAAAGTTAAATAAGGGTAAAACAAAGTTATGAAATTGTAAAATGAAGTTATATAAGTGTGAGAAATGTATATAAAGGTAATCCAATATATATAAGCTAAAACATTTATGTAAGTTAAACCAGTGTTATGTAAGTGGAAACAAAAACATGCACACATTTTGTAAAAGATAACTCAAGTTATGTAAGGGTTGAAGAAAGTTATGTAGTAGTAAAAAAACTCATGTAACTGTAAACTAAAGTTATGTAAGTGTAAAATAATGGGTATTAAGTGTAAAAAAGTTCATTAATGATATGAAATAACTTATTCATGTTATATAAGGGTATAAAAATATTATATAATGGTTAAAGAAAGATATATATCAATAATTTAAATAGAACTAATGGAAAATAAATGTTATTTTAGGGTAAACTAATGTTGTATAAGGGTAAAAAGAAGTTAATTAAGGGTAAATAAATATATGGGAAAAATCATTCACTAAATTATGTATTCGGAAAACAATGTTATGTTAGGATAAAAATCTTTTGTAAGGGTATAAAATGTTACTAAGTGTAAAAGAATGTTATGTAATGGTAAAAAATGTTATTAAAGGGTTAAAAAATATACGTTAGTGTTAAGACCCTGAATTTCCATGTAAATTTTCTTTTAATTAAATAGGAATTTTCTAAGTCTGTGATAATTGATGGCATAGGATTTCGAGGCCCGGTGTGCCTGGAATAAATTTCTGAACATTTTTCTCGGGTACGTTTAGTAAACGTGTGAGCTGGTTTTTCTAACTTTTAATCTGGTGTTCAGAATTGAAATTTGAGGGCCCATTGAACTCGCAACGACAATATGCTCTTAAGAATACTTTAACCTCGATGGTAGTTGTTCGCAGGTGAAAGCAATTGTGTTTTTCATGGAAATAATATAATAAAATACACATGTTTTATTTAATTTTGTTGTAATCAACCTCCTTGTGGAAGTTAGTGGTGGGGACCACCAGACAATAACCTCCCATGAGAGGTTATGGTGGTGTGGACTATCTGATCCTAACTTACCATGAGAGGTTATAGTGATGAGGACCACCCAAGATTAAAACCCCTTGAAACCCCCTTTTAATTGGGAGGAAAACATCAACTCCTTCATAAATAATGGAAATCCTCTCAACCCCCTCATTATAGTAGAGGAGCCTCTTGACTTCCTCCACATTAAATGTTTCAATGCACATATAATTATTATGAAAAATCTCCTTTAATTATATTATTTTTTAATATTATGCCAATGAATTAATAGTTATTACAATATATTACTTTCGGTTACCTATTCATTTGATGGCAAATGAGGATTGGAAGAACATGGGAGAAAGCTCTCCAATAAAGAATTATCTACCAATAAAGAATGTCGAACTCCTTCGACCTTCTTCATCGGAATTTCATTCGACATGGGACCTCCTCATCTACAGTGAATCAACATCTGTACTACCTTCTTCCACCGACTCATCAAGAGAACAAAGTAGGGGTTTATTCTTGAATGTTTATCACTTTCCATGTACTCCCTTTATTTCTTTTGCAGGATGGGAAACCAACATTGCATAAGATTATCATTTTACATTCATTCTTTGTTCATGTGAACCACTTTATATTAATGTAAATGTGGAGGGTGTTGGCCAAAAAAATGGACTAACCCCTCTATCATTATTCTTTTTTATATTTGTCGAAATGGTGGAAGGTGATAAAAACGACGGATGTAACAACATCTCCACCCCCATCCTCATCGCGCTGCCCCAACACCCACAGCCTCGCCGCGCCGCCCTGGATGACCTACAACCTCATCGCGCCACCATCCAAGCTGTACCATGTTTCCTTCCATCGAGCCGCACCGCCGTTCAAGCCGAGCCACACCACCGTCTGTCGAGCCACGCTGCTATCCGGGACAAGCCTCACTGTTGAGTTGAGCCGCGCCACAGAGTCGAGCCACTCTACCCTCCTGATCGAACAACCACCAAATTGTGGTTTTTCTATTCCCTTGACGACCAATACATGCCCCTCGTGGTTGGTCTGTGCCCCTCAGGGGCGGTCTGTGCCCCTCACGGTCGGTCTGCGCCCCTCACGGCCAATTCACGACCCTAGTGGGGGCGCCTTGATGACCCGACATACCCACAGTGGGGAGAGTCTCTATGGGATGTGGCAGACCCATGGTACTCGAAAGGAAGAGTACCTCAACAGTCCAAAGGTAGTGGGAAGCTCCTCTATGTGATATGGAAGGCCCACTATACTCGATAGAGGAGGAGTTATCCAATAGTTGAGGTGTTTGACATTTTGTTCAGAATGTTACTTCATTCTACCCGTAGAATAAATTCTGGTTTGAGATGAGTCAATATCTATGTGTTTTCCTCATGATTGAGATGGATTACCGGAAAAATTAGGTATTTGTATGGGAATATACCTAAGTAATGTTGTATATTGGTTTCATAATTTCTGTTTATCCGTGATGGATTTTGTGAGACCTAGAGGGTCTCTAGGTCCTACTGAGTATCGTTATACTCCCCCCTACAAGGTCTATGCCTGCACCCTGTAGTGTTGGTTGTAGACGGAGGATAGCACTAATAGAAGGTTGAGAGTACTAGGACTAGACGGTACCCAGAGGTGGACCATATGGCGTGTCGGTACTCGGAGGAGACAGACAAACGCGGAGTGCTGACGAGCCAATATGTACCTATCCTTCAGGTAGGATCCTCGAAGGATGATCCAGTAGCTGTCTTTTGTCATTTCATCAGTTGAATTTTATCACAGTTGTACCTCTACTTTCCATTTGGGCTTTTATTTTGGCACATTTTCGTTCAACACTCTTTTTTATATAGTTTACACGGTGTCTCATCCATCTTTGTGTAGGCTTGTGTGTGTGTTTACAGGTTATAAAAGTAATTACTTCTCAGTTTTAGGGAATACACATTTGGTGCTAGTCACCAACCCCAGGCCTATAGAAGGCAGGATTGGGGATAGTCATGGCACAAGTCCCAGGGGATGGTTCATAACAGTAAGGGAAAAAAGAAACATTTACATGTTATTTAAATGTAAACTATACTTATATAAGTAATAAATAAAGTTAATTATGGGTAAAACAGAGATAGGTAAGGTTATAAAAAATTAATTATGGGGAAAATAATGTTATATAAAGGTAAAATGAATTTAATTAAGGGTGAGACAAATCATTTAATTGTTTCATAATTGAAAACTAATTCCTAATAAGGGTAAAAATGTTACTCATAAAAAAATGTTATGCTAGGGTAACCTAGATTTGAGAAAGTGTAAAAAGAAGTTATTTAAGGAAAAAATATTTTTTAAATTGAGAAAATATTTTTTTAATATGTTTTATATACTATAAAATGTATTTATTTTTCTTTTGTAATAGGCCTAAAAAATATCTAACCAAGATATATAGTTTAAAAAATTAAAGCCTCAAACATTGTCCCATGAAGGGTGTCCTCTATAAGTGAATCAATTTATTATTGAATAATTTTTTTAATTAGGATAAAATTCTTGTAGATTCTCTTAAGATGTTCCACTTGGGCATACTTCTTAATAAACTTGTCAAGAAAATAATTTATGTAATTAATTATTACTTTTCTTCAATATTACAATTTATTATAATTTTCTCACAAATACATGGCATGAAAATAATAATTCAGTGTTCCCTTCAAGATTAAATTAAATAGGGTACCTCTATTCTAGTGGGTAGAATTTTTATTCATTTAAATTACTTATGAAATGTGGAATAATTGTACCACATCATATGGTATAAAGTGGGTATCAGTTTTAAAAATATTTTTAATTACACCTCTAGTGAGACATCAATATTGGAAAATATTACAGATAAATAGAATCATTGAAGACTAATACATTATAGATTCATGATCC
The DNA here is from genome assembly GCA_963277665.1 of Viscum album. NCBI lineage: Eukaryota > Viridiplantae > Streptophyta > Magnoliopsida > Santalales > Viscaceae > Viscum > Viscum album. The sequence continues at coordinate 475,044,701 of OY728157.1, forward strand.
AATAAATGAAATAGTTAAATCATCTATACTGAAAATCTTTATAGAATCAACAGGATAAATGCAGCCTATATAGACTACCTTCCCAAATCCACCACCTCCTTATTCAGAACTGACTATATACTATGAGTTCCATGATTGGGATACCCAATTAGTTTATAATAAAAAACTAACTATTTATTATTGTAATCATGTATACTTATTCTATTTTCATCCTATATGATTTCAATTTCTTATGGTCTAATGATCCCAATAACCATTTCAACTACTGTGAAATACTTAGACCAATAATATATAATTAAAAATGTATTTCAAATATTAAAAAAACATATATTACCTTATGGGTTATTCCGTTCCTTGAATAGTAAGAACAAATATATATTTATAAATCAAAATTCCTTATACTATTACTAATGCTATATTTTTTTATTTAGTATACATTTGATGACATTCTTATTTTCACCAAAATTATATAATGTATATTGGTTTTTCTATTTATTCGGTGGTGTTTGAAGAAGATTTAGAATGTTTTTGATGAAATACTTTTTAATTTATTCTTTTAGTTTTATAATATTAATTTATCCATTTTACATAGTCTTTGATAATTAATATTTTAAATTAAACATATTATTTATTTAGTTTAACATGGTTAACTATTTAACAATAAAACTTGAAAACATTTTTTATGTGAATTTTCAGGTTAATAACATCTATATTAGTGAATATATTATTTTTTCTTACATATATGGTGTTTTTATTTTAAAAATATTTTTTGCAAACACTATTTTGTCATAAAAATGGATCATTGAATATAAATATTATATTTTAAAATTTATTTATGACATAATCATGACCATAGGGAAAATGTATTTTTTAAAAGGATCGGTTCATTATAACAATTATAATTTTTAAAAATTTGTTTTTTTAAATTCATGAAACATTATATTGTAGGTTTATGATTGTTGTTCTATAAAAAAAATAAAGCCTTATAAAGTATATTTAAAAATTATTTTAAGACTTTTTTCCTTATTTGACTAATTTGATATTTTGGTTTCATTTATCTATATATTTGTAAAAAAATTGTAAATGTTACCAATGAGATTTTAAAACATTATTATATCTCTCACGTTTTTTTATTTTTTATATATTTTGATTTTTTAGGTGTTTCGTTATATAATTTTGTAATATTTTTTTTAAAAAATTAAACTTTAAATATTTTTTTCAAAACAACATCGAAGGCCGAGTATAAAGGATTTTATCATCGTCTATCAATATAACTTTTTTTGAAAGCCTTATATATTTCATATTTAATAATTGTATTAAACATTAGTTTTTAATAATTGATTGGGAACGTGATACATTCAATGTATCTTATATTAAAATATCATTATAATTTATTTTTAATGGTCAAAAATCAAATTTAATTGTTTTTTATTAGGCTAAATATTATATTAATCTCACAATAATATGTGATCATATTATTCAGATTTCTGTGTTTCCAACTTGGTGCGGAATATATGGATGTTTGATAAGGTTGGTTACCTAAAGAATTATTATTGTAAAATTTATTTGATAATATTGAGAATTTGGAGATTAGTATCCTATTTACTCATATTTAGGTTTGTTCATAGTGGATATTATGCTCACTTGTTCTAACAGTTTTTCTGATAAATAAATTACAACATGAAAAAAATTCAACATTTTATTTATCATAAGATATATTAGATGCTGTATTTAGTGATTTTTGTTTTGAAAAATTCATGGTAAATATCAATTTCATGGAGTAATTGATGTGATATAAATAAAAAGTGTTCATATCTGAAATTTAGGATGAAATTACACACTTGAAGTTAAGATAAATATCATAAGTATATATTCTAAAAATATCCATCTAAATGGTAAAATAATATCTCAAATATATCAAGTATTATGTGAAAATTAAACTTAAACTATCATGAAAGGTTTTTTAAAACTCTTTTTCAAGATTAATTCTTATAGAGGTACACGAATTTATATTTTCATTATCATTGATTTGGAATTAATGTTCACAAGAATATCTGTATAAGATTGTACTAAAATTATTTGATAAATACGTTTGAAGGGAATAAAATTAAAATTTAAAAGATGATTTTTTTAAATATAGGAAGAATTAACCAACCCAACATTTCATTTTCTAATTCTAACTTAAATAATAATATCGTTAATCTTGTGCACCACAAGAAACATTGAGGTTAAATAAACCATCATATACTAAAGAAATATTATTGTTTAAATTTAACCATTGTAACCTAGCTATTGTTTTAAAGGGTATGAAAAAGTATAACCATGTTATGAAATATATTTAGATTTTTTTTTGTAAAAATGAATAATTAATAACACATTTATTAACAATTTGATAGAAATTAAGATAAAATATTTTGTAGGTAAAAGGTTTATTCTTCATAAAAATAGATTTTATAAGTGAGGGACATTTTTTCATAAAAAATTCAAATAATCACTATTGAATAATATTTTTAATAAAATTTTATGATTAAATATCAAATAAAATTAATTTAAATCCATTTTAGAAGGGTTATTCATTAAAGAATGAGGTTAAATCTAGTCTATTCTTCAAAAATACATTTTATTTTAAAAAAATTGATTTTATTTTCCATTCAGATATTATATTTATTTTTTGACACTTTTTTAATTTTTATTTTGAAAAAATTATATCATTTTTGAAATTATCATGTGAAAATAAACATAGGGTGAATTTTTGAAATTTTTCCGAGAAAATTCATTTTTGAGTAACAATGAAAAATAATTATTTTTCAATAACTATTATTTATTTTCCTTAAATGAATTAATTTAAATGTACCATTATGTTTTTTTATTTGGAATGAATTTAAAAAAATTTCATTTATTTATAAATTATGTAATAAATTTCAAAATAATTAGCATCGTATATGAATTTTTTTAAGCTCATTTTAAGGATTATATCGAACATTTCTTAAAATTATTTTCACAAAATTTTATACATTTAGAGTAAAATTGATTTCTTAAAATTATAAAAATTAAATTATTACAAATAAATTCTATTTTTTAGAATCATTACGTTCAAATTTTTGAATTGAATCCTATTATTTTTTTATTGATAATGACCATAATATTAATGTTATCACTATAATAATTGTAAAATAGTTAAATATGGTTAAAATAATGGGATAAAGAAAAAAACTACCAAAAACACATAATAATTTTATTATGTTTGTTTTTATTGATAAAAAACTATAATTAAAAATTATACAAATTTAAATCAAATTGGATTCGATTATAGAGATTATGTTATTTTATATAATAGATAATTAAAAAATGTCACTCTATTTTATTTAATTTCACATATATGTTATTATTGAGATAAAAATATTTCATCAAGGAATATAAAAAAATATTTCAAATGTTCATATGATATTTTGTATTTCTAATTAAATTTTAATTTATAGTCAGGTTATAATTACCATAAACTCATATATAATTATGACATAGTGCATATACAAAAAATACCAAAATAATGGTGAATGGATTTAAGAACAATAAAATTAATTTTCTTTAATGAATTATAGTGTTAGATAATACACGAAAAAGGAAAAATGGAATGTGATTTGGGATAAAATTTGGTCCACATTCCATTTTGAGTTAATTTTCATGTTAGATGTAATTTTAAATTTCATACATATTAAAGACTTTATTACTTTGGATATATTTTAAAAAGAAAAATAATGGGGTTAAACAAAAATAAACGGTTTAAAATTTCACATAAATCTATCCGAATTTTATTGGTTTTTGGTATATTTATATTTAAATATATTATAATGATTTTTATAACAATTTTGGCCCACTTTACATTAATATGATATTTGTTATATTTTAATGTTCTGTCAATTAACAAGTGTGGCCTTTCCCCCTATTATAAAAGTATATTGCATATCCTCTCGTCCTAATAATAGTGATGCATTTAGTTCATACAACATATACCAAAATACCATAATATTTTCCTTTTACACATCCAATAGATTCTTTTATTACCCAAAGACAATAAATTGAAGGACTGTGGTGTAATACGAAAGAGTATTTACAAAAAGAGTTTTAAATATTAAATGAGTTATTTAATTTTATTTCTCAATATACCTAATTTAATTTATTCCCAAAAATAATAATATAATAAAATCAATATCTATAATTTACTGAAATTTTATAATTATTTTTTCACAATAATTTTTCAATGGGAAATGAAAATATTTCTCATGACAACCTGTAGACTACCACCTCCACATAGAGATAAGAGTCATTATTTTTCACTACCTCACAATGATTGTTATTATTGTGTATTTAATTTGTATATATTTTATTCATTGCATATCTATTATTGTAAAATGTTAATATGTTACTTTCTTTATCACTATTCTACCAGTTAAAAATTGATAACAACATTCATGGATATGTCTGGACTACCACCTCTACAAAGTGTTGTAACTCATTTTTCATGACTTCATTTCATGTATGATTCAAAAATTGTTTTTAATTTAGAAACATTAAAATAATTTCTTTATTAATATTGTTTATATGATATTAACATATCCCTTTGGATCATGTTTAACATACTAATGTTGTTTTGGGATTACGAAATAAATTTACTAAAAAAATATGATATAAATTTTATTAATTTTGTAACTAATTATGTCTTGGTAATAAATTATTTTAATGGAATAATGATAATGTAATAAAAACTAAAGGAATTATTTAAAAAGTGTTAAAAATATAATTTTATTTTTTATTAGTTGGATAACATACACAACAATTAATGACATGAGGTTAGTTATTTCTTATATCAAGTTCATTTATTTTAGACTTGTGATATTTTCACCACATGTTTTATGATATTTGGTGGAGAATGTAACACTATTTGTATTTATTTTATCATCGATTTATTGAAATTAACGTGTTTTATAAATCATTTTGATGTTATCATCTACAATTTCATTCTTATTGAAATGTTATCTAAGGGGTATTGTATTTTCCATTAAACACTTATTTTATTGTTTTCGTTAAAAATATATATATCATTCAAGCCCATGTTCATCAAATGTTTTATGAATTTATTATTTATGTTTTAATGATATTTTGTGTTCATTTTTAACTATATTTGACTTCATTTACAAATTATTAAAAGTAATCTTTAAAAATGTTTTTCATTTGACACAATTTTATATTTTTACAAAATCAGGATAATAATTTTCTCTTTTAAAATATATATCATGAAAGTATTATCCAACAATCATTACCATTATATAATTTTACAAATATTTTATAATTTATTATGGATATTTTGAACGAATATAACATTCTTAGTATTTGGGAAATTTTATTAAAAATATTTAAGAGAAAATGATATTTTCTCATATTTAAAAATAAAGAATTTAATGTTTCTTTATATATACTTTCATATATTTCAATATAATTTTATAATTCATATATTTCACTAGGGATAATCTATAACAATACCATCCAACTTATTAGACCATGATCATTTTATTTTATTTATTGACTGGGGAAAATATTAATATTTTATTTGTTATTTTTCAATAATAATGTTTATATTGATTATTTAATGAATTATTAAGGATTTATTTTATATGAATAATGATTTTGAATTATTATGTTATGGGGTTACCAATATATCCCCTATATTATCATGAGACAAATAAGCCATTGAATTCGGTGAATTCCTGCCAAATTATTTAGATTTCTCAATACAAGTCCTAAAAATATGATTATTATATCTGGAATTATGCATATCGTAATTAAAAAATTAGTTAATATTTTAAATGTGATTATTTCTATCCTTAGAAATAATTAATTGTTTCGTTATATTATTTTTTTTGAATTTATTTAATTTCATAATATTTGGAAAATAACATTGACTTAGATAAAATTTTTATAATATCCTTTGGGAGAAATGTTTCATCAAGGAAGATATTTATGTTTATCTTGAGAAACTCATGGTCTATTCTTTTATACACACTTATGAATAGTTTAATGAAAACCATTACAAAAAGTGTTTATTACAATCCTATATAACTGCTTTTTTAAAATTCAATGTTGAATATATGAATAGGAAAACATCATTATGGGTTATCATAAATAAAAAATGGATAAATGGGTTTCATTTATTTTTTATCTCTTACCAATCATCATTTTTCTCATCCCACATTTTAAAATGATTTTACAGGGCTTAAAGATGATTTAAAACAATATCAAGGACTATATTTCTAAAATATATATCTATTTTTTAAGAAGATGTTGATAATTTGAAGGAACATGATTTAAATTTTTGAATTCTATATTATGAGTATAAGATAGACATTGAGTGGAAGTTCCCAATTTTTATATAAATGATAAATATATAAATATTTTTAGTTTTTTCTATAACAAAATACTTAATGGTTCATAAAATTTTTAAAAATTAAAACCCTTTTTTATTAATCATATAATTATGGGTTTTTTAATTTATAGTTCAATAATTTTTTTTGTTGAATGTTTAAGATATCATTAGTGGTTAATATGACTTATATGAATATATTTTCAGAATTTTAGATGACATTATTTGTTAACATGTCTATGTTTGTTCAGATGATTAATGACATGAATTCTACATTTTTATGTCTTATGTTAAGAGAGTTCCGTGTTATTGATAATATTTTGGGACACATTTATAGCCATGAAAACTATGGGTTTAGTATGTGTTTTTTTGAAATGTTATTTGAGGAATAATGTTTTATATTTTTTGATTTATTTTATAGTTATTCATGACGATTTGGGTTAATGTGGTTACTGATATTGATATAATTATGGACAATTCTTAAATGGTTATTATATTTTTGATAACATATAATTTACTACACAGATAACCATGGGATTAAAAATTCATTTGTCGACTAAGTGATTAAATGAATTTTTTAAAAGATAACAATATCTAGATAATTATATTATCAATGTAAATGAATGTTTTTTTGGATGAGATGGTATTTTTTTGAATAATATTGGATAATTAATCTTATGTAAGAATATATTATTTTTTAATGGATTTATGATCATTCATGATATTTTTCTAAAATATAATCACATTTAGAAATTATCTGATTATGGAATATAGATTTTTTGGTTGTTAATTTATTAGTGAATATTTTTTGTTGAAGATAAGTGTTAAATTTGTTTTGATTTTTTAAATAATCATTCATATTTTTCGGTTTTCAATATGTTTAGAAATATTTTTAAATGATTTTATGATAGTTACTTATGGAATTATTTAATAAATAATTCAGGTTTTGTTTTTTAGTCTTGGGATTTTAATGTTTTATTTATTTGAAAGAAGTTTTATTAATAGTGGATATTATCTAATCTTGTTTTATCAGTTTTTTGATTTTATTAAATTAAAAAAATCAGAAAATACTGTTTTTATCCATATATAGATCATTTGATCAGTAAGAGGATGAATTTGAATCTCTAATAATTGAAAATTGATCTAGAATGTTCATAACACGTAGAAAGAGAGGAGATAGAAATGAAAGTAGATTGATACAGAAACAAAGATTGAAATTTCACATATTATGTTGAAAGAAATCATTTATATATAAATTTACATAACATATTTATCAAAATTGAAGAACACTTTCTCAAATATATTATTTTTAAAAGTAATTTATTGGAATGAGACTTATAGATGTACACTCATTTTTTATTTATTGTTCTTATCTTATAAATTAACATTCATTATAAAATATTATATATTTTTACTACTATGTTTTGATAAAGTTCATTTCTAGATAGTCTAAATCACATTGCGAGGATACAATTTCATAAGAAAGAGATAACATAACACCCAGATATTTTAAAATGTAATCATATCATTAAAAGTTATATATTTAATAGGATGTTCCACATTATACATCGATCATAAACAAATCATGATATACAATAGAAATATTAATATTTAAATATGACTATTACAACCTAGTCATTGTTTTGATAGGTATTTATTTGAATAACCATATTATGAAATATATGAGGAATTATTATCCTCAATAAAATTAATAATCAATCATTCATTGACTATCAAAGGGATAAATGTAATGATATAATATTTTTTAGGCAAAGGATATATTTTTCACTATTTTTTATGTTTGAAACATATTTTTACCTTAATATATATGATTCATTACTATGTATACATTATTATAATGAGATTATTTTATTATAGTTCCATCCAATGGAAATAACATTTATTTCATTATGGTTTTGTAGGAAAGAATTAGGATAAAGTCATTTTATTCTTCATGAATACATTTTATTGAAAAAAATAATTATCAGATTTTGTTAAAAGTTTTATTATTTAATTTATGACTCATTTAGAATTTGAATCAAAAAAATGGAAAGAATATTTTAACATATCATCTCAAAATTATCATAGAATTAAGTTTTTGTATTTATATGTAAAGATTTATTTTTGAGCGAATAGTAAAAAAAATATTTTTTGTACAAATGGGATTTATTTTATATTAATAAAGTAGTTTAAAAATAACATTATGTCTTAGATTCATTATTAATGTAATATATGAAAATTTTAATTATATATAATATAATTAATTAAAAAATAATTATCCTCATATTTTAATTTAGTATAAACTCATTTTTTGTTTTAAAAATAAAATTTTTAAAGATAATATTCCATTTGGTTATAGATATTTATTTTAAAATTTATTAATGTTATATTTAAAATATTAATAATGGAAAATTGATACCATATTTGTAATTTTTTTAATATCTTTCTTTTATTAATGGTTATTATGAATAGTATCCATCGTAAAAATATTGTCACCATAGTTTGGGAAAAAATTGTAAATCATGGACAAAATAATGGGACAAGCCCAAAAAATATCCCTATCACTTGTATTTATTTTATTTAATGACTTTTTTAGATAATACAAATATAAGATTAAAAAATTTGGAAATTTATTTCCAGTAGAATTTAATTATAAAAAATTATATTGTTTTAACTAAAAGATAATTATAAAAATTCCACTATTGCTTTAAAATTTCTCTTTAATTTTTATAAATGTATTTTTTTAAAGAATAAAAACATTATATTGAAGTAAATAAGTTCATTTTGTGATGTTAATTTAATATTATGTTTTATGTATGTTTTAATTACTATAAATCCATATGTAACGTTGACACAATACTTTTGAATGTAGTATAAAAATCAATTTGAATGACTATAAAAACATTTGAAATAAATTTTTTGCTGACATAAGGTGTAATTTATATTTTATGGTTAATAATAATGTACAATTTATTTAAAATGATTTTATATTTAAAATTAAATTTTATATAGAAGATTTTAATTTTAAAATTCATGATTAGACCCAGAAATGATTTCAATGATATTTTACAATAAATAATATTTTACTAAATGATTGAAAATAAATTCTGATCATGAATGGAATTGGAAGTAATATAAAATATTATTCATCTACAATTTTTGATATATTTTCCAATTTATAAGTAATACTTTCACCCATAAATAATTATGAAGTCATTATCACGACTAAAGTAATAAAGGGATAAAGAGGGAGTAAAACATGAATAAACTGTTTAAAATTTTAATGAATTCAATAAAAATTTCTTTTGTTTTTATTGTTTTGATATTAACCTTTCAAAATTTTTAAATTACTTACATTTTTTTGACTTTATAATACATTTTATATTAATAACTACAAAAAATCATAGGAGTTTTTATTTCCCACTCTTATAAATGGACACCAAATCTCATCTATTCCTCAAACATCATCACCCATTATTTACACACATGATATAAAAAATTCATTATTATATTCCTTATCCAATTAATATAATTTATTTTTTGCTCTTTATGAAATAATAACAATTCTTAATATTTATGCATAAGAATGATTAACAAATAAGAGGTATAACACTTAATCAAGATCATTGTATTTATTTTATAATATAACTCCTTTAATTAATTTACCACAACGATCTTACAATAAAATTGGTATAACATATATATAATTTAATTTTATTATTATGATTGGACAACTCTTATTCCTCTCATTTTCAATAATATGGTATATGAAAATATTTCTTGTGCGTTCATGTAGAGTACCACCTCTACAGAGAAAATTGTATCATTCTTCTTCACTTCCATGATGTGATGTGATACATTTTTCATGTGTGGACTACCACCTCCATGATGTGATGTGATACATTTTTCATGTATTATATTCATAGATGGATATGAAATTTTATTTAATGTATAACAATGATAATCATTACTGGTTATTATTCTGTAATTTATAAAATCATGACACATTTAACCAGGGTCATCCTACTAAAGTTATTTTGAAATTATTTAATGAACGTCCTCAAAACATATATGTGATGTAAATGTAACTAATTTAGTAAATAAATAACTCATAGTAATAAATTAAATAAATGGAATAATTATTTCTAAATGAAAAATAAAAAATTTAATTAAAAAAATTAAAAAATATTATAAATTTTTAATTCAGTTGTTATAGTTCATTCAAAATGATTCATGACACAAGATAAAGGATTTTTCAACTAAATTTCCTTTCATTAAGCATTATTCAATTTTTCCCATATGTATTATTTTGTAATTAGTATATAATTCCATATTGATTTATTTTAACTAAATGTTTTTAAAATTCAACTCGTTTAAAAATAGTGTTAATATTATGTTCTTCAATTTTATTTTGATTTAAATGTTACCAATGTGATAAGATATTTTCAGTAAAAAAATTATTTTATGTTATCATTTCAATATAATTCTATAGAATTTAAATTTTTAAAAAATGTTCCAATAATTTATTTATTTAGGATTTCGTTATTGTTTAAGATCATTTAGACTACTATTTAATTCCATTTTAAATGATAAAAATGAATATTTTCAAAAAAAATTACATAAGAGTCACTTTTTATTTGTTAAAAAAGTGATAAAAGAATATTCTCTTTTAACATATACGACATGAATGGATTTTAATTATATGATGAATTTTTTTTCGTTGAGTAATCCATTATAAATTTCTATATTAATTTTAATGGAAATATATTTTATCAATATTATAGATATTTTTATTAAAATTTTTATCAAAGGATAATTATATTTCTCTAATTTTTTTGAATAATGGTTCAAATTTTATTATAATGTTATTTTAATATATGTAAAAATTCTTAAATTATAATTTTTTATAGGGATATACTTGTAAGATACCATTCAACTTATTTCCCTGGATATAATTTGATCATGATGTTCTATTTATTGACAGGGGAAAATATTATCATTTCATATGTTATTTTTCATTATGAATATTTATGTATACGATGTGTTAATTTTTTCCATTTTTTTATAAGATGAATGAATAAGAATTATTATGAAATTGGTATTGTATGTTATATCCAATCAATTCATCAATTTTTTCCATTAGAAATTATGTTTGGGTATTTTGTGTATTTCATCCAAATTATTTATAATTTTCATGAATAAGGCCTTGAAAGTTTAATTATTACTTATGAAACATTGAATTCGAGTATTATAAAATTAGTTATTATTATACATTTGATAATTTTTATCCCTTTATCTATTTCATTATGTAGAGTTTTATCATTTTTATAGATATTATTTGTTTTCATAAGATTATAAAATGATATTTTATTCAAAAATAATATTTATTAATTTATATGGGTAAAATATTTGTTCTAAAGAAAAAACATACACATTTTTCATGAAACACTCATGAACTATGCCTTTATACACACTTCATAAATTTTTAATATTTTTTTTGGAAAATTATAATTTCAAGTATAATTATGTGATTATTTTTTAGTTAGTATTTAATATATTAAAAATAAGACATACTTATTGTATTTTAGGAATTCAATGTGCATTAACAAGTTTTATTTATTTTTATATCCCCCACTAAGTGTTTTTTTCTCAATAAATTTTTTAAATTTTTTTCTAAAGTTATATGGATAATTAGAACATTTATAAAACAATATAATTCCATTTTGAGGATCCATCATAATATAAGAAAATTTAATTTTAACGAAAAATTTATTAAAATTGAAGTAAAATGTTTCTCATTTAACAAATGGGCATTATGTGGCTGTGTTCACTATTTATTATAAATATTTCATATATAACTGTATTTCTTGGTTCTCTTAAACATTAAAATTAAAATATCCATGAAATGTAATAAACTGAAAAACATATCATATATCATGTAACAATGTGTTTTGAAACAAATTCTTATTAATGATGGTATTAGTGGTATGGTTCACATAACTCGATATATTAGTATGATTAAAATGAGTACATTTAAATGTTTTAGATACCATCATGGGTTAATAAGTCATAAATGATAACATGTTTAAAGTCATTGAGGAACTATTTTTGGTTTTATGTGATAATATTTTAACATTATTAATGATATTTTTAGAGACATCAATATAAATACAAACTCTCGATTTTTTATATGTTTTCATTAGATATTTATTTTAGGAATAAGATTTTTTATTTTTTATCCAAAAATTCCAATGTATTGACTACATTTTGGGTTAATATGATCGTTGATATTGAGGTAATTATGGATAGTATGGGTAAAAATGTTATTATATTTTAGAAAATATTTTTTATCATATAGATAACCATGGGATTGAAAATTTATTTGGTGACTAAGAGATTAAATCCGTTTTTAAAAACATTCACTATATTAAAAATATGATATGAGTATGTTAAATGAAAATATTTATGTATAATATATTAACTTCTTTTATGAATAATGTTTTATTTGTATTTTGGAAGTGTATATTATTCTATTTTCAAATTGTGGTGATTCAAGTTATTTTTCAGAAATAATAGAATATTTTAGAGATTATATGATTTGGGCTATATATTTTGGTAATTTGATATTATTTTTGATTATTATTAATTTGAGATAAATTTTAATTTTTTTATATAAGAATATTTGATATGATATTTCTAATTTTTGGTTTTTAACAAGGTAATGAATAATTTGAATAATTTTAAGGTGAGTTACATATGGAATTAATTAAGTTAAAATATTGGTGTTATTGATTAGAATTGAAGATTAAATTTGTATTACTTCCAATGGATGATAATTAATATTTGATATTATCCCAGCATGTTGTAACTATATTTTGTTATAATAAAATATTATAACAATAAAATTACTAATTATGCTTTTTTGGATCTTTAGATCTATTAGTAGTTGACTTTTATACTTCATACATGAAAAATTAATGATGAATTTTAATTTTTATGTGTTAAATATGAGATAATAATGGAAATTAGTCAAAGTGTAAAATTAATATGAAACTAAACTTAAGAATTTTGTGGAACTAATATTATGTATATTTTCATAAAATCAATTTCTCTGTGGTAAGATAATTTTTGAAATACGTAATATTTTATGTGTATTGTAGCACTCAATAATCATGCACTAATTTTAAAAATTCATTTTAATGTATAAGTAATATAGGGGAAAATAAATTCCAAATATAATGGTCCTTACCTAGAAATTAATTTACAGAAAAAATTATATATCATCTTTTACTAATATTTTATTTGAAATACATATTGAGAGAATCAAATTCAAATTGTCAGGAAAAAAAATTTGTAAGAGGTGGGGGGGATGTAACACCCAGATATTTCAATATATAATTATCCCTTATATAATACTATAATTTATAGGATTTACCTAACACAATATAGATATTAAAAATCATTATATACTATAGGGAGATAATGTTATTCTCTATGTCCATTATAACATAGTCATTGATTTTGAGGATACAAACTGGGAAAAGTATATTATGAAATATATTTATAATGTTTTTCGACAATAAAATGAATATAAAATAACACATTGATAATAAATTTTTTATAAATGAATTTAAAATGTATTTTTGGTAAAAGAAATATTTTTCATTAAACTATTTCTATAAACACAATGAGTTATTATCCTGACACATTAAATTAATCACTCTCAAAAGATTATTTTAAAGAAAATGAGTAGAATATATATTCAATAAATTATAATTCATTACATTTTTTCCATGAGGAATGAAATTAGGTCGATGTAAATTTATTATTCAAAAATAAAATTTTTCAAAAATGGTTTTTATTTCATATTTCATGCAAAAATTATATTTAATATATAAAAAATAGTAAATTTTATATAAAAAATTGAAATAAAATTAAAGATGTTCATTTAAAAATTATCTTATAGTGTGTTTTTGTGATATTTCTAAAAATAAATATTTTATTTAATAGTGAAAGATTTTGATTTTTTGAAAAATAGTTAATTATTTCTATTTAAATCATGTAATTTTAAATTTCCATTATGTTTTGGTTTTGGTTATAAATTTAAATATTTATAATTTAATTAAAAATAATATAATAATAAAAAAATAGTTAGTATCACATTTCAATTTTGTATAATAACAATTTTAGGATTAGAAGAACATTTTTCTAAAAAATAATTTTTTGATTTCGTACACATTCATATTAAAATTGTATTATTCCATTCCTTAAAATACAATATTGAATAATATCTTACATATTTTTAGTTATGATGTTCAAATTTGGTAAATATTTTCATGTTATTTTATTTCCATTTTCAATAGTAACAGAGTTAAAATTTTTGTCCCTATGGTAAGGGTATAATGGGTATAATAATGTTTAAAATATGCTCTATGAACTAGAAATATCCATTATAATTGTAGTTATTTTTTTAAATTATTTTTTCCTAACATAAACATCTAATATTCTAAAATTTAAAAATTTATTTCCATTTGGAATATTATTATAAACATTATAATATTTTTTGTAAAGTATAATTACAACAATTTTACTCATCTTATTTTTATTTCACAGATATAATCACATGTAAATAAAAATATGTTATAAAATAATATAATATATTATTTTGATGATAAATATGTTTTTATGATGTTAATTTAATTCAAATTTTTAGTGATGATAAAATTACCCTGAACACTTATGCAACAGAGACACAGTTCTTATTCTAGTTGAAGGAAAATCATATTGAATAACATTATAAACATTAAATGTAATATTTATAGATTAATTATAGTATTAGTTAAAAGTTTTGTTAATAATAATTTATAATATATTGTGAAATAGTTTATATTATGAATCCATTTTTATTTTGATTTCATAACTTTCATATTTTTGGACAAGTTCCAAAAAAACATTAATGACATTTTTTGTTAAATAATATTTTATATAATTATTTAAAAAAACATTTAATGAAGAAAAATAAAATGGGATATGGTAATGGAAACCAATGATCATTTTTTACTTGAAATCATATAAGTAAATTTACAAACCATATATATTGAATGATTTATTACCCCAACAATAGATAAAATGTTTTAAAGAGGGGGTTAATCCAAAAATAGGGATTTACATTCCACTTAAACAATACAATATTTTAATGGTTGTTTTTGTTTTAAAATTAAACCCTCGGATTTTATAAATTATATCCATTTTCTAGCACTTTAAATGATAATAATATTTATTATATTTTAACATACCATAATGATACAAGTTCTTCATTTTCCCCTTTTACAAATTGACACCACATATCGTCTCCTCCATACAAATGATGTAAAATATATTTCAACTAATATCTATAAAAATACCTTAAAATATTTCTTATACAATCTCTAGAGATATTTTTCTCCACCCAAGACCACATAACAAAGGCTTATGTTTTAATACTAACAAGGATTTCCCCAAACGAGGTATAACTCCTAACAATGTTCTTTTATTATATTTCATCGTCTTCCACCTCCAATTCAATCTAAAAAATGTTACCTAAATGTTACTAAGATTATTTCACAACCCTGACTCAAATCATTTTCCATCTTATTAAAAATAAAAACATCACTTGAGCAAATGTGTAGACCACAACCTTCCTAAAGTTACGTGTTTCATTTTTCATCAACAAAATTCATAAATGAACCTTATAATAAATTTATTGAATAAATATGATATTAATGATGTAATTTTAATTTTATAAATATAATATATTAATTAAATTATTACCTATATGCAGATTAAATAATTTATTAGGTTACTAATGTGTACATGGGGACTAACACCTCCCTGAAGAGATGTGATTAATTTTTCTAAACGACCATTCATTGAGGAATTTAAGGTTTAGTTAAGTTTATAAAAATGAAAAAAAAAATCATGACTAATTTTTTGGTTATTATGGGACCATAAACCCTTTATACAAGGTAAAACTATCAATTTTTTTTTTAGTATATACCAAGCATCATTAAAAATCAGATGTAAAATTTAATAATTTGGATTCAAAATAATTCATAGAAATAAATGAAATATATAGTGTAATGATAATTTAATAATGTTAAAAATATTTTAGAAAAAATTATGCAAGTAATATAACTTTATTATTCCGGAATTAGAGAATATACAAAATGATTCAAAACAATGCGATGAGATCTGTCATAACAATTTCATTTCATTGTGAATTGTTCTATTTTCACGAGAGGTTTTATTTTGGGTGAAGTATATATATCAATATAGTTATTTTATAATTAAATTATTTAAATTAATTTTATGTAAAATTTGTTTAATATTAATATTATTCAATAAGATTTTTATTTAAAATTTAACAAAGTGGTAGTGGTTTTTCCTTTAAAACAATGTATTAAATTTTTACATTAAAAAATGACCCTCTATGTCTTCATTGATCAAATGGTTCAAGATTATTATTATTTATGTTCAAAATATTTTTTTATGGTGATTAATACCTACTTTTTAGTTTTTTGAAAAATAATTAAAAATAATCATTTCCAATATTTTCCATATGAATTGCTTTCAATTTTGAAAAAAGTGTGAAAATATTATCCTATTACAATGATTACAACTTCAATGGATATTTTCACTATAAAGAAAATTATTTTCATTGATTATTACTTTTTAAATTTCTATAGTTATATTTATATAATTTAATTTTATCTATATTAAGGATATTTTAATTAAAATGATATAAAAATAAATGATATATTTATCTTGTATTAAAATAATGGTTTAAATGTTCTTTTAAAGTCGTTTTCATCTATTTCACCTTCATTTTATGATTGTTATTTTTTAATGTGGATATACTCTATGGATTCTAAAAAACATATTTAAAGTTATATCTTATGATCATGTGGTTCAATTTTCTAATTGGAGATTATATTAAAAAACTTCATGCAATTTTTCAATATAATTATTTGTATTTATTGTTTAGTTATTTATTATTCATCTATTTAATATGAAGATTTAATTAGACTTGTTAAGTAACCTCCGAGGCCTATTATACCCCCTTGATTCATTTATTATTATCATTATATAATATATCCAGTGTATTTGATGAATTATTGGAAAATTATTTATGATGTATGGGTACATGAACATGATGGTTTGGCTATGATTCCCTACATTATGAATTATATCATTATAAATTAGTTATTATTGTCCATGGAATTATTTTTATATTTTATGTACTTAATTTTCATTTTTATGGAAATTTTTTATTTTTTATGATTTAATAATATAAGAAAATGAGAATTTATTTAACAAAAATTGATTATAAACTTGTATGGGTAAAAAATTTATTTCCATGTAAATCATTTCATGTTTTTTATAAAATCTATTATGAATTAGGCCTTTATGAAAACTAATGAAATGTTTTGAGAAAAATAGCTAAAAATGTTCAATAACCCATTTAATGATATTATAAATATTTATAATTCTTATTAGTTAAAATTAGATAGTTATATTCATCATAAATATATTATAAAATTTTTAAAGCAAAAAAAGAAATAGTTTTAACTAATCTATTTTCATACAAATAATTTATATTTAAGAATAACATATTGATTATATAATATTAATGAATTAATTTAAATTTTTAAATTATAATATAAAAATTACCATATGGCGAATCATTGGTATTTTCTAAAAAATATTAAAAATTTGGTGAATATTGAAAAGAACATATTTTTTATAAAAATGAAATTTCCTTTCTATAAATTATTATTTTTTAATTACAATTATGTTTTGAATTTTTTTTCATAAAAAATAAGTATTATTTAGTTATATTTTATCCAATTTGTTTCTCTTTAATCATCTTAATATTTTGTTTTAGTATAAATTGAATTTTTTGTTTAAAAAATAGGGTTTTTAAAAAAAATCATTGTATGTGCATAATGTTTCTATAATTTAATTAATTAAGAAACCACTAATTATTATTTACTAACATGAAATTTATATATTATGTAAAATATTTTAATTGGAATTCGTACAATGAAAATTATTTGTCGTAGATTTAACAAAAAACCATCACTTTCGTCGAAAATACTATTATTGAAAAACTACTTTTCATTTGGACTACATGATTAATTTTATGTTTATTTATCCAATTATATGAATATATCTTGTTAAAATTGATTCCATATTTGGAATCATATTTATTTATATTATTTAACAAGTTGAAGATAACTTTTTACCATCATTAACATTGAAAATATTAAAAATTTAATTACCATGGTTAAGGTAAAAGTAGATTTACCAAGAATTAAACAAAAAGATAAGGGTTATAAAGGAAGAAAAGTATATAAAATATAATTTAAGTAAATGTCTATAACTTATTAGGGAATAATCAATATAATGGTTCATTTTGGGTCCTCTTCAATCTGGAAAATGTGGGTACACCTTTTTCTTTTCAAAACACTCAAGTGCACCACTCACCTATCATATAAAAGCTTATCCCTCCACTTTACTATCCATAAATTAAAATAACATTAGATTGTTAATTCCCTAAAATATATCTTCCTTAAATCCCTAAACCTGACTGGTAGTCCTTATATGGATTAAAAATCTATCCCAATAAGTATGTTTTTTCATACATATGGAGGTTTTCCAAAGAATGAGTATCTTTCATAACCAAGAATTTTTATTTAATATTTTATTCCACCTCATTATTATCTTCTAAAATTATTCTTAAATAAGAAATTTTTTATCTCACATATCTTTATAATTTATTATATTAATGGAATAACCAAAATCAATCTTCTCTCCTGTAACACCCCAAGATTTCATAGTGTGTTATTTCTTCAAAATAATTCAATAACTTGCACTACACGCAACACCGAGTTCAATTGCACCATGACTTACCAAAAAAAAAAGCCATTAAAAGAGGTCATGAATAAGTATTAACTAAATTTTAAACTTTATATAATCCTTATAATTTTAGAATCAATATTATGAGTTTCTTAGACATAATGTAAGAACAAATTCATTTTCAGTATTTCACTTTATCCAAATTTTAATAGTGAACCCTTTTTAGATACTATATTTTAAACTTTTGACTAAATGGGGACATCAAAAATTTAAAATGAAACATCCCAAGCTTCCACGGTATGCTAGCGTGTGTTGTACGCAACACCGAGTTCTAACACACCGTAACCAATCAAACTAGCCGCTATGAATAGTAATACCTACTTTTTGAAATTATATATATTTTATATTTGAAAATGGACTTCATTTTTGGATTCGTAATATCGAATTTAGCCTAAGGTGAAATTTTGGTACATTTCGGATAACTTTCATATTTTGATGAATAGTGAAAATTACTAAATTTTAATTAAAAACAACTTTTTTAATCAAAATAATTAATAGTGATAAATTATGAATTTGAGTGGTTTTAAGATATATTTAGAATATATTTTTACATTTTAATAAAATTTTGGTCATTGGACATAAGTTTACAATTAAACCGAACATAAACAAGTGTCAATCTTTTGATAGTTATTATCTCTTAAAAACACGCTTTTTGTTTTGACAGCGGGAATTAATTTTAAATTAATTTCTGCCACTTCTGTGTTTTGAATTTAGGAAAATGGATACATATTTGGAATCAGGATGTTCAAATTGTGTAAATAGGTAACTTTTATTTTTACACATTTTGAATAATTACTGCGGTAAATATTTTATTTACCATGGTTAAAGGGTAAATCAGGTAAATAAGGGTTAAAAAATAATATTATAATAATAAATAATTACCCTAAAACATGTCCTAACCTTATTGGTGGACACATACCCGACCATGAGCATCCTTGGGGCAATTTGGGGACCCCTTGGATCCACTTGTATGTGGTAGGGACACATTATATTAATAATGTTAAAATAAAAAAAAAATGGCATAAGCTTACATCTTTTAGAAGAACAATTTTTACATAGGGTTATACATGTTAGATTTTCGATTATAAATATTCATTAGAAAGATAAATAGACTTCCTACATAATTATATTTTATTTATAATTTTTAGAAATTAAATAATTTATTTTATTTATGACACAATGATGATGCAGTAATTAATATAATAGTGACAAATTAAATTAATTGATATTATAAATACCCAAATAAATATAATATGAAACTTTTAATGAATTAAACTAATTTTATAGGATAATATGATATATTAGGATTGATTTAATTGACTTTGTTCGAAGTAATCAATCTTTTATGAGTTTCACAAAAATCAACTATTGAATAGTGTCAAAATTGACATAAAAGAGTTCTTAAAACAAATTTTATATTATTAATTGATATTAAATTCCTAAAAATCTATGGTTCGGTCAAGAGACTTATATTATGATAGGTTAATCATTAATGGACCACTTGGGGGTCGCTTGGATGTATATAGTAAGTTTATTAACCATATTATATAAAAATACAAAGAGCCATTGTAAAAGTGAAACTAATTAACTTAGAGTTAATACTTAAAGATAAGGTTAATATAAGTACCCAAACCTGTCTAAATTCTATTGGATGAGTTGTTTTCGACCTATCCCCACCTCAGCCTTTGAATAGTCAACTTTGGATCCTTTGGAAACCGAATATGAATTTATTATAAATTAATATTTCTAGCTTTTCCAAAGGTGCCCCTCACCCCTCTTATAAAAGGGCACTCCTCCTTCTCTTTTCCTCACACCTCTCAAGCCACTTGGCTCGCCCAAACTCTGCCCAACTAAGCTCCCCACATCCCTATCCTCCTCCTTGAAGCTTCCCCTTAGGCAGAAAGCATTTCAAGAAGTCCTTTGGTTCCAACCAAAGTGAGTTACCTAAATTAAAGGTAACGATTTCTCTTAAATTATTTTCATTTATTTTGCTTCTTCAACCCCCAAACTCTTTTTATTTCCTTTATTTTGTAACAACACCAGTATCCTCAATATACTAGTATGTTGTTATAAGAAGGATTCAAACTACACATACACACAACTCCATCTAATGGATGATGAACATAATGTTTCTGTGGATGGCAAACTAACGCCTCACGAAACGATGATTGTTCAAATACATCTTACCGCCTCTCATGGTGGCCATTATGATGGCACTGTAATTAAATATGATATTAATGATATATATTTTATATATAAGCTTCTGTAATTCCATTTTATTTCATACCATTATTCATTTCATTTTGTATATACATACGATAATTTCATTAGAGGAAGTGCGGACTACCGCCCCCTTAAAATGATATGACTCGTTCATACCACACATGGAACGTATAAAGGATGGTGTTAATGAACATAAGTAACATATATAAAATATTATATTATACTGGAATAGGAATATACCTATGTATCATTTGGATTCGATTCTTTTAAAATAAAATTTAAATGGAAGTAGCGTTCGTGCGTACGTACGGACTACCGTCTCCACGAACACGATGAGATTCATTCTCCATCGTATCCATTCAAGTATAATTATCATTTAATGATTTAAAAATGATGTTTAAGGACTTGATATCATTCTGGATATGAATAAGATACAACAAACATGACTTATGTAACAAAACATATAAAAGAAAATGAGTAAGTTAACACCCGAAACGACGATAATTCTAAGATATTATTAACAAATCAATGTTAAAAGATCATATATGATATCCTATTAATATATATGATTCTTGTATAATTTAATAACAATTATTTCACCATTATACAGGAGGTTAACCTACCCCAACCAAGGAAAAGTACAAGGTAAGGGTTATTTCACAATCTCTTCATTATCCGAGGTTGTATATACGTAATAATCTACTGGGATCTCTTTATCATCCACATCCATGTTTTCTTAAAAATGTATTTCAAAACATTTTTACTATTTACAATAATATGGGTTAGAGTCATTTATACCCTTGTTTGAATTTTTATAAGAGGTTTTATAAAGGAATCTTTCCGTCGTTTTCAAAACAAGGTACTTTTTAACCTTTTCGACAGAATTGAGGTAAGAATGTTTTTTTTAACTTATACGGCGGGTGCGGTTATTTTCCACCGTTATAAAATCGTCGAAGCTTTCCATACAAGCTTATAAGAATATTTTCAAAGAAAATGTTTTATTTTATATGGATCTTAAATGATTTCAAAATAAAAGGAGATACTTCTTTAAAAAGAATTTTGATTTCATCTATGTCAACATCCTTTGATGGATTTTAAGATTATTTGAAGTTGATTTATTTTGATACAAAACTTCTATATTGTATTGAAGTTTTTGTGATATGTTTGACTGTGGATGTGCTATTTTTATACCATTCATACTTTATGGTGAAATTATTGACATTTCGTATGCTAGTTTTAATACGAATGTTTATGTTATGTTTAAACCTTTTCATATGGGAATGCATTGGACTTAATAAGTGACGGGTGGAGCCCGCTATAGCTCCTCGATGCATCGGTAGGTCTCATGAGACAAACTAGTGTCTTGGCACAAGGCCTTGACAAAATCTTATTTGTAGTCTTGGCACGAGGCCTTGGCTATGTGGTTATGATAGTCTGGCATTATGCATTCCAACATTATGAAAGTGGTTATTGATATTGCATGTGATTATTCAATTAGTAGAATATCCATGTGAACAAGTATATGGCATTATTTCATTTTACTTTTTCCATACTATGTTGATGTTCAAGTTTAAAAGGCTTTTGTTTTAGTAATTCATTGCCTTAAATGTTTGCGCTTATTTTGAATGTTCCGCTATATTGTTATCCTTACTGGGCATTTGAGCTCACCCCTTTTCTATATTTTATTTTTCCCAGGTAGTGAAGAAGTAAATTATGATTGACTTGCAGGGATATTATGAGGGGTTAATAGTGTGGATATGAATACTTTGTTGTTGTAGTAGTTTTTCACTTTGATATGTAATGTAAAACTTTATGATTATATCTAGTGTTTCCAAGGCTACTAAACCAATCGGTCTTTCGGGATTTGATCTTTCTTGTGATCATGCCAATGTTACGAAGTAATGCACCGACTCTGGGTAGCTGGGGTCGGGGCGTTACAGTTGGTATCAGAGGAAGTTTAGTACAAACCTTGGAAGCTAGATTTAGATAAACTCTGATTAGAGCACGTAGACCTAAGATGAACTTTGAGGATTAGTATAGAAGAATTTCCTAAAATTTTGGTATTGTAGAGATTTTGTGAGTTTTCCGAGCAATACATCCCTGTCTGGATACGAGCAGGTAGAGGCGGCTCTGGCACAGATGTACCTAGGGGTAAAACCCGAAAACACCGCTTTGAGCTAGACTCGAACGGGAACTGGTGCACGACAACGGGCCTTGCTGCACTCTTGGTTACGACACTCCCGGGGGATATGCTTAGGATAACTCTCATTTTCTTTACAAATCATTATGAAGGGTTTATGAGTATATACTTCCTCAAAGGAGGCATTTTTATGATTATGGATTATATCCATAAGTAGTTCAATTTATGTTAAGTGTTTTATAAGTATGGGATTATGTATTTTGATTCATAAACTGATCTAGTGTATGTCATTGTTTAGAAATGACGCCCAGTAGAAGGAATGAGAACTCCAGAAATACACATGATTCAAAGAGAAGGAAGGATCATATCTTTCATGGTCTTAAGCTAGAATTTATAAGAGAAATAGTCTCCCATGTATTATCATCATATGAAGAAATAATATCATGTGTTGATAAGATAAGTAAAGAGTTTACTGAGTCCTATGGCTTTGAAGGGAAGCAAGAGAAGAAAAGGATGGAAGAGAGAAAAATGTATAAAGGGAAGAGGGAAAAGAAGAATTTTCCCATATGTGGTAACTGTGGAAAGAAACACCCTGGAACTTGCCTAAAAGGAATGGGAGTTTGTTATAAGTGTGGAGGAAAGGGCACAAAGTACGTGACTGCAAAGGTAAGAAAATGGTTTCAAATGTACAATGCTTCATTTGCAAGGAGTTTGGACACTACGCGAACCTATGTCCCAGTCATCAGACTATGCCGCAAATGATGCTATTGGATAATAATCAAGTTATGATACTACCATAGATGAAGAGGAATGATTAGAGTTCTTATGTTGATTATGTCAATTGAGTGTTGTATCAACAATGTACTTGTTATAATAATTATGGAGTATATAAGGATTGTACTGCAGTACTATTTCATTAAGGACTTGAGATTGTGTGGAACAAAGAAAAGTGACTCAATAGCAGGATAAATTTTTAGAAAATATATGGTTGAGAGAAAGATAAACCATAATATAGTTCTGATACTGAGGTAGTGATTTTGGAATAATATGTGATTGTTTTGGATAAATTATATTGGATATTCTTGACTACCTTGGAACTGATTAATGATTTGTATATTCCATCATTGTTGGGGTTTAAAATTTTTTTGGATTAATGAAGTATATCCAGCATTCTATATGGAATAAGGGAGCATGAATGTAATCCATAAGGAATATGGTAATACATGATGAAGGTATTCAAATGCTTTTACGGGGTAAAAAGGATCTATATTATGTTTACCTTCCTTATAAATGTTGGACTATGAGTTTGGATAGAAGTATTTTGGATGGTTCTAGTTTGGATTATTTTGGATTTCCATAAAAGGACAACCCGGAAGTCGGGCGGCAACCCGTCGCGTCCGGCAACGCTGCGAGACTTGAAACCGCAACCGAAGGGCGACAAGGGTGTATCACCTACCACTGGCCCACGAGATGTCCTGGATTAAATAATGTAGTTTTTTTTAAAAGATCTGGTAGATGAATTATAAATTCATTTATTTTGGAACCCTGTACGAATAGTATAAATAGAAATTTTTTTTACGTTCTATTATCTTTTAGAGTGAAAGATGAGTTTGTGGTAGAAATTTATTAATGGATAAAACTCTAATTATAATTTAAGTATATCTCCTTATGATCTTAGCCAATCTCATAAATAAATTCCTCAACATTAATAAAAGGAACTTAGAACAAAAATGTTGTCCTAGATGGTACCTTAAATCATCACTAATTTAGGGCTTTGGGATTGTTGGCCTTTTCATAGCCATGTTCTCTACCACTCTCCATCATATAATTGATGGTTAGATTTCTCTTCCAGATCCATATTTTCCTACATGGAACCCTAGTATGTGTTATTTTCGGTAATCTTTATACTTTCCACTCTTTATTTTAAATAGAGGCCTCATTAATTCATTTTTCGATGTGGGATTTCAACTAAGATATTTTGAAACGTCAAAAATGTGTTATCTTAATACCCTATGTTTTGTTGAACCGATGGTATTTCAAATCATCATAGATTGATGAATTTAAGGACCTCAATTTTACACTTGTTTGTGATTGACGACCTCAATCACCACCTATAAATATTTACGTTTTTCCTCCAATTATATGTCTCTAATTGCCACCAATGTTCTTCTAATCAAGATCATAATTTGGTGGTGACCCTTTCATTTCTCTTTTCCACATATTAAGACTAAATTTTAGTAACCCAATTTCCGATGTGGGTTTTCCCACAAATATATTTTCTATTTTCAACCTTTTATTTTCGAAGAACAATTTCAAATTGCGAGGACGCAATTTATTGAAGGAGGGGAGAATGTAACACCCCAAGATTTCATAGTGTGTTATTTCTTCAAAATAATTCGATAACTTGCACTACACGCAACACCGAGTTCAATTTCACCATGACTTACCAAAAAAAATCCATTAAAAGAGGTCATGAATAAGTATTAACTAAATTTTAAACTTTATATAATCCTTATAATTTTAGAATCCATATTATGAGTTTCTTAGACATAATGTAAGAACAAATTCATTTTCAGTATTTCACTTTTACCAAATTTTAATAGTGAACCCTTTTTAGATACTATATTTTAAACTTTTGACTAAATGGGGACATCAAAAATTTAAAATGAAACATCCCAAGTTTCCACGGTATGCTAGCGTGTGTTGTACGCAACACCGAGTTCTAACACACCGTAACCAATCAAACTAGCCGCTATGAATAGTAATACCTACTTTTTGAAATTATATATATTTTATATTTGAAAATGGACTTCATTTTTGGATTAGGAATATCGAATTTAGCCTAAGGTGAAATTTTGGTACATTTCGGATAACTTTCATATTTTGATGAATAGTGAAAATTACTAAATTTTAATTAAAAACAACTTTTTTAATCAAAATAATTAATAGTGATAAATTATGAATTTGATTGGTTTTAAGATATATTTAGAATATATTTTTACATTTTAATATAATTTTGGTCATTGGACATAATTTTACAATTAAACCGAACATAAACAAGTGTCAATCTTTTGATAGTTATTATCTCTTAAAAACACGCTTTTTGTTTTGACAGCGGGAATTAATTTTAAATTAATTTCTGCCACTTCTGTGTTTTGAATTTAGGAAAATGGATTCCATATTTGGAATCAGGATGTTCAAATTGTGTAAATAGGTAACTTTTATTTTTACACATTTTGAATAATTACTGCGGTAAATATTTTATTTACCATGGTTAAAGGGTAAATCAGGTAAATAAGGGTTAAAAAATAATATTATAATAATAAACAATTACCCTAAAACATGTCCTAACCTTATTTGTGGACACATACCCTACCATGAGCATCCTTGGGGCAATTTGGGGACCCCTTGGATCCACTTGTATGTGGTAGGGACACATTATATTAATAAAGTTAAAATAAAAATAAAAATGGCATAAGCTTACATCTATTAGAAGAACAATTTTTACATAGGGTTATACATGTTGGATTTTCGATTATAAATATTCATTAGAAAGCTAAGAAGATTTCCTACATAATGATATTTTATTTATAATTTTTAGAAATTAAATAATTTATTTTATTTATGACACAATGATGATGCAGTAATTACTATAATAGTGACAAATTAAATTAATTGATATTATAAATACCCAAATAAATATAATATGAAACTTTTAATGAATTAAACTAATTTTCTAGGATAATATGAAATATTAGGATTGATTTAATTGATTTTGTTCGAAGTAATCAATCTGTTATGAGTTTCACAAAAATCAACTATTGAATAGTGTCAAAATTGACATAAAAGAGTTCTTAAAACAAATTTTATATTATTAATTGATATTAAATTCCTAAAAATCTATGGTTCGGTCAAAAGACTTATATTATGATAGGTTAATCATTAATGGACCACTTGGGGGTCTATTGGATGTATATAGTAAGTTTATTAACCATATTATATAAAAATACAAAGAGACATTGTAAAAGTGAAACTAATTAACTTAGAGTTAATACTTAAAGATAAGGTTAATATAAGTACCCAAACCTGTATAAATTCTATTGGATGAGTTGTTTTCGACCTATCCCCACCTCATCCTTTGAATAGTCAACTTTGGAGCCTTTGGAAACCGAATATGAATTTATTATAAATTAATATTTCTAGCTTTTCCAAAGGTGCCCCTCACCCCTCTTATAAAAGGGCACTCCTCCTTCTCTTTTCCTCACACCTCTCAAGCCACTTGGCTCGTCCAAAATCTGCCCAACTAAGCTCCCCACATCCTTATCCTCCTCCTTGAAGCTTCCCATTAGGCAGAAAGCATTTCAAGAAGTCCTTTGGTTCCAACCAAAGTGAGTTACCTAAATTAAAGGTAACGATTTCTCTTAAATTATTTTCATTTATTTTGCTTCTTCAACCCCCAAACTCTTTTTATTTCCTTTCTTTTGTAACAACAACAGTATCCTCAATATACTAGGATGTTGTTATAAGAAGGATTCAAACTAAACATACACACAACTCCATCTAATGGATGATGAACATAATGTTTCTGTGGATGGCAAACTAACGCCTCACGAAACGATGATTGTTCAAATACATCTTACCGCCTCTCATGGTGGCCATTATGATGGCACTGTAATTAAATATGATATTAATGATATATATTATATATATAAGCTTCTGTAATTCCATTTTATTTCATACCATTATTCGTTTCATGTTGTATATACATACGATAATTTCATTAGAGGAAGTGCGGACTACCGCCCCCTTAAAATGATATGACTCGTTCATACCACACATGGAACGTATAAAGGATGGTGTTAATGAACTTAAGTAACATATATAAAATATTATATTATACTGGAATAGTAATATACCTATGTATCATTTGGATTCGATTCTTTTAAAATAAAATTTAAATGGAAGTAGCGTTCGTGCGTACGTACGGACTACCGTCTCCACGAACGCGATGAGATTCATTCTCCATCGTATCCATTCAAGTATAATTATCATTTAATGATTTAAAAATGATGTTTAAGGACTTTATATCATTCTGGATATGAATAAGATACAACAAACATGACTTATGTAACAAAACATATAAAAGAAAATGAGTAAGTTAACACCCGAAACGACGATAATTCTAAGATATTATTAACAAATCAATGTTAAAAGATCATATATGATATCATATTAATATATATGATTCTTGTATAATTTAATAACAATTATTTCACCATTATACAGGAGGTTAACCTACCCCAACCAAGGAAAAGTACAAGGTAAGGGTTATTTCACAATCTCTTCATTATCCGAGGTTGTATATACGTAATAATCTACTGGGATCTCTTTATCATCCACATCCATGTTTTCTTAAAAATCTATTTCAAAACATGTTTACTATTTAAAATAATATGGGTTAAAGTCATTTATACCCTTGTTTGACTTTTTATAAGAGGTTTTATAAAGGAATCTTTCCGTCGTTTTCAAAACAAAGTCCTTTTTAACCTTTTCGACAGAATTGAGGTAAGAATGTTTTTTTTAACTTATACGGCGGGTGCGGTTATTTTCCACCGTTATAAAATCGTCGAAGCTTTCCATACAAGCTTATAAGAATATTTTCAATGAAAATGTTTTATTTTATATGGATCTTAAATGATTTCAAAATAAAAGGAGATACTTCTTTAAAAAGAATTTTGATTTCATCTATGTCAACATCCTTTGATGGATTTTAAGATTATTTGAAGTTGATTTATTTTGATACAAAACTTCTATATTGTATTGAATTTTTTGTGATATGTTTGACTGTGGATGTGCTATTTTTATACCATTCATACTTTATGGTGAAATTATTGACATTTCGTATGCTAGTTTTAATACGAATGTTTATGTTATGTTTAAACCTTTTCATATGGGAATGCATTGGACTTAATAAGTGACGGGTGGAGCCCGCTATAGCTCCTCGATGCATCGGTAGGTCTCATGAGACAAACTAGTGTCTTGGCACAAGGCCTTGACAAAATCTTATTTGTAGTCTTGGCACGAGGCCTTGGCTATGTGGTTATGATAGTCTGGCATTATGCATTCCAACAGTATGAAAGTGGTTATTGATATTGCATGTGATTATTCAATTAGTAGAATATCCATGTGAACAAGTATATGGCATTATTTCATTTTACTTTTTCCATACTATGTTGATGTTCAAGTTTAAAAGGCTTTTGTTTTAGTAATTCATTGCCTTAAATGTTTACGATTATTTTGAATGTTCCGCTATATTGTTATCCTTACTGGCCATTTGAGCTCACCCCTTTTCTATGTTTTATTTTTCCCAGGTAGTGAAGAAGTAAATTATGATTGACTTGCAGGGATATTATGAGGGGTTAATAGTGTGGATATGAATACTTTGTTGTTGTAGTAGTTTTTCACTTTGAAATGGAATGTAAAACTTTATGATTATATCTAGTGTTTCCAAGGCTACTAAACCAATCGGTCTTTCGGGATTTGATCTTTCTTGTGATCATGCCAATGTTACGAAGTAATGCACCGACTCTGGGTAGCTGGGGTCGGGGCGTTACATCTCCCATCAAATGAGATCCGAAATCATTATTCCAGTTATTAGTTGACTACAACATCATGAACTGATGCCATTCGTTTTACATCACCACCTCTCAGGGAATAATATAATGGTCAAAATATATATATTATATATTTTATATATTTATACTTATGGAGTTATTATATCACACATACCTTCTAAGATTATATTATAAGTGGGATATGATAACGTCCATTGTGTGTTCGGTGGACTACCCCCACACAAAGTTATGCGAATCATTTTCTAACTATGATTTACATGAAATTTAATAAAGTAAAATATAATTTATATAATTTATATTCATTGAATAATTACTATATTAATGTCATTTTTATCATTATTATTAGTTACTATATCATTTTCATTTTTATAATGAAAAATTATGATGTCTTTCACGTGTACATGTAGAGTACCACCACCACGAAGTGATGTTGAACTTTTTTAATCCTTAAAGAAGGTTTATGATATATATGTAAATGTATTCAAAAAATATTATGGTATTTATTATATTATGATCAATATATAATGATAAAATATTACTCACATTCTTTCTTTAACAATCATTGAAAAATAAAAATGTCACTCATGTATTCGTATAACGTTTTGTCTACATAATTGTAACATAGTAAATTTTTAATTAATGTATATCATGATTGGTTTTAAACATATTATTTTCATATAAGTATTATAAATATTTCTTGATTATTAATATAGAGATGATGAAATGTTTCCTTTTTACCATGTTCATCCTACCAAAGTAATTTTTGGACACAAAATCTGATTGTCATGAATGTATCATATGTAAACATAATTTATTTTGTAATCATATATAAAAAGGTAATAAGTGAAAAAAATTAAATAATAAACTTAATTAATATTATTATAAAAGTAAATAATTAACAAATTTTTATTATTTTGGATGATAAAGAACATATATAAATATTCAAACTCAATGTGAGGGAATTTATCTCAATTATCATTCATTGAGGAATATTATCATGTTATAAACCAATATTCTTTTATAAGGAGCATATGTAGTAACTTTGACATGTCATATAATTAATTCCATTATTATCATGATATTTAAATATTTTATAATGTTATTCATTCATAGTGAAAAGGATTGAAATGATTTCAAAATGTTCAGGGACATTATTTTTAAAAATACTCTTTTAAAGTTCACTTAAAACTCATTTTATTCTACGTAAATTTTTGATCGTTATGATTTTATTATCATAATTAAATATGAATGTGAGTTTTATAGTTTAATTTTTTTCCTTGATTTGATTTTGATTCTAAAAATGTAATTATTGTAAGGAATGGTTTAATTTATTTTCAAACGACAAAAAGAATATATAATTTTCAAGTATAAGGACATAATGAGATTTACTAAATCCATAAATTAATTTTAGTTTTTATTCAATTATAAGATTCCATATTTTCTTAAAATAATATCCCTCATTCCATGTTCTGTGTAATTTATGTTTTTAAGAAATATTTTAAAAAGAAAATTGTATTTTGATACCCAAAATTATTTTGAAAATAGGTTTACAATAATTTTCAAGGTATTTATAATGAAAAATATCTTGTATAAAATGTATTATTCATGATATGGTTAATTATCATTGTTTGTGATGGGTACACAAAAATTTCATCCGGAGAGGCCAGTATAGAATATATGATGTGTATACCGAGATAGTGTCAGGTGAGGCTGTTATATTATATATCATGTCTGTGCCTAGACAAAAATCCAACATATTGGGTAATGATAATGTTTTATGATAAATTATATTATAAGTGTGACAACCGGGTCCCGGTGATAGCAAATCCACCCCGCCTTAACATGGACGTCGGGTCCTTTCCCACCAGGTACCACCAGTAACCTCGCAGACACGTGGGGCCCACCCTAGGTTCCACCCACATGCCTGAACGGTTCATCTGACTAATGATAGTACCCACAGGCCAACACATGTCCTTTCCGGTGTGATTTCTCCTCACTCACACACACCCTAAAAAACATCCCAGGATTTCACTCATCCTGATCACTACTTCAGGCCAAGCACGCTTAACTGTGGAGTTCTAATTAGGTAGGCTTCTAAAAATGAAGGTGAACCTTGTTGACATGAGTCTTATCATTTAGTTATTTATCCCTTTATCATTTAGGGATGTTACAATCACCCCCCCCCCCTTTAGAGCACAACACCCTTTTTATGGGCCCTACATCTCAACCCAAGTAGTATACCGCGCTTAAGGCTGGGTTTCTCCTCCGATACCATTTGTGAAAACCGGGTCCCGGTGATAGCGCAGCCACCCAACCTTAACCTGGTCATGGAGTTCTTGCCCACCAGGTACCACCAGTTTCCCCGTAGACACGTGGGGCCCACCCAGTGTCCACCCACATACCCGAACGGGTCATTTGACTAAAGACAGTCCCCACATGCCAACACATGTCCTTTCCGGTGTGCTTTTCCCTCACTCACACACAACCTAAGAAACATCCCAGGAGGTCACTCATCCTGATCACTACTCTTGGCCAAGCACATCTAACTATGGAGTTCTAATCTGGTAGACTCCCAAAATGGAATGTGCACTATGTTGACATGAGTCTTATTATTTAGGGATTTATCCCTTTATCATTTGGGGATGTTACAATATGTCCACCGTATTGTTTTCTAAACTTGTAAGGGGTTTTATAGGTTATATTTGGTGATTTTACAAGGCACCTACCTGGATTTTCAATGATTTCAAAGCAGTTCTCATGGAAATAAATTTAATTCTGAGGTAATATAATGAACATTTTAAATGAATGATTATGCCTCTTTCAGGTAATAATAGGAATGTTTTTATAAATATTATTTTTAATATTTATCATGTCCTTCCCTGTAATATCAGTTGTTTTATTTTTTAAGTAACATACTAATCTTATTGATCACATAACAAATTTAAATTATAATTCACAATGTTTTAATATTTTCATTGAGAAAGAATAGATCAGGATGAAATGTGTAAATATTTGTCATAAAAATAAATATTGTTTTATTTTGTAATGTATTATATAATAGAATAAATAAATACTGATTAAAAGTTTCCATGATTTATTAAATGGTTTTTTATTTGTGAGTTATGGCTATTTAATACAAAAATATAAACATGAAAATATCAAAAAATACACGAGAATTAATTTTTTATTTAAAATATAATATTATTTAATGTTTAAGGTCTATTACTTATAGTTGGTATTAGAGAAAGGTGTCGATGACTCTATAGGTTA
Source organism: Viscum album (assembly GCA_963277665.1). Taxonomy (NCBI): domain Eukaryota; kingdom Viridiplantae; phylum Streptophyta; class Magnoliopsida; order Santalales; family Viscaceae; genus Viscum; species Viscum album. The sequence goes on from OY728157.1 coordinate 475,078,341, forward strand.
TAATATTTTCAGTAACATTAAATTGAATGAGTTTTTGTTATGGTTATGTTAAAATGATATAAAATTAAATTTTACAGTGTTCCATTCAATAAACTATGTCAATTTAATAATGGTTCACCACTTAGGACTAAGGGAGACTATAAAATGAAGGAACCAATATGAATATGTACTTCCAATTCAATATCATTAAATAGTTGGAATTTTATCTATGAAAATTGTTTATATAGTGGCATAGATTACTTAGGTTATAATTGGATATGGAATCTAATTTTGAGATCAATAAAATTTTACATAGAGAGAAATATCTACAACTGATCATTTCATAATATAGTTCCCTCTATATTTTGGTGGAACCATAGATCCAGTGGTAGCCTAACACTATATCAATTTAATGGATAAGATATTTGATTTCATGGGATATTCAGAATATAAAAATGTAACTCATTCATTTGATCATTTTGAAGTACAATTTGATCGACGGTGGTCTCTTGTTAAAAACAACATAGAGAATGTTGAACTTATTGCAATGGAATTGGAAACATTTAAGGATTATTTCCATTAGAAATATGTTCTTAATGTTTTTTTACTGGAGATGAATGAACAATTTATTAAATTGAATAAAAAATATTATAATTTTATTGTTGTATATAATGTCATTTTTTCAAAACTAAACATGTACATGGTGGATTTTTTCAAAAAATTGGAAATTAAATTAATATATTTTACTCAAAATTGAAACTATGTATGCAATGTGATTTGGATAAATAATAATCTAAATTATAGGAGAATGTTGTTCATTTTCTAGACAAATATGAGATGAAGTATTTTGATACTTGTGTTCCATATGATGATGAAGTTAAGATGTGATAATAATGGAAGGATATGGGGAAGCATACATCCAAGAATCCAGGAAGTATGAAAATAGAGTTCCCATATTGCGGTGTGTGTGGTAACAATCACACAGGAGAATGTATTATGAAATCAAGGATTTTCTACCTATTTAGACTGTAATGAAAATGTAATATTATTGCAAGAAAAATAATCTAAAAGAATCCAAGATTTAGGTAAAAAATTTATATCATATTATGGTGTTATTTTAGTTGCAATGGGGAGGAAAATTATGGTAATCCGTGTCAGAAGTTAGTAACTCATGATTTAAATCACAATGATCAGAATAAAATGGGTGTGAAAAAATATTTTTATACTACCATAGTTGATGTTGGGCCTTGAAATGAATTGGGGATATGTATGATTCATGTGTATTTGATTTAATCCATTACCCTATCAGACTCTAGATCATCAGATTTATTCATTTATGAGAAATTTTCAATAAAATTTTGAATACCACTACATCAAAGTAAGATAGATCATTTGGTGAAAATTTTGGGTCAAGTTTCTAATGAAATCAAGATTTATAAGAATATTTATATTGTCATTAGTGGCATGTAATTTCCTACAAATCTTATTGAATTACCAATATTAGAGTTTGATGTAATTTAGGGTATGGATTGTATTTTATTTTTTTATGATATGATTCATTTAGATCCATAATATTTTTATAAAAAGATTTCATACCATTGATAACATAACAAGGAGATGAAAAATTAATTAAATATTAAAGTTAATGTTATCCAAATCATGTTGTTCAATAGAAATAATAGTTCATAATTGTGATTTCCCAATGGTAAATGGAATTACTGATTTATTTCCTAATCAAGAGGTTGAATTTACTATTTAAATCATATCTAATTCTAAGTATATTTTTAAAATCCATTATTGAATGACTCAAGAAGAAAATTTTCAAACGAAATATATTTTACATTAGTTTCTAGATAATGGATTCATTGTAACCAACAATTCATGGTGGGTTTCTCTAGTTTTTTTGATAAAAATAATGATGGTTATAAGAGATATTTAATTGATTATATATCCATGAATAAAATAACTATTTTTTGAATTATTTTTTTTCATTATAATGATTTATTTTACCAGATTTAGGGAGAGAATTATTTTTCAATGATTGATCTTAGGTTTGGGTACCATCAACTGATGTTGAAAAACATTGAAACTCCATAGACATTATTTTAGAGTTGATAAGAGTATTGTGATTTTCTAGTTACTTCCTTTTGAATAGCTAATGAATATTCAATGTTTGTGGAAATTAAAAAATTATTAACCATAAATTATTAGATATATTCATGGTTGTTTTTTTATCACATTTTTTATATTATAAAATTCAGGAGGAACATAAAATATACCTAGGGAGTTTTTTCAAAACCTTCAATGAATAGTATATATACAGATACTTTTGTAAGTGTGCCTTTTTTGCAGAATACTTCCTACCATGGTCATATTTTTCTTAAATACAATATATCAATTGATATATTAATAAAAAAGTTTTTAACAAATAAATAGGGACAATAAATATCATATATATTTTTAGTCATCTTGGGTTAGAGGTTTATTACTGATGGGTTGTTGAAAAAATTTCCTATTGTTTTATCTAATTGAATAAGATTTCCCAAAAAGGATTCAAATTCATTTGTATAAGCAAACATGATGATTATTTTTATAAAAAAAATTGAATATTGGTGAATTATACAGTTTTTTTCATACCCTCTAGATATAGTGTTTTTTTATATGAAATTATTTTTTATTGATGGGACATGGATATGTGATAATTTAGAAATATCAAGTCAAAAAATATACTTCACTTCTTTTGAATCCTCATATATTAAATAAGAAAACATCTGATTCAGAATTATATGCTATCATTTTTTTAAAATTATAATGGAATCATCTATATGGAGAAATGTGTGAAATATAAATTTATCACAAAAGATTAATGTATATATTAAATCATAAATATATAAAAATTAGATATAGTAAATGGATGGGACTAAACATGTGCAATGATTTCATGATTTATCAACATTAAAGAAAATAAATAAATGTGGATGATACTTTTATTTTGAAATGTAATGATGTATTAATCATGTTACACTAAGAACTAGACCCTTTGGTTAATGATTTAATGATTTTTCTCATTGAAGTTGTAAATATAAGGACATAATATGATTTTTATTAGGTTTTAGTATAGAATTCATTTTCATAAATAATTAAACAATCTCAAGAGAATTATCATGAATTGAAATAAAATGATTAATATATTAGAAAGTGTTTGTTTCTTGAGTTTACAATTGATGAAGGTAGTGTATTAAGATTTTGTAAAATGTTAATGTGTTCCTTATTATTCCCATTTATAAAAAGTGTTTTTGATTGGTGATTATATTTATCTATTATTTATTCAAGTATCAAAAAAGGTGTTCTATGGCATTTGGGTGTGTTATTAGTGGTATGGGATGAAGAGAGATTTAGGTTACTTTACTATGTAGTGTATCACGTTCCAGTAGATTATATTAGAATGAAAATTATCCAAGCTAATGATTCAACCATTTCTAGTTTCAGTGTGGAAATCAGAAAAGATATATCAATGTATTTCATATTGGGACTATAAAATACATCTCTAGGTAATAATTCTACATGGTTTATTATTGATTGATTAAATATATGTGAGAATTTACTTCATATTAGAGACACTATGTTTTGGGATAAGACTTATCAACATTATATAAATGACATAGTTCGGTTACATAGTGATCAACTATCCATTATCTCTGACTATGATTCCCAATTTAATTATAATTTCTAGAAAGGACTTCAAAAGTAGCCAACTATAGAATGAATTTCAATATAGATTTCAGTATTCAAAATAATGGTTTGTATAAGACAATGATTCTGACCTTGGAATATATTATTTATTATTATAAAATGGATTAAAGGTTAATTTTGGATTGACATATTTCTTTTGTTGCGTTTTATTATGAAATTGGTTTTTTATAGTATATTAATAGATTTTTTAGGCATTATATTGAAATTAATGTTGGATATCATCTTTTTTGAAGGATAATGGGAAATGAAGTTGATTGGAATATAAAACTGGGAAGAAATTTATGATAATGTACTATTTATTCAATAACATCTGCGGAAAAATCAAACTAGGTAAAAATGATTTGCGGATAACTGGCAAAGATAATTCTATCGATGTTTTTGGATACGATTTTATTAAATTATATGAAATAGTGTAATTAATTTTTATAAAAATTAGATAAAATGTCCCCACTTATTTGGACCAAATTTAATCCCATAAAAATTTGGATTAGTTTCCCATAGAGTGTATTTTTCATCAATTATATCCCAGTAACACTATGTGTTTCACATTTTGATATTAAAGAAATATTTATCGAATTCATATAATGTTCTGATCCCAAAAGTAGATTAAATGGAAGATAATATTTCTTTTGAGAAATAATAAATATAGATTCTTAAATATATATACTATTATTGGTATTTAATATGTCAATTCATCGTGTTATGGTCATATTAAAAAACCTTAATGTTAAATAAGTGACATGGAATTCTAAAAATTCTATTAGGTAAATTTAAACAATCATGATTTTTTAGGGAATAAAATTGTAATTATTACATTAAAAAATTGTGGGAAGAATGTCACAACATATTACATTATATAATAAAAAATTTCATGTTTATTAATGGGAATTAAATATTTATAGTCACAATTAAAATATTATCTAATTTTCAAATCAAAAAGAAAATAGCCTTTACAAAACACAATTATTTTTAGTTTTTATTTAACTATTAAATTTATATATTATATCACATTAATTTTAAGAATTTTATTTCATTTGATAAAAATCATACACAAATTAACATAGAGATAAATTTTGGGATTCTTTAGAAGATATATATTTTTTGGGGAATAGGGAAAAATACCAATGTTTGTAAAAATGTCATTTCTTTTCAAGAAAATGTGTAACTCAAAAGTACGCATTTGTTTTAAATATTAATTAAGGTAAATTAATTATTACTACCTTATATATAACCATATTGATTACTTTTTAATCTTCATTATATTGTATTTTAATATAATTTGTTTAAATAGGTTTTTCCTAAAAACTCATTTAATGTGCATAATGTTCAATTATTATAATTAATTAGAAAACCCCCTAATGATGAATAAATTAAATAAAATTCATATGTAATATATATCATTAAATATTAATTTATATTCCTAAAATTAAAATTATTAGGCATAGAGTTAATAAAAAATTATCATTTTTTTAAAAATAAACATCCCAAAAAACTGAAGTTTTCTTCAGGTATGTGGGTTTAATATTGAATTTAAATTACAAATTATATGAATTGATTTTAGTAAAATATATTAAATATTTTTTAATACTATAATTTATATTATATAATATTTTCTACATAATTTCTCCCTATAATTAATAGTTAAATCATATACCCATAATGAATAGGGAAATCATCAAAAAATTAATTACCATGATTTAGGTTAATATTGATTTATCAGGTAGTTAAACTAAAAATATTTGGATGAAATGACATAAAAACAATTATAAAATACATTTTTTTCATTTATTTAGACTTTAAATTTTTCATGTATCTATAATGACTTATTTTTTATACTCTTATCTTTATTAAAAACGTTGTTACACAATTTTCTTTTTTAAAATTGTCATTGTGTCACTCTCCTCAATAATAAAAGAGAACCCCCTATTCCCTCCTATTCACACCATAAAACAAATTTTATCCATCAAGAATAGAAAAATATGATCATTAATTCCCTCCCCACTAACAAGATCCCATATTTTGTTCTAAAATATATCCAATGAAGGATTTTCAATCTTACCAAAAGAGGTTGTCCAAAAAAGAGTTATCTTGCTTGACCGAGCATTTTAATTTTATTTATTTTTCCAATTTAATAAAATAATAATTTATTATGATTATAAAATATCTCTAATATATACAATATAATAATATTTAATTATGTTAATGTAATTACCTAAATTCATATCCACTTATATCGAATGAGATACAAAATCATCCTTCTTTTGAATGGTGGACTACTGGTTGGTGAACCAATCTTATTTTTTTCATCATCGCTTGTCATGGATTATTATAAGGATTAATATAAAGTATATATAATATATTTATTAACATACTTATATATAAATAGTTATTATATAACACATATCTTCTTATTTCACATTCCATCTGGGATTCAACAACATCACATGTGTATACAACAGACTACCGTTGCAAATCAATGTGATTAGTGTCTTTGTAACACTTTATATGGATGGTAACAATGATAATGTTTATGAATATATATTATATAAATGAAATAATTATGATATTAATGAAATTTTTTCATTTTCAAATGATAATATATAATTTTATTTATTACACTAATAATTGGTAACATTGTTCATTTGTATGTGTGGACTACCTCCTCCACAGAATGATGTGACACTTTTTTATCACAATATCACATTGTTGATATATATAAGTTTATTTAATGAAATAATATAGTATTTATCATATGATTATATTATTTTAAATATCTCATAATATTACCTTATATCCTTAATGATCATAGACAAATAGAATTGTTACTCTTGTATATGTATAACCTACCATCCCTATGATTGTAACATAATTAATTTTTAATAAACATACTTCAAAATTAGAATTAAAATTAAAATTATGTAAAAAAACTATAATTATGTCATGATTATCATTTCATAGTTGTTTAGTAAATACTTTTTTTGACTATATCCAACGTTTAAAAGCCATTTTGGACACAATAGATAAATATCATCATAACATCCAACATAAACATAATATATTATGATATAATATATAAAATGGTAATGAATGAGAAATAAAAAATAAACTTTAAAAATGGTATTATGAGACTAAATAAGTAACATATGTTTATTATTTATAATTATAAGGAACATATTTTAAGAGTCTAACTCAAGATAGAAAAATTCATCTTCATTTAATTTAGTTAGGTACTTTTTCGATGTCATAGACATATATTATTTTATGAATTGTATATACACCCCCTTTGACAAGTTATACACTGAATTAATTTATTCTCATGATATTTAAAAGATATGTTCAAATTATTATTTCATGGTGCTTACGATTAAAATTTATCCAAAGTGGAGAGGTACATTCTTTTTAAAAATCCTCATTTCAAGTTCCCCTAAAATTATTTTTCACGAAAATCCATTTTTTTAAAATAATTTTATAAACTTTGTTTTATTTAAATCACAGTTTTGTAATGTAATTTTCTCCTTTAATTCAATGCTTTTTATAAAAACAAATCATTGTAACAAATGTAATAATTTATCTGGAAGGAACCAAAGGAATGATCTATTTTATCACATATAGGGACAATGAATTTTCTAACCACCATATGCATTACACTTTGTTTATTTTCCTTCATATGATGTCATGTTTTCATTAAAGAAATTCCAAATTTACCATATCATGGGTAATTTATTTTTTTTCAAATTTATTTTTTAGAAAAAATGTCATTTTGATATCCAAAAGTATATTCAAAATGGGATTAAAAAATTTTCATGTGTTTTATGATGAAAATTTTCAATCTTGAAATGTTTTATTCACTATATAGTCCTTTGAAATTGTTTAAAATTGTAACACCAAAATATCATTGGGTGGGCCCATTATAGATAATAATATAGTGCATTAATTAATTCAGTAATTATTTTATTCTCCATATAATTATATTGGATGCTTGAAATATGGCTATTTCAATTTGAAAGGGTTCAGTAACAGATTAATGAAATGATGGACCAAGACACCTACATGATTTTGTATGATTTCTAATGATTTTTATGCATATAATTTTATTTTTAATGTTATTATGATTAAAATTTTAAATGATTTATAATTACACTTTTTGATTAAAAATGTATGCTTTTATGAAATTATTTTTCATGATTATTCTTGTTTTTCACTAGAATTATGCATTTCTTCGTTTTTGCCCATAGTGAGAATTTTTTTATCATCCCATGTTATAAAAAGTTTCTCACAATGTTTAAATATGGTTAATGTAAAGAAAGTGGTGATTATTTAAGTAGTGAATATTATTAATGAAAATAAATAATGTTTTATTTTTAAATGTTTAATATGGTCTGAAAAATGTTTAGTGATCAGAAGTGTCCAATACTTATTACGTAGTTTTTTTACATATGTTTCATGAAATAATTCTATAATTATCAAAAAATCAAAATATCACCAAATCAAAGAGAATAAATTTTTAAAATAAAACAACAGATCATATAATGTTTAATGTGGAGTCATTATAAAAAGTTAATTTCAAGAACATGTAAATGATTATTTGAAATTTAGGTTTTATACAAGAAAAGTTAATAACATTAAAGTTTAAAATCATTTTAAATGGGTTAAAATGTTTTATTTATCTTAATTTCCCTCAAAGATAATTTTTTTATCAATCGAAGTTCCAAAATAAATTATAATCCTTATGGATGACTTTAAACCATAACAATAAATCTATTTCTGTTGTGGGGGATCAATATTAAAATAAGTGAATGCAATTTATTGAAATATGAGTGTAGAATTCTGAATCATGTTATATTGTAATCTATTATACATTGAGTGGATGTGTTATAGAGACCAAACTTTTTATTATTTTACTATTACATTTTTTATATGATAATAAATATAATAGTAATATTTTGAAGGGTAAAAATGTATAGTATTACAAGAAAATTATGATCATACATCACTTATACATAAAAGAACATAAACAGTATTTAATCCTATATTATATATCCTATCATAATATTTCACGTTCTATTTAATACTCATAATCACATGGGGATATATATCAAAGAAAAGGACATGAAAAAATCCCAATAAAGATTGGAATATGATGAGAGGGATATGGAAAATGAATCAACAATACATGATTGAGTATAATAAAAATCATCATATAATAATAATAAGATCGAAATAAAAATCAGTAGGGAATAATTTTCTAAAACCATGGAATGTGGAATATGCATAGTTATGAAACAGAAAAACATAGCGATCAAATACCACAGAATGTTTTGAAAAAAGTAAGTATCATGTTCACAGAAATCATATGAGAATAATATTGGGCCCGTATTGTCTTAACAATACTATATAAATATTATTAATTTTTACGCTCACAAATAACCTTGTTCTTAACTAATTATTTTACGTTAAGTATTTTTCAGGGAATTAATATTATTTAAAATTCATATTGTGTAATGATATTCAAGAATTTCATTGGTCATAAATATTCATCAAAATGTTCATAAAGCTCTCAAACCTATTCTGGAAACATTGTTTATGGTTTTTCATTTTCTAAAAATATTTTTCATTCACTATGATAAATAATATAACTTAAAGAACATACCCTTCATTTGTATTAATGCCTATGGTAAAGGATCAAAATTTATAGTTAGTCAACCTTACATTGGATAAAACATATGGATAAGGAACACTACATTTGAATAAACCCATACATTTGTCAATGAGAAGAAGTATAGTTAAATAACACTATGTAATTTTGGTACCCTATGTTAGAGAAGAAAATATATGGATCATCAACCTCACTTATGTGATCAACCTTACCTTGTATACCCTACGTCTGTAAAAGATTAATTTATGGATAATTAATGATAATTTAATAATTTTATGTTGACAAGGATGGACATATGGATTATCATCACCACGTTATATAGTTGAACCATAAAATTTAGGATTTTTCATTTTATGAAGGATCCTTACATTTTCTGGAAATTTGAATTTACCATTTTCCTTGGATTTTTGTACAATAGAATATGCTGAATATCAGGGCGATTTAAGGCTCAATTTCGTGATTGAAAAATCATTATAATTTTTTTAAATGATTATATTTAGCAGGTATTTTCTTTCTTATTCTTAAAGGATGTTATAACTTCTCTGAGTTTGATTTTTTAATTTAAATTCTCTCAATTTATCAATAATATTTTGCGGATCTAAAAACCTTCTATGAGTTTTATAATTATACATATTTCTATATCAGATACGTGGATCTCTCTCAGTTGTATTGATAATTTTTATTCTTTGTTTCTTCTTCGGAATATTAATTTACAGTACTATAGTGATCCAACATCTTTGAAATGAGGACAAAATTTTGTAGATATACATGTTCAATCCTTGAAGTGTGATGCCCTGTTTTTGTTGCTATTCTTACAATAAAATATATTTTGTGCAACTGGATCACTTCACACATATTTCAAATATTATTATTCATCTGAATTCGATGATCCATATTCTATCTGTAGTGTGTTGCTTCAACGATGAAGTTCAAAATATTTTATCAAATCAATCTCTATTGATTCTTCTGGGTATCCTCTTCTCAGATTCAGTTGTGGTGGAGTGTCAGCTTTTTGTACTAAGCTGTGGATATTTTGGTTTCCTATAAAAGATACATAAGGATCTATTTTTTAAGACTTAATTGTAAGGGTTAAGGCTATCTACACTCAGTAGTGGATCAGTCTTATGATACAAGGAAATGATTAGTGAAATTCCCCAAGCCTGCAAGAAGGTGATTGGTGGAGTGTGCTTTGAACCACTATAAACAATCATGATATGTTTCTATATATTTATCTACTACTTATTATTTCAAATAGACACACCAATCTATAGTATCTTACTATTAAAAGAATTAATTGTGAAAAATTTTAAATGGATAAAATTAACCCTCTCTAGTTTCATCATCATATCCATTTCAAATTATAATTTGACATCAAAGGGTGATATTTGGAAGAATTTTATATGAGGCTAAAAGCATAAGATCTATAAAAAGATGGAAATTACTAATCCATGGGAAGGAATTTCAATGGTTGATACTCTATATTTCAATGGGTAAAATATTGGTTACTAGAAATGAGAGATGACTATTTATATAAAAAATCATGTATATATTGTTTATGAAAAGAATTTACCTCCCTATATGAATCCTGAGAAACCAAAAACATGGGATGTTGTAATAGAATTTGAATATGATATGAACTCAAAATATATGAATGTTATCATCTATGGTCTCAGACTAGATTAATTTAATCATGTATCTCAATTTTCAACATCTTATGAAATGTGGGAGAAAATTTCATGTTCCAATGAAGGTATGGACAATGTATGAAAAATGGGATATGAATCAACAAAATTGATGTTTGATGAAATAATATTTTTTGATGGTGAAGGCACTGCTAAAATTAATACAATGGTTATTGAAATTGCAAAAAAAATTATATCATTGGGTGAGCCTATAATTAAATCTGATCATGATTTAAATATAGTAATAGTACTTCCTGTAAATATAATGGTATATCAGCTGCTATTCGACAATCATCTAGTGTAAAAAAACCTCACAATGAAAGAACTAATTTGGGCATTGATGATGTATGAAGTTGGATTGAAACCAAAATCAAAAGATCATAGAATTATTTTGAAAAATTAAAACACTACTTTTAAGGTGATATCTCAGATAAAAACAAAAAAATGAAAATAGAAGTCATAGATAAATGAAATTTAGACTCATATAAGATTGAAGTAGAGCTGGAATAATTATGAAGAATATTTATGAGGTTTTATAGGAAGAAAATATGATTCAGAAAGCCCTTCAAAAAGGATGATAATGGCTCAAGGGAAGTAAGATGCTATGAATGAAAAAAAACTGGTCATATAAGACATGAATTTCTTCATGTAGAATGTGAGAAGATAAATACATAACTGAAGTATCAGAAAAATAAAGATTATGAAAATAAATAAAAAAGAGAAATAAAGGCTACATGGAGTGTTTATGAGTTCTCTATCATCCATATATTACTAAATCAGATAAATAGCAGTTAAATATGAAAGTAAATATGTGCTTCATGGCACAATATGATAAGGTACAAACAATCTATTCAACTAATTCTAATCCTAGTCATTAGAATGATTAATTGACTACCTATTGAAATATGTTGTAAGAATGATATGATTCGTTAGTAATGAAACAAAAAACATTTATAAATAATCGTAATTATATTTTAGGAGAATGGGATACATTAATCAAACAACATCAAGAGTTAGTTGAGAAAATTATCTCATCTACTAAAAACTGTAATAACCATGAAAATAAGTATAAATTACCACAGGATAATGTAGATGCTTATAAAAGAGATGATAATTTTTTACATACAGATAAATTATACTGAATGAAATTATTTTAAAATATGTCTTTAATATGGTAATATTTGGTATTGGGAGTATGGGGGAAAATATCAAAATATCAAAATTATTTTTCTCCCAATTCAAAAAACCATTTTAGGTCATTTTTTGGAACTAAAGGAAATTTAAGAAAATGTTATTTGAGAAATCCTCAAATAAGTGGGATTAAAAGAGATTATATTTTAAAGAGTTTGTCTTAAGTTAAAAACATATGTTGTGGATAAATAATGTAGATTTGGATTCCTAAATATGTTTAGCTAATACTTCTGGATGCAAAAAGATATCTATACCAAAACAAAAATTTGTTTGAGTTATATTTGTAGGTAACAAGTTATAGAAAATAAAAATCTATGTGTTACATAGATTGTGGAAATTCCAGGTGTATGAGTAGAAATCCATCAAACTTCAACACACTAAACCAAATACACGAAGTCCTAGTCACCATCGGTTAATATTCAAAAGGAATGATTATGGGACTCAAAATAGTTGGATATCCAAAGAATATCTCAATTAACAAATTATTTTTTGTATAAAGAATGAACCATAAACTAATAAGTATCTCTAAAATCTTTGATGATGGATATTTTCTTTATTTTTCTAACATTTCATGTTATGTATTCAATGATAAATTAATTATGTTTAGAGCACCCATAACAGATAATGTTTATACTCCATATTTAAATTCTTTTTGTAAACATAAAGTGAATTATTTAATAGTTATGATAAATGGTGCTTGGATTTGGCATGGATGACTTTGGTATTACAATTTGTATGATTTACATAAATTATCCAAGAAATAGTGGTTTTTGACTTACCTAGTCTAAAATTTTTATATGATATATTTTGTGATTCATGTCAATTTGTAAAGAAACTAAAATCCTCCTTCAAATATATTATAAAAAATGCTACATCAAATACCCTACAACATATTCATATGGATATGTTTGGACCATCAATATTAGGAAGTTTGGATGTAAAATTTTATGTATATGTTTCAGATGCTGATTATTCTAGATTTACGTGGGTCTAATTTATAAAACTAGAAAAATTATGCTTTTAATGTTTTTGAATATTTTTATATAAGTGTAAAATATTTAAATTTCTTTAAGGTAATTTCATTATGAAGTGATCATAGTGGGGAATTTTAGAATCATGAATTTAATTATTTCTTTTTAAATACTGTTATAAAATGCACATTCTCTTCAAAAACAACCCCTCAATATAATTGAATTGTTAAATGAAGCAATATAGGAATTCAAGAAATGGTTAGGACTATTCTAAATGAATACACCTTTCTAACCAAATTGTGGGAATAAGCTATAATAAGAACCTACTATATTATAAATAGATTTTCAATTCCGCCTATTTTCAAAAATAAACATTATGTATATTGGAATTACAGAATACCTAAGCTGAAGTACTTTAATGTTTTGGGATATAAGGTGTATATCTTGAACAATAAAAATAATCATGGTTAGTTTGATCCAGAGGCTAATGATAGAATATTTTTGGGATATTCTATGACTTATAAAGCTTATAGAGTATTTAATAAAAAGTCAAGGATTATTGACGATTCATTTCATGTGACGTTTGATGAAACTGACCATTTTAATAAAGAGAAAAATCAAATTGATGAAAATGTTAACTCTTATAATAACATGTGACTTGAAAAACTGAAAAATGATTTTGAAAATATAAATAAAATTCAGTTCAGTTCATAAGAACATCATATTAAAGAACCTAGGTGTATTTTTCCTAGACATTCTAGAATCCTAAAGGATCATCCATTGGAAACATTTATAGGAAACCTTGATACAAGAATTAAAACCAGCTGAAGTACATGAAACCAAGTTGAATTATTTTACATTCAATCACAATTGTATCCAAAATCTTTTGGATAAGACTTAGAATAAGTTATTTGGATGTTTTTAATGCAAAAAAGGTTAAACCAATTAAAAAGGAATAATGTTTGGGAATTATTTGAAGGACCAACAAATTATCCACTCATAAGAATAAAATGGTTCTTTAGAAATAAACATGATAATGAATGGAATATAAATAGAAATAATTCTTGGTTAGTAGCTAATGATTATAATTAGAAAGAAGGTATAGATTATGATGATACATTTTCCTCAATAGCTAGACTAGAATCAATTAGAATTATTTTTGCCTATGCCTCTCATATGAAAATTAAATTGTATCTGATTGATGTTAGATATGGATTATTAAATGGTTATTTAAAAGAGAAAATTTATTTTCAGATACCTTCTGGTTTTTAAAATTACCGAAAATGATATTCTATATTTAGAATTACTAATTCTCTATGAGGCCATAAATAAGATTCTAGTGCTTGGTATGATAGATTATGTTTAAATATTTTAAAAAATGGTTTTACAGTTCGTTTATAATATCCAATCCTTTTTAAAATAAATTTGTTATAATTTTCTATTAGTACAAATCTATGTTGATGTTGTTATTTTTGGATGAAAAAATAAAAAACAATGAAGGATTCTTCACAACTCATGAAAAAATAAATTGAAACGAGAATGATGGAAGAATTAAATTTCTTTTTAGGACATAAAATTTATAAAAAATATTATAAATATGTATTAATCCAAAGTAAATATATAACTGATGTATTAAAAAAAATTTATCTTGAGAACAACAAGAAATATACCATTCCCAAGTGTTCTAATATAAAACATGATTTGGATGAAGTTGGAAAACTAGTGGACAACAAGGTGTATAGAGGTATGATAGGATGTTTATTATATCCTAATACTAGAAATCCTGATATTATGTTTTCTATATATCAATGGGATAGACTTCTAAAAAATACAAATGAATATCATATTATTGATATTAAAATAATTTTTATATATTTTTAAGGAACTGTTTTTAAATCTCTTATTTATCCAAATACACTTTATTTTAAATTAAAATCATAATTAGATTCTGATTTTTGATATTGTAGATTAGATAGAAAAAGTTCCTCAGGAACCTATCCCTTTTTAGGAAAATATTTAGTATCTTGATCGACTAAGAAGAAACACATAGTTGCTTTATCAATTACCAAAGCAGAGTATGTATATACAAGCAGTTTATGTGCACAAGTGCTATGGATGAAAAACACACTAATGGAATTTAGACTAAATTTTAATAATACTACTATTTTATGGGATAATAAAATTTATATAATTATTTTAAAAACCTCCATAAGTCATTATAGAACTTGACATATTGATATTAGAGATAATTTTATAATATTTCTTTATTTTATAATAATATATCATTAGAATTTGTTAAAACTAAATATCAATTAGATTACATTTTCACTATTCCACTACCCGCAACAAGATTTGATTTTATAAAGGCAGAGTTAGGTTAATTTAATTTGTAAATAGGTAATTTTAATTTATATTATTTTATTTATCACATGTTCATTATAAGTATAATTTATATATATCTTTCTATATTCTTTTGATTATTTATCTTAAAATTATTTACATTGCGTGACTATAATTTCTTTTAGAATTACTCTATGAAATGGGAAATAATGATATACCTCATATGCCAGAAACCTTTAACTAACAAACCCTTCATTTAACAAATCCTTTCAACTTTTCAGAAATCATCGTCGTTCCTCTAAATCCTAAAAGATGAAAAATCTCAAGCATTCAGATTTTTGAAATGGAGAATACCACGAGTGTCAAAGAGGGAGAAGCCGATGAACCAAATCGACAACACATTTCTATAAAAATGATTCTTCAAGGAAAAGTAGTCGATTTACAATGGTTGTACTATGAAGATTTTATTTTGAGAAAGGAATTATCATTCCAAGGATTGGATAATTCTTTAAATAATTTAATTTCTGAATTTCATTATGAGGTAGAGATAAACTATTTTTTAAAAATTTTAGAGTTTAGTTTTGGGGATTTTGAAGATATGATTTTCATGAGTATAAAATAAAAATACATTTATATTTTCTCCATGAAAGACTCACTAATTTTGAACATCCCACATGAAGGATTCATCCATTTTGATCTTCGATATATTGGATATAAGAATCATTGTAAAAAATACATTATTTCTTTTCTGTTTAATAAATCATATATTTGGAAAATGTATGTTAAGGATCTCAAGTAAGATCATAAAATATTGGTTATGTTTATTCATATAATATGTGTGCCAAGGAAGGCTGAGATGGAAATGATTTTGGACATAGACAAGTGCAACATGGTTTTATTTTTGAGTGATATCAAGCTGAACTTCTATTGATATTTTTTTCTATATCATTGTGACTTCTATCAAGTTGATGATAGTATAAATTTTTATCCCAATCGAAGAATAATTTCTTAAATATTATTTAAAAAGTAATGGATTATGTTTGTTTATTAAAGCGTTATGTGCCTTCAACATAATTTGTTTAATGCTGGAACACTAAGGAAGCTAAGATTATTCTAGAGTACTGTCAATTGATATATTTTATCTTTTGGTGTTGAAGAATAATAGAGCTTAGGAGCTTTTTCTTAGGAAGGTCAAGGGGGTTTATGAAAGGGAGGTGTAGCTGAATCTAAAACTGATAAAATTTCTAAACTGACTTAAGGGATGCTTTGGTATGATATAGAAGTAGAAACAGAGGTTAAAAAAAGTCAGGAGGGACTTGTTCTCAATCATAGGAATTAGATTGATCAAAAAATTGATGAACTAGTGTTGGGGTCTGGATATTCAACCTATTCAGTACTTCTTGATGAATCAATTCATGAGTAGGAGACTTAGGCAGTTAGTCACGATATAGATATTTCTATTGTACCTCTAATTCATGATCAATTACAAGTGAATATTCAAGATCTAGTGAATATTAAAGAAGAAACTTCTTATAAATATGCTACTCAAGATTAAAAAATTAGATAGAAATTTATAAAAAAATGTTACAAATGATGTTGTGAATCAAACTATGGAACAGTCAACTCATGTTCGGGAGGACATATTGACATGTTTGATAATCAATATATTTTATCTAAAAAATCTAGGGAGAGATCATTGGAAATTCATTTGCCTCTTGTTTTTATTTATTAACCATAGAATTTAGATGAAGGAGCATCTAATTTATTATCACATCATGTTTAAGAGATTGTTTTCATGTTTAAAAAATATAAGGAAGAAAATGATAATCTACGAAAAGAGGTTAAAAGTGAAAGGAATAAGATAAAATAACTTCTCGAGACTACAGTTTCATGATTGGATTATGATTCTATTAAGCAGAATATATGGAATGATATTGGTAGACTCAAGTGTGAAGTTGTTTTTATATCAGATTTGGTAGATCTCAAGTAGTATATGAGAATTCAATTTAAATCAATCAAAAGTAGTGTTTTTCATACTAGGAAATCTACTTCTACACTTAAATACATTATAGATCTGATTGGAAAATTTCAGGCAATAAAATCTTTTATGTAAGAAATTAATGGTCATTTAGAGAACCTATAATTCAGCATTGCTCATATTTCAATTCATTTCGAAAATAAGAAATTTCATGATGATCATTTCACTTAAGGATAACCTAGAATCATATTTTTTTATAACATGTTTAAAAAGAAGTTGGAATAGTTTATGAAGAATGAATAATGTTTAAATGTATTTCTGAAAGACAATAATGTTTATAATCTACATTTTAGTCATGATTTGGGGCTTCTGGTTATTCATTTTAGTTGTAGTCTGATGAAGAAGATGCAGTTATATATAGCCGAGTTAAAGGACATGTTTCATGCCATTCAGAAATCAAAAATAGCCAATCCCTAACCTTTTTCTACCCTAACCATGGTAGTAACTATATTTCTTCCAAGTCACAGAATCTATTTTATTTATTCAATTAATGATTAATGATATTTTCTTTATCTATATGTTTCAATTAATTTATTAGAGTCAAAAATCCATTAATAATTATCTATTTTATATTATTATAACATTCACTTACTAATGTCTCATAAATTTAATTTGTTTTAATCGATTTATTTACTTTATTTATTATCTCACAAAAGGGGGAGAAATTTAGATAAATGCAATATTTATTTTTATCTAAATAATTATGTCAAATAGAATTTATTTCACTTTAAATTTGAAAAATTCTAATTGATACGTTTCAATTTAATGGATTATAGATCATCAAAAAATAGGTTGATTTTTTGACATGTATTGCCTCAATAATACTCCATAAATATTATTTATTTTTATGCTGACAAATACCCTTGTTTGTTTTAATAATTATTTTATTTTATGTAAATTTTAAGGAACTAATTTTATTTATAATAATTATTTTGGAATAATATTCAAGTATTTATTTCATGATAAATATTCTTCAAAGTTTTCATGACACTTTCAAACATATTCCGGGAACACTATTCACTATTTGTTGTTTTCAAGAATAAATGTTCATTCCATATTCTGAAGAATGAAATGTAAATAACATACCCTATGTTTGTATTAAAGCATATGGTAAAGGACAAGCATGTAAGGTTAATCAAACTTATATTGGAAGAATCATATGGATAAAGTACATTACATTTTAAAAAAAACATACATTTTTCAATGAGAAAAAGTATGGTTAAAGAACACTACGTAACTATGGAAACCAATGTTTGAGAAGAAAACAAATGGATCATCAACCTTATTTTTGTGATCAACCTTACATTGTCTACCCAAAATTTATAAAATAAGAATGTATGGATAATAAATGCTTCCTTCATAATTTTAGGATGGCCGAGATGAACATATGGATCCTAATCAATATATAACAAAGTAGAAAACTACTTTTTTGGATTTTTCATTTTTTGAATGAACCATATGTTTTCCTGTTCAATGCTAGAAATTTGAATTTACCATTTGTATTAGAGCATTCTTCCACAATCATTGTGTAATATCATGGTGATTTAAATATCATTTTAGATCAACTCAAAGCTTGTTATAATTTCTTTAAAGGATCATCTTCAACAAATATTCTCTCTCTTATTCTTAGGGAAGTTATGACTACTCTGAGCTATATTTTATAATTTGAAATCTCTATATTTCTCAGGAATATTTTGTGTATCTGAAATATTTATACAAGATATATTGTTATATATCTTTCTACATAATATTGTTGGATCTCTCTCAGATATGCTGATAATTTTTATTCTTAATGTTTTCATGTGAAAATTTATTTAATGTGCAATAATGATCAAACATCTCAAAAACAAATACTACATTATAGAGATCTACATGTTCAATACTAGAAACACGATGTTATATTTTTTATGATCTTAAAATAAAATATCTTTTGATAAAATATATCTTTTTAGGCATATCTCGATGATTATTAGTCTTCAGATGTGGAAGACCCATCTTCCGTCAGTTGTTTGCTACTACAACTATAAAGTTTAAACTATTTTATCAAATGAATATCTATTGATTATTTTGGGTATCATCTTCTCTATTTTAGTCATGGTGCATTGTTAGAATCTCATGCTGAGTTATGGATATTATGGTTCCTTATAAAATAACTAGAAGGCTCAATTTTTTAAGAATTATTTATAAGAGTAACAACTTCCTGCACTAAGTTGGGGATTAGTCTTATGATATGAGAACCTTATTAGAGAAATTCACAATTCATGGAGAGAAATTTATTGATGGAGTATAATATAATAAAATTTCATGAAATATATTTTTTAAAATTCATAAATCCATGATTATCCTTTTAGTTTTTTAAAATTCGTGTGATGAAGTTAAATTTTTATTTAATAGTAAAATATACATCTTTTATAGAATATGATAACTTCTCTTATACATCCAAGACATAGACATAATATTAAAATTTATTGAACATATGGAATGACCAAATTATTAATAAAAAATATGTATCAAATTAAAAAATATTTTATGACATTGATATTTTACACTATTCCATAATGACAATGAAAATCATTTTCAGTGCTGACATACACTCTCTGCATTAATGGAAATGTAAATATTTTCATCATAAAAAAAATAATTGGAATGATATAATTTCTTATTAGACTTTTATATTAAAAATTAACTATTATTGATTAATTTTAGGGGGATACAATAATTGTAGTGTAATATAACATGTGTATTATCCATATTCTAGTGCAATTCTTACTTATGGAAGGAAAAGACAAAATAAATCATTAAATATATTGTCAAGATATAAATGTCAAATAAAATTAATAATTAAGAAATATACATGAAAATTTTCTTCACAATAATTTTACATTAATTATATAAACTAATCTATAAATTTTATAAATTATATGATTACCTTATATACTTGTTCTATGCTAATACACTAATTAATTAATTTAATTAAAATTAAAATAATTGATATTGAAAATACAAAAAAAAATATAATTTGAGACATTTAATGTGATAAAATAATTATATAGATTTAAATATCATATTTAGGATATAATATAATAATTTTATTAAATTTTTATTTTTTATTGATGTTGTTATTGTTTATGTAATTAATGGAATAAACATTGAAAATAATGGTATTTTGTTGGCTTAAAATTTTGATAAACATTATAAAGAAAATAAATAATAAAAAATGGATAATATGTAGTTTAAACTAAAATATACTTCCAATTTATATTCAATTTAGAATCAATTTGGATCTAGGATAGTCATATTATATTATAATTGTAACACCCCAGGTAAATAAAGAATATGAAATTTTTATATTTATCCATATTTGTGAATAAAATATTAATATTAATTTAAAGGGAACGCTATGCTCGATGGCGTACCCAATACGCGACAATGTATTCCTTTGAAATCTTACGTTGCACTCTAATAATAAAATAATATTATTTTTTAATGGTAGTTAACGCCTATCCATTTTAATGGCGGGAAAGAACAGAACTAACTACAAAATCATTATATATGTTTTTATAATATTTTTACTTTTATCCAATAAATGATAGGGGCATAAAATGCAAATGAATCCCATTTTAAGCATAAATATTCTAATATTCTTTAAAAGGTCGATTAACCACTTTTTGATGGAGAACCCTTTTTAAATATTCTTTTGAAAATTTTATATGTTTTATTTGAAAAAATAAAATTCTTCTTTAGAATCAGGACATCAAAATAAACTTTGTGTCAATTTGTGTTATTTTTCCGATAAAGATCATTTTTAGTGAAAATGTTGCATTTTAATTCAAAACCTTCTTTTAATCTGATTAATTTATATGGATATATTATATTTTTAATTGAGATTATAGTTTATTTAGAATATATTATTACCATTTAATCCAATGGTGGTAATTGGAATTAATTTCACTTTGAAATTGGACTTAAACTAGTGTTAATCTTTTAATAGATATTGTTTCTTAAAAACACACTATTTGTTTTGACAATGGGAATTAATTATTAAATTAATTAATCAAACTTATATGTTTTGAATTATTTAAAATAGACATCATTTTTTATTTCGGAATATCAAATATATATTAGGGTGCATTTTTGGTATTTTTTTGAAAAACATCAATTTTTGATCAATAGTGAAACCACTAATAGGAAGTTAAAGAAACTGATTTTTCATTTAAATGAAACTTTGCCACTTCTGTGATATTATTTTCAAAAATATGACATAAATGGTTGTCATTAGGAAGTAAAATGTTGTTAAATGAGATTAAAATAATTTTTGGTGAATAGTAACTTTTAAGTTTTATTAATCGCGACTAAAGATAATTAGTGTAATTTAAGGTAAAAATAATGTTTTAATAATATGAAATTACCTTGACACATGTCATACCCTTATTGGATGAGTCATGGCGGACCAATAAACTCCATGGGTCAACTTGGGGTCCCCATGGAGCCACTTTGGTGGGAAAATGACATTAATAATTTTTTCTTTAAAGTCAAAATTAAAATGTCACAAACATGTGTTGTTTTACTAAAAAAAATTTACATGGGGTTATACAAGTCATATTTTTGACTATAAATATTAATTAGAAAGATAAAAATATTTCCTACATCATGATATTTTTTTTATAATTTTTAGACATTAAATAAATTAAATTATTTATGACACCATGATGATGCAGCGATTACCTCATTATTTAATGATTTAAATAAAATTCAATGATATTGTAAAATCAAAGACCTAAACTTGTCAAAAACCTATTTTATGGGTGGATTTCAAAAGGACCCCACCTCTACCAACTTACCCCCACCTCTCAAGCCTTTGGCTCGGACAAATACGGACCATTTCATATCTCCACATCCCTATCTTCATCATTGAAGGCTCACCATTGGGCATAATCCTTTCAAAGGAATCCTTTGAGCTCAAATCAAAAAGAGTTACCCGATTTAATGGTAATGTCTTCCCCTATGTTCTTTTGTTTTATTTTGCTTCTCCAACCCTATAAAATCTTTTTATTACTTTATTTTGTAACAAAACAAGTATCTCCAATATAATATAATGTTTTTATGTGATGGATTCTAGCTACACTTATACACGCATTCGTCTGATGGTTAAAGAACATACTTTTTCTGTGGATGGTGAATTTCTGCCACAAGAAACAATGATTGTTAAATATTCATTTAACACATTTCATGGTGGCTATTATGATGTAACTATATTTGTTATATGATATATATGGTATTTATGTTTTCTATATGCTTCTGAATTTTATATTTAAAACATGCCTTTATGCTTTTCGTGTTGTGCAAATGCGATAATTTAATATGGGGAAGTGTGGACTACCGCCCCCTCAAGTGATGTGACTTGTTCATGAAATACTTGGAATGTATAAAGAATAAAATTAATGAACATATGTGACCTATATAACATATATATTAAACTATAATTATAATATATATATCTATCAATTATTTTTAATTCTATTAAAATGACAATGAAATGGAAGTAGCTTCCATGCGTATGTACGGCCTACCGTCTCCATGAATGGTGCATTTCATTTCTTTTTATCTCAAAATGTTATGTAGTTGTATAAAATGAATATGTACAGTATATATATGATATAAAAATAATTAATACTATTCTGGAGATGATTTACTTATAACTACATGGACAATCATGTTCAAACAAGTTCATTTTTGACTCATGTACCAAACATCGACAAAAACGTATGATATGAACTCACATTATTAACCAATTATTATAACATTATAATATGTGATATTAACTTAATAATAATCTTTAAAAGAGGTCCTTAATAAATTATAAATTGACCAAAGTTTATTATACTGGAATATAATGAAACGAACAAGACAAGTTAGACTTGAGGTAAGGGATACAACCTCTCTTGTTCTTTTTAAGTACTCTCTTTTATGTCTTATCTTATAAGCTCATCATTCTTATGTTTTGGGGTGTTATTTTAAATTAATCATAATATAATTTTTTTTTCATATTATGAGAGACCCTATTGGATCTCATAACTCCATTTTTGGATCTTTTAAGTGGCGTCATTAGGCTGCCGAGTTTTCGTAAGGGATTTTTAATCTAAATTTTATTCCTCTGAGATTTATGCTACATTTTCCACCATTTTCCTTTGAGTGGTGTATATACTGCCCATTCTTCTACTCTTTTTGTAATATTCTTTCGTTTATGGGTATTTACATCAATGTTTTATATGCCTTATTTCATGGGGTGTACGTTTCGGAAGTTACCCATTTCGGTAAGGGAACCTTTCACCCTCCTCATTTTAAAAGACTTATTTTTTAGGTCTTTTAATATTATTATGATGGTATATGTTCTTATATATCCTTATTTCTATAAATGTTATGTCCATGTGATGAGATACCCCTTTTTATCTCTTATCAACTCATTTTCTGAATTTTGATGTGACGCCATTAGGCTGTCAAATTTTTGCAAGGGAACTTCTTAATACAATCTTGATTCTTTGGGATCAACGTGTACTCCTTGAATATGTCATTCTATGAATATGTGTGAATAACCTATGATTTTTTTACACTTAATATCCACTTATATTTGGTTTATTCACTTGTCACACATAATTATGTAATTGATTTATCCTTAATCCATGGATACCGTCTTTGTAAGGGACTTTGTCTCAATCTCCTTTCATTAAGGAATATTATTGTTCTAATAAAAGGATTTCTTCTATACGATGTATAATCCCCTTTTACTTATACTTTTATTCAATAGAAATCTTTTCTATTCGATGAATTTTACTAAATGACAAAAATTATGTTTCTTTTTAACGTACGCGGTGACAATGAACTTTCCGCCGCCGCGAGTATTATTTGATCTTTTGTTTCCTGAACAAGCCGTTATGTTTTTAAAAGTAAATAAATACCATATAATCTTTTTTGGTAATGAAAATGGTTCTGATAATGTATTTGTTATGTTAATATATTTAAGTGATATATTGTGCTTGAAATGTTGAAATGTTTTCTTTTCTTTATAATTGTTTTATGTGTTATGATTTTATAATGGTACATGGTCATTTGACGGGTGGTTACGTGATAATCCATATGACAGGTGGTGCCATTAATACCAGGACGGGTGTTTATGTTATAACCTCCAATGCATTGGGTATGGAAGTTAGCCATATGGCTAATCCATTAAGTATGTGTGGAAGTCGACCATATGGTTATTCCATTTAAGTATGTTTATTTCCCAACATACCTTTATATGTTATGTGTGCTTTATATGGGTTTTATGGTAATCATTTGGTTAAAAAAGGGTATGTAATGGTCTTTTATTCAATTAATATTTGTTTACTAATTCATAAAGGAGAAAAGTATTAATTTGGTAAAGTATTCATGGTTTACTTATTGTTTTAAAAAACTAACAGTTTTCCTTCTTTGTGTATCCTTTACTAGGCTTTTTATGCTCATCCAATGTTTTTGAAATGTTTTCCATAGGACTTAATGATGAATAGGGTCAAAATGGGATCAGGGAAAGACATTCTATCTAAAACATGGAAGTAGACATGTTTCTCTTCAACTGTTTTTTTTATTTTATGGAAACGTAGTAGATTAGTCTACCATGTAATCTTTTGAGATGTAATTGTTATGGCCTAATTCTCTAAAACACTAAACCTGAAAAGATTCTCTATGTGAATTATTTATTTAATTCATGATAAAGTAATGTTTAAGGCCGGGGCCTTATAGTTGGAATCAGAGGTCGGTTTAGATAACTTTAGAGGTTAGGGTATTCTCTAAGCATATGCGACATTACCATAATGGTTAGGATTTAAGAAAGAGTCCTAGTTTTTGATAAAGTGAATGAGTAAGTATATCTTAGTGTTTATCTTCCTCATTAGTACATGATGGTTTTGTTGATATACTCACATTGCACTTTTTGGTTTTAGTAAAAGGCTGGATCTAGCAGGAACCAATGTAACAGTGGATGTGAAGAAACTGTGATCATTTTCTGAGCGAGCAACAGAATGATATGGGAGCTGCATTGAGAACTCTTGTGTTTATCCTCACCCAACTATCTGGAGTTATGATTTACCACCTAAACCTTGGTGATTTCTATAAGACATCATATATGCGATAAAAAAATCCCTACCGAACTACATGTAATAATAATAAAGCTAAGTGAGTTCAAAAACCTATGTGTCAAAGATGTGGAATGAAACACCTAGGAAAATGTTTCAAAGGGACTGAAATATTCTATAGATGTGGAAATAAAGGTCATAAAGCAAGAACCTTCCATGGAAAAAGGAAGCATCCAGTTGACTTGAGGAAAGGGAAAGAAGTTCTTTTTGAGGGATCAATTGAATGTTATAAATGTGGTGTGCATGGTCATTATGAAAACACATGTCCTATGAAGAAGTTTTGGGAATGGGATCACCAAGATCGTACAAATATTCGTTTACCAATACCTAATTCCATTTCAATAGGGGATGAAGAAACTAACAATGACCAATCAAAGGTATGGATTATTTTATAACATATGTTTTCCTATTTTGGAATCTTATGATATGATTCATGATTTTGTTTGTTGGAAAGATGTATTTCAGAATAAGTTGGAAAGGAATGGTTAATGGATCATGAAGAATGTTGAATGAGTAAGAAGTAAACATATAAAGGCTTCAAGAGTTATGGTGAAATTATTAAGAGTATTAAGTCTCTTTTGATGATGGGGTTACATTAGAAGACATTTTATAGTATGTGTAACCCTGATGTTTGATATATGAAAATTTTATTCAAGGAATAGTTGTCTATTCATTTGTGGACATAGTTATAAAGAACCATTTGGGTTTATATGATCCTTACTTTTGAGGTAATTATGGGTTACTATATGTTATGATGGAAAGTGAAAGGCATGTGATAAATTTGAGGATAAATAATTTTATGGTTATTTTTAATGATATTATCTCGTTGTTGGGGAATGTTTTAAGAATTATATAGTTTTTTAAAAAGGAGAACACGCAGACTGTGTGACAACCCGTCGTGTCAGACAAAGCTATGGGAATCAAACCCACAACTAAAGTGAAACTGGAATTTATTTCCTACCACTGGACTACGTGAAGTCCTTGGTTATTTTGAATGATTCTCTTTAGTTATATTATTTTACGAATTTAGAGTAAGTTGATTTTTGGTTATCAATGAAAATGGTTAGTCTATCATGGAGGATATGTGATTAGGTTAATCACTTTTCAATACAAGACTTTAAGAGAAAAGGATGTTGTTTGGAGATAAATGATACAATTTAACATGGAAGACTATGTGATTAAGTACTTCAAATATTTGGGTTTCAATATTATTTTGGTTTACTTTTGGTCTTCGTTGTACTTTGGGTCTTGTTGGCCAAATTTTGGAGATTAAGAATAAATTTCCTTTTTATAATGGATTATCCTTTTTGGGTAATATCGGATCTCATAATAACCATTTTGGTTTTATTTTTTGTTAACTTCTAAAGACATGTGGAGTATACAGTTCTCTTTTGTGGATTATGTGATTCTCTAGATGTTTATTATAGATCTCTTAATGTAAACAAGTCATTCTAAATACTCAACTTTTAGAGAAAATATGAGTTCGTGTAAGAAATCTAGTAAATGTTGAAAGTAAACATGACAAGTAAGTATGTTTCCTTATGTTTTAGTTAAGCTCAAAAATAAATTCCTCAATGAAAAGTAAATAAAAAAATGTTTTCTGTTAAATTTTCCTACTGGGGAATCCAATACCATTTAACCCATCACAAGTTTGTGATATTATTGTGGTTAACTTTTTCCTAAAAATGTTTTCTATCACACTCTCTTAGAACATGACTCTGTTTTTTCTTCCATATCCATGTTTTCATACATGGAATCCTAGTATGGGTTAACTCAGGTGACCTTTGTACGTCCCTTTCTTTCTTTTAAAATGATTGTTTAATTTACTCCATTTACGAAATGGGGTTTTCAATGATGTTTCTGAGCCCAATTTTAAAATTTTGAGGACACAATTTTCAAAAGGGGGAAGGATGTAAAACCCCAGGTAAATTAAGAATATGTCATTTTTATATTTATCAACATTTGTGAATAAAATATTAATATCACTTTAAAGGGAATTCTATGCTCGATGGTGTACCCAATACAAGACAACGAGTTCCTTTAAAATATTACGTTGCACTCTAATAATAAAATAATATTATTTTTAAATGGTAGTTAACGCCTAGCCATTTTAATGGTGGGAAATAATGGAAATAACTAAAAAATTATTATATATGTTTTTCAAATATTTTTACTTTTATCCAATAAATTTTAGAGGCGTAAAATTAAAATGAATCCAATTTTAAGCATAAATGTTCTAATAATCTTTAAAAGGTTGATTAACCGCCTTTTGATGGAGAACCCTTTTTAAATATAATTTTGACAATTTAATATGTTTTATTTTACAAAATAAAATCCTTCTTTAGAATCTGGACATCGAAATTTACTTTGTGTAAATTTTTTTTATTTTCCTGATAAAGATCATTTTTAGTGAAACTTTTGCATTTTAATTCAAAACCACCTTTTATTCTGATTTATTTATATGGATAGATTATATTTTTCATTGATATTAAAGTGTATTTAGAATATATTTTTACCATTTAATCCTATTGTGGTCATTGGAATTAATTTCACTTTGAAATTGGACTTAAACTAGTGTTAATATTTTAATAGATATTGTTTTTTAAAAACATGCTATTTGTTTTGAAAATGGGGATTTATTATTAAATTAATTAATGAAACTTATATGTTTTGAATTTTTTAAAATAGACATCATTTTTGAATTTGGAATATCAAATATATCTTAGGGAGGATTTTGGGTATTTTTCTGAAAAACATCAATTTTTGATGAATAGTGAAACCACTAAGTGGTAGTTAAAGAAACTGATTTTTCATTTAAATGATCCTTTACCACTTCTGTGATTTGATTTTTAAAAATCCTACATACATGGTTGTCATTAGGAAGTAAAAGGTGGTTCATTGAGATTAAAATAATTTTTGTTGAATAGTAACTTTTAAGTTTTATTAATCGCGATTACAGGTAATTAGTGTAATTTAAGGTAAAAATAATGTTTTGATAATAAGAAATGACCACAAAACATGTCCTACCTTTATTGGATGAGTCATGGCCGACCAAGAAAATCCATGGGTCAAATTGGGGACCCCATGGAGACACATTGGTGGGAAGATGACATTAATAATTTTTTCTTTAATGTTTAAATTAAAATGTCACAAACATGTGTTGTTTTACTAAAAAAAAAATCACATGGGGTTATACAAGTCATATTTTTTACTATAAATATTAATTAGAAAGGTAAAAATATTTCCTACATCATGATATTTTTTTATAATTTTTAGACATTAAAAAAAATATATTATTTATGACACCATGATGATGCAGCGATTACCTCATTTTTTTATGATTTAAATAAAATGAAATGATATTGTAATATCTAAGACCTAAACTTTTCAAAAACCTATTGGATGGGTGGATTTAGAAACTGTATCACCTTAACCTAGAAATATATCCTATTGGGACCTTTAATATCCGAAAATCAATTTATAATAAAGTAATATTTTATACCATTGCAAGAGTGCCCCTCCTCTTCTCTTATAAAAGGCCCCCACCGCTACCACATTACCCACACCTATCAAGCCTTTGGATCAGGCAACCCCTATCCATTTAATATCTCCACATCCCTCTTTTCATCATTTAAGCCTCAACATTGGGAAGAATCCTTTCCAAAGAATCCGTTGAGCTCAAATCAAAAAGAGTTACCCGATTTAAATGTAATGTCTTTCCTTATGTTATTTTGTTTTATTTTGCTTCTAAAACCCTATAAACTCTTTTTATTCCTTTATTTTGTAATAAAAACAGTATCTTAAATATAGTATGACGTTTTTATGTGAATTATTCGAGCTACAATTACACACACCTTCACCTAATGGTTAATGAACATACTATTTCTGTGGATGGCGAATTTCTGCCTCACGAAACGATGATTGTTCAATATTCTCTTAACACCTTTCATGGTGGGCATTATTATGTCACTATATTTTATATATGATGTATATGGTATTTATGTTTTCTATATGCTTATGAATTTTATATTTAAAACATGCCTTTATGGTTTTCATGTTGTGAAAATGCGATAATTTCATACGAGAAAGTGTGGACTGCCACCCCCTCAAATGATGTGACTCATTCATGCAATACATGGAATGTATAAATAATTAAATTAATGAACATATGTGACCTATATAAAATATATATTATACTGGAATTATAATATATATATCTCTCAATTTTTTTTAATTCCATTAATATGACAAAGAAATGAAAGTAGCGTTCATGCGTACGTACGACCTACCATCTCCATGAATGGTGCATTTCATTTATTTTTATCTAAAAATATTATGGAGTAGTATAAAATTAATATGTACTGGATATATATGATATTTAAATCATTAATACTCTTCTGGAGATGATTTACTTATAACTACATGGACAATCATTTTCAATCAAGATCATTTTTTA
The DNA here is from genome assembly GCA_963277665.1 of Viscum album. NCBI lineage: Eukaryota > Viridiplantae > Streptophyta > Magnoliopsida > Santalales > Viscaceae > Viscum > Viscum album. Next base: position 475,108,575 of record OY728157.1, read on the forward strand.
CTCATGTTCCAAACATCGAAAAAAACGTATGATATGAACTCACATTATTAAACAATTATTTTAACATTATAATATGGGATATGAACTGAATAATAATATTTTAAAGAGGTCCTTAAGAAATTATAAATTGACCAAAGTTTATTCTTCAGGAATATAATGAAACGAACAAGGCAAGTCATTCTTTAGGTAAGGGATCCAACCTCTCTCGTTGTTTTTATATACTCTATTTTATGTCATTTCTTATAATCTAATCATTATTATGTTTGGGGATGTTATTTTATATTCATAATACGGTAATTTTTTTGTTCATATTATGAGATACACTATTTGATCTTATAAAACCATTTTTGGATGTTTTAAGTGGTGTTGTTAGGCTGTCGAGTTTTCATAAGGGATTTTTCATCTCACTTTTATTCCTGTGAGATTTATGATACATTTTCCACCATTTTCCTTTGAGTGGTGTATTTAATTCCAATTATTCTACTCTTGGTGTAATATAATTTTGTTTATTGTTATTTACATCAATGATTTATAGGCCTTCTTTCATTGGGTGTATGTTTCGGAAGTTACCCAATTCGGTAGGAGAACCTTTCACCCTTCTCATTTTAAAAGACTTATTTTTTAGGTCTTTTAATATTATTATGATGGTATATGTTCTTATATAACCTTATTTCTATAAATTTTATGTCCAAGTAATGAGATATCCCTTTTTATCTCTCATCAACTCATTTTCTTAATTTTGAAGTAATGTCGTTAGGTTGTCAAATTTTTGCAAGGGAACTTCATAAAACAAGTTTCATTATATGGGATAAACTTGTACTCCTTGAATATGTTGTACTATGAATATGTGTGAATAAACTCTGATTGTTTTACACTTACTATCCCCTTATATTTGGTGTATTCTTTTGTCATACATCATTATGTAATTGATTTATCCTTAATCCGAGGATACCGTCTTTGTAAGGGACTTCGTCTCGATCTCCTTTCAGTAAAGAATATTTTTGTTCTGATACAAGGCTTTCTTTTATATAGTGTATAAACCCATTTGACATATACTTTTATTCGAAAGAAATATTTTCTATAAGAAGAGTTTTACTAAACTACAAAAAGTACGATTCTTTCTAACTTACACAGTGACAATGACCTTTCTGCCACCGTAAGTATTATTTGATATTTGGCTTCCTCAACAAGCCATTATATTTTTAAAAGTAAATAAATTCCATATACTCTCTTTTGGTATTGAAAATAGTTTTGATAATGGATTTTTTATGTCAATATATTTATGTGATATATTGTTCTTGAAATGTGGAAATGTTTTATTTCCTTTATAATTGTTTTATGTGTTATAATTTTATAATGTTACTTGGACATTTGACGGGTGGTAACATGGTAAACCATATGAAGGGTGGTGTCGTGAATACCTGGATGGGTGGTTACGTTATAACCTCCAATAAATTGGGTATGGAAGTTGACCGTATGGCTATTCCATTAAGTATGTGTAGAAGTCGACCATATGATTATTCCATTTAAGTATGTTTATGTCTCAAGTTACCTTTATATGTTATGTGTTCATTATATGGGTTTTATGGTAATCTTTTGGTTAAAAAACGGTAAGTAATGGTCTTTTATTCAGTGAAGAGTTTTTTACCACATTGTAAAGGGGAAATGTATTACTTTGGTAAAGTACTCATGGTTTACTTGTTGTTTTGAAAAACTAACAGTTTTCCTTCTATGTGTATCCTTTACTAGGCTTCTTATTCTCATCCCATGTTTTTGAAATGTTTTCCACAGGACTTAAAGATGAATAGGGTAAAGGATGGGATCAAGGAAAGACATTCTATCTAATACATGGAACTAGACATGTTTCTTTTTATGTGTTTTTTTATTTGATGGATACATAGTAGAATTGTCTACTATGAAATCTTTTGAGATGTCATAGTTATGAACTAATTCTATAAAACTCTAAACATTAAAAGATCCACTATGTGAATTATTAATTTAATTCACGATTATGTAATGTTTAAGGTAGGGGACTTATAATAATATGTTGAGAAATTCCAAAAGTTCTCTTCACCTGAACTATAAAAGGGAACCTCTTCACATATTAGCCTACACTAAGCCATATACCTCAATAAAACCATATAAACTCATATTTTAAATTTACTTATCCATGTTAGAGAGTTTTTTCTCTTAAAAAGTAGATATTATAGCTCCCATATGATGAAATATATATGAAGTCTTCTAAAGAATAGTTTATCCTCTCTTCCAATGATTTTATGTTTATTTTTTCATATTCTTCTTATTAATGTGTTATTTATAACACATATTAATAAATAAAGTATCATATATATAATTTTTGGTCATTATGGTTATGATAAATCATTAATCAAACTTCTATACATCCTAAAACATTATTGCACCGCATGTGTATAAGTATGTCTTACCGTGAAAACACAGCGTTGTAGTTCATTTTTTGTCACAATATTACATGGGTAGTTATAATGATATATATAATTAGTATATATGATATTTATAACATGATATTTATAATTTTAAAATAATATATTATATATTTATCTACACATTCACTATTAAGGGAATGATATTGTCCCTTGTGCGTGTCTACGTCTTACCATCTTCACAAATAGATGTGACTAATTTTCCATATCCAAATTCCGAAAATGTTTCTAAAAATTTATTAAATACAAAAATATTTTATTTATATAATTAATAAAATTTTGAGATGTTAAATGTTTATTTCATGAGCCTGAATAACAAATTACATGAAAAAACATTCTTAGAAAATGAACTAGTTAACACATGCAACAATGATAAAAAGGAAATATTATTGATGAAAGGGTGATAAGAATTTATATATGGATTATATATGATATAAAAAATTTAGATATGTTTTTTTATAAATTAATAACATTATTTAATCCATTATTCCAAAGAATAGTTCATATTTAACTAAATAAATAGTTCAAGGTAAGTGATTTTCCTCCCACTTTTATTTACATGAGACACATTCATCATACACTACTTTTTTCATTTGTTTGATATATAAAATTCCCATGAATATCATTTATATTATTTTAATTAATATTCTTGGATATTAGTATGCATTTAATTATCATTAATTAATGGGTATTATTATTCAAAAGTCACACTGTGGTAAGGGTTTATTTAATAATATAATCATTATTCGAGATTTCTTATGTTTATGTGCAAATAGAGAAAAAAATCTCTAAAATGTACATGTTTTATAAAATTATTATAAAAAATGTTATTTATATTATCCAAAAATTTATATAATTTATTTTGATCCATTTTTTACTTTGTTAAAATGTTTTTCAAATGTATAATTGTTTTGTTTTCAGAATGAGTTACTTTGTGACTTTTCTAAAAAAAATACAAAATCAATGTTATTTACCTTATAAACCATTAGATTATTTTGTATCATCATTAATCCTTAGTTATTCTATGTATCCTTTACGATACTACATGTTTATTTTCAGATAAATTATTTTTCATTTGTACTTTGATATTTTATCTTTAAAATTAATTTTTAGTGTGAAAATATATTTTCCACCAAAAATTTATTTAAGGATATTTTTATAGTACATTAATTAATCAATGATTAAAACCATTTGGTTTTATTTCTCACCACTAGGTATAAGTTGAAATTATACCATAATTTGAATAGTTCTCTAACATTTGAAAATTTTATATTTCATTTAACTTAAATATACTTATTCATGTATCATGGATATGAATTATTGTAAAATAAATACCATTTTTTAAAATAGTTTTTATACTTTGAAATTATTTCATTCCAAATAAAATATTGGTAAATTCATTTTCTTTTCTCAATATGTATATTTTTTCATATGTGATACTTATTCATTTATTAAATCAACAAATAAATTTATAATGAATTCATTGGGAAAAAATGATGGGTGGGGATCAAAATTACATATCTCATCAATCCATTCGTATGTATCATGAGAAAAATTAGTAAGATACATTAAATGGGTATCTAAATCTAGTTTTAAACATCATTGTAAATGATCTTGGATATTGAGGTGTCATGTTCCTGAGAACATGATGACCAATAATTAATCACTTATTTTATTAATATTTTAGTTAATATTATCCATGATATTCTCATTGTGATATTATGACTAGACACATTTAATTCTATGTTTATTGATTAAATGTCATGTATTTTTAATTATTTTCCTTTTCATATTTATTATTAATTATATTACAATGATAGTAATGATATTAAAATGGAATGTGTGTTCAATTATTTATCTTTATATGTTTATTATTCCTATTGACACATGATATATTAAATAGCACTTAACCATTTTTGAGATTTTTATCTTACAACATTATTACGTTTTATTTTCCCAATGATATATGAAAGTATCTTATGATTTATATGTACGGTTACGATAAGGTAAATAATAGAGATATATAATAGAATACTATTTGCATTTTATATTTATAATTTGAAGTTAATTTCAAGTATGTATCTTGTTTACCATGACTATAAAACTATTTGGTCTTTCATGGTATGATTCATTGTGTCTATTTCCAATTTAATAATGTAACCAATGAATCTAGGATACTTGGGATATGGTTATTATAGTTAGTATACAAGTATGTTTAGTAGATACAGTCAAAACTAAATTTAGGAAATCCTAGAAAACCTAGATTATGGAATATGACATAATGACTATCTTTTAAAATAAGACTAACTCTAGAATAGTATCATATAAATTTGTAAATCACAATGGATAACCTTGGTTAAACATGGTAAATAATATATTGAAATTAATGTGTAATGATTTATAAATCCTTTGGGTAATTTTTTTTGATTATTTGATTTCCCAATATAATTATTATAAATTGATATTTATGATTTTCCTTTTCATTTCAGTTAATGAATAGAACTATAGCAAACCATATTAAATTTAATGTGATTTACAATGTGGCCATCTTGATCTACAAAATAGAATGATAACGAGAGTGATTGAAATTGTGATTATTACAAATACATTATCAAGATATATGATTAATAAAAATTATATTAACCAACTCTAAGGCTCTCTAAAGAATGGAAGGATAGTGTTTTCTGAGAGCTCAGGTACTGGATTCCATGTGGGGGAAGGATGTCCTAATTCAATTGATGTCAGAAATGAAAAAATATACACCTTATTAATGTCTCAATGTAATGGTAAATTATTCTAGGTATGGTAAATAATTAAATAAAGGAATATATTTCCAATGAAATTAGAATACTATAATGGGATAAAATAAATTTCATATTGGGGATGCATTTATAGTAATTTTTTTTAATAGTGGGGATCCTAGGAGTTATCAAATTAAATTCCATCTTCCAAATGTTAACCCCTTGAGAAAGGCCGGTTTTATATTTTTATTTTTCAATTGGTGAAGTGAAATGAAGGAAAAATTATTTATTGGTATCAAAGAAATATTTTTTAAAATTATTTTACCTATGGTATTCTGGTTTTAAGAATCAGAAAACATATACCTGTTTTTTTATTTTAGAGTCATAAATGTTTATAAGAAAAAGCATTACAAAACCTATCATGGGTTTAAGAGTTTAGTTTTGATCACATATTTAAATTGTTAAACAATATTTTGTAGTTTTATGTTATTGGAGATAATTAATATTATATAATTTTAAGGATACATTTTTTGAAACACAAACCATTGGTTTAGTAAATGTTTTAATAGAGATTTAATTAAGGAATAACACCTATAAAATGTAAGGACATAAGTTTTATGGTAAGGACTAAAATTAGGGTTTATATAAAATTTTATTTTAATGAAATTATGGGCCATTAAATTTTTTGTAATATTCTAAGAATTATAATTATGGAATTATATTATGGACTTCCCATATGATGGGTTGAAAAATCATCACATATGCCAGGCCACAAGGCTTAATATCGTATTTAAACAACCAAAAGGGTGAATCACCTACTGCATTGACATGTTATGTCCTAGTATATATGATATAGAATGTTTAATTAAATTATTTTATAGTTAATGGATATGTAAATTTTTGGAACATATGTTTATTTATATATATACAACCATGTGTTTGTAAATTTATTTGTTATTAAACCATTTAGTAGTTTCAAAAGATTATTGTATTTTGGGAACCCTATATGGCTATGTTAAACATAATATTATTGATTTTTATTTTACTAATAGATGTTTAATTGTATTATTGTGGAATATAGGATTTTATTGTGTATTATTGGTTATTTAGGTTACGGTTATTGTAACATGGAGATTATATTTTTAGGGTGGGAACATTTTTTTCGATTAATATAAAATTTTTCATGGATGACTAGGTGATCAAATTCTTATGTATTTTTGGGTTTTAATATTTGGATAGAATATTTTTATAGACTTTTATGGATACTTATTTATATAATGATCAATGTAGATTTTATTTGGTATTAATATTGAATTTTGGAAGATTAGAGTATGTTTTTAGTTGATGGCTTTTTTGGAATTATTATATCATATAGTGAAAATAATTATTTTGGTTAAAATTTATAAATCTGATGAATAAATTGCCTTCTCTTGTGTATTTTCTAATCCACGTACGTTTATTCAAGTAATTTTGTTAGGAAAAAAATCCATACTCATCATTTGGAGCAAAAGATGAGTTTTTTATGCAAATTGATTTCAAGGATGAATTTAAATAGCTTAAATACATATGGTTCTTTATGTTGTTATTATAGGAATTAATATTACTCTTCTACTATAGGAAAACTAATTGGGATGATAAAAATTAATCGTTTACTTTCATACCGAGAAATCAAGGGCATTTTATGTAATAAAAAATTTACAGTTTTTTGATGTTTAACGTTCTTCTAATAATGATCTATAAAACACTATATTAGTCCATTGAAGTTAGGTTTTTTTACTTATATATCAATTTTTCACTTAACAACTATGTATTCCTATCTAGAAACCTATTTATGTTATAATTCCAGATGACCTTCGAACATCCCTTTCTCTCGTATCAATAAGATGTTTTTCAACCCTTCTAACGATACAAATTTTTCAAAAAGGTATTTTCAATTGTAATAAAATTTAATACTAATAAAAATATAAATTTTTGTGGAATTAATCTCTTTATTTATGGTATAATATATTACCCTGACTTTTATAAGAAAACTATGTGTGATTATTTAGGTTGAATGAAACATCAAGCGTAAAACATTACAAAATAATATTTTTTAAATATGACCATTATAAAATGTCCGTTAAATTAGACGGTATGAAAAATTTTATATAAAATATGTAATAAATATTTGAAGTACTTGATAAATAAAAATTTGATTATTAATAATTATAAAATATTTTTTTTAATGTCAGTTTATGCTTTAGAAATTGGATTATTTTTGTTTTTTATGAGTTAATATTATTATTTTCTATTTTTTTTATTATAAAAATGATATAATTTTTAAATTATTTATTATAAATTATATTATGGTGAATTTTTTTTACGAAAATAATGATTTCATAATGAATAGTGAAAATTATGAATTTTTTGTTGAAAACTGAATTTTATCATTCAACTATTTGAAAACATCATTTTTATTTCAAAATGGTTAAAAATAAAATTTCTATCTATTATATAAAATATAATTCATTTAAATTCATTGGAAACTATTTTAGAATTGAATTTGGTATAAAATAATTTTATACATAATTTTTCATTTTTAATAGAAACTATATTTTTTCTAAAAGTGGTTTTCATCATGTTTTTCAAAAATATTTTAAAATAAATTTATATTAATTATAAAAATATGATTTCATTAATTGGTATTTTTTTATTTTTAATGAAAATTTTATTTTTAAGATGAGTTTTTTAAATTATTTATAAGAATTTAAATTCATAGTTAATAGTAAAAATTACTATTTTTATAAAATATGATATCTATTATGATATTTGAATGAAATATAAATGGCATAATAATTTATGATACTTATGGAAAAAATATATTATGATTAAAAAATATAAATAAATTTTAAAAAAAATTAAAAAATTGTGATTACATTTTATTCCATAATAAATATGAATATAATTTTCAGTGTCGATGTAGTGCCTGTACAACACTAGAAAACACAAATTTGTTATCCTAAAAAGTTGTTGTGATGAAAGTAGTCCATGTTGGAATTTTATATTAATTATTATTTCTTATATATTATTATTTAGTATAAATGGGTTTTATTGTTATGTAAAAAATGGATTATCCAAATGCTTGTGTAATGCATGTGTAGGGCCAGAAAAGCCAAAACAACACTTTTTTTGTGTTTCTGTGATATAGATGTGGGTTAAAATAATCATCGATGAATATAAGTTGTTTTTCTTCAATTATGAACATATTTTTATGATATATATTTATTTACTATTTATATTAATTATTTAATTACCATATATTCTTGTACAATAGTAATACAATGTAAATTTAATTAAATGAAAAAAGAAATAAATGATATTATGAATTTTAAAAGTAACATAATTTGTGAAATTTTAAGTGATAAACGATTTAAATATATTAATAATATATATTTACAATATAATAAAACATTTGGTTCTAATTATATAAGTCTTTGTGATGGTTTTATAGTCAAATAAATGAATAGTATCAAAAATGAAAATAACGAAATTTTATGGGATTAATATTTTATTAAATTATATTAAAATAATAAATATAAAATAATTCCAAATAGGATTTAATATTATAATACATAACCCCTTATGTATTGATATTCAATTATAAAATATCTACATCAACAATTCTTTTATTATTTATTAAAATTTATAGAAATCTCAAAAGTGCTCCTCACCTCAATTATAAAAGATAACCCATTCATTCACATCGTTACACTACTTTGAGAAATACATATCATCACAACTTTTAAAATTAATCTTCTAAAAACACTTACGCATTTTCTAGAGGTTATGATCCTTAAATAAAACCAACCCTGGATCCCTTAAGAAGAAATCTAAAAGAACTTCCTCGAAGAAGAGGTAATCATCATTACCAACTCCTTCAGGTTTATTTATTCTTATACAACATCATCATGTTTTTATTTAATCATATATTAATAATTATATTATCATATAAATACTTATTCCTTAATTTGATTATGATAAAACTATATTCTATCCTTTCTCCTTCTTATAAAAAATGAAAGTGTCACACGTGCATATATATAGGACTTATTATGTCCACGTAGTGGTGTGATTTTTCCTAATCACAATTTTACATGGGTGGTTATCATGATGGAAATAAAAAATTTATATGATATTTTTGACAATATAATTATTCCATAAAATTAATATTTATTCCAGTTTCATACCCATTCACCACTAATATAATGATACCATCGCTTGTGCATACATATGGCTTACCATATCCATAAAAGGAGGAGAAACGTTTTCCATATCTAACATCAAAAAACTATTCTAAAAATGTATTAAATAATTCAATATTTTATTTATAGAGTCATTAAAATTTTTTATATGATGAATCCATATTCCATGAACATGTATACAAACTTATATGGAAAAGTATACATGGACAAATGAAGTAGTTAACACATGATACAATGTTATTATTGAAATATTATTAATGAATCAATGATAAGATGTTATATAAGGATTATATATGATAAAATAATTATTAATTTTGTAATAGTTTAAAGTAAAAACTTTATTAAAACCAATATACATGTGTTTAAAGTACGTTCAACAAAAGGAAAGTGCATAGTAATGGATATTCGTCTCACATCAATTTCTATGGGACACATGACTTATACACTACTTGTTTTTTATGGTGTATATAATTTCAATTAATGTAATTTATTATTATTATCATGAAAATTATTCTATATAAATATCAATAAAAATTCATTTCTTTCATGGGAATTATGGTTCAAATGTTACCAAAGTGATAAGGGTTTATTTCATAATCAAATTATTTTTTACGAAACTTTTTGTTTATATCCCCACTGTGAAATATTTATCTACCTTTTCCATGTTTTAAAAAAGTTATTTAAAAATAGTATTTAATATCCCCTATAATTATTTAAATTAATTCTCTAACATGTTTTTCTTTTTAAAAATCTTTTTGAATGGAATATTTTTTTTATTTTCCAGATATTGTACTTTCTTTCTTTTCAGTGAAAATATAAAAGAAATGTTTTTTAAATTATATGTCATGAGCGGTTTCTCCCACTATAATGAAGGATTATCTTATTGATGAATACTTCATCATGTTAAATTTTATTTTCAGATGAAATTTATTCCATCATAATTTTACATTTTTTCATTAAATGTGATATTCACATTATAAAAGATATTTTTCTAAAAAAAGTTTTTAATGATATTTTTTAGTATGTTTTAAATCAATGACATAAACCATTTATTTCATATATTCAAAAATAGGTATAAGTTGAAATGATATCAATCAATGAATCATTCACATATGTTTTATCATTTTATATTTTATTTCTCATAAATATCCATATTATTGTGTCATAGATTCGATTACTTCATAAACTATATATAGTTCTTACATTAGATTTTGGATATTTGAATGTTTTTGATTCAATGAAAAATATTGATTAATATATATTACTTACTCAATAGTGTTATTTCTTTGATAATTCATATGTATTCTATAATTAAATCAACCAATCAAATTATGAGAAATCCTTTGGACCTTCAGGGATGGGTGGAGCCGAGAATTATATATGCCCAAATGACTTATTAGGCCTTGCTAAAAAAAATTGTATAGATGAATTAAATAATTCATAGTTAGTGTTTTAAAACATCTTTTGAATGGACATGAAGGCATATTTATCAAATTCATGAGGGAATTTAATATGAATATTAAGCATTCCCTTTAATGAGTTACTAGGTATTATTATTCATGTGATTTTTAGAATGATATTATCTATATAAAAATTTCATTATCAGTATATAGATTAAATGTAATGATTTATCAGTTATCACCCATTCCATATTGATTATTCCTTATTTCATAATTATATTCAGGTTATCAATTATATTTATGTTATTTAAATAGAATGTGTGTTCATTTATTTATCATTCCATGTGTAGTATGCTTATAGATTCATGGTAGTTTCTATTATATATAACCCTTATTCTGAATTTTAGATCACGCCTCAATTATATTTTAATTTTCCTATGATACAAGAAATTCTTTTATGATTAATATGTGGAGTTACACTATAGGGAATAAGTGTTTTATAATAGAAACAACTTTGAATATATTATTTATAAAATTTAATTAGTATTTCACGTATTTATCCATTTACCAAGAATACATAACTCTTCGGTCCTTCATGATTTTATTTATTATATTTATTAACAATATGGTAATTTGACCATTGGAATTGATCTTATAGGGTTTTTATCATTATAGATTGTATCAGATGAATTTTAGTATAAATCGTGGTAACTAGTTTTAAGAAAAAATATATTAGGGAACAAAACCCTATGAATGAGATTGAGGATAAGTGTAAGTATAGTATAACATTCTATTTATTTTCTAATTAATAGTTTTAACCTATATTAAATATAAAAAATCACATATTGAGACTCATGTGTTATGATTTATAAATACATTTAGTAATATTTTATTATTATTTTATATCACACTCTGATTATTATAGATTGATACTTACACATTGTATTTTTGTTTTGGTCAATGGATAAAACAAAAAGGAATCATATTTATATAGAATGTGGTGAACATTGTGGTGATCCTAATAAATGAAATTGCATAATAATGAGAGTGAAAGATATTATTATTATATTTAATAAACATTCATGATATATGTTTAATCACATACACCTTTAAAACTATTAGACTCACCAAATAAATATATGAGATATTTTTTTAAAGATATCGGGTATTAGAGGATATAAGAGAAAGACGACTCAATTTACTTTATGTTACAAATGTGGGAATATACCCCATGGGAAATGTCTCAAGGGAATGGTAAAATATTTTATATGTGGTTAAGAAGGATATAAATTAAAAAAATGATTATGATAAATTAATAGTGTGATGGAAGGAAATAAATTTCATTATTGGGATTAATTTATAGTTTATTGACTTAAATACGCGGAACCTATAAATTATCCACATCAATTCCATATTTTATAGTTTAACTCCTTGATCATGTAGGGTTTTGTGTTTTTGTTTTTCAACTATTTAAGTGAAATGATGAAAAAATTATTTATTTGGATTCACCAAAAACTTTGTAGAATTATTTTACCAATGGTATTTTGTTTATAATAAATGAGTAATATATAAGTATTGTGTTGATTTTGGAATAATATATTTCTTTTGAAAAGTATTAGTACTGTAGGAACAATCATGGGTTTTTTAGTATATTCTTGATCATAATTTTACAATTTTAAAAAAAAATTAGGTTTTATTTTGGGGGAGTTAATCAAGGATAATGATATTTTGGGTTCCATTTTTTGTAATACAACCCATTGGTTTAGTATATTCATTTCTGAAAAATTTATTTAACGAGCATTGCCTTTGTATTTTTTGAGCAAACCATAAAAGGTATAGATAAACCTTAGGGTTTATGTGGTGTTTTATTTTAATGTAAATATGGGTTATTATATTTTTTGTTAATATTTTATTTATTATTGTATTATAGTTTTAGAAAATTGACTTCCCATGGTTTGGGAAACAACATGTCACATCCAGTAATGTTGTGACGATTGAACTCACAATAGAAGGGTGATTAGTGTGCATTAATTACAATTGGGATTTGTCATATCCTGGTTAGTATGACATATTTTATTATATAAATGATATGAAAGATGAAGGGTAAATTCATTTTGGGAACATATATTTCAACATATAGATAATAATTGAATTGAAAATTAATTTGTAGTTAAATTATTTATGATAATTCGGAATATTCTCACTATTTCGGGAACCCAATTTGATTATGGTAAACATAAAATTATGTAATTTTTTTATAAATAATGGATGGATTATATTTTTGTAGGAAAAAGTGATTTTATTGTGATTCATGTTATGGGTAGAATATATTTTAGATTATATGTTTAGGTTGTGAATACTTCTAGTGATAAATATTAAATTTATCTTGAATGACTATGTTTTCAAGTTCTTCTGATTTTTTATTTTTCAATATTATGTAGATTAATTTTTTAAGGAACATTAATGAAATTTTTTTCATTGAATTATCTTTTTTTAATTTTGGGTATTATTGACTAATTTTGTGAGATTAATGTATTTTTTTCAAATAAATATTTTTTCAATAATTATAAGATCTTACACTAATAGTATTGGTTTTGGATAACTTATAAAGGCATTGGTAATATATTTCTTTTTTATTTTTATTTTTTTAATCCATAGAGGTTGAATCTAGTTATTTAGGCATGAAAAAAAATTCATACCCATCATTTGAAGAAAAAGATAACGTTGTAATGGAAATTGAATGAAGGATAAAACTCTAATTTTCTAGTTTTTATATTTTCTTATTTTATAATTCAACAATGGAATATAATTACTCAAATATAGGTAAACTATTTTGGAATGAATATTTTTTTATTTATATTTATTATTAATAATTCAATTTTATTTTGTCTCATTATAGAATTACAAATTTGTGATGGTTAACTTTCTTCTAACCATGATCTCTATTACTCTATATTAGTCCATGGGATTTAAGTTTCTTTTCAACAATATCCATTATTCAATTGCCATATATTTTCTCTAATATGGAAACCTATGTATGTGATTATTCCAAATAATCTTCATATTTCCATTTCTCTCTTATCAAGTGGATGTTTTGTAACCCTTATTATGATGCGGGTTTTGAATAACGTTATTATAAAAAAAGAAATCCTTAATTAATGATCACTAGATAAAATTTTCGGGAAATAATTTATTGAAGGAAAGGATAATTTATTATCCCAGTATTTTAAAATAACACTATGTTAGATTGCATTGATTTCCTAATACACCGATCTAAAAAACCCCCAACATATAATGATTCAATTATGACAATCATAACCGATCCATTAAATTTTAGGGTATGAATAATATTATCTAAATCATTGAATATATATATATTAAGTTCATACTAAATATAAAATAATTTTTTAACTATTATGAAATTTATTTTTAATAATTTATTTTATGCCATATAAATACAATTTCTTAAAAAATTACTTTTTATGCATACAAATTATAATAATTTTTTTGTAACTTCTTTGAATTTTATTATATAGAAATAATTTAATATTTGAAATTATCAATAGAATATTATATTAAGGTGAATTGTTTTTATTTTCATGAATGGAGTCACTTTCCATTAACCCATAAAAAATACATATTTCTATTGAAAACCGCATTAATTATAGCTTTTTGATGATTCTTTATATTCTTACATTGTCTAAAATAAAAAGAAGATCAATAATATTATTAATAATTCAAATTAATTTACTTTTATCAATTTTATTATATAATTTTTAATTAAAACATTTTTATGCATAAATAGGGATTTTTATGGAAACTGTATTTGTTTATATCAAATTTCATCGCATTTTGGACACTTATTTTAAAATACTTTTTTCCAAATTTTTATAATTGAATTTATTTTTGTGTATATAAATCCAAATGTATCCATTGATGAGTTTTTCATATTTTTTGATGAATTAAATTATTTATTGTATACTAATAAAATAATGTTTTTATGAAATACGATATCTTTTATGATATCGCCAAAATAATGACGTAATAAAAAATTTAAAAAACTTATAGAACACATAAATTTTTAGAAAATAATATAAATATAATTTTTTAATTTTTTAATAAATATGAAAAATAAATTATTCAATTTTAAATAGTAAAATCATATTTTGTGATGACATTGAGCCTGGGAAACTGAAAAAAAAAGTCAAATTTTTTATCATAAGAATAATAATTGGGATAATATATATGTCCTTGTTATACTTTTATATTATATATTATGTTTTATATATTATTTTTATATTTAGAAAATAAAATTTAGAGATATATAAATTGTGTTTTATCCAAATTCTTTTGTAGTAATTTTGTAAGTCCCAAAAAGTTAAAAAATATTAAAAGTGTTTATAAGATATAGAGGGGATTAAAAATAAATATTTAATGAATATAAATGAATATTATAAAAAAAGTAAAATAATTTTCATACTATAAGTTTATTTACAATTTTTTTAAATTATATAATTTCCTTATATTCTTGTTCAATGCTAAAATAATATTTATTTAATTAAAAAAAATAAAATACATTATGTAAATAATATAAAAAGTCACATAATTTGATATATTTAAAGAGATAAATGAATTATATTGTATAAAATGATTTTTAGGGTATAATAAAATAAATGTTTTGAATTTTTTTTATTTTATTGTTATTTTTAATGTCAATGTATTTCATGTTATAAAAATTCACAATAATGATATATATTTTTGATTAATATTTTATTAATATTTTAAAAAATAATAAATATATGAACCAATAATAAATGGGCAAATATATAGTTGCAAATTTTAATCAATTTCAATTTTATTCCTTTTCGAATAAGTTTTCTCGAGAATGGTTTAATTTTATTTTATAATTTTGAGAAATTCTAAAATTTCCCCTCACCTCAGTTTTAAAAGGTCACCGCTTACTTCAAATATTTACACAAAATTTGACCTTCTAGATTGACTAAAAAATACAAATTAGTCTTATAAATATCATTGTTCATGTTTTATTGGTTCTGGTCCTTCCAAAAGACCATCCCTATATCTCTTAAGAATAAAAATAACAGATGTATGCTGAAGAAGACGGCATTCTCTTTACAAAATCATTAAAGTTTATTTATTCTTGTAGAACCTCTTCATGTTTTGTTTCTATCAAAATCTATATAATATAGTAATATATATTTATATAGTGATATGTTATTATGATTATAGAAAATCATATTCAACATTTTATTTATCCTACAAACAACCAAAGCTACACATGCGTGTATGTACAACGTACCATCTCCATATAGTGGTGTGATTTTTTTAATTATCTTTTAACATGGATGGTTATAATGATGGAAATAGTGTAAATATATGATATTTATTCAAATATACTTATTCTTTCAAATTAAATTATAATCCATTTCCCTACACATCCATATTTAAGAGAATGATATTATCACACATTTGTTTATACAACATACCATCTCCACGAAGCAATGTGACTAATTTTGCTAATGAAAAATTAAGTAATTGTTATAGAAATGCATTAAATTATTAAAAAGTCTACGTATATTATTAATAACTTTATGAATGTGATAATGATTTATTCCATTCATATTAGTTGAATCTTATGTGATATTAAATTCATAAAAAATGATGTAGTTAACAACAAAAACAATTGTAATAATGTAATATTATGAATGAATGGGTGGTAATAAATTATCTAAGGATTATATATGATATAATAAACATTTATATGGTTTAGTAATAAATTATTAACATTATTTAAACAATTATATCTGATTTTTATGCACGTTAAACAAATGGAATGCGACATGTAAGTTATATTCATCTCACTTTTATTTTTTTGTGACTCATTAATTATAGAATATTCATTTATTAATTATCATATATGTACATTGTAATAATTAAATTTATTATTATTATCATGAAAATTATTATTTATAAAATTCCATATAATATATTTTCTTTCATCTAACTTATGATTCAAATGTTACCAATGAAATAATGGGTTTTTTCACAATCTATTTATTATTTTGGATTGATTAAGTTAAGTCCCCATGAAGAAATATTTCATTTACTTACCAATGATTTGTAATATTTATTCAAATAGGTTTTTTTCTATTATGCTAAATTTTAATAAATTAATTGTTAAACAAGTTTAAATTTGTAAAAAAAAAATTGAAAGGAATATTATTTCATTTTCCAAACATGGTAATTTGTGATTTTTCTATCAAAATACGGAAGCAATGTTTTTTATCTTAAAAAAAGAAATTATTTTACTTCTACCATAAATACATAATTATATAAAGCTTCCTTCATAATATTAGAGGTTTATTTTCAATGGAACTTTTTTCCTTCAAAATAACACATTTTTTCAATAATATATAATTTTAAATTGAAAATATATTGTCATAAAAATTATTTTAATGATATTTTTATAGTACATTTATTTATCAATAAAAACCCCATTATTTTACTAATTATCCACTAGTTATATGTGAAAATGATACCATGATATGAATAAGTCACTTAATTTTGAGAAATTGATATTAGAATTATCTTAAATATCTATATTCATGTATCATGTATATGATTATTTATTATACAATATTACATTTTTATATATTTTGATTATATTTTGAAATTATTTTAATGACTATGAAATATTTATAAATTTTTATTCTTTGTAAAATATTGATAATTGTTGATATGGTATATTTTTTCATGAAATAAATCGATCATTCAATATAAGAGAAATTATTTGGACCTTTAGTGATGGGTGGATCGTGGATTTATATTTCCCTTGATGCATTGGTATAACTGATGAGGCAAATTAGTCAGGAAAATTAATTTGGTTTCTATATTTAGTTATAATCTATCTAGTACATGGTCTTGTTGGTAAAGGTATCATGTTTCTAAGGACATGATTTCCAATAATTTAGAATTTCCTTCTTTAATACATTATTTATTATTATATTCGATCTTTTCACAATGATATTATCTATAGAAGAATTTCAATATCAAATTTTCATTTAAATTGTAAGGGTTTTTATTTATTTAACTTTCAATATTAATTATGTTTTATCTTGTCATGATATTCATATTCATTAAAAGTTACATGTGTTTAGTTGTTTGAATTTACATGATGATTATTCTAATTTATTAATGATAGATTTTGATGTACTTAACCCTTTATATGATTTTTTCTCACCCATACCTTTTGAATTATTTTATATAGGATACAACGAAGTTTTTATGATTGATTAAATGGTTTAAACTATTAAAAATAACTATTTTCTCAATGAAAGTACATTGTATATTTTATGTTTATAATTTAATGTGAATTATATATATGTATATAGCTTACCAAGACTACTAAAATATGTTGTCGATAAAGATGAAATTTTCTGTATCTAGTGAAAATGTAATAAAGAATCCATTGAATCTGGGATACTAAGTTTCAGTTTGTTACATAATCCACTGTTGGGAGATTTTAATGTGGTGATGCTAAAAAGAACATTCATTTAATCGAAATATTATTTTTTCATAACTCATTATTATTATTGATATAAAAATTGGTACTTTCCAAAGAAATTAAAATACTTTTTATTAAAATTTCTATATGATTTTATGGATTTTTAATCTTATTATTTAATTTATGGTATTAAAATATATATATATATATATATATATTTAAATTACTCCTAATAAATAATATTTATTTTAAATATTATTATTTTATGGTCAAATTGTTATTCAAATGGTCAAGTTACTATTCCCAATAATAAGGTTATTATTACAATGTTTACATTACTATTGCAATGTCCACATTACCTCATATAAGTTTCTATTTATTATTTCATAATATATTTACTAAATATTTCCCATGATTCTGTGTTTTACTTTTTTATGATATCTGTTGGTTTATTAATATTACATTTGTTTTCAATAGTTATTTTCATCAGGGTGATAATTCTTATAGATTTGAATGATACATGTTTTCCAATTATATATTTTATATTTAATATTCCCCCCATTATAGTATTTATAACATATAGCTTTAGTTGGAGACTAATATAATAATATTCCTTAATGATTTTTTTATTTCCTCTTTGTGATGTGTGTATGTAATTCCACATAATATAACACTAAATTATTCATGAAAATATTTCATTTATAATTCCTAGGTCCTTAAAAGATTTTATTTTTTATTATATGTGTTTGACATATAATATTATTTCTCAATTTTATAAATAATTATTCCAAAATATCATTCAAATGTAATATTATTCAACACTTTCTATAAATCATATAATTTTGGGTAGTTTATGTTTTGGGTAGTTAAAGTCAATATCAGAGTAATGTTTTTGGTATATTTAGTTCACATAATGATTTAGATGAGGATATTTTAGGAAATTTAGATAACATGATGATTTAATAAATCTATGTATGATAATAAGTAAACATAAATGGATACCCAATTTTTGGTTTTCTATGATGGGATTTTTAGATGATTAAGGCTATTTTGGGACTCATTTATAGAAATTAAACAATTTGGTTCAGTATGTGTTTTTTTTAAAAGGATATTTTGAGTAATAATTCTTTTAACGATTTGTGTCAAAATATTAATTATATTTATAATTTTAGGGTTTATATAATCATTTAAATTGAGGTAATTATATAAAATTAGAATAAAAGTGTGATTAGAATTTTGTAACATTGGTTTTATCATATTGATAAAAATGGGGAGGAAATGTTATTTATGGAGTTTGTTATTAAATTTATTTTTCAAAATGATTTCTATATTTCTAAAAATATGTGATGGTGGTAAATAAAATCATTTTTTGATAAGATGCGATTTTATTTGAATAATAATTTCACTGATATGTTTTAAAAGTACATTTGATATTATTGTGTATTTTTGGTGATTCATGTTATTTATAAGAATTATTAGAATATTTATATGACTATATGATTAAGGAATATAATAATTTTTTCTGTGACATTATGAGTGATCAAAATTAATTGAAGAAAAATGAAAAATTGATCCCAAAAGCATATGTCATAAAATTATTATTATTTTTTGGTTTATAACTTGGTTGAGAATATTTTGAGGATTTTTATGGCACATTAATTATGGAATGATTTCAGTTTAACATTGGTTATTTTTTATATGGATTTATCAATTAATTATATATTTCTCACTGTGATGGATTGTTCACATTGAATGTTATATTAAATTTTTAAAACCATTTTTAGTTTTCATTAATATATAAAAATAAGAGAAATAGTTTTTCATCCATTTTTGGATCATTTGATACAGTAAAAGATGAACTTAGTGTGTTAGGAATGAAAAATTCATCTTGAATAATAATTTATTAGATTAAGAGACACGATCAAAATAGAAAACAATCTAAACATTATAAAAGGATAAATTTCCAGTTATAAAACTGAAAGAAATAAAGATCTTTTATTTTTCGTAAAATCTATATCCTAATAGTAAAATAATTTCAAAAATATATTAGCTCTTATTTAAAAGGTAACACTATTATATAATTTTCCTCATTTAAATACTCATTTTTATCGATGAGTATTATAAAGGTACATGAATTTATGGTTTCCTTGTCATGACAAGGAAATTAGCATTTACAATAATATATATATATATATATAAGATTTTAACATTATGATATGATAAATCCATTTTGAGAGAACCGAATTAAAATTGCAACAATTAAATTTTTGAAAGAGGGGTAAAATGTAACACCACAATATTTCAATATGTGAATATTTTTTAAAAAATACCATCTTTTATAGCATGTACAATACACAATAATTAGTTAATCGAACCTTGATATTCTATAGAAATATTATTGATTAAATATATTCATTATAAACTAATTTTTGGTTTGGAAGCTCTGAATAAGAATAACCATGTTATCAAATATATGTATAATGTTGTTTCCTTATAACATGAATAATAAATCACACATTTGTTATCAATTTATTTTTAACAACGATAAAATATTTTTTAAGTAAACAATATATGTTTCATAAACCTATTTTTACAAGCCTAATGTATTTTTTTATCATTAAAATTTATTTTAATGAATTTTTATTAATGATAATTATTAAATGAGTGGATTATATATCTAATAAAATAAATTATTGTTTTCATTGTGTCTATTAGAAAATCAATCAGGTATAACTATTTTATTTTAAAAAACCATTATTCAAAATATTTTTTATTTCATTTTATGCATAGACCTTATCTTTAACTAAGGACCATATTATAATTTATATTTGAAATAATTCACGTAATATATTTAATTATCATGTTAAATTTATGTTAGAGTTATTTAATTTTGGGTTTTTATGAAAAGACTGTTTTTTTAGTGAATAATGAAAAATACTGAGTTTTTTTAAAAATATTAATTATTATCTTAAATATTGAAATTAACAATCCTTTTCATGTGTTATGTTGCTTTAAATTAACACAATACTAATTAAATTATACATAATTAATTAATTAATTAATTATTTTCTATCATATTATTTTATGTGCACATTTTTGAAGCATTAAATGCATTTTCTCTAAAAAATGTTTTCCTGATGTTTTATGGATTTTTATAAAAATGTATTTCATCAAATTATATATATTTAATACTAATGTATTTATTCTATATTCATAATTAGTATGAATAAATTGTGTAATGATATCTATTTATTTTCTTATTACGAATTGTAACTATGTGAGATATATTGTCACAATGGTAAAAGTAAAAAATAGTGAAACATGGTTAAAACTATGAAATAATGCATAATAATATCCATTAAATATGTATTTATATTATTTATGGAGTTTTTTGGTTGATAAAAATCCAATTTTTTAAAATATGGAAAAAATTCAACTATTCTTCGATTATAACTTTTATATTATGTTATGAAAATCATAATTAAAAATAGTTTACATAAAATATTTTAATTTTTATTATATGTTACAATGGGAAGAAAAAATGTCAGGGAAAAATATAAAAATTTTATTTTTAACCTAAATATGTTATTTTTATAATGTTAATTTATTTTTAATTTTTATTTACGATGTAAATTCATTATGTTTTTCGGTAATACAAACACGAGGATTGTGCAGGAAGTAGATCAACAAATTTGAATGGACATAAAATTATTAGAACTATTATTTCTAGATGAATTATGATGTAAATTAACTTTTTTAATAATAATGTATTCTTAGTGATTAAGGTGTTTATATTTGAAATATATTTTTTCTTGATGACCTTAAACTCAAATTGTTTTATAGTCCAAAAAATAAATTTTTTCATATTTTATTTTAAATTATATATATATTTGAATTATTAAAATTTAATAAAATATTAAATTTGAAAAAATGAAATTTAAAATGGATTAATATCTCATTTAGGGACCATTTTCTTATTACTCTATCATAATATGTAAATTTATAACACCTAAATATTAATGATGTTGATACCATTACTAAAGATAAAAATAGTTATTGAGGGGGTTAGACAAAATATCTTTTTAAAAATACAACATAAACTTATCAAAATATAATTGGTTATATTAAACTTCATATTTTAATGTCATATCATGATAATTATTTCTGTTTTTTGCAACGTCAATTTATTATTATTTTTACTATATATTTAGTTTCATAAAAATTACATGTCTATTATTTCCATCTCTTATCGAAGGAAACAAAATATCATCTCTTCCACATACCCCATAAAATTTCTAGTTTGTAAAATATATAAAAAAAATTTGGTCGTAGGATTCATATTCATATCCTATATCATAAATTGTCCCTTAAATACTGTCCAATAATTCCTTAAGGTAAAATCCATATGAGGATTCCCAAGAAGAGGTAAAAGTATTAACCAACTTATTTAATTTTATTTCTCTGTATTCCTCCTATAATTATGTCCTAACCATTCCCATATAATGACATCAAAATGTCCCATATAATTAAATTTTATTATAATTTTTATAAAAACATATTCATCTCATTTAACATCAATTGAGATACGAAAACATCACTCGTACAAACATGTGGACTACCAACAACATAATGAGATTCATTTAATTTTTCATAACCATCTCAAAAGTCTAGTTCTTGAGATTTATTAAAAGGATATAAATGATATTAAAGAAATTATTATGTTTCTAAAAGATAATATATTACTCAACTTCATACCCTTCCACCCATTTAAAATGATGACATCACTTACGCATGAAGTGATGTTATTGGTTATTAATTAATGGAATTCCTTGATGGTTAATTTTTTTTATTAATGTATAATAGTTAAAATTATTTCATTATTAACATTACAAAGATGATGGAATCATAACCACTTTTACCATGGTTAACCTATTAATGTTGTTATCTGATTATGAAGCAAACATCCATAAAACAACTGATATAAACATAACTAATTTAGTAACTAAATAATTCACTGTAAAAAATTATTTAAAATGAATAATAATACGTGACTAAATAGGAAAATGGTTGTTAAATCATTAAAAAACCTATTATAATTTAATAATTTAAGAGCAAGAGTACAATAAAATTTAATTTGGACAAAATCTAATAGATTTATCATATTGATTTCATTTTACTGATACTTATCCATTATCATTATAAATTTTCTTTTATACCGGGTAAATAAAACTACATGGATTTATTTAATCATTTATTTTTTGAATTAAATTTTTTATTAAAGTTCCTTTAATTTTTAAATTGTAAATTTTCTTTTGATTTAAAAGTTACCAAAGTAGTAACGTATTTTCCATTAAAAATTTCATATAATGTTTTACTATTAAAATTATTATCCCCCATGGCTTATTAATAAAATTTTTCTAGAATGATATTATTAAATAATAAATTATTTTTAATTAATTTTTTAATTTCATAAAAAATTATTAAAATGAATATTCTAAAATGGTTTCTATAAAACTCACTTTTTACAACTAAAAAATATGTGAAAATAAGGTTCTCTAAAAAATTGATCTTCATTGAAAGATATTCACTATTTCATAATCATAATTTAAATTTAATAATTTTTTAATATATCCCATGATTAATTTCAAATAAATACATTTTATTAATATTCTATAATTTTTTTATATCAAATCAAAATAATTTTTTTAATTTTATAACGAAATTTTTGAATGTTATTTTAATTGTATTGTCTTTCATGTAAACATCCATTGATGATTCTTATGTTTTTTTAGGTTTTTAATATAATGATACCATCCACATTATTTCTCTAGAAGTATTATGACTATGTTTTCCAATTTTTCGACTACAAAAAATATTAAAACATGAAATGTGAGTTTTTTGTACGAATTTGTAGTTTTATTATTTATTGAATTGGTATTTTTTTATTAAAAAGAAGAATGATTAAGATATATTAATTGAAAGTCAGGTCATGTTAGAGCCCCTTGATATATCAGTAGATTTAATAAGAAATACTATCCATGGTATTTGGTGTATTCCTACCTTATTATTGATGAAATCTTATCAGAATGCCTTAAAAGTATGATTATTGTATATGGAATTATTCATTGTATTATTATTTAATTTGATATTATTATTCTTGTTATTTTTTATCCATGGATATATTTCACAATTTAGTTCTTTATGGTTTTAGGGGAAATTAATTTTTTCAATAAATATTTAAAAATTTATTTTAATTTTAAAATAAAATATTTATTCTCTTATGGGTAAATGGTTTGTCTTCTAAAGGAAAATATTTCATGTTTTTCAAGAACCCCTCATGAACTATTCTTTATGCACACATATGAAATTATTTATGAAAAACATTGGTATGTAATTTGATTTAAATATTAAGAAGGTGATTATTATAAATTAAACATCTAATATGAGGAAAGGAAAACACCCATGTGGGATATGATGAATTTCAAATGGATTACCAGTTTTAAATTATTTTTATATCGCTTAATAAGGTTTTTTTTCTCATCCAATGCTTCCAAATATTTTCCTATATATTAAGGATGTTTAGAGACTATAATAATGACTATTTTTGATTATGTATATCTTTCATAAAATAATCGAACATTCCTTGAATGAAAAATGAATTTAAATTTTATAGTCTTTTTTTAAATCAAATAGTAATTGATGGTAAATTTCTACATTATAATGTACGGGTTTGATTGTAATAGTTTTATCTCTCTCTCTAAAACACTATAATAAAAATATTCAAGAAATTTATGAATGTGAAACTCTTATTATAATTCTTGTAATAATGTTATTTTTAAGCTACAAGTCGTTTTATTGAAACATGATGCAACTAGAAATATTATCTAAGGTGTATGGGCCATGTTTCAAAACTCACCGAAGAACCCAATCCATGATCTGACACTCAATAATCATCCAAAAATAACTTATTTAGATTTTTAAATGATTGGACGTCTGATCTAATCCCTAATTCCTGAAACAATCCCTGTAACAATCCAAAAATTCAAATTCCTAAAAAAAAGTAATCGCCCAAATATAAATGAGTTATTTCAAGCTCCCCACCATAATACATCTTATCCAAAAGAAATTGTGGATTTCATACTACTACAAAACCGAATATTGTACACATAACAATTCATCTTCAGATGAATATTTTCAATTTTCCAAATTCAAAACATGCCTCCAATTCAAAACTCCAACAATATAGTGAACTATTCACATAGAATCGAGCCACCACCTCACTATCATCCCCAACATTGAGACTATGCTCTCCCACATAATTTTATATTGAGAGACCATGGTGTATAAAATTGATTAATCCTAATAATTATGGTGCTCCCACCACGAGCCTCTACTCATATTGGTCGATTAGGTTCCATGATTCACACCACCATAGAAATCACATACTAAAAATTTCTTTCTCAGTTATATTATAGAATTATCTATGTTGATAACTACCTACCCCAATAAATTATATATAAATAGTATAGGTTGGTCCTACTCCACTTGACATATTCAACAAATATTCAATTATACCTATGAATGTATTATCACATCACATGTCATCAATTCAATAACACCTATAAAAATTATGAGATAGTGAAATGCAGACACAAAATTCCAAACATGAATCTCATTATAATTCCATTATTATTATATCAACTACTCACTATAACCATAATTACCTAACACCAATAACTAAATTATCCCCAATCTGACTCACTCTCATATCACGCCAACACCTCTCTCATCCCCATTCTGAGAAACCAAACCAATCCAACAAGGCATATGAACACCCAATATGATATTTATTATGGAATAACATATCATTGGATCTAACCAAAAACATACATAATAGTTCATCCTCAACCATCCACCAATCAATCTCACTACCTACAAGACCCATTTTTTCATAAGGTTCGTACATCCAAGATATATTTGATGATTATCACCCAAGGATAATCCTTAAAAACTCCCAAAAAACCAAAATGTAAATCTATATGGACCATTATACACCCATTAACACATGCAATGCCATATCATGGCTACACCATTTATACAAGACCATAAAAATGAAACACTAACTGCCACCCATTCAAGGATTACCATAAACATAACCTTGAGCATTAACAAAATTCAACAATAATGAGTGTAATACACTTTACCATCCAATGGTACACTCCCCACCTTAAAAACATCCTTCTTAAGAATTAACCAAAAATGATCCCAACACCACACATGTTTTGGTTCCATTACTAAAAAAACACATCCTTAACATCATTTTTTCCATTCAATGTTAGTTAAAAATTATTATTAATATATTTGACATAAAAGATTGAAATTGAATGCTGGTTTTTATAAACATTCATGAAACTCCCTCATATATGAAAACATATTGAGGGATTTTAACATAATTTTTTATATAATGAAATTGAAATTATTAATAATCATATATTGATGTAATGTTTTGGTAAAACTAAAATGAATGATCTTTCAAAATTGGTTTAAGAATAATCAATGTCATCTACACTGGTATAATGGTTTTAACCATCAGTATTTCCTAAAAAATGAGTTAAAATTTTATAATTTTTTTTCAAAAATATATTTTAAATTACATAAATATATACTCAAACATAAATTTGAAGTAGAAAGAACAAGCAAAAAATAATATAATATAAAGTATAAAATCTAATTGAAAATATTCACATCAATTTTTAAAAATATAAATCTAAATAAAACTATATATATAAAATAATCTAATAGAAAAAATTGTATAAAAATAAATTTTTATATTTTTTGTGTCTTTTATCTTATATAGGGAAGTATTGTCAAAATATCATAATATTATGAGTAATGAATTTAAAAAATATAAAATATTTTTTAAAATTATATGTTTTATAATTAAACTACTTTTTTCAAAATATATTTTTTCGGTCATTATTATCTCACATATTATTCTTTAAACATAATATACACATTCAAAATTCTCTCATAGATTTCAACACTATTTTAATGAAATAATATTTTAAAAATAGAAACATCATATATGTGAGGAAAACAAGTATTGATCGATATAAAAGTTATCTATCTGAACAGTCACATATTAAATTGTTTCCATATAACAAAATTAAAAAGCGAGTCCCACTGAACTTAATCTATAACTTTTTATAACATCTAATTTTAATTTTAAAAACATATAAAATGAATATATTAAAATTAAATAACAAAAATAATAGATAAAGACCAACATCTTCAACTATATGATAAATAATCTTCATACACATCATAATAATGAGTATTATCAATATAATCTACAATAATTACATAAAATTATGCATAAAATTCAATGTACACCAACATATAAAATTTCAGCATTATTATTTATAAAATTGATTTTTTCTATAATTATAAATATCTTTTTATGGGTTAATGAATGGAATAAACCAACAAGTAATATGCCCATTTTTTAATCAGTCATATATATATATATATTTAATTTTATCATCTTAGTTAATGTATTTCATAGCTATTGAAATATATTATGAATCCACAAAACCATACACATTTTTCATATTATATTCATGGAGTGTGTACATTCCTAATTATAAAATTAATAAATTAATTTAATATAACAAATTTTTAAATAACGAAATTTTATTTTTTATTGAAATTTAATTACATAAAAAAATACTACAACATAAGCACAATGGTATCATCACCCTTTACAACATCCATGATGTTGGTTTTAAATATATTTTACATAATATCTATTACCTATATATATATATTGATTTATTGGAAAAGAATAATAACACTCTAATATAGAATTAACATGTCTTAACATTTTCACATCCTCAATATTATGAGGACTATATAAATGTGTTTATTCCATATATATATATATATATAGATTTACATTGCAATGATTACATTAATTTCATATACTCCAAAATATGTTAAGCTTAAGAAAAATTTTAATTAATAACTTATTTAATGATAAATAAAAATGAAAAATTATAGGTACCACATATTCCAGGTAAAAAGAATGATTATCATGCAAAAGTAAAACAAATACTAATACACTGTCCACCTATGGACACCTCCTTAGTAGGAAGTTTGTAGTGGATTAGTTGGATAAATTATATCACTTATGACTACACTTAATGACATGATTAGATTAGTTGAGGACTGATATAATCCCCCCAGATGATGTAAAATTTCATTTGACTCAACTATATATTGGTATCCACTACATGTCACTCGAAATACATAGCCTAGTATAAAAGAAGAGGTGTGTAAAGACCCGTAAAATTCAAGGAATTTTTTTTCATATTTTTCATTGTAATTTTATAATAACACTGTTTCTGACGGCGCCTGATTCCGAGGCCCAGTGTGCCCGGAATCAATTTTCGATGTTTAGCTCGGGTACGTTCAGTGAACGAACGAGCGGGTTTTTATATCTTTTGGACCGGTACTCAGAATTGAAATCCGAGGACACCGATGAACTCGCAGCACTGGTATTTGTTTAAGAGGAATTTTACCATAGGTGCGTTTTCTTGGGAGGAGAAGTTAAATTTTGGAATTTAAAGATGAAATAAATAAAATTGTGAACAATTTTATTTTTATTAACCAAGGGAGTTAAATTCTACCATGGGATATTGTTGGTGGGACCAACAACCACCCAACATCCCATGTGTGGATATGTGGGAGGTGGGGCCCACACGAGACCCTAACCCCCATGATCTTCCCATAACCCCCTTGACCTCCCATAACTCACTTCCCTCTTAAATTTGGTAACTCCACTTCAACTTGTGTAACTCTCCCCTCTCTCCTCTTTAATTTTCCAAAAACACATCTTAAATTAATTGATTAAACCTCTTCAATTAATTTCATTAAGTGTTTGAATTTTTAAAAAAAGTTTGAATGCATGGAAAAATTATAAAATAAGGAGAGGCCTTATTTTTTTTTGAGTTTTGTTGTGTGAGAGAATTTGGGAGAGAGCTCTTCTCTCTTCTGAAGAACATCATCTCCAAACGAAGAACGACCTTCCGAATCGGTGAAGAACGCTCTATGTTTTCTCCAATCCTTTTTCTTCCTCTTCCGCGACAAGGAAGGAGACGCCGACCGTGGAGAGCGATGCCAACAACAATTTCCTCCTTCTTCTTTCGACGTTGACGGAAGCAATACCTTTCTTCCGCGACACCCGACTAACCCGACGTTCGACTACCGCAACGTTCAACTTCCACGACTCAACGATGTGGGATGTCAATTTCGAGGTAGGGAAATTTATTTGGTGTTCTCTTATATTTTGAGAAAAGAACGAAGAGTGCGGTCCATCCATTTCTAGGTTGATATGCGGATCGTTCGTTCATGCAGGTTGATGTTGAGGTGTATTGATTTTCCGTGAAATATTTCTTTGTCGTACGTCGACTTCTATTTGATGGCCGCTTGCTATCATTATAACAGGAGGAGGTCGGACCAAACAAACACGGCCGACCCTCCGCCCCCTTGTTGTTGATTATGATGTGGTTAGGAAGATGGTGGCACGGTGCGACGGCACCGCGCTGGAACCTGGAGTGATGCGGCAAGGATGCGCGGCGCCGTCAAGGCCGAACAAAAGTGTGGTCGTAGTCAGGGTCGCGAAGGCGAACAGAAGACTCCGCAGTTGTTTCTTTTGACATGCGGATCGTCGGACATTGATGGAACGGTCCAAAAAGATGATTTTATGTCTCCGTAGTGAAGAACGAGACCCGAGATGAGCATCGTCAGAGGCAGAATTGAAAACAGTCCATCGAAGCAACTCCGGTGGCCCGCGGACACCACCAGAGCAACTTCGGCGGCCCGAAGAAACCACCGGCGGCGCGGGTCTCCTGCGGCCGGAGGCGGCGGCCAACACCAGCCGGACGCCTGGAGGCAGCGGTGCCCCGGCTCACCGCCTGGGGAAACCGTCACGGCTGAAGCCGCGCCGGCGAGCTGGCGGATCCGGCGGCCGCGTGGGATCCAAGGGGGGGATGCGGCGCGCGCCGCGTCCGCGGAGCACCGACTCGCTGGCCGAGCCAGCGAGCCATCCGGCTGAGTCGGGCCGGCTTCAGCGGACTGGGCCGCGTCACGCCCAAACTGGGCCGGGCCGCGCTGGCCGGGCTGGGTCCCGCCCAGTCGGGTCGCCCCGGTTCGGGCTGACCCAGGTGGGTTGGGTCGGGTCGGTACGGGCCTAGACCCCCCATTTTCAGACCGTTTCGGTATTTTGCCTTTATCTTGGGCTACATAACTCTGATCGATGCATCATCAATGGCGATGCGATCCTTGGACTAAGATGGTCGTTTTGACATATCGCACTCAAGGTTTCGGAATACTTTGGGTTCAGCCGTGTCGGTTCCCACCCGAAATCCAACCGGGCGCCTAGAACAGAAAAGCTGATATCATTCAGACCGGGAGTCCAATTGGTGCGTTGTCTATCACGTTGATCTTCTCTTGATGAGGTGGAACTTTTGGCATACTTCACTTGAGTTTTGGATGCAGTTGGATAGTGGACGGGTTGGATTGCACCTGAAATCCAACCGGGCCCTAGAATAGAAAAGCTGATATCTTTCAGACCGGACGTCTGTTTGACGAACCGTCAGCAGCATTGGTGATCACATGGAGAAACTGCCCCTTTGAGTATACCCTATGAGAGTTTTAGGTACAGTTGAGATACGACCGTGTTGGTTCGCACACGAAACCAACCGAGCCCCGAGGACGAAATGGCTAGTAACTCACAGACCGTGCGTCTGATTGACACGCTTTCTGTCGCATTGAGACCCCTATGACGAGGCGGTTCTTTGAGATAATTATTCATGGGACTTTGAGATACATGGAGTATCTACTAGTAGCTTGTGGATCGGACCCTCCTGGAGATGAGCGTACGGAGTACGGAGACCGTGTAGCTGGCTGTGACCTGATAGATACTTGTCCGATTCGATTCGGAGTGACTAGCATAGCCCAGTGGGGAGCACTAATTTGTGAGGTGGAAGACCCATGGAGAAGTAGCACTACTGTGTGAGGTGGAAGACCCGCAGTACTCGACAAGAGGAGTACCTTTGTAGGCTATGAGGGGGAACACTACAGTGTGAGGTGGCAGACCCATGGCAGAGGAGCACTACTGTGTGAAAATCCTGGTTTGAGCTGAGTCTATAACCTTTGTGTTTACCTCAAGATTGAGATGGGTTACTTGATAACTTGGGTATATGTATGGGAATATACCTTAGTAGAAGTTATATGTTGACATCTTCTTTGTGGTTATCCTTGTTTTTTTACTAAGACCTTGAGTGTCTCTGGGTCCCTACTGAGTATCCTTATACTCACCCCTGCACGGGCTATGCCCGCACCTCGTTGTGTTGGTTGCAGACGATGGACAGTGCTGACGGAGGCCGAGTGTTCGAGGACTGGATGGTAACCGGAGGTGGACAACACGACGAGACAGTACCCGGAGGTGGACCACACGAGGAGTCAGTATCCAAAGGTGGACCACACGACGAGTCAGTACCCGAAGGTGGACCACACGGCCAGTCAGTACCTGGAGGTGGACAACACGACGAGTCAGTATCCGAAGGTGGACATCACGATGAGAAGACACACAGAGGAGGTTGACGGGTGAGGCAATGAGGAGCTGCCCTATCTGTACCTAACCTTCAGGTATGATCAAAGGAGGATGACCCAGGAGCTTCTTTCTTTCTTCCAGCTGTTGACTTTGTTCAGTTGTATCTATATTTCCAGTTGGGGTTGTATTCTGGGCCATTTACTTTTCCGCACTTTCTTTGTACTTAGTGTTTTACTTCCGCTTGTACTCTGTGGTGTTTTTTTACTTTTACAAAGGAAATGCCTTCCAAGTAATCGGGATTTACGCCTTTGGTGCTAGTCACCAGCCCCTGACCAATGGAAGGCGGGCTTGGGGTAGTCACGGAACGGGCCCCGAGGACGGGTCGTGACAAATGGGTTTCAGAGGAGTCGGTTCTACCGCATAACTTATAACTCTGATATTTTCTTTTTGTGAAGCAATAGTGTTAAGGGTACTGAGTGTGGTCTTCAGTTCAGGGAGTCCAGTGTTGGTGCGGGCGGCCGACTTATCCATACACCATGACCCTGAAAACTAATTTCCGACTTTGTGCATGAAAACACTGATTGCATGTGTGTTTCCATAATTTTTTAAAAGTCAGATCAAACAAGGTCATCTCACCAGGTATAAATCGTTTGACCGTGTCATGTTTGATTCTTTCAGGATTCCTCCCCGCGGACGACCATCTAGAGCCCCGAGAGTTGTTCGTACTAACAGCCCGCCGAGCCATGTGGCCTTAGTATAAGGCCCTATCCTAGTTGAGGAACTAGCAGAGGAACTATCGGTACTACTACCCGTTGGGCCACCGATGCCACCAGCCCCAACAGAAAAGGGTGCACGTCGCATGAGCGCACCGCACGAGTTCCAGTGCCAGAGGCCACCTAGGTTCATGGGAGAGACGGACCAGCAGGCGGCTGAGGATTGACTGGAGGCTTGGTGAGAGTCTTCAGGCTAGTGGGGATGCCAGCAGATTTCATGGTGATCCTTGCTGCCAGCCTACTTCAGGCAGCAGTAGGCAGATGGAGGATCCTGATGCTCCAGATGCATGACGAGGTGACACTTCTATGGGCAGACATCGAGTGCCTGTTCTGGGCAGAGTTTGTACCAGCCACCCTTCAAGTGATGCGTATACAGGAGCTACTTCAGCTTCAGCAGGGTAGCATGACAGTGGCGCAGTATTCAGCGAGGTTCAAAGACCTCTCGTGCTACTCCACAGATATGGTATGTGACCCGTTTTTTAGGGCCCGAACCTTCGAGCAGGGGCTCATGCGAGAGATTAGATCTCCTATTGTGTCTCACAGCATTCCGACGAAGATAGGGGTGTTGGATAGATCCCTCTTAGTGGAGAGTTTCCTTGCTGAGAAGTCTCCAGCAGCAGGACCCCCCACTAGCTGGCATGCGGCAGAGTCTTTTGTAGTTGGCAGTAGTCAGATGACACAGAGGTCCAAGAGTACCAGACCTATAGGTGGTCGACTGTGTGACTCCGGGTTGATAGTGCGAGGAACCAAGGGGAATGATAGAGACAGACATCCATGTAGTGTTACTCTTGTGGCGAGATTGGTCACATTGCACGTGACTGTCCGACCCACCATGCAGATGACCGACAGTTAAATGAAGAACCTCCTAGGAAGAGGCAGAGGTTAGATCAAGAAATACCGCTAGGAGATAAAGGCAGAGGGAGGGGAGTTGGCCGTGATGCTGGAGGTGGACGACGCTTCGAGGTTTTTCCACCACCACCACCAGGAGGTCCACCCCGACTGCAGGGAACATGTGGAAATGGGAGAGATCAGCTTCAAGCAGCAGACGCTTATGACTACGGAGCTCCAGAAGCGAGTGGATAGGAGCAGAACTAGTGGTGTATATCTAGTTCCATGTTGTTGTTGTTGTTAAATTTGGGTCTTTGTAACATGAGATGCAATAATATAAAGACAATTACCTTATTAAAGTTTTCTTTCCTGTCCTTTTGTTTGGTTGGTACTGAGTGGTCCCGGTTAAGAATGTTGACTTCACCCTCACTTTCGAGATTTCTACTAGAAGAGACCCAGTGACCTCACACTGATGCCGACAGTGTGACTCGACCCTTGGAGGCGAGAGTGACAGTTGGATCTCTTGGTAGTAACGTCGAGGCCTTACGACGTCATCCATGGCATGAATACATCATTCATGTCCGGATTGACGGTATTAGGCAACAAATGTGGTTCATCCAGGGGATGAGACCAGATTTATATTATCGGCAAAGAATAAATATTAGCAGCTCTTGTGAGACTAGAGATGGTCCCGGTCATCCAAGAGTGGATGAGGACAACACAGGGCCAACAAAAGCATTATGCTGACAGTAATTGGAGACCTCTAGTGTTCGAGGATGACGATCACGTCCTTATACGGGTTCACCTCGATGAGGTTTACGGAGATGTGTCCAAGGCGGCAAGTTATCTCTGAGGTTCAGTGGAAATTCGTAGGTCCTCATCGTCGTAGGCGATGTGTTTTACCAATTGACACATCCACCTCAGTTGCACCTGGTGCACGACGACTTCCACGTATCTCAACTGAGGAGATACGTGCGTGATCCTTCACATATCATCAACCTCAGGGAGTTGGATGTCGAAGACCGGGTGACATACGCAGAGGTTCCAGTGGGGATCGAGGATCGATAGGAGCAGATCCTACGAGGACAGACGATTCCTCGGGTGCACTTTCTCTGGCAGTACGGGAACCTCCAGGTGAGCACATGAGAGCGGGAGGTTCAGATGCGTGCTCAGTACCACTTTTGTACCCCTAGTTTTTGTTAAAGCTTTACGAGGATGTAAAGTCCTGAGGTGGGAGTATTGTAAAGACCCGTACAATTCCAGGGAAATTTTTTCTCTATTTTCATTGTAATTTTACAAGAACATAGTTTCTAATGGTGCCTGATTCTGAGGCCCGGTGTGCCCGGATTCAATTTCTGAAGTTTAGCTCGGGTACGTTCAGTGAACAAATGAGCAGGTTCTTCTCTGTTTTGAACTGGTACTTGGAATTGAAATCCGACGACACCGATGAACTCGCAGTGCCGGTATTTGAATAAGAGGACTTTTACCGTAGGTGCGTTTCCTTGGGAGGAGAAGTTAAATTTTGGGGTTTAAGGAAGAAATAAATAAAAATGTGAACAATTTTAATTTTGTTAACTAAGGGAGTTAAATTCTACCATGGGAAGTTGTTGGTGGGACCCACAACCACCCAACTTCCCATGTGTGGATATGTGGGATGTGGGGCATACATGAGACCCTAACCCCCCTTGATCTTCCCATAACCCCCTTGACCTCCCATAACTCACTTCCCTCTTAAATTTTGTAACACCACTTTAACTTGTGTAACTCTCCCCTGTCTCCTCTTTAATTTTGCACAAACACATCTTAAATTAATTGATTAAACATCTTAAATAAATTTAACTAAGTGTTTGAATTTTTAAAAAAGTTTGAATGCATGGAAAAATTATAAAATAAGGAGAGGCCTTATTTTTTTTGTGAGTTTTGTTGTGTGAGAGAATTTGGGAGAGAGCTCTTCCCTCTTCTGAAAAACATCATCTCCAAACAAAGAATGACCTTCCGACTCGGCGAAGAAAGCTCTATGTTTTCTCTAATCCTTTTTCTTCCTCTTCCATGACAAGGAAGGAGACGCCGACCGTGGAGACCGATGCCAACAACAACATTCTCCTTCTTCTTCCGACGTTGACGGAAGTGATACCTTTCTTCCACGACACCCGACTACCCCAACATTCGACTACCATGACGTTCGACTTCCATGACTCGACGATGTGCGACGTCAATTTCTAGGTAGGTAAATTTATTTGGTGTTCTCGTATCTTTTGAGAAAAGAAGGATGAGCACGGACCAACCATTTCCAAGTTGATCCGCGGATCGTTCGTTCATGTAGGTTGATGTTGAGGATTATCGGTTTTGCCGTGAAATATTTCTTTGTCATACGTCGACTTCTATTTGATGGCCGCTTGCTATCATTATAACAGGAGGAGGTCGGACTGCACAAACACGACTGACCCTCCTCCCCCTTGTTGTTGATTATGTTGCGGTTCGGAAGATGGCGGCACGGTGCGACAGCACCGCGCGGGAACCTGGAGTGATGCGGCATGGATGCACGGCGCCGTCAAGGACGAACAAAAGTGTGGTCATAGTCGGGGCCGCGATGGCGAACGGAAGACTCCGCAGTTGTTTGTTTTGATATGCGGATCGTTGGGCATTGACAGAACGGGCCGTAGAGACGATTTGATGTTTCCGCAGTGAATAACGGGTCCTGGGATGAGCATCGGCGCAGGCAGAATTGAAAACGGACCACCGGAGGAACTCCGGTGGCCCGCGGACACCACCGGCGGCCGGAGGCTGCGGCGCCCCGACGCGCCGCCTGGAAAAACCACCGCGGATGAAGCCACGATGATGAGCTGGTGGATCCCGCGGCCGCGTGAGATCCAAGGGGGGGGGGACGCAGCGCGCGCCGAGTTCGCGGAGCACCGGCTCGCTGGCCGAGGCAGCGAGCCACCCAGCCGAGCCGGGCCAGCTTCAGCAGACCGGGATGGGTCGCGCCCTGACCTGGCCGGGCCTCGCCGGCCGGGCCGGGTCGTGCCCAGTCGGGGCGACCCGGTTTGGGCCGACCCAGGGGGGGTTGTGTCGGGTCGATACGGGCCTAGACCCCCCGTTTTCGGTCCTTTTTCGGTATTTGGCCCATATCCTGGACTATGGACCTCTGAACGATGCACCGTCAGCGGATATGCGATCCTTGGACCGAGACAGCCGTTTTGACATATCACACTCAAGATTTCGGAATACTTTGGGTTCAGCCGTGTTGGTTCGCACCTGAAATCCAACTAGGCCCCTCGAACGGAAAAGCTGATATCTTTCAGACCGGGCGTCCGATCGATGCGCCGTCTGTCATGTTGATCTCCTCTTGATGAGAAGGAACGTTTGGAATACTTCCCTTGAGTTTTGGATGCATTTGAATAGTGGCCGGGTTGGATTGCACCCGAAATCCAACCGGGCCCCTAGAACGGAAAAGATGATATCTTTCAAACCGGACGTCCGTTTGACAAACCGTCAGCGGTGTTGGTGATAACCTAGAGAAATGGTACCTTTTAGTATATCCTATGAGAGTTCGGGGTATAGTTGAGATACAGCCGTGTTGGTTCGCACACGAAACCAACCGGGCGCCGGGGACGAAAAGGCTAGTAACTCATAGACCGTGCGTCTGATTGACACGCCGTCTGTCGCATTGAGACCCCTATGATGAGGTGGATATTTGAGATACTTATTCATGGGATTTGAGATACATGGAGTATCTACTAGTAGCTCGTGGAGAGAACCCTCCCGGAGATGAGCGTACGGAGTACGAAGACCGTGTAACTGGCTGTGACCTGATGGCTGCTTGTCCGATTCGATTTGGAGTATCTATCATAGCCTAGTGGGGAGCACTACTTTGTGAGGTGGCTGACCCATGGCGAAGGATCACTACTGTGTGAGGTGGCAGATCCGCCGTACTCGACAGGAGGAGTACCTCTGTAGGCTATGATGGGGAGCACTACTGTGGGAGGTGGCAGACCCATAGCGGAGGAGAACTACTATGTGAGGTGGAAGACCCATGGTAATTGACCGGAGGAGTACCTCAGGAGTCATAGGTTGGTGACCAGTACCTCAGAGATGTGACAGGATCACTGTACTCCCAGAGATGGAGCTCTTCAGCAGTTACTGTTTCGATAATGAAAATCCTGCTTTGAGCTGAGTCTACGACCTTTGTGTTTACCTCAAGATTGAGATGGGATACTTGATAACTTGGGTATATGTATGGGCATATACCTAAGTAGAGGTTATCTGTTGAGATGTTCCATGTGGTTATACTTGTTGGTTTTATTGAGACCTTGAGGGTCTAGAGGTCCCTACTGAGTATCCTTATACTCACCCTTGCATGGGCAATCCCCGCATCTCGTTGTGTTGGTTACAGACGACGGGCAGTGCTGACGGAGGCCGAGTGTTCGAGGACTGGAAGGTACCTGGAGGTGGACCACACGACGAGACCATACCCAGAGGTGGACCACATGAGTTGTGAGTA
This sequence comes from Viscum album, assembly GCA_963277665.1. Taxonomy (NCBI): domain Eukaryota; kingdom Viridiplantae; phylum Streptophyta; class Magnoliopsida; order Santalales; family Viscaceae; genus Viscum; species Viscum album. The sequence continues at coordinate 475,146,655 of OY728157.1, forward strand.
CCCGGAGGTGGACCACATGATGAGCCAGTACCCGGAGCTGGACCAGACGACGAGACAGTACCCGGAGGTGGACCACACGATGAGTCAATACTCAGAGGTGGACCACACAACGAGTCAGTATCCGGAGGTGGACATCAAGATGAGACGACACACAGAGGAGGTTTACGGCCGAGATCATTGAGGAGATGCGCTATCTATACCTACCCTTCAGGTAGGATCCGAAGAGGATGACCCATGAATTGCTTCCTTTCTTCCAGTTGTTGTATTTGTTCAGTTGTAGCTATATTTCCAGTTGGGTTTGTATTCTGGCCCATTTACTTTTCAGTACTTTCATTTTACATAGTGTTTTACTTCTGCTTGTACTCTGTGGTGTTTTGTTACTTTTTTAAAGGCAATGTCTGCCCAGTTATCGGGATTTACGCCTTTGGTGCTAGTCGCCAGCCCCTGGCCTATGGAAGGTGAGCATGGGGTAGTCACGACACATGCCCCGAGGATGGGTCGTGACAAATTGGTATCAGAGGAGTCAGTTCTATCGCAAAACTTATAACTCTGATATTTTTTTCTGTGAAGCAACAGTGTTAAGGGTACCGAGTGTGGTCTTCAGTTCAGGGAGTCCAGTGTTGGTGCGGGTGACTGACGTATCCATACAATAGGACCTTGACAACTGATTTCTGCCTTTGTGAATGAAAACACTGATTGTGTGTGTGTTTACAGACGTTTTTAAAAGTCATATCAAACCAGTTCATCTCACCATGTATAAATTGTTTGACCGTGTTATGTTTGATTCTTTCAGGATGCCTCCCCGCGGATGACCAGCTAGAGCCCCGAGAGTTGTTCGTACTGACAGCACGCTGAGCGACGTGCCCTCAGTATAGGGTCCTATCCAAGTTGAGGCACCAGCGGAGGCACCATCGGTACTACTACCCGTTGGTCCATCGATGACACCAGCCCCAACAGCAGAGGGTGCACATCGCTTGAGCGCACTGCACGAGTTCCAGCGCCAGAGGCCACCCAGGTTCAGGGGAGAGATGGAACCGCAGGCGGCTGAGGATTGTCTGGAGGATGTGGTGAGAGTCTTCAGGCTAGTGGGGAAGCCAGCAGATTTCATGGTGAACCTTGATACCAACCTACTTCAGGCAGCAGCAGGCAGATGGTGGAGCCTGATGCTCCAGATGCATGACGAGGTGACACTACTATGGGAAGACTTCGAGAGACTGTTCCGGGCAGAGTTTGTACCAGCCACCCTTCGAGCGGTGCATATACAAGAGCTAATTCAGTTGCGGCAGGGCATAATGACAGTGACACAGTATTCATTGAGGTTCAAAGACCACTCGTGCTACTCCACAGATATGGTACGGTACCCGTTCTTCAGGGCCCGAAACTTCGAGTAGGGGCTCAGGTGAGAGATTAGAGCTTCTGTTGTTTCTCACAGCATTCTGATGCAGACAGGGGTGTTGGAGAGAGCCCTCTTAGTGGAGAGTTTCCCTGTTGAGCACTCTCCATCAGCAGGACCCACCACTAGCCGACATGCGGCAGAGTCTTCTATAGCAGGCAGTAGACAGATGATGCAGAGGTCTAAGAGGACCAAACCTATAGGTGGTCGACCGCGTGACTCAGGGTCGGTAGTTTGAGGCACCAAGGGGAATGATAGAGCCAGACCTGACATGTAGTGTTACGCCTATGGTGGGATTGGTCACATAGCACATGACTGTCCAACCCGACATGCAGATGACCGGCAGTTAAATGAAGAACCTCCCAGGTAGAGGCAGAGGTTCGATCAAGGCAGTCCGCTAGGAGATGATGGCCGAAGGAGGGGAGCTGGCCGTGTAGCTGGAGGTGGACGACGCTTTGAGGTGTTACCACCACCAACACTAGGAGGTCCACCCCGACCACAGGGAACATGTGGACATGGGAGATCTCATCTTCAGGAAATAGAAGCTTATGACTATGGAGCTCCGGAAGCGAGTGGATAGGAGCAGAACCAATGGTGTATATCTAGTTCCATGTTGTTGTTGTTACATTTGTGTCTTTGTACCATGTGCTGAAATAATATAAAGAAACTTACCTTTTTAAAGTTTTCTTTCCTATCCTTTTGTTTGGTTGGTACTGAGTGGTCCCGGTTAAGACTGTTGACTTGACCCTCACTTTCGAGATTTCTACTGGAAGAGACCTAGTGACCTCACACTGATGCCGACAGTGTGACTCGACCCTTGGAGGCGAGAGTGACAGTTGGATCTCTTGGTAGTAACATCGAGGCCTTACGACGTCATACATGGCATGAATACATCATTCATGTCCAGATTGACTTTATTAGGCAACGAATGTGGTTCATCTAGGGGATGAGACTGGATTTCTCTTATCGACAAAGAAGAAATCTTAGCAGCTCTTGTGAGATGAGAGATGGTCCAGGTCATCCAAGAGCAGATGAGGATAGCATAGGGACGACAGAAGCCTTATTTTGAGAGGAATTGGAGACCTCTAGAGTTCGAGGATGATGATCACGTCCTTATACGGGTTCACCTCGACGAGGTTTACAGAGATGTGGCCATGGCGGAAAGTTATCTCCGTGGTTCAGTGGACCTTCTTAGGTCCTCAGCATGGTAGGGGAAGTGGTTTACCACTTGACTCATCCACCTCAGTTGCACCTGGTTCACAACAACTTCCACATAACTCAACTGAGGAGATACGTGCGTGATCCTTCACATATCATCGACCTTAGGGAGTTGGATGTCGATGACAGGGCGACATACGCGGAGGTTCCAATGGTGATCGAGGATCAATATGAGCGGATCCTACGAGGATGGACGATTCCACGGGTGTGCTTTCTCTGGCAGTATGTGAACCTCCAGGTGAGAACATGATAGCGGGAGGCTCAGATGCATGCTCAATATCGCTTTTGTATCCCAAGTTTGTGTTAAAGCTTTACGAGAACGTAAAGACATGAGGTGGGAGTAATGTAAAGCCCGTACAATTCAAGGGAAATTTTTTCCTAATTTTCATTCAAATTTTATAAGAACACAGTTTCTGAGGGCGCCTGATTCTGAGGCCCGGTGTGCCCGGAATCAATTTCCGAAGTTTAGATCGGGTACGTTCAGTGAACGAACGAGCGGGTTTTTCTCTATTTTGAACCGGTACTCTGAATTGAAATCTGAGGACACCGATGAACTCACAACGCCGGTATTTGCTTAAGAGTACATTTACCGTAGGTGCGTTTTCATGGGAGGAGAAGGTAAATTTTGGGGTTTAAGGAAGAAATAAATAAAATTGCGAACAATTTTATTTTTGTTAACCAAGGGAGTTAAATTCTACCATGGGAAGTTGTTGGTGGGACCCAAAACCACCCAACTTCCCATGTGTGGATATGTGGGAGGTGGGTCCCACATGAGACCCTAACCCCCCTTGATCTTCCCATAACCCCCATGACCTCCCAAAACTCACTTCCCTCTTAAATTTTGTAACTCCACTTTAACTTGTGTAACTCTCCCCTCTCTCCTCTTTAATTTTGCAATAACACATCTTAAATTATTTGATTAAACCTCTTCAATTAATTTATCTAAGTGTTTGAATTTTTAAAAAAGTTTGAATGCATGGAAAAATTATAAAATAAGGGGAGGCCTTATATTTTTGTGAGTTTTGTTGTGTGAGAGAATATGGGAGAGAGTTATTCCCTCTTCTGAAGAACATCATCTCCAAACGAAGAACGACCTTCCGACTCAGTGAAGAACGCTTTATGTTTTCTCCAATACTTTTTCTTCCTCTTCCACGACAAGGAAGGAGACGTTGACCGTGGAGACTGATGCCAACAACAACGTTCTCCTTCTTCTTCTGATGTTGACGGAAGCGATACCTTTCTTCCGCGACATCAAACTACACCGACGTTCGACTACAGTGACGTTAGACTTCCGCGACTCGACGACGTGCGACGTCAATTTCGACGTAGGGAAATTTATTTGGTGTTCTATAATCTTTTGAGAAAAGAATGATGAGCATGGACCAACCATTTCCAGGTTGATCCGCGGATCGTTCGTTCATGCAGGTTGATGATGAGGTTTATTGATTTTGCCGTGAAATATTTCATTATCATACGTTGACTTCTATTTGATGGTCGCTTGATATCATTATAACGGGAGGAGGTTGGACCACACAAAAACGACCGACCCTCCTCCCCCTTGTTGTTGATTATGTTGTGGTTCAGAAGATGGCAGCACGGTGCGACGTCACCGCGTGGGAACCTGGAGTGATGCAGCAAGGATGTGCAGCGCCGTCAAGGCCGAACAAAAGTGTGGTCGTAGTCGGGGCCGCGAAGGCGAACAGAAGACTCCTCAGTTGTTTCTTTTGATGTGATGATCGCCAGGCATTGACGGAATAGGCCGCATAGACGATTTGATGCTTCCACAGTGAAGAACGGGACCCAGGATGAGCATCGGTGCAGGCAGAATTGAAAACGGACCACCAGAGAAACTCCGGTGGCCTGCGGACACCACTGGCGGCCGGAGGCGGCAGCGCCCTAGCGCGCCGCCTAGAGTAACCGCCGCGGCTGAAGCCGCGCCGGCGAGCTGGCGGATCCCGTGACCGCGCGGGATCCAAGGGGGGGACGCGGTGCGCGCCGCGTCTGCGGAGCACGGGCTCGCTGGCCGAGTCGGGCCGGATTCGATGGACCGGGCCGGGTCACGCCCAGACCGGGTCGGTCCGCACTAGCCGCGTCGGGTCACGCCCAGTCGGGTCGAGCCGATTCGGACCGATCCCAGGGCGGTTGGGCCGGGTCGGTACGGGCCCAGACCCCCCGTTTTCGGACCTTTTCGGTATTTTTCCAATATCTTGGGATACAGACCTCCGATCGACGCACTGTTATCGGCGATGCGATCCTTGGACAGAGACGGTCGTTTTGACATATCACACTCAAGGTTTCGGAATACTTTGGGTTTGGCCATGTTGGTTCGCACCCGAAATCCAACCGGGCCCCTAGAACGGAAAAGCAGATACCTTTCAGACCGAGCATCTGATTGAAGCGCCGTTTGTCACGTTGATATCCTCTTGATAAGAAGGAATAATTGACATACATCTCTTGAGTTTTGGATGCAGTTGGATAGTGTCCGGGTTGGATTGCACCCAAAATCTAATAGGGCCCCTGGAACAGAAAAGCTGATATCTTTCAGACCGGATGTCCGTTTGATGAACAATCAGCGGTGTTGGTGATCACGTGGAGAAACGGTCCCTTTGATTATACCCTATAAGAGTTCAGCATACAGTTGAGATATGACTATGTTGGTTCGCACACGAAACCAACCATGCCCCTGGGTCGAAAAGGCTAGTAACTCACAGACCGGGCGTCCGATTGACACGCCGTCTTTCGCATTGAGACCACTTTGATGAGGCGGATCTTTGAGATATTTCTTCGTGGGACTTTGAGATACATGGATTATCTACTAGTATCTCGTGGAGCGGACCCTCATGGAGACGAGCATACGGAGTACAGAGACCGTGTAGCTGGCTGTGACCTGATGGTTGTTTGTCCGATTCGATTCAGAGTGACTAGCATAGCCCAGTGGGGAGCACTACTTTGTGAGGTGGAAGACCCATCGCGGTACTCGACAGGAGGAGTACCTCTGTAGGCTATGAGGGGGAGCACTACTATGTGAGGTGGCAGACCCGCGGTACTCGACAGGAGGAGTACCTCAGCAGTCATAGGTTGGTGAGCAGTACCTCGGAGACATAACAAGATCTCTGTACTCCCAGAGACGGATCTCTTCAGCAGTTATGGTTTCGATAATGAAAATCCTGGTTTGAGTTGAGTCTATGACCTTTGTGTTTACCTCAAGATTGAGATGGGTTACTTGATAACATGGGTATATGTATGGGCATATACCTAAGTAGAGGTTATCTGTTGAGATATTCTTTTTGGTTATCCTTTTTGGTTTTAGTGAGACCTTGAGGGTCTTGGGGTCCCTACTCAGTATCCTTATACTCACCCCTATACGGGCTATGCCTGCACCTCATTGTGTTGGTTGCAGACTACGGGTAGCGCTGACGGAGGCCGAGTGTTCGAGGACTGGACGGTACCCGGAGGTGGACCACATGACGAGATAGTACCCGGAGGTGGAACACACGATGAGTCAGTATGTGGAGGTGGACCACACGACGAGTCAGTACCCGGAGGTGGATCACACAACGAGTCAGTATCCGGAGGTGGACGTCACGAAGAGACGACACACGAAGGAGGTTGACAGGGGAGAGCATTGAGGAGATGCGCTATTTGTACCTACCCTTCAGGTAGGATCTGAGGAGGATGACCCAGAAGCTGCTTCCATTCTTCCAGCTATTTTCTTTGTTTAGTTGTAGCTATATTTCCAGTTGGGTTTGTATTCTAGCCCATTTACTTTTCAGCACATTCTTTATACTTAGTGTATTACTTCCGCTTGTACTCTGTAGTGTTTTGTTACTTTTATATAGAAAATTCCTTACCAGTTATCGGGATTTACGCCTTTGGTGCTAGTCGCCAGCCCCTGGCCTATGGAAGGCAGTCATGGAGTTGTCACAGAATGGGCCCTGAGGATGGGTCGTGACAAATTGGTATCAGAGGAGTCGGTTCTACCGCAAAACTTATAACTCTGATATTTTCTTTCTATGAAGCAATAGTGTTAAGGGTACCGAGTGTGGTCTTCCGTTCAGGGAGTCCAGTGTTGGTGCGAGTTGCCGACGTATCCATACACCCAGACCCTCACAAATGATTTCCGACTTTGTGCACGAAAACACTGATTGCATGTGTGTTTCCAGAAGTTTTTAAAAGTCAGCTCAAACCAGGTCAGCTCACTAGGTATAAATCGTTTGACCGTGTCATGTTTGATTCTTTCAAGATGCCTCCCTGCAGACGACCAGCTAGAGCCCCGAGAGTTGTTCGTACTGACAGCCCGCCGAGCAACGTGGCCTCAGTACATGGCCATATCCCAATTGAGGCACCAGCGGTACTACTACCCGTTGTGCCACCGATGCCACCATCCCCAACAGTAGAGGGTGCACGTCGCTTGAGCGCACTTCACGAGTTCCAGCACCAGAGGCCACCCAGGTTCAGGGGAGAGACGGACCGGTAGGCTACTGAGGATTGGCTGGAGGCTGTAGTGAGAGTCTTGAGGCTAGTGGGGATGCTAGATGATTTCATGGTGATCCTTGCTGCCAGCCTACTTCAGGCTGCAGCAGGCAGATGGTTTAGCTTGATGCTCCAGATGCATGACGAGGCGACACATCTATGTGCAGACGTCGAGAGCCTATTCCGGGCAGAGTTTGTACCATCCAACATTCGAGCGGTGTGTATACAGGAGCTACTTCAGCTATGGTAGGGAAGCATGATAGTGAAGCAGTATTCAGCGAGGTTCACAGACCTCTCGCGCTACTCCACAGAAATGGTACAGGACCCATTCTTCAAGGCCCGAACCTTCGAGGAGGGGCTCAGGTGAGATATTAGAGCTTTCGTTGTTTCTCACAGCATTCCGACGCAGATAGGGGTGTTGGAGCAAGCCCTCTTAGTGGAGAGTTTCCTTGCGGAGCAGTCTCCAGCAGCATGACCCACCACTAGCCAGCATGCAGCAGAGTCTTCTGTAGTAGGCAGTAGACAGATGACGCAGAGGTCCAAGAGGACCAGACCTATAGGTGGTCGACCGTGTGACTCAGGGTCGGTAGTGCAAGGCACCAAGGGGAATGACAGAGCCAGAGCTGCCATGTACTGTTACTCCTGTGACGGGATTGGTCACATGGAACGTGACTATCTGACCCTCCATGCAGATGACCGGTAGTTAAATGAAGAACCTCCCAAGCAGAGGTAGAGGTTCGATCAAGGAAGACCGGTAGGAGATGAAGGCCGAGGGAGGGGAGTTTTCTGTGCAGCTGGAGGTGGACGACGCTTCGAGGTGTTTCCACCACCACCACTAGGAGGTCCACCCCAACCGCAGGGAACATGTGGACATGGGAGAGCTCAGCTTCAGGCAGAAGAAGCTGATGACTACAGAGCTCCGGAAGCAAGTGGACAGGAGTAGAACTAGTGGTGTATATCTAGTTCCGTGTTGTTGTTGTTACATTTGTGTCTGTGTACCATGAGCTGCAATAATATAAAGACACATACATTTTTAAAGTTTGCTTTCCTTTACTTTTGTTTGGTTGGTACTGAGTGGTCTCGGTTAAGCCTGTTGACTTGACCCTCACTTTCGAGATTTCTACTGGAAGAGACCCAGTGACCTCACACTGATTCTGACAGTGTGACTTGACCCTTGGATGCGAGAGTGACAATTGGATCTGTTTTTAGTAACGTTGTGGCCTTACGACGTCGTCCATGGAATGAATACATCATTCATGTCCGAATTAACTGTATTAGGCAACAAATGTGGTTCATCCAGGGGATGAGACTAGATTTCTCTTATCGGAAAAGAAGAAATCATAGTAGCTCTTGGGATACTAGAGATAGTCCAGGTCATCCAAGAGAAGATGAGGACAGCACAGGGCCAACAGAATCTTTATGCTGACAGGAATTGGAGACCTCTAGAGTTCGAGTATGATGATCACGTCCTTATACAGGTTCACCTCGACGAGGTTTACAGAGATGTGTCCAAGTCGACAAGTTATCTCCGAGGTTTAGTGGACCTTCTTAGGTCCTCATCTTGGTAGGCGAAGTGGTTTACCGCTTGACGCATCCACCTCAGTTGCACCAGGTGGACAATGACTTCCACGTATCTCAACTGAGGAGATACGTGCGTGATCCTTCACATATCATCGACCTCGGGGAGTAGGATGTCGATGACAGGGCGACATATGCGGAGGTTCCAGTGGGGATTGAGGATCGAAAGGAGCAGATCCTATAGGGACGGACGATTCCTCAAGTGTGCTTTCTCTGGTAGTACGGGAACCTCCATGTGAGCACATGAGACCGGGAGGCTCAGATGTGTGCTCAGTACCACTTTTGTATCCCTAGTTTGTGTTAAATCTATATGAGGACGTAAAGCCCTGTGGTGGTAGTAATGTAAAGACCCATACAATAAAATGGAAATTTTTTCTTCATTTTCATTGTAATTTTACAAGAACACAGTTTCTAACGGCGCCTGATTCTGAGGCCCGGTGTGCCCGGAATCAATTTCCGATTTTAGCTCAGGTACGTTCAGTGAAGGAACGAGCGGGTTTTTCTATCTTCTGAACCGGTACTTCGAATTGAAATCATAGGACACCGATGAACTCGTAGCGCCAGTATTTTCTTAAGAGGACATTTACCGTAGGTGCATTTGATTGGGAGGAGAAGTTAAACTTTGGGGTTTAAGGAAGAAATAAATAAAATTGTGAACAATTTTATTTTTGTTAACCAAGGGAGTTAAATTCTACCATGGGAAGTTTTGGTGGGACCCACAACCACCCAACTTCCCATGTGTGGATATGTGGGAGGTGGGGCCCACACGAGACCCTAACCACCCTTGATCTTCCCATAACCCCCTTGACCTCCCATAACTCACTTCCCTCTTAAATTTTGTAACTCCACTTTAAATTGTGTAACTCTCCCCTCTCTCCTCTTTAATTTTGCAAAAACACATCTTAAATTAATTGATTAAACCTCTTAAATTAATTTAAATAAGTGTTTGAATTTTTAAAAAAGTTTGAATGCATGGAAAAATTATAAAATAATGAGAGGCTTTATTTTTTTGTGAGTTTTGTTGTGCGGGAGAATTTGGGAGAGAGCTCTTCCCTCTTCTGAAGAACATCATCTCCAAACGAAGAACGACCTTCCGACTCGGCGAAGAACGCTCTACGTTTTCTCCAATCCTTTTTCTTCCTATTCCGCGACAAGGAAGGAGACGCCGATTGTGGAGACTGACACCAACAACAACGTTCTCCTTCTTCTTCCGATGTTGACGGAAGCGATACATTTATTCCGCGACACACGACTACCCCGGCGTTCGACTACCGCAACGTTCGACTTCCGCGACTCGATGACATGGTAGGTCAATTTAGAGGTAGGGAAATTTATTTCTTGTTCTCTTATCTTTTGCGAAAAGAACGCCGAGCGTAGACCAACCATTTCTAGGTTGATCTGCAGATCGTTCGTTCATGCAGGTTGATGTTGAGGATTATTGATTTTTCCGTGAAATATTTCTTTGTCATACGTCAACTTCTATTTGATGGCCGCTTTCTATCATTACAACGGGAGGAGGTCAAACCGCACAAACACGTCTGACCCTCCTCCCCCTTGTTGTTGATTATGTTTCGGTTTGGAAGATAGCGGCACGGTGCGACGGCACCGCGTGGGAACTTGGAGTGATGCGACAAGGATGCGCGACACCGTCAAGGCCAAACAAAAGTGTGGTCGTAGTCGGGGCCGCGAAGGCGAACAGAAGACCCCGCAGATGTTTCTTTTGACGTGAGGATCATCAGGCACTGACAGAACGGGCCGCAAAGATGATTTGATGTTTCCGCAGTGAAGAACGGGATCCGATATGAGCATCGGTGCATGCAGAATTGAAAACGGACAACCGGAGCAACTCCGGTGGCCCACAGACACCACCGGCGGCACGGGTCGCCGGCACCATCCGGCCGCCCGGAGGCGGCGGCGCCCTGGTGCATCGCCTGGAGAAACCTCCGCGGCTGAACCCGCGCCAGCGAGCGGGCAGATCCTGCGGCCGCGCGGGATCCAAGGCGGGGGACGCGGCGCGCGCCGCGTCCGTGGAACACCGACTCACTAGCCTAGACAACGAGCCACCCGGCCGAGCCGGGCTGGCTTCGGCGGACTGGGCCGTGTCGCGCCCAGACCAGGCTGGGCCGCGCTGGCCGGGCCAGGTCGTGCCCAGTCAGGTAGACCCAATTCGGCCCGACCCAGGGGGGTTGGGCCAGGTCGGGATGGGCCCAGACCCCCCCATTTTCGGACCTTTTAGGTATTTTGCCCATATCCTGGGATACAGAACTCTGATCGACACACCGTCAGCGGAGATGCGATCCTTGGACCGAGACAGTCGTTTTGACATATGGAACTCAAGTTTTCAGAATAGTTTGGGTTTAGCCGTGTTGGTTTGCACCTGAAATCCAACAAGGCCCCTAGAACGGAAAAGATGATATCTTTCAGACCTGGCGTCCGATTGACGCGCCGTCTGTTACGTTGATCTCCTCTTGATGAGATAGAACTTTTGGAATTCTTCGCATGAGTTTTGGATGCAGTTGGATAGTGGCCTGGTTGGATTGCACCAGAAATCCAACTGGGCCCCTGGAACAAAAAAGCTGATATCTTTCAGACCGGACATCCGTTTGACAAACCGTCGGCGGCGTCGGTGATCACGTGGAGAAACGTTCCCTTTTAGTATATCCTATTAGATTTCGGGGTACAGTTGAGATACGGCCGTGTTGGTTCGCACACGAAACCAACCTGGCCCTGGGGACGAAAAGGCTAGTATCTCACAGACCTTGCATCCGATTGACACGCAGTCTGTCACGTTGAGACCCCTATGACGAGGCAGTTCGTTGAGATACTTTTTATTGGGAATTTGAGATAGATGTAGTATCTACTAGTAGCTCATGGAGCGTACCCTCCCAGAGACGAGCGTACGGAGTACGGAGACCGTGTAGCTGGATGTGACCTGATGGCTGCTTGTCCGATTCGATTCAGAGTGACTAGCATAGCCCAGTGGGGAGCACTAATTTGTGAGGTGGAAGAACCATGGTGGAGGAGAACTACTACATGAGGTGGCAGACCCGTGGTACTCGATAGGAGGAGTACCTCTGTAGGCTATGAGTGGGAGCACTACTGTGTGAGGTGGCGGAACCATGGCGGAGGAGCACTACTGTGTGAGGTGGCAGACCTGCGGTACTCGACAGGAGGAGTACCTCAGCAGTCATTGGTTGCTGAGTAGTACCTCGGAGACATGACAGGATCACTGTACTCCCAGCGATGGAGCTCTTTAGTAGTTACGGTTTCGATAATGAAAATCCTAGTTTGAGATGAATCTATGACCTTTGTGTATACCTCAAGATTGAGATTGTTTACTTGATAACTTGGGTATATGTATGGGTATATACCTTAGTAGAGGTTATCTGTTGAGATCTTCATTGTGGTTATCTTTGTTGGTTTTAGTGAGACCTTGAGGGTCTCAGGGTCCCTACTCAGTATCCTTATACTCACCCATGCACGGGCTATGCCCGCATCTCGTTGTGTTGGTTGCAGACGACGGGTAGTGCTGATGGAGGCCGAGTGTTCGAGGACAGGACGATACCCGGTGGTGGACCACATGACGAGACATTACCCAGAGGTGGACCACATGATGAGTCTGTACCCGGAGGTGGACCACACGAAGAGTCAGTACCCGGAGGTGGACCACACGACGAGTCAGTATACGGAGGTGGACTTCATGACGAGGCAACACACGAAGGAGGTTGACAGGTGAGAGTATTGAGGTTCTGCGCTATCTGTACCTACCCTTCAGGTAGGATCCGAGGAGGATGACCCAGGAGATGCTTCCTTTCTTCCAGCTGTTGTCTTTGTTCAGTTGTAGCTATATTTCCAGTTGGCTTTGTATTATGGCCCATTTACTTTTCAACATGTTCATTGTACTTAGTGTTTTACTTCCGCTTTTACTCTGTGGTGTTATGTTACTTTTATAAATGCAATTCATTCCCAGTTATCGGGATTTACGCCTTTGGTGCTAGTCGCCTGCCCCTGGCCTATGGAAGGAGGGCTTGGGGTAGTCACAGAATGGGCCCCGAGGACGGGTCGTGACAAATTGGTATCAGAGGAGTTGGTTCAACTGCAGAACATATAACTATGATATTTTCTTTCTGTGAAGCAATAGTGTTAATGGTATTGAGTGTGGTCTTCAGTTCAGGGAGTCCAGTGTTTGTGTGGGCGGCCGACATATCCATACACCAGGACCCTGACAACTGATTTCAGACATTGTGCACGAAAACACTGATTGCGTGTGTGTTTCCAGAAGTTTTAAAAAATCAGCTCAAACCAGGTCAGCTCACCAGGTATAAATCGATTGACCGTGTCATGTGTTATTCTTTCATGATTCCTCCTCATGGACAACCAGCTAGATCCCCGAGAGTTGTTTGTACTGATAGCCCGCCGAGAAAAGTGGCCTCAGTATATGGTCTTATCCCAGTTGAGGCACCAGCGGAGGCACCAGTGGTACTACTAACCGTTGGGCCACCGATGCCACCAGCCCCAACAGAAGAGTGTGCATATCGCTTGAGCACACTGCACGAGTTCCAGCGCCAGAGGCCACCCATGTTCAGGGGAGAGACGGACCCGCAGGTGGCTGAGGATTGGCTGGAGGCTGTGGTGAGAGTCTTCAGGCTAGTGGGGATGCCAGAAGATTTCAAAGTGATCCTTGCTGCCAGCCTACTTCAGGCAGAAGCAGGCAGATGGTGGATCCTGATGCTCCAGATGCATGACGAGGCGACACTTCTATGGGAAAACTTCGAGAACCTGTTCTGGGAAGAGTTTGTACCAGCCACCCTTCGAGCGGTGCATATATAAAAGCTACTTCAGCTGCGGCAGGGCAGCATGACAGTGGCACAGTATTCAGCGAGGTTCACAGACCTCTCAGGATACTCCACAGATATGGTACGGGACCCGTTCTTCAGGGCCCGAACCTTCGAGCAGGGGCTCAGGCGAGAGATTATAGCTTCTGTTGTTTCTCACAACATTCCGACGTAGACAAGGGTGCTGGAGAGAGCCCTCTTAGTGGAGTGTTTCCTTGATGAGCAGTCTCCAGCAGCAGGACCCACCACTAGCTGGCATGCGACAAAGTCTTCTGTAGCAGGCAGTAGACAGATGACGCAGAGGTCCAAGAGGACCAGACCTATTATAACGACCCATACTTTACATACATTGTTAATACTTCAAAATTGAATCACACTTATTACAACATATGACAAAACCACAAAGGACCGTATAGGTATAGTGTTTTTAGAAACTGGGAAACATAAACAACTGGTTCATAAATCTTCTACAGTGTCTCCCATTTATTTCATCATATCTAGGGTCCCTTTTACCATATTCTACTTAATATCCATCTTCCTGACCTGGGGAAAAGAAAACATAAAAGGGTGAGCTCAAATGCTCAGTAAGGGTAAACAAAAGAAATATCAATCACATCATATACATAAGAACATAGCTTTTGGAAACCTTAACCTGCAAAAGAGCTCATTATATCATAACATGGGATAAATCATAAAAGTGAAAATGAGATCCCCATAATCATAACATAAAACTTGAAACTTTGTGGCATGCACACATAATCATGGAAAATCATTTCTTGTTAGTCATGACTCATTGCCAAGACTATCTTAGTGGACAAAGTCCCTTTCTGAACCGAGTTCACTCCTCGTTTCAGTCCTGTATCACTGAACCGAAATAACCTTCTGTTCCAGCCAAGTCTATCTCATGAGATATAAAATCTTTACCCAATGCATTGGAGGGAGATATAGGTCCCACCCATCTTATAATGAATCCTTTCTTATGTGTGCCACATAATCATAAATCATACATCATCGCATAACACATGTAACAAAAATGGGATTCTTGAAACATCATGACATCATAAATCAATTCATATAAGATAAAGGAATTCATAAAAATAATTCCATCACAACATGATCAAATCAATGTAATAATAGGGATAAAAACAGAACCCTTTATTATCTTAGATGGAAAATAATTTTGATAAAACACTTGAACTCCATTCTTGAGGAAAATATCCTTTCTTCTTCAAAAACATTTTTCCTTTCATAACATGTCATACAACTTTAAAATAAAAGAAGTTGATTAAAAATAAACTTGAAAACTTGTAAAGTAAGCTTCTTGGAAATAATGTTTTAAAAATCCATTCATGCCGTATAATTTAAAAAAAACATTCTTCGTACTTTTGTCGGAAAAGTCAAAAAGTACCTCGTACGAAAAACAACAAAAGATTCCTTTCATTCATATTACTAAAAACTCACCGAAGGGTAAGAATGGATTTAAACAATTGTAGGTGGGTGGAAATAATATTACATATTGATGAAACATGGATGTGGATGATAAAATACACCCCAGTAAATACTTACGAATAAACAATCTCGGATAAAAATGAGATTGTGATATTTCCCTTACCTTAGGTCCAATTTGCCTTGTATGTGTCCGAAGCTCCTTTATAATGGTTTAAATAATGTTATTGACTTATTCCAGAATCATACATATTGTTATGATATCATATATGGTCATATTCTTAGCTTCTTGTTAGTAATATTTCATTGTTACTTGTTACTCGGGTCTTTATTGCCTTTTGTTCTTACGCGTGTTTTGCCGAATAAATTCTTATTCTTCTTTCAAGGTTAAAGATACCTTATATCCAGAATGGTATTAGTGTAATATATATCATATTTATTCATTCAATTCATTTATATAATTACTATGCAATGATGATCATGTAGAACGAGTCGCATCACATCGTGGAGACGGTATTCCGTACGTACGCACGAGTGATGATATCGTTCCTATGATCGTTGAAATATATTGGAGTATATGTATATTATTTCAGTATCAATATTACTTTATAATAATCATAAATAGTTACTCATTACACCATTATACCCATCCTTGTAAAGTGATGGTGGAAAAATAGATTACACCACGGCGTGGAGACGGTATTCCGTACGTACGCACGCGCGGTGATTTCATTTTTCCGTAGGATGGATAGAAGGTGAATTAGGGTTGTTTCATATTTATAATAACATATAAGTATGTAAGTAATACTGATGTTATTACTTCATCATGAAACAACTAAAGAAGAAGAAGTTGAAGAAGAAAGAAATTGAAAAGATCGGTAATGGATATTACCTCTTCTTTGGAACGCCTCTTTGAATCTTCCACTTAAGGAACTAAGATTGGTCTTTGGAGAATACCAGGACCTCTAGGATTATTCTAGGGAAGTGGAGAGGAGAAAATGGCAGGTTTTTGCCGAGCTTGAGTGCTCAATTTGGTGTGAGGAGGAGGGGGAGGAGGTGTCCTTTTATAGGGGAGGAGAGGGGCACCTTAGGAATATCTCAAAATATTATTTTATATTAAAGTCAAAAATCGGTTTATAATGGTTACAAAGGGTCTTATTTCGAAGATAAAGTGGGGAAGGGTAGAAATACTATCAACCAATAGAATTTAGAAAAGTTTAGGATATTATTTTAACCTTATCAATTAGATTTAACTCTAAGTTAAATAATTTAACTTTTACCATGTCTTTTTGTTTTCTTTCACTATATGGTTAATAAACTTACTATAACATGCCAAACGAACCCCAAATTGTTTATTATTAATATATATATCCTTATCTAAGTCATTTGGCCGAACCTTAGATTTTTAGGAATACAATAACAATTAATAATATAATATTTCATTTAAAAACTATTTTGTGTCAATTTTGACACTATTTGATATATGATTTTTGTGAAAGTCATAACAGAATTATATGTTCGAACCAAGTTGATTAAATCAACACTAATATATCATAGTAACCTAGAAAATTAGTGGAATTCATAAAAAGTCTTAAATTTTATTTATTTTGGTGTTTATAACATCAATTATGTCAATATTTCATTAATAAGATAATTACTGCATCATCATTGTGTCATAAATAAATTAAATTATTTAAAGTCTAAAAATTACAAATAAAATACCATTATGTAGGAAATCTTTTTATCTTTCTAATTAATAATTACAATCTAATTTATCTTATGTATAACCCCATATTAAAAATGATTTACTTATTAAACTTTGATTTTAACCATTTTAACCCTTCTTTAAATAAATTAATAATAAATGTCCTAATCTAATCCAAGTGGGCCTAAATGGTCATATTTTATTCCTAAGTTTGTTTTTGGTCGAATTACAATTGTCCAATAGAATTAGGACATGTGTTAGGGTAATATTAATATCATATTTACCCTTAGTTACCCTATTTACTATTAACCGCGGTAAAAATCGTAAAAAGTTACTATTCACCAAAAAATTATTTTCATCTCATTGAACCACATTTTAGTCCTTGATATTAACCGTGTCTCTCGGATTTTCGAAATTCCATTCACAGAAGCGGTAAAATTAAGTTTTATGCAAAATTCTGTTTTTTAACCTACCACTTAGTGGTTTCACTATTCATCAAAAATTGAAAGTTTTCAGAAAAATACCAAAATTTCACCCTTGGCTAATTTCGATATTCTGAGTCCAAAAATGAAGTCCATTTTGAAAAATAACATTTATAAAATTTTAAAAAGTGGTTATTACTATTCATAACGGCTAGTTTTAATAGCATATTGTTGTTTAGTGAAACTCGGTATTGCGTACGACGCAAGCTACCGAGGAAGGTCGCGATTGCGTGTAAAGCAAGCCAAGCAAGTGTTGTGTAGAAAAAGATTCCTTTGATGATTTATATAACATAAAAGTCTTGGGTGTTACATTCTACCCCCCCTAAAAATAATTTCGCCCTCGAAATTCGTCACTTTGTAACAAACAGATGAGGATACTTCTCCCTCATAATATCCTCAAGCTCCCAAGTAGCTTCTTCAAGTTGGTGGTTCCTCCATAAAACTTTCACCAATCGAGTGGTCTTGTTTCGTAGAACTTTTTCGCTACGATCCAGAATCTCTATCGGCTGTTCTTCATAAGAAAGATCTTGCTCCAGCGGTACAACTTCTGAGCTGAGTACATGTGAAGGATCAGGTATGTACTTTCTCAGGAGAGATACATGGAACACATCGTGAACTTGAGAGAGATTCGGTGGAAGCGCCAATCGGTAAGCTACCTTCCCAACACGATCCAGTATTTCGAAAGGACCGATATATCTAGGGCTCAACTTCCCCTTCTTTCCAAATCTCATAACCCTCTTCCAGGGAGATATTCGTAAGAACACTTTATCACCCACTTCAAACTCTAGGTCTTTTCTTCGGTTGTCGGCATAACTTTTCTGTCGACTCTGAGCTGCTCTTATGTGTTGTTGAATAGATTTGACCTTTTCTGCCATTTCATCAACGAGATCAGGTCCTAATAGCTTTCTTTCCCCAACTTCATCCCAGCAAGTTGGAGTCCTGCATTTCTTTCCATAGAGAGCTTCATAAGGAGCCATCTGAATACTGGAGTGAAAGCTATTATTATCAGAAAATTCCACCAAAGGTAGGTGTTGATCCCAACCTCCTTTGAAATCCATAGAGCATGCTCTCAACATATCTTCTAGGGTTTGAATTGTTCTCTCAGACTGACCGTCTGTCTGGGGATGATAAGCAGTGCTGAAACTCAACTCTGTGTCCAGAGTATGCTGAAGACTTCGCCAGAACTTCGAGGTAAATCTCGGATCCCGATCAGATATAATAGAAAGTGGTACTCCATGTAATCTTACCACTTCCATTACATATATCCTGGCAAGCTGATCTAGAGAGAAATCCTCTCTAATAGGAATGAAGTGTGCAGACTTTGTAAGACGATCAACTATGACCCAAATAGCATTATTGCCTTTGGATGTTTTAGGAAGTCCTGTGACAAAGTCCATAGTGATGTTTTCCCATTTCCATTCGGGTATGGGTAATGGTTGTAACATCCCCTTAGACTTCTGTCTCTCAGCTTTAACATGTTGACAAACCAAGCATCGAGAGACAAATTCAGCAACATCTCTTTTCATGCCATCCCACCAGAAGTACTCTTTCAGGTCCCTATACATCTTCGTGCTTCCAGGATGAATAGAGAATGAAGAACTATGAGCCTCATCCAGCAGCTCCTTCTTTAATTCGGGGATGGGAGGAACACAAACCCGATTCCTGAACTTTATTATCCCATCCCAATCAAGGTTGAATTCAGGAACATTTCTCACCTTCTTTTGTATCTCGACATCTTCTTTCTGTGCCTCTTTAATCTTCACATGTATAGATGGTTGAACATTCATTTGAGAAAGATAAGATTTTTACCCTTCCATTATAATTCCAAGATCCATCCTTTGTAAATCCATAAATATTGGATCTTTTTTGATCCTCATCATGGATAAACTAGCATGGTCTTGTCGACTCAATGCATCTGCCACCTTGTTTGCTTTCCCAGGGTGGTAATGGATTGAGCAGTCATAATCCTTAATCAGCTCCAACCATCTTCTTTGACGCATATTCAACTCCTTTTGTGTGAAAATTTACTTTAAACTTTTATGATCAGTATAAATATCACACCTTTCACCATAAAGGTAATGCCTCCAAATCTTTAATGGAAAGATTACCGCAGCCAACTCCAAATCATGTGTTGGGTAATTTTGCTCATGGATTTTCAACTGTCGTGAGGCATAAGCTATCACCATATCATTTTGCATAAGAACACACCCCAATCCCTTCTTGGATGCATCACTGTAGATCACAAACCTTTCTCCACTACAAGGCAGTGTGAGCATAGGTGCACTGGATAACCTTCTTTTCAACTCCTTGAAATTCTCTTCACATTCCTCTGTCCAGACAAACATAACTCCCTTCTGAGTCAACTTGGTGATTGGATTAGATAATCGTGAAAAATCTTTTACAAAACGTCGATAATATCCAGCCAAACCAAGAAAACTTCGGATCTCAGTTACTGTTGTTGGTCTCGACCATCTTTCGATAACCTCTGTTTTTGCTGGATCCACAGATATCCCCTCTTTTGAGATTATATGACCCAAAAATGCAACTTTTTGAAGCCAAAATTCACACTTGGTAAATTTGGCATAAAGCTTCTCATTTCTCAGGGTCTTCAATATAATACTCAAGTGATCTTCATGCTCTTCCTTTCTCTTTGAATAGACAAGAATATCGTCTATAAAGACTACCACAAATTGATCAAGATAGTCTCTAAAGACTCTATTCATTAGATCCATGAAGATAGCAGGGGCATTAGTAAGACCAAATGGCATCACTATAAATTCATAGTGTCCATACCTTGTACGGAAAGCCGTCTTTGGTATATCCTCCCTTTTGACCCTTAATTGATGATACCCTGAACGAAGATCAATCTTGGAAAAGTATTGAGCTCCGCGTAGTTGGTCAAATAAGTCATCAATGCATGGGAGAGGATATTTGTTCTTGATAGTGATCTTGTTAAGTTCTCGATAATCAATGCAGAGTCTCATTGATCCATCTTTCTTCTTAACAAATAGAACAGGTGCTACCCAAGGTGACGCACTAGGGCGTATGAATCCCTTATCAAGATTCTCTTGGAGTTGCTTCTTCAATTCCTGCAACTCAATTGGGGCCATTCTATAAGGTGTCTTTGAAATAGGCAAAGCACCCGGTACGAGTTCTATTGAAAACTCAACTTCACGATTTGGTGGAAGACCCGGTAATTCCTCCGGAAAGACATCATCAAACTCCCGTAAAATGGGAATATTCTTAATCGTGAGTTTCTCACCAAACATTTGAGATAAATAACCTTCATTTAGTGGAATCAATACCCATAAGATGGAAGAAATTTCCACTGGAAGGTTATGTGCATCCTTGCATTGATAGACGATCGTAGATTGATCTGGAATATGAAATGTGACTTCCCTTCTTTGGAAATTGATATGAGCTCCATGTAGAGAAATCCAATCCATGCCAAGAATCACATCAAATTCCACTAAAGGAAGGATCACAAGATTTGCAGGAAGCACTTTCCCACAAACTTCGATCGGAGAAGAATTATAAACTTCTGATGCGACTGTTGTGCCATTAGGTGTTGTCACAGCTAACTCAACATCTAATTGTTGAGGTAATACGGTGATACCCTTAGAAAATTCTTTAGAAATAAAAGAGTGGGTGGATCCAGAATCAAATAAAACATTTGCTACTTTAGAGTGGATGGTAAGTGTACCTTTCACCACATCGTTATCGTACTCCACATCGCTGATAGAAATTGCATGTGACTTTCCTTTGTCTTTAGCCTTAAGATTTTGTTGACGTCGACCATCATCATCAATCCTTGGATTTGGGCATTGATTGGCATAATGCCCCATCTCCTTGCACTTGAAACATTGAAGTGTAGTAGGTTCATTCTGTGTATCCCTTCCTTTGTTTGCGTCATTAGACATCTTCTTCCCATTATCACGGCATTCAAATGCCCGATGACCTTCCTTTCCACATTTAAAACATTTACTTGTCCCTTTAAGACAACTCCCTCCATGTTTCTTTCCACACATTGAGCATAAGGGAAAGTTCATCTTCTTTTCAGTGTGCTCTTTAGAGTTTCCTTTGAATTCCATCTTCCTCTTCTTATGAAACCCATGTGACTGATGGGTTACTCCAATCTCCATCTCGACTTTGAGAGCACATCGAACGATTTCCTCGTAGCTATTGAAGTCCCTTATGGCTAACGCCCTTCGAAGACTTGGTTTTAAGCCACTAAAGAATCGATCGATCTTACTCTCAGGTTGGATAATAATACCAGAAGCGTACCTTGCAAGTCTTGTAAAATTTGCTTCATAGGTACCAACAGATTCATCATCCCTTTGCTTCAGTTCAAGAAACTCTTTCTCCATCTTTGTTCTGAGAATACGAGGGAAGTACTTATTGAAAAATACGTTCTTGAACTCGTCCCATTCCATAGACTCAATTTCATCCCTTTGCCTCGTATTCTTAACAAGATTCCACCATTGATCAACATCTCCTTCCAAACGATACACTGCTAGGATGACTTTATCATGTTCAGAACATTGAATAACTGAAAATATCTTTTCAGTAATACTAATCCATTGTTCAGCAACTAATGGATCAGTAGACCCGCTGAAAGAAGGTGGACGTTGCCTCATGAAGGATTCAACAGAATGTTGCTCCCTCCTTTGCTCGTTTGGAAATCCTGCATGATTCATAGCTTGAGAAAGTTGTGTGAGCATGGCTATAAGATTTTGCATTCCAGCTCCCATATCGTTTGGTTGCTCAGGGGGACAATCATTGCATTGCCCATCGCATTCCGCATTAACACGGTTCCTTCGGGTTCCAGCCATTGACTAAAACCAAGAAGAATAGTGTGAGCAACACTAATTATAATAGTAAACCACATAATTCGAGAATAAAATTTTCATGCTTAAGGTCTTATCCTAGGTTATTCAAGGCCATTTCTAAAACACTAAGATTGTGTTCTATGCTTAGACTTATCCTTAGGGTTCTTACTAAGGCTTTCACATCCTAGTTTCCAAAGGTTGACTATACCTTTCCTCTGATACCAACTATAACGACCCATACTTTACATACATTGTTAATACTTCAAAATTGAAGCACACTTATTACAACATATGACAAAACCACAAAGGACCGTATAGGTATAGTGTCTTTAGAAACTGGGAAACATAAACAACTGGTTCATAAATCTTCTACAGTGTCTCCCATTTATTTCATCATATCTAGGGTCCCTTTTAGCATATTCTACTTAATATCCATCATCCTGACCTGGGGAAAAGAAAACATAAAAGGGTGAGCTCAAATGCTCAGTAAGGGTAAACAAAAGAAATATCAATCACATCATATACATAAGAACATAGTTTTTGGAAACCTTAACCTGCAAAAGAGCTCATAATATCATAACATGGGATAAATCATAAAAGTGAAAATGAGATCCCCATAATCATAACATAAAACTTGAAACTTTGTGGCATGCACACATAATCATGGAAAATCATTTCTTGTTAGTCATGACTCATTGCCAAGACTATCTTAGTGGACAAAGTCCCTTTCTGAACCGATTTCACTCCTCATTTCAGTCCTGTATCACTGAACCGAAATAACCTTCCGTTCCAGCCATGTCTATCTCATGAGATATAAAATCTTTACCCAATGCATTGGAGGGAGATATAGGTCCCAGCCATCTTATAATGAATCCTTTCTTATGTGTGCCACATAATCACAAATCATACATTATCGCATAACACATGTAACAAAAATGGGATTCTTGAAACATCATGACATCATAAATCAATTCATATAAGATAAAGGAATTCATAAAAATAATTCCATCACAACATGATCAAATCAATGTAATAATAGGGATAAAAACAGAACCCTTTATTATCTTAGATGGAAAATAATTTTGATAAAACACTTGAACTCCATTCTTGAGGAAAATATCCTTTCTTCTTCAAAAACATTTTTCCTTTCATAACATGTCATACAACTTTAAAATAAAATAAGTTGATTAAAAATAAACTTGAAAACTTGTAAAGGAAGCTTCTTGGAAATAATTTTTTAAAAATCCATTCATGCCGTATAAGTTAAAAAAAACATTCTTCGTACTTTTGTCGGAAAAGTCAAAAAGTACCTCGTACGAAAAACGACAAAAGATTCCTTTCATTCATATTACTAAAAACTCACCAAAGGGTAAGAATGGATTTAAACAAATGTAGGTGGATGGAAATAATATTACATATTGATGAAACATGGATGTGGATGATAAAATACACCCCAGTAAATACTTACGAATAAACAATCTCGGATAAAAATGAGATTGTGATATTTCCCTTACCTTAGGTCCAATTTGCCTTGTATGTGTCCGAAGCTCCTGTATAATGTTTTAAATAATGTTATTGACTTATTCCAGAATCATACATATTGATATGATATCATATATGGTCATATTCTTAGCTTCTTGTTAGTAATATTTCATTGTTACTTGTTACTCGGGTCTTTATTGCCTTTTGTTCTTACGCGTGTTTTGCCGAATAAATTCTTATTCTTCTTTCAAGGTTATAGATACCTTATATCCAGAATGGTATTAGTGTAATATATATCATATTTATTCATTCAATTCATTTATATAATTACTATGTAATGATGATCATGTAGAACGAGTCGCATCACATCGTGGAGACGGTATTCCGTACGTACGCACGAGTGATGATATCGTTCCTATGATCGTGGAAATATATTGGAGTATATGTATATTATTTCAGTATCAATATTACTTTATAATAATCATAAATAGTTACTCATTACACCATTATACCCATCCTTGTAAAGTGATGGTGGAAAAATAGATTACACCACGGCGTGGAGACGGTATTCCGTACGTACGCACGCGCGGTGATTTCATTTTTCAGTAGGATGGATAGAAGGTGAATTAGGGTTGTTTCATATTTATAATAACATATCAGTATGTAAGTAATACTGATGTTATTACTTCATCATGAAACAACGAAAGAAGAAGAAGTTGAAGAAGAAAGAAATTGAAAAGATCGGTAATGGATATTACCTCTTCTTTGGAACGCCTCTTTGAATCCTCCACTTAAGGAACTAAGATTGGTCTTTGGAGAATACCAGGACCTCTAGGATTATTCTAGGGAAGTGGAGAGGAGAAAATGGCAGGGGTTGGCCGAGCTTGAGTGCTCAATTTGGTGTGAGGAGGAGGGGGAGGAGGTGTCCTTTTATAGGGGAGGAGAGGGGCACCGTAGGAATATCTCAAAATATTATTTTATATTAAAGTCAAAAATCGGATTATAATGGTTCCAAAGGGTCTTATTTCGAAGATAAAGTGGGGAAGGGTCTAAATACTATCAACCAATAGAATTTAGACAAGTTTAGGATATTATTTTAACCTTATCAATTAGATTTAACTCTAAGTTAAATAATTTAACTTTTACCATGTCTTTTTGTTTTCTTTCACTATATGGTTAATAAACATACTATAACATGCCAAACGAACCACAAATTGTTTATTATTAATATATATATCCTTATCTAAGTCATTTGGCCGAACCTTAGATTTTTAGGAATACAATAACAATTAATAATATAATATTTGATTTAAAAACTATTTTGTGTCAATTTTGACACTATTTGATATATGATTTTTGTGAAAGTCAAAACAGAATTATATGTTCGAACCAAGTTGATTAAATCAACACTAATATATCATAGTAACCTAGAAAATTAGTGGAATTCATAAAAAGTCTTAAATTACATTTATTTTGGTGTTTATAACATCAATTATGTCAATATTTCATTAATAAGATAATTACTGCATCATCATTGTGTCATAAATAAATTAAATTATATAAAGTCTAAAAATTACAAATAAAATACGATTATGTAGGAAATCTTTTTAGATTTCTAATGAATATTTACAATCTAATTTATCTTATGTATAACCCCATATTAAAAATGCTTTACTTATTAAACGTTGATTTTAACCATTTTAACCCTTCTTTAAATAAATTAATAATAAATGTCCTAATCTAATCCAAGTGGGCCTAAATGGTCATATTTTATTCCTAAGTTTGTTTTTGGTCGAATTACACTTGTCCAATAGAATTAGGACATGTGTTAGGGTAATATTAATATCATATTTACCCTTAGTTACCCTATTTACTATTAACCGCGGTAAAAATCGTAAAAAGTTACTATTCACCAAAAAATTATTTTCATCTCATTGAACCACATTTTAGTCCTTGATATTAACCGTGTCTCTCGGATTTTCGAAATTCCATTCACAGAAGCGGTAAAATTAAGTTTTATGCAAAATTCTGTTTTTTAACCTACCACTTAGTGGTTTCACTATTCATCAAAAATTGAAAGTTTTCAGAAAAATACCAAAATTTCACCCTTGGCTAATTTCGATATTCTGAGTCCAAAAATGAAGTCCATTTTGAAAAATAAAATTTATAAAATTTTAAAAAGTGGTTATTACTATTCATAACGGCTAGTTTTAATAGCATATTGTTGTTTAGTGAAACTCGGTATTGCGTACGACGCAAGCTACCGAGGAAGGTCGCGATTGCGTGTAAAGCAAGCCAAGCAAGTTTTGTGTAGAAAAAGATTCCTTTGATGATTTATATAACATAAAAGTCTCGGGTGTTACACCTATAGGTGGTCGACCGCGTGACTCTGGGTCGGTAGTGTGAGGCACCAAGGGGGATGACAGAGCGAGACCTGCCATGTAGTGTTACTCCTACGGCGGGATTGGTCACACGACATGTGACTGTCCGACCCGCCATTTAGATGACTAGTAGTTAAATGAAGAACCTCTCAGGAAGAGGTAGAGTTTCGATCAAGGCAGACCGCTAGGAGCTGAAGGCCGAGGGAGGGGATGTGGCCGTGCAGCTGGAGGTGGACGATGCTTCGAGGTGTTTCCATCATCACCACCAGGAGGTCCACCCCGACCGCAGGGAGCAGGTGGAAATGGGAGAGCTCAGCTTCAAGCAGCATAAGCTTATGACTACAGAGCTCCGGAAGCGAGTGGACAGGATCAGAACTAGTGGTGTATATCTAGTTCCATGTTGTTGTTGTTACATTTGTGTCTTTGTACCATGAGCTGCAATAATATAAAGACACTTACCTTTTTAAAGTTTTCTTTCCTGTTCTTTTGTTTGGTTGGTACTGAGTTGTCCCGGTTAAGACTGTTGACTTGATCCTCACTTTCGTGATTTCTACTGAAAGAGACCTAGTGACCTCACACTGATGCCGACAGTGTGACTCGACCCTTGGAGGTGGGAGTGACAGTTGGATCTCTTGGTAGTAACGTCGAGGCCTTACTACGTCGTCCATGGCATGAATACATCATTCATGTCCGGATTGACTATATTTGGAAACAAATGTGGTTCATCCAGGGGAAGAGACCAGATTTTTCTTATCGGCAAAGAAGAAATCATAGCAGCTTTTGTGAGACTAGAGAAGATCCAGGTCATCCAAGAGTGGATGAGGACATCACTGGGCCAACAGAAGCCTTATGATGACAGGAATTGGAGAGGTCTAGAGTTCAAGGATGATGATCACGTCCTTATACGGGTTCACCTCAACAAGGTTTACAGAGATGTAGCCAAGGCGACAAGTTATCTCCGAGGTTCAGTGGACCTTCTTAGGTCCTCGGCTTGGTAGGCGATGTGGTTTACCGCTTGACGCATCCACCTCAGTTGCACCTGGTGCACGGTGAATTCCACGTATCTAAACTAAGGAGATACATGCGTGATCCTTCACTTATCATTGACCTCAGGGAATTGGATGTCGATGATAGGGCGACATACGCGGAGGTTCCAGTGGGGATTGAGGATCGATAGGAGCGGATCCTACAAGGAAGGATGATTCCTTGGTTGCACTTTCTCTGGTAGTACGGGAACCTGCAGGTGAGCACATGAGATCGGGAGGCTCAGATGTCTGCTCAGTACCTCTTTTGTATCCCTAGTTTGTGTTAAATCTTTACGGGGATGTAAAGCCCTGAGGTGGGAGTAATTTAATGACCTGTACAATTTGAGGGAAATTTGTTCTTAATTTCCATTATAATTTTACAAGAACACAGTTTCCGATGGCGCCTGATTCCGAGACCCGGTGTGCCCGGAATCAATTTTCGAAGTTTAGCTCAGGTATGTTCAGTGAACGAACGAGCCGGTTTTTCTATCTTTTGAACCGGTACTCAAAATTGAAATCTGAGGACACCGATGAACTCACAGCGCTAGTATTTTCATAAGAGGACTTATATCATAGGTGCGTTTTCTTGGGAGGAGAAGTTAAATTTTTGGGTTTAAGGAAGAAATAAATAAAATTGTGAACAATTTTATTTTTGTTAACCAGGGGAGTTAAATTCTACCATGGGAAGTTGTTGTTGGGACCCAAAACCACCCAAATTCCCATGTGTGGATATGTGGTAGGTGGGGGCCACACAAGACCCTAACCCCCTTGATCTTCCCATAACCCCATTGACCTCCCATAACTAACTTCCCTCTTAAATTTTGTTACTCCACATTAACATGTGTAACTCTCCCCTCTCTCCTCTTTAATTCTGCAAAAACACATCTTAAATTAATTGATAAAACCTCTTCAATTAATTTAACTAAGTGTTTGAATTTTTAAAAAAGTTTGAATGCATGGAAAAATTATAAAATAAGGAGAGGCCTTTTTTTGTGAGTTTTGTTGCGTGATAGAATTTGGGAGAGAGCTCTTCCCTCTTCTGAAGAACATCATCTCCAAACGAAGAACGACCTTCTGACTCAGTGAAGAATGCTCTATGTTTTCTCCAATCCTTTTTCTTCCTCTTCCACGATAAGGAAGGAGATGCCGAACGTGGAGACTTAGGCCAACAACACCATTCTCCTTCTTCATCCGACATTGACGGAAGCGATACCTTTCTTCCGCGACACCCGACTACCCCGACGTTCGACTACCGCGATGTTCGACTTCCGCGACTCGATGACGTGCGACATCAATTTCGAGGTAGGGAAATTTATTTGGTGTTCTCTTATCTTTTGAGAAAAGAATGACGAGTGCAGACCATCCATTTCCAGGTGGATTCGCGGATCGTTCGTTCATGCATGTTGATGTTGAGGTTTATTGATTTTTCTGTGAAATATTTCTTTGTCATACGTCGACTTCTATTTGATGGCTACTTACTATCATTATAACGAGAGGAGGTCGGACCGCACAAACACGGTCGACCCTCCACCCCCTTGTTGTTGATTATGTTGCAGTTCCGAAGATGGTGACACGGTGCGACGACACCGCGCGAGAACCTGGAGTGATGCGGCAAGGATGCGCGGTGCCATCAAGGCCGAACAAAATTGTGGTCGTAGTCGGGGCCACGAAGGTGAACGGAATACTCCGCAGTTGTTTCTTTTGATGTGCGGATCGTCGGGCATTGACGGAATGGGCCGAAGAGACGATTTGATGTTTCCACAGTGATTAATGGGACCCGGGATGAGCATCGGCGCATGTGGAATTGAAAACGGACCACCAGAGCAACTCTGGTGGCCCGTAGACACCACCGGCGGCGGCGCCTCAACGCGCCGCCTGGAGAAACCGCCGCGCCTGAAGCCATGACGGCGAGCTGGCGGATCCCGCGACCGCGTGGGATCTAAGGGGGGGATGTGGCGCGCGCCGCATCTGCGGAGCACCGGCTCGCTGGCCGAGCCAGCGAGCCTCCCTGCTATGCCGGGCCGACTTTGGCGGACCAGGCCGGGTCGCGCGCAGTCGAGTCGACCCGGTTCGGGCCGACCCGGGGGGGGGGGGGGGGTGGGCCGGGTCGGTATGGGCCCAGACCCCCCGTTTTCAGACCTTTTGGATATTTTTCCCATAACCTGGGCTACGGACCTCCGATCGATGCACCGTCAGTGGATATGGGATCCTTGTACCGAGAAGGTCGTTTTGACGTATCACACTCAAGGTTTTGGAATACTTTGGGTTCGGTCGTGTTGGTTTGCACCCGAAATCCAACCGGGCCCTTGGAACGGAAAAGCTGATAACTTTCAGACCGGGCGTCCGATTGACGCACCGTCTGTCACGTTGATCTCCTCGTGACGAGACGGAACTTTTGGAATACGTTTCTTGAGTTTTGGATGCAGTTGGATAGTGGCCGGGTTGGTTTGCACCCAAAATCCAACCGCGCCTATGGAACGAAAAAGCTGATATCTTTCAGACCGGACGTCCGTTTGACAAACCGTCAGCGGCGTCAGTGATCACATGGAGAAACGGTCCCTTTGAGTATACCCTATGAGAGTTCGGGGTATAGTTGATATACAGCCGTGTTGGTTTGCACACGAAACCAACCGGGGCCCGGGGACGAAAAGGCTAGTAACTCACAGACCGGGCGTCTGATTGACATTTCATCTGTCACATTGAGACCCCTATGACGAGGTGGTTCTTTGAGATACTTCTTCGTGGGACTTTCAGATACATGGAGTATCTACTAGTAGCTCGTGGAGCGAACCCTCCCGGAGATGAGCGTACGGAGTACGGAGACCGTGTAACTGGCTGTGACCTGATGGCTGCTTGTCCGATTCGATTCGGAGTGACTAGCATAGCTCAGTGGGGAGCACTAATTTGTGAGGTGGCAGACCCATAGTGGAGGAGCACTACTGTGTGAGGTGGTAGACCCGCGGTACTCGAATGGAGGAGTACCTCTGTAGGCTGTGAGGGGGAGCACTACTGTGTGAGGTGGCAGACCCATGGTGGAGGAGCACTACTGTGTGAGGTGGAAGACCGGTGGTACTCGACAGGAGGAGTACCTCAGCAGTCATAAGTTGGTTAGAAGTACCTCGGAGATGTGACTGGATCACTCTACTCCCAGAGATGGAGCTCTTCAACAGTTACAGTTTCGATAATGAAAATCCTGGTTTGAGTTGAGCCTATGACCTTTGTGTTTACCTCAAGATTGAGATGGGTTACTTGATAACATGGGTATATGTATGGGAATATACCTAAGTAGAGGTTATCTGTTGTGATCTTCTTTGTGGTTATCATTGTTGGTTTTATAGAGACCTTGAGGGTCTCGGGGTCCCTACTGAGTATCCTTATACTCACCCCTGCACGGGCTTTGCCCGCACCTCGTTGTGTTGTTTGTAGAAGATGGGAAGTGCTGATAGAGGCCGAGTGTTCGAGGACTGGACGATACCCGGAGGTGGACCACACGACGAGACAGTACCCGGAGGTGGACCACACGACGAGTCAGTACCCGGAGGTGGACCACACGACGAGTCAGTATCCGGAGGTGGACTTCACGATGAGACGAGACACAGAGGAGGTTGACGAGCGAGAGCATTGAAGAGCTGCGCTATCTATAACTACCCATCAGGTAGGATCCGAGGAGGACGACCCAGGAGCTGCTTTCTTTCTTCCAGCTGTTGTCTTTGTTCAGTTGTAGCTATATTTCTTGTTGGGTTTATATTCTGGCCCATTTACCTTTTAGCACTTTCTTTGTACTTAGTGTTTTACTTCCTCTTGTACTCTGTGGCATTTCGTTACTTTTATAAAGGCAATGCATTCACAGTTATAGGGATTTACGCCTTTGGTGATAGTCACCAGCCCCTGGCCTATGGAAGACGGTCTTGGGGTAGTCACGGCACGGGCCCTGAGGATGGGTCATGACAAGGTGGAGGATCTAGATAGACTTGTTGTGCCCTTCGTGTGAGTCTCATCAATTCTGCAATCATATCTAGTATTGAAGATTTAATGTTATCATCTATAGGATAATTCACCTATCACCACTTATCATTCTTGGATTCTATTTATCCCTTATACTTCTCCCATCGATGCCTAACTTGGGGCATGGCTAAAAATATTTCTAAAAATGATCCCCTTTTTATACCCTCTATTATCATCTCATTGTTCATGAATTATTAAAGTAGTTATAATAATATGCATCCTTTCATCTTTGATAATGGTCCCCCTATATCATTTTTATATAATGAGAGTCTAGAAATTATATCTTCATATGTCATATTTGTTGGAAAAAATTAAAAATTTTTAAATTTGATGAAAATTTATAATTAATTACTTATAATATTATTTATAACTTCTTTTGTTAGAATAGTAATACAGTACTCCATTTTTCATTGATACTAATTTTTATTTTTTATGATTAGGGGAGGAGATGGAGGGTATTGGAGAACCTCTTATGTGATTCCACTGAATTGGATTATAATTCATTAAATTTTTTATCAATTATTTTGTCCTCTAATAAAGGGTAACCTTTACATGGAAATGAATATGGTAATAAATCCAAAAAAAGAGACATCATGGTGAGTTTTCTGCTGTATTGTAACAAAAGAAAAAAATCAAAAAAATCAATAAATTAAATAAAATTAAATAAATAAACATTTTAAAAAACTGAAACACACCATAAAGGATTCATCCTACCAAGTGTTGACACACGTATACAATGTACCGGAATCTGTAAACCCATACTTAAGACATGTATCTTGATTTTTTTACTCTATAAAATACACAATGAATTCAAGTCTTATATAATACCTCCCATCCTAGTATCCATAAACAATATACAATTTTTCATAATTGATTTCATCACCTGAACG
Organism: Viscum album; assembly: GCA_963277665.1. Taxonomy (NCBI): domain Eukaryota; kingdom Viridiplantae; phylum Streptophyta; class Magnoliopsida; order Santalales; family Viscaceae; genus Viscum; species Viscum album. Next base: position 475,178,397 of record OY728157.1, read on the forward strand.
TTAAATATCATCGATAATTGAATAATTTAAATACTAATGATATAAAATCTATAATATATAAAACATTATAAAACTAAATAATTACATTTATAAATTTTAATATTATATACTTCATGAAATGTGTTCTAGTTGGGTGGTCATTGTCATGAAACATAATTATCTAAATTAGAACTAAAAACATTGACTATAGTAAACTAGAGATGGAACCTATATTATGAAATTTACCTTGATAAAATGGGGTCAAATCCCAAAGGGATGATCAGTTTACTAGTTTTGGATTACTAGATACAAATATGATGCCCAATTTATATTGGGATAAAAAATAAAATATAACAAATAAAATTCCCAATATTCTTGAAACTAATTCAATGGTTTCATATTCAAGACATATGGAAAGGGAAAAGATAAGGGTAAGATCAAATGATCAGTTTTGTTTATATAGAGTTGAAGATGTCAAAAAAGAAAATAAATATTCATTATGTTAAGGTAAATAACTAAAATACATTACTTTTAATTAATAAAATGATTAAGAAATATGTCATAATCAATATATCATGGTATAAAAATTAATACTCATTCCATTTAATTAATAAAAATATTATTATATCCATCTCGATATAATATAAATGTGAAAATACCCTGGATTAAAAATAACATTAATTTAAATGAATTAAATTAATAATTATTTTAATTATTTATGTTAGATATCATGATACCTCTACTATCAAGGCCTTTCAAATAAAATTTCGTAACTATAGGTAAACAATTATCTAATTTTTACCACTAATTTTTATCATGATACGTGTCAATGCATTGAGGGTATATCTATAACTAGTCCCAAACCACATTTGAATATATATATATTTAGTCATATATCAAATCATATATTTAATTTGTAAACCAGTAATCATTATTATCAAATATCTATATTGAGTAAAGGGAATGGAATTAGAAATATTCCCCAAATTAATCAAATAATAGTCAAAGTAAACAACATATGTAAAAATGGTATATGGTTTATGAAATAATCATAAACATCATACATGAAGATGGATATTTAATAGAAATGTATTTTCTAATGAATATTTATCACAAGAAAATTATTATTTCAAGAGAACGTAAACATTCACCAAATAAAGTTATATTTTACAATATTTTTTACATATTTGGTAACATTTAAATTAGAATCAAAGCATGAGAAAACAAGAATAGAAACTATATTCATCATGAAATTTATTTAATTTATGTTAAATATGTAAATATGGTTGTTTATACATGACATAAATTTTAATTGGCTCATATTAATATATATGTCAAAATAAAATATAAATTGAGATAAAATCTATTCTTATTTGGGAACATTCATGTGAAATAAAATTAGATAAAATATTCCCAATTAAAACATAAAATAACATGACATATTTAGTATTCATGTAATCAATTTTAAAGGGGGAACTACATGCAACATATATATGAAATTGTTCAATAACATTCAAATGTGCCTAAATGAAGGGAAATTCATACATAACCAATTAGAAAAATATTTACTATAGTTAGACTTGTATTAACTGCATGGATAATAGTTTTATGTGTATTATTAATTTATATCAGATCAATAATAAAATTTACTGTATTATATATAATTATATTATTATTTTTCATCACCTATTTTTTAAATAATTTTTCTTTATATTCATTATTTATTATGTTAATTTACTTGTTTTGTAATGTATGTTTTATCATGAAAGTTCTTATTCCTTTAAATAGAATATAAGTAAATAATATAAATAATAATAATAATGTTGTCAATATTATTAGAACCATTCTTCAATATTCGTCGTGGATAATGAATTGCATCACTTCATGGAGATTATAGGCCCTACATACGCACAAGTGATGACATCGTTTCTATAATTTATAGAAGATTAAAAATACATATGATAGATTAATTTTCAATATATGATATTATTTTATAGATATAAAATATATTCATTAAATTTATCCTTATTCAATTCTATGTATAGAATATATGATAAACAAATAACAACAATTCTTGAGGCGGTTGTCTGTCTTACACATGACTGACATTGTCATATTTCTAAAGGAATGAAAAGTAAAAAAGGTATATTTAACATTAAAATTATATAATTATAATAATTTAACTCAAATAAATTGATTATTTAAATAAATTATTACATTTATCATTGAATTGAGGTGATGTAAAATGAATCACACTGGTCTACGAGTTTGTTGTCTTCTGTATACATGATCGACATTTTCATTAATAATTTTTTAGGAAAAGAGACGGATATAGTTCATCCCCTAATATAATAACATATATGTATATGGAAAATATTTATGATTTCATGTATTCATTGTTTAACAATAATTAAATTATTTTTTCCGATGAAACATAATAAAAACTCTTAATTAGGACAATTACATCTTCTTTAAATGAAATTTATAGTTTTTAACCTAAATAATCCCTAAGATGGTTTTTTGATCAAAACTGTGGATGAATAATGTTTTTAGTGGAGTAAGGAAGTAATTATTTTTAGGATTGGTTGATCTTTGTTTCCTTAGAACTATGAAGAGAGGATGACAGGTGCTTACTATTTATATGTGTAGGAGTTGACACTCATTGAATTTTTGAGAGAATAATTTACAGTGACCATTTTTATAATGGAATAACCCCCCAAAATGGTTCATTCTATAATATTTGAGGTAAAATGATCCAAATATGACAAAAAAATGTTGTTTAATAGGATTTCAGACAATTGTTTCCATTATCTATTTAGTTTGAACTCCTAAAAAATAATTTTTTTATATTAACCATTATCATTAATCTTTACTAATTATACTATTAATAATGGTCAAAAATAGAGTTGGACATTTTAGATAATATAATTTATGTTAATTAAAATTATGTAATTTATTTTTATCAATTCAATTAATATAATATGAATAATATTTTTTAACATTTTACCCATAGATGTGATGAAGAAGCGAGTTACCAAAGAGAAACTAGTCATAATTTTAAAAGGATTTAATATCAAAATTGAACATGAAATTGAATACACTGAATAACATTTTAGGGATTATAACATTAGAATTCTAATATCACTTTAAATGAAATTTCAAATATATTTTTACATCATATAAATAAAAAAACTGGTTTTAATTAAAACATTATTGTTCACTATTCGTGGAGAAATAAATGTATTTAAAAAATAAAAAAAATCACGATAAGATAATTTTGATAATATGATATCAAAAAGGGAGTTATTTTTATCAAAGTTATTTTTTAAAAGTGTCAAAAATAACTTTTTCGTAAGTGTCAAAGAAGCGACAATTTTTTTTGAAAAAGAATATTGTTTTTCTAATAACATTTATTTTTCATATAAATAATTATTATTTTTTTATAACCAATATATTACTGTATTTTTCATATTTTAGTAAGTCATATTCATAAAAACCAACTATTATATAGGTTATAATGATTCTTATAAATAATATAGAGTACCATATTCCATTTAAACACATTTATTTGTGTATCACAATATATCAATGTGGTGGAATTTATTTAAGAATAAATAAATAACAAAGTATACAAGTGTTACCCTTTTCCTAATTAAAAATATGTTTTCCACAAAATTTCATGGATATTATGTTCTAAATAGATGAGGGTAGTTCTTCTACATAACATACTTTGGTTCCAACATTGCATCCCTATTTTCTTATTTCTCCAAACTACCTTTACCAATCAACTCATTTGATCCCTCAATACATTCTCTCTAGTATCATGAATCGGGTCGGGTTCATCACATTAATATTGGTCAGGTTTCATTTCTATTTCATTATAGATGATAAAATGAGTTGGTTCCTATATATACTTTCTTCACATTGATATATAAAAAAACTCTTTTACTTTTGATAGATCTGGAATCATTGACAATCGGTAAGCCACAAATCCAATCCATTCAAAAAATTCATAGGGTTATATACACCTATCGATCATTTCTATTTTTCACTTAACATTATGATACTATTATATATAGATACTATAAATAAAACATTAGCACTCAAATAGAATTCCAAATCGTTCCTCTGATTATTGGAATAAATATTTTTCTTATGTTGATATTTTTTAATAAAGATCTAAATATTCATTAAATTTATATTTTTCTCTTCAACAATTATTTATCCTATAGGTTTCCTTTCACCATATTTAATCCCACATGTTGGAGTAGGACATCTCTTACCCAATAATTCTTCATAAAACGTCATCTGCATAGTTGAAAGGAAACTATAATTATAAGAAAACTCAACCAAATGTAAATACTAAATCAATATAACATGAAATTCATGTGATAATGACTTCAACATGAATTAAATTATTTGAATATTCCTTTAAAACTATCCATTAGTTTGAGGATGAAAGTAAATTATCAACTGATGCTCAGTATCAAGAGCCTTCATAAGTCTCTTCCACAATTTCTATATGATGTATGGAACAAGATTATACATGATCAAAATATGTGATTCGTGAATTCTTAAAAATCCAATATTATAGAGAATTATGTGGTTCCCAAGATTTATATCTTCTCTTATATCTAGGAAATGAGAAAATTTTGTTAGATGGTCAATGAAAAAAATTTACTTGATTCTTCTAATGAGTCGTTGCTAGTCCTCCGAAAAAGTGTACATTAATTTCATCCAATTTACACATTAAAATAGGAAGAGGATGCATGAATTTTCTAGGATTAAATCTCATAGCCTTGGCTTATTGATTAGCTAGACATATTGATATATACTATGAAATTTCATACTTTATTATCCAGCCAAAAATGTTACCTTAAATCTTAAAATATCATTAAGATACTTGAGTGTACAATAAAATTAATGATATGAGTATCATCTAATAATTTATTTTCTAGATCAGGTATATATGGAATACATAATCCCTTTCCATATTATAGAACACTATTTTCAAAAATGAGTTGTGTTAATTTCAAATTATTCAAATATTTAATTTCATTCAGAATGTCCTCATCATCAAATTGAGAAATTTGTAACTTTTATAATAACGGTGGTTTCACAATCATATAAAAACGTGTGTTGTATTCTATTCTCTAATAATTATCATATCTATATCTACTAGATGCAAGAAAATAGGATGAATATAAATCCCCATTTGGATCAAAACTCTATAATATTTCTTACTCAATGAATCTGTTACCTTATTTTGTTTCTATAGAGATATTTTATTAGGAAATATTAATCATTTGGTTGATCATTCAATCATTTTTGTCTCATATTGATTTATTTATTTGAAATGTTGTTTTTTAGGCTATTATGATCCTTTTATATCACAAAAATTTCACACTAATGAAAATTCTCTCCATATCATCAATGAAAAAATTATTTCCACCAAATCAAGAACATGGGTTAGAACGTTCAATTCAAGAGTCTTCAATTTACGTGATGCATATGTAATAAAATTATTATTTTTAATTATAAAACTACTGAGTCTCTTTTTTTGACAAATCTCTATATATAAAAAATCCTTAATTTTTATTTTGTTGATTCAAAATTAGATCAATGACCAATCAAATATTCATTTCATCTAAACATTATATAAATTCCTTTTTCCACATAAATATAATCCCTTTATTTATAATCTTAGTTAAAGGGTTATACAAATGGGAAATTTTTTGAAAATAAAACATTGATAATAACATTCTCAACCAAGGATGTTATGTAACTTAGTTATGATCTTCTGTGTAATCCATTCTCCACAAGCATTTTTATTCACTATATCTAATAAGATTCCATCCATGGAAATATAATGGTCATGAAAGGAAATTTCATAATGATAGTAATCAAAATTATTAAACTTACCACATAAAAAATCATTTTTATGTTTCTCAATAGTTATCTAAATATGATTGTAATGGTACCCATTGATTTTATAATACACCAATTATTATAAATGAAATACTAAAAAAATAATCATTATATTACTTGAATAATTTATTCATTATATACATAAATAAATATGGTTATTTAGTCAATTATAATGGAATTAATATAAAAAAATAATTTATATAACGCATTCAGAATACTACCTTCAGAATGTCATATTTATTTACATTTAGTTGTTGATACCTAGAAATATTTTAATATTTTATAAATATTAAGCACTATGAAGTTGATAGAATAAGTCCTTAGTTTGAGGCATGAGATACGTTATATTTATCATAATATCATTTATTTCCTAATAATCATTTCATATCCACATGTATCCATCTTTCCCCTTAAATAGAGAATAAAGTATCCCCAAAGTTAAACACTATGATGAATAAATCAAATATCACGCATCTCATCTAGTGATTAATTAAAATTTAATAATTCAACATTGTCTAGTCTATAGGTTTTATTTGATATTGGACATTCATCAATTAATAAATTAATAGAAAAATAAAATTCAAACTCTGGTGGATGTCTATATAATTCCTTATCAGATAATTCAATGTATTCTTGTTCAATTGGTACATCATAAATTTGGTTATTCCCATATAAATTTGTACATTTTTTTATCTTCTACCACAAAAATCTCATTCAGTGGACCTAATGTGTTTGGATATAAAAAGGTCTCATATGATGATATATCTAATATAAAGATAGGGAATTCAATATCTTCATCACAAATCCAAATTTACGTCATGAGAAAAATTTACATAATATTTTGAAATATATTCCCTACTAAAGATTATATCAAAGTAAACCATAGGTTTGATAATAATTTATGAAAAAAATAATATTCATGTTTCTTAATAGGGATATATAGAAAAATCATTGTTATAGTAATATATCCACATGGAGTTTTGACTAAAAAATACCTTCATAATGTTTTAGGGAAATATCGTTTTCCATTACATGTTTATATTTCCTCCTCCACCCAATTATTATAGATGAATGAACACAAATGATCTGAATCACCTTTAATAGAATAAACTATTAGAGTATATTTTTTAATTTCATCACATCCTATGTCTACATATATTTTTCTGAGATACTTCATCATGTTCATAGTTACCATATTATTATTAGTATAACCAAATTATTAGGGCCTACTATGGTTGATGTGATTCTGTATACGAGAATCGTGTAGTAAATTGGTTTATCCATATGATAAAGGTTATTTTAAATAACCTGGTTATTCCTCCCTAATAGAGAAATTATTTTCTTAGTTATAATAAAATCAATATTTTTTATTAGAATACAAATATATAATTTTTCTTTGAGTATTGATACCCTTATTCCTTTTGAGAACATTTTCTATAAAATTGAATATACTATATAAAACATAAAATTTTGAATTTTAAATCATAATATATAATTATAAATATGGTGTAACAATTAAAATAATTTAAAATTTTAGGATTTTTTAATCACGAAGTCATAAACATGGATTACTTGGATATATCATTACTATAAAATACTTCAAAATTACTTATAAATAAAATGTGAATTAACCTAAGAATATCACCTAGGTGTGTCAAATGGGATGCTCTTTAAGGACCATTATCATGTATTAAGAAATAATCAATTCATGAAATGTATTCCATTCCCAGATTTGTTACCACCTAGGTGCATCTGTTCCATAACAACATCCACTTGTAGTATCAATATATTGATGTATTTATTGGAAAACTACATAATATATTTCTCTCTATTTTTCTAATCTTCTTACATACTTATACCTAATGTCTACCATAGGGTTTGGTTCCCTAATCTCTTATTTCGTTAACATAGTTCACAAGGGTTATACTAATCGTGATCAAATGCCAACTATAATGACATTGATTCTAGTAACTCAGATCTATACCGATATTATTACATCGGTATAGATAAAAATGGGTAAAATACCAAAAGACCAATTACTGTAAAATGTTGGAGAACTGGATACATACATGATACTCATTTTACTCAATGAAAATAAAATGAAACATAAATGATATTAAATTTATAGTATAATTGAAACTCATTAAATAGAATTAACATTATTACCTGGGGAAAATAAACAAAATAAGGGAGAGCTAAAATTCTTATTAAGGGATATAAAAAGTATATTCCCCCATGAATCAATAATAATATTAATTATGGAAAGGTAAATAAAAAATGTATTCCATTTAAGAAATAACATGTGCTGGAAATAAGGTATATTCAAATTGAAATGTTAACTAACTAGAGAACCATGAAATTTAATCAATAAACTGAAAATAAAATTCATCTGGAGAAAATATCAAAGATAAAATATAAAGGATAATATTACAAAATTAATTATTAATGAAGTAATGTGAGAATTACTAGACATCATGTTATATGTAATTGTAATACCTATACCTTCAAGACAATTTCAAAACCCATTTACTATTATGCGTAAAAAGACATTTAATTTGGACAATAGTTTTTTATAATAAGACATATCAATGAATTGTGGGGACATATTAAACTAAGATCACCCATATCTAGATGTACTTATAATTAATTATTTATCTAACAATCAATTTAATTCATGAATAAATATTTATTATCATCAAATATCGATATTTAGTAATGGATTAGAATTTTTGAATATTTCAATATTTAATCAAATCACATTCAATGAAAAAACTGTTCAAAAAAATTAAATATGGTTAACTAAATAATAATATATATAAATAATAATATTTATATTTAAGGTAATTTGTATTTCAAAAGAAAAATTATCATAATAATGTGATTATTTTATTATAAAATAAATAATCAGAAAAGAAAGTGGGATTCTATAATAATTGTTACCAATTTGGTAACTGTTAAATTGTAACACCACAAAGAATAACATAAATGAAATATTTAACATCATAAATAAAATTTAATTCATATTTAATAAGTAAAATGTGTTGTATAAACAACACATAATAGTGAATCGGTGGATATTATCAAATGTGTCTCAATGAAATAGAAATTGAGTTAAAATCCATTTCCACATGGTAAAATTCATATCAAATCCAATAGGATGAAATAATTCAAATTAAAACATAAAATATCTTGAGGCTTGATTTACTTTTTATATTACATGTGATAGTGTTTTTATATACATAAATGAAAATATATTTCTTCGTAATATACAAATGTGCCATAATAAATGGTAACTAAGATAAAATCACATATCATACACTTCCAAGTAGTAGAACAAGAATTAACCTGCTGTATAATTTTATTAATAGTGTTATTAATTTGGTAATAGTTCCATAATAATATTTATATTATAACATACTATATAATTATAACATTTAACCACCATTTTATAAATAATATATTATTATTTTTATTGTTTCTATTGTTAGTTTCGTTCTTTTCCCATGCATGGTTTGATATAAATTTTGTTATTATTATAAAAAATATATAAATAAACCATCTGGAAAATTATAATAATTTTGTAAATAATAAATTTTTGTAGTACATACATTATTATAACCATTCATAAATTTTTGAGTTGGAAAACTAATCACATCGCTTTGTGAAGATGGTAGGACGTACATACGTACAAGCGAAGATATCCTTACCTTAATGGGTGAAAAAGGAATGAATGGAATGACATATTAATTTTATTAAATTAATATCACTTCATGTTTTTAATATATATTAATTAAATTTACCCTCATTACCTCTCATGTAAAGTTTATGTGAAGAAATAATCACATCACTTTATGAGGGATTAGTCTACCGTACTCACAGGTGACAATATCCTATATTAAAATGAATATAATGTAAGAATATATAAGTGATATCTAAAATAAATTAGTTTTATAATTTCATAAATATAATTTACATTGTTTAAATCCATCATTATAATTAGTCTTTAAAGGTGGTGATGGATAATTAATTACATCAGTTCACGAGGTGGTATTCCAACATTCAAATGATCGATAGATCTATTTCCAATTTTCAAAAGAGGAGATATATATATAAAATGAACCTAAAATAATAAAATGAAAATATATTTATTATACTAAGATTATTATATACTAATTTTTTAATTATATTTTAATTAGGGGTAAGAAAAAAATGATCGTTTAATAAAGTAATCTCTTCTTTAAAAAACAACATTATATTTTCACCAAAATATATCATTGGTTAGATTTATTATCAAACCAACGGATCTAGAATATTGGGAGATGTGTATGTTTGTGATATGTTATATTCATGTCTGAACCCAATGTCATTGTATATGTGATGAGGTGAGTATAGGGGGTTAACTTTTATATGTGGCGGAGAGGACTTGCCAATTTTTTTTGAAATGAATAAATTAAAACCACATTTTTGTGTTTCATAAAGACTCCAAAATTCATAATTTTGTTCTATTTGAGGTTATTAGATATAATTATGGACATTAAATGTTTTTTGGAACGTTTTTAGGACATTTTAACACATAATTTTTTTTACTCCCTGTAAATTAGTATTTAACTTTATCAGAGTAAATAATTTTTTTATTTAATTATTGATAATGTTAAAAACATAAGTTGACCTAATTAGATTTTTTTATATTATTCAAAATATAAAATATATTTTTCAAAACTTATTTATGAAATGTGGTAGAGTCTAATTTAATCTTATACCTTCATATGTGATAAGAAAGAATGTTTCCAAAGAGAAAATTATCACAAGTGTGGAGTGTTTTAATGTAAAAAATAAATATGAAATTGATACCATTAGAAAAATTATATTTATTATAGCATAATTGACTTAATATTTAATTAAAATAATTAAAATATAATTTTTCATTGTAAAAAATTTAAACAAGAAGACATTTTTTAATAAAAATTTGGTTTTTCACTATTCCTAGAAAAATGGACCTTTTTAGAAAAATCTAAATAATATACCCTAAAAAAATTATGAAAATATATTTTCACTAATAATTCTAATTTTATCAATGATATTTTTTAAAATTTTAAATTTTTTATTGGTATCATAAGTTTTCACAATGCAAAAAAAAACAATTTTCAATAAAAAAGATATATTTTTTCAAAAAACATTTTCATACATTCAAATGATTCTTAATTTATGTCTAATAAAAAAATAATAATTTTAATTAAATATTTTGTAAAATAAATTCCCACCAACATAACATAAATGTTATAATGTTCATATTTAAATAATATAATGTAACATCTTTCATTTTAACCTATTTTTGTTTGTATCATAATCTATCAAATAGATTGAATTTATTTTAGAGGAAATAAATCATATAGTAATGGGGTGTTACATTAGATATTTATATGTGAGTGAATGTTTTTGTTAAATATGTAATCCCAAACCAACCATATTCATGTATTTTCAATTTTATAGAAGTAGAATATATACATATTGTTTTAAAAAATATATGTTTTATTTCATTGGAAAATTTAATTATAGTAGATATTTTTAAATAATAAAATATATAGACCTCGGTTCCCCTGCCTTTATGTCTATCATTTAGAGATACATATTATACCTTAATAAATTTTCTTTATTATATTTGTCTAATATTAAATAAATAGAACAAATAATTAAATCAATGGTCATTATAGAAAAAAAATCTATTATTATCATTTTTTAAAAAAACGTGTAACTAAAAAAAATTAATATAAAATAGAAAAAATAGAATTTCTTATTAAAAATTTATATGTACTTTTTTAAAAATTATAAATATAAATAAATAATTTATATAAGTAAATATTATATTTTTTTTAATATGATTCAAAATTATAAATTATTATAAAAGTGTAGTAATACTAAAAAAATATATAATCCATTAAAAAATTTAAAAATCAACTTTTTAACTACATTAGATTCACATAAAATAGATATTTACTAGATTAACTGTGAGATTAATTTAGTTTTTACACATATCCATTCTATGTTATCATTTCATGTTCTATGGAAGGTGTCCACCACATATTAATTTTCTACCTTAGGTAATATTGTATTAGATGCATAAATTTCATATAAGCCTTTCACATCGTAATTATTTTCAATACCCGAATTATTTTTTCCTTCAAAAAAGACAATTAATAAATTGATTTATTAGTCAAAAAAACTCAGTTGTCTCTATGAAAAATGATTATACTTTAACTAAATCTTTTTTAATCAACAATTTTATTTCCTTAATTATCACATTTGACAGCAATTATACTTTCAACATTGTTTCACAAAACTACTTGTACATGAAATTTATTAAAATAAATATATTCTATATATCCTTACAAACTCCAAAAAATTATGTTCAAGAATAAATTGGGATTTAAATAGTTGGAATTTTAAAAATATAGTGATTCCAAAATGTGCATTATTACACTCATTTGAATGTTACTCATATGCTAATTTTTTATGTAAAATGTGTAAGCGTTAATATAAAAACTAAAAAATATGATCACATTAAAGCTTAGTACCCCTTTTAACCATTTCAATGTTTCTAATATGGATAAATTAGTGTTTAAATTCCAAAAAATTTATTATTTTCCATGTTCAATCATTAATGAATTTTCATTTCTTCCTATGTATTTTACAATCAATATAGTAATATCTGATGATATATATGGTTACACCTCGCCAAAGTTGTTTAAAATTAATAAATGTGAAAAAGACCCTTCATCATATGAAATTAGATCTACCTTTAGTCCACAGATCCCTTTACCTTCATTATCACTATCAAATATCGAGATATAGGGATACCAACAAACAACAATTCAAATAAGTAATCAGTATGTAACTCTTTTCCTTATATTATATATATATATTTAAACAATAGAGGTATCTTTTCATTATAGATTCTTAATATAACCCTTCATAAAAATTACATGTCATTCAATAAGACACATCTAACATAAATCAACTAGAAATCATATTTTTATTTATGGAACCAAATAAATAAATAAATGAATCATTTTATCAAAAAAAATGTTGGAAATAAATTTATGGTTGATTATTTATTAGGAAAAATTCATTCTCTAACATGTCAAACAAATATGAATCTATGAATTTGCCATAAATATAATTTAAAATATAAAAAAACCTGTTGATAGAATTTTTAAAATATATTCCAGATGATCCATGAAATACAACCCATATCAAATATCGTAACAATACATGATAGTCATGATATTTCCTTCATACCAGATTTAAATTATATAATGACACAATGATTATCCCATTTTAAGAAAATACTATCTAAAATTTAACACTTTCTATACATTATAGTACAATTATCTCCAAACCATTTATTAATTTTTTACAATGTAAAGGAAAAATGTTCTATTTACCATGATTCTGAGACATCACTACAATCTCATTATAATAGTTTTTAAGTCTAGTCTTGCATGAAATCTATATTTTTTTAATCCATTTGTGTTTAAAAATATTCCAATTAGTCTATAATTTTTTTTTCATAAGCCATGTAATGTTAATGTTATGTTTTTCCTCCTAAAATTTCCAATAATGTAACTCAAATAATATGGATTGTTTCTTCAAATGTATTTTTTATACTCAGTACATTGTTTCTTTCTAAATGTAAAATTTTAATTTTTCACCTACTCATAACATTCTTCTGATGAAAATGGTTGTATGGATAAATAATTCTATTTTAAATTATTAAATGTATTTTAATATATTTTTTATGGATTATCCATTCACTAAAATATATAATTCTTAATATACACATTTTTTATCCATTCTACAACAGATGATATGATGTACCATCATTGAAAATTGTAATTGATTTATGTTAATTAACATTGTATGTAGATAAGTTTCTATATAAAGTATTCTTTTAGTTTACTTTATCATATGAAAAAAACTACTTTTTATTTTATGCATCAAATTTTGTTACACCCATCATCTATTTAAATTCAAAATCATCAATCACTGATGATAGATAAATATAAATATTATTTCTATGAAGTTTTGTCAAACATCATCACACTCACCATTATATATTTTATCTTCAAACATTTATGTGGGGAAAAGTTATAGAAAATAAATATAATGATACCTAAACTAAGTTGGCTACAATGTATCTGAAGTGAAATCATTAAATATGTGCATAGTCCCATTCAAATATTTCAATCATCATTTCCTAAATAATATTTTTCTGTTCAAATATTTTATATTTTTGGAAATAAATAGTTTATTATAGGATTCTATCATAGTTTTTATCATTAATATTCAATATTATTATATTCATATTATTTTTATTTGAAAATAGTCAATTAAATTACTGAATATTTCGAAGATACCATATTTTTTTTGTGAGAGGTTTGAAGACTATTCTTATGAGTGAAATGGGGTTGGGTTTTTATCCAATTTGTTTCATGATATCCTAATATTTTTTACATTATCATAAGGTTTCATATTCCATCCTATATAGAAGGCATCTAATAGTGAAAGCATGTATCTTTTTATAAATTAATCCCATTTATAGAATTTTTTTTCTATCATGATTATAATATATACGCCAGTTCCCTTCTAGACGTACCCTTTCAAAAGTTCAATCATTTTTCTAAGACTATTTTCACTCTAACAATGTATTTATTTCATGTTAACTAATCCTTTAAATGTTGATAACGCAAAAAATTTAGTAAAACCCAAGAATCGTGGTTTCCTAGCATCTTCGTACAATCATTCAACACTATATGTTTTTTAATGGTTCCAACCCATGCATCAGGAATTAATTATTTAAGATGATCCTTTATTTCATTTTGAACATAATTTTCATTATTAGATATTTAATTTTTTTATTTCACCATCTCTGATCATGAGTGTATATTTAAAAAAAATTAAATCAAATGGTATTTCATTTCTATATAAACTAATTCACTCATATTCAAATACATCAGTCACGAAAAGAAAATCAAATCATTGTTTTCATGATTTTGTTAAGAAAATAAAGAGGAATCTTCCACTACTTTATCATATTAATCACTAAATTATTAAGGGATCAATGCAATTAGAATTTATTTATTAGCTAAAGTTACAATATAATTGATTAATATATTAATATATATAAATAATTTAAGATAGGTATAGATAGTTAGAAGTAAAACATATGTGAATATAAATATATAAATATGTATAAATATTTATCAAATAATTTATATCTAAAAAACATTTTAATTCCAAAAAATTTTGCAACCAAAAAAATTTTATAACTAAAATTGATTATAATGAAACCAATGAAATTATTAGTGAATAAATAATTATTGAAAAATTACTTCTACCACATAAAAATAATAAACTAATAAAATTATAAATTCTAATTGTTAAAACACAAAATTATAATAATAATAAATTAATCATAATATGAATTTAACTATAAATAAATTATATTTAAAAATAACATACAAAAAAACAAATGATAAGATGAATGATTTTTATAACTAAAAAATTAGTTAATCATCCAAAATTAATAGAAATTTACTAACAAATTATGGAGGTAGATAATGGAATATTAAAATTGAATTCCATAGAATACACATGAAGACAATGAAAATAGTTGAATATAGAGAAGAAATGTCTGAAAATACAATTTATAAAATCATATTAACAAAAACAATTGATCATTGTATTATGTTAAGTGGATTAGGTTTCTATAGATATAATGATGCCAATGGACATTTTAAAAGGATAAATAATAGAATATTAATGAAATTTAATTCAAAAATAAGTAAGAAAATTTGAAAAAATTATAAGACCAAGTGCAGGTTGGGTGTCATAAAGAGTATAAACGATGTGGGGTTCAGAAAGATGATATCAAATCTAAGAGGATAAGTCCAACTAAAATTTATTTTTAAATGATTCTATCATCAATTTTATATAAATTTTTGCTAGTAGTTATTTAGAATTATTTTTAAAATTGTTTACGAAAACACTAGTATTAAAATACATTCAAATAAACATTTATCATTGATTTTTTCTAAAACCAACATTATAAGAGTTCTATATCACTTTAAACATAATTTATGAAAAAATAGACCTTAAAATGTCAATAAAAATCACATTTATTTACTAGTGTCCTCTTGAGACATACTCAACCATCAAAAAATGTATGAATATTATGTTAATAGCTATCCAAATAGACTGCATGATGTTACCCTAGTGTTCATTATATGTTCCATACCACCACAGATGGATATATCTAATTCCAAAATAATATTATTCTATTATTCCTAAACTCCTCATACTAATAATATGACTTTTGGAAAACAATTAGTCAATCAAAAATCCAAAAACATATGGTCATTTCACACAACCAACACAAGCATTCCATCAATCAATACTACTTTTCCTAAACATCCATATTAGTATTCAGACTCCTCTAAATTTATAGTGAATATCTATAAACACTCTCATATTTTTCTCACATTATATTTATAAATATCATCTATCCTAATGTGTTCATAAACTTGTAAAACCTAATCAAACAACCACATACACACAGACGTGATTGATGTACAGTCAAACCTTGGACCACCCATCTAAACAATTGTACACTCTCATATCAGATAGAAATACCATCCATGCATAATATCACTTAGTTAAACTATCAAAAATAAATACCACCATTAATGCTATGGAATTAATGCAATTACCTACCACATGGAATTCATCCAAAACCTATAATCATATACCTACACTCTATCCAACCAAGATCCAACCATCTTGGATTTCAATGAACTAGGTAAGTCATCCAACTAATATTTCTTTAAAAATTTAACCAAAATACCAAAATCATGAAACATTTTCTATACTATAACTATAATATATTTTTTAGTTATTTCCCATTAACCCTTCTAGGTATTCATAACTACGTTAATAGCATATCTACAATTATAGATTGAATATATATGGTTAAACACCAAAAAGAATATTACTGATATAATATGTACCTAAAAACCACATATGAATGGATATTTCTGCTTATTGTTATATCATTACTCATGTAATAAATTCCTAAACTGAACACTATAGAGTTAAATTATCAATTTATCAAATTCATAAACATTTATACAAAGGGTCACTATACATTCTTTTTATAATGGGACTATATAGTCATTATTAGGAAACACCCATCACAGATCTATAATAATTAATAGTAGAAAACCATTAATGAGTGAAAATTGAGGTTTGGTAGAGTAGAATTCATTAATATAGTAATACTATAAAACACTACATAAGTTGTTTTGAAACAATATAAAATTGAACCCCATTAGTGAAATCAATCACATACTAGAATGGGTTTGACAAACGAATCCTACGTGCCAAATTTTTTATATTTAATGTCAAATATTGAAAAAAAATCCATTAATAATTATATATTTATTATAACCTCTAGTAAACACATCATAATTTAAAAAAATATAAACCATAACTGAAAAAAATGAATAGTAATATTACAGCATTGATGACAAGGATTTCCTATCAGAATGATGTTTTTGGCACACTATTGTGATGTAAATTACCAACATTGACTCATTCATAGAACACATGTTTACATTCTTTCCAATTAGTAAATCAAGGTAAAATATATAATACTAATTTTTAGTACGAGGTTCTTATGACCACTCGATAGTACCACAACTGATTACACCATATAGCCTCAAGAATGCCTCCCCATTTTCCAAATCCCATAGGCTAGTGGTAAGATCTCAATCCATATTATGGTGAAACTATAACAACTAATTATAGTGAAATAAATTGTTTAAATAACCAAAAATCCATTTTAAATCATTAGAGAGTGTATAATAATATATAATCTTGTAATATTCAGGTTAAATATATACAAAATAATAATAATATATCTCCCACTATACTAATCATATACACCCAAATAAACAAAAGTCCAAAACACACAGATAAAATATACTACCATATCCATGTGACACCACAATCCAAATCTCTATACACCCTTGATTTTATCCTTCCTAATCAACTGTATGAACAATGATAAACCAAAAAACCATTCAAAATGTCTACATGGGAATCAAGGTGTCTAATAATACTAGCATTAGTTATATGTATAAATCACATGGTTTCCTCATTAAATATATTATGACCCTTACCTGAAGACATAGAGTAGGTATTTATTTAAGCCCAAAACAATACCCACATCAGTGTGGGTCCCCGTATGAAAATCCAAAATTAGCCCATTCTTTTAAGGAGGTATTTCTAACACCTTCTCACTCAAGGTGAGGTGGTCCATATCCCAACCACTACCATATATTTGAAGGTAGGTTCTAATATATATGTATCATATCCCATCACATCATGACCAATACCTTACACTTATATGTGGTCACACATCACATCCCAACAAATCACTATCAATCAAGGGTACTTGCACATCACATATTCCACCCTTTTACTCATGGAAGGATTCCAAACTAACTAGTCCCTTATTATTAGATAGTCCCTTATGAACTAGTGGACAAACTCCATATCAATTAATGTGGAAAATTTTCAATAAATTCTTACTTATTTAATGGTTAGAATCTTGGTTAATTATCCCTCACAAAGGGTAGGGTCGAATCCATAAATCCCACCATGCTCAATCTGGGTGATTGATATAACATATACATGAGTAAAATGAAAAATATGGACCACACCCCATCACATAGATCTATAGCTCATCAATATAGAGTTATTATGTTAATGAACAAGACCATAAACATCCATCATCATCACTAATTTACATTAGTCACCCCTTAGTGAAAATAATTTCTATAGGATTTATATGACCATATCCCCAATAATAATATTCTAATTAATCATCTAAATACCCCAAAACATCAAACATCCAAGTACTAATTTACCGCCCTTGACATATAATTATTTCTCATATCACATATTCTATGTAAGACCTATATGCCTGAAACCTAGAGGAACACCCTACCTATCCCACACTCTAGGACCTATAGACTTTTAATAATCTTCTCACACACCATGATTTACCTCTAGTCTTTGGATGGTGTTTTTATCACAAGGGATATTATATGTTGTCTCTACCATCATCACTTGATTCTAAGCCTCCCAGTCCAACTCATCATACATTGGATACACACCTAATCTACACTACATCACAATTTATAGCCTAAGACTTTTTCAAGTCCTACTATTAGATCAATCGGCACTCCCTCCACTTGGTAACATTGTTTTCTTTGAAAATCCTAATTTTCAAAAATTCATAAGTGAAATTATCCTAATAAAAGGAAGATATAATCCATTATATTAATTATATCTAGTGTACCGGCATTCCCTAATATCAATACCAAAATCCATGAAATTATAAATTAATGCACACACATAAATAAACATGTATATAAATTTTATCACTTTATCCACCTACCTCAATCCAAGATTTAACCCCTCATAGAGCCTTTCCCATTCTACCAAGAACGTGTATCATGCTCGGACACTTAAATATTTAATTATATAAATTTATAATTAATTAATATTTTTGTTTAAAATAATATTAATCTCTTAAAATCTCATCATGCATCCTCACTACATAAAAACCCCATACAATGGTGATTGAATAAAATTTAAGGATCTCATATAGAAACAAAATATAAAATATAAATCATCCTCTACTGATTAGATCATGATCTAGAGTAACCCTAACTAAATAAATTACATAAATATCCTAAATTAATGGCTAGAAAACCGAATGCAAAGTGTAAGGAAACAATGGTAGAGACGTACAACAGATTTCCATAAAAATCCACTAACAAACAATTCACTAGATATGAAGGATATGATGGAGAAATAGAGGTGTAGGTATATTTAATGAAATGTACCTCCCTATATTCCTTTCTTTACCTAAATCATGAAGGTGTTATATTATTTGTTACAGCTCTCCAATATTAAAAACCCCAAGATACATCCGGCATGTAGTGACTAGTATTTTTATAATGTGACAACCTCTACCATCAAAAAAATAATGGATAAAATAAGGTCCATTGAATGAAACTCCTTACAAAAGATATGATCAAAACTCATCAAAAAACATTAATAATGTATCATATGGGTTATGGTTTAAAAATATCCCTATGATTCCTCATAACCATTATAAGTGTCATCATCATTATAAGACTCTCCCTTTGTAGTGTGAAAAACTATATTACGTTTATTTAATTCTCCATAACCCAAAAAACCCATATAATATTGAGTCTTTTTCCATGATTTTATTCCTCCTCAATATAATCCATCATGATGTGACCAATGGGTTAGGGTGTGAATTTTTTTAGCTGTAGAATTTTAGAAAGGCTTTTAGGACCTGATTTGATGCTCAATCAGGAAACCGATCATCCTTTAACGATTCATTTTGATTTGAAAAACATCTTCTCAATATTCTCTAATGATTTAATTTATAAATTAATTTCTAATAAATGAAAATAATTCTACATTGGCCTAAAAATTTAAACTCCCTCAAAAAGCAATTAACTGGAAATTCACTAGTCATTACAGTTACACTACTCAACATGTTATCCCTTGTTCTATTCTAATTTTAGATATTATATAGACGTATTGGATTATGAATTATCTGTGTTTTTTGAAATTTAGGTTCCCAATAGACTATATTATTTCTATTTGTAGCTGGAATTAATTAATGGATTTTGAGACGAGGAAGGTGACCTTTACTAATTTAATATTATTTTTGATATGAAATGTGATGGCCTACCTATTAGATATAATATGTTCATGTGATATTATTATCATAAAAAATTGGATTTTTATTATATTTCGTGACCCTATAAAAAGGGATTTATATTATTTCTAAATAATAGTCACTAATGTATAACATAAAAATGATAACCAATTCGTTTAGTGATACACATGTTTAATGAGTTTATGTCACCATTTCATGCATGGTTGTGTGAGATTTTTCATGGGATAATTTTTTTTGGAATCAAAATTTTAACATTTAAAATTACATTTTAAAGTTAATTTTCATTAAATGTAATTTCCAAAGATGGTTATTTAATATAATGGATTGAAATGATATTTTGAAATGGGGAATGGAATTTTTTTGAAAAGGGTGGTTTCCAATGATTTTAGATAATGGAATTTGGATCATAAAATTTGAATGAGATGAATTTTAAAGGATTGTAATAATGTAAATTTATTATATCTTTATATAAAGAGAGATGGTTTTTTTCAATAAAATTTTTGTTTGGTTCACCTTATATTGGTGGTGGACATTTTTAAAAGGAATGTTTTCTTTTGTTCTCTAATGATTGATTTTGAATAACGATATCATTATATGATTTCTCTTTTTTGTAATATAATACAAAATGAGTTATATTTATTTTATGTTCATTGAAAATTTTGGGATTCTCATGGAATTCATATATATTTCTAGATTCTTAGGTTCCTAGAACTATTATAGATTTGTCATGGGATTTTAATCATACTTCATTGGTACTCACACATGGGTGCATATCAAGTTATGTGATAAACATTAGGATGGTGTGAGATTACCTGATATAGTTTGAGAGATGTTAATGATGTTTATAATAATCTAGGAGGGAGATATTTCTGCATCATTGGTTATACATTAGGTTGATTTTATGGATAAATAATTTTAGAGAGGTATATATACCAATTATAGTTTTGATCATTAATTGGGGATGAGTTCTTAGAATAAGCGTAGAGGATGTCTCATCCATGGTGGGATTTCCTTTTTTCAAGAGTTAGATAGCTCCTATTGGAAAATTTTAGGCTATGAAGAGATGGTTTTTTGATAGAAAACAGATATAGAGATTATATATATGATGAAATCTGGGATTTTGATTGACTTGAGGAGTGTGAATTATTTTATTATAATGTATTTTACATAAAGGATTATTTAATTAGGTGATTATAGTGCCACTTACAGGGGTTCACCTCCCTATTTGTGACAGAACACAATGTAGTGGTGTATTATGATCTTATAGAGAGGTTTGAATTCACTTTTGGTTGGTATAGTACCAAACATAGTGGTATTTTTCAATTTTTTTGGTAATTTATGATCGTGAAAATATGGACATGGAAACAAGGTTAACACATACTAATTAAAACCCTTTATGTTCAATATATGGGATCATTTTGTAGATAAATTCGTACGTGATCACATAGGTTGATCCAAACCCATTAATGACATTCTATGTATAAGATAGATATATAAGTAATATATTGGTATCCAAAATGATATATATAGAAAATATTGATGAGGAGAGAATGGTTTTTGTGAGTGTACTGTTATTGATACTAGGTGGAATGTATTAACCTGGCGAGGGAGGTGAATCAAGGTGGTGAAAAAATAATATGTTTCCCTTTGATTATGTTACCCCATTTATTGGATCTTTTTCCTGCATTTAAAAGAACATGTTAAATCTTACACTCACTCATCATAAATCACATAAAATGTGAAGAAAATTTAAAACTGAAATCACACAAAGGAACATTGATATTACATGGTTTTCCCACACTAGTCTAAGTCTAACGTGAATACATTCAAAATTTATTGATGGTTTAAAATCCACTATACTCAAATTTTATGAATAAAAATTAAGTCTTTACCACTCCAAAAATATTATAAATACATTATAATGTAAAATTTTTATATTACTACTAACATAAGGGTCACCCCATATTGTTCTATTTCACACACTACTACATGGATGGCCTCATTAGTTATTAAAATATGTATATATTTAAACATTTAGAGACATGTTGCTCTCATATATGATAAATAAACTTATTTTTTGCATCATGGTGTTTATATTTTATACTCAATTGATATCTAATTTACTACATTTATAATTTTACAAATCAATATTTTATAATATTATCATAAATTGATTGTAATATTTTTTTTTCAAAATAATTATAGTAGAATCAATTGTGAAAAGAAAATGACCTCACACTAAAATGGTCATTCATTAAAATTAACATCAATAAATAAATATAATGATGTTGTTTTTCCTTCTCAATTAATAGATAAATAGAATAATAAAACATATTATTTTTCAAAAATTCCTCCAAAAATCCTACTGTAGTAGCAAGTTCTTCATTCCTAGCTCTCATATGCTCTCTAAAAATGATAAAAGCAATATTTCATTTTAAAAATGTGTTAAAATAATATGTTCCATGCATTAAGGGATGAATCAGTCTTTTTATACTTTTTAATCCAATTTACACATTTAAACCTTATCATATCATCACTTATTTAGTCAATGAATTTCTATCTTCCTTTTTCTAACCTTTTGTGTATATGATTGTGGATATAAATACAAAATTAATATAATGTGAAAAATATAGTTTTTTATTGTGTCTTTCATATGCTAGTATAACTACATCCCTAATGTGTGGTGGTTATTAACCTAATCTCACATAAATTCCACTACATTATAGAAATAATTATTGGAAATGTTGTATCCTTGGAGCCATTATCCTACAACATACAAGCGAAATAACATGAAAAAAAAATTATTCTGTATTATCAACTGAATTTTGTATTTAAAAAACTCTTAATGTAGTGTGGATATCACATAATCTCTAATGATCACATAAAAAATTGATTTTATTTTCTTACCTTGATTTAGTTTATATTAAATGATTCCTAAATTATATAAAATATTGTGTTATCTCGCACCATTAATAGAAAAAGGATACAACGTTCTCTATCATTATTGTGTAGGAGAATACTATAGGATGGATCCCTCACATCATTCATCCTATAAATAATCATTATCAAGAAAGAAAAATCACCCTTATATTATTATTTTTAAATTTTATTATCCTCATCCTTTTTCGTATTTAGAGAAAAAAATAATACCCTTTTTTAGTTTTAGATCCCCCATTCTACATTAAAATTCATCGGATGAAATCATTATAACAATTTTTTTATTTATATACTTTCTTGATAATCATGAACTATTTCTTGTTTCTGTATCAGTTATCCTCATTTTTTATCTTTTTATATCATAAAAAATATAAAAAAATTCAAATACATATCAGATAATTCATCTTCATTTCATATATTCTTATATTCACATAATATTTATTGAATATTATATAAATATCTAATCATATAAACTCTTTGATTTATGATAGGATATATAATGTTTTAATATAATTTAATATTGGAGTCCAAGTTTCTATTTTTAATCACTTTTAGACTTATGGTTTTCATATTCATGTGATATTATAATCACCACATCTCTTTCCTATAAAACCCAATGCTTTTATTTCTATTGAAATTCATACATGTATCTATGAAATAATTATTTGGAATAAAATCATCCAATAGGGGTCTAATTTTGTCTCCAAAACATGGATCATGATCAATTTTTTTTGGAAAATGATGTTAGAATCAATGAATATCGACAAATGAGTATTCAAAATCAACTCCCATTTCCATCATAATTAATTCTTCTAAATTTCCATTTTATCGTATTTTGATACTCAATATTTCATTTATATATTGATTGGATTTATTGACAATATTATATGATAAATCCTACAATTATAATATCTTATGATATTTTATATCATATCTTATTATATTTTAGATCATAAGAAATTTCGTATCATACAATGTATTGATTTTATATAGTTCTCATTATATGTGTTTATAACATTTTTTTGGGTATCAAACACTTTTAATAGAGTTTCATATCATACAATAAACTGTTAATTAACAAAATGGATATTATTAGAAATATCTTTCATAGCCATCAATCATAAGAAATTATATATCTTATGAGTATAGTGTATCATATGAGAAATCATGTCATATTTAAAACTACCTATCATATGTGTTATATTTACATTTCTAACAAAACCTCATAATTATCAGAAGTCCACAACAACTAGTAGGTCGTATTAAGCATATTTAGAGTCCTTCTATGTCGAAAAAATATACATTTATAAATTATAAATCATCATAAAAATATTTTTCTTACATAGGTTCTTGTTCACACAATCATTAATAGTTATCTTAAAAAGAATGAAATCCAATTAAAAACTCCCTAGTATTTGGGACCTTCCATCTTTTATAAAATTCGATAAATATCTCTCTAATCACATATATTTTCCAGTTCATTTATTGTTTCATATCAATCATCAAATTTATTGCTAACTTCGTCAATATGTATTATTCAATACTCATATACTCGTAATATCCACATTTATGAAACTTCTAAAATTTTCATGAATAAAATCTACATATAAAAAAATAAATATCATCATAAAGAATCCAATTTTTAAATTTAGGGATCTCTATGAATATCCAATGGAATAACACACTTCATCTTATCAAATTTTATCTAATCACCTCTTAGGATCTTCATCCAACTTCCCTTTTCACTTCTATACATTGATTTTTGGTAGTTTACATCACTTCTAGGCTTCACAAGAAATCACAAATCCTAAATTATTCCTTAAAATTCACTACACATCAAAATATATTTATAATGAACAATAAGATTCTTTTTAATAGTATTTGTAAATATAGAAATACTTCCAACAAATTATCATTAACATAATGAAGTCATGTAACATCCCTTAATTCCAATGATTATCATAAACAATAAATAAAACACATATAAAAAATAAAATCAACAATTTACTCATTCTTATTTCATTTCAAAACAAATTTAGAAAATATAATCTTAATATCTTCATTGTTTTTATTATCTCCCCACATTCATATTTTATTATCTCATTATCTTCTCTTATCCTTAAAGAAAATAAATACATTGGGTAAGGTAAGGGATGGTATATATTTTATATTACTCAATGATTCATTAATTTTATCATTATATGAAAATATGAGAAATTAATAATTTATAAAATAAGTGAGTTTGATCAAGGAAATAAATATTTTAATTAAATCAGTAGAAAGTAATACCATCTCTTAAAAAGCCTTACCATATATCAGTGAAACATATTTTATGGTGAAACTAATTGAGCCTAAGTGAATACATTATTCTTATTTGAACTAAAGCATGTGACCCTACACCCATATGAAAATAGAAGTCAAAATCCTCCCAAAAAATATGTGTCAGATATTATAAATAATCCCTCTATACTCATCATTCATATTCAATTTTAATTTAATGGTAACATAATTTCCCCAACCCACCTTAATATCCAGATTGATTCTAGAGATGCAATGGATGAGTGAGTTGTAATATATACATTTTAGATAATAATTTTTTATGTAAAATTGAATATTCATATTTAAATTAATTTTATACTTATGAATGTTTCTCAGGATATGCCACCTGTCGTCTCCCAATAAATAGATATGCTATATTATCAAATTCTTTAAGTCAGATCATTATCAAGTACACTTCATAAAATTAAATTTGAAGATCCAAACAAGGTGTTTCATTATTAATTTTTTTCTAGTGTTTGTAATGTTGAATTAAATTCCCAATTACTCACTTTATATAATAATTCACCTTCAATTACATACATTAAAATAACGAAAATATACCCAAAAAAGTAATATGTTGTACCTATATTCCCATTAGTTTGTTTTTTTGATGATAATTTATTCAGAACCAGTTTTCCATTCCAATTTACCACCATTTATTTTAGGAATCCAAACAATGGGTATCCTAGTTTTCAATATTATAATATTTGGAAACATGGATACATTTTCATTCTTGAGAATTTCATTATCGAGTAATTTCTTCTTCTATATGATCTATTATGGAATAAAAATCACTTAGTTAAATTTTCATGTTCATTAAATATATTGTAGATATTATATGATTGATAAGAATATTTTATGTTTTGTTAAGTGTTCTTCTACATCCCATATACCTCTTATAAATCCCTTTATTTATTAATTATGATAAGAATATATTATGTTTTGTTAAGTGTTCTTCTCTATCCACAATATTCTTTATTGTATTGACTCTAATTTACATATTTTTTATCAAATTAAAAAAACATTTAGTATATAGTTCAAACCCCCACTATAACCATTTACCTCAACAACATTATTAAATTCCAGAAAAACCATGAAATTATTTTCATTCTTATTTACACTAGAAAAAACTATCATATAAGTTTTCAATGCCAAAAAACAATGTTAATCCTCAAATAAACATATGAAAAATAAAAATAAAAAATAAAACATAGAAAATAAATAATAAACCTGGGCAACCGTCACTAGGGATAAATTCTAGGAAAAAATGGAATTTCCATGATAGTTATTATAAATTTATTATTGGATGAACAAATAATAAGACGTAAATGGTTTTTTAGATCATATAAAACCTGAAAAAACTTAATGATAATAAAATGTAGTAACCTAATACTCTAGGAAAAGTGATCCCAAGTTTGTGATAAAACAATGAGGGATGGATTAATACAGGACTTGGGGTCCTCCAACCCATATAATGTGTTCGCCTATTTTGATGAAAAATCAATTTTAGTTGTTGTTGTAAAATTTATTCTCCTCTATTATGCCTTGTCATGTCTTTCATACACATCATTCATTTTATATAATAAATGGGTGTGAATAATGTCATTTACTTATTTCCCTTTGAATTTAACTCATAAAAAAGAAAATATTGCATCCATATAAGACCCATCAATTATTATACTTATATGACTCATTATTCTAAATTCCATCCCCATGGACATTGTCGTCAGGGGATCTAAGAGCAAGGAATAGTCTTTTGTAGCTCTTTAGTTTCATCCCCTATCTAAAAGAAGAGACCCCATGTTTCCCTCTATCAATGTAACAGAAAATACTCTATAGTCATTACCATATTTATTCAAACTATTCAATCATTAACCATTAATAATAATGGATTTATAAAATTTATTGCCTGTAAATTTTGTTTAAATTTTTGGCCCACCATCTGGTTTAGTGTCCTTGGATTATTTTTTGTTCACCATGGTTCGTCAGAATTGATTTTATATAGAAGAATGAGGAATTATTTCTTCTGATTATACCCCACTCTATAGTGTCCACCATATACATTTCATAAAAATCAATATTCCTAATATCAAATTTTTTATTAATACCAATTATTTCATGAACCCCCCACTTTGAATGTTATTGTTTTCAAAAACCTTTAGTGTCATGTGAGTATAGTCTACTTAATGATGAATACTAGAGAATGTTTTTAGTTTTTCCAACCATTATTGATGTTTTTAAACACAAATAAACATTAGAAATATGAAAAACATGAGAAACCAAAGGCTTACGGAAGTGATTTGGAGCTGTATTACCTCAAAAACGAATATTTTACCCAATCCACTAACCGTTTGACACCTATAATCTAGAGGTGTTGATCTGGTCAAAAGGAAGTTATTTATACCATGTATTATAATAAAAAATTCATTATTTGTTTGGTATTAATTTCTATAATGAATATATGTTTTTAGAGAACAGAAATATGGTTATTAACCATCTCTTGGTGGGGTTTCTAATTTTAATATCTACACCACAATTATCCTATCATAGTATCATTGTATTCTAGCCTCACCCTTACTAAAATAGAAAGGATTCGTGGAGCCAAAATATTTTAAAATGAAATACATATTTTTCCCACTATCCCAAGGAATGTTATATGCATTATTATCATTATAAACATCATTTCTATTGATATGTAAGGATTTTTCATCTAACATAACCCATGGGGTCTTCTAATGAATATAATCTTGATGATGCCATATCCAATGGAAATAATAATAAAAGTACATCCAAGAACTATACCATATTACTTTCAAATACTATTATTCACCATAAATAATTCCATACCACATCTAGATAGGCTATGAGAGATCAATATCAATACATATACACAATGATATGGGATATTTTGATATATAAATCCCCCAAACACCACACACTAAGAGACTAAAGTAATCATCTATAGACTCAAAGGGATCCGTGTTTTAGAAAGTAAAAAAATAAGGCCATTTTGATTGAGATGATAAATATAATGGTGATTCCATATTCATGTAGAGGTTGAATGGCTAGTGAAGAAAGTTGGAATTAATTCATCAATTAGATCTGTTAGACTTGGTTTAGACCATCTATGAAAATGTTTCTCTTTATTACACAATAATTATTGAATTATTACATAAATGTACACATAATACAACTAGTAAGGTAAAGAATTTTACTATATTAGGTAATTTTTTACATTACATAGCAACCTAAAATAAGGAATACATCTTCATTATTGAAAAACTAATTATCATGTTCCTAATATTTCTTCATTCTTAAAACTGCATGGGATAACGAAGGGACATACATAGGAAACATGTGAGTTGTAATGCACAATAAGATGATAGAATTGGAATAACATAAATGGAGTTTTTTGACAATATTTATATCAATGGGTTATAAAACATGTATAAATCACAAAAATGAAAAATGAGACATGATAAAGCATGATAGAAATAAAGGAAACCTAGGAAATGTGGCGACAACATAAAACACTACTTCATAAACATAGGTCAAGTCTGAAAACCATGATATGATGATTGTCCAAGTCTAATAAAAGAATAAGATTCACTCCCAATCCCAACATGAGGATATGTGACACTAAAAATTAAAAAATTCGTTATATCACTATATAATTACCACCACACCTGTCACATTCATTTCATTAACATGATTATGTGTGCTAGATAAATCGTACAAAATTTATTAATTAATAATTATATTTTATTCCAAGACAATGGAGAGTGTAATACACACACATAAATCCTATTTAAAAGTTTTATAAGTGTATGAATGTGAAAACCCTTGATAGTAAATAGGTATGGTATTCTATAAATATTTTATATCATTGAGAACCACAGTGAAATTTCTGCAGTAAAATTATGTCACATAAAAATTCATAAAATGCGTTGATTAGAGTGAAATGAACCCATCATAATTTGGACATACAATGTTATTAAAAAAGGATGTATTGATAAATATCACAACATTAGGAATATTAAATAAAATGAATAACATAATAAAGGTTCTTTTAAAATGAAAAATGACCGGATCCCATACCCTGAGAGCACGAGACCAAATACTTGGGAGGGGATTATTGATATGTTTTGGGCACCTTGGGAGTACTCTACAGAGGGTATGACATAGTTAGTATGTACTCCATGGATTTTTATTGATGATAAATGTGATGTTGGTTGTGTTAATATAGGAAATTAAAAGGTAATTATTTATCATTTCTCAATCTTCAGTTTTGGACTCTATATAATAATATAACCTAAACCACAAACCCTTGCATGAGGTATTCCATGGCTTCTACCAAATGGGAGTGTTTTTCATTGGTTTATAATTAACTGATAAAAATAAAATAAAATGATACACATTATACTGTGTATGTGAGTCATAATATTAATGAACTGATTATACAACCATAAAATACATTAATGGTTTTGGATGATTTAGGAAGAATTTTTAAAATTAATAAAATAAAGAAAAAATTTATCCATCAGTGGTGGTGTAGTAGTGAAGGTGAGTAGAATACAATTGATGTTATTTGGAATTTTTAGGGTTCGATTTCTGGGAGCCTTCTCTCAAATGAATTTCTCCTCCCCCAATATCCAAATGATTTACATGGTTACTCGGTCCCTGGTGTTGTGGGTGAAATAGGGTGAATCCTTGAATTAAAAATAGCTTACATTAATAAACAATCACCCAATATAATGTTACCCTACAAGACACTCTTCCATCTTAGTAGGAAACACCTTCCCAACTGGGGATCTCTCTAGAGTGATATCTTCTTGGTAGGGGGTTCCCTTGTGTGGAGGGTTCAAAAAGTGAACACCTTGGGATCCCCTTAAAAAAATAAAACATAAAATAAAATCAATAAATGAAAAAATATATTAGGTTATGTATAACCTTTATAGTATTACCACATCACTTTTAGGTAATTATGATGTCATAAAAAACATCATATATTTATATAGTATTTAATTTTTACTCGATAATTTAACTATATTATAAAATTATAATAAATTCATTATTGGACAATTTTAGAATTTTTATTTCAAAAAAAGTATTTATTTTATCAAAATAACATTCCAAATATTTGTATTTTCACTTTTAAAATATTAATGGACATTTATGTAGAGATGCATGGTTTTCAGTAAATAATAGTTTTTGACCCCATTAAAAAGTGCATTAGTCTTCATTAATATTATAAGAAAATTTATATTTAATTTAAATTATTTAATAATAATATTTTATTCAAATATAATTTATTTCAAAAATCAATTAATTATATAATATAAATTTCCTAATTAAAATTTCATACTAATTGAAAATATTTTTTTTGTTTTATTGTATAAAAATTAAAATAATTTATAATATAATGATAAAAATAAAATATGAACAATATTATATTGAAAAATAAAATATACATATTAATAAACAAAATTCTTGATACATATCAATTTAATACATAAGAATACACCCAAATATTAATGTGCGCGATGATGAGACTTTCATGGGGTGGTTCGACATACACATTTTGGGAAGTGATATTGATGAGCGTAAAATTACCCCATAAACAGGTTTTCTGCTGATTATGTTTTTGGATTTCATATTGGAATTTGTTAAGGTAAAATAACATAGATTATTTATCCCTCAAAAACATCAACAAATGGATTTTTTAATGTATTATCCTATTGGTTGAGTCCATCATATCCCATGTCTATGTCAATTTTATTTATTAAAACCCTATATTTTTACTAATCATGTGATCACATTTCAATGAAAATATTGTCAATCCTAATTATTTCCAATATACTTTTAAATAGGATATAATAAGACAAAACAAGTTCATCTGTTCTCTATAACCAAAATACAATATAATACATTTAAATAAAAAAGTGAAATTTTATATTTAACAATTTGAGTCATTACAACCTTACCCCTTTCAGAAATTTCTCCCTCAAAATTTTACTTTCCAATAATAAAATATATGATGGTGACTCTATTTCATGACTTCCATTGGTTACCATATAAATTCTTTTTAATTTTGGTTTATACAAATAACATTGACTTGGTTATTTGACTTATTTAATATAAAATTTTCCCTACTATCAATGAGTTTTACCAACTACTCTTAATATGAAAGATCATTCTTCAATGGTACAATCTCTAGATTGAGTACATGTGATGGGTATGGTATGAACATCCTCAAGTGGGATAAATGGAATATAACATGGATATGAGATATATTTGGTGGGAGTGATAGTTGATAGGCCATACCCCAATGTGGTCATGGATCTAAAAGCGGGTGGTGTATTTTCAACTATGATTTCCCTTCTTTTAAAATCATATCAGTTTATTCAATGTATTTTTATAGAGGGATACGATGTGTCCAACAAAAAACTCTAGGTCTATACAATGGTTTTCATAGTAAATATTTTATCGACTCTTCGCATCTTTGATATGTAGATGAATGTCTTTGATCATTTCCACAATTTTATTGACCATTGATTGACCAAGTAGTTTTCATTCCCCAACATCATCCCTATATAAAGGTGTTCTAAAAATCTTCCCATAATGGATTTCATATGTATCTATTTGGATGCTAAAGTGGAAACTGTTTTTCTATGGGAACTCATCCATAAAAAGATGTTGTTCTGATCCTTCTTTAAAGCCCTATAAACAAGCTCTCAACATCTTTTCGACTTTCGGAATATTCTTTCTCAGAATGGCCATTAGTTTGAGGATGATAGGTATTACTACAGTTCATCATAGTGTTTAAAGAATGTTGGGTAATTATACTGATATTGTATGTTATTCTTGGATCTTGATTAGATAAAATTTATAGTGGTACTCTATGAAAGCGTGCCACTTCATTGATATATATCTGTAAATGTTTGTTGAGTGAGAGGTCCTCTCAAATTTTTATAGTGTGAGACGTATTTGTAAGATAATCTATAACAATCCACACAGAAATGTTTCGTCAAGATATATATTGACTTCTAGTTACAAAGTCTATGGTTATGTGTTACCATTTCCATGTAGGTAGTGGTAATTGTTGCATTATCCCCTTGGATAGTGCCCTTTTCACCTAAAATTTATGACATACATGACATCTTGATGTATACATCATTACATACTTGTCCATATTGTCCCACAAATAGTGTTCATGGAGATATTGATACAATATGTTTCTTCTAGGATATATAGAGAAGGTAGAGTTATGTGCATAAACAAACTACTCCTTCATTAACTCAGGACATGATGGTACACATAGTCTTGACCCAAATCTTACAACCCCTTTATTAACATTGATCTCTGAGTATTTCCTTTTTCATATTGTTTCTCATTTCATCTATATTCCCACATCAACTCATTGAGTATCCTTTATACATTCTGAAGGGATGGTTGATCATAAATATGTGAAATGATTAATGATTTTCCTTCCTCTGTGACTCTAATGTCCATTCATTTCAAATCTAATATGTCCATATCCTTCTCAATTATCATCAATAATAAAATTATTATTCATTTCTAATTATAGATTCTTAAACTTTATTCTCCATACTAGGATGGTAATGAATTGAGGAGTCATAGTCCTTGATCATATCTAACCATCATCATTGGAACATACTCATCTCTTTATATGTGAATATTTACTTTTGGAATTTGTGATCAGTATATATATCACACTTCTCCCCAATAAGGTGTGGAAACCAGATTTTTAATGTAATGACCGTTTTAGGTAACTCAATATCTGGTGTTAGGTAGTTATATTACTGAAATTATAGCAACCTTGATGCATAATTAAGGACTTTTTCATTCTATCATTAACACATAGCCTGATCCCTTCTTCAAATAATCACTGATTACCATAAAAATTATCCACTTGTGGGTAGTATGAGCATAGGTGTAGTGATAAGAATCAATTTCTTCTCCTGGATTATCTCTTGAAATTCATTATTCCAAGAAAATTTGACTCCATTATGAGTTAAATTGGTTCTATGGTTTGACAATCATATGAAACTTCTCACAAATTTACAATAAGAAATAGATTATCCATGAAAAATATGAATATTTTGTCAAATGTTTTGGACTCGTACACACATCAATACTTTTTTTAAAACTACCCAATGAAATACCATTTCATTTGATGATATTCTGTAAGAATTAGACATTCATTAACCGGAACTGACATCTTCTATTCTCGATATAATGTTTCTCCTTTCATGAGGATTTTATCATAATACTTCGATGATCCTCAATATCCTCCTTCAATTTAGAGTATATTAGAAAATAATCTCTAATGACTACCAAAAATATGTCAAGCTAACCACTAGAGACTCCATTCATCAAGTATATGTTGATTGCAGGATCATTAGTGAGTCTGAAAGGCATTACTATTATTTCATAGTGCCCATATCATATACAAAAAATAGTCTTGGGAATATACTCCTTATTCACACTAACATAGTATTATCTCAACCACAGATCCACCATGTAGATGTATAGTTCTCTATATAGATAGAAAAAAATTAATAAATCTGTGGAAGAAGATAATTTTTCTATATAGTGATCTTTTTT
Organism: Viscum album; assembly: GCA_963277665.1. NCBI lineage: Eukaryota > Viridiplantae > Streptophyta > Magnoliopsida > Santalales > Viscaceae > Viscum > Viscum album. The sequence continues at coordinate 475,213,030 of OY728157.1, forward strand.
AGATCTCAATAATCAATGAAAAGGCCCATTGACCTATCCTTCTACTTATATAAGAAGTCTAGTGCACCTCATAGTAAAACAATTGGGCATATGAAAACTTTATCTAGATTATCTAGTAGTATTTACTTCAGATACTCATGTTTCACAACATCCATTATAAATGTAGCCTTAGAAAAGGTTAATTCCCTATGTATGATCTCGATTTTAAATTCAACCTCTCAGCTAGGCGGGCGACAATTAAATTCCTCAAGAAATGCATATCTGCATTCCCACACAATGGGCCGGTCTTAGAGGGTGACTATTTCATTAGAATCAATCATTTGAGCTAGATATTAATGATTCTAGAAAAATAATTTCCATTATTGATATGTTTGTTCTAAATTATATTATCCTCTTCCTTGCACTTCTACAGAATAGGGTGTAAATTCATGATAAAAAGAGTTATTTCCTTTACATGGAAATTTATGTTGTCTTTATATAAGGAAATCCAATCCATTCCAACAATTTAATCAAAATAAAACAAATGGAGTCTCAAAAGGTTCACTGTGATATTAAGACTAAATGTTTTTAATGGGGAGAAGTTATATAATTTGGATGAAATAGTTCACCAATTTCTCATTTTCCCTAACAACTTTACTTCCATGGTTTGTGGTGGTGTTTTAATAGTTCTATTAATTTTTTTGATATAATGAATAAATTAGAAAAATAATCAAAAATAATATTCATTATTCTAGAATGAATAAACATCATACCTTTCACCACATCATTATTGTGATCCACCTTAGATTTTTTCTTGTAAAAATCACACCCTTACTTCCTTAGATGTTTTTGGTTATCTCTGAATACCCTTGGATTAGTGAATTTGATTTCAAAGTTCCATGATTACTTATAGTTGATAAAATGAATAACAAGTTGAGGATTCAAGGGATAATTCCTTTTATCCATCACATTAGTTTTTTTCTCTTATCGTAATTCACTCTCTATCTTCCCTTACTTCCTGCACCTTAATTATTTCCTTGCAACCATAGGCAATTTCTGGGGTGGTTCATTCAATAATTTTAATAAGTGTGATGTTAATATATATTAGTGCCATTATATTTATCCATTAGACCACCAGAATTAAGCTCCACATTTCACATCATTTTCCAATGAACCCCTTTAAATTATCTGATATCCATTTCAGCATTATGGGAACATTGAACAATTTCATCATAGTAATCAACGACTTGGATCGTGATGGATTTTTTAGACTAGTTTTTATGACACAAAAGAATTTATCAATGTTGTATTAAAGTGTAAAATTTTTTAGAGGTTTATCATTAAAATATTTTTTTTCTTTCACTCATATTTCTAAATTGTTTAATTATCTTTTTTCTTGAGGGAATATAAATCCCTTTCCATTTTAATATATAGAGTACATGGAACATTTTTCTCATTTTTTGGAATTAATTCAACCATATCACATTATTATCTTACTCAAACATCATATTTTTGATAAATTTACACCACTAATCATGATATCCTTCAATAATATAAATATCTAGAAGAACCATATCTTTCTTACAATAGTGAATGATGGAGAAGATATTCTCAATAGATTCGATCAATTGTTTCTTGATTAGGGATCAAACGGTCCCCAAATATTTAGGGGCCATTTTTGAATAATGATGTCAGTTGCAACTTATTTTTTCTTAGGGAGATATTGGTGCTTCCCCAAATTTTTGTTTCTATTTATAACCTAATTCAACTAAAAGAGTATCATCAAAAATTCTTTGATTACCGCTCTAATTGGGTTTGGTATCCCATTGGGGAAATCATGAAATTTCCCATCACATTGATTTTTCACATGGTTCCACCTATTTATATCCATTGCCTAGAATAAAGAAAAATAAAGGATTATTATTTTTAAAATATTAAGCACATATAAGGTTATCTAAGGAAATTAAATAGATAATTTATTAGTAACATGTATTTTATTAACATATGAATTTGTTGTTTTCAATCATTGTTAACCAATATCTATTTCTTAACCTATATTCTTATGGGAATTTTTCATTACTTAAATAATGGTTTGTAATGTGATTATGAATTTATGAACACATCTATCGTTTGAGTGTCAAAACATGTGTGTATTTAGGCTTGTTTCCATGCACTAATTCTCGTTTGAATCCGTCTCAACAAGGTATTTTCGGGTTTTACCCCTATATAAATCTATTCCAGAATCAAATCCACCTGTAGTATCTAAAACATAATATATTTTCTTTATAAACTGATTACTCTATATATACCAAAATTAATGGCTGTTTTCTTATAAGAAGTATTTTTTTAAGTATTTAACTATAGTTTTATAATCATAATCCTTGAAATAAAATTACCTTTCCTTTGATACCAATTATCACAATATGGTTATTTATGACACATTAATTCATTATTTATTACATTAAATTACACATAATAAAAAATAGAATATTGAAAACACATGTATATTCGATATCAGTTACATTACCTAACAAAAAACAAGGAATAAATCATCTTTATTGAAAAACACCATAACATGTTCTAAATATTCATTCAAACCTAAAACTACTGGCAATAACCCGATGAAATACATTTTAAAGGGGTGATATATAATGCTTAATAAGGGAATAAAATTATCATAACATGAGGTAAATAATACATGTTATTTAATAGGAAAATAAATGGGGGAATAAAGGGACTGGTAATCAAAAAATGCATTGTAAGACATGATATAACGTGATAATAAAAAGGATTATTGGGAAATGTGTAAAAAAATATAAAAAATTATTCATAAACATTGGTAATGAATAACTGTCAAGATATCAAGATAGAAAATTACCATAATGGAATTATTATAACTTTCTTTCTAAACATGACACCTCATGAGACTAAACATTACCCAATGTATTGGAGTGATATATAATTCATGGTGCACCAATAATATTCATTTAATTCTAATTCTTAAGGGTTCTACATAGATCATACAACAAAGATTCATTCACTATCAATATTTATTCCATAATAACGTAGTTTAGAATAAATAAATGTAATTCCCAATTCAAACAAGCATATTTGTATAAAATTGAACAACCTAAATTGGAAATGGATATGGTATTCACTACACAATTGGTTTCACGTGGAGAATCACAATGAAATTTCAACAAGACAACATTATCATATAAATATTAATAAAATTAGTTGATGGGTGATAAAAGGGTCCTGAAATATTTGGACATAAATTAATATGTAATTAATTAATTTATAGGAAAATCGCATCATTTTTTATTTTGAATTAAAGGCATATGAAAATAATGAAACTTTAATAAATAAGAGATTAATATGATCCCTTAACATGAGAGTGTGACTCCAACTAATTATAAGGGGATTAATTGAGAACATGGGTCACCTTGGGAGGACAATAGAGAAGGAAGGGAAGAGTAAAGACGTTATAATTTTTTTATTGAATGAAAATGGGTTCATGGGTGGGTTTATAAAAGAAGTTCATGGGGAATTAATTATCATTTCTCAAACATAGGTTTTGGAATCTAAATAATAAAATAACAAAAAACACATACCCTACAATGTTTATTTCCCATAGTTTTTAAAAAATTGTTGTGGTTTTCATTATTTTATTAGGAAAAGGGTCGAAACAATAAAATATAATACTCTTGCTAATGTGTAAGTGTTTCATACTATTAAAAAAATTATTTTAAAACCTTAAAATATATTAATGGTTTTTGAGAATTCCTTAAGTCGTTATTAAATTAATTAAATAAAAATAATATCAAATTATTTTAAAGCTAAAATTTTTTGGTCATGTATAACATATCTAGTGTTTATTAAATAAATATTGGGTCATTATGATGTCATAATACACATCATATATTTATATGGTATTTAATTTTTACCAAAAAATTCAAATTTCTCTGAAAAGTATGAAAAATGCACCATTGGAAAATTTAAACGTTCTTATTCAAAAACTAATTTTCATTTGAACAAAAAAAAATTTATAAATATGTATATTTTCACTTTTAAAGTAAGAACTAATGTAACATCCCAGGTAAATAAAAAATAAAGCATTTTCATATTTATTATTATTTATGAAATAAATATTAATTTTACTTTAAAGGGGTTTCAATGTTCGATAGAGTACCCGATACGCAACAAAGAGTTTTATTGAAATCTTACGTTGCACACTAGCAATAAAATAATATTATTTTAAATGGTAGTTAACACATAGCCATTGTATTAGCCAGAATGGATAGAAATAACTAAAAAATGATTATATTTGTTTTTTAAATGTTTTTACATTTATCAAATAAATGATAAAGGCTTAAAATATGGAATGAATTCAATTTTAGGCATATATTCCACAATTTTCACTAAAGGATCACTTACCGCCTTTTGATGGAGAACCGTTATTAAATATAGTTTTTGTCACTCTTATTAATTCTATTGGACCAAATAAACCACTTCTATATAATCGGGACATCAAAATTTACTTTGAGTAAATTTTTGGTTTTTTTCCAATAATGTTCATTTTTTGATGAATAGTGAAATATGTTGTATTTTAATTCAAAACCTCTTTTTAATCCAATTTATTTATATGATTATATTATCTTTTTATTTGGTTTTAGAGTTGAATTAGAATATATTTTAAGCATTTAATCCAATAGTGGTTGTTGTAATTAATTTCACTTTGAAATTGGACTTAAACTAGTGTCAATCTTTTGATACTTATTGTTTCATAAAATCACGCTATTTGCGCTGACAGCGGTAATTAATTATTAAATTAATTAATGAAACTTATATTTTTTGAATTTTTTAAAATATACATCATTTTTGGATTCGGAATATCAAATATAATTTAGGGTGAAGTTTTGGTATTTTTCTGAAAAACATTAATTTTCGATGAATAGTGAAACCACTAAGTGGTACTTAAAAAACTGATTTTTCGTTTAAATGAAATTTTACCACCTTTGTGTTTTTAATTTCAAAAATCCAACATACGTGGTTTTCATTAAGAAGTAAAATTTGGTTCAATGGGATTAAAATAATTTTTTGTTGAATAGTAACTATTATGTTTATTAATCGCGATTAGAGGTAATTAGTGTAATTTAAGGTAAAAATAATGTTTTAATTATAGGAAATGACCTAGACACATGTATTTTCCTTATTGGATGTGTCATGGAAGACCAAGACAATATGTGGGTCAACATGGGGACCCCATGGAGACACTTTGGAAGGAAAATGACATTAATAACTTTTTATTTAATGTTAAAGTAAAAATGTCACAAACATGAGTTATTTTACTAAAAAATATTTTAACTGGGGATATACAAGTTATTATTTTTACTATAAATAATAATTGGAAAGATAAAAATATTTCCTACATCATGATATTTTTTTTATAATTTTTAGACATTAAATAAATTAAATTAAGTATGACATCATGATGATGCAGCGATTACCTCATTATTTAACGATTTAAATAAAATGAAAATATAATGTAAAATCTATGACCTACACATGTAAAAAACCTATTGGATGAGTATATTTAGAACTCCAATCACCTTATCCTCGAAATATATTATTTTGGAACCTTTTAAATCCGAAAAGCATTTCATGATAATGTAACCTTTTATAACTTTCCACGAGTGCCCCTCCTCTCCTCTTATAAAAAGCCCCCACCTCTACCACCTTACCCAAATTTCCAAAGCCTTTCGCTCAGCCAAACCCTGACCATTGTGTCTCTCCACATCCCTCTCTAACACTTAGAAGCCTAACTTTGGGCAGAAGTCTTCCCAAGGAAGCCTTTGAACTCAAATCTAAGAGAGTTACCCGATTTTAAGGTAATGTCTTCACTTGTGTTCTTTTGATTTATTTTTGCTTCTCCAACCCCCTAAAATATTTTTATTAAATTATTTTGTAAAAAATACAGTATCTTAAAATTACTAGGATGTTTTTATAAGAATCATTCGAGTTACAGTTACACGCACCTACATCTAATGGTTAAAGAACATACTGTTTCTGTGGATGGTGAATTTCTGCCTCGCGAAACGGTGATTGTTCAAAATTATTATAACACATTCAAATTTGGCCATTAAGATGTCACTATATTTATATATGATATATTATATGTTTATGTTATCCTTAAGCTTCTGTATTTTTCAGTTATGGCATACCTTTATGGCTTCCATTATGGGTATACGCGATATCTTCATTTTAGGAATTGCGGACTACCGCCCCCTCAAAGTGATTTGATTCGTTAATGCCATATGTGGGACGTATAAAGGATGGATATAAAGTTATTATATATGATTTTATACTGTAATTATAATATACTTTTATATAATTATTATTTCTTTCCATTAAAGTATGAGATAGAAATGAAAGTAGCGTTCATGCGTACGTACGACTTACCGTCTCCATGATTGGTGCATTCCATTTCTTATCCCCAAATTTAATGTACTATTATAAGTACATATATATAATTGATATATATGATGTATGTTACATCTAAATGATTAATATAATTTAAGAATTTAAATATACATATCACTCATTTAGTTTTAATTCCAATAATATGACATAGAAATGAAAGTAGCGTTCATGCGTACGTATGGCTTACCGTCTCCATGAATGGTGCATTTAATTTATTACCTCTAAATGATTATGTAATATTTTAAATAAATTTATATTCTAGATATATATGATATATATGATATCTAGATCATGAATATCATTCTTGATATAATGAACCATTGAACACATGAACAACATGTAATTGTAAGAAGTCCACTTTCGACTTAAGGACCAAATATCGACAAAACAAACATTATTAACATAAATTATTACATAATGTTTATAACATGGAAATAAGTGATATATATGTGATAATGAACTTAAATAAGGTTATTAATAAAGTATAAATTAACTCAAGTTTATTATTCAGGACGTTAAAGAATGATTGAGTCAAGTCGGACCCGAGGTAAGGGACTTCGTCTCAATCTCCTTTCTTTGAGGCATATCTTGTTATAATACAAGTATTTCTTTTATACGGTGTATAAACCCCTTTTAATATTACTTTTATACAAAAGGAATCTTTTTTCTACGAATTGTTTTACAAAATAACAAAAAGGAATGATTCTTTTAACGTACGCGGTGACAATGACCTTTTCTGATGCCGCGAGTATTATTTGGTCTTTGGCTTCCTGAACAAGCCATAATGTTTTTTTAAATTAAATAAATACAATATACTCTTTTTTGTATATTGGTATTAAAAATGGTTTTTATAATGGATTTTTTATGTCAATATATTTATGTGATATATTGTGATCAAGGTGTGAAAATGTTTTCTTTCTATTGTATTTGTTTTATGTATTTTGATTTTATAATGGTACTTGGACATTTGACGGGTGGTTACGTGATGAACCATATGACGGGTGGTGCCATGAATACCAGGACGAGTGGTTACTTTATAACCTCCAATTCATTGGGTATGGAAGTCGGCCGTATGGCTATTCCATTAAGTGATATGTGTGGAAGTCGACCGTATGCTTATTCCATTTAAGTATGTTTATTTACCAAGTTACCTTTATATGTTATGTGTCCTTTATATGGGTTTTATGGTAATATTTTGGTTACAAAAGGGTAAGTAATGATATTTTATTCAGTGAAGAGTTTTTACTACTTCATAATGGTGAAAAGTATTACTTTGATAAAGTATACTTGGTTTACTAGTTGTTTTAATAAACTAACAGTTTTCATTCTTTGTGTATCCCTTACTGTGATTTTTATGCTCACCCCATGTTTTTTTGGAAATATTTTTCACAGGACATAATGTGGAATAGGGTCAAGGATGGGATCAAGGGAAAGTCATGCTATAAAAAGCATGGAACTAGACATGTTTCTTTTTAAGAGTTTTTATTCTATGGAAACTTAGTAGAAGTGTATATTTGTAATTTTTTGAGATGTAATAGTTATGTTCTAATTCTCTAAAACTCTAAACCTGAAATGATCCTCAATGTGAATTATTCATTTAATTGAATATTGAGTAAGGTTTAAAGCCGGGGCCTTATAGTTGGTATCAGAGGTCGGTTTAGAAAACTTTAGGAATTAGAAAATTGTTAAATTATGAGCTAATTTATGGTATGATTGAAATGATATAGCATTTTAAGATTACCATGTTTCTTCGCCTAAGATATTTCTGTGTTCAGAATGGTTTTCCTCAGAGAAAACAAGTAAACTATGTTGGGACGACATCATGAGGAAGACAACCTTCCAAATCAGCAACCTGAGATGGTCGAAATTGGAACTGAACAATTTTTTTGAGGTGATGGAACAATTGACTCAGGCTATAAATGGTGGTGGTATCCATGAACGAGATCAGCCAGATCAACCGCAGAGGAACATGTCAGTGGTGGAACATTTCATGAGGAAACATCCCCCATCATTCAGAGGATCATCTGACCCCATACTAGCTGAAGGGTGGGTTAAAGCACTGGAGAATATTTTTGATGTGATGGGGTGTTCAGAATATCAAAAGGTTTGTCCTGCTGTTTACCGTTTTGAAGGTGAAGCTGATCTGTGGTGGTCGATGGTGAAAAATATCAGGGATAGTGATGAGATTGATGATATTTTGGGGTTTTCTAAAAGTAAAGAGAAGCATTAAATAAATTTAAGGGTTATTTTGCAAACCATAAAAGAAAATAAATTGTATGGGAAATTCAGCAAGTGTGAGTTTTTCTTTCAAAAAATTTCATTCCTTGGTCATATTGTTTCTAAAGATGAGATAAATGTTGATCCTGAAAAAACAAAGGTTGTTGAAGAATGGCCAAGACCCACAAATGTAACCGAGATCCGTAGTTTTCTTGGATTAGTAGGTTACTACAGAAGGATTTTTGAAAAGTTTTCATGGTTATCTAGTCCAATGACTAAGATAACTTGGAAGGGTGTTAAGTTTATCTGGACAAAAGAATATCATGATCATTTTTAGGAGTTGAAAAAAAGATTAGTGAATGCTCCAGTTTTGGAACTTCCTTCCAGGAATGGTGAGTTTGTTATCTACAGTGATGCTTCATTGAAAGGACTTGGTTGTGTCCTAATGTAGAATGATCAGGTAATTGCTAACGCTTCACGAAAGTTGAAAACTCTTGAGTTGATTTACCCTACACATGATTTGGAATTAGCTGCTGTTGTTTTCTCTTTAAAAATTTGGTGTCATCATTTGTATGGAGTAAATTGTGAAATATATACTGATCACAAAAGTTTAAAGTATATATTAACTCAGAAAGAATTGAACATGAGACAGAGGAGATGGATGGAATTGATCAAGGATTATGATTTTACAATTCACTACCATCCGGGAAATGCAAATAAAGTTGCTGATTCTTTGAGTCGAAAAAGTAATGTTTCATTAAGCATGCTACGTTTGGAATGATATCCTTTGGTTTTTGATTTCATGAACGCTTGCATAGAAGTTATTGGTGCAAGATGTTATTCTGTTTTGTTTCAGGTATCAGTGAGATAATTTCTATCAGACAGAATTAAGCAAGCACAGAAGCAAGACAATGAGTTGAATAAAAAGGTAGAGCTAGTTCAGAAGGGTAAGTTACCTGAATTAAACATTGATAATAATTGTGTTTTGAGATTTGGGAAGAGATTGTGTGTGCCGTGCGATTTACAATTGAAGAGAGATTTGTTATGTGAAGCTAATAGTTCTTTGTTTTCAGTCGATCCAGGCAATACTAAGATGTATAGAGATCTTCGAGAGTATTACTGGTGGGATGGAATGAAAAGAGATATTGCTGATTTTACTGTAATGTGTTTAAATTGTCAGTAGGTTAAAGGAGAGCCATAGTTACCGAAAGGGTTGCTTCATCCTTTACCAGTGCCAGAGTGGAAATGGGAAAATATATCCATGGACATTGTTGCGGGATTAACGAAGACATCTCAAGGTAATAATGCAATCTAGGTTATTGTTGATCACTTGACTAAATCTGCCCATTTCCATCCTATTCGAGATACTTTCTCTCAAGATCAACATTATTGATTGTATCTTAAAGGGATAGTCAGGTTGCATGGAGTTCCATATCCAATGTATGTGATCGTGATCCCAGGTTTACTTCTAACTTTTGGAAGGGCCTTTAGAAGTCTTTGGGTACTGAATTAAATTTCAGTACAGATTTTCATCCTCAGTAAGATGGGTAGTCAGAACAAACGATTCATACTTTAGAGTATATGCTAGGTGCTTATTCGATGGATTATCAGGTAAGTTGGGACCAACATCTTTCTTTGGTTGAGTTTTCTTATAATAATAGTTTTAATTCCAGTATACACATGGAACCATTTGAGGAATTATATGGGAAGCGGTGTCGAACACCAGCTTTTTAGGATGATGTAGGTGAAAGGGTGCTGATGGGGCCATAATTGGTAGAAGAGATGGAATAAAAAGTTCAGTTGATTCAGAAACACTTGAGAACAGCTCAAAGCAGGCAAAAGAGTTATGCGGACAACATGACGAAGGATCTATCTTTTGAGGCAGGTGATCATGTTTTTCTCAAATATTCACCATGGAAGAGTGTGATGTGATTTAGTAAGAAAGGAAAGTTGAGTCCAAGGTTCATTGAACCATATGAAATTCTCGAGAGAGATAAATCAGTTACATACCGAGTGGATTTACCTCCGAGTTTATCTCAGGTACCCAATGTTTTCATGTTTCGATGTTGAGAAAGAATATTCCAGATCCATCTCATGTTTTGAGTCCAGAGGTGGTTCAGCTGGAAGACAATATATCTTATGAAGAACAACCAGTCCAGATACGTGACCGTAAAGAGCGAGTGTTGCGGAATAAGTTAATTCATCAGGTAAAGGTTTTATGGAAAAACCATGTGGTTGAAGAGGCTACATGGGAATCTGAAAATGCTATGAGGGATAAATACCCCCACTTATTTTGATAAGTGAATAAAATTGCGAGGACGTAATTCCCAAAAGGGGGGAAGGACGTAACATCCCAGGTAAATAAAGAATAGAGAATTTTCATATTTATTAATATTTACGAATTAAATATTAATTTTACTTTAAAGGGGTTTCTATGTTCGATAGCGTACCTGATACGCAACAAAGAGTTTCATTGAAATCTTACGTTGCACACTAGTAATAAAATAGTATTATTTTAAATGGTAGTTAACACATAGCAGTTGTATTGGAAGGAAGGGATAGAAATAACTAAAATATGATTATATATGTTTTTTAAATGTTTTTACATTTATCCAATAAATTATAAAGGCTTAAAATATGGAACGAATGAAATTTTAGGCATATATACACTAATTTTCACTAAAGGTTCACTTATCGCCTTTTGATGGAGAACCATCATTAAATATAGTTTTGGTCACTATTATAAATTCTATTGGAAAAAATAAAACTCTTCTTTAGAATCGGGACATGAAAATTTAATTTGTGTAAATTTTTGTTATTTTTCCGATAAAGTTCATTTTTTAATGAATAGTGAAAAATGTTGTATTTTAATTCCAAACCTATTTTCAATATAACTTATTTATATGATTAGATTATATTTTTATTTGGTTTTAGAGTTTAATTAGAATATATTTTTACCATTTAATCCAATAGTGGTCGTTGGAATTAATTTCACTTTGAAATTTGACTTAAACTAGTGTCAATCTTTTAATATTTATTGTTTCATAAAAACACTCTATTTGCTCTGACAGCTGGAATTAATTATTAAATTAATTAATGCAACTTATATGTTTTTAATTTTGTAAAATAGACATCATTTTTGAATTTGGAATATCAAATATAGCTTAGTGTAACGTTTTGGTATTTTTCAGAAAAACTTCAATTTTTTGATGAATAGTGAAACCACTAAGTGGTACTTAAAAAACTGATATTTCGTTTAAATGAAATTTTACCCCCTTTGTGTTTTGAATTTCAAAAATCCAACATACATGGTTGTAATTAATAAATAAAATGTGGTTCAATGGGATTTAAATAATTTTTTGGTGAATAGTTAATTTTAAGTTTATTAATCGAGATTAGATGTAATTAGTGTAATTTAAGGTAAAAATAATGTTTTAATAATAAGAAATGACCTAGACACATGTCTTACCCTTATTGGATGTGTCTAGGCCGACCAAGAAAATCCATGGGTCAACTTGGGGACCCCATGGAGCCACTTTGGAAGGAACATGACATTAATATTTTTTTACTTAATGTTAAAGTAAAAATTTCACAAACATGAGTTATTTTACAAAAAAAATTAAGTGGGGTTATACAAGTCTAATTTTTACTATAAATAATCATTGGAAATATAAAAATATTTCCTAAATCATGATATTTTTTTAATAATTTTTAGACATTAAATAAATTAAATTATTTATTACATCATGATTATGCAGCGATTACCTCATTATTTAACGATTTAAATAAAATTAAAATATAATGTAAAATATAAGACCTACACATGTAAAAACCCTATTGGATGAGTATATTTCGAAATCCTATCACCTTATCCTCGAAATATATAATTTTGGGACCTTTTAAATCCGAAAAGAATTTTATGATAAAGTAACCTTTTATAACTTTCCAAGAGTACACCTCTTATCCTCTTATAAAAGGACCCCACCTCTACCACCTTACCCACACTTCCAAAGCCTTTGTCTCGGACAACCCCTTCCCATTTTGTCTCTACACATCCCTCTATAACTCTTACAAGCCTAACTTTGGGCAGAAGTCTTCCCAAGGAAGCCTTTGAGCTCAAATCTAAGAGAGTTACACGATTTTAAGGTAATGTCTTCACTTGTGTTCTTTTGTTTTATTTTGCTTCTCCAACACCCTAAAATCTTTTTATTCATTTATTTTGTAACATCTTCAGTATCTTCAATATACTAGGATGTTTTTATAAGAATAATTCGAGCTACAAATACACACACCTACATCTAATGGTTAAAGAACATATTGTTTCTATGGATGGAGAATTTCTGCCTCACGAAACGATGATTGTTCAATATTCTTCCAACACCTTAAAAGGTGTCCATTAAGATGTCAATTTATTTATATATGATATATAATATGTTTATGTTCTCCTTAAGCTTCTGTATTTTTCATTTATGGTATACCATTATGGGTTCCGTTATGGGTATACGCGATATCTTCATTTTAGGAAGTACAGACTACCACCTCCTCAAAGTGATTTGATTCGTTAATGCCATATTTGGGACGTATAAAGGATGTATTTAAAGTTATTATATATGATTTTATACTGGAATTATAATATACCTTTATATAATTATTATTTCTTTCCATTAAATTATGCGATAGAAATGAAAGTAGCATTTCTGTGTACGTACGGCTTACCGTCTCCATGAACGGTGCATTTCATTTCTTATCCCCAAATGTAATGTACTATTATAAGTACATATATATAATGGATATATATGATGTATGTTACATCTAAATGATTAATATAATTCTGGAATTTAAATATACATATCTCTGATTTAGTTTTAATTCCACTAATATGACATAGAAATGAAAGTAGCGTTCATGCGTACGTACGGCTTACCGTCTCCATGAATGGTACCTTTCATTTCTTACCTCTAAATTATTATTTAATATTATAAATACATGTATATGCTGGATATATATGATATATATGATATCCAAATCATGAATATCATTCTGGATATAATGAATCTTTGACCACACGAACAACATGTAATTTTAAGAAGTCCACTTTCGACATAAGGACGAAATATCGGCAAAACAAACATTATTAAATTAAATGATTACATAATGTTTATAACATGGAAATAAGTGATATAAAAGGAATAATGAACTTGAAAAATGTTCTTATGCAAGTAGAAATTAACTCAAGTTTATTATTCAGGACGTTAAAGAACGATCGAGTCAAGTCGGACCCGAGACAAGGGACTTCGTCTCAATCTCCTTTCATTGAGGCATATTTTGTTATAATACAAGGCTTTCATTTATATGGTGTATAAACCGCTTTGAATTTTACTTTTATACAAAAGGAATCTTTTTCTATGAAGCGTTTTACAAAACGACAAAAAGGAATGTTTCTTTTAACGTACGAGGTGAGTACGACCTTTTCTGCCACCGCAAGTATTATTTGGTCTTTGGATTCCTGAACAAGCCGTAATGTTTTTTTAAAATGAAAGAAATACCATATACTCTTTTATGTATTTTGGTATTGAAAATGGTTTTTATAATGGATTTTTTATGTCAATATATTTAAGTGATATATTGTGATCAAAGTGTGGAAATTTTTTGTGTCCATTATATTTGTTTTATGTCTTATGATTTTATAATGGTATTTGGAAATTTGATGGGTGTTTATTTGATTAATCATATGACGGGTGGTGCTGTGAATACCAGGACGGGTGGTTACGTTATAACCTCCAATGCATTGGGTATGGAAGTCAGCCATATGGATATTCCATTAAGTGATATGTGTGGAAGTCGATCGTATGGTTATTCCATTTAAGTATGTTTATATCCCAAATTACCTTTATATGTTATGTGTCCTTTATATGGGTTTTATGGTAATCTTTGGGTTAAAAAAGGGTATGTAATTATCTTTTATTCAGTAAAGTGTTTTTACTACTTCATAAAGGTGGAATGTATTACTTTGATAAAGTATACATGGTTTACTTGTTGTTTTGATAAACTAACAGTTTTCATTCTTTTTGTATCCCTTACTGAGCTTTTTATGCTCACCGCAAGTCTTTTTAAATCACTTTTACAGGACTTAATGTGGAATAGGGTCCAGGATGGGATCAAGGGAAAGTGATTCTATATAAAACATGGAACTCGACATGTTTCTTTTTAAGAGTTTTTATTCTATGGAAACATAGTAGAAGTGTATACTTTGTAATCTTTTCCAATGTAATAGTTATGTCTTAATTCTCTAAAACTCTAAACCTGAAAAGATACTCAATGTGAATTATTCATTTAATTCAATATTAATTAAGGTCTAAGGCTGGGGCCTTATAACTAACATGAATGGAGAAATGTTGGTGTTCTGAAAATAATAGTTTTTGATCCCTTATAAAAATACACTTGACTTCTTAAAAATTATATAATAATTTATATTTTATAGAAATTATTTAATAATAATATTTTTTTAAAATATTATTCATTTAAAAAATAAATTAATTAATAAAAATAAATTTCTTTATTGAAATAGAATACTAATTTAAAATACTATTTTTGTTTTATTGTTTAAAAATAAGAATCATTAATAAATAAATGATATAAGGAAAATATGAACATTATTATATATATAAATAAAATATTCTTATTCTTATTATTATTTTATTGATACATATCCATTTAATAAACCAGAAAATTCTTTAAATATTTTGTGTGGGATGGTGATACATTCAAGTGGTGGTCTATCGTACATGGTTTGGGTTGCGATCTCAATGTTCTTGAACTTCTATTGTCAATGGTTTCACTCATTCATATTTTATTGGATCTTATCAAAGAATTTGTCAAGGGAAAATACTAGAGATGTTATCTCCCTCGTAATATCTAATGAATGGGATTCATATATAACGATCCTACTAGTTGTGTCCATCAAATCCATTTTTGTGTCAATTAGAGTTATTAAAACCCTATATTTATACTAATCATGTGATCAATAAATTATATTATAAATGAAAATGATGATTAATGGTATTTTAAATATGATATAAGAAGAAAATATAAGTCCTTATGTTTTATAAAACCACAATATATAATAGTAAAATTAAAAAAAAGTGGAAATTTATTTATAACAGTTTGGGTCGTTAGAGCATCACTATATATTCATAATCGCTGAAGCATATGAGTAACATTCAAGGACCTAGAAAAATAAGGATCACAAATTGAATTGAACACAATTATCCATGAATGAATTTTTAAAAGATGTCATCTAGATTACTTCGATGAAAAATCCTATTCTCTAGATTTGTGTAAAGCATTTATGAATACCCTTTAAACATTTAAGTAGAGTTTAGATTAACTGGTTGATTGTAAGAGACACTAGGGACCTTATGTGAAACCTGAATACTCTAGATATTGAGAACCATTCTTCCAAAAAATGGAATTAATATTCTCCACTCTTCCTTGATGAATCAACTAAAAAAAATTCAACAATATTTAAGGATCTATAATGACATTAAACATATTTTGATGTATTTTTTCTTATCATATGATGTGATTTATTTTGACTCATCTATTCTCTCCATTTATGTAAGACATATTTTTATTTAAAAATGGATTATATTATTCCAAAAATCTATAACCTTATTAAATAATATATTATAATAAAAAATAACAAACCATCATTGGTTTTTTTCTTTTAACTCCAAGCCATCTAGAATTAATAATATGATGTTTTTTGTCATTTTGTTCCATTTTGGGGGTAGGGGGGTTTGGGAAAAAATTTCATAGATGATTTCTCCTAACCACCTTGTATGCATTTGTGTTCTTCCTAACATTCTTCCTCATAAATTTATTTATGTTTTTAATTTTTTACCTATAGTATTTATATTGATAAAATTAGTATAAACATAATTTTTATGTGTGGATTGTAAATTTTTTTTGATGATGAAAAATTATTACAATATGATGATCTCAAAATATTTATTCTTCTGTATTAGTATATTTGTTCCCTAATAAATCTCTTTATAATTTCACTTGGAAGAAAAATTATATTCATTTATTTATTAAAACCTACATGGGGATGTCTCAATATTCTTGAATTTAAATTTAAGAAAAAATAATTTTATATTGATTATGTTTTTCTAAATGTCTAATCACTAAATATTTTTATTTAAAATACTTGTCAACTCTTGGTATTGTAAAAAATGCCTCAAATTTTCCTCTCGGCATGTTTTAATTTTTATTGTATTTGTTGATAGATACATATGACACCAAATTAGTATGGTTGGTGTTTATAAAATCCAGTGTTGAAGGTGGCGCAACTTCCCAATGTTTGCTAATTTTTTGCGTCTCAAATCGAGAGTTTGGTTTTTGGAAATGGATGATTTTCCCTGCAGGAGTGAAAAATATGTAGGCCTTAAAGAAGGGATTGTGGATTGAAAATGACGTATGCATGATAAATCTGAAAAAGGAAAATGCTACAGTTACTACGTAGGAGGAAAAGTTCGCAAAGAGAAGCTGGTTCAAAGGAAGGAATGCTAATTGAGGAAACCCAATGTTTTTTGGATTGGCATGCCTTTTAATAAAACAAGAGGATGATTTTGGTGGAAGTGAAGTAAAAGGTAGTACACATATCAAATAAGGTAGAATAGTTTATTGGAGCGTGATTCATTGTAATTATTTGTGTAAATATCATATTAAAATATTTTTAGGATTTATTTTGTTATTTAAGGAGAACTTATCCCATAATTATGAAGGAAAATTTTCATACCAAAAAAATCATTTATTTGGGAATTTTATAAAGTTAGAATGTGGTTTACAATGGAAAATTCCCTGAAGGGTGAAGTAGTTTGTGAGGGTGAACCCATAAAAGGAGAAAGAGTTCATGGTAATTGTTAAAAAAGAGGTTTTACGGGGAGTTGTAGCCTAAATAAATAATTTTCAATGGAGGAGAAGTGGTTCATGAAGAAGTAGCAAACCATGAAAGAGGTATTCTGTAGAAGGGGGGTGTCCGGTAAATGGAAGTGGTATGCCGAGGAACTTCATAGAATAGGTGGTTTATAAAGCATATGTGATAGGATGATCATAGATGAAGCATGAGTTTTATGAAGGTAATTAAGCTATTATTGAATGTGATTTCTCTTATGTAATAGTATATAGAAAATTTGACTTCATATACAGGTTAAAATAGGATACTAATAGAGAATCTATCTATATTTGAAGATGCATTCCTTGATTAAATAGAACATACCTAAAGTCCATAAATTGTGGGAGAAACCCTTCCAAGAGTAGTGAGTAAAAGAAGATGAATACCATGATATTTTCCATTTGTAGTGAGCCATAGACAGAGATATAGAGATTTACCATTAAGAATACTGTGAGTAAACCCAAAATCTTGTAATGGAAGTATGCTTGGTCATAGATGTAATCTATCCAAAACCATGTAATTTTTAGTATGCTTTAGTGTATTTTGTACATCATCACATCACCATTGTATGCCTTATAGACATATCCCAGTGAAGGTGATCACTGTTAAATTATTGTATCCTTATGATGATTTAATTTTATTTTATATATTTCTATCGTAGAAAAAGATAAGTGTGTTTTGATTAATGATAAAACAATATCAAAAGGGGCTATAGTTTTAATTTGTCATAACCTGATTCGTCCCACCTCTTCGGGTATTTTTCCTAGTGGACCTAACACTTGGAGAATATATTCACACATTTTATTCTTCTATTTAATTAAATTATAAATTTCTTTAATCTTTCTATCATCTAATTAAAAAAATTCATTTTAATATTAATGATATAATTTTTGTTTTTTTAATTTACCTTTAATTGATATTCTTTTATGGTTAATTATTTATCATAAATTTCAATAAGCCAATATCTCCGAATGTTTAAAAAATTTCTTCATGTTTCAAATTTATTTCTTATTTGTAACAAAATTACTTTTTAATTTTATAAAACTAAGATTTCTACATTAAAAATAATTCATTATATTTTACAAATGACCTAAATGATTAATGTTCTTTTCCGACATAAATTTCAATAACTAAAAAACATAACTGACCATTTTTTTGGGATAATATTCTGGAATTACATTTAGTAAAATAATTAACTCATATTTATGATTTATATATGTTTGATCATTCCAAATAATTTTTTAGTCTCATGAAGGACATTCATTATAATTATCTTCTACTTAAATTTTGATCACTTGAATTTTTTGGCACATCTGATGTATAAAATTATCCCAAATCCTCTATTGTAGGTTGAAGTATGAGAATATCTTACCCCATGAAATACCTATTTTATCTACTACCATAACATGTATGAAAAATATTATCTCAAAATTTTAACTTAATAACTAAATTGTTATAAAAAAATATTCAAGAGGAGACATAAGAAAAAATATAGATGAAATACATTCACTAGGATTGCCTTCAAATACTAGAAAACCATCTTTATTTGATAATTTTTTTCTCATTCTCTTTTCATCACATTTCATCTCATTAATTATTGTATTTATAGGTGTGTACTCAAGGATTTAATTTACATAAAATTTATAGGATTACTCAAATATGATCTTCATAAATACTTTAAATGATAAATTAAATTATAAAAAACATTAAATATATGAATCCAAGAGAGGTGTAGCTTACTCTAATACTAATATAAAGGATCACAACGGGATGTTCCTGACATTGATAGAGGTGAATCCTAGTTGGTATACCTTTTAATATAATTATTTTTTTTTAAAATACCTTGTCACATATTCTCTTATAAACATAATGTATTACTATATTTATTCATCTACACTTTAGTCTATATTCATACAGGTATAAATAATAAAAAAACAACAAGAACACCATATATTTTTAACGTGTTTCAGGTAACACCAAATCATGAATTATTGTATGAAAGAATTATATTTTAATGAATATATTATTGAAATGAATATTTTAAAATTTCATGGAAGAAAAATTCTTAATTGATATGATGCATACAATTTTGAACATTGATTGTCAAAATAATCCTAGAATGATATTTAAATTTTTTTTATAATAATAAATCTTATATAAATAATAATAATTTTTTTTTTAAATATTCCACATTTTAGTCAAAATAATATTTTATAATATTTAAAAAAAAATAATTGACGATAAATTTGAAATAAATTAGGATATGAACATTTAAGGGAAAGAATGAATATTTTTTTCAAAAACATTGATTGTTTAAACGGTATAATAACATTCAATTTAATTAAGTACAGTAATATTTAATGATGAATAGTTTAATTGAAATTTATAGTTTACATATCTATAAATATTAATTTAATTATATATAATAATTATTTCACGGAATATATTTAAATTAATATAATCTTTTTCTTGAAAAATAGATTTATTAAAAAAAAATTGACGCGATTTTCGGGCCTAATATAAATCAAATTATATCAAATAAATGATTTGAATTTGATAAAATGGATTAAAATTTTCAAACCATCCTAGTTAATAATATTTAATATTTCCAACTTTATTTTTGGTCATAATGAATTGTAAAAAGTGAAAATTAATTACTATGGTTAATGTTAAAATGGGTTTTTCATGTTAAATTTATTTATCTTAAAATCAATTTTCCACACAGAAATAATTTTCATTTGATATATATAACTATACACACATTGGTTCTAAAATATATAATATATAAAACTTTATTTTATACATAATGTATAATCTAATTTGGATAAAAACTTGTTACCATGGTAAAACTGAATTGGTTAAAGTGAGAGACAATGATGTTAAAAATACATTTTTTAAAAATGACTTTTTTTATTTTTAGAGTTTTGGATAAACCTTATAATCCATTAAACTTTTTTATTTATCAATTATTAAGCCACTTGGTTTAATAGTGACTTCCCATTACTGTTTTATTTTGGTTATTTTAGAAAATTCCACTACTCCTCAATTATAAAAAGGTACCCCTCAAATCAATTTTTGACACCTATAAAGACATTTATCTTGACCAAACCCAGAAAGAATCCCGCCCCAAAAATATTTTAATTATTATATAGTCAATTTTCTACCAAAAATTCTAATATTAGGGTGACTAATATGATATTTAATGTAGCCTTATCAAAGAAAGGGTAATCGTTTACATTGAGATATCACATTCATACTTAATCTTTTACCGCTTTCAATTATTCCTTAAAATTTTTAATATAATAAAAAAATTATATCCTGTATGCTGATATGTTACATATTTAATGAAAAATATTTCTCTATCCAATACTCTATTAAATGTGAAATTATGTCATCACTTATGTTTACAATGAACTACCGCCTCACAAACCGATATAATTTTATTTCAAACACCGACTCTGATAGATAGATATAACGATAGAATTAATGAATATATATGATATATATGACAAGATATAAATTCTAGAAAATAAAAATATCATCCAATTCTATAGCAATTCCCCTATTAATGGAATGATATCGTCGCTCTTGCGTATGAGGGACCTACCATCTCCATGATGCAATGTGATTCATTTTCTATGTCAAACTTTTTAAAAATTTTAAAAATATTTATCTAATAAGTAAATATGATATAAATGACAGTAATATAATTTTGGAGATTATGTATATCTATCCTCATCAAAATAAATTGATCATTGGTGATAAAACATGCATGAAAAATTAAAGTAGTTAACACCCAAAACAATGATAATAATGAAATCTTATTGATGAATGAGTTGTAAGATTTCATAACAGGCTCATATATGATATTATATATCTGAATATGTATCTCATATAAGTTTAAATAATTGTTATAACCTTTATAATAGATGATAGATCACGTTCAACTAAATGGAAGCTTTAGGTGAGGGATATCATATGAATTTACACTCAATTGGGATATATTTGTTATTATGAAATTATTCAAATTAGTTTTTTCAATGTACTTACACTTTGATATATTTAATCGAAATACCTATATATTAATTATGATTAATTTTTAAATTCGTGTCTATTCTTTCTTTATGTTACAATTAAAATTTTACAAAATAGTTTAGAATCCATTTACAATCTCACTTTCATTTAGAATTTAATTTATTTTTTATAAAGGAACCTTATAATTTATCCTATATAATAACCAAAAATTTCAATACCCAGTTTAATTTTTAATAATGTTTTTACAATCTATCTTCACTATAATATTTTATTTAAGAAATTTAATTTTTAAAAGAAAATCTAATTTTATTTCCCTTTAAATCATATATATGTTTCTTCAATGTCCCTGTTTTCCAAAATTGTTTTAAAAAAATGATTTTATTTATTAAAATGTTTTATAATAGATATTTTATAATTTCAATGAATTTTAAAAATCATTTTACTATTATATTTATTATTTTTTCTAAAGGGGATGTTTTTAACTTTCATCAAAATAAGTCATAAGTTAATGTTTTTCATCATAGATAGTGATAAAAAAATATTCTACAACCAGAACCATTTAATTAAATATACCTTATTCTATAGATTTTCACTGATTTTACAGTGACAAAGCATTTATTAAATCTTATTTTAATATTACCCTTTAATTTAATTTATTCTCCCAGTTTAAATGATTATATTACAATAAAATAATATTTATGATGAACATATAGCCTCCTCTCATTGCTTGATCAATTTTGTGACAATTAACAATATCATGATACAATTGGTAATATATTAAAATTTTTCATTGGAAATTTAATTTTTATAAAACATCCATAACCATTAAATCATTATGGTTATTATTTATGAAACAATATACCATTTGTTACATATGTTTTTTAATTTAAAACTTATTTGATTAAATTATGATATATTTCTTTTCTTAATCATTACTAATTATGAAACTTTATTAAAAATTCATATTCTTCATGAATTAAATAAATTATTTGATTTATAAGGATTGATATTAAAAAGAAGAGAATCATGGGACCTATAATTATACATCCTTTCAATGCATCAATGGGTATCACTAGAAAAATTAGTTATTAAAATTAAATGATTTTCTTCTGATAGTTTTATACTGCCTTAGTGAAAGTTATTTACAGTATGGATATCATGTTATATGATATCATGAAACAATATCTTATGAAAGTAATTCATTTTTCATTTAATAATTATTATCCATGAGATTATTGCATTGATATTATATATGGATGAATATTTTTATCATGTTGCTGATTAAATGGCATGGTTTTCTAGTTCTTTACCTATCCATTCTGTTTATGAATTAAATTGTTAATAAACATAATTTATTTATTATATGGATTGCGGTGTCATTTATTTACCTTTATATATTCTGTTTTAATTCATTACACCTTCCTTTTAATATGACCATTAATTTGAAAATGAGATCACCCTTATATTATTTCATTTCCCAATGATATGAATTAGTATTCTCGGAATGAGTTCAAGGGTGTAAATTTTTTTCCAATCATTTTTTTGTTTTATATTCCCATTGTTAAATGGGCATCATGTATGTATCTTGGTTTCAAATAATATATAAATTAATGGCCTTTTGGATTATAAATATTTTATATACGGTGATGTAACAAAGTGACTTTTGTTTTAGTGTAATTTAGTTCAGTGTTATTACAGTTTGTATCAGAGCGATTTTAATAAAAACCATAGGAAATAGATTTAAGAAAATATAAATTTAGGGACGTAAAACTAAAATAGACATTGTGTATATTTCAAATTGGAAAATATCATATAATGTTTTGGTAAATTATATAGTATGTGGGTTTTCATAAAAATATATAATTATATAAATACTACAAGTGGAAATGTTTTTGGAACTATTATAATGTGGCATAATAACTCCAAAAAGGGTGATTTGGGATTTGACTTGATCATAACCTTTTTTATTACAATATGTCTTTCAATGGTTATTTTTAGACACTCATGATGGATATTATTTGGTTACTCCACATTTTTATTACAATCCACTATGATGGATTTGGTGATTTTTTTATTTAAATATATTACCATTAAATCATGTTTATGATTCCACTACTAATAATTCTGCAATTTTCTATTTATGTATTGTGTTATAGTAGATTTTTTATTATATATATTTTAAAATAAATACATAATTTTCTGAGATAGTCCAATATATTATTTTTTATAGAAGTAGAGACTAATTGAAATAACTGTACCAAAACTCATGGTCATTGTATACATTTTCATTTTGAGTAAGAAAATAAAGATGATATTGGAACTGGGTAGATTATAGATATATTAGGACATATTAATAAATTTGGGAAAATATTCATTCCCAAATAGGGAAAGAAATTGTTTTATATCTTGATTGTACTATATTGGATCTCTATAGCTATATAATTCCCCAATATTTCAAGAACTACTAATACTATGATAGTTGAGAAATGGATTATTTCCCTTTAAATGATATTTCTTTTCATGGGATTAAATGAAAAGAAAATGTTTATACTGATTGTATACTATCTAGTAGGATATTATAATCAATGGTGACCATTCATCTAGAATACAAGTGTGGAAGAGAAAATATAATAGTAGAAATAGAAATATTTTAATGAAATATTCATTTATTAAAATTTTTATCACAATTAGTGGAATGAGAGGAATAGACAGTTCTATAGATTAATGAAAAAAGAGGAAGAATATATTTTAAAGTATGAGGATACAATTTTAAGTCTATCCAAGTATGCTATGGATTTCATGAATAATATAAAATTCAGTATTTACCATTTGTGGAAGGTCTAAATCCATGTTAATGATGGGATCTATATTCTCAATAATTTTCATCATTTATTGAAATATATTAATGTTCTATAATAATAGAGAAGGAACTATCTGGATCATATATATTAATGGGGGATCAAGAGAACAAGATATCAAAAAAAAGGAATGCATAAAATAAGAATATTAAAATGAATTAATTTATATCATGTGTAAATTGATGGAAGAATCATCCTACAATATATTATAATGTAATTATAGTTTGTTAAATTTGTATTGTTATGGGTCATATGGATTATGAGTGCTGGGGAAGAAACAAGTCAATGATTTTGAGTTATTTAACATCAAATAAATGTTTTATTATTCACAACAATGCTCCAATTGTCAGGGGAACATACTCCAAAAGATAATGGGGAAGAAGGCCAGGAATATATGATTACTATAGATATGGTGGAATTATTAATTATGTGTTTGAATAACCATTAATAATTTCCTAAACATTATACAATTATTTCTTTTATTCTATATAATTCCCTTCTTTTATATATTCCATGATTTCCAAGAAAATTAGATATTTCCCTAGAAAATTATAAAACAATTTTATATTTAAGATACCTAGTGGACATCTCACCCCAACATGGGTATATCAAGAAGTATCCATTATGACATATAAAGATGCTCTATTTTATTAA
The DNA here is from genome assembly GCA_963277665.1 of Viscum album. Classification (NCBI taxonomy): domain Eukaryota; kingdom Viridiplantae; phylum Streptophyta; class Magnoliopsida; order Santalales; family Viscaceae; genus Viscum; species Viscum album. The sequence goes on from OY728157.1 coordinate 475,238,212, forward strand.
TTTTTAATCACACATAATGTTTACATTGGTAAAATATTATTAGGACTGACTCTCAAAATATAATGAAAACATTTATATCAAAGAGAATGAAGTTAGGATTTATAATGAATTTATGGAATTAGGTATCTTTATAGAAGATACTTCATCTCATATTCATATGTAGATACACAACAAATATATTTTATGATTGATATTATTCATGGAAATGAGAAAAAGAATTATGGATTGAAAAGGTAATAATAAAATTGAGGATGTACCTATATTATATGAAAACATTGATGTATTTCTTGAGTTTAATCTTATAAATTCACTAGATAATGAGGCAGAATTTTTAAATATTAATATTATATCTTCTTAGATACACAACAAATATCTTCCCATTAATGATTGATTATACCAAGATAAATGAGAACAATATTTTTCACAAATTTTACATTGATATAAGTATCATTAATTTCATATAAATAAGTAAAACATTCAGACTATAGAATTATTGAATAATGTGTAGAAAATATGATTTTACAGTAATTCAATTTGGATTGAGGAATGCACCATCAATTTTTTGGATCCAATGAAAAATAGACTCAAGTAATATCATGGTAATTTCATTCTGGTATTCATTGATGTCATCTTGGCGAATTATATGATCAATTATTATAATGAGAATAATATATGGATCAATATTGAGACTGTTTGATTAAAAATCTTATATGGGAAATTTAGAAAGTGTGAATTCTTGTTTAGATATTTTATTCTAATGGATATATTTCCAACAAAGATGGAATCTCAGTTGGTTCTATAAAGGAAAAGAAAATTAGAGAATGTTATACAGTAACAAATATAACTTTGGTACATAGTTTCATTAGTTTTGTAGGTTACCATTAGTGATTATTCATATATTTTCTTAATTGGATAACATTTTAAAAAATAATACATGTAATGGGATTAAATTTACATTGAAATGAATAGTGAAGAATATTTTTGAGGCATGAAATGGAGATTGTTTAATGATTTTATTTTGAATCTACCATCAACAAGTAATGGTTTGTGATATATAGTGATACATCATAAATGGGTCTTGGTTATGTTGAAAAATCATATAGTTATTGTGTATGTATCAAGGAAGTTAAAGACTCAGGAAAAAAATATCATAATAATGATCTTGAGTTGGTATCCATAATTTATTTCTTTGAATATATGGATACATTGACTCTATGGTAAAATATATGAGGTACACAAATGGAATTAGTGAAAAGAATTCATCATCTCATAAAAAACGTAATATGAGGCATATGTGATGGATCAAGTGAATCATGTATTAGGATTTCTCAATACACTACCAATTTGGGAATGTAAACATGGTATCAGATTCATTGAGTAGGAAAAATCATAGGTTTTATACATAAACCGGGATTATTATGGAAATTATATTCATAGATATGGTAACGATGAACTATAGAATTATTATAAATTGCGATATATAATTTCTTTTTAAAATAATTTCCAAACCATTGTTTTGGAAAATATAAAGAGTTTCTAATCATATGATAGGGATTTTTATAAGAATATACATTTTGCAAGATAAGGTAAATTTGATGACCATATTTATGATGATAGCATTCTAAAATTTAGTAAGATACATTGTGATCCATCTATTTCTAAGATGAATGGGGTATTATTAGATGATTCTCATATATTTAATTTATCAATACACCCTAGTAGAACCATGATTTTTATGGATTTGGGGGAACATTTTTTATGGGATGATATGTTTCAGGAAATAGATGATAATGTAAAAATATACTTGTTTTTTGAAAATGTAAAAAATGAGAAACATCATCTCATGGGATTCATAGAACCTCTTCCTATTACTATGTGTAAATGGGATGAAATTACAATGGTATTTATCATAGTACTATCAAATAATCTTATAATGTATAATTAAATATGAATTATTTTTGATCATTTAAACAAATATCGGCATATACTCATTATAAGAGGGGATTTAAATATTTATTTCTGTACACACATATATATATTAATGAATTTTCAATACTTCATGGTGAAAATAAATCAATTATGTGTTATAGTTATCTATGTTTAACATAGAATTTAAATAGTATTATTAAGAAGGATCATCATATAGAGATTCATTTGAGAACCACCTACCATCCATAAACTGAAGGAAAATCTGAAATGACTATTCAAACATTATAATACATGTTGAAGAAATCATAAAATAAAATTTAATTGGTGTTTTATCAGGATAAGATTTTGTACTGTTTAATCATAACACTAGTTTCCATTCATGTTTTCAAATAGAAATGTATAAATAATTGTATGGCAAGATATGGAACACACCAACTTGTTGGGGGTGAAGTTGGTGATAGGAAATAAAGAGAACTAAAAATTGATGAGTAGACAATAAAAAAGATAAAACTATTCAGACTAATAAAATATGAGTATAGAGATTAAAAAAATGTTATTCTAATTGGCATTGTAATGATTTTTAATTTCATGTGTGAGATCATTTTTTCATGAAAGTATACCAATGTAAAAAAGATATAATGTTCATTATGAATAAGAAACTGAACCCCATGTATATCAGAAAAATAAAATTCAGAAAATGGATATGAGTTGTAAATTATTAATTATAATGTAATATAACACTATTTAATGTAAATAAGGAGTTCCATAAATATATATATTATATGGAAGTACAAGAAATACCTAAAACATTTTCTCACATTTGAGGAACTACAATTGAAACACAATATGTCTTACTGATAATACCTTATCCAGATTCCTTATACTAAAGAGAAGTTATTTAGGAATCATTAAAATTATTTTTTAAGGTAATTTGGATAAAAAAATAAAATGGTGGAATGAACATGGGAACTACAAGATTTTATAAATAAGAATTACCATATTTTTTTAGAAAGTAATATCTATGAAAATTTTGAGGATGAAATTTTTGTAGAATGGAAGAATGTAACACCGAATACATAACTATAATAAGTGATAATTACACATTACTGAATCAATAATTAAATAAATATTTTCAAATAAAATTTCCTAAAAGTCTAATTTTTTACGATTAATATTAGTTTTTGAGATACTTTTTCAAAATAATATTAAAATGAATATTTTATATTTCCACTTAGGAATAGGATTTTATGACTAATAAATAAATGTATTATTTAACAATTAATTTTTTTAATAATAACTAATTTTTATAATTTATACAACTAGTAATTTAATAACTATTAATTTTTTGAAAATAAACATAAGAACATTTGTAGGTAAAACGGATATTTTTTTAGAAAACTATTTACTTATTTAGAAAACTATATGAATTTTAAAAATCATAATTTATATCCAGATTAATTAATTAAAATAAAGATTAATGATAAATAATTTTATTTAAATTTATTGAATATATATATATATAATAATGTAAATCCATATTTTGGTTATTATAAGTCATATAATTAACACGAGACCATCATTGTCCTGAAAAATGCATTTCTTAAATAATTTATATTCAATATGATTTGTGGGTGTATTTTTGAATTAAATTCTACCACTTGTATAAATTGAAGTTAATAAAATTTATTGAATATTTGGAATCCTAATAATTAATATTATTATTAATGGTTAACATAATTGTTTTCAAAATTAATTTTAAACCATAAAAAATAATTACAATAGTTATGGTTAAAACGAGGTTTTATGCAATCCATGAGTTCATGTAAAAAATAATTATCCAAGAAGATATAATATAAATATTTAAAATTTTATTTTTTCATTATAATACGTGGTTCCAAATTATATTATTTTTATTTTTATTTGTATCCATAATGGGAAAATTATAAATGTTAAGAAATAGTTACTGTGGAAAAAACTAAAATATTGTACGTGAGTAACCTTGAATTTAATGTAAATAAAATGTTTTAATATTTTTTTATAAAGGGAGGTGTGGATATAAATTATAATCTAAAACCCTATTAGTTATCAATTCTTGAGTCACTTGGTCCTAGAGTTACTTCCAATTATTAAAGGTTTTTTAGAATTTACAATAAATGTCACTCTTCAATTATTAAAATGATACCAATCCCATCACTTATTCACACAAGTTAAGATATTTAGATCAACCAAAAACTAAATAAATATGTCTCCAATATCCTTATCCTTATTTTAGATGTTATATTATCCCCAAAATAATAATCATATAGTTCATAACATGAGATCCAAAGGACGATTTTCAAAGTCAAGGTAATCATATTAACTAAGATCTATCTTTTTACCCATATTTTATCACATTAAAATTTGAATTAAAAATTCCTTTATAAAAACAATTTAATATCAAATATAAATAAATACTAATAAGTTCATTTAATAATACTTATCCATATAATCCTCCATCAAACGGGAAATATCCATCGTACATGTGTACAACAGACTACCACCCTATAAACTGATATAATTTGTTCTCCATCACTGATTCACATAGATAATAATAATGGTGGAAAATGAAAATATATAATACATATGACATGATTTTAGTTATAAAAAATTAACATATTATCAATTTTCTAACCATTTCACCAATTAATGTAATCATATCCTCCCTCATTTGTATATACGGCCTATTGTATCCGTGATACTATATGATTTTTTTATTTTCATTTTTCAATAATGGTTGTAAAAATGTATCAAGTAAGTAAATATAATATGTATAACATTAATTTAATTATTGATATGATGGATTTGTAACTTATTAACTACAATTGGATGCTCCATGAAAAATTATGCCTGAGATAACGAACCATGTTACCATTGAAACAATAATAATAATAAATATTATTAACAAAAATGGGATAAGATATTATAATTGGTTCAAATATGATATTGAAAATATTAATATAGTTATTTTATAAGTTAATAAAATTATTAAAACCATTATATAGTAGGATAAATCTTTTTAAACTTGTAGGAAGTGTGTGGTAAGATATTTATCTCTATTTACACTTCATTGAAACATATTTTCTAGTAAGAAACTATTAATTTTTTTATGGTTTATATATTACCCGTTTAATTTATTATACTCAAATAACTATTTAATCATGATGTATATTTTTCAAATCAATTTATTATTTCAAAGGATAACAATTTTAGTGTTACCAAATTGGCAATAATCAATTTTCAATCTATGTTTCTTTTGTGATTTATTTTATTTTCTTTTAAGGAATGTTATCTTTTATCCATCATAAATAAAATAAATTTCATATCCACTATATCTTTAAAGCGATTCTATATATTTTTCAAATCATTTTCCTACGTGATAATTTATTGAAGAAAAAAATGCGTATAATAATAACAAATTTTTTCACATTAAATTAGAAATATTTGTTTTACATAACCATGTTTTACCAAATTATTTAAAAAAAAGTACTTTTATTTACTCAAATATTTTATTAAGTACATTTTATGTTTTAGTATCATTTTTCAATGGTTTTCAATGGAGTATGTATTCTATTTATATAGAGTTTTTTCTTTTAATTTAATTATAAAAAAATCAAAAGGAATATTTTTTATTGTATACGGTGATAATAGACTTCCCTTCAATCCTAACAATTATAAAAAAAATTAATTCTTCTACATGTAAAAAGTGGTTTTAAAAATAATTCTCTATTATGAAAACCTATTTTTTTAGTTCACTTAAATCACCTTTATTCTTCCCATAGACATGAGTCTATTGAAAAAAATTGATATTCATGATCAAATGATGGTCACCTCTCATCTATTGATTGATTATTCCATTTATAACAATATCATGAGATATTAAATTACATGAGCTAATTATTCATTATCAATTTCATTTCTATTAGATATAAATATTCTTTGTTTCATTAATATGATTATTTCCCATCACCTAAACCATTTATATATTTTTTTACTGTCGAATTTATTTTTTTAACTGATAAAATGTTGATTTTAAATATTATTTATTCAATATTGAGAATATTGATAAGGAGTTTTTTTCATGAATATAATCTCTCAATAAAAATATAATGAATTATTTGGATATAACGTGATTTATGGGGAATAGAATTATATAACCTCTTGATGCATCAATAAGTCTCCTAAGAAAAATATATTAGCGAAATAAATTGGGCTTTACCACTTTTTTTAAAATATTATTTCTCATGTTATTGAAGGTATATATTTATTAATGTATATTATTATGATGTCAAATATCTAGAAATTTTTTCTTTGATAATTTAGTTATTCTTATCCATAAGATTATTCCATTGATATTATCCATTGATGTATTTTGTGCTCAAGTTATTTATTAAATGGAATGTACTCTCAGTTTATTAAAATAATTCACATAGTCATGGATTTGATACGGGAATGTGATTATATGTATTTTCTATCTTCCCTTGATAATTGATTTCTTAAATTTTAGTAATTAGGAATGTGGAATTTACTTGTTATTTCCTTGGTGATTAATTGATAATTTAATCATGGAAAAAATGAAGGGTATTTTCTTAAATTGATAATTCTTTTAAATATTGCCTATGTGTTGAGATATTGTAATTGAGATATCTAATTGATTGAGTTATGGTAATTAATTGGGATAGATTAATTATGAAATGATGTTTAGCTATGTAAGATAATTAATTGTGTGAATTAATTATATTCCATGATGATGATAAAATAAAATTAATTTTGAGAATAAATTATGAAAATACAAGAATTTATATGGATAATTAAATGTAATGATTTAATTATGGAATGAGAATTGGGTTTATAAATTAATTAATTGATTAACTAATTAATGGATTACATTCATAATTAATTTTTGAGTTAACTAATGTCCTTTGAAATGTTTAACCAGTCATTGGATTAGTAATGGAATGATGTGGCTAATTCATGTGAAATTATGAATGATTAAATGGATTATATATTTTTTGGTTTTGTACAAGGCGTTATAGACAGATTAGAATTTTGGACTTGGACATGCAGTTTCTCCCCAATAGATATCCAATCATTAGATTTTGGGGTTCTAGGCATGACCACCAACACCGAGTGAGATATGATGTGTTTGGAATGGTGACCAACACTGAATGATATTTGTGGTGCTTAACATGATTTCCAAAACCAAATAAATGATAACAATGACTGATTATTCAAATGGAAAACATGAATTGAAACTAGGCCTAATGTGATGATTAATGATTAAATGACAATGTGATAATTGTTTAATTATGGATTGTATTTATTATTTTAGAAAATTTCATACAGTATATTTTGACTGTAACTGTTTTAGACAGCATTTGTGGTGTCAAACTGAGTTTTACTCACACCCTATTCAAGCTGCCAGATTGGCACCCGAGTAGACTTTATTTATGCTAGACATGATATGGGAAAAGCTCTAGGATAGGTTACAATTTCAGATTAAAGCTTGGGAGAGGGAACCATACATTGGTCAGGACCCTATTGTGAGTCTTTGTGTCTTTTCATTTAGTTTCATTGTATATACATTACATTCGCATTTTCATAACATGATTTACCTTTTCGTTGAGTATTCTATTTTCTTTTTATGATAATCATATAACTTGGTATTATTCTAGTTATTTATATGATTCTACACTTAATTATTGCTTACTACTTTCATTGGTGTTTTATTCTGATAAAAGATGGTATAGTCTCGCAAAAAATGATTTATTATACCCGCATTACTATTCAGCATCGTCTTACGTATGGGGAGGCATGCCTGGGGGAATGTGGCGTACCAGCTCAGGGCAATGTTAAGTGGAACCCAGGTTGAGTTGTCCCAAAGTGGTATCAGAAAAGTTTTATTTTCTTTATTATTCATTTTTCATACAATTTTTGCAAAGCTAGACCAGATAATAATAAGTTTCATGTTTTGGTAATGAGCACGTCCATGGGAGTTGAAACCCCACGTACATGTCAAAAAATGAGTACTTCAGGTGGGATTATTTTGATTGATTGTTGTTTTTATAGTTAGATATTATTTTACCTTGGGTGATTCACAAGTGGTTTGACGTGATATTCGTTTTGAATGTTGTTTAATTCATATTCATTGACTAAAGAGGCATGATACATGAGTATACATGGGTCATTCTAGTCACTCAGGGTAGTTGTGATGTGCATCATTCAAGGCAGTCACGAGAAAATGGGTTGTGCGTATGTTGTGGAACATGAACTGTTTTTCCTTGTCCTGAGATTGAAATAATGAAGTAAAAATGAGAATAATTTGGTGTTTGATGATAACCTTTAATGACGAAATGAGTATGAATAATTAATTAATTTTTGAATTAATTAATTTGAGATAATTAAGTTAATAAATTGTTCAATTAATTAATGAGAATATATTTACCATTGTAAACTAAGGCCTATGTGCAGGATGGTTAAGGATAGTGATAAGGCCTCGATGTGGATTGTGTTGAGATAAAAGGGTGAATGTAAATGACGAAACATATTTTGTTAGAGTCTCCCCTTACATAAATGTAATATGGTCTCATTATGATACCAATGACGTGTGTTTTTATTTGTAGAGATATGCCTCCACGACACTTGTTGAAGGAGAGACCAAGGGGTATGGCCCAATACGAACTTCCAGACATGGAGCTTGAGGAACCATTGGTTCTAGATGTAGAGGAAGTGGAGGAGTTCAGAGAGAAGTTTTCTCATTTCATACAATTCAAGGAAAGAGACCCTAGGGGGGTTCTAAAAATCATGTCTGGGTTGACAAGGGAGTTTTAGCTACAACACACTTCTACTTTTACCAGTGAGGATGGACCCGAGGGAGCTAAATTCTAGATTGAATCGATAGAGATGTTATTAGACCATTTGGAGACTGCAGTTTGGAGGGGGTAAATTTGGATACTTATATTCTACAGGGGCCAGTGAAGCACTGGTGGTACATTAATGTATGATTTGGGCAGAATGATGATATGTAATGGAAGGACCATGAGGAGATATTCTTTGAGAACATCAATCCAGAGACGCTGAGAAAAGATAAGGCTTCAATGTTTATGCATCTGACTTAAGGAATCATGTGCATAATGGATTATTATGAATATTTCATAGATTTATAGCTTTTTTCTCTCGCTTTGGTAGAAGACGAGTCATTTTAAATGAAATGATTTTAAGATGTTCATATGAATGAAATTAAGTCCCTAAAAAATATCATTAGGGTGAATAAATTCTTAGAAGTGGTTAATCATGATCTCATTTCAAAGGGTAACCTAAAATAGGCTTCTAGTACTAGACATGTATCAAGGAATGGATGATGAAGGACTATGCCTTTCGAGTGAAGGTTGTTTCATTACAATACCCTTAGTCAAGACAGTGTAAAGCATGGTAGACATTCAGGAGGAACAGTTACACTGGATCATACACATGCGCTTGGCCACTAGTGTGGTATGCAGGGACAAAATCATATACATTGTCCTATACCACCTGTGGATTTCCAGTTTGATGCACGATGGGGAATATACAGAAGTTATGCATGAAGAAGTGGAAGGATGGTGCTAATGGAGATGCTGCTCAGAGTTAGATTGTCAGAACGGGGTCCTATATAACATATTTCTATGGGAGATGGAACTCTATGGGCAAAGTCAGTAGAGGTAGTGGATGTGGTGCCTCAGGGCATGAGAACCTGTATCAGAGGAGTGGTAATACTAATTGTAGTCGGATAACACCACATGAAAGAGTGGAAATATAGTTACGTGCAGTACAACCTACAACTGTGGAGAGTTATGCATGTCCATTGACAGTGCGGGGTACTATTCAAGTTACTCCTACTTTATCTAGTTCCTTGTTTGATACCAGTACCACTCATTCCTTTATATCAGCAAATATTGTAAATAGATTGATCCTAGAGGAGGATACTGTAATAAGGGTGATGAATATCAATGCACCATTGGGAACATGGTCTAGGGATATCTGTTTATGCAAGCAATGTTCTCTATTGATTGGAGAGTGTCATTTTCATTTGGATATCTGGGTCCTTGATGTATTGGGATTTGACCTGATTATGGGAATGGACTGGCTAGTCAAATACTGAGCCCATATAAATATTTACCACAAGAGAGTGACCTTTGTATCTTCTATGGTTGACCAGTACGTTCACCATGTAGAATGAGATATCCATACAGGTCAAGCTAGGCCAATTACTCAGCAAATGGGAGAGCTCACAACCCATGTTTCTAGTCTTTTTCTAGAATATTGGAGTGGAAGGAAATGCATCCCTCCATTATTAGTATAACTATTTAACGATTTCATTCCAAAATAAATTTTAGGGTTTCCACGTTAGAGTGATTTTGAATTCACTATTGAGATAATTCTAGGGGTTGAGATGGTATCTATTCCACCTTACAGAATGGAACTGACTAAGCATCAAGAGCTCTAAACATAGTTGGAGGTGAAGAAGGATAAAGGGTTTATCTCTACAAGTATGTCACTTTGTGGGTCCCATTTATTTTTTGAAAATAAGGTTGACAAAATATTAATATTGTGTTTCAATTACCTCATGTTGAATAAAATGTCCATGACGAACATATATTCTCTTCTGTATACAAATGATCTATTTCAATAGATGAAGGGTAGTTGAGTGTTCTCAATGATCTATTTATGATAAGGATATCATCAGGTGAGATTTATAACCTATGATATACCAATAATTTTTTAGAAGTACCGTTTTGGTTTCCAATTTCTCCAGTGGTATTTATGGCCTTTCTTAAAAAGATCTTTCATTTGTACATAGATCAGTTTTTGGATAACACCATGATGTAATATAAGACACATGATGATCATTACCAGCATCTTGAAATCTTCATAGGTATAATGAGAGATAATCAGTTATATGAAAATATATCTAAATGGCAATTTTGGAATGAATGGGTACACTTTTTGGGGAACATCATCTCAGAAGAAGGTGTGGCATTAGACCCATAAATGGTACAGATAGCGATTTAATTAGAGGATCCCAAAAATGTTTTTAAAATCCAAATATTTTTTGTATTACTTGGTTATTACAGGAGGTTTCTCTTTGGATTTTCCTAATTGTATGCATTGCTTTCTGTTTTGAAAACGAGTGGGATATAGTTTTGTTGGACAAAATCATTCAATAATTCTTTGAAGGAGTTGAAGAATCACTTAGGATTGACACCAATTTTGATCTTACCTAATTCAAGTAATGATTTACTAGTGTATCATAATGATTATGGGATTGAACATGGTGTTTTTTATACAAGGTGATCATGTCATTACTTATGGGTCATAGATGTTGTGGCCATATAAATGGAATTACCTTAAAAATGACCTCATATTGATAACAGTGGTTTATGCTCTTATGTGTTAGTGACACTATATTTTAGGTGAAAATTTTACATTTTTATGGACCATGAAATATTTATGTATATCTTTTCACAGGGTGATTTGAATCTTCGATATAGAATATGTGTTGAGTATATACAGTCCTTTGATTTTGAATTGGAATATACCCCCAGAAAGGGGAATAGTGTGGATGATTCCTTGAGTAGGAAAACTAAAACATAGTTTGTATATGAGTCCAATGATGAGTGGAAGATGATGATTTATCTGGAATAAATGCATGCGATAGTTCATGATAGTTAGGATAGGATGACTCTGGTTTCTATAGAAGTGGAGTCTATACTCTTGAGACAGATCAGGGAAAACCAGTATAAGGATCCATAGTATTTAGCCTTAAGATAAATACATAAAGGTGGGGATACACCTTCAAACTGGATAATAGATGAGGATGGTATCTTCTATGTAAAAAAAAATGTTTCATGCCTATGAGTATGTGAGAGGAACTCATGTGAGAATTTCATGCCTTAAAGTGGAATGAACATCTAGGGGTGGAAAAAACGTAAAGTTACATATGAACACAATTTTGGTGGCTAGGAATGAAAAAAGAGATAATAGGGTATATAACATGATGTTTCACCTGTTAGTAGGTGAAGGCAGAGAATTAATGAACTAGAGGCCTATTGTAGTTGTTTCCTATTTCAGAATGGAAGTTGGATGATGTGATTATGGATTTCATGCTAGGATATCAAAAGAAACTTTGAAAGAATGATTATATTTGGGTCATAATGGATCTAATAATGAAGGAAGCATATTTCTTTCCTATCAGGTAACCCTTTACTGTATATGCGACACCCAAGATCTTATAGTACGTTATCTTTTCAAATAAATTTAATAACTTGCGCTACACGCAACAATGAGTTCGAGTGGAACACAACGTGCCAAACCAGCCATTCAAAAAGAAATTATGAATTTTATTAAGTGAATTTTGAATTTTATATACTCCATATAATTTTATAATCCATGTTATGTGTTTCTTAGACAAAATATAAGAACAAATTAATTTTTTTCAAACAAACAAATCATTTAAAAAAATGAAATTTTAACACCTTTTAATGGCGATCATTTTTAAAAACCAATATTTGACACTTATATATATAGATATATTAAATTTAATGAAATTAAATTATTCATTATAATTTGGAAATAAAAATTTGGTATTGATAAATTTGTCATACTTTTCTGATAATATTCATATTTTTAGGAATAATGAAATATACTAAATTTTAATTAAAATATCTTTTTTAATCAAAATAATTTATGGGGTTAAATTATACATTTGAGTGGTTTTAAATTATCATTAGATTATATTTGTATCATTTAATATAATTTAGGTCATTTGATGTAATTTTACATTTAAACCAGACTTAAACAATTGTCAATCTTTGGATAGTTATTATTTCATAAAAACACGCCTTTTGGATTTGATAAATGAAATTAATTTTAAATAAATTTCTGCGACTATGGTATTTTTAATTTGGAAAAATTTATTCCATATTTGGAATAAGGAGGTCCAAATTTTGAAAATATGTAACTTTTATTTTTAGACATTATGAATATTTACTTTAGTAAATATTTTATTTACCATTGTCAAAAGTTAATCGGGTAAATAAGGGTAAACAAATATTATTATAATAATATTAAATTACCTTTACATGTGTCATATTCTAGTTTTTTATACATGCCCTATCATGGTCATCCTTGGGTCTATTTTGGGACAACATAGAGCCACATTATAGTGATAATGACTCCTTATATTAATTAGTTTAATGTAAGGAGAAAAATTACATATTCATATATCATTTAGAAAAATAATTAATAGAAGTAATTATATCAGCTAAAATTTTGACTATATATATTAATTTAAAATATAAAAATATTTCCTACATCATGGTAATTTTTTTATAATTTTTAGACGTTATATAATTAAATTTATTTATGACACAATGATGATGCAGTAATTACTTTATTAATGAAAGAATTAAATAACTGTTCTTATTAATGTTAACATAAATATAATTTCAAATTTTTTAAGACATAAATGAATTTTTTAGGTTAATATGAAATTATATTATTGATTCAATGTATATTTTTCTATGCAATCAATTTGTGATGAGTTTACATAAAACAAATACTAAATATTGTCAAAATTGATATAAATGAGTTTTTAAATAAAATATTATATTATTAAATTATATAATATTCCAAAAAATTTAAAGATTAGCCAAAGGGAATAAATAATGTTATTTATGTCATTATAGAACCACTTTAGGTTCTCTTGGAATTTTTTAGTGTTATTATTAACCATATAGTGTAAGAATACAAGAAGACACGGGAAAAGTTAAACTATTTAACTAAGAGTTAAATCTAAATGATATGGACAATATACTGATCTAAAACTTTCTAAAACCTATTTTATGAGTGTTTTTCGACCCATAACCACCTTATCTTTGAAATAAATCATTTTTGAGCAATTATTAAACGAAAATTGTTTTATTATAAAATAATATTTCAATCATTTCTTAAAGTGACCCCACCTATCTTATAAAAGGGTACTTCCCCATCACTCAAAATCACACCTCCAAAGCCATTTGGCTCAACCAAACCCAACCCAAATATCCTCCACACTTCTCTCACATAAACCTAGAGTCCTTTTTTGATCATAAAGCCACCCCAAGGATCCCATTTTTTTAACTCAAAAGGAAACACCCGAAAATGATGTTATAATTTCTCCACCCACTTCCAAATTCATTTCTTATTCCACATCATCATTATTTGTTGTTTACATACCAAAATAATAAATCTAGAACATCCCAAATACTACATTGTTATTATAAATATGGTACAACCATATTATTTATTCTATACATCATGTAAATGTCAAAGTCACCATACGTGCGTACGTAAAACTTACCATCTCCACATCATGGTGTAGTTTTTTATTCAAACACATCATTTTTAGGATGGGTATAATAATAAGTATAACTGATGTAAATAATAAATATAAAAATTTAATGATTTTTTATATATGATATACCATCCAATAACATACTATATCACCATAAATATAATGATATTGTCCCTCGTGCGTATGTACAGATTACTGTCTCCACGAATTGATGAGATTTATTTCCACATTCACCATTCAACGATGATTATAAAAAAATATATTATTAATAAGTATGTAATATATAAAATAATTATTGTTCTTAATATATATATATATATATATGTATGTATGTATTACTTACATATATCTTATTCACATACTCTCATTCATTAAGATATGAAAATGGAAACACCGTTTATGCGTACATATAACCTACCATCTCCATAAACGGTGTTTTCCATTTCATATATCTACATATTATACATATTAATATTTTAAATATATATGATATATAAATAATTTGTTATATTTTGGATGTATGTAAATCATTCTCTAAATGATACAATCAATAATAACTAGTTAAAGCACATACGATAAAGAAACTGATTATTACCCGAATTGTTAATTTAACTTGGAAATCATTATTAAATGGGTAGTATAAAGTCATAAATGAATCATGTATGATATAATAAATATTAATATGGTTCTGGTAAAATTTAATAACATACTATGGTTATTATAAAATAGTATAAACATACCATCGACTAAATAAAAGTGCAAGGTTTAATTCTACAATAACATCATTATCCAAGGTTGTTTTTACGTGACTATCTACTAGGAACACTTTATCATCCACATCCGTGTTTCAAAAAAATATTTTCAAATGGAATATTTTATGTTTTTATTGAAGGGACTATTTAACTAGATCAATATTCTAAAATGTTTAAATATTTATTTTTCTAAATCTTCTTCATTAATATCCATGTTTTCAAAATGATTTTTAAGGATTTATTTATATGGGAATAAATGTTTTAAAATAGTTAATTACTTTAAAATGATTAAAAGTTCTATGGGACACTTTGATATAAAAATTTCATTAAATTTATTCCTTTCTAAATTTTGTGACATTTAAATGTTTTCATGAAAAGGTGATATTTATCTCCTAGAGTTTTACAAATAATTTTCATCTATGTGAACATCCTTAAATAGATTTTAATATTATTGGAAGTTGAGTTGTTATGATACAAATATTCCATATTGTATTAGAGATTTTGTGATATGTTTTACTGTGGATGTGTTATTTTTATACGAGTTATTGTCTATCAATAAATTATTGACATTTTATATTCTAAATTTAATACAAATGCTTATGTTATGTTTAAAACCTTTAATTGGAAGAAAGTATTGGACTTAGTAAGTGACGGTTGAAGCCTTTTATATCTCCTTGATGCATCAGTAAGTCTCATGAGAATATTAGATGTGGAATTGGATGAGGCATTTTCCAATTTGATATATGGTTTTTATCGAGGCGATAATCATTTTTAGACGTCTTGGCTGAGGCCTTGACAAAATGTTTTAGAATGTCTCGCATTATAAATTCCCT
Organism: Viscum album; assembly: GCA_963277665.1. Lineage (NCBI taxonomy): Eukaryota > Viridiplantae > Streptophyta > Magnoliopsida > Santalales > Viscaceae > Viscum > Viscum album. The sequence continues at coordinate 475,254,132 of OY728157.1, forward strand.
CATTATGATAATAATATTGTTGGTTTATGTGGTTATTCGACTAGTAGAATTCTCATGACTATGTTTTATTATGGAATTATTTAATCGTATCAAATTCCTTCCATAATGTATTAAAGTTACTTATCTATAATGGCATGTGGTTTCAATTATTCACCATGACTAATGTTTATGTCATCTTCCCACATATTTCTTACTCTTATAGAGTGTTTGATCTCACCCACTTCTTATGTTTTATTTTCCCATGATTCCATGAAGTGTATTATGATTGATAAACATGGTTAATCTTGGGGATTAATGGCATTCTCAAAAGATCATTAATGTTGTGTTTTATTTTTATAATGTGTATTTTAACTGTCTTGTATGTTATCTGTTTTACAATACTGCTAAACAGATCGGTACTTCGGGACATGATCCCATGTAATCATTCCAATATAATAGTATAATGAACTGGCTCCGAGATTCTGGGGTCAGGTCATTATAGTTGGTATTAGAGAGAGTTTAGTAAAATCTTTGGAAACTAGATTTAGATAGACTCTGATTAGAGCACAATATCCTATGATATAAATTGAGGATTAATATATAAAAACATCCTAGAATTTTGGTAATATAGATATTTTTTGTATTTTCCAAGAAATAAATCATTGTCTTGATATGAGTAGGTAGTGGCGTCTCTGGCACATATGTACCTAGGTGTGAAAACTCTGACAAGGTGTTTCGGGCTTGACCCGGGGTATCCTGGTACATGAAAAAGGGCCTTTCACCACTCTTGGTTATGACACTCTCGGAGGATAGGATGAGTATAATTCACATTGAAATGACAATCCATTATAAAATATTTAAGAGTAAATACTTCCTTAAAGAAAATATTTTATGATTATAGATTATATGAATAATCTTTTCAATTTATGTTAGGTATTTTACAAGTTTGTAATTAAGTATTGCGGTTCAAAAATTATATACTATATGCCATTGTTTAGAAATGGATCCTTATGGATGGAATGGAAACCATATCAAGACATGTAATCCATGTAAGGACTACCCTCCTTCTCAAGATAATTATAGTGGAGCTGGTGATTCAAATTGTGTTGATCAGCTTATCACCATATTGGGACAACTCACTAATGTAATGAATAATAACCTTACCTATATATAGCTCACTGATCCAAAAAATGGAGGGTCAATGTTAGACTACTTCATGAGGAAACAACCAGAAAAATTATATGGGTCAATTAATACATTTGTATATGAGTAGTTGAAAAATTCGTTAGATTAAAATTTTAATTCTTTGGGGTGTCGCGAAAGGGAAAAAGTTGACTTGGTAGTTTGTTGCCTCACGAGAGATACAGATCAATGGATGTCATCAATTCCAAAAAAAAAAGAAGGATGAAAAAGTATCATGTATGGAATGGATGGAGTTTAAAGATATTTTCTCAGAAAAATACTTTCCTCATGTCCATCTATTGGATATGGAAAGGCAATTTCAGAGTCAGAGGCAAATACAGGATGTACCTATTATGCAATAATTTTTTGATGTTTTTTCAACGCTTTAACCTGGACATCCTCCAGAATGAGAAATTGAGTTTTCCAATGAATTAATTCTTAGTTCAAGAGCCATATCGAAGAACCCTAATAGAATTTCCATTGTAAATTTAGTGTAACTAAAAAAACAACTAGAGTAATTATGAAATAAGAGATTTATTCGCTCAAGTGTTTCTCTATGGGGAGCCCTATCCTTTTTGTTATAAAAGAAGATGGATCTATGATGTTTTTCATTGACTACTGGGAGATCAATATTATAACAATAAGGAACATGTATCCACTACCACACATTGATTATTTATTCAATCAACTTCATAGAGGTCAATATTTTTCAAATATTGACAGTTGATCAAGATACTATCAGTTGTTCTTGAAGAATGAATACATTACAAATAAAACATTTCGAACAAGGTATGGGAAATATGAGATTATAGTAATGCCTTTTGGGCTAACATAGGCACACTATGTCTTCTTAGATCTAATGAATAGTTTTTTCAAGGAATATCTTGAAGAATTTTTAGTTGCATTTATTGATGAAATATGGGTATACTCCAAAAGCTACGAAGATCATGAATATTACATGTGCACTATTCTAAAAACCTTAAGAAGATATGAATTATATGGGATGTTTTAAAAGTGTGAATTCTGGATTCATGAGATTTCATTTTGTGGACATATTGTCTATAAGTATGGAATCTCCGTTGATCCTTCAAAGACATGAGCTATCGAAGATTGGCCAGCACCAATGAGTATAACTATGGTACATAGTTTTATTAGTTTAACTGGTTATTTTTGGTGTTTTTTCTAGAATTTTTCCCGATTAACTAACCCATTAACCATGATCACAAGTAAAGGGGTTAAATTTGTTTGGAAAAAGAGTGTGAAGAACGTTTTGAAAAGATGAAGAGAATATTAGTCAATGCTCCCATCTTGACTCTGTCATTTGGGAATGATGGGTGTGTTATTTATACTGATTCATCAAAGAGAATACATTGTTGTGTCTTTATTCATAATGATAGAGTTATTTCCTATGAATGACGATAGGTAAATATTCATGAACAAAACTATCCTACTCATGATCATGGGATGGAAATTGTAATCATTGCATTGACAATATGGAGACAATATCTCTTTGATGAAGAATGTGAGATATATACTGATCACAAGAGTTTGATGTATATTTTCTCACAAAAAGAACTCAGCATGAGGCAATGGCGACAGCTTTAACTACTCAAAGAAAATGATTTAACTATACACTACCACACAGAGATGTAATGTAATGTGGCAGATGCTTTGAGAAAAAACGATCATGGAGTTCTGAACAAGATGAGAGTTGAATGGGATCCTATGTTCATAAATCTAGTAAAGATGGATATGGTAATAATCATGGAAGGTAAAACATCTATACTTTTTCAAATGGTTGCTGAACACTTTTTATTAGAAAGGATATTATGTTCTCAGACTCGTCATGAAGAGTTTCAAAAGAAAATTAATGTTGTGAATGATGGGAGAATGATTAAATTCTTATGTGAAGATGGATTTTTGAAATTTTTTAAGAGACAATGTGTTCCTGATATTCCTAATATAAATAGGGAATTTTTGGATGATGCTCATATATCCAATTTCTCAATACACCATGGTAGCACTAGGAAATATTAAGATTTGAAGGAATTTTTTTGGTATGACAACATGGAGAAGGACATTGTAGATTATCTACCGATATGTATGGTTTTTAAACAAGTTAAAGCTAGAAGGAAACATCCTAAAGGTGTCTTGAATTCTCTTCCCTACCATAGTGGAAATGGGATGATATTATGATGGAATATTTCATTGGGATACCAAGGACTCCTAGAAGGAATGATGCAATATGGGTCATTATTGATCATCTTACCAAATCAGCACATTTTCTTGCTATAAGAGAAGAATTACCAATTGAAAGTTTAGTAATAAAATATTTTAATGATGTTATATGAATTTATACATTACCCCTTTTAATTGTTTCAGATCATGACCCCGTTTTACATTAAGATTATGGAAAGGTCTTCAGAAGGCCCTGGATACTGAACATCATTTGAGCATTTCCTACCACCCTCAAACTGATGGAAAATCAGAACAGACTATTCAAACCTTAAAAGAAATGTTGATATCTTTCTCCCTTGATGTTCAAGGTATGCCGGATCATTATTTACCTATGGTAGAATTTTACTATTACAATAGTTTCCATTCAAGTATTCATATGACACAATATGGAGCACTATATGGAAAGAGATGTTGCACACTTACTTGTTTGTATGATGTTGTTGAAAAAAATATAGGCCTAGAACATGTTTAGGAAATAATATAAATGGTCAAGATTATCCTAACCCACATCAAAGTAGCTCAAAGTTGTTAAAAGAGCTATGCTGATAATCGAAATAATGATTTTCCCATATGTGATAATTGTGGAAGGAATCACCTTGGTAAATGCTTGAAGGGTATGCCAGTTTCTTTTATAAGTTTGGAGAAAAAGGACACCAAGTACGTGATTTCAATGGTACGAATAAAGTTTCATATTTACAATGCTTTATCAATAAGGAGTTGGGACACTATGTGAATCAATGTCCAAATCATCAGAGAATGCCCCAAATGATGCTATTGGATAATAATAATGTTATGATACTTCCATAGATGAAGAGGAATGCCTAGTGTTATTATGTTTTTATTAAAGAATTATTTCATTTGATTGTTGTATCAATGATGTACTAGTTATATGAATTATGGAAATAAATAAGGATTGTACTATAGTACTAGTTAATTAAGGATTTGAGATTGTATGGTACGATGTAATGTAACACAGTTTCAGGTTAAAAATTTTAAAAAATAAATGGTTAAAGGAATGGTAAACCATAATATGGTTTTGATATATAGGTAGGGATTTTGGAATAAGATATGGTTGATTTGGATAAATTATATTTGACATTATTCACTTCCTTGGAACGAATTAATGGTTTGTTTATTCCATCATTGTTGGAACATTCCAAAACTATTGATATAAATAATATATCTAGTATTATATAATTATTATTAGAGCATTAATGTAATTAATATTGTTTTATTGTAATTCATAGTGTTACCATTTTTTAAATGAATACATGATTAAGGTATTCATATGTTATTACGTGGAAAAGGAGATCTTCATTTTTTCACCTTCCTTTTAAATTTTGGACTGATAGTTTGAACAGAAGTATTTTGGACAAGTCTAAAGTTTGAATGGATAATTTTTGACGTCGGATACAATTAATAAGGATTAATAATTTCTGATGATTATTTTTGGATTATTATGGAAACGAAAACCAGGAGGTTGGGTGACAACCTGTCGCGTTCGACAAGGCCGTGAGACTTGAATCTGCAACCGAAGGGTGACAAGGGTGTAATACCTACCACTGGCATACGTGATGTCCTAGTTTTTATTATTTATATTTTATTATTATTCAGACAAATGAATTATAAATTCATTAATTTTGGAACCATATATGATTAGGATAAATAGAATATTTTTGAATTCTATTGTCTTTTATAGTGAAAGGTGATTTTGTGGTAGGAATTAGTTGAAGGATGAAACTCAAAAACTTAAATATATATATATATATACTATTTAATTTTATTATATGAGTAAATTAATTCTTTAACTTTAGGGAAGGGATATTAAAACAGAAAATATATTATCCTAATACATTATGTTTTGTTGAACCGATGATATTTTACATCATCTTTGATTCATGGATTTGAGGCCCTAAATTTTACAATTGTTTGAGATTGATGTCCTCGATCACTCCCAATAAATATTTATGTTTTCCTCCAATTATGTGTCTCTATTTCCACCAATGTTCTCCTAATCGATATCATAATTTTGGGGTGACTATTTAATTTCCCTTTCCCTCTTATTAAGTTTAAATTTTGTTAACCCAATTTCTGATTTGGGTTTTCCATAAATGTATTTTTCTATTTTTAACCATTTATTTTCAAATAAAAATTTAAATTTTTTAGGAATCAATTTGTTTAAGGAGGAGGGAATTTTACACCCTAGGATTTCATAGTATGTTATCTCTTCATAAAAAATCAATAACTTGCGCTACACGTAATACCGAGTTCGAGCGCACCACGACTTATCCAATTATTCATTCAAAAAAAGTAAGGAATAATATTAACTGAAATTTGAATTTTATATACTCTATATAATTTTATAATCCATATTATGTGTTTATTATAGATAATAAAAGAACAAATTCATTTTTTCGGATAAAAGTAGTAATTTTAAAAAATTGAAATTTTACCACCGTTTAATGGGAAATATTTGTTAAAACCTATATTTGACACTTTTATATATTAAATTTAATGAAATTAATTTATTATTTATATTTGTGAAGTAAAAAATTTAGTTTGGATAAATATTTGGTACTTTTCTAATAACATTCATATTTATATGAATAGTGAAAAATACTAAATTTTAATTAAAAACATCTTTTTAATCAAAAAAATTATAGTGTTAAATTATATATTTGAGTAGTTTTAAATTATAATTAGAAAATATTTTTATCATTTAATATAATTTAGTTCATTGGATATAATTTCATATTTAAACTGAACATAGACAGATGTGAATCTTTTGATAGTTATTATTTCTTAAAAACAAGCCTTTTAGCTTTGACATGGGAATTTAATTTTAAATTAATTTTTGTCACTTTGGTGTTTTTAATATGAAAAAATGGATTCCATATTTGAAATCAGGAGTTCCAAATTGTGTAAATAGCCAAAATTTGTTTTTAGACATTATGAATATTTACATCATTAAATATTTTATTTACCAAGATTAAACGGTAAATCTTGTAAATAATGGTAAACAAATATTATAATAATACTATTAAATTACGCTAAACTGTGTCCTATTCCTATTGGTTGATATATGTCTAACCATGTTCATCCTTGTGTTGATTTTTGCACCAGTGGGAGTCACTTTAGAGTGATAATGACACTTTATATTAATTAATTTAAAGTAAAGATAAAAATGACATAAACATATATCCTTTAGTAAAATAATTTTTAGAAGGGGTTATCTAATTAGTAATCTCAAATATAAAAATTCCATTCAAAGATAATATTATTTCCTAAATTATTGTATTTTTTTATAATTTTTAGACATTAAATAATTAAATTTATTTATGACAGAAAGATGAAGTAGTAATTAACTTATTAATGAAAGTATCAAATAAATGGTAATATAAATGTTAAAATAAAATTAATTTCAATTTTTTTATGATATACATGAATTTTATATGTGAATAAGACATTTTAGTATTGATTAAATGTATCATGGTAAATGTAATCAAGTTGTGATGACTTTCACGTAAACCAAATAATATATAGTGTCAAAATTGACATAAAAGTGTTTTCAAAACAAATATTAAATTATTAAATTATATAATATTTATAAAAGTATAAGGTTCTATTGAAGGGAATAAATAATATTATATAAGTCATGAATGAACCACTTGAGGTTATCTTGTATGTTTAGAGTAATTTTATTAAACTTATAGTTTAAAAATTCAAGAAGACACAATAACTGTTAAACTATTTAACTAAGAGTTAAATCTAAAATATTAGATTAATATGGTAACCTAAACCTCTCTAAAACATATTTTTAATGGTTTTCGACCAATACCCACCATATCCTATAAATAAATAATTTGGAGCCATTAAAAACCAAATTTTATTTTATTATAAAATCATATTTCAGGATTTTCATAAAGTGACCCTCACCTCTATTATAAGAGGGTACATACCCATCTCTAATAATCAAACCTCCAATTAAATTTGGCTCTTCTTACAGATTCCCAAATATCTTATCAACATCCCTTTCATAATCCTAGAGTTCATACCCTTATCACAAAGCCCACATAAGTATCCATTTCGTTCTACTAAAAAAGGAAACTCACATAGTAGAGGTAATAATTTCACCACCCTCTTTCAAGTTCTTCTCTTCCTCCACTTTCAATTTCATTGTTGTTTCCATAATAAAATAATAAATACAGTACCACCTAAATATTGTGATGTTATTTTAAATATGTTACAACCATATTCATTATTCTATCCATCCTATAAATTAAAAAGTCAACATACATGCGTACGTACGGCTCATTGTCTCCACGTCGTGGTGTAGTTTGTTATTCAAACACTTAATTATTTGAATGTGTATAATAATGAGTATAACTAATTTAAATTATAAATATAACATTTAAATTATTATTTATATTTCATATACCATCTAATTACATTCTATTTCACAATCAATATAATGATATTTTCGCTCGTCCGTACGTATGGAATACAGTCTCCACAACGTGATGAGATTCATTTCCACATTCACCATTCAATGATGGTTATAAAAATATATATTATTAATAAGTATGTTATATATTACATAATAATTCTACTTAATATATATATATATGCGTACTTACAAATATCTTATTCACTTACTTCCATTCAATAAAATAAGAAAACCGAAACATCATTTATGCGTACATATGGCATACCGTCTCCATAAACGGTGTATTCCATTTCATATATCATTCTATAAACCATATTTATATTATAAAAATATATTATAAATAAATCATGTGTTATATTCTGGATGTATGTAAATTGTGATCTAAATAATACGATCAAGAATAACATGTTAAAAGATGTACGATAAACAATGTGATTATTACCCAAAATGTTAATTTAACAAGTAAATAATAATTAAATGGGTAATATAAATTAATAAATGAATCATTTATGATATAATAAATATGAATAGTTTTCTGATATTATTTAATAAGATACTATGGTCATTATACATGAGGTTAAACATACCCTCGACCAATGGAAAGAGCAATAATTAATTCTACAATCTCTTCATTATGTGAGGTTGTTTTTACGTGAGTATCTACTTGGAACTCTTTATCAACCACATATTTGTTTCATAAAAATATTTTCAAAAAGAATATTTTATGGTTTTTTGGAAGGTACTCTTTTACTAGAGCATCATTTTAAATGTTTTAAATATTTATTCTTTTAAATCACCCTCATTAATGTCCATGTTTTCAAAAAAAATTATGGATTTATTTATGTGGACATAAATGTTTTTAAAATGTAAATTACATTAAAATGTTTTAAATTTGTATGTGACACTTTGATTAAAAAATTTCATTTAATTTATTACTTTCTACATTTTGTGACTTTTCAACGTTTTCATAAAAATTAGATATTTTTTTAAAAGTTTGGGGCTGAAGCCTCATTTTTATTAATAAAGAAAATCAAAGACCTCTTTTCACTGGGTAGAGGGAGACCCATTACATTTACCAAAGACCCACTGTGGATGTGTTATGTTTATATAATTCAAGTTTTATAGATAATGTATTGAAATTTTGAATGCTAGTTTTGATATGAATGTTTAGGTTATGTTTCAACATTTTCATATGAGGAATGTATTAGACTTATTAAGTGATGGGGATCCTGTTATATCTCCTCGATGCATCGATAGGTCTCATGAAACAATTAGACATGGAATTGGATGAGGCCTTTCCCAATTTTATATATTGTTTCGGCTGATGCCTTAATCATTTTTAGACGTCTTGGTCAAGGCCTTGACAAAATGTTTCAGAATGTATGGCATTATACATTCCTTCATTATGAAAATAGTATTGACGGTTCATGTGGTTCTTTGACTAGTAGAATACCCATGACTATGTCTTATTATGGCATTATTTACTCATTTCATATTCTTGCAATAAATTATTCATGTTTATTATCTGTAAAGACATGTGTTTTCAATTATTCACCATGCTTAATGTTTATGGTATCTTTCACGATATTTCTTGCTCTTACTGAGATTTTGAGCTCACCCCTTTCTTACGTTTTATTTCCCTAGGATCCAAGAAGTGCATTATGAATGATAAGAAGGGTTATGCTTGGTGATCAATGGTGTTATAAAATAATCATTTATGTTGTGATTTTTCTAATGTGTAATGTAACTTTCAATCATGTAATCTATTTTCCAAGACAACTAAACTGATCGGTCCTTTAGGATTTGATTTCTTGTAATCATACCATTTTATTAAATTAATTCACTGGCTCTGGGATTCTGGGGTTGAGGCGTTGCAGTAGAACAATTGGGAGAACTATTGGTATGAGAGATAGTTCGTTTTCATGTGGTTCCACATACAATAGTCTCAGATCACGATTCTCTGTTTATTTCATTCCATTGGTAGGTCTTACTGATGGTTCTTTGTACATAGGTTTTGTTATGTATGTCCTTACACCCAAAAAACTTAGTCCAGTTAGAGCGTACCATACTGGTGTTAGAGGATATCCTTTGAACCTGTGTTCTTGACTTTGGGGGTTCTTGGGAGAAGCACTTGGCCTTAGTAGAGTTCTCCTATATCAATAGTTATCCAGAAACTATACAGTTTGAAACACCTTAGGTACTTTATGCTAGACCCTGTAGATCATCTTTATTGAGGTTTGAGGTGGCTAAGTCAGAGAATTTGGGACCAAGTCTCATTCAAGTGACTTCATAACTAGAGCATTTGATTCGGAAACATATGGTTGTGAATCAGATCTGGAAGACGTCATATTCTGGTAGAAAAATATGACCCCTAGAGTATACAGAGGGAGACTATGTATTATTTGGGTATCACCCAGATTTAGTCACCACATGATACGATTGAAGGGCATGTTGGAGTCCATGTTTTTAGGACTTTTTAAGGTGGTATAGAGAATCATGTAGTGGCATACCGATTAGCACTTCCACATATATTCAGTGTTATGAATGATTCTTTCTATGTGACAGGACTACAGAAGTATCACCCTGACCCTTGTCATGTGATTTAGGGGGATGATTTTGAGCTCGAGATAGATGAATCTTTTCAGGAGCATCCAATACGTGCGATAAGTCATAGTGAGAAAGTGTTATGAGGAAAGGCCACACCGTTAGTACATGGGTTAAGGGGACATTGATGTTTTCAGGATGAATATGGGGAATGAGAAGAATACATGAGAGCTCAATGGACCAATATTATTGCCTTAGAATCTTAGAGATGTGTGGGAGTTAATTTTGACGATGATTTATTATAAGGTGGGGATATTGTAAGATCACGTCATTTTTTAGAGTCATAGATAGAGCTTTTCAGGTACATTTTAATTATTTTAAGTACCTTTGTTTTGGTGTAATGGCATGGGGAGCAAATGAGTAATTTTTTATAATAAAATCTAATAGGGAGTGGGTTGTGCACAGTATGGGCATAGTTTGAAAAACTCTGCAACTAGTCCATGACAACTGTGAAAACCTAGATAAAGATGTCGACACGGTTGGTGCATGGTGTTCCTTAAATCTGTACCCATTCCCAAGAAACCATTTGCACATGATTAATTTTCAAGAAATGTATTTTAAAACCACACGAACACATGAGACTCCAATATTTCAGTCATGTATTAGGCTTGATCGATTCTAGGTGATCCCAAAGCCTTTTAGTTGGATTAAAAGGTTATTCTATCATCATTCATCACAATAGAAATCCCAGATTGACGATCCACTCACTTTTCTATAAGTGGATTTCATCTCGTTCCTTCTCTCGTTCATTCCGAAATCTTTCCTTGATCTTCTCATGGATCATCTCCACTACTTTAATGGGTCCAAATCTAATAGTTGAGATCTAGATCTAGTATGGTGGACTTAGATCAATATTTCCATGACCTTTATGAATTTGATCTTAATTTTGGTTTATGGATTAAAATTAAGTGCTTGATCGATGATGTTGTGATGCTCCAAATTTGGGGATTTTTATTGGAAAACATCCATCAATAAACCAAGGGACTTGGTCTAAATCAAACATCCATAGACATGGATTTTATATGTGAATGTTAGTTTATGGATTTTATAGATTCTTGTGATAATTGATTTCCAAAATTGGAGTAATAAGGAATGTGTAATTGACTTTTGATATCCTTGGAGATAAATTGACAATTAAATCATGGATAAAAGGAAGGAGGAATTCGCAAATTGATATTTTTATTATGAGATTGGTTATGGATTGAGATATTGTTATTGAGATATTTAATTTATTGTGTTAAGATAATTAGTTGGAGGAGATTAATTATGAAATGATGTTTGGCTATATATGATAATTATTTCTGATAATTAATAATATTCCAGGATGCTAATCAAGGATAATTAATTGTGAGAATTAATTATGATTAGATGAGATTTGATATGGATAATAAATTGTGAAGAATTATTTATGGAATGAGAATTGTGTTGATTGATTAATTAATCGATGAATTAATTAATGGATTATTTGACTTGTTAATTTTTGAGTAAATTAATAGCCTTTGAAAATTTTAACTAATCATTGGATTCGAAATTGAATGATCTAGAAAATTCTTGTGAATTTAAGAATGATAAAATGGATGAGATTTTCATTGTGATAGACACAACATTCTAGACCGATTATAATATGGGACATGGAAATATTGTTCCTCCCAAATAATTATCAATGATTGAGATTTTTATATTTTGGGGTGCTAAGCAAGACAACCTAAAACAAATGAGTTATGGAGTGTTAGGCATGGAGACATAACCTGAAAGTGTTTTTGGGTGCTTGAAATGATGTTCAACACACATGAATGATTACAATTAATAATGATTCAAATTGAAAAAATGAATTGAAATTGGGCCTAATGTGATGAGGAATGATTAAATGACAATTATATAAATATTTAATTATGCATTCTATTTGATAGATCATAAAACTGTACACAGTATATTTTTACTGGACTAATTTTAGACACTGTTGGTTGTGGCCTAATGAGTTGTATTCACACCCTATTTGGGCCACCTGATCGGCACCCAAGTAGACTTTGTTGTTGCAAGGAAGGATAAGGGAAACACCCTATGATGGGTTGTTGTTTGGGATTGGAGCATGGGAGAGGGATCTAGATGTGGTATTAGACCCGCGTGTTAGTTTTTGTGTCTTTAATTTTAGTTACATTGTAGACCATTGAAATTTACATTTTCATATCATGTCTTACCTTTCATGAGAGTATTGTATTTTCTAGTTTGGAATATCATATGCGATGGTATTCTTATGGTTATTTATGTGCTTCTAAACATGGTTGTTGTTGATTTCTTCAGTTGGTGTATTATTCTAATAAAAAAGGGTATAGTCTACACAAGGATGCTTTATGGACCCTCACTGATAGTCGTCACCCTCAGGAATATGGGGAGGTGTGCATAAGGGCATGGGGCAAACCGGCTCGAGACAATGTTTAGTGTCACCCAGCTCGGAACGTCAAAGAGCGGTATCATAGGAGTTTTAATTTCATTCTTCCTTTTTCTCTTATTGTTCATGGATAGGTAGATTGGAGACTTCGAACAGTTTATTCTTGGAAATGATCTCATACATGGGAGATGCAAACCTATGTAAAGGGGAAAATTTGAGTACTCAGGGTGGGATTGTTGGGATTGTCGTTTGTTGCTACAGTTTGATACTATTTCACCATGGGTGATTCAAATGTGGTGTGATGTGATATATGTTTTTATTGTTGTTAAATTTTGATTTTTGGACTAAGGGGGCATGATACTTGAGTCTTCATGCATCATTCTAGGCATGCGGGGTTGTTATGACATGAATCATTCTAGGCAGTCCAGAGAAAATTTTTTATTGGTAAGTTGTTTAACATGAACCATCATTCCTTGTTGTTAGATTTAAATAATGATGAAAAATCAGAATAAATGGGTGTATAATTAAAACATTGACTAAGGAAATGAGTATGATTAATTAATTAATAATTGAGTTAATTAATTTGAGATATTTGGATTAATTAATAGTTGAATTAATTAATGAGAATGTATGTACCCTTGATATATAATACCAAGGAGTTGGATGGTTAAGGGTAGTGATAAGGCCTCAATGTTGATCGTGTTGATAGAAAAGGGGTAAAGGAAATGTTGAAACTTGTTGTGTTAGTTTCTATTCAAACATAAATGTTATAAGGTTGTGCTATGAGACATAAGAACTGTGTTTGGATTTGTAGAGATCTGACTCCACGACGCATATTGAGGGATGGACAGAGGGGTATGGCCCATACCATACCCCCAAACAGTGAACTTGAGGCACCATTGGAGCTAGCCGAGGTTTAAGGGGATCAGTTCAGAGAGAACATTGGTCATTTCATGGAATTCCTAGAAAGTGACCTAGGATGGGTGGTAAAAAGAATGTCTTAGTTGAAAAGGGAGTTTCACTACTGTACTCTACTATTTTTCTAGTGAGGGTGGACATATGGTAGTTGAATTCTAGATTTAATCCATAGAGACAATACTTGACCATTTAAAGAATCTAGATTGGATGAGGGTCAAGATGGCTAATTATATGATACAGGGTTCAGTGAAGCACTGGTGGGAAATTCAGGTATGATTTGTATAGACTGAGGATAGGTTATGGAAGGACCTTCTATAGAACATCTTGGAGTACATCTATCAAGGGACATTGAGACAAGTGAAGGATTTAGATTTTATGAATTTGACCCATGGAATAATTTAAAAAATGGATTATGTTGAACATTTCATATATTTATAGCGATTTTCTCCAACAAAGGTGATATATGAGTCTCCTTCATCAAAACGATTTTGGGATGGACATAGCTGTGATATTAACTCCCAGGTAAATATTTTTAGTCTGAAGAAATTCTCAAAAGTATTTAATCAGGTTCTCAATTTATATGGATACTTTTAAAGGGGCTTCCAGTAATGGAGAGGTATCTTTCACTGGATGATCTAGGAGTGTGCCTTCAGAGAGAAATCAATGTCGTTATGAGAACCATATTCAAGACAATGGAATGAAAAATGGAAATTTATGGAGAAAATTTGCATCAGATCTTACTCATGTGGTTTTCCACTTGTGCAGTAGGTAGGGACACAATCATACACATTGTCGTCAACCACTAGTGGAGTGACATTTTAGTGGCAAGATGGGGCTCATACAAATGTCATTGAGGAAGTAGCGACAAGAAGGTGCTGAGTGAGTGGCTCTATAGAGTTAGAGTTTGGGAAGAAGGGTTTCTACAAAATATTGGTTTGGTAGCTGGAACTCTATGGTAAGAGTCATAAGAGGTAGTGGATGAGGTTATTTAGAGTATGAGTGCCCATATCAATAGATTGGTGCTACTCAGGGGAGTCATACGACTCCAAAAAGAAGAGGGGTATGATAGTGACATGCATTGAAGCCTACACATATGGGGAGTTAGTCTGGTCCATCAATAGTGAGAAGTACTATTCTAGTTGCTTCTACATTAGGTAGTTCCTTATTTCATACTGGTTCCTTTCACTCCTTTATATCTTCACATCTTGTTAATGGTTTGATCGTGGAGGTGGAGACCGTATGTGTGGTGGTGAAAATAGATACACTGATGGAAATACAATCTTGTGAGATATTTTGATGACGAGAATGTTCTATAGAGATCATAGAGTATCATTTTTTTAATGATATCAATGTCCTCGATAAAACGAGCATCAACCTGATTATGTTTATGGAATAGCTAGTCTCATACCATGCCCACATAGATTTTTTCTATAGGGGAGTGACCTTTGTATCTGAAAAGGGTGAACAGTAAGTTCATCATGGAGAATGGGATATCCTTGTAGGCTGAGAAGGGCCTATTACTCTACAACTATGAGAGATCACAGCCCATGTTACCTGTATTTTACAGAATTATAGGAGTGGTATGCAAGATATCATTCCACCAGAAGGAGAACTATTTCAGGATGTCTTTCCTGATGAAATTTTAGGATGTTCACCTAAGATATATGTGGAATTCTCTATTTATCTCATTATAGGGCCAGAGCTTGTACCTATAACACATTACAGAATGTCACCAACTGAGCTTCATGATCTCAAAATGAAGTAGTAGGATTTAGAAGATAAAGGGTTTATCCTTCCAAGAATGACACATTGGGGATTAACAATATTGTTTACATTGAAGGACAATGGGAGTATACTCTTGTGTGTTGATTACTAGATGTTGAATAAAATGATCGTGATGAACTGATATCCTCTTACATGTATTAATGATGTATTTGACCAGATGAAGGGGGCTTTAGAGTTCTCAGAGATCAATCTGAGATCAGGGTATCATCAGGTGAGAGTTTGGACCACTAATATACCAAGAAATGATTTATAAAGTAGGTATGTCTTTATGAGTTTTTTGTGATGCCATTAGGGTTGACAAATTCCCCCTCAGTATTTATGGTCTTGATGATCATGATCTTTCTTATGTATATAGATCATTTTTTGGTGGTGTTTTTGGAAAAAATCATGGTGTACTCTAAGACTCTTGACGATCAAGGACAACATATGGACATCATCCTGGGTACGCTGAGAGAGCATAAACTATATTCCAAGCTATCTAACTATTAATTTTTGATTGACCAGGTACACTTTTTGGGGAATGTCATCTCGGATGAAGGTGTGGTAGTGGACCCAGAAAAAGTGAAGTTAGTGATTTATAAGGATCATCCCAAGAATGTTTTTGATATATTAATATATTTGGAATTATCTCATCATTACATGATGTTAATCTAGGTATTTTCCCAATTGGAAGCACATCTTTCAGGTTTGACAAAGAAATGGATAATTTTTTATTGGACATAAGCATGAATGAATGCTTTCCAAGAGTTAAATATGTTCTTGATATTTGTACCAATTTAGATCTTACATGTGTCTGTTGAGGAGGGATGGTGTACATTGAGACTTTTAGGATCTAACACAGACATGTGTTGATGTAAGGGGATCATGTTATTACTTATGGGGCTCAGCAGTTATGGACACATGAATGGAATTACCATAAAAATAACCTCATGTTTAAATTAGTGGTTAATGATATTAAGTGTTAGAGACACTATCTTTTGGTTGAAAATTTTACGGTTTTTATAGATATCGAAAGATAGAATTATATATTTTCACAACACAACATGAATCTTTGGCTGAGATGATTGGTAGAGTGTATACAGTCTTGTGATTTTGAACTAGAATATACCCTCAGAATGTGAAATAATGTGGCTGATTCTATGGGAAGAAAAACTAATACTCAGATTCAATATGATTTGAGTTCATAGTGGAAGATGATAACTTTTCTATCGGAAATGAATTTGTTTATTCAAGAGAGTTTGGAGAGGATGACTCATGTTTATATAAGAGTGGAGTCTAAACTATTGAGATATATCAGGGACATGTGGTATGTGGATCCATAGTGTTTATCATTTAGGGAAAGACTTAAAATATCATAGACACCTTCAGACTAGATAATAGTTGAGGATGAGATGATCTGTGGGAAAAATTAGGTTGTTGTGCCTACGAGTATTTCAGAGGAACTCATGCAAGAATTTCATGAGTAAAAGTGGGTGGTACATCTGGGGTTGAAATCATTGTTCCGCGACCTATGAAGAATTTTTTGGTTTCTAATAATGAAAAAAGTGATAGGAGGGTTCATATCAAAATCTTTCACCTATCAGTAGGTAAAAGAAGAACATGAAGGACCTAGAGGCCTATTGCATTTTTTTCCTATTTTGGAATCGATGTGGGATGACTTGACCATGGATTTCATGGTAGGACATTAAAAGACACTTAGTAATAATGATGATATTTGGGTCATTTTGGATCAACTAATGACGGTAGAACATTTCATGCCAATTAGGGAAACTGTTGTAGTATAACAATTGGTAGAACTTAATATACGAGAGATAGTTAGTTTCCAGGGGGTGCCACAGACTGTAGTTTCAGATCGTGATTCACACTTTACATCATTCTTCCTTCTGGGATTATAGAAGGTGCTTGGTACACATGTTTTTTTAAGTAAAACGTTCCACCCACAGATAGATAGGCAGTCATAGAATACCATACAGGTGTTAGCTGATATGTTTCCATCATCTGTGCATGACTTCAGTGGTTCTTTGGAGAAGCAGTTTTATTTACTAGATTTACCCTACAAAAATTGTTATCAGGAATCTATATAGATGAATCCATATGAGGTACTTTATGGTATACCTTTTAGATCACCGCTATACTGGTTATAGGTGAGTGGGTCAGAGATTTTGGGATTAGTCTCATTTAAGAGTCATCATTGATATTTTAGTTTATTTAGAAATGTATGGTTATGGATTAGAGTAAGAATAAGTTGTATGCTGATAGAAGGAGATGAACAGTTGAGTTTACAATGGGAGATGATTTATTTTTCTGTTGTCATCTAGATTGGGTCACCACAAGATACTGAGGTGTCGAATTTTGGAGACTAGGTTTGCAGGACCATTTGAGGTGCTAAAGAGAATCAGGATAGTGGCATACTGATTATCCCTTCCACATAAATTTAGCACTATGTGTGATGTTTTCCTTGTGTTAGAAATATTTAGTTATCACTCAAACCATTATCATGTTATTTATGGTTAGAGTTTTATCTCGAGATAGATTCACCTATTGAGGATAAATAGATATGTGTTCTAGGTCAAAGTGAGAAAGGGGTATGGAAAAAATACTGTGTCATTAGTTCATGTGTTATGGAAACAAGGAAGTGTTTAAAAGGAAACATTAGAATATGAAGCAGAAATGAGGGCTTAGTGGCCCAATATTTTTTTTGTCAAAATCATAGAGAAGTTTGGGTGTTCTGTTCGTGAAAATTTGTCATATGGTGTCAATATTCTTAGACCCTCACCTTTTCTGGAGTCATCATGGGTGCGTTTCATATACGTTTTGTGGTTTTTAAGTACCTTTGTTTGGGAGTAAGGGATTGGGGTGCGTTTGGGTGAGTTTTTTAAGAATAAATAATGAACAGTGGGTTATACATAGTTTGAATAATCCGTGCAACTAATCCTTGAAAACTATACAAACCTGGATAGAGATATTCACGTAGTTGGCACACAGTTTTCCCTAACCATGAGTCCCTTACCAGGAAACCATGAGTGCATGATTAATTATCCTAAAATATATATTTAAAACACCTGATACATTAATACTATCATATTTCTTCCATTTATCAATCCTAATTGATTCTATGTGATCCAAGATCCTTCCGGAGGGATTCCATGGTGATTTGAACATTTTTCCTTGAGATCGAAAGCCTTATTTGAAGATCTGCTCTCTTCCAAGGAAGGGGATTATATCTCATTGCTTCTCCCATTCATTCTTCCATCATTCCATGAACATTTCATGGATGATATCAACCATTTCCATGGATCTAAATCTATTATTTGATATCCAGATCTAGGATGGTTGATCTAGCTATAGATTTGCACGATCTTGAAGCCTTGGTCATAATTTTAGATCAGGTATTTAGATCTAGAGTATGATCGACGATGTTGTGTTAATCTAAATTTGGTGATTTCCATAGGGATAATAGCCATCAATAAACCAAGGTTGGTGGTCTAAATTAACCTCCCATAGTGGTGTATTTGATATGTAAATGTATTTTTTTGGATTTACATGATTTCCTTGGTAATTTATTTCTTAAATTTGGGTAATTAAGAGTTTCGAATTGAATAGTGGTTGCCTTGGGGATTAAATGGTAATTGAATCACATAAAAAATATTGGGGGTTTCACAAATAGAATTTTTTTTTGGAGATTGGTTATGGTATGAGATGTTGTAACTAAGATATTGAATTGATTGTGTTAGGATAATTAATTAGGGGAGATTAATTATGAAATGATGTTTGGGTATATAAGATATTAATTGTGATACCTATTTATATTCCATGATATTGATCAATGATAAAAAATTATGTGAATTAATTATGATAATGTGAGATTGGATATGGATAATTAATTGTGATGAATTTATGTTTGAATGAGTATTGAGTTGATTGATTAATTAATTGATGAATTAATTAATGGGTTATGTGCTTAGTAAATTATTGAGATTACTAATGGCCATTGCAATTTTTAACTGATCATTGGATTATTAATTTTATTATGTTCATAATTATCATTAATTTAAGAAGGATTAAATGGATTAGATTTTACTGGTGCTATAAATGGAATTCTAGATTGATTATTAGTTGGGACCTTCACATGGCCTTCCTCCCCAATAGTTATCCAAGCTAGTTATTTTTAGGTTCTAGGGATTATAACATACCCTTAATATGATATGGTGTAGTAGGCATGGGGACCTACACTGAATGAGATTTGGGGTGCATGATATGATGTTCGACAAAAATTTAATGATAAAAATGAATAATGATTCAAATGAAAAACATGAATTGAAAATGAGCGTAATATTATGAGTAATTCTTAAATGAAAATGTGATAACTTTTTAATTATGCATTGTAATTATTATTCCATAAAACTAAATACACTATCATTTGACTATATTTTTTTAGACACCATTGGTTGTGGCCTACTGAGTTGTAATCACTCCTTATTCGGGCTGCTTGATAGGCACCTGAGTAGACATTGTTGTGGTAGGACAGAATAAGGGCAAGGCCCAGGGATAGGTCATTATTTGGGAGTGGAGCATGGGAGAGGGAACCGGATGTGATTCAGAACCTACTTTTGTGTCATTTTGTCTTCACTTTTAGTTTCATTATTGAAACACAACATTCGCATTGTCATAGTATGTTTTTCCATTCAGTTGAGTATTGTATTCTTCATATTTTTAATATCATATGACATGGTATTGTTATGGTTATTTAGATGCTTCTACACATGGTTATTGTTTATTGCCTCAGTTATTGTTTTATTTTGATAAAAGAGGTTATGGCCTCCCTAATAGAGATTTAATAGACCCTTGTTTTTAGTTGGAACCCTCTGTAATATGGGGAGGTTCTCTTTAAGGAATGTGGGCAACCTTCTTGGGGAACTGTTTAGTGGCATGTAGGTCGGGACATAAAATACCACCCCTTCCCAATCCCTAATAAATGAGATTCATGTGTTATTTTCTTACTAGTCAAGGCCATGGTATCACCCTTAAAATGTAATTAAATCTCAAAATTAACATTATTATAAACCAATTTAAATAATTACATTATAATGAATACATTTCAAATAGTCATTATTTCCAATGTTTATAATACTAAATAGTCATAATTCCCAATAACCATATTTAAATTAACTTATTTAATTAATACTAATTCATGATAAAATCCAATGAATAATACTACTCATTTATATTTTTTTTCAATATGTCAATTCAATATAATCTATTTTCTTATTATTTACTATTCGTGTGATAGATATGTTGTTCATTGGAGAATATGATATATGATACATATATATTGTTTTGGTAATATTTATGTTTTTTCTATTAAACAATAATAATTATTGGAGTCTTAAATTCATTTACCATTTATCTATAGTTTATCTTTTCTTAATATGAATATTTTAATTTTTCACTTGAGTTTCTCAGATATTAAGTTCTACCCCATTATAATAATTTAATCCTTGATATTTTGGGTGTACATAAATATAGAAACAAATGAGGGTAATAATTACTCATTTAATCCTTGTGATACCATATTTCCTCTTGAAATATGTTTTTATCCCAATTAAATTCACCAATAGGGATTTCTGATTATTTAATTCTTTCTGACCATTGTGAATAAATTATATAGGATAGTTATTTTATAATATTTTTTTGCTCCAACTATATTTCATTGGTTGTCAGTATATGTGTAGGTTATCTCATGTACATGATTAATATTATGGCATAAAAGTCATTAAGATCATTAGAGAGGTTGGTAGAAAAGAAAAATATGATAATCCACAAATTGAATTATCTCTAAAACTTTAAAAGTACATTGTATATTGGGATTAGCTTCCCTTTCTTAATAAACCGTAGATCTCCCATCCATGGAGATGGTTTCAAGGGGAGATGTTATCCTAAATAAAATTTCAATATTTTATCTACTTATCAATATAGATTTTGTACCATCTATTATCTATTCGGACATGATATATGATTATTTTTAATTTTTTAGTTATTTATATGTTTCTATAGAAACTAGCATTTTTATATAACTATATCCATGTATGATGGAGAATAACTTTTTTACCACTAAATATGTAATATAGTTCTATTTGTATTCTTGAATGGTATCTATTATTGTATCAAAATTCCACTAAATAGTGGTACTAATCTAATATTCATTGGAAGCCCAGAGATCATGATATCAACATGTCCTATAATGTTTAGATGGTCTTATCAGACTACCCAATATTTTGAGCGTGATAAAAAATTCTAAAATAATCCTTGGTGATCAAATCAATGGTAATACTTCCCAACAACTTCGATGATAAATGAAGATTATAATCATATAATAATTTATATAGGTTCACCATGAATCTCATAATTTCATTGATAAAGATCAATGAAATTCATTCATGGTTAGGGTCTTCTATTATTACATGGAAATCTATAGAATTATTTTGGAGATCCAAATAAAACCACAAAAACACATTTTTTAGATAAAATAGGAATCATTGAAATAATGTCCATTCTAATATTCTCTACTTCCACATTGGTATATTGAGAGGTTGCATATGCCCCATTATGTGTTGTCAATTAACCTTAATTTTTGAAATACCTAGCATCTAGAAACATATTTTTTTACCAATTTAAGTTTTCTGATAAAAGTGATAATTTATATCCATATAAATATTAATACTACAATTTTTATAAATAAATCTGAGATATGAGATTCATCTAGAATTTCCCTCTCCATATTATGTACAGATGGTACACATATATTTTTTTTTAATTTCAACACACCTTCTTCATAGATAAGTACTTTTAATCTCCAATATTCAATTGATTTAATATTATTTTCTTAACCAATTTCCTATTGTTAATGCATATTTATATTTTCTATTTAATTTGGTTAGGTGAATACTTATAAAATGAACAATTTTTTCCCTTAATTGGAAATTCCTATATCCCAAATTATGAAATCCATTAACATTGCAGTTGTGTCATTTTTATTTACAAAGAGTACTCTATAATCTTTTATACTCAACAAATATTCCACCTTTTTCCATCCTAGTGGTGGTATAACTTTTAATAGTCAATGACAATGAGTATTTCAAATTATATCCTTTACCAAATTTTATTTTATTCTATGTGAATATATAAATTTTACTTTTCTCTTCCATATATATATATGTCACAAATTTAACTATAATGATATTTTCTCTATATATTCTATGAAAATATTACATCTTCTTACTCATAATCATGAGTTTTTAATTTTGATCATAGTTAATTAATTCCCTTCATACATAAGTAATTATATTATAATTTTATATAAGGACACAAACTATTCCTTTCTTCAATGAAACATAATATATAAAAAATCACACATTTCATAGTAGTATGGTAAATATATGTGAATTGATCAGATTTTATTTATCTTCATAAATTTATCTACACATTACTTATACCTTTTTAATTTTACCCCATTATGTGTCATCTTGGTTATAAATTTATTAAATAAATCAAAAAATTTAAAATGTCACTAATATTAACAATATAATACAAGTAAAGTATACTTTTTTATAATAATTTGTATGGTCTATTATTTAATAAACCTTTTAGATATAGGATTAAATACTTACTACACCAATGGAAATAGAATTTTTAGTTATTTTGTATTCCAATTATTATGTATTATTAGATGAAAACATTATTTTTTGAGGACTAGATAGCATGGAATCAAGACCTAAAGGCCCAAAATAATTTTACATTTTTCATTAAGTTGAATTCATTATAAAATATTCCCAAAATGTCTTCATTGAATATTATTATATCACCAATTTCTGATTTGATTGTATTTTCTTTACACTCTACAGAGCTATAAGGGGCCTAACCCAAGTTGTGTGTCATTCTAGCCCCTTTATTTCAATATCTGGTTATCTCTTATTAGTGATTGATAATTCTCTAAACCAACTTCTAGATAATTATCTATTATAGTTGAACATTCCAATTATGATGGAATATAGGCCTAGTGTCTTGGAGGCCAAACAAAAGTGTTAAAATCCATATATTTATGAAAAAAATTGAAAATAGAAAACCCTTCAAGGGTACCCACAACATTATATTACTACAGTACGACTAAAATACCATAAAAATTCATTCCCACTATGATTTGAACTAGGGGTTCATGGAGGATTATGAGGATTATTTAATACTTTGGTAATATAATAATAGAGATTCATTAAGGGATCAACATATATTCTATACATAGAGACAAAATGGCCAAGATAATAAATTGAAGCCAAAAATCACATATAATATATTACCAAGATATGCTCTCATCCCAAAGAGTTTCAAAGAATTTCCTTAAACCATTTTAATTATATTTATATAAAATAGAGTATGTTGAAATTTCATTAATAAGAATCATGCCAAATTTGGTAAGATAATTCTAAAATGAACTATTTATTAAATCCATAAACACATATAGTGAAATTTTTAACCCAAAGTGAATTAATGTTAATTTATAAGGCCCACAAATTCTATGAAAAGACATCATTTCTATATCAAAAATCTTGACATTTTAATAATGACAACCAGGAAGAATATTAATGTTTTATAAGTATTAATATCCTAGAAATTGATTTAACCAATCATCAATGTGACGTAAAGAATACTTGTTATTTATATTAATAGAAAATATATAATTAAAATTAATCCATATACTCATTGACCAATATATTATTTTAAAAATTAAAATATCTACCTAAGGTGAAACCCTACATTGTATGAATCTCATATAAAAAAACTCAGGAAGTTTTTTTTAATTCCACTAATTCTACAAGTTCTATTCAATAAAGAATATTAATTATCCATTTTTCATTTGGCATAAGGTTAATATATTTCCTAACAAGTTGTTCATAGGTAAATTTATATACATCCTTGGTAAATACATCAATATAATCTCAAAAAAATGATACATTGTTTATTTAATTGATATTATTCTTATTTTCTCTATATATTTTATCTTATATTTTTATTAAGATGAGATAATAGAAGTGGTTCCAAACATGAATAAGGAAATTGTGTACATCCTTGAAAAGTTTTTCATTTTGTTCCATCCATTGATATTGTAACCAATTTATCAAAATGATACATTCTTATATTATACATTTAGAGATAATCCATTCCATAGATTACAAAAAATTCATCCATTGGTATAATAACCAATTTTAAAACTAAGGAAAAATTCATTCATTTTAATAGAAATAGAAAAAAATAAATCAATTTCAATGATATTTCCAGTAGAAATTTTGAATAATAAATTATTATTTAGTGCATTAATGGATTATTGAGTGTTCATAGAAAAAATCCAGGAAATTAATGAATGTAAAGATCTTGAATAAAACAATAAAATATTTATCTTTCACTTTTTAATCAATCTACCTTCAATAAAACAATTTTTGAGAATAAATTCTTTTTTGATGTTTTCTCCCACGACCTGTATTTAGGTAGCTTTCTTTGATTAGAGTGGAATTTATTTTAATACAACAATATTTCATTGAAATTTAATAACTATATAATCTAATATTCAATTTTTTTACTTTTAAATGATGTCTCTGATTGAAATTACATCCATAAATACAATATGTTTCAATTCCCATTACACAATCCCCAATGTTTTTATTCCAATATTTATTTCTTTTATAAAATTATACCCTTTAATTACTCTCCTTTAAAAATTGTTTTCAACATGTGAATTGACACCCCTTTTCCTCTCATCTTTAAATTATCTTAGAGAACTGATTATTAATCTTGGTAGATTATGTCACTATCTCAGCGTAAGAGGATAATTTCTAAGAGACTGGTTCCTTTCAAATGTATGTCTTCAACCCAAAAAAATAAGTGGTCAAACTTTTTTTTGGGGTTTCATTTATTGTCTAAAACATGAATTTCTAAACATGTATATTATTCCTCACATTCACCAAAAACTTCATTGTATTTTTTGAATTTAATTTTAAAATTTCTACTCCATGGTATCCCATTATTCATAAGAAAATGTATTTCATATAATATAAACACATATGAATTCCATTTAGTATTAAATATCTCCACTTCCCTCTTACTATCTCGATTCATTGACCACCATTGGTTAGCATATCTCCCTTTAAATAATGTAAAATCCTGATAACCGTCTTCTTCTCACAATATCGCAAGCTATTGAATATAATTTCTAAGGACCTAAACAATTTTGTAGATAATAATTTATTTGTATTTATATTTAAGAATGGATGTTTTTTCTTCTATAAGTGGTTCATCATTGTACCAAAATGTTGTGGATTAACACGTTGTTAGATATGGGAGATTTTATTTGGTAATAACCTGATTTAGATTTCCAATTTATGCGGATAATATACACATCTACAAAACATTTCTCATTGACTATATATTGTTTCAATACCTATATTGGTTATGGGTGTTTAATTTTTTTCATTATTTCCATTCATCTCTATTTCTAAAAAATGGAAGAAGATAAATTAGTACATGAATAAAATAATGAATTATAAATTATACTATGTAAGAAAACTTAATTTGTCACATATTAATGTAATGAAATAATATAATATTTCTAAAATATCATAAACATTAATAAAAGGTTTTTTCATCATATAATTTTCTTCAACATCTATTTTTGAATTTTTCTTCTAAACTTACTCAGATACGAACTGTAACAGCCTGAATCCTATACCCTAGATTTGGGGGTTATTTTATTACAATGATATATAATACATATAAAATAATACATATTGTAGATAAATTTAACAGTCTGAAGAAAATATATATATTGATGAGCATTATATTACATTGGAAATATAATATACAGAAATTGAATAGTGGAAAATTTCTGATTTCGAATTGAAAATCTATATGTCAAACATAGTAAAAATCATTCATTCCTAAGGAAGTGGGAAAAAAAATCAAATTGGTGAGATATGATGCTCCGAAAGGTGTAGTGTAAAGCGCAATCTACCAAACTTCAGTATGGATTCAATGTTATGACTAGAATAAATAAATTTCATAATAAATATTATACACATGGATTATGTGAAAAATAATAAATGAAAGGATAAAAATATCTGACCTCATAGTGATTGAATGAATATTCTATGACATCATTAACATACCATCATGTCCCTATGCTATGAAAGAAATCATAAATGGGTAATGATTATTAAAAAATACTTAACTAATATTTTAAGGAGAACTACCAAATCATTGAGGGGTAATATAATTCGGGCTACACTAGCCACATAATAAGTCCAATACATCCATCATATAATGAAAATTAATTAAGCAGACATATCATAATGTTCCCAATAGAACATATTAAATTTCCATGTATAATTAGTTAATATTTTTTCATATAAAAATAAGAGGTATATAAAATATCAATATTTCACAATTTAAGGGAACAATATAGCTATCTAGGTGGATTACCCAAAATCTACTTTAGATCAATAGGGAACATAAATTTTAATATAAATTACCCATATTAATTGAATGATAATAAGGTATTAGTGGATTGTAATTACATGCTATAGGAATAATAATTAATTTTTTTACATAAATTCCTTTTGGATCATCTATTGTGTATATATTAAGAGTCTCATCCATTGTGTATAGTTATGAAAATTTGTTGTGAATTTTGTGTATATTGATTTTAAACCCAACAAACATATTTCGTGTTTAATACCCCTTAGTGTAACTAATTCCTAACTTATATACACTAGTTTTTATCTTGACATGGATTATGTTGCTGTGATACTACACGCTCATTACATTACAAAAATTTTATGTTGTTTTATAGCTATAAAAATGTTTTATAATTATATCAAATTACTAATGTAATATAATTGGATGGAATAATGATTATTCATTTAATAAATAATATATAATTTATTATAAAAAATAATGATAACTTTTCTTATCTGAATATGAAATAAAACTTATTGATAGAAAAATCAAATGAGGGGAATATGTTAAGAACCCTTACATTTCCAAGTAGCTTCTAGAGATTTAAAATGAATTCCTTAGAACCTATTAAAATACACATATAGATTCTTTAGAGGTAAAATGGGAGATAATTAAAGATTAATTAGTTTATAGATGATATTAATCTGAGAACAAGTTGGTAATTCAATCTAATGAGGGTGATTTTATAATTTATTTCGAGGGATAGTCTTTAGTCTCAAGGTTATAAAAAATAAAAAAATTATTTTTCTTATAAGGGGTTTATCTGATGGTATTTCACATAAATGAACTAATTTTTGGATTTTAATTTTTTGTATATCGAAACCTCTTTCAAAAATATAATTTTGATATAGAAATGATTGTTAACCATTATGAATATATTTTAAAAACATAAAATATACTTTATGATTTAAAAAATTTATATATTTTTTAAAAAATATTTCACTAATTTAATGTAAATAATTTTAAGCAGTAAACCCATTTTAGGAAATAAAGAATTTTAATTATTTTTTAGATGTTTTTAATCCATTATGATGTAATAATAATTACCCAATATTAACATATTATTCTAACATTTACCCAAAAAATTGACTCAAAAAATATTATAAATAATTGACCATTGAATGATTTCATTTTCTTGATTTCAAATATGTACTCCATTATATCAAATTTACTCCATTATCAAGTATATTTTAACTTTAATAAAATGGTAAAAAATTTTGTAATAATGTTTTATCAGAGTAAAAACCATTTCAAATCTAAATGGATTTACAATTCACTACTAATTGACCCCCAGATACAAAAAAATTTATCACGATGGAATAATACATATGGGTAATGTGTAAAAATAGTTGTACTTTAATTGGGTTATTTGGGAAACATAGATCCAGTAACGATGTTTTCATTTGTTTGGTTAATGAAAAACAAAAATGATGCTACCAAATTCCAAAAATCAGATAAAAGATATTTATTAGGTATGTTTATACATGTTGATGCCATGTTTTCTCCCTCATACATTTATTACATCTCATCATTAACATTAATATAGATCAATTCTAAAGTCACATTATAATGGTAATGTTATAAATGATCAAAATTTATTGCAGCCATAATACCAAATAGTCATAATTATTGAAACATCTTTCTATGTGTTTATTTATTTTGTCAAAGGTATTCAATAAATATTGAGCTAAATTTGATGTTAATATGTTGAAATTGAAGTGAGGTTGATGATACATGTATTTTTTATTGGAGAACCCATTTCTATAGAAAGAGGATATCCCATGAGAGTGTCACATTGAAATGGAATATGGAATAAGGTTATAGAATACGTGATCCATTTTCATATCATTGATGTGATGATAATGTATTTAATAAAAATGAAATTACCTGTTGAATAACTATGAAAAAGTTATTATATAGTTGGATTGAATGGGTTCATATAGATTGTGATATTCATCTAGGTAAGAATGGTTGGAGAAGTTTAATGTGGATTTTATTATTGTGTTTCCTTTTGTAATAAAAACATAAAATATGTCCACACTCGATTAATGTATGGTGATTCATTTGGGATGATGTTTACTTTAATTACTTAGAGTGTTTGAAGTTGTTTGGAAATAGTTTAGAAGAGTTTGGAATAAATCTAGCAGTATTTATTAAAAATTTTATGAATTTGATGATAATACATAAGAACTACTAAAACACAAATCTAATGTATATACGAATAATATTATAAAATAGAGGGGGAAATTTCTATATACAGATATTTGAAATCACCTTTCTAGTTTTTCTTAAGAATGGAAAAAAAATTCATAAGTTTCATCGTTTATCTGTAAAAAACATCATTGATATATGAATAAGAAGGATTTTTGTCACAAAATGGTCATTTGATTCAATGTAAAAAACACTTTATGGATGATACTTTTACAATATAATCATCATCTATATAAACATCATGACAATAATGATCATCTATATTTATAAAGACCATCACATTATTATATTTTGGGAAGTATATAAATGAAGGAATTAAGAAGATAGGAACAACTAGAATGTTAATCAAATATGAATTGGATAGAAATATTTTATGTGAATTAATCAGATGAATCTCAAAAATATTAATTATATATTCGACAATGGTTTGGTGTTTTTAGGAATAATATAGAAATACCTCAAGAATATGGTCATTCATATATATAATGAACATCAATATATTAAAAAATTACCAACGAAGATGTGCGTATGAATTTTCTATTCTATGACTTACCTATAGGACTTTTATATCATATGGATTTCATGTATAACTTTTGTGTCATTATTATTTGATGAGTGTATCTCTTTTAGGGAAAAAACACTTTCGTTGTGTGTGAAAGTGATATTACATCGTATGAATTTCCACGATAACACATTATGGAGTTGTGTATGTTTTCATTAAATCATAGGTATTATATAAGTCACATGACATATCATTTATTACTTATATTCCACACAACTAATTCTCAGAGAGTATTTCATCAATGGAAAATAGATATCACTGTTAGTTTATCATTATTTTGGAAAAAAAATCAGTAATAAAAATGGATATATATTTCAGAAATCATTCCACACAAGTTTAGATTCCATGATCATAATTTTCATATGTATAAATATAATTATACATACTTATGAATACATGTATATACTGTTGATAGTATTTAGATAAATTAAAATATTTTTGAAAAAGGAAATATTTCATAATTGTTTTTATTTTCATGTGTTGCTATAGTAAGTTATAAATGAGGTGAAGTGGGAAATCAACATTCTTTCCTATTAGAAATTTCAAATATTCAAGGCTGAAATATTCATCATATTTTAAATCCAAAATTATATAGATATTTGAATTAATGTTTATAGTTGGTATTGTGAATAAAAAATGAAAATAAATATATAAGTATGCATCCAATGTTGATGTATATTATTCTTCCTATATAGATATTTATTTTATAGGTGGAATAAAATATATCATTGTGACTTGATACTTTATATACCATGAAATAATTGTGTCTTAGATTATATGAGATCTAAAATTGTATTTAACCTATAGAAGATCATTGTGTCAAAGAAATAAGGAAAGGGAATACACCCAATTGAAATATTTGTGATGTGAAGTAGAATAATAAGACGACGAAATAAGAAAGAGAGTAAATGAAAGAACAATTTTCCTAGACATTTGAATTACCTTGAAACTAGTGATTGATAATATGATGGAGAATAATTTAGGAATTTGTATCAAGAATAAGGAGGATTGTTTGGTGAAATTTTCATACCAAATAGGAATAGGATCTTGTATGATATTATGCAAGTATATAGAAGAAATAAAAATAAGAGGTAACCAATCCAAAACTAATAGATGTCAAAATTAGTAAAGGATAGTTTAGTTGTTACCAAAAAAATATCATTATTATATGTAGGATTAATTTTTGTGTAAATACAGTAATGTACTATTGGGATATATGAAAACCTAATAGAAAAGGATAATATCTTCTCGTTTCCAGATCACAAGCTAATAACTTGGGGGGTCTGTGACCCAAAAGTTTATTAATTCACACCAAGGAATATAATTTTAATATTAAATTTGATACTTGTATATTGTTTCTCTTCTTATGTAGGTGTTTCATATTAGTTTCTAGGATGAACTAATATTATGAGAGGTACGAAGTCAATCATTCACCTTAGTAAGTGATTGTGTTAAAAGTAAAAGGAAAAAATATATATAAATTTATTTAAAATTCATCGACACAAATTCACCAAGTCCCAGTGTTAAATACAACCCTAACTAGTCCAACCAATTATTATCAAATCCATGTTCACTTGGGATTTCACATTCAATTTTTTTATGATTTTCTCTTCTTATATATTTGAGTTTCCTCCCACATTTTTAAGGAAGTTATTTTTTTAGAATTTTTTTCATCATGTGATCAGAATTTGACCACTACCAAGATTATAATTAATTAGGAAAGAATGGACATGAAAAGGTTGAATTATATTTCCCCCTAGGTATGGAAGAATAAGATTTAGGTTATCTTATAATAGAATATATATTTTTTATTGAAAGGATATTAAATGACTATTCTATCTACCAAAAAAAATGTGGACAGTCCATCAACCAAAAATGATTCACAGGATTCAACAGGTCTTATGGTGAGTAAAAATTATTTATTAAACTCTCCTAAATAATATCTAAGAATTAGTGGATTTGATAATTTATCAAAATAATTATAATAAATTTATGTAAATTAAATAAAAATATGGCAACATTATAATCCGAAAGAGTGGGTGTTTTGACATTTTAGAATTTTTATGTTAAAATAAATACATTATCCATATTTAAGTGGAATTAAAAAATTTTATTTGTGTGTGGAAGAAAATGGTTTATCTTATATAAATCACCACATAAATATTGAATAAACATAAGATGTGAATGTGTTATACGGATAGAAGTTCATTAAATTATATGAATAGTGTGATAATACTTTAACACCCCAAGCTTTTATGGTACACTTCTCTTTGAATAAAACAATAGCTTGTGCTATACACAACTTTGAGTTCTAACACACCATGACCAATCCAAGTAGCTATTATGAATAATAATACCAAAATTTTGAAATTTAAAAAATTTAATTTTTCACAATGGAAATCATTTTTGGATTAGGAATATTATAATTAGGTTAGGGGGATTTTTGATTATTTTTTTCAAAACATACAATTTATGATGAATAGTGAAAAAAACACATTATAGTTATATTTTTTTATTAAAATAATTATATATTTTATTTAAATTTATATTAGGTCAAAATAGATACATAATACCTACATAAGTTCAATGTAATTCATTGTAGTCATTTTATAATAAAATTATATGTATAAAATTTTATTGATCATTTTAAAGTCTTTAACAACCTTCTAGGAACATTAGAAAATTAACATAAAATGTAATTTTACCACATCAGTGAATTGAACAAATAAAATATGAGGAAAAAATAGACATCAGTAATTAAAATGTTCTTCAATTGGATGAAAATAATTTTATATTAATAGTAACTGTTGGATCTTATTTACCGTGATTAAAAGCAAATAGGGTAATTAAAGGTAAAAATGACATTATAATTATCCTAACACATGTATTAATTATATTGGATATGTGTTTTTCTACCAAAATAAATATTACGAACAGAATATGATCCTCTTCGATCTATATGGATTAGATTAGGACATCTACTATTATCTTATTTAGTGAAGAGTTAAAGGTATTAATTTCAAATTTTGATAAATAACACATTTTTAATATATGGTTGTACGTAAGATAAATTAATATATAAATATTATTTATAAATATATAATGACTTCCTACATAATGTAATTTTATTTATAATTTTTAGACATTAAATAATTAAATTTATTAGTGACACAGTGATGTGGAGTGATAACATTATGAACGAATAATTAAAATAATTTATATTATAAATATCCAAATAAATGTAAATTGAGATATTTGATACAATGAACTAATTTTATAAGTTAATATGAGCTGTTAGGATTTATTTTTTTTTCTAAGTAATAATGTGTTTTTGGACTTTCACAAAAACCAAATACTAATTGCTGTCAAATTTGACTTAAATGAGTTTTTAAAAACAAATACTATATTATTAATTGGAATAATATTCCAAAAAATATATGGTTTGGAAAAAGGACTTTGATAATGATGAATATGTCAACAATTAACAATTTGGGTTTCTCTTAGATTTGTATTGTATGATTATTAACCATTTATTATAATAATACAATAATACATGGTAAAAGTTAATCTTTTTAACTAAGAGTTAAATATGAAATATAAGGTAAATCTGTTAACCAAAACATATCTAAAACTAGTTGGATGAGATGTTTTCGACCCAGAACCACCATATCATTGGAATAAATCATTTTGGATCCATTATAAATAGAATATGATTTTATAATAAATCAATATTTCAAATGTTTTCTAAAGTAACCCTCACATCTCTTATAAAATTGTACTTCCCCTTCCATCAAAATCACACCTCCATAGGCATTTGTATTATCCATAACCTACTGAAATATCTCCCCAACTACCTTCAATTTATCTTTTGATCATTAATTTTATGAAAATTTCAACCTAAGGATCCCTTTGGATCAAATCAAAAAGAAGAACCTGATGAAGAGATAATAATTTAATCGCCTATTTCAAAGTCATTTTCTTCTTCAACATCCCCTTTCCTTGTTGTTTCCAGACCAAAATAATAAATAAAATACTTTATAAATACTTTTATGTTATTATGAATATATTATAACCATATTCATTATTCTATACATCCTATGAATGACAAAGTCTCCAAACGTTCGTATGTATGGATAACCATGTCCACGTCGTGGTGTAGTTTATTATTAAACACTTCATTATTTGGATCGGTATAATAATGTGTATAATTGATGTAAATAATAAATATAACCTGTTAATGATACTATATATATGATATAACATGCAATTACATACTATTTCACCATCAATATAATGGTATTGTACCCCATGCGTACGTATGGATTATTGTCTCCACGAATGCGATGAGATTCATTCCTCATCATAACCATTCAACAATAATTTTCATTTTACTGTTAA
This sequence comes from Viscum album, assembly GCA_963277665.1. Taxonomy (NCBI): domain Eukaryota; kingdom Viridiplantae; phylum Streptophyta; class Magnoliopsida; order Santalales; family Viscaceae; genus Viscum; species Viscum album. The sequence continues at coordinate 475,288,404 of OY728157.1, forward strand.
AAATATTTTTTAATAACTTAATATCATTAAGGATTTGAATCAAATATATAATTTATCCATATCAAACATGACTTACATAAAAAATATATAAAATAAAATGAATTAGTTAACTCCCGAATCAATGAAACTACTAAAATATTATTAACAATGAAATATTAGAAGATCATATATGATATCTTATATATGTATGATGTTATTTTATAATTTAATAATAATGATTAAAATGTTATTCAGGATGTTAACAAACCATTAACCATGGAAAAGTACAAGGTAAGTGTTAATTTTACAATCTTTTTATTATCTGAGGTTGTTTATATGTGAGTATCTACTAGGACCCCTTTTTCATTCTCATCCTTGTTTCATAAAAATTTATTTCAATACATTTTTACTATTTCATATAATATGGATTAGAGTCATTTATACCCTTTTTGGACTTTTTATAATTTTATTAAAAAGAATATTTCCATCGTTTTTCAAACAAGGTATTTTATGACCTTTTCAACATATTTAGCTAATAATTTTTTTAACTTATACTGTGGGTGCCGATATTTTTTTCTATTATAACACCATATGTTATTCCCTTAAAAGATTATAAGAACATTAAAAAAATATATTTTTTCTTTACATTTGAATGATTACAATTTTGAAAGAATTATATCACTCAAATATATTTTGGAATGATTTCAACTATGTCAACATCCTATATTTAATTTTAGATTTGTTTGCTGTTTATTTATTCTGATATAATCATCCATATTTTATTTAAGGTTTTGTGATCTGTTTGAATGTGGATGTATTATTTTTATTTCATCCATGGTTTATGGTTAAAATATTGACATTTTCTATGCTATTTTTAATAAGAAAGTGTATAATATATTTCAGCCGTTTCATATAAGGAATTAATTAGACTTAGTATGTGATGGGTGGAGCCCACTATAGCTCCTTGATGCATTGGTAAGTCTCATGAGGAACACTAGTTTCATGTGACAAGGCCTTGACAAAATCTTATTTGTAGTCTAGGAATGAGGCATTAACTATGCAGTTATGAATTCCATCATTATGCATTTCATCATTATGAAATTAGCTATTGATATTACATTTCATTATTAGACTAGTAGAATATTAATTTGAATAAGTAAATGGAATGTTTTGATTTGTAATTTCCATATTATGATGAATTTTATGTTTAAAATGTTGTTGTTTTAGTCTTATACATTTACTTAAATGTTATTTATTATTTATGATAGTTTCTATTATAATTTTATCCTTATTGAGTATCTAAGCTCACCACTTTCTTATGTTTTACTTTTTTCCAAGATGCAAAGAAGTATATTACGATTAACCAACAGAAATAGGCTAAGGTAGATGAGTTTGTTCAAAGGGGTCTCAATATTTTTTTATTTCATGATGTAATGTCAAATTTATTTATGTATCTAGTACTTGGAAAGATAGTAAACTAATAGGCCTTTCAAGACATGATCTCTTTTGATCATACCAATTTTATGTAATAATGCACTGACTCTGGGTAACTATGGTCGGGGAATTGTAGTTTGTATCTGAGGAAATTTAGTACAAACGTAAAAACTATATTTAGAAAGAAATTTATTAATGAACATTAACATAATATAAAAATTAAAGATTAGTATAAAAGAAATTCATAGAATTTATATAATGTGGAGAGTTTTTGTATTTTACATGAAATATATCCCTATCTAGATACAATCTAGTAGAGGCGGCTCTAGCATAGATGTACATAAAAATGAAATCTCGGACAAGGAGATTTGAGCATGACCTAGGGTAGCCTAGTACAAGACAATAGCTCTTACTACACTATTGGTTATGATCCTCCTTGGGGAAATTCTTTGGATAATTCACATTTTCTATAAAAACCATTTTGAAGGATTTGTGAGTAAATACTTCCTCAAAGAATTTTTTTTATTATTGATTATATACATAAATAGTTCAATTTATGATAGGTATTTTACATGTTCAGAATTATGTATTTCGATTCGTAAACTGATCTGATGTATTCCATTGTTTGGAAATGGTGACTAGTAGAAGGAATGGAAACTATATCAACAAACATAATCCATGTTGGGATTTCCCTCCTACTCTAGATAATAATATCGGAAATGGTGAGGCAACTAGTGATGAAGAACTTATAACCATACCGGGAAAAATCTACTAGGTTATGAATAATAACCTTAAATGTATGGGTTACTATGATCCATATTGTGGATGGTCAATGCTAGACCACATCATGAGGTAATAACCACCAACATTCAGTGAGACTACAAAATCCATTTGATGCTAAGAAATGGATATGTTCCTCTGAGAAAATATTTCATTCTTTGGGTATTAGGGAAAGGGAAAATGTTTTCATTGAAGTTTATCACCTTACGGGAGAATAAGATCAATAGTGGTCATTAATTTTAAACACAAAGGATGGTGAATAAGTATAAAATATGGAATTGAGGGAGTTATGTGTTTCTCTTATAAAAATAATTTCCTCATGACCATTAAGAAGATATGGAAATGTAATTTCTCAGTCTGAGGAAAAGTGGGGATTAGAATGTCACAAGGTATGATGATAACTTTACAAGGTTTTCAAGGCATATATAAGATTATATACGTAACCCAAGGAGTATGATTTATCGATGATTTTATGGGTTAAAACCATTTATCCACCAAGAATTAGTCTCACAATCGTTTTCATCATATGCTGATATTTTCTCATGTGCAATAAATATAGAAAAATATTCTCTAAGTCTTAAGACTTTAAATATAAACAAAAGAAGAAGAGATATATTAAACACTGTTGAAATAGAAATAATGGGATGAAGGGAAAAGTTGAATTTTCATCCTGAAGTAAATGTTTGAAGAAACACCCCAGTATATGCCTGAAGGGAATGGGAGTTTGATACAAGTGTGATGAAAAAGGCCACCAAGCTTGTGATTTTAAGGGAAAGAAAGTGGCTATCAATGATGAATTCTACATTATAGATAAATGGGAATTTTGAAATTAAAAATACTAGGAGCCAAGTAAACAAACCACAGAAAAGTCCAAGGGAGAAATAAAAAGATTATGGGAACACTACTATTGTGGATGAAGCTCTGAATGACGTGGTGGCATGTAATTTAATATTTTTCTTTAAATTTAACCAATGTATTATATGATTCTTGATAATCACATTGTTTTATATCATTCCAGTTTGCTAAAAAATGAAGATATTTCCAATTTGATTTGACAAGAGAGTTGTCAGTCAAAACTCTTAAGGAGAGTATCATTGTAACAATGTTTTGTGAATTATTTCTTATTAGGGCATTAAAAATGACTTATCTATATATCTAATCATCATATACCAATCACAAGAGTTTGAAGTATATTTTCTCAAAGAAATAACTCAACATGAGTCAAAGATGATGGGTTGAACTACTCAATGATTTTGATTTCACTATACACTACCACCTAAGGAATGTAAAAAAACATGGAATATGCTTTAAGAAGAAATAATCATGGAGTTTAGAACATTATGAGAGTTGAAATGGATCATATGTTCATGGATCTAGTAAAGACGGATAAGGGAAAAATCATGGAAGGTGAAACAACAACTCTTTTTCAAATGGATGCCAATCCATATTTACTAGAAAGGATAAAAATTTCTCAGACTGATGATGTGGGGTTTCAAAATAAAATTAAACATGTAAATGATGGGAGATTGATTTACATTGTATAAGAATATGGAATTTTAAAATTTGGGAAGATACTTTCTATTCATGACATACCTGATATAAAAATGGAATTATTGGATGATGCTCATAACTCAAATATCCCTATACACTCTGTTATCACTATGATGTATTGATATTTGAAGGAATATTTTGGGCGGGACAACATGAAGAATGATATTTCTGATTATGTGTCCAGATTTATGGTTTTTCAACCGGTAAAGGATAGAAGACAACATCCAAGAGGATTCATGAAACCTCTTCCGATACCTGATTGGAAATGGGATGAAATTATGTTGAAATTGTTCATGGGGATACCAAAAAATCCTATAAATAATGATGCAATATGGGTCATTATTTATCTTCTTATCAAGTCAGCACATTTTATTGTGGACTGACAGGAAATTTCCTTTCAAAAAAACATTTTAACAAGAAAATTGAGAAACCATAAAACAAAAATACAACCCCAAAACAAAAAAATAGAATAAAAAAATTATATCATACTACTAGGTCTATCCCACCCCATAAAATATGTCATGAACCCAAGCATTATCCAAAACATGACCATTTAGCAAGAAGTCCCATACTGAAGTGCATAAGCACAAACTGATGGTGAATCTATAACCTCTCAAGCATCTAGATTCAAAAGGCTAGTAACAGTGATGTCATCATGCACTAATCCCCTTCCGGAGAGGATCCATGTAGTATGATGGAAACCAAACATGAAACCAAAAATAAACAACACAAAGATCCAAACCTGGTAATGCATTCCCAATCAATTCATTATAACCCACCAGCCTACTAGAAACTTAAACAAAAACATTAAAAGTAAACTTGATATCACCTGATTCCATATCCCATATTAATTTACATGATAATGATGAAACTTGTCAGTTAGTAACCTCCAGCAACAACCTCTCAATCCCAGATGCTAGCTGGTCCCAGACCTGAATGCACTCCTCAGTGTGGAACTTCCATTTGTTGAAAACTCCTACAAGAATTAGGTCATATTAGTCGATCCATGCATATTTCTACTAACTAAGAAACACCTCCAGATATTATCCCCTCATCATACATTCCACTTTAATTTTTTGCAATATTTTATACTAATGAAGGTGTACGCCTTCAAGGAGTACCCCTATTGATTGTTTCTGATCATGATCCCCATTTTACACTGAGATTCTATAAATGTCTTCAGAAGGACCTGCATACTGAACTTCGTTTAAGCACATCCTACTAACCTCAAACAGATGGATTATCAGAACAAACTATTCATACCATAGAGGACTTGTTGATATCTTTATCACTTGACTTTAAAGGTATGTGGGATAAATATTTACCTCTTTTAGAATTTTATTAAAATAATAGCTTTAATTCATGTATTCAAATAGAACCATATGAAGCATTATATGGATATCGATTTTTCACACCAAATTGTTTGGATGATATTGGTGTAAGAAAACTTTTATTCCTCGAACATGTTGAGGAAATAATGGAAAAGGTGATGATTATACAGACCCAAATCAAAGAAGCTCAATGTTTTCAAAAGATATATACTGATAACCTAAAGGAGGATTTGTAATTTCATGTAGGAGATCATGTTTTCCTGAAGGTATCTCTAGGGAAAGGTGTTATATGATTCAATAAAAAGTGTAAATTAAGTCTCTGGTACATCAAACCTTTCGAAATTCTAGAATGAATTGGAATTGTAGCTTACATATTGTAAATGCCTCTAAGTATCTACAATGTTCATGACGTGTTCCTTGTATCACTTTTGTGATTATACAAGTCTGACCCAATGCATGTATTAAACTATGAATAAATAGAACTGGAACCTTATCTTTATTATTATGAAGAGCCTATCAAGATTCATGATACTAGAGTACATGTGTTGAGAAACCGAATGACTCGTCTTGTTAACGTTCAATGGACAAAGCATAATATGGAAAAGGCAATGTGGCAACCCGAGGATGTTATGATGGAAAAACACATAAATCATTATATCTAGTTGTATTCTAGAAATATTGAGAATGAAATTATTTGGAGATAAGAATGTAACACCCCATAATTTCATTGTACGCTTCCCTTTTAATAATACAATAGCGTCTGTTGTACGCAACTTCGAGTTCTAGCACACCATGACCAATAAAACATATCGTTATGAATAGTAATACCCACTTTTTGAAATCTTGTAAATTTTATTTTTCAAAATTACTTTCATTTTTAGATTCCGAATATCAAAATAATCTTATAGAAATTTTTTATAATTTTTCTGGAAACATTCCATTTTTGATGAATAGTGAACAAAATTGTGTTATTTTTAAAAAATAATTTTTTTAAATAGTTATATATTATATTAAAATTTATTATACGTCAAAATTGATACATAATACCTATATACGTTCAATGTATTTCCTTTCTGTTATTTTAAAATAAAACTAGACGTCTAAAATTTTATTGAACATTTTATCGTCTTTTACCCACCTTCTAGGCACGTTAGAATGTTTTCATAAAATGAAATTTTACCACTAATGTGAATTGAATTTAAAAAATCTTATAGAAATAGTTTACATCATTATGTAAAATGTGGTTCAATAGGATGAAAATAATTTTTGGTGTATAGTAATATTTGGATTTTATTTACCACAGTTAAATGTAAATAGGGTAATTAAAGGTAAAATGATATTATACATAACCTAAAACATGTAATAATTATATTGGTTAAGTTTAATTTTACCAATATCACCATAATTAATAAAATATCATCCACTCGTATTACATTATGACATTTATTATTATTTTATTAAAAGAAGAGTTAAAAGTGTAAAATTAAAATTTTTATAATTAAAAATTTATTAATTTATGGTTATACATTTGATAAATTAGTATATAAATATTCATTAGAAAGATAAAAATATTTTCTACATTATGGTATTTTATTTATAATTTTTAGATATTAAAAAATTAAATTTATTTATGACATAGTGATGATCTAATAATTACCTTATTAATGAAAGATTAAAATAATTGATATTATAAATATCCAAATAAATTTAAATTGAGAAATTTGATGAATTAAAATAATTTTAAAGATTAAAATAAAATTTAAATAATTATTTAATTAATTTTTTTGGATGTAATCAAGTTTTTTTGACTTTCACAGAAACTAAAAACTAAATAGTGTCAAAATTGACATAAATGAGTCTTTAATAACAAATACTATATTATTAATTGATATAATATTTCTCAAAATATATGGATTGTCCAAAAGACATATATAAGGTTATATATGTCAATAATAAACCACTTTTCATTTTTGTAATATTTATAGTATGATTATTAAAACATTATTATAATAATACAAGAATACATGTTAAAAGTTAAACTATTTAACTAAGAGTTAAATCTAAATTATAAGGTTAATATGGTATACTAAACAAGTATTAAACCTATTGGTTGAGATATTCTAGACCCAACCCCACATTAACCTTTAAATAATGTTTTTCGGTGCCATTATAAACTGAATATGATTGTATAATAAATTAATATTTCAAATTTTTCTTAAAGTGACCCTCGCCTCTCTTATAAAAGGGAAATTTCCCTTCACTAAAAATCACACAACAAAAGATATTTGGATTGGCCAAAGCCAGATCAAATATACTCCCAACTACCCTAAATTTAACCTAGTGAACTTTTTATTATTATCTATCCAACCTATGGTGCCCTTTTGATCAAATGAAAAGGAAGCCCCTAATGAAGTGGTAATAATTTCATAACCTTTTTCAATGTTATTTTCTTCTTCCACATCCGCTTTTTTTGTAGTTTCCACAATAAAATAATAATTACATTACCTTATACATACTATTATGTTATTAGAAATATGGTACAGCCAAATTAATTATTCTATCCATCCTATAAATTGAAAAGTCTATATAGATGTGTATATACGACTTACCGTCTCAACGATGTGGTATAGTTTGTTATTCAACACTTCATTATTTGGATTGGTATAATAATGTGTATAATTGATTTAAATAATAAATATAAAATAATAATGATTCTATTTATATGATATAACATCCAATTAAATATTATTTCACCATCAATATAATGGTATTATCGCTCGTGCGAATGTACGGATTACAGTCTCCTTGAATGCGGTGAGACAAAATCCCAATCGTAACCATTCTAAAATAATTTATATTTTATGATTAAAAATAATGTTTAAGAACCTAATATAATTATTTATATGAATCAAATATATCCTATATATAACAAACATTGTTTATTTAACAAAACATATAAAGGAAAATGAATCAGTTAACACCGAAAATAATGATACTACTATAATATTATTAAGAAATCAATATTAAGAGATCATATCTAATATCATATTTTTGTATGCGGTTCATGAATAATTTAATAACATTGATTTAACTACTATAATTTTGGTTAATATACACTTGAAAAAATAAAGGTTCAAGGTAAGGGTTAATTTTAAAATTTATTTATTATCTGGGGTTGTTTATACATGAGTATCAACTGGGACTTCATTATCTTCTACATCTGTGTTTCTTAAAAATGTATTTAATAACATTTTTACTATTTCCTATAATATGGGTTAAATTAATTTTTACCCTGGTTTTAATTTTTATAATAGGTTTTTAACGAATCATTCTGTCAATTTCCAAACAATGTACTATATGAATATTTTGACAAATTAAAGTAAGAATGAATTTTTTATCCTATACGGAGGGTGAATCTATTTTACACCTTTATAACACCTTCTAAAATTACCATACTATATTATAAAAATATATTCAAAATAATTTTTTTATTTACTTTTTAATGATTTCAATGTCAAGTGAAATATTTCACTCAAATAGTTTTTGAATTGATTTTATCAATATAAACATCCTTAATTGGATTTTACATTTGTTCGAAGTTGATTTATTATGATACAATATTCCATATTGTATTGAAGGTTTTGTGAAATGTTTGACTGTGGATGTTCTATTATAATAACATCCATGGTTTATGGTTAATATATTGACATTTTGTATGCCAGTTTTAATATGAATGTATATATAATTTTTAAGCCTTTTCACAAGAAGAACACATTGGACATAGTAAGTGACGGGTGGTTCCCACTATAGCTACTTGATGCATCGGTAGGTCTCATGACACAAACTTGTGTCTTGGTATAAGTACTTGTTAAAATATTATTGGTAGTGTTGGAATGAGTCCTTGACTATGTGTTTATGATGTTCATAATTATGTATTCCATCATTATGAAATTATCTATTGAAATTACAAGTGATTATTCTCCTAGTATAATATCCAGGTGAAAAATTAAATGGCATTATATGATTTATCTATTCCATATTATGATGAGGTTTAATATTAAAAGGTTTTTGTTTTAGTCTTATACATTTCCTTATAGTCTTATGCTTATTTATGATAGTTTATATTATATTGTAATCCTAATTGAGAACATGGGATCACCACTTTCTTATGTTTTATTTTTTCTAGGATTCGAATAAGTATGTTATCACTATCCTACAGGAATGAGTTAAGGGTAATGAGTGTGTTCAATTGGGACAGAATTCTTTTTATATCATGATTCAATATAAAACTTATGTACGTATCAAGTACATCCAAGGATACTAAACTAGTCGGTCTTTCAAGACATGATCTTTTGTGATCATGCCAATGTTATGTAATAATGCAATGACACTGGGGTAACAAGGGTCAGGGAATTACAAATATTATCAATGCAATGAATAAGATCTCTAATTAATTTCACGATATTATCCATGAATTATATTATAATCTAAAAAAATTCATTGATTTCAATAATGTATAATTGGATGTTAACTCTAATATGACAAAGATAGATGACCTAGTGTTAAAAGAAATGATCGAGATATAGGATAATGACATTTAATGATTCAATAAGTAGTGTGAAGATATATTGAAGAATATTTAAAACGAGAAACACATTCTCAATAATAATAGCCTTCAATTATATATTAATGATTCAAGGACAGAAATTAATTAAGACAATTAATTATAAGTTGTTATTATAATAGAAACTACTAGAATAGAGTTTACTAAATAGGGTTTTATTTTGAATAACTGTTTATGATATAAATAATATTATCACATAATCTTGTGATATTTTTCATGTATCCTTAATTTTAAATGTACTATCATACCTAAATGAAATATTTGTACCAAATATTTTTTTATAAGTGATACATGGTAAAATATAAATATTATATGATTAGAAGTGATGAGAATCCTATCACCATGGACAAGGTGGATAGAAGTAGTATAGAACCCCATTTTTCAAGAATATTCTTACCTGTGCTGAATAAATCCTGAAATGTATTTATTTTATTTGGAAATTTCTTATCGCTAATCAGTTTACAATAAAATTTTGTACTATACATTGGATTTTTGGTAAATCCATTAATTTCATAAGCACAATGAAATAATATTTTAAGGGCTACCAATTTAGAGAGTAAGAAAAAACCACCAATTATGAAAAAACTATATAAATTTTTTTTACCCTTGAATATTTGTTTTCATGTGTAATGACTCTGGTGAAAAAGATGATGAATGTTCATTTCAAAATTTATTGAATTCTTATTAGAAAATATGTCCTATTGAGATTTTTAATATGGTTGAAATGACCTTAAGACACAAGATAGTGAAAAATGTAAAGAATGTTCCACCTTGATGTATTAATAGAAGAAAATATTATCATTAAACAGTAATAATAATTAAGAACCTAGAAATTATGATTAGATAATTTCAATAGGAGTACAATATCTGAGGAATAAATCTTAAAAAATCTCCCATTATAATCCACATTGATATTTTCAACAATATACAAATTTAACCAATGTTAGATTAGTTATACGAGCAATAGATTTGGATATGGAATGAATGATGGATTATCCATAATGAAAATATATATCATATAAATAAGAATAAGTTCCTCTTGATTATATTTAATTTCATGATTGGTTTTCAAAAATTAATATCCCAAAAGGCTAATAATAATTTCATAAAATATTCCTAAATGCTAGAAATAATGAATAATTTTTCTATAATATTCTTCTAGTTTAAAAATAATCATAAAAAATACTAAAATCTTCATTCGGAAAGAATATGTTTGAAAATAATAATTCTCTACACAATGATGTGGAATATGAGAAAAAAATTATTCTACCCCTAAAAAATTATGTTTTGTAAAATAGATGTTGAGTCATATTGAATTATGAATCTTGGTTGAGAAAATCCCCTCAACATTGTAATTCACATTGAGGAGAAAGAAAATCCACTATATTCTCTTAGCATTGTGAGTTATATTTGTATTTACTATTCATGGAATTTAATTTCAAGTATAATATTAGGAAGAGATCCTAAGAACGACTGTATTGTATTTATATTTTATAGAAAATAATAGAGGTTAAATTTATATATTGTTCTCATATAGGGTATTATAGTGGGATTTTCTTGATAGAGATCATCATTGTTGAGGATTTGGTTGTTCTGAAATCATGAATTCATGAAATCAAAATGACATAGTTAATGTTTGGTGAGTTATCAACATGAAATATATTTAAATCCATACTTTTAAGTGTTTCTCCATGATGAACAACATTTATAGTGTCTTCCTGATGGTTTGACATGTTATGAAGATTTTAAAGAATATTATATTATTTTTATTTAATATAAATATGAATATTATAAAATCTGTTAAATAAATCACAGAAGATGTATCTTTTTCTTAAAATATCATCAATTTTTTTAGAAAACTAATTCCCATAAATATAGGGGGTGTAAATATTTTTGACAAATGACATATAAGTGAATGTTTGAAGAATAATTCAATATTATTTTCAAAAATAATAATCTTCTTTATTGCAAATCAATGTTTTAGAATCATGTATTTTGAACAGTGTAGGACTCAAAATGATATTTTTAATGAATAAATTTTATCTCTATAAGTTTTCATCAATTTTCATATCCTAAAAAATTCTGAAAAGAAATATTAATGTTAATTATTATCTCTCTTTAGTTGGTATAAAATTATGTATGTAATGAAATGTTTTTTCTAAATCATACTATATTTTTTATATAATGAACATGCCTCATTTAGAATTAGAATGGAATGGTTGAGGGAATATTTATTAATATTTAATTTATATAAAATTCCCAAGTATAATGTATTTTTTTTAAATTAGTTTGAGATAAATTGAAATGGTTGATTGATGAGATAAGTAGAGAGATGGAATGTTATACATATTAACATATCATGTTTATGTACTTATGAGGAACAAATAAAAATGGAGTGATTTTAGATCCCACATTATCTGTTTTAAATTTTTTTCAATGGGTGTCCATAAATTTGAATTATTCATTAATGTTAATATATTGAAGAATATGGAAGGTATAAGTATTTATGTTTTTTTTGTTGAACAAAACATTTAGAAATCAGGTGATAGAAAGAGTGTCCCATTAATTTAGTGAATAATGATAGGTACAAATTTCTCAGATATTGAAGCATGATATCTATTGTGATATCTTTTAAGATAAAGGTAGTACCATATTTAGAAATTATGGATTTCTTATATGATAAATGACGTTAATTCCTTGGGTAGTTGGAGATTAATCTATTATTAAATTCAAAAGTGTTTCAAGATTATATGTCCCATAAAGATTTATAATGATAATTTATATATCTTTATTATGAAAACATCTGAAGAAGATAAATTCATGTTATTTATGAGATGAATTGAAACTAATTATAGAAAAATAGATAAGAAAAAGGGATCTGTACTTAGATCAATGAAGTGATGATAATGTTTAAATTGAAAAATTAGTGGTTTTCCAAAGAATTGACATGGTTCTATTTTGTTTTCTGTTTGAAGATATTTCACAAGAATTTGATATTTATTTTACATGAATTGTTGTAGAAGGATTAAGTTAGTGTGATTTTTATAGTGCCTTTTATTGTCAACACATAAATATTATTCAATATAATGGTATTATTAATTATTAATCTGGGTTATTCTTTATTAAAATTCCTTATAAGCTTTGAATTTATTTGATAAAATGGTAGATGGTGTGGAAATAAATTAGGATATATATATATTAGAAATCATAGAATTTGCAGTTAAATCATGAGAAATCGATAAACATTAATATAATGTTCGTAATGATAAGACAAACCTAATGAGTGGGATAATGGAAAATAATTGGCTTTATTATAAATAGTTTTAATATTGTGTATTTATGAAAACATTAATTCATAAGGGTAAGTCATATTTTATATACACATTATGTGAATCAGTGTAATGATGATTTTTTGATTCATAATGGTCATATTGTTCTACATAAAATCATTGAATGGATGATATATTGAATGCGAAAAAACAACTAGATACACATACTCACAAGGATTTTCAACAAAATTTTATAGATTATCGCCATGTGTTATTTTATAACGGATATAAATGAATAATTATGGAGAAGATGTGAACAAATGGAAGATTATGCTTACATTCATTTTCCAGAAGTATGTTGTTTGAATTCATATATTGAATATTGAGAAGATTAATTAGATTATGAATCATGGATTTATTAATTTTTTAGGAATACTGAAATAAGACCAAGACACAATAATTTTATGTTTCTGAGAATTCTGATAGATAAAAAATGTAATAGTTGGGTTTTTATATGAAATATTTTTTGTGCATTCCATGTAGTGAAAGTGTGAATATATGAGAAATAATGTTTTTCAATCTATGATCACTGCTAAAATGGAATTGTAAGCATAAATTCTTCCATTTCACAACCAAAGAATCTTGTGAAAATTAATTCTGGATGATAATTTTAAATTAAAACCATAAATCCAAATTAAAACAATACCTCATTATATTTTGATCAAAAACACATTTCGTTCACTACTGAAGATCCTCACTTGAAGTAACTGATGTCAATCCACTCTATATCATTCAAAAAACATCAAAAAACTCCTGATTGTTTAATTCTGATATCCCGCCATTATATAGGTGATTAATTGTATTTTCAATGTCATTGTGATTGTAATAACACTACTAGTTTGATCCAAGAAGGTGTTATTGTATTAAAATTCCCCAATCCCCCCTTCGCTATATAAAACCTAATATAGTGGGAAGTGAGTTTCCAAAAATCATTGGAATGAATATTACCTCTAATTTGGTATTATTTTTCATAATACAAGTAGTTAATAATTTAAAAAAATTTCATTTATGACCAATAATGTATTTCTCATTATAAATAACCTAATGTAATCACTTATGACATAGAAAATGTATCGTAAATGTAATATGAACTCTATTATATACTTTTATCCTTAAAATAATGTTATGTAAATAAATTGGAGCCCCTATCTTGACTAACATTTCTTCAATAACATATTTAATAGAACATGAATATTATATATGAAATATCCATTCATATAATATTTTTCATTGTATTCACTAAATAACATGGGAATATAATGTGTTATTAAATTCCACATTTATTATTCTAAACATGAATACTATAGAATTTATTTATATCCATTTGAAAATTTAAACAGTTACACTACTAAACCCTCACCATGGGTCCCAGCATGTCATAAACTCTAATGAATTACAATTACTCAATATTTAGAATATTCTTTGAGTGCATGCTTCTATGACCTAATCATGATAGTAATGTGTCAAATTCACAAAAAATTAGAATAATTTATAAATAAATCATGGACCAGATATAGATAATTTTTATACAAAGAAATTAAAACCTCCATTGAACACATAATATATAATATAACCAGATGCCACATGGGATCTCATATGGCATGATTTAAACATTGTGTCATCATCCCCACTTGATTTGTGATTTCATTACTATAATAAATGGATTTATATTCACTATCATGTACTTTATTTTTAGTGGTAATACTATCCTAGTTGACCCATTGAAAAATATATCATCCTTTTAGATGTGAAAAACCAGTTCTTTCTTATTTACTGAATTCTATAAAACCAATGATGAACCTAACAAAAACATCCTGACCCAATCATAAAGGTCACTTTTTTATATTATTTCAATGTATATGATCAAATGGTACAAAATTATAATGATGTTAATTCTAGATATTGATACACATTATCATAGATTAGAACATGTTATGAAACCTAAGACATGTGGTGTTCCTCTTAGATGTTTAAACCTCATGATCTCTTCTACTTGACACCGACATATCTGAACACTAGGAGATGAACCCTTAGTTATCATAAGCCAGAAAACCCTAATATCTAGAAAACATATATGTCCTATATTTATTATGTTTCTAAACTACAATATATATGTTTAATATTAATTTAATGTTATCTTTATCATCACATTAAGTCTAGGAATTACTATAACTTGTTGATACCACTTGTAATTTAAGGAAATTTAAATTTATATTGTGTAAATAGAAGTATTATCACTACTATTGTATGATATTATCATTCATAATTCTTTGTTTACATTAAATGGTTATCAAAATGTACTTCTCAAGTTGAGTCTAGGGAAACCACATTCACAACACTCCCAATACAACTAGATTCAACTTACATATTATTAAACTATTAGTAATCTCATAATTAATTAATGATTATACATAGATATGGATTTAGAATGTTTCCAACCATGATTACATACATCACTACCTATAAATAAATGAAATCATCAATTATGTAAAATTTTCCCTTAAGAGATTGCATCCCTTAATATATCCCTTTTTCCCATTTTTCTAACCATCATATCCTAGATAGTATCATTTTCATATGATAATCATTATTTATATTCTGTTAATAATTTACTTTCCAAGTACTATTCCATGAACGTTGAAAATCATTATGTATTTGATAATTATATTTAACATTATCTGAAGCTACATAGAAATCATTATTTATAGATATGGCTACCATTATCCTTAATGAAATTATCTTTCAATTTCCTTTATCCCTATAATGATATTAGGTCAATTAATCCAAAGGAATTTTTTTGTGTCCTTTATTAAATTTTGTTTCATCTTAAATAAGTACCAATTATATATCACATGTTAATTCTCATGAACTATTAGATAGACTTGATTTCTTCCAATGTAGTTATCCTTGATTTAATTTATATTTACCTTACATAATAAATAAATTAGAAATATCACATCTAATTAAAATAACTAGACATGTCATTGATCCCTAAAATAAGTGTATTTGGTTTTAGTCATTGTTTTATAGTCATCCTATATCTCACAAATGACTAATTAGAGAGATTTAGGAACTATGTAATAGTAAATAATTCTCAATTGAACTGTTCCAACATGTATTTTTCAATACATTTTAATTATATTTACTTTGACCTGGTCGAAGAAACTGAAAGATGTACCTTAGTATATCTTAATCTATATAACTTGGATTATAACCTTATGTAAATCATTGGATATTTTATTTTAATATGTTATTAACTTATATTATGAATTAATATTATTTTTATTTGTTATAAAAATAATTTACATGTAAAAAAGCCACTCTCACTATGCTCGTAAAGACGCATGGTGAATATTTTTTTAAAAGAAATATTATTGTATAAGGATTTTTACAATAGTCTATAAATTCATCTATAAAATCATTATTCTTGTCAAGAATTTTATTGTTTATACAACCATTTTAAATACTTTTTGTTTTAACATAATCCATAATGTTTCATTTAATAAAGGTTATCTTAACAACAAGTTCCCAGTATAATGAAAATTGAATGATGTTATGAAAAATAGAATTTTAATGGATTTAGGATCAAGACATGCTATAATGAATTGAGATTTATTGATACCACAGTTGTAAATCCCATGTATTTTTTCTATGGAATCCCCACCCAGGACATTACATCAATTATAGAAACGACCAATGTGCATACTTTATTTTTGAAAAATATTAAAATTTCATGAATTTGATTTTTTTTTACTCATATATAATTTCTATTTACTAAACCCATATAGTTTTAAGTATCATTATTTTTATTGAATAATAAACCCTCCATGATTTCTGATCATAAAACCATCTCTCATTATTTAATCATTCCTACATAGTATGTGACTTTTATAAATTAATTTATACAAACTCTTAAAGAACATGTTATTATGAAAAATACTTTTATATTATCAATACTTGAATATAAAAATGTCCATATTATTCTCAATATATAATGAATACATGTGAAAAAATTTTAAAAAATATATTTTATTACTTTTTTATAACTTTTCTATCATGGGGATTTATTTAGTATCATTAAATTTTTTTAATATAAACTACTGAGATTCACCTTGTTTTTTCTTGATTAATTTTTTATTGACATATATTTAAAAAATTATTTTTATCTAATCACTTTTTATAATTAATATATTTTTTCCATACTATAACTCATATGATATGCATTTCACATTATATTTCCCATATGGTAATGGGTTACAACAGATATCTATAAAGCATGTATCGATACGAAAATAGAAGAAATTTCATGACTTATATGTCTCATCATTTATAATTCTTGTACTATTAACATATATTTTATGAATATCAATTAATTTGAGTTTGATAATTAATACACTCTAAATTTAATTGTCAATGAATTCTTGTAATATTCCCCAAAGATTCTCCTTCTGCTAACATCAAATTACTATTGAATAGTAGGTAATGTTAGTCTATGAATAACTCTACTCTAAATATTGATGATTAATGAATGATATGATAAGTTATTATTCATATCATAGCCCTAAATAAACTTATTTCTATTAACCATGAATTTCCTTACACCAAATTTAAATTTAATAAATATTGGATGAATCTCATGTGGTATAAAACAAGCTTGTATCATTAATTTTGAATATTTTTCACTGTCAAAATGAACTATTTATAGAATATTTTAATTTAATAATTATTTCAGATTGTTTCTTCATATAAAATTTGATATTTATGTTTATGATACATTTGGGTTTTGGGTCCAAAGTGTCAAAAGACTATACATTGTTTATTTCTATCTATAAATTGTTTTTACATAAAAAAATTATCTTTTCACAACTGAATATTATTAACTCATGAATTTTATACTCTTTATTTACTGATAATGATTCAATCAATACTTGAACAATAATTTTCATAAAAAAATACCACAAGCAACATCCATTTCAGAATGAAATAATGACTAAATGTATCTAATAGACACATGAGATAAATGTCTGGGTAATACTCAATAAAAAATAATATTTTAACTATAATCAATAAACATGTAAAAACAAAATTTAATTTATTCTCACTACTGAAATAGGAATCACCCTTACTTTGATACTTAGAGAGCTCACCTTACATCCCTTAATATTTCTAAACATAAATTATTACAGTAATTTTATTCAAATGTTTGACACACATATAATATATAATTATTAATCAGTAAAACATAAATATCACATTAAATAATTAATATAAATGAATTGGAATCTTATTACTTAAAATAATTCAATTAATTTTAGTTTCTATTACAGTGAACTATCTTTAATATTTGATGAAAATAATCCCTTTTTAAATGAATTTTTTTTCCATTGGATTCTTAGAAAGTTATTATAAAGGATCAACTGACTAAAGAATATTCATGATGCTTTCAATGTTTCCTTTCGGTTTTATCATTTAACTCACTAAATATTTTACATTATTTATGTTCTTATAAATAAGGAAACATTTCCCAAAATTAATTGAATTGGTTTCTCCATACTATCCATTTTATAATCGAGCATGATATTTGAGTACATGTTTATCAATATTGAATGACGGTTAATAAAATTATACATTCACCTATAAACTATTAATGGTTTGAAGCTTAGATGTTATGTATATAGTGGAACTAAGGTCAAATCCTTTGTTATGGTATCTTATTATGGGATCAATTTTTTTATTTTTATTTTTAAATGGTGTTTTTGTTCATGTTAATTAAGTGAATTGATTAAAGCTTAATGTTTAATTTATATATATGATAACTGTTGAGGTGATTTAATTGTTTGTTTTATATGTTTATGAATCCATTGATATTTTCAAAACATTTAATTAAATTAATATCCACCTTACCAGATGATTTTGATCAGAATACATGGATGTTCCGGATTTAGTTTATCCCAAAACCTGGGATATATTATAAATAATTCATAATTTATTGAAGTATCGATGTTTTATAAACCCATGTGTATGTATGGATTTGATAATCCTTGAAATACACAAGTTTAATGATTAAAACTATTAATCCATGAGATATTTTATCTAACAAACTCAATTTCAATTTATTGAATATTAAAAAGGCAATGTCATCTCATTCACTTAACATAAAAAAAATATAAATCTCCCTTATTGAATACATTAAAGTCAAATGTAATTGTTAGTAATGTGGAATATTATTTTTATAGAGATTCTTTTAGGGTGTAATAAAATGAATGAAGAATGAAAATAGTTTTTCTCACACCCACACATGAATGGTGACAGGAAATCCAAACCATACGAATGATTGTAGAAATGATTTTGGAAAATGGTTAAAAAATGGAAAATAAGTTTAGATTGTTAAATATTTATTACACATATTGGATGAGAATAAAAGTTTGAAATTTATTATTCACTATAATTTACATAATTTTAAAATATTAAAAATTTTGATATTATAATGGAAAATCAAGAAAAATGTGAAATTAGAAAAGTTGATGAGAGGTATGTCAATAACATTTTTTATTTTGGAATTTCCTTTTAGAAATTTAGAAAGGATAATCATGGACTAATATTTCCTCATAAGTGTTGAGGTTCCAACCATTTATAATGGGGTTATGGGTATGTATTTATAGCCCACAGTGGTGGACTTTTTTAAATTCATAATTTCACCCTAAGATGGATCTATCGTACATCCAAGATAAAAAAAATTTGTTGACAAACAATCTTCCTTAAGGATTTAGATATTTTTTTTATAGTAATGCTGCAAATGTTACTACCATTATGATTTTTCATCATAAAACAAGGTTGTTTTAATATACCATTTTTTCCCATATTTTACAAAAAAATCTCCCAGCCTTAAATGTAAATACATTTATGGATATGAAGATTAAAAAATATAAATTTAAAATTTTATTTAAATTTATTATCATATTTCATAACATTATAAAAAAGTGGGCTCATATGCACAAGAGGATTGGGATACAATTCATGAATAATGGGTTGGCATAAATTTCAATTTAGAATACATGTAATTTTTTTATTGTGCCCCATATAAGATTAATTATTTCGTGGAATTTATATTCCCATTAAACCGGTGTTTCCTGTGGCATATTTTAGGGTCTTATAAATTTTTTATTTTTTATTAGTCATATAAAACAAAACATCACAGGTGATCTAATATTATTTTAAGACTGATTAGACCTTCATATGTAGTCAACATGTCACTTAAAACATCCTTATTGGGAAATAATCATGTTTAATAAATTATGGTGATAGGAATAAGGAAGCGTAAAAATAATAATCAAGAAATTTGGATTATTATAGAATGATTGATGATCAATGTATTTATCTTACTCTAATATGGATTAATTCAGTTAGTGATTAAAGATTATGTTTAATATTAAAATAAAAACATTTCAAAACAATGATGATACTTTCATAGAAAATTAGTAAGGGTAGTCAATCAGATATTATGAATAAATAAATAACATTATCTCCCCACACACATATACTTGTGTATGTCCTCATTCCTAAAAAACATGCAATAAAGTCATTTTTACAAATAATAAATTATTTAATTTTTCTCGAATCAGAAGGGTATTCTCTAGTCCACTCAAATATAGTGTATACCAACAAAAAATTTATATGTGATAATTTTTCATAGAAAAATAAATTTTTATATTTAAAATATTAACTATAAAATATGGTCATATAAAACTCACATCTCTCAAAATTATGTGAATTTATTGAAATATTTTCACTTAGTCACCAATATATTCAGAAAGTATTAGAGTTTATAAGAGAACTCAACTAATATAACCTATTTTAAAATGAAAAAGAGTCAAGAAAACAATTTATGAGGTTTTATATAGAAATTGGATGGTATAAAAATAATTACAAACAATGGTTAAATTAAGGGGTAAAAACGAAGACATGGAAGACAAATGTCGATGTTTATGAAATGTGATGTGAAATTTAATGGGAAATCCTTTTAAGTGGTAAAAACAAGTGATGAATGAAACAAGATATATATAAATAAGAGGTGCATGAGTGTTTTACAAAAATAAAAATTAATTATTACAAAAACATACATGTTTTCACTTTTATTTTATTTTTTTCAATTTGTTCATTTTTTTATTATTTATAATATTTTTTTATTTATTTACTTAATTACATTTATATATTATTGTTACAGAATGGAATCTAATGGATTAACATCACCAAACCGCACTGAATATAAACCTATCACCCACACATACAATGATTCTTTCATACAAGCATAGTGAAATAAATTGGAAGTTAACGAATGAAATGCCAAAATTAAATCCATTCACCCAATATAAAAAAATAGTAATTAATTTACAATCGATGTATGTTTTGGATGGGAAATTTATATTGGAATATAAATTTATAATTTATTTTCATAATTATGAATAGGTATTGATAAGGAGGACCAATGTTTGTTTAATCGATGAACATTTGTTTATATATATTCTTATAAGGTACGAAAAGTTCCCCATATCATATTAAGGTAAACTAAAGTAAATAATTTAGACTGATGGTCTACAAACTAAATAATAATAACTGACGATGAAAAAAGACATCATAATAATAGAACTCCAAGGGGGCCTCATAATGAAATCTTAATTTTTTTCTTAATGGCAATGGAAGATCTTTTTTCCAATATAAATATTGAGCATTTTTTACTATTCAATATTTAATATTAATTTATTTTCAAATATTACGATGAAAATAAAACAAAATTTGGATAAAAACTGAAGTCACCTAAATCCCCCAAAATAGTATGAAAATTTTATAAAAATTAAAATATTACTAAAAGTAATTTTTTTTTGAAAAACATGAACTCACAAAAAAATTTAGATGAAGAATGTTTTAAAAAATCAAAAATGAAAAAGGACGTGATAGTATATAATATTCATATAGAGTGGTATAAAATATTGTGTGATATATAGAGAGAGATATAATTAAAAGAAAAATGGTTCCCTTAGTTTAGAATAACGGTGATTAATTCTCCATCAATAGCGTGATATATTCGTGTAGTTGTGGATCTGGTGGAAGTAGATGTGTTTTATATAGTATGTGTCCTCACTTGGTGAATCATTAGCTAATAACCATTAATAATGAAAACCCTATAGGTAGAAGGGTTAAATACATGCATTGTACCAAATGGTTAAATACGAGTTATTGTAATAGGACCCTCTGAATGAAAGTTATCCTTAAAAACATAAAGTCCAACGATATATATATATAAAGAGAATTTCATTTTATGAATCATGAAATACCTTTTAATGGAGTTGTATTACATGGTGTACCTTATCTTTTTTATTTGTAGGGATTTTAATTTTCAATGAAATCATATCAAATCTCCTCCCAATCATATAATTATAGTAACTATTCTACACCATCTATTTCATTGAAAAAAAATTCATTTTATTCATTCAAAAATTATTTATATTGATATTGAATAATTAAATGGAATAATTTCCTAGAAAACAATCCAAAATTATGAAATCCTAAATGGTGACTTGTATACCAATTTAATTATCCTAATTTTATTAACTATTATTTCCGACCCATTGTTTCTTATGGGAACAATAATTCTAGAACAATCCTCATTATTATGAGTTATAAAATTCATAAGAAACATGATATTTTTTAATTTTGAGGGGTTGTTCATTGAATTTAGATTCTATTATGAATTCCAAGTGTTAAATAATATTTTTTTTCTCAAGTCCCAAATGGTATCATGGGTGATTTACAAAAAATTTGGAACTTCGGCTGTGATTTTATGTATTTTAGATTTTTTTCACATGGTTTTATGGGAACATTTTATTAATAACTAATAATAATTATGAGTAATTTGTGGTTTTTAGATCTCTTTATTTAGAGAAATGATTATTTTCATGACAAGATAATGGTTTTTATTAAACCATATGAGATTATGATAAAACCATGTGAGTTTTGTGGATCTCACGTCCATGATACACAACTTGAAAATTGATACAAAAAAACCATGCATGGTGTTACAAAGGGGTCTAAATACATTTTTTATAGATGTATTATAGTATGTAAATAAATATTCTATACTTTGGGAGGTGATTTTCTCTTAGATATCACTTTAGAAATGATGGCACACCATTTAAAAAATTGTTCTAGAAAACTATTCACCTACCATGGATGGGTTAATTGTCAAAAAAGACACAAATTCTCTCTCCGGATTTTAGCCTACCACCAACCATATTTATTCCATGTAAATTCATAGACTAGACACCCTCCATTTCTATTATATATTTTATACCCCTTGATCTTGTAATGATTTATGGTGTGTTATTTAGTATTTTAAGGTTTTAATTTTCTTATAATTCACAAATTCATTTTATTTATCCCAAGTGTATTATTTTACCCACTTAGTTTTATAGTTCCAATACCACCAAAGCATTATTAAATTTTCAAAGGATCGAATGGATTTATTCTGGCATGATGAGAGGAAATAATGAGATGGTGTCTTCACACAATCACTCATCATTTCATTAGAATTCCCATTGAAATTTATTATCATACCTAAATTTAAATTAAATTGATTTTAAATTCTGATTAATTTGGAAACATCTTTTAGGTATTTTCTCTTTCTTGGATCTATAGGTGCATTGTTGGACTTCTGCTACTGGTTGACCGATGTTTTGAAATAAATAATACATTTGATGTGTTTTGAAGCATTATTACACTTTGAAATAAAATTTATTAAATTAGTCAACATTATTAATTATTTAATATACATTAATATCATGATTTAGGAGCATCGATTGTTAATAGAGAATAGGATCAGGACTAATGATTTGGTTGTTAGTTCACGTGGCTGTTTCAGGATTTATTTTTATGTTGATTCCCTTTTTTAATGTCGTTTTATTTAATTTAAATTTATGAATTATTTTTTGAAAACCCATTAAGGATTGTTTTCTTTTATTTTGGGATAGTATTGGGTTTCAAATACTTTGAAGGGGTGTCATTTTTTTAAGGACCCTAATTTCTGGATTTGTTCTGAGGGAACAACTAATCACTCACATGATGATTCATAGTGGTAGGGACAAGGTGGTGCTAAACTGTTATTCTAATATTCAACTGATCATGGGAATTTTTATACCCCATTTAGTGTTTTTCCTCCTTAGAGGAATGCGATGGTGAGGATTACTAGTTTATATTGGTGTAAAACTAATTTTTAGAGGGAGTTGTGGATGAACATGATATTCCCCTCATGGTTTTATTTTTAGAATCATATAAATAAGAATTATATGATGAAATAATGATATAATAATGATATGTAAGGTACCATATACATGGTGTGAAAATGGGTTTCATTTTTTTGAAACATTATATTGTTTCGAAAATTTGAAAACTAGATATTTCATGGATGTACATATGGGGATTTTTTCCAATATTCCAAGACAGTTTAATTGGTTTTCAGGGATTAAGATTGCGATTAGTTTATCAATGTGTTATTTTTTGGGGACATTGTATATTGATAAAATTGGGGGTCTGGGGAAAATTATGATTTCTTCATGATATCTTTACATAGGTCCAAGGGACCCACAATAATGCCCTAGTGTGTAGGTTAGTGATTATATTTGAGTATTTTTTTTTGGAATAGCACCTTATTGGGATGATATTTTACTATGAAGTATCAAAAATGGATGTTATCCACTGGCCTATTTTGTTATTTTTAGAAGATATACCCATTTTAATATGCATGTGGTTTTGATGTTGATCGGGGATCAAAGGTCTTCTATCGATGTAAAATTAGAGACATTTCTAGTGTTAGTATTGTAGACGTCAATGTATATGATTAAGGATACCTTTTTAGGGTCTCCTAATATTTTTTAAGCCTTATATATTTTTTTAGGATCATTTGATTTCAGAGTTTAAATATCATTGGGTTGTAAGGGGGTCTATGAGTAGGAAATCACTTTGTGATGTCACACTAGGGACCGTGTGATCCTTGAGTTTTTTTAAACCTTATATCGGGACACTGATGTCCCATGAATGATATTTTATAAATGATGAGATCTAGGGACCCAATGGAACACCATTACTTGTTATAAGAGACTTGAGTAGTGGTTCTAGTTATGGTGTTTTGATGATGGGATTGAGAGTTGGATTGACCCATGATTTTCTGGATTTGGATGGGATGTTGAGGTAGTTATTAGTCATGTTTGGATTTGGGAAGAGAAAAGTGGGATATCTTATATCATGAATTGGGTCTATGTCTTAATTGGTATTTTTTTCAATTGGATTTCAATTTTTTGGTGTACATAATAATATAATGGATTATCTAGAGGAATAACACATAAACTATTAGATATTTATTTTTTTCTATAATAATAACCATCAGATGTATTACCCTGGAAAGGGATTTGGATTCATTGGTTTGATATAATTTGGATGGAAATAGGTTATGTGTTATTCCTTTCCCTTATACTATTTTATTGAGTTGGATAGTTCTCTTAGACATTTGAGCTCTATAATAGTTGTGTTGGTTATAGTAGAGTTAATGCCAAAAAAATTGGTCATTCCATTATATCCCTAAATCCTTAAAGAGTATCACATTCTTCTCTGGATTCCCTCAATTATTCCCCAGGTTCAATTTTTCCTATTTTTTATTTTAGACATCATGTAGATATTATTTAGATCGAGTATATGTGCTTGATATTTTATGGATAAATGATCCATGAGTTATAACTCATTAAGAATTGGCTACAACTGAAGTAGATTTACATCAGTTGTCAATCAAGAACATAAGGTTGTATATTTTTATTATTTTTCTTTAATCACCCTCTATTTACTATAGGGATTTATTTTATTACTTAATTTATGATTTTATGGCAACTATTTTTATTTTTCAACTCATTTGGGAACACTGCGTGTTTCATTTACCTACTATTATAGTGATTATAGGTTAACTATTGGGCTAGCCTACTAAGATTTGGTTCTCAAAAATTTTATAGAATCTTAAGTGTGTTTGTAGAAACTTATGTTCTATTTCTTATTAGATGATAGGATACATGCTGGTTAGGGATAAGGCTTAGTAATTCATTGAAAATAAATTCCCCTCATCTAGAGTTTGATTATCATGATGGAGAATCTCTAAAGTTAGAGATTGGGTTTGGGGTATGGATCATTGTGTTAATATAGACTTTTTATTTTATTTGACATTATATATTTACTATATGTATATGTGATCAGACTGGTGGGTGACCAGTTTATATCTTTTTTTATCATTCTTATTAGTCTTTAAGAATGTATGCCATATTCAATTTTATCACAACATACTTCTATTTTAGTTATTTATATTTTAGAATATGATACATACTGATCTATTTATGTTTAGTTTTATATTATTACTACACTCAAAATAGAGGTAAAATATCCTCACTATATCATTTAGACAATTAACACTAGTTTAAAACCTCTTTAATATTTGGTGGTAAACATAAGTCCTTATAGTGAGTCGGATGAGGTGACGTGTCAAGTCGAACAAAACTATTCCCCAGAAAATTGAAACAAATTAGGTTTATTTTATAAATATATATAGTTCATAAAAAATTTGTTTAAGGATGTGTCTAATCCATTGATGATTCTCCATATAGTTTATCATTTACAAAATTTCTAATAAAATACATATGTTACCATGAGGGTGGTATTACAATTTTCAGCTTTTGTTTGTAAGATTTTATGATTTCACCTCAGCTGATGCAACTATGTATATGGATTTATGACTTTATTTATTTGGATCATGGAATTTTGAAAGTATTCCACCATTCTTGTATCATTATCATCCCATCAGATTCCCATTACATATGCTCTCTTTCTGTAATTTTACTGTTAGTTGGGGATAGTTTTCTTATTGTTTCTACTGTGACCTATATGGAAATGTTCCATTTATCCCATTAGGTATTCTATACATAGATTAACAATAGGTATTTTTTTATGAAAAACTATTTTTCTCATTCATTTAGGTGTTCATCAATTATGGAAATGCATTCCCGTCATTGAAAGATGCATGGGGACCCTATAAGGATTGTGTGGGCCCTGGATGCCCGTGTTGTGGCTAGATGAGGGTAATGATTAAAAAGAGTATTTCATAGTAGGATCATGTGTACCATGTTTTTAGTTCAATAAATGGGATTACATTGGGTTTAGAGGATTATTGAGATGGAAAGTTAGGATAAAATACCGGCTTCACAAATTTATAGTTGTGCTTCTTGTGGCACAGTGGGAGCATGGTCTGACACAGATGAGTTGAATGGTGATTGGTATGTGAGTGATAATATGTTTAGATTAAACATTTTTGGGATGATTTAAATGAATTTTATGTGTAGATATACAAACATGATATCCTAGGAGTGGATAGAAGACTCTAATGTGAATGTGGATGCAGATTTTCAACTGGGTTATGTGGAAACATTTGACCATTGTGTATGAATGAGTATGAGATATTTGAGGTTGTGAATTAATGCGTGTTCATGATTTTTGTGGTATTGGGAACCTATAAAACGTGGTCCCAATGAACGGATATACTTTTTCTCTCATGGAGTGGTCAATTGGGTGGATCCCACCGTTAGCCATTAGAGGATGTTATTCCTAGTGATTAAGGAATGGGTAGCGGTTGCTGTTTTTAGCTTAGTTTTCAACTACAAGAGAGTTTCCAAAATATAATAATTCTGTTCAGTGGTGGACATATCATTTTGTATGGATCATGTTGTTATATTGAAATTCGATTATGAGGTTACTCTTATAGTGGGGAGTGTCCTTCCAATATCATGTTCTCCATTTTGGATTTTAGATGTTGGTGTGTGGTAGATCTGAATGGATCTTTCAATGTGGGTAATACAATATTTGAGTTAATAAGAAATTTCATATATATTTTTTATGTTCCACAGATCATGGGATGTATTTTTTGTTCCCATCATGTAATACATGGTTAGTAATATCTCTTGAACCATGGTTGAGAGTTCTGGGAGGAGTCGGACTGAAGTTGCCCGACTAGTGTTTTTTCACAGATTTTCATGTGGTGGATTTGAAAATTTGTTAGGAAAGTCTATTGATACATGGTCCAATGTGTTTGGGAATCAAATAATTCCACATTTAGTAAAACATGATTATTTTTTGTTTTATTGATTGAGTTCCGTAGTGGTAGAACATCTGTCATTCAAATGTTGGACACCATGATTGATGATGAGATGCCAGTTGACATAGGCCAAGCTTGTCAATTTAGAGTTAAATGTGGAATCTTTAGGGTGAGATTCATTTATAGTGGTATTTTTAGTAGGATCCTCATTTTAACTAGTAATAAAACAAAGTTTAAATTTTATTCTTAAACCTCTGAAGGGGTCATTATATAATAAACCAATGTTTTTCAGTGATATTTCCTTTATGATTATTTTAATTATGTCATTTTTATTAATGTAGTACAAATAACATTCATAACAATATAAACCAAAAAGTATGTATTATATTAATTTTAACATTAAATTTATATATTCATCTTAGAAGTACAAATTTAATTTATTAAAATTGGAATAAATTATAAAATAACATTACTAAAATTTGAAAATAAAAATTAGCTTGATCAACCAGAGTACCAAAACTCACGAAAGACACAATAAAAATGATGAATAATAGTAGTAATTAAATATCATTTCAGAAAAATAAAATATATATAACCTTGAAGTAGAATATAAGTGAATGATGAATGAATAAAATAGGAATTATTATTATAAATAAGGGATCACATACGACTATTAAAATTCATACAATTGGAATAGTAATTTTACAATTACAGAAGATATCTGACGACTAGGAATAGTATCCTATATAATATAATAATAACCACTTATTTTAAAATTTAAAATAATATTTATGTATCTTATAAAAAAAAAAATTTCATCTATATATCATTATAGACATAAACACATTTTTTAAAAATTACCAAATTAGTGTTTTTGTTTTTATGAAAAATATATGTTTTATATTTAAGGTCATAACATATATAATTTTTTTATGTAGACCATATTTTTATAATCTTGGGGAAAAAATATAATGATTTTTTATAATGACAATATAATTTTTTACAGTCCATGAGTAATTTTTCAACGGTGGAATATTAACCAGAATATTATAATTCGCATTTTTCAAATAATAAATGATTTTATTTAAAATAAAAATTTATCATATATAGAAAATTATTTTGTTAAAATGTATTTAATATGTTTATTCTACACCTCAACGAACAGTTTGGGTAAATATTTTTAATTTCTCTAAGTGTTTTTTTAATATTGAAATTTGGTAAAATATGATATTTAACCTTATAATTTCATCAAATTATTAATTTCATATGGTATTATGTAATCAACCATTAGTTAGATATCACATATACTATTTTATATATTTAGTCATTAAATTCATCAATATTTTTAGTGTTGAACCAAAATGAAAAACTAATTTATATAATATTAAAAAAACCGCTCTCATCACCTTATAAATACCACCCCACCGCATATTCTCACACTTTATATGCCATAGAGATTAAAAACACACTTTCAAACACTCCCCTACTCTCTCTACCACGTCCTCATAGTGCTTGTATCACCAAAATCAAAAAACAAAATCCTTTTGGTGTATTTCAAGAGATGATGCTTAATAAGTAACATTTTTAATCTATTCTTTTTTAATTAAATACTTATTTTACCTCCAATTAAATACTCCATATAACATGATAAAACAAATTGAGTGTTATAAATATAGTATAATTAAATTTTATTAATTAAATGTCTTTCATTCATCCTCTTATCCTTCCTTTTCCTTCATAAATGATAATGGTTTTCGAAACATGTTTGGTTCACCATCTCCACGTGCAATGTATTTGTTTTCTCCACTCCCTTATAGAATAGTTATAGAAAAATTATTTTGGTTAAATATTAATATAATAAGTATATAAATACATTTTATAATTTTATTTTATATTTAAATTATAATTTAATAAAAATATCTAGTTTTTGATGGTCAATAAAAATACATAAATTAACTAACTATATAACATAAATTTATGTAATAATTGAATCATAACTATGCCACAACACTTATTCATATTTGTAAAATTTTAAATTTTGAGAATGAAATGAATATAATATCATCTAACTTCATTATTTTTAGTCTTATTTGACTTGAAATTAATTTATTATCCACAAGTGATCTGACTACAGATCTATGAAATTAAGACCCTCAAAATGATGGAATTAAACATTTTATCTCATTGAAATGGTTGGAAATTATCATAATATGATTATATATAATTAATAATTGATATAATAGGTTTTTAATTGATTAATTAATGAATATAATTTTATTATTTATGATGTTAATTTCTTGTGAGATTTATTTTGGATATATGGTAAATGATCTCTCTAGACAAACCTATATTCTATGAAATGTGTCTTTTCTCTGACTAAATAACTTTATCACTCACATTGATGTTATTTGATGACTCAAAAATTTCAATACATGACTATTACATGTATATCTACCTTTTACCCATTCCTTTTATGGGTTTATATATTCCTTATATCCATTTCTAAAATCCAATCTTTAAAATCAAACCCAACTATGGGGAACCTTTCTACCCCTTAATCCTTGTATTTAACAATATTTTGCTACATATAAAATTTTTTATATTTAATTAATTAATGTTATATATTATAAATAACCATTCTAGTTTTCCAATAATTTTCTAATAAAATTCTATTTTTAATCGTGAAAAATTATAAACCTATTTCTTAAAACAATATTTTATATATTCATTTATATAACAGATTCAGTACCCTTCTCGTTAATGTTTTATTCCTTATAAAAAAATATTTGGACCTAGGATAATTTATTCAGATTTGAAATTTTAAAATATTTATTACTTTCTTCTATTTGTATTGTTTGTGACATCTTCTTTTATTGTGATATTGTGGAAGATTGTGCAACCCATTACCTCCATGAGTAACTATTATGTTTATGGATCGTGTTTTAATTTACTATTTAGACCTTATAATCATGTACATTTTATGATGGTTGTTTCATGTTTGAGATCCAATTCATTGGGTAATGTTTTTTTCTCATGAGATGGTATGAATGAGATTGGGGAGTAAATACAATCCATGATTGGCCTTTTTCGACAGTGTGATGTTGTCTTGCCTATTATCATTGAATAATTTTTATTCCATGTTCCTTGTTGTTTCCACATTACTAGGTATACATGGTACTATGATTTTCTATTATTTATGTCATTATCCCACATTATTTTCCAAGATCACTGTATTTTATGATATCAAGTTATTCCTTTTGACTCATATGTTTGGCTTCATCGTATTGTTTATTTATTTACATTTATTAGTAAATCATAATTTTTTATGTATTAACAAATTTATACATTGTAGTTTTAGGATCTCATGGTGTTTAGGATCTCATTATGCCGACTAAAATAATGTTTTTTTATTTTAGTTACATTTTTATTTTTTATATACCTAGTCGTGAAAAGACACTAGGCCTCTCTATCTTTGGGTTGTGTTAGTAGATATTTTTGTTAAAATTTTTATAATAATGTGTCTAAAAGGATTATGTAATGATATTTGGTGTTATAGAAATATATATAAACTGTTAATGATTATGATTATAATAGATTAGTAATGAAACATGGGATAACTCTGTGTATAGTAGAATATAATAATGTTTTTGTAATGTATATTGAGAGTTGTTTCCAAAATATTACATTAAAGTATGGATACTAAAATTAGATGTTTGTATAGAATATATAAACCTCAATTTTAAAACCATTAAAATTTTGAATGGTTATTAACTCAACCTACTCCTATTACATGACAAAGGGAACATACAAAGCACATAGTTTAAAACTGAAGGGGACATATTTTTCAAAATTCACAAACTCTTTACAATCCTCAATGATGGTCCTGAATTAATGGTTTTCCTTGATAAAATAATTGTGAAATTAATATTGATAACCTAGATAGAATCCTAGAGACTCAAAAGTTTGGATACTAAGCCATTAATATATTATTAATTCTATTTTTATGGTTTAAATTTTAATATAATTATTATATTAAGTATTCCTATAATAATATTCTATTGTTTTATTTAATGAAAAAATAAAGGAACTATTCCAACAAAATATGTGATGGAGAATGTGAAGACTTACCTAATGAAATTTAAAACCTAATATGAGTGGGATTTTATATATTTATGTTAGATCTGGATATAATAACACCTATTATGTAACATCATGAGATTTTAGAAGGAAATAATATGTTAATAAAGTAACTAATATATACTATTTTACCTTTATAAACTAACCATTAATTATAATTATTCCGCTTCTTTGTTTTTTATTTCATAAAACAGACATCTATAGTTGTGATTAGTATGTTATTTTGAGTCTGATAGAACCAACTTGTTTTTTTGGTGAATGGTATGATTCCCTTCTGTGTAGTAATATGACCCTAATGAATAGTAAATTTTGTTATTATATTTTTTAAGGATTCATTTTAATGAAATCTGGAGTAGATATTCTGTGTGATATAAAAGCAGTTATAGCTTTAAAATTAATAATTTTTTATTAATGTATAATTTTTTTTAAAAAATTAATTAATCATATTAATAAAATTATTTTAAAAAAATAATGTTCATTTTGGTATTAAATACATCAATAAAGGTTAGGGTGAATTTTTTGTATTTTTCTGAAATACAAGAATTTTTAATGAATAGTGAAATACAAAAAAATACCATATATATAAATTATCAGTTAAATTTACTATTTTTGACATAATTGATGATGTATGCACAATTGGGTTGAAATAGAATTATATATTTACTATGTTTTCCTTTGAATTAATACTATTCATAGTCTTGATAAATAATATTAAACTAATGATTAAAATAATGTAAAATATATCCCCTTCTCCACTATAAATGCCACATGCATTCCCCTCTTCCTCTTACACCTCTCAAGCCTTTATTATTTAATATTTTATACCAAATATTCTCCATAAGTCTCTTCCCCATTTCAATGTCTTAATGGTCTCACCAAAAGGCCAAAACCAAATGCTTTCAAGAGTATCTCAAGGAGATGTGATTAAGAGGTAAGAATCCTCTTTCTTTTTATTGTGTTTTCATTTAAATTCATTTTGTTTGCTTATAATTTATTCTCTTAGCCTAATACAAGAGGAATCGAAGTTCTATTAATATATATATGATGTATTTTAGTCATTTTTATGGATAATTGATCTACTTACTTCATCTCCCCACTCTTATAAAAACATCGTTTGTGATGTGTCGTTTTCACAAAATCGTGGGTGATGTGTTTGAAATTTCCATTACTTCATTCAAAACTATTTATAAACCCATTTTTATGATTTAAAAAATTTTAATTTGTGTTATGTAACCTCTTTTATGTTCTATAATTAAATTCGATGCATGAAATTAAATTATATAAATAAACAAGTTTGTGATTATTGTGGAACCACAAAAAATTGATCTTAACAAATATCATTAATCTTTTAACTAATGATACATCACCATATATGATAAAAAAATGATTTATGGTATCATTTAATACTCTGGAAAAATATTAATACAATTTCATTCCACTTTAATAATTTTATTTCCATTCAAAAATAAAATCATATACAAAACGACCATCGATATCTTTGTAAGAACGCACCCAAAACAATGGAGGGGATAAAACACTAACAATTAACGGGTGATATGATGTTAATTAAATAATAATATATGTTTTTATAAACATGAATATAATTCATTAAGATATCTATAACACAATTTAAACAATTATACAAGATTTTTAAACATGTTTTATGAAATACCACCCTGAGGTAAGGGAATTCTTCACCTGATTTCCATATTTTGGGTTAACCTTATACATCATTAATTATGTGGAATTAAAATTTTTTATGTGGTGAATTTTGTTTATATTATATTTATTTATAGTATATATAAATATTCCATCCACTCTATTAAGTTTCACTTCATTTACATAATTTTAGTAAGGGTTTTTTCATTTAAAATCCCATTTTAAATTTCTATTTTACAAAATTCAAAATCAATTTCATTATTCAATTATTTGAGTTGAATGATTATGAATTAGTTCTTTGGAATTGATTATTATTAATGGTGGGACATATATTTCCCTCCAATTCATTGGGTATGATTATGTTGGAGGCTAGTGGTATGGTAACACCATGTATAACTCTGATGGTTACACAATAAGGTCACTATGAGGGTTACATTTTATGGTAGCCATGAGGGTTACAAATAATATGGTAAAAAAGATGGTTACAATTGTATTTAACTAATTCCCCATGTTACCCACATGTTTTATTTATCTTCTATATGTTTTCAAAAAGTATGTATATTTTACATAATGGGTAAACGTTATATATTGTAAAAATGTTTTCGTTTATTTAAATGTATTTATGGACTGATGACTCCATTCATTCTCTTTATATAACTTACTGAGCTATTTTTCTCATCCCATGTTTTTAAAATTATTTTCATAGGAATCCATAGATGTTCAAAGGATATTTAATGTTATAGTGTAGATGAATCTAGTTATTTATATTAGCTATTAAT
This sequence comes from Viscum album, assembly GCA_963277665.1. Taxonomy (NCBI): domain Eukaryota; kingdom Viridiplantae; phylum Streptophyta; class Magnoliopsida; order Santalales; family Viscaceae; genus Viscum; species Viscum album. The sequence continues at coordinate 475,323,179 of OY728157.1, forward strand.
TTTTATAAAATCTGATTCAATATATATTAGTTGTTTTCTAATTTTCTAGAACCTAGACTAGAAATGGTCCTCATTTTTATAATGTACTATGTATTTTTTAATTTTCGATTATTAAAAAAACAATACACATTATGTTTTAATGCTGCATTTGGAAGTGAGGGTTTAGGGATTTCAAGTGGGTATCAGAGGAAAAATCAAGAAAACTTTAGAGATTATATGATGAGTTTTTTTAGAAAATTTTTAGTGATAGTTTTTTTGAACATCTATTTATTATTTACACATAAGAAAATTGTTTTTTATAATTACTAATATGTAAATTAAAAAATATAAGAATAATGAACGAATTATGATGGTGCAATTTATTTAAGGGGAGATAATGTAACATCCCGAAATTTTAAAGAAAAACTATGTGATTAAATGTACTAAAAAATACTATAAGACCTTTAAAAACTTACAATTAAATATAAATTTTCTCCATCTATTTTTAGAATTTCAAAAAATGATTATCTTTGGTTGTGATCCGTATGTTATATAGATTCTAATAGAACATACATTTTTGTTGGGTGAACAGTAAAATAAAATTATAAATATTAATAAAAATAGTAATATAACCTTAATGAATATAAAATTATAAAATTATATTATTTTATTATGTCTTTAAGATAACGTCATCTCGATTAATTTTTCAATGTGATATTAAATCCAGTATAGTTTTAAAAGTGTTAAATTTTGAAAAAGGTATTATTTTAATATAAAATTTAAATATTCAGTTTTTAAATATTACCTTGAAAAATGGAGTTTATTTTTTAATTTTACACATCAAATAATTTCCAGGCTGAATTTGGGATATTTTTTTGAAATACATGAATTTTTTATGAATAGTCAAATACAATAAAATACCGTATATATAAATTGTCAGTTTAATACATTATTTTGGACATAATGGATGATGTAAGCACACTTGGTTAGACCTCACGTGATATATTTACTATTTATTCTCAATAATTAATAAAATTCATATTTTTTAGAAATAATACTAAACAAATTATTAAAATAATATAAAAGCTCTCCTCTATTCCACTATAAATACCACCCTCATTCCCCTATTCTTCTCACACCCTTTAAGCCTTGATAATTGTGTAAGTTCTACCAAATATTCTCCCCAAGTCTCTTCCCTATGTCCAAGAACTTCTAGCCTCACCAAAAGGACAATACCATTGTCCTTACAGAGGATGTCATGGAAATGAGATCAAGAAGTTAGATTCCTCTTTCTTTTTATTGTGTTTTCTTTTAAATTAATTTTCATATCTTATAATATCTTCTCATGCCATAAAAAAGAGGCATGATAAATCTAGTATTACATATATTCTGTATTTTAATCATATTTATGGAAATATTCCTCAACATACGTTATCTCCTCCCCCACATATAAAAATATCGTTCGTGATGTGTCGTTTTTCCAGAATCATGGGTTATATGATTGCAATTTTCCTAATTTACTTCAAAACTATTTGTAACACCATATTTATGGTTGATAGAAAATTTAATGTGTATTATATGACCAATTTTATATTATTTTATTAACTTATATGAATGATATTAAATTATATAATGACACAATTTCATGAATATCGAGGAACTGCCAATAATGATCTAAACAAATATCATTATTCTTTTATCAAATGATCCATCACCGTATGTGATAAAAAATTTATTATGGTAACATTATTTACTCTAGAAACATATGGATTTAATTTCATTAAAATTAGATAATATTATTTCTATCCGACAAGAAAATAAAATACAAACTGACCATGGAAATCATTTATAGAACACACCCAAAACAATGGAAGAAACAAAATACTAACAATTAATGGGTGAAATGATGTAATTTAAATAATCATATAATGTATTTTAAAATATAATATGACTCTTTAATATATAATTAAAACTATTTTAACCATTATATAATAGTATTAAACATGTTTTATGTATGAAAACCCAATGTAAGGGAATTCATAACTCGATTTCCATTATTTGGTTTGACCTTCTAATTATGTAATTATGTGGTATTAAATTTTTTTGTGTGATGAATTTTTTTTATATAATGTTGAATTATTTTTATTTACAATATATATATTTATTCTATCCACTTTATTAAATCTCAATTAAATTATATGATATTAGAAAGGGGGTTTTCTTTTAAAATCCTCTTTAAAAATTAGATTTTTGAAAATTCAAAAGTGATGTTTTTTCGAAATTATTCATGTTGTATGATTATGTTGTAGTTCTTGGGAATTTTTTATGATTAATGGAAGGACCTATATATCCCTCCAATTCATTGGTTATTAATATGTTTGAGGATGGTCATATGGTTACTCCATGTGTAACTACGATGGTTACACAATAACATAGTTGTGAGGGAAACATTATATGGTAGACATCAGGGTTACAAATAATATGGTAGCCATGATGGTTACAATTGTAATTAATTAATTTGAAATGTTACACACATGTTTTATTTATGTTCTCTATTTTTCACAATGTATGTTTATTATACATTATGGGTAATAAGTTTGTCTTGTGAAAATGTTTTCCTTCGTTTAAAAGTATTTATGGAATAATGAGTCCTCTCATTATTTTTATATCCCTTACAAATCTTTTTTTATCATCTCATGTTTTTAAACTGTTTTTCATAATAATCATTAGATTTTAAAAGGACAGTTATGGTGTTAATTCATATGAATCCAGTTATTTATATTAGCTACAAATTTTTGTATACTCTAATTCAATAGATGTGTGTTATTGTCTAATTCTTCATATCCTAGATAGGAAAAGTTCCTCATTTTTAAAATGTATTGTATATTTTTCAATTATATTTTATAAAAAAACCCAACATGTTTTATTTATTCATTTGGAAGACCGGGTTTAGGGATTTAGATGTAGTGAATAATAACTCGAATCATGTGTAATGCCTTCATAATACTCACAAAATATGATAATATCATGGAATCCGTTCATCGCTGAGAAAGAGAAGATGATATGTGGTGGAACAAATCAAGAACACAGATCCTAAGAGAGAAATTCATTCCATGGAATAAGAATTATTCAAGAAAATATTTTTCAAAAAATATTTTCCATTAACTCTTAATTTAAAATGGAAATAGTGTTCTTCAACTAAAAAATGTACATGAGTTTGTCAGGGAGTATGAGGAAAACCATAGAAGGATTTATTGGTCCTCAAATTCTAAATCCAAGATACTTTCATTCCAAAAATTGATTTCCTATATGTTGAATATGATTAGTGGTGGAAAATTATCACTAAAAATAATCCAAAATAGGAAATAAATTCATTAAAATTGGAAGGATTTATAGAAAAAAAAAGTTATGAAATATTTTCCATGAACTCTGCATAATAAAATAGATATTGTGTTCTTTAGACTAAATAAAAAGGAAGGTGAGTTGGTTAGGGAGTATGAGGAAAAAAACATACGTATATCATGGTAATCCTTCTAAATTATAACAAATAGTCAGTGTATTGTTGAAAAAAATTGAATTAATTTAGGGTAAATGAAATTAATTGAAAATTCAATAATTTTTAGAAAATGATTATATTTTCAATTCTTCCTTTAAGGTAGAGATTGAAGTCATATAATCGTATGGATCTAGTGGGGTTTGAGAAAAAAGTATATAATTGAGTTTATTTCTAGAGGATTAACACTTAAGTCCCATGGAGGAAATAAAATTTAAATGATAACATTTCAAAAGTTTGGGATAAATAAACCTTAAAACTGTCCCTAGGGAGCCAATAAATATTTCAATTTTGGAAAAGAGGCTGAATTAGGATAATTAATAAATAAAATAAAATAGAAGAAACCCAAAAATATAATAGAGAAATGAAGGTTCATAATAAGACTAAGTTTGTGGTATAGTGTTTCAACTGATAGGAACACAAAAATTATGCAATCCAAAATGATAACCTATTGTTATTCAGATAAAATCAATGATAATATCCATTAAGATCTATAATGGAATGGAATTCAATATTATCACTAATGTGGTAGATCCTAATAATGATGTGGTAACATTTATGTTTGTTATTTATTCAGGAATATCAATCATACTATTTGAAACTAGTTTAATATATTAATCTATACATTACATTTTTAGTAGAATAATTCAAAATATACATCAAAATATTGTAATTGATCTATCTATTAGAATAGTACATCGAGAAATGTTTTCATCCCAAGTATATAACTTCACCCTACTCAATTTTTGGGTAATGAACCCCGTATAAATATTTTTTTATACATACATTAGTGTAGGAGTCTTATAACATATGGGAATGAATAGGTTTTATTTATATAAATATAAAATTAGATATTAGGTGTGGGAGATTAATCATTACATATATAGTCGTCCTCAAATTTTTTACATGATTAACGAAGAGAGTGAATCACTTTTGGAATCATATTTTTTAGAATTGATATTATTTCTTATAATAAATAAAAATTGATCAAATGATTGAGACAGAAAATAAAATCATTTTTTATGTCACACACATAGTGAGGAATATACTAATATATTCCTAGATGTGTTTTTTTATTCCAAATGACTGAGTTGTTGAGTTTTCAATTGAACATATAATTTTATCTAAACCTATATCTGATACACCTTACCGAATTTACATCCTTGAGTAGGATAAATTGAATAAAATCTTTAAAGTGAATATATAAAATGGTTTTATATGACTGGGTACTTCACTATGGGTTGTTCTTGTCCACTTCGTTGAGAAGATGGATGGGTCAATGTGATTCTACATTAATAATCACGGACTCAAATAATATAAAATATTGAAAAATTATCCCAAACCATGGATTGATGATTTATTAGATCAACTATGTGGGGAAGAATATATCCCTAAGATAGAAATTCAGTCAGGATATCACCAATTAAAATTTTTGAAGGAGGAAATTCCCAAGATAACCTTTAGTAAAAGGAACATAAACAATGAGATTATAGTGTCCCCCTTGTAATAAAAATGACTCCATCCATCCTCATGGGATTAATTAATATATTATTTAGTGATTGAAATGATGAATTTTTGGTTGTCAATATAGATTATATTGTGATATACTCTAAAATTAAATAAGTTAATTAAGATGATTTGAATAAAATGATAATGATATTTAAAATTAGTAACTATATGAAATGTACAATAAATGTTAGTTTTATATGGATGAAGTGTCATTATTGGGGAATGGTATCACTTGAATGGGGGTATCTATGGACCCTTCTATGATAAATTTCATTGAATAATGGTTTAAAATAGTATCGATAATAGGGATATATTGTTTCCATAGACATGATTTGTATTACCAATTAATTTTTAGAAACATCTAATGATTTTCAAATGCAATAATAAAGATGACTTGGATGGGAATAAAGATTATATTGACTTATGATTGAGAATATATATTTAATAATTTTAAAAGGAGGGTTTCCAGTACATTTCATCTTACACTTCCCTCAAGATATAATCTATTGGAACTATACAGTGATGCTTCAATGAACAGATTGGGATGTGTCCTAAAGACAATTGATTTCTTACACATCAACATGTTGGAAAATTCATCACTATAACTACAAAATGATTGATATAGAGTTGGATAAAGTTATGTTCACATTGAATAATTGGTGGAATTATATATATGTGGAGAGATTTGAAAATATATATATTAATCATAAGATCCCCAATTATATATTCACAAAGAATAATATTAATATTCACCATCCATGTTTGTTAGAGATGATCAAGAATTATGATTACTCAAAAAATTATCATTTAGGGAAGGAGAATAAAGTGAAAAAAAATTTATATAGAAATGATCTTATAATCTTATATATGATTAAAATTGAGAATGATCCAATATTTTAAGTCATATGAGGGAAAGAAATATAAATTATTAAATAAGAAACATCATAATTCATTTATAAAATGATTTATCAACAAACCTTTCTGGAGAAAATAATGGATGATCAATGGGAAGATGTGGAAAATTTAGAAGTAGGTTAAATATTTTAGAAAAAGGAAATTAATAATGTTCAAAAATAATGAATAAGTTTTAATATTTTTTTCATGAGGATGCATATTATCAAAAACTATAATAAGAACATATTTTTTGAATAATTCACAAATATCAACCTTATCCATCCAACCAAATACTGTGAAGATGTATCAAGTTATTCTCGGGTACTTTTAGTTGGAAAATATAAACGGGGATATCCTATAATATAAATCATAGAGAATGAAAAGGTTGAATGTAAATTCATGAAGGAAATAATCCAAGGAGATTATGCAACCATTACCCATACCCACAAGGAAATGAGAGAACATCCCTATGGATTATATCACAGGACATCTAAAGATATCAAAGGTTAAAAATGTTAAATGGGTTTTTGTTGAAAGATACTATTTTTTTGATATATATTTTTTTACAATTTAGTTCAATTAATATCAATGAACCATAATGAGTAAATTTATTAGAATATGTTAAATAAGACAGAGAAATGATGTTGTTGTATTGTTTGTTTGATATTCCCATGTTTTATTGTCTCAATGAAGGAGAATTTTATTTACTTATTTTGAATTTTATATATGATGATTAGTGACATGATTTTAATATCTCAAACATGTGTTTATTTTTTTTTGGAAAATCGTGATTGTTATCAATATAATGGATTTTTATTAAAGAGTTTCCTTAAAATTTCTGTGAAGTTGAATGGATAGTGATGGATGAGATGGTTGGATAGAGGCTTATATAATGAGGTGATCAAAAAGTCTCCATCGTACTAAAGTGTTCAGATAGATTCAACCATAGAAAGGCAATCATATTGGTGTTTTTTATTAAAACCATCAAATAGAGTATCTAAAAGAAATTCTTTAATAATGTCAAAAATGTTGAGTCCATCAGATAAAAAATTATAAATTCTTCTAAGAAATTTCATCATAAAGACAAGATGAAAAGTTTATTGGATGGAAGAATATCTAGGAAACCCAAAAAAGAACAATACCCATAAAATAAGAATATTATGAACATATTGATTCAATCAGATTAAAAGTTGAAATAAATGATTGGCTGATTATATTTATGGTTACATTAAATAGGTAATGACCACAAAAACAAAATCAACCAATTTATGTGATTTTTTATTTATTCAGGAATTATCACATTGTATCGTGGCTATGATTCAATATTTTTCAGATATAGAGAAACTTATTTAAATGATAATTAAATAAACAAATCTATAAGGTGTATATTGAGGAGTGGTTCTGTAATTTTCCTATCATAAATTTATCCATATTGAATATTATGGTTCTGAAACATAGTGAAGTGATCATTTATGTTTAATAAATAGATGTAGAAAATCATTTTAATAGACATTCAAAAAAATCAGGATGAAAATTGAATAAAGTGTGTAGAATGAAAAAATAATGTGTTTTTGGGATATATCATTTCAGAATAAATATTAAGTATGCCAAATTAACATAGTGATCCATCAGACAAACTCTGTTGGTTGTAATCTTCCGTATGATAAGATGTATGTTTTCCTATAAAATTTAATAGATAAAGAAAACATGTGTTAATTTTCATATGAATACATTATTGAATTATTATATAGAATTTTATGAATCATTACCGAGAGAAGAAGTTTCCAAATAAGGTTCTACGATAAATAAGTTTATTTATGATGTTATTAGAAAGGGGTTTGTGAGCGATGTTCATTATAAATAGGTTTCAAAATATAATCATAATCTATAAGGCTCTGAGAAATTTCATTTGAAAAAGTGTTAAAAATTCATTGGTATGAGTATTATAAAGGTATCTGAGAGCGTTCTATAAAGTCACTGGATATAAATATTAGAGTATATATCTATCGGATCATTGGATGTAGGAGAACAAGAATTAATATGAGAACCCATCATACATAGGATGATCCCTTTCAAATTATCAAGAATAAAATTTGAATGGGGTAAAAAATTGAGTCATAAGATAATGAAGTTATCATATGAATGTTATTTGATGAATTTCATTAGTTAGAGGATGAGTTTTGTGTAATAATTCAAAGATATTCTAATAGAGTTATGAAGGAACATCAGATACAATTTACTAGATAGAAGAGATGTTATGATGGTATACATAATTACTGTTTAAATGTTTTTATGATGTTGTTATATATATATTTGGTATATAGATACAGATTTGTATTATCAAGACAATAATAATTATGAAGGAAGATTGTTATTCTATCTGATATTTTTGGAATGAGGAAAAATATCATTAATGTTAATATCTACGAATGATTCCCATCAATATTATATTGATCTTATATTTTAGGTTTGATAATGTTCTCAAAAAATAATTTTTATTATGATCCTCAAAATACGAATGGAAGTATTGAATTTTAAAAATGTACAATGCTTTAAATATATGGATAGTCACTTCTTATATAAAATGGTGATAACGTAATGAATGTGGTGGGATGGGATAAGAGTTTAATAGTAGGGTTATAATAAATAAATGAATATATGAAATAAATTTTACACAATGATGAATGATTTTATTGTAATTTTAGCTGATGTATTAATTGATGAGGTATTATATAAAGTAGGTGGTATTAGACGGAGCAGATACACCAGAAAGAGAAACAATGAATCAATAAAAGGAAAAAATAATGAAAGAGAAGTATATTATATATATTATTCCTATAAATTAGAGAATGTAATAAATTAATTAATAAGATGTAATCTATTCAAATATGATTTTAAAAAAAATAAATCAAATGAATAGTGGAATCTAAAGAAGTGTTTCAAAAAATAAGAAGTGAAGATAGATAAGATGAACTGGACGCAAGAGGACCTACAATGGATAGAAAGTATAGAAAATATTCGTATGATAGAATAATATGATGTAATTTTCTTAACCATTTTTATGTATAAGATAGGATAGGTAGAAGGATGTGGGGAATAATGAAGAACAGTAAAATCAATTTTCATTTTCAATTGGTGGAACTATTTCTTGGTGTTATAAATTATCACATGAATAATGTGGAGACAATCTAAATATATAGTATAAAAAAATGTGGAGACATATGATAGAAAATATCATCACCTATAGAGACCTAAGCATGTCATACATGGACATTTCATTACTTTTGCGGAATACTTAATACATAACAAAAACCAACACTCAAGGACTGTAATAGTTTAGTGTCTTTGAAAATTCAGAACATAATATTCTAATCATGGTGAAAGATCTTCACCATTTCCCATAAATATCATCCCCTTATTTTCTTACCTAAAATATTTCTTTATATCCTGGGGAAATGAAAACATATAAAGGGTGAGCTCAAATACTCAGTATGGGTAAATATAGAGAACATAAAAACAATCCATAAGAATTTGAACATAGGAACATGAACATAAAACATCAAAATCTTGAGCAATGACATAAATCTTCATAGTACATAATGAATAGACCCTAAAGGAAAATTAATCATGATAAAATACCATGGGAATAAAACATGTAATTGTTGAAACCCATTAATAACATGTTATGATTTCCATAGTAGCCAAGGAAATGCTGACATGACCATCATAGTGGAAAAAGTCCCTTACTGAATCAAGTTCACTCCATTTTCTAGTCCTGTATAACTGGACCATATTAACCTATCATTCTAGACATGTCTATATCATGAGATATAAATCATTATCCAATGCATTGGAGGGAGATATAGGTCCCACCCATCTCATAATGAAACCATTCTTATGTGTGCCACTAAATCAAAAATCATATATCATTGCATAACCCATGTAATAAAAATGGGATTCTTAATCAGCATGCATTCATTACTTAATCCATATAAGATAAAAGGTCTTCATAAAAACAATTCCATCATAACATAATGAAATTGATATAATAACAGGGATAAAAACAGAACCCTATAGGATCTATGATGGAACATAATTTTGATAAAACACTAGAAATTAATTCTTGAGGAAAATATCCTTTCTTCTTCAAAATAATTTTCATTTCACAAAATGCCATTAAATTTTAAAATAGAAGTATTTTTTTAAAAATAATCATAAAATATTTTAGAGGAAGATTTATGAAAATTAGGTGTTATGAAACTGTAAAAATCAGTTCATGCTGTTTATGTAAAAAAAATTCTTCTCATACTTTGGCCGGAAAAGTCAAAAAGTATCTCATACTAAAAACAAAAAAAGTTTCATTTCATATATTTTACTAAAAATTCACCAATAGGTAAAATTGGATTTAAATATTTTTAGGAGGTTATAAATAATATTACATATTGAGGAAACATGTATGTGGATAAAAACTATGCCTCAGTAAATTCTGAAATATAAACAATATTGGATAAAAATGAGATTGTGAGATTTTCCCTTACCTTAGGTCCAATTTCTTCCTTATGTGTCCGAACCTCCTATATAGTGGGTATAAACATATTATTAACTTGTTATTGAACCATAATAATATGTTTGATATCATATATTATTCACTTATGACTTTATATTATCCATTCATTTGTCAATTCCATGTTAAAGCTACATTTTGGGTAAAATCATTTCATTTATCGTACGTGTTTGGACTTGTTTTTCTTGATATGATCACTTATAACCTGATTTAAAAAAATTATATAATGTAAAAAATGGTATATATGTATATATATATATTATTCAGCATATAAATATAAATTATAGATCGATAAATGGAATGAAATACATCGTTCATGGAGACGATAGGTCATTCGTACGCAAGAACGATGTATCCGTTTCCTTATTGAATTGAATGGAATTAAGTAAATGAAACATATATGTACATAAATCCAGTATCTTTATTATTTCATATCTTTATTTACTAATTATTATATATACTTTATAATCATTCTTGAATGGTTAACATGGAGAACGAATCTCGTCGTGTCGTGGAGATGGTAATCGGTACGTATGCACGAGCAATGATATCATTCACATAATTATTGAATGGAATTGGAGAGGATGATATAATATCATTGAATCAATATGATGTTATAGTATCCATATAGATTTATTATTTTCACCATTATACCCATCCAAGTAAGGTGGTGGTGGAAAAACAGATTTCACCATGGCGTGGAGATGATATTCCATACGCACGCACGGTGATATCTTTTTACATATGATGGATAGAAGGTGAAATAGGGTTGGTTCATATTTATAATAAAATATCATTATTTTAGTGATACTTATGTTATTAATTTATTATGAAACAACTAAAGAACAAGAAGTTTAAGAAGAAAGAAATTTGAAAGAATAGATAGATGAGATTACCTCTTCTTCAACGCGCCTCTTCTAAACCTCCTCTTAGGGCACTAAATTTGGTCTCCTACGAAGACCAAGTCCTATACTATATTTATATGGATGGGTATAATAGAAATTTTCAGGGGTTTTCCAAGATTGAAGGTGAAAAATGGTGTGAGAAGGAAAGGGAGGAGGTTCCCTTTTATAAGGTTGGAGGGGGGCACTTTGGGAAACCTCAAAAATATTAATTTATAATAAAATGAAAACCCACTTATAAACCTCCAAAAATGAATCAATTAGTATATTATATGAGATAGGTTTCTATTATCATCAACCAATAAAATTTATACATGTTTTAATTTTATTTTAAATCTGATAATTTTGATTTATCCATATTTAATCTATTTAATTTTATTTGTGGTAATAATATTCTAAACATTAAATAGGTATAAATACTTACTTATGTGTTGTGAATTTTCCATAATTGGATAATTTATGACATTTTAGACCATATATATATCAATGTGAAAATTTTAAAATATTTTGTGTTTTTTAAAGAATTTAATAATATGTTATTTTTTTAAAAATATCTATAGTGTCAATTTTGACACTATTCATTATTTGTATTCAAATAAAAACCGCACGAGAGATATGTTCGAACAAAAATATTTAATATATTACTATCATGTCATATAAATCGAAAAAATTCATGGAGCACATTAATTTTTTCATATACTATTTATTTTATAAATTTTAAAACCACTTATTTAGTATTTCTCTTCATAGAATAAATACTACAACATTTTTGAATAATTATATAATATAATTATTTCTTGCATAAAAATTAAAAATAAAATCATATGGTGAAGATAAATTTAATACCTTTCATAATAATATTTTTACTCTAATTTATCATCTTAAAATCACAACATTTAAATTGTTATATTTATTAAATTATGAGGGTGACATCTTTGAAATCATTTAAAATAAAACATTATAAATGTCCTAATATGTTTTATAGGGAACCAACTGGTCCAAAAATAGACCCTTGAATGCTTATAGAAAATATATACCTGACCAAAAATATTTTATCAAGTTTCTGGTTCATTTTTATAGGAATTATTATTTTAATAAAAACTATATTATTGATTTTTTATTGAATAAATAATTTCTACGTCATTAATGTATAAGCTATTAAGGTAATTAAATATTTCTTAAAAATTACAAATAAATTACCATGATAAAGATAAACATTTTAGATTTCAAATGAGTATTTATAATCAAATTTATATTCTGTATAACCTTATTTTAAGAATATTCTAATTATAAATGTTTGAATGAGACATATTTCACATTCCTTTAAATAAAATAAATAAAAGGTCTCAATCAAATACAAGTGGCTTATATTAAATTCCATTTCAAACCAAGTATGATTTAGGGGAAAATATAATCATCCAATTATATTAATACAAGTTTTAGGGTTATTTTATAATATTATATTCACCCTTAATTACCCAATTTACCTTTAACTATCGTAAATAAAATTTACCGTAGTTACTATTCATAATGCCTAAAAATAAAAAGTTTCTTATTAACAAAAGTTGGACCTACTTATTCCAAATATGGAATCCATTTTTCCAAATTCAAAACACAGAAGTTGTAGTATTTAATTAAAAAATTATACCATTGTTGAGAAATAGGTTTTAAAAGATAAAACATTGCAAAAGATTGAAATGATTTTACGTATGAATTTAATGTAAAATCAATTCTAATGACATAAATTATATTAAATGAAAAAAATATATTCTATTTATACGTTAAAAAAATTCAGTGTTATGATTTATCCATATAAATTATTATGATGAATAATGTTGTTTTTAATTAAAATATTGTGTGTCTTTAATATTCATTACAATATAAATGTTATCAGAATAATGTGAAAATTTTATCCAAGGTAATATTTTATATCATGATTACAAAGAAGAATTTTATTTTTTCAAATTGAACTTATAAACATGTCAAAATATATATTTAAAGTGGGTGCTCCATCAAAAGGCGGCAAAACTGCATTTTTTTAAAAATACTTATTTTTCCTAAAATATTTATTTTGTTCTCATTCCATGTTCTATAGTATGTGTATGATGAATTATAATGTCTTAATATTCAAAATTTAGTTACTAAAATACATAACGGCTAGTTCATTATAATATATTGTTGTTTAGTGAAACACAGTATTGCATATAACACATGCAATCGAGGAAGGTCTCTCTTGCGTGAAACACAATCCAAGAATAGTGTTTGATTATACTACAAGCTAATATGATTGTGCATATAGTACAAGATAATTATTGGTGTAGTGTACAATATAAGACATCAAAGAAATTAAAAGGAATATATCTCATAAAATCTCGGGTTGTTACATTCTACCCCCCTTAAAATGAATTTCACCCTCGAAATTCGTCGGGTTTATAAATCGTTTACCACATGAAAGTTTCATTCATAGAAAACCACATCGTAAAAATGAATACTAAAACATAATTTTAAGAAGTGATGTAAGAAACATAATTGTTACCCAAATTAACTCATCATTGGGTTTCCACATAGGATAACATAGGTTAAAATATGGATATGGAAGAGAAATATAACCATCAAATTCTAATGAAGAGTGGTAGAGGGCATGGCTATGAAAAATGCAACACTCAAAAAGCCATAAATTTTTGATGATCAAAGGTACCATATAATAATCATATATAAGGGCACTAAGACAATAGTTTTGTTTTTCAATATCATTTCCCAAATGTTGATGAATTTTTGATTTAAAAGAAATACGTACATGATTTTGGTACCATCTTAACGCTGCTCGTGCCTTGAATAATTTCCACCTCATCTCTTAAAGAAATTAATTTGAACTTGTCTTTTGAAAAGTGTTAGTAGATCATGCGATAGAATGATATTTCATTCCATCTGTCTCAAACATATGGTTAGAAAAAGTTATTTACATAATTCCATCTATGGTGAGATTAATCGTATATGGTTCAAAAAATGAACTTATACTTCATCTATAATACCTCCTAATAATAAAACTAGTTTATACTAACCACAGAAATCATGTAGGCTAGTGGTAGGTTATAAAGGCATGTTGCACTTCGATTCGGGGTTCGATTCCCACAACCTTGTCTGACGCGACGGGTTGACTCATGTACTGCAGGTTGACCTTTTTCTAAAACTACACTATTATAACATTCTAGAATTAATATCGAAACAAATTTCTATCCTTAAACAATATTATCTTATTTCTAACATAATCTATTCCAATCTTTAGGCTTATCCAAAATACTTATATCCCATCCCATAGTATAATGTAAATGATTATTAGAAATTTCATCTCCTTAGCATGTGAATACCATCATTTATGATACGATATATCATTTTGGTCACATTCAAAAAATTTAAATACCTTAATCATCTATTCTCTTGAAAAATGAATACCCATTGAACATTATTGAAAACATGAATGCTGTAAAAAGTTAAATCCTTCCACATACCAAAATCCCAAAATTCTATATACTCAAACCATAATATAACTTTGTTCTTAAATTAGTCATGAGCTCATTAAACATTTCATTATCTCCTTATCCATTCTTTATGCGCATATTAGGTGATTTCAAAAAATATTTCAATAATTTTTCATGGTTACCAGTACCATTCAACATATACATTCAAATACTCAAGGAAAACAATAGTGTAATGATCCTTTGATTTTTCTTTATTCCATAGTGTCATAAATTATTCTAGATAAACATGAAATCATCCACTACCTTTTCAAAACATTGACCGAGATTCATCATTTTATTCCTCAATACTTCTTTCATCTCAAATATCATTTTTAGTGTATTTATCATCATCAACATAAATATTACCCATGCACCCATGCTAATTATCTTCATGAGATTTTCTCTTAGGTCATTGGTTTTATTAATTCCCATACATTCCACATTTAAATCATTTAACCATTATTTATTTCTTAGAAATACCATTACCCTTGTCCATGGTTTTAACTAATGATTTTCCTTTGTAATTACTGGCCATGTGTCCTCCTTTTCCACGCCCAAAACATCTTCCAGTTTCGTTGAAACATTCTCTCTGATTCCTCTTACCACATGATTTACATGGGAGAAATTGAACTTTCATTCCTCTATGATCATCATGAAACTCAATCTTTCTCTTATTAGATAAGTCATGAAACATACCAAAGTTGAAATTATTGATCATATAATGAGATTTCTGATTAGGCATAATAATGATGTTTGGACTTCAAAATCCCATTTCATTTGGTTTCTCATGAAAAATATCATTCCATTGTCCATCATATGCTCCATTATCATGAATCTTCCTCTTTCCAACCATTTTCTAAAACCCAAAAAGAATAGCGTGAGAGGAAAAAATCATACTAGGAAAACAACATAATAAAGGGGGATTAATTTCAATATCTAACATCTTAGGTTTAATTGTATGATCATTACAACAATCCTAGGACTATAAAATATACTTATAATTAACCTTAGGGACATACCTAGACATACAATAGAAATATCTCTAGGGATCTCACTAAAGGTTTCACATTATAGTTTCGAAAGGTTGACTAAACCTTTGCTCTGATACCAACTATAGAGACCCAAGCTCCACGTACATGGACATTACATCACTTTTGAAGAATAATTAATACATAACAAAAACCAAAACTCAATGACCGTAATAGTTTAATGTATTTGGAAACTCGCAACATAATCTTCTAATAATTGTGAAAGATCATCAACATCTCCCATAAATATCTTCCCCTTTGGTTTTCTTACCTAAAACCTTTCATTATATCCTGGGGAAATGAAAACATATAACGTATGAGCTCAAATGCTCAGTAAGGGTAAGCATGGTTAACATAAAAACATTATATAAACATTGGAACGTAAAAACATGAACATAAAACATCAAAAACATGAGTAATGTCATAAATCATGGTAGTAAAAAAGGAATAGATCATAAAGGAACATTAATAATGATAAAATAAAAAGGGAATAAAACTATTAAATGTGGAAAACCATTAAGCACATGTTATGATTTCTATAGTAGCCAAGGCGTTGTTGCTAAGACCATCATAATAGACAGTGTATCTTACTGAATCTAGTTCACTCCTCGTTCTAGTAATGTATCACTAAACAAGATTAACTTTTATTTCCATCCATGTCTATCTCATGAGATATAAATCTTTAACCAATTAATTAGATAGATATATAGGTCATACACATCTTATAATGAAACCATTCTTATGTGTGCCACAAAATCATAAATCAAACATCATAGCATAACCCATGTAATAAAAATGGGATTCTTAAACATCATGCCATCATGAAATAATCCATATAATATAAAAGGAATTCATAAAAATAATTCCATCATAACATAATCAAATCGATGTAATAATAGTGATAGAAACAGAACCCTATATTATCTTAGATGGAAAATAATTTTGATAAAACACTAGAAATGAATTCTTGAGGAAAATATCCTTTTTTCTTCAAAATTATATTATTTTCACAAAATTCCATTCAATTTTAAAAGAAAATGATTTTATTTAAAATAATCCTCAAATATTTTAGAGGAAGCTTCATTATAAGTAAGCGTTATGGAACTGTAAAATTTTGTTCATTCCGTATAAGTTAAAAAAACATTCTTCTCGTACTTTGGCTGGAAAATCCCAAAGAATCTCGTACTAAAAACAACAAAACATTCCTTTCATATCTTTCACTAAAAATTATACAATAGGTAAAATTTGCTTTAAAAAACTGTAGGAGGATATAAATAATATTACATATTGAGGACACATGGATGTGGATGATCAATATGCCTGAGTAAATTCTGAATTATAAACAATCTCAGATACAAATGAGATTCTAAGATTTTCTCTTACCTTAGGTCTAATTTCTTCCTTACATGTCTGAAACTCTTGTATAGTGTGTTTCAACATACTATTAACTTGTAACAGAACCATAATAATATTTATGATATCATATTTTATTCACTTATGACTTTATATTATCCGTTCATTTTCAAATTCCATGTTAAAGCAACATTTTGGGTTAAATCGTTTCATTTATCGTACGTAATTGGACATCTATATCTTGATATTATCACTTATAACCTGATTTACTAACTTGAAGAATTTAAAACATGATATATATATATATAATATATTTATCATATAAATATATATTATAGATCGATAAATGGAATGAAATTCACCGTTCATGGAGACGGTAGGTCGTTCGTACAAATGAACACTGAATTTGTTTCCTTATTTAATTGAATGGAATTATGTAAATGAAACATATATATAAAGAAATAAATTATAATTATTATGTCATATCGTTCATGATTAATTATTATATTTACTTTATAATCATTCTATAATGGTTAACATGGAGAATGAATCTCATCGCGTCGTGGAGACGATAATCCATTTGTATGCACGTGCGATGATATCGTTCACATACTTATTGAATGGAATTGGAGTGGATGATATAATATCTCAGAATTAGTATGATGTTATAATAACCATATACAGTTATTATTTACACCATTATACCCATCCAAGTAATGTGGTAGTGGAAAAACAGATTTCACCATGGCGTGGAGACGGTATTCCGTACGTACGCACACGTAGTGATTACATTTTCTGTAGGTTGGATAGCTGGAAAAATAGGGTTGGATCATATTTTTAATAACATATCAATATATGAG
This sequence comes from Viscum album, assembly GCA_963277665.1. Classification (NCBI taxonomy): domain Eukaryota; kingdom Viridiplantae; phylum Streptophyta; class Magnoliopsida; order Santalales; family Viscaceae; genus Viscum; species Viscum album. The sequence continues at coordinate 475,341,339 of OY728157.1, forward strand.
TGATTTATATGTTATTACTTTTTTATGAAATAGAAAAAGAAGATGATGTTTAAGAAGAAATAAATTTGAAAGAATTGGTAGATGAGGTTACCTCTTCTTCAACGCGCCTCTTCTAAACCTCTTCTTAGGGCACTAATGTTGGTCTCTTGAAAAAAAAGGACCTATAGAATTTATAGGTAAGTGGAGAAGAGAAATTGATAGGTTTTGGATGGGATTTAAGGCTTGATATATTGTGAGAAGGGGAGGGAGGAGGTGCCCTTTTAAAAGGGATGAGAGGGGCACTTTTGGAATCCTCTAAAATATTAATTTATAATAAAATAAAAACACACTTAAAAACCACCAAAAATGACTCAATTATAAGATGAGATTATATAGGGTTGTAATCTCATCACCCAATAAAATTTATACATGTTCTACGTATATTTTAAATCTTATCATTTTGATTTGTCCTTATTTATTCTACTTAATTTTATTTGTGGTAATAATATTCTAAATTTTAAATTGTGATAAATACTTACTTATTTGTTATTAATATTCCATAATTGGATATCATATTATATTTTGGACCAAATATATTTCAATTTATAATTTTATATTTTTTTTGTGATTTTTAAACAATTTAATAGTATGTTATTTTTATAAAATATAAATAGTGTCAATTTTAACACTATTCTTAATCTGAATTTAAATAAAAACCACATAAGAGAGATGTTCGAAAATCAATATTTAATAGATTCCGAACATTTTATATTCTTCTATAAAATTCATGGAACAAATTAATTTGTTCATATATTATTTATTTAATATTTTTAAAACCATTTATTTGGTATTTATCTTCATAAAATAATTACTAAAACATTTTTGTATAATTTTTTAATATACGTATTTGTTGCATAAAAATTAAAAATAAAATCCTATGATGAATATAAATATAATACCTTTCATAATAATATTTTTACTCGAATTTATCATCTTAAAATCACCACATTTAAATTGATATATTTATTAAATTATGAAGGTGACATCTTTAACATCATTTAAAATAAAATAATATTAATGTCCTAATTAATTTTTTAAGGCTCGAAATGGTCCACAAATGTAATATTGGATTATTAGGGAAACGATAAACTTGACCAATATGTTTCGGTGAATTTTATGTTCTTTTTTATAGGTATTATTATTTTAATAAAAACTATATTATTGATTTTTCACTAACTAAATAATTTCTACATCATTAATGAATATGCTATTAAGGTAAATAATATTTCTTAATAATTACAAATAAATTACCATGATAAATAAAAACATTTTATCTTTCAAATGAGTATTTATAATCGAATTTATATTCTGTAAAACCTTATATTAAAAATAATCAAATTATTAAAGTTTGAATGAGACATATTTCACATTCCATTAAATAAAATAAATAAAAGGTCTTCATAAAATATAATTGGGTTATATTAGATTCAATTTCAACCCCAAGTATGATTTAGGGAAAAATATAATCATCCAATTATATTAATTCAAGTGTTAGGGTAATTTTATAATATTGTATTTACCCATAATTTCTTGATTTACATTTTACTATGGTAAATAAAATTTACTGTAGTTATCAATGAAATAGTTTATCTTGTTTTTGGTGTCACTTTTTGTAAGAATTAAGAGATCACCCCATTGGAAGAAGATTCATAAAACCTGGGAAAGGCCATAAATAAAAATGTTCTTAAAATTTCAAATATCTCCCTTAAATTTGGAACTTTTGAGAATACAAAGGAATATATTTTAATAATGTTCTCAAAATTCAAATGAAAATGACTCAATAATGTAGGACAAAGTAAATTATCGAGGCATATTATGGGGGAGTATATTTATAAAAAGAATAAAAAAATAAAAAAAGCATTGAGTCAAGGATTTACAACTATAATTAAAATAAAAGATGATCAATGAATAAGAATCTTTGTTATAAAACAATACAAAGTTTCATAAAATGGAATTTGGAAAAATGGAGAAGGAGTGTTAAGATTTATTTGTTTTGATTTATTTCTAGAAAATCACCTTAAATAGGATATATCTAGATTATAATTTCATATTTTTAATTTTGGGAAGATACATTTTGAGTCTTTATAAATGATGGATAATGTTCTTATTGCTGGTCATTACACACTGGTAGATTTTTACGATATAAGATAACCAATATTTTTTAATAATATCAAAAATTCATTCACTAATCTATCTCAAGTAGAAATTAAAAAATAGGTACAATCCATATAATTATGTAATAATGTTTCTAATCTCTTTTCATGAATAGTTCATGTTGGAAGACAAAATCATTTCATATGTGGATGAGGAAAGGGTAAACGAATCCTACCATAATGATTAAGGTGGATAAAAAAATTATTTTGGAAAATAGATCCACATGGAGAGACAAAAAATTGTAAAAAAGTCCAAAAAAACCATTAGAATAAATAATAAATTCTAGGTTGGTATTTTTGGTTCTACACAATATTTAATAACTTTATAGTGGATAATATTTATTATCAAATATAAATGAAATGGAATAAAAGTATCTCAATTCATGGGTATAATTATATGGATGATGAATTAATATTGATAGTGTAATAAAAAAACAAAATTCAAAAAAAATTGGACATATGGACAACACATCTGATACTAGAAAAGATGGTGGTCATAAGATTGGCGAATAGTCATCTAGAAATGAATCCAAAGATGATAATACAATAAGACCATAGTTGTAATATATGAAATAATAAGCATCATTTGGAAGTAATAGAAAGGACTTTTTAATGAGAAATTATCCCTATAAAATTTTAAAAATGAAAGGTGAGAATATATTGTGTTCCAAATCCCTAAATTTAAAATTAATTATTTCATTAAAAATAAAAAAAGAAAAATGATGACAGTCGGTAGAAGGAATGTGGACAACCAAAACCTGATTCCAATTTTTTGATGATATATTAGTAATATAGGTATAATATTTTGATAAAATATGGTGAACATAAGAAGAACATTTGAAGTCTAGTGAAATGGGAAATGAAAAGATACCACATGATAAAAATGATGTACATGATATGGTGTAAAAAAAGTTCTTATGCTACATATGTTTTATGTGTTAGATATAAGAAATATGGTCATAGTGAATTTTTTTTAACTGTTCTACTATAAACAATTACTCATTAAAAGGATTATGAATGTATAATCCATGCAGGTTGTTATGAATAAAACTTCTATACACAATGAAGATTATAATGTGAAAGGGTTAATGTTTCTAAAAGATAAAATATAACTAAAGTACATATGTTAAATAAAATAAATATGGATGAGATTGAGAAACATAGTGGTTAAATCTATCTAAACAATATTTTTCACATTAATAAGAAAGGTAGATCCACATTATTCACATAACCATGATGTTTAATATTTTATCTTTCAAAACAAGGTATTCATGGTGAAAATTATTCTTATGGGGGAAAACATAAGATTCAAAAATTGCTTTAAACCCAGTAAAACATTCATTAAGATGTTTTTATCCTATATTAAATCAAAATTTTGTTTAATAGAAAAAAATATAAGATGATAATTAATGATGAAGATGTAGTTATTGATGTCAAGAAAATATAACAATTTGAATAATATCCCATCTTAATTTTCTCTTGTTTTCTAAATTAAGAAAGACAAAATTGAATAAATATCATTCATGGTGAAGATGTTGAATTTTTATTTTCTGGACGTCCACATAAGAATGTTTGATTTTTTTGGTTTCTAAATTTAAATTTCTAAAGAAGTATATCATTAATAGATTCATAATTTTGATGATCACATACAATATTTCATTAAGGTGAATAATTTTACCGAAACATAGTGGCACTTCCATAATAATTTCCTCTTGAAAATATAATTATTCTGTAATGTTCCTGAAGAAATTTCATTAAAAAATCATTTATATAATTAATATCTTATCCTTGGATACTCATTATAAAAAATCATAATAAAAATGGTGTGTTTAATTAATCATGGAAATAGGAAAATTGGTGGTATGAAAGATATCCATGGAAATGTATCCTAGTAGTTGTACTTGAATGTATTTAATTTTTTTCTAAATGTGAGTGAATGAGTTTTAGGTTGATTTAACATGAAAGTGATTCCTATCAAAATTAGAATCTTCAGCCTAGGATAAATTTTGGTAAACCAATAAGTAAGGATTATGAGTTCTCTTTCCATGATGTATCCTGATCAGTTCATAACGGTGGATTTTTCAATCAAATTTAAATCTTTTTTACATTGAGCACGGTTCATATAGAAATGGTGTAAAATGATGTATGGTTAATTTATTAATAATGAACTGATAACATTGTGGATGATTATTGAATTTTATTTAAATATGGGTGAGAGTAATGAAAATGATATTTTTGAAAATTAAACGGGGAGAATGATGGAAATGAATGTGAGAGTGTAAAGACCTCAAACCTAATAATCTAGAGTGGGTTCCCACTTTATTACATTAGAACAAGATATATTCTATAATATCACATGTGAATAAAGAATATGACATTTTCATATTTATTAATATTTTTGAATGAAATATTAAGTTTTCTCTAAATGTGAAGCTATTTCTAAGAGAATACTCATCAAGCAACAACAGAATTCTTCGAAATCTTATGTTTCACACAACATAGATTTATACCGAAAAATAATATTTTTTTAAATGGTAGTAAAAACCTAGCCATTATAATGGTGTTAATGAACATAACTAACCAAAATATAATTATATATGTTTTTAAATGTTTTTATATTTATACAATAAATTTTAGAGGCTTAAATTAATAATGAATCTAATTTTGAGCAAATATACTCTAATATTCATTATGGGGTCGATTTACAGCCTTTTGATAGAAAACCATTTATAATTGTAGTTTTTGTCACTTTTATAAGTTTTATTGGATAAAATAATATTCTTTTTTAGAATCAGGACATCAAAATTTACTTTGGATCAAATTTTGGTATTTTTCTGATAAAGTTCATTTTTTAATGAATAATGAAAAATACTATATTTTATCCCAAAACTGCATTTTAATATTATATATATATTGTTAGATTAATTTTTTAATTGTTTATAATGTTTAATTATGTTATATGTTTTCCATTTATTCAAATTTTGGTCATTTTATGTAATTTCAGTTTGAAATTGGACATAAAAAAGTGGTCAATATTTTGATAGTTATTATGTGTAAAACACACTTTTTGTTTGGACAATGAGAATTAAATTTAAATTAATTTCTTCCTCTTCTGTGTTTTGAATTTCAAAAAATGGATTCCATATTTTGAATAAGGAGGTCCAAATTATTTACATAGGTAACTTTTATTTTTATACGTTATGAATATTTACTTCAGTAAATATTTTATTCACCATGGTTAAAGGGTAAATCTGGTAAACAATGGTAAAAAATATTATTATAATAGTATTAAATTACCTTAACATGTTTCCTAATCCTATTGGTTGATACATTTACAACCTTGGGCATCCATGGATCTATTTTGGGACCCCATCGATCCACATGGCAGTGATAATGATACTTTATATTAATTAATTTAATGTAAAGACAAAAATGACATAAACATATATCTTTTAGAAAAATCAATTTTTATATTTTGTTATAAAATTTATATATTCTAATAAAAATATTCATTTTAATTATAAAATTATTTCCTACATCATGGTATTTTATATATAATATTTAGACATCATATAAATAGAATTATTTATAACACAATGATGATGCAGTTATTACCTTATTAATGAATGATTTAAATAAAAGAGATTATTAAATTTTAAAAATTACCCAAACTTATCGAATTATTATTTGATGAATTTATTTCCACTTTTATTCACTTTATCATCGATTTAAATACCTTTTTGACCTTTTGAAACCGAAAATCATTTTATAATAAAATAATACCTTCAAACATTTCTCAAGATCTCCTCCTTCTTATAAAAGGACACCACTTATAACTCATTACTCACACAGCTCATTCCCCTTGGATCATCCACCCTCTACCCAATTTATCTCTATACATCCCTCTCTTCCTCATAGAATCCTTTCATATGGAATAAGGCAATTCATGTAATCCTTTTGGTTCAATCCAAAGGGAGATACCTGATTTAAAGGTAACATCTTCCCTTAATATCTTTTATTTAATTAAACTTATCCAACACCCAAAACTGTTTTTATTAAATTATTTTATAACAGAACCATTATCATCAATATACTACGTTTTTTTAAGAGATTAATTCTTACTAGACTTCCACACACCTCTATCTAATGGATACAAACATACTGTTTCTATGGACGTCGATATACAGCATCACTAAATGATGATTGTTCTAATATATACAACTACATCTCATGGTGGCCATAATGATGGAACTGTATTTATATGTGATATATATTATATTTATATTGTATCTATACTTTTGTATCTTTCATTAATAGCATATATTTTTGGTTTCTATAATCGGTAAACACGATAATTTCAATTGAGGAAGGGTGGACAACCACCCCCTCAAAGTGTTATGACTCATTCATTCCATACATGGAACATATAAAATATGGATTTACTAATATTATATATTATATTTTCCTAGAATTATAATATTCCTATGTATCATTATGTTTTCATTAACTTAAATATGAAATAGAAATGAAAGTTGTGTTCATGCATACGTACGGCTTACCGTCTACATGAACAGTACATTTCATTTCTTACATCCAAATGTTACCTATTATTATAAGTACATATATATACATGATATATATGATATATATATGACATATAATGATGAATGTAATTATATGAATAATATAATTTTGACCACATAAACAACTTGTAATTATAAGAAAATCAATATTGACTCAAGTACCAAATATCAACAAAACCACCATTAATTACATAAATGATTACATAATGTTTATAACATGATAATATGTGATATAAAAGGAATAATAATACTAAAAAAGTTTCTAAATAAATTATAAATTAACATTAACTTATTATTCTATAGATTAAACAAAGAACAAGTCAAGTCGTACAGAAGGTAAGGGACTTCGTCTCAAACTCCTTTCATTGAGGAATATTTTGATTTATACACAACAATATTTTATACAGTGTATAAACACCATTGAAATTTCATTTCAGTCAAAGAGAATCTTTTTCTATGATACGTTTTTGTAAATGAAAAAATAATGTTTCTTTTTAAGGTATGCGGTGACAATAACCTTTCCCTTACCGCGAGAATAATTTGATCTTTGTCTTCTTTAACATGCCATAATGATTTTTTAAATGGAAAATAAATTCCATATACTCTTTTGATGTATTTTGGTATTGAAAATTGTTTTTATAATGTATTGGTTATGTCAATATATTTAAATTATATATTGTGATTGAAATGTGGAAATGTTATTTTCTTTTTGAATTGTTTTATGTGATATGAATATGTTAGGGATCTTGGGCCTTGTTTATGTATACGGCTGGTTTCATGATAATACTATGCCAGGTGATCCTGAGATAGATCTCCAATGCATTGGTTAATATGACTGAAGTAACATTAATTTTTCTCCTAACAGAATTAAGGAGTACACTTTGATGGGTATGCAAAACGTAACTCCTTACGTAACTGTGAAGGATACATTGTAAGTATGTTATGTATGCCACACGTTACCTTTATGATTTATGATTTCCAGGTGTTATTAATGATTATAATGATCTTGCGTGGTATGTTAAAGATTGAAATGTATTTTTCATTATCATGTACGTATTAATGGAATAATGTTTTCTTTCTTGGTTTTATAACCCTTACTGAGATTTTTATGTTCATCCCTTTTGTTGGAAATTTTTTTCATAGGACATAAAGATGAATTTGGTGAAGGATAGGATCATGGAAAAGTCATTCTATCTAAAACATGGAACTAGGCATGGAAATGTTTTTGAAATGTTTTATTTTATGAAAAAAATGGATACTATGTTGTAGTTTCTATATATAACATTAATGTTTTTATATATATGTTATGACCTAATTATATAAATATCTAAACTTGAAAAGATTTTCAATGTGAATTATTAACTTAATTCATGATTTTGTAATGTTTCAAGTCGGGTCCTTATATTTGGTATCAATGGTCAATTTAAACAACATTAGGAGTTAAGATAATGTTAAATTAATCTCCATAAATTAATTTATGTTAATATTTAAATGATATAGAATTTATAGATTACCATTTTTCTTAACCAAATATATTTCTATGTTCAAATTGGTTATTTATATATGAAATTGGTTAGTTATGATAGGAAGGCATAATGTGGAAAATGACCTTCCAAATCAGCATTCTTGATATGGTCAAAATCAGAATTGAATAGTTTGTTGCATTGATGGCTCAGTTGACTTAGGTGATATATGGGGCTTGTGTTTGTAGATGATATTTTGGTTGATTAAAAACATTAATAGGAACATGAATTTATTTTAAGGGTTGTCTTGCAAATAATAAAATAAAATAAACTGTGTGGGAAATTTAGTAAATGAGAGTTTTGGTTACCAAAAATTTCATTATTTGGTCACATTGTTTCAAAAAATGGCATAATCGTTGATCCCATTAAAATAAAAGTTGTTGGACAATGGAAAAGAACCAAAAATATAGCCTAGATCTATAATTTTTTTTGTTTTTGTGTTTATTACTAGAGGTTTGTAGAACGTGTATCATAGTTATCTAGTATAGTTACTAAATTAACTCAAAAAGGTGTTATTTTCTTCTAGACAAAAGACCGTGATTATAGTTTTATATAATTGAAAAGAACATTAGTAAATGCTCCAGTTTTGGAACTGCATTAAAAAATGGTGAGTTTGTTATTTACAGTGATGATTCATTTAAAGGACATGGTTGTGTCCTAAAATAGAATGATCAGGTAATTGCTTATGTTTTACGTTAGATGGACCCTCATGTGTTAATTTACCCTACTCATGATTTGGAATTAACTTCAATTGTTTTTTCATTAATAATATGGAGGCACCGTCTATATAGAATAAAATTTGAAATATATACCCACCACAATAGTTTGAAGTATATATTCACATAGAAATAATTGTACATATGAACAAGGATATGGGTAAACATAATCAAGGATTATTTTTGAATGTTTCCTTACAATCCAAGAAAGGGAAATAAATTGGCTGATGTATTCATTAAAAAATTAATGCTACATTAACCTTGTTACATTTTGAACAAGATCCTTTGGTTAAATATTTGATGAAATTTTTCATAGAAGCTGTTGGTGCAAGAAATTCCTCTATTTTTTCAGATGTTGGTGAAATCATATCTATCAGACCGAATTAAGCAAGCGTAGAAGGAAGATAGTGAGTTGTAGAAATAGTTAGAGTTAGTTCAGAAGGGTTTGTTTCCTAAATTTTATATTGATAATGAATGTATTTTGATATTTGGGAAGAGATTATGTGTGACTTATGATTCAAAATTAAAGAAATAGTTGTTCTGTGAATCTCATTGATCTTCATTTTTAGTTCATCATTGCAGTACTAATATGTATGGAAATTTTTAGAAGTATTACTAGTGGGATGGATTGAAAAGAGATATTGTTGCCTTTACTACGAAGTGTTAGACTTGTCAACAAGTTAAAGATGAGTGTTAGTTACTAAAAGAGGTTCTCTAGTCTTTACTGGTGCTAGAGTGAAAATGTGAAAATATATCCATCGACATCATTGTGGGATTACCAAAATCATCTTGAGGTAACATTTAATTCTTGTTTATTATTGATTGATTGACTAAATCTACTCATTCCATTACTATTTGAGATAGTTTTCCTCTAGATCAACTTTCTCGATTGTAAGTTAACAATATATTGTGGTTTCATGGAGTTCCCCTATCCATTGTATCTGATCGTGATCTGAGGTTAACTTCTAAATTTTAGAAAGGCCTTCAGAAGTAATTGGGTAGTGAATTAGATTTTAGTACAACTTTTTATCCTCAATTTTTTGGCCAGTCATAACAAAAAATTCAGGATTTGGAAGATATGTTATGAGCATGTTCAACGGATTACCATTGATGTTGGGACCAACATATTTCATTGGTCTAATTTTCTTATAATAATAGTTTTCATTATAGTATACAAATGTATCCATTTGAGTAATTTTATAGGATGATATGTCAAACTCTAGCTTTTTGAGATGAAATAGGTGAATGAAAGTTGATGGGATCAGAATTGGTAGAAGGGATGGAAGAAAATGTTCACTTGATTCAGAAAAACATGACAAAATCTCATAGCAGGCAGAATGTTTTTGTGTATAATCGGAGGAAGGATATTTTGTTAGATGTAGGTGATCATTCCTTTTTCAATAGTTCTCCATGGAAATGTGTTATGCATTTTGGTAAGAAGGGAAAGCTGAGTCTGTGGTTCATTGAACCCTATGAAATCCTAGTAATATTTGGATCAGTTTCATAAATAGTGGATTTATTTCCACATTTATACCAAGTAGAAAATGTTTTTTATGTTTCAATATTGAGATAGTATTTTCTAGATCTATATCATGTTTTGATCCCAGAGGTAGTTCAGTTGGAACAGAATCAATCTTATGACGAACAACCACTCCAGATTCTTGACTGAAGAGAGAATGTGTTGTAGAATAATGTAATTCATCTGGTAAAGGATTTGTGGAAAAACTATATGGTGGAAGATGCAACATGGATATCTTAATATTATGGTATATAAATAACCTAATTTATTTTATAAGTGAAGATAATTACATAGACAAAAATTCCTAAAACGGGGGAAGGATGTAACATCCCAGGTGAATAAAGAATATAACATTTTCATATTTATTAATACTTGTGAATTAAATATTAATTTTAATTTAATGGGGATGTTATTTGTGATAGTGTACTAAACACCCAACAACATATTTCTATGAAATCATACATTTCACACAACCTTGAGTTATACCCAAAAATAATATAATATTATTATTATTTTAAATGGTAGTTAATTTCTAGACATTGTAATTGAATTAATGAATAGAACTAACTAAAATATGATTACACGTGTTTGTTAAATGTTCTTAAATTTATCCAATAAATTTTATGGGCTTTAAATAAAAAAGAGTCTAATTTTAATCAATAATACTCTGCTATTATTTAAGGGGATGATTTACTACCTTTTGATGGAGATCCATTTTTTAATATATTTTTTATCACTTATTTATGATCTATATGAAACAATAATATTTTTTTTGTATTCAGGACTTTAAAATATAATTTCGATTAATTTTTTTTATTAATCTGATAATGATCATTTTTTAATAAATAGGGGGAAAATGTATTTTAATTCAAAAATGCATTTTAATCTAATTCATTTATGTGGTTATATTATCTATTAATTTGGTTTTCTAGTATAATTAGATTATATTTTTACCATTTAGTCTAATGTTATTCATTGGAAATAATATCACTTTGAAATTGGGACATAAAAAAGTTGAAATCTTTTGATAGTTATTATTTGGTTAAAACACGCTTCTTGTAATGACAACAGGATGTAATTTTAAATTAATTTATGACCCTTCTGTGTTTTGAATTTGGAAAAATTGATTTAATATTTTGAATTATGTGGTCCAAATTTTTTAAATAGGTATCTTTTATTTTTAGACATTATGAATATTTACTTTAGTAAGTATTTTATATAACAAGGTTAAAGGGTAAATTTGGTAAATAAGGGTAAACAAATATTATGATGATAATATTAAAAGACCATAACATGCTTCCTAATACTATTTAATGAAACATGTCTGACCATTATCATCATTGGGTAGATTTTAGATCCCCATGGAGCCACATGGGAGTGATAATGACACATTATATTAATTAATAAAAAATAAAGACAAAAATTCCATAAACATATATCATTAAGTAATTAAAATTTTACATGGAGTTATATAAGATATCTATTACTCTATAAAAATTAATTTGAAATATAAAATAATTTCCTACATCAAGGTATTTTATTTATTATTTTTATACATTAAATAAATAAAATAACTTATGACACATTGTTGAAGCAGTGATTACCTAATTAATGAATTATTTAAATAAATGAGAATATAAAATTTAAAAAATATCAAAAACCTTTCCAATTATTATTGGATGATTTTATTTCCACTTATATGCACCTTATATTCTAATTAAATAAGTTTTGGAACTTTTTAAACCGAAAATAACTTTATTATAAAATAATACTTTCAAACATTCCAAAAGATCTCCTCCCCCTCTTATAAAAGGACCCCACCTCTAACCTATTACTCACACCTCTCATTCCCCTTCACTCATCCAAAATCTGACTAATTAAGCTCCATAATTCTATATATTCCTCATAGAAGCCTTCCCATTGGAATAATTCAATTCAATTACACATTTTCGGTTCAAACCAATGGGAGATACCTGATTTAATTGTAACATCTTCTCTTATGTTATTTTCATTAATTTTACTTCCCCAGCCTCTAAAATATATTTATTCCTTTATTTTATAAAAACACAAGTATATTCTATATAAAAGGTTATTTTTATCAGAATTATTCTAACGACAATTATACTCACCATCATTTAATGGATACGAACATACTGCTTTTGTGGATGGAGAACTACTATATCACGGAATGATGATTGTTCAAATTTCTCTAACCGACTCTCATGGTGGCCATTAAGATGGAAATGTATTTATATATGATATATATTATATTTATATTGTCCCAATACTTCTGTATTTTAAATTTATAGAATACCTTTATGGTTTCAATATTAGGTAAATGCAACAATTGCATTTGAGGATGTGCAGACTACCACCCACTCAATGTGATATGAATCATTCATCCCATACATGGAATGTATAAATGATAGAGTTATGGAAATTATATATGATTTTATAATGTAATTATAATATACCTACTAATCATTATGTGTCCACTACATTAAATATGAAATAGAAATGAAAGTCTTGTTCATGTGTACGTACGACTTACCATCTCCTTGAACGATGCATTTCATTTCATACATCAAAATGTTATGTACTATTATAAATACAAATATATACTAGATATATATGATATATATGATATATAAATCATCAATATAATTATGGAAAAATTGGATTTTTTACCACATGAATAACATGTTATGATAAAATGTTCATTTTTTACTCAAGTACCAAATATCGACAAAATGACTGTTATTACCTAAAATGATTACATAATTCTTATAACATGGTAATAAGTGATATAAATGGAATAAGAAACATGAAAAATTCTTTCAATCATATAGAAATTAACTTTATATTATTATTCGGGAGATTAATGAATGAAGGAGTCAATTTGGATACAGGGTAAGGGACTTCGTCTCAATCTCCATTCATTAAGTCATATTTTGATTTTAATGACATTATTTTATATTGTTTATAAACACCTTTGACTTTTCATTTCATTAAAAAGTAATATTTTTATATGAAACATAGTACTAAATGAAAAAAATAATGTTTCCTTTTAATGTATGCATTGACAATGACTTTTCCGTCCCTACAAGCATTATTTGATCTTTGGGTTCCTTACCAAGTTGTAATGTTTTTTTAAAAGGAAAATAAATACCATAAACTCTTTTTACATATTTTGGTATTGAAAATTGTTTTGATAATGTATTGGTTATTCCAATATATTTAAACGATATTTTGTGAATGAAATGTGGAAATATTACTTTTCTTTTATTTTGGTTTTATGTGTTTGGAATATGTTGTGGTTCTTGGGTATTGCTTATGTATATGGGCGGTTCTATAGTAAACCTAGGGTGGGTGATACCACGAAATCACTCAAATGAATTGGTTGACATGATGAAGGTAAGAGTTAATGATTATCCAATGATATTTAAGGAATAAACATTGATTGGTATTCCAATCATAACTCCCTATTTAGTTGTGAACCCTAAAATGTAAGTATGTTATGTATGCCACAAGTGTCCTGTATAATTTATGATTTCCATTATTAGTTATAAATCTTATGATCTTGTGTGGTATTTTAATTATTTGAAAATATGATTTCATTGACTTGTATATATTAATGGACTGATGTTTCATTTTCTTGTTTTATAACCATTTCTATGCTTTTTATGCTCATCCCCTATTTCTTAAATGTTTTTATCAGGACATAAAAATGAATAGGGACAAGGTATGGTCATGGAAAATTCATTCTATCTAAAACATGGAACTAGACATGGATAATTTTGTCAAGAGTTTTTATTTTATGAAAAAATGGATACTATGTAGAATTTTCAACATGTAATATTCAAGTGGGAATGTATATGTTATAACCTAATTATCTATATCTCTAAACTTCAAAAGATCCTCAATGTGAATTATTAAATTAATTCAAGATTATGTAATGTTTATGGATGGGTCCTTATTTATTAAATTTTATCCAAAAGGTCAAAATATTTTATTATCATTTGAAAAACATTATACTTAGTTGAATTTTAAGTAATACTTAGAAATATTAAAATAAAAAATATAATTTCATTTGAGTACGCCATAATTCACATTATTATAATAATAAATATAAATCATAATACATATCATGATATCTTAGGTAATAGAAACATGATAATGGGATGAGATCATATGCTCAGTAGTGGTATTCATAGATAATATTTTGAATAAGGCATAAATAGTATGGAGAGAGTAAATGATGATTCAATAATGTCATATAAACAATTACACCGTCTATAAACTTATCCATGGTTATCATAAAAATTAAATAATATCATGAAAATCAATAGATAATTCCATTATAATGGGATGTATAATACCATACCTCTGAAACATAAAATTGAGGACTTGTGCTATAGAATTATAAAATACTGCAAGGACTAATGACATGACAATTACATAAATGGGTATGATTTTCATAAACACAATCAATTTTTACTCATCAGAAATATCGATCCATTGTGGGGATATAAAGGGCCTCACCCATCACTTTATATGTATAATGAATTACTCATTTGAAAGGGGTAAATCAAAAATAATGTTAACAATCATATTGAAAAAAAAATCATATCAAATGTCAATAATTTATTCTAATGATAAACCATCATGTTCAATATGGTGATATTTAATAAAATAGTACATCCCAACTCAAAATTATCATAAAAATACAACTAAATAATGTGTATTTCATCCAAAAGATATAACTTCAATAAATATTTATACTAAACAAAGGATGTTGTCCTAGAAAAAATAATTTCCAAAGATCCCTAGAAATATTTTTTAGAAAATACAATTTTCACATTTTAAATGCTTACATTAAATATATAAATTTCCAAAGTATTAGAGAAAAAACTTTCCTTTCATATAAAAATGTACAAATATCAAGGAAGATCTATGGTAATTATTTTTCATGATTTTGGTAAATTCCCCTCATCCTATATTACTTAAATTTTTTTCCCTAAACACATTTATTAAAATTTCAAAATTTACCTAGTTCGAAAAAAAATCAATTTTTAAAATAAAATATTTTTTTAAAATACAATAAAAAATATTTTTACAATGGTGATTATATTATAGAAAACATTTTTAGAAAATATTTAATTATAAGATAAACGATAATTGACAAAAGAGAAAATTAAAAATTTTCTTATAAACATATTATCAACTAATTTATGAACTAAAGAGTGAAAATGGTAAAATTACATGAAATGGTGATGATTAGAAAAAGCAGAAAAAAATATTGACTTTAGGATACAAATATTAAAAAAGTTCTTCAATGGATACTTATACATAAATAATCATAAATAATAATGAGATTGTGAAATAGATTCTTACATCAGGTCTGATTTCACTTGATTGTGTCTAAATATCATCCATACTAAATAATTATTTATTATTAATATATTATTTATTCATAATAATATATATATAATACCATGTATTATTTATTTATAATATTTTATCACCTGATGATTGATAATTCTTTGTTAAAATCACTATTCATGATATTAATTGTATTTTGTTTCGTGTATGATTTGGTTTTGTAGTTTTAGACCATTTAGTTTTACCATATTATAATCATATTAATAATATTAAACCTCATAAAAATAACATATATTATATTTATATTAATATTAATATTTAAATTGTAGAGATAGAAAATTGAATTACATAGATCATGTAGATAGTATGTTGTATGAAAGTATGAAAGTTTTTTTCACTTTTTTATAGATGGATTGAAGGAATCATAAATAATAATTAAATATAAAATAATTACAATTATATAATATATCTCATATATATTAATTAATTATATCCTCATTACCATTAATGTAAATCAAAAATGAAAAATTCATTACACCATTTCATAAAGGTGGTAGTCTATACGTACACACAAGGGACATTATTATTTTCCAACAATTTAGAAGGTAATATATTATATTTAAAATTTTAATTATATAATGAAATTTCTATGAAAAATAACATATATATTAGTTATTTCCATCTTTATAACAATCTAAGTGAAATGGTGATGATATCTAATTACAACTCTATATAGATATGGAAAGTCATATTTACGCACGAGTGATGTTTCCACTTTTTTATAGTATGGAACACAAATAAGATATGGTTTTACATTCACAATAATAATGTATCAATATATAATTGATGATGAATCAGTTATATTTTAGAGATAATTATTTTAATAAGATTAATTTTCATGGTTTTTTTGAGATATATGGCTCAATGTAGTGTAACTATAAGAAGTGAGGGGTGCCCATTTATATTTAACGGGAGGGAAACTCTTATAATTTACTAAATGATAAAAAAAAGAAGTAATTATCCTGAAAAAAGTCCTCTAAATGTATATATATTTGAATATATGGAAGTATATGTTTGAAATATCATCAACCATTGAAATATGGATAGTTATATGTGGTATCATGAACCATATTTTGTGTTTAACCCCTTAATTAACATATTTTATAATTAAATGTGGCATGTATTTTTCACTCCTAAAGTGTTATAATTTTAAATATATGATAACTATTGATTCATAAAAGGATAATATATGAAATTATTGACCATATAATACCCCATTTTCCCCTATTTTCTTATTTAGTTGATTTCTAAAATAATTTTATATTATATTATTTTCATACAATACCATTAATTTAAATTTTGAGACTATACATATCTTTAAAATTAAAAGTCAGAAAAATAAAGTTTTAATTAATATATAATACTTTTAATCAATGATAATATATGATAATCATGAATGAAAATGATCTAAACCAATAACTCTTTCAAATTATATCGTTTTTAAAATTTTCAAAATTATGTATTTTAATTTTCTATATATTGAAAAATATTGCATTAATGTTGAATAATAATTTGAAATAATTATATAATTAATAAAAAAAATTTAAATTTATATCATGAAGATAGTTCCATTAAGATCAAAATAGATATTTAAATTCATTCAAAAATTCACTTTGTCCCCATATGAACACATAAAGGATAATTTAAACTAAGAGAGTGATATTTTGTAACATTATTTGATTTAAATAATATACTGGTCAAATTCAAGGAAAATTTTCAATTAATAAAATTATTTTCATAAATAAGGTGATAAGGGTAAAAATATATTCATCTAATAATAGTTATGTTGAAATATTTTGTCCATATCACTTATTTTTATATATATTAACCTGATATACCATTTACCATGATGTAAAATTTTATTAGGATTACCATTCTTAATGACTAAAAATAAAAGTGGAATATTTACCAAATTTAAATACTATACCTATAATTTTAAAGTTTATTTCTAAATTATGTTCCGAAAAGACATTAAAAACTAATATTTAGAAAATTGTAGTATTAATGTATAAAACATGATTCATTCTTATCACATGCCTTGAAAATAAACATTAGATAAATATTATAATATTTATATAATATATAAAATATAAATTTCATTAAAATAATGTACCAATATTGAATAATTTTTTTAAGATAATAACACATTTGAATAAAAGAAAACGATACCCAGAAAAATAATTACTTTACTTCCAAATGATTTTAATTTTTATTTATAATTAATTGATAACCAAAAAAATTTATTTTATAACTAGGTGAACTAAATAATTTTAAATTTTTAGTTATTATTATTCATACCCAAGTATTTATCAACTTGGTTGTATTGATATAATATATTATGGTTCACGTAGATATGGGGTTTCATGATCCGTAAGTTATTGATGAGATTAAATTTATTTTGAAAATATATCATATGGCCTTAGGTGGTTACCATCATATACCCTTCATAAAAACTCAAAATTTTTATAATGTTACATCATAAATTTCGTGGGATGTTTTTCATCCTCATTTTATCAGGTTCCAAGGTCAGATCTTATATCATATGGTTTAACTAAAGAACATTTACTAGTAATGTCATCCATTTCATCAACACATATTCTCCAGTTTCTAGAAACTATATAGGCCCTTCATAGAAATATATACCAGGTTTTAATATAATTTCATTTGGGGTGGTATCATGTGTTGGTATATTCATGTAATACCTTAATAATGTTATATAGAACATATTAATCACTTTAGAGAGACTTTGTGGCATTAGAAATTATAGGACACCACACCAATTTTTTTTAGTATTTCAAAATGTATGTTGTACTTCGGGCTCAGTTTACTTTTCTTATTTAACATATTTACACCCTTACATGGAGATACTTTTAGGAAAACCTGAAATCCCACATAAAATTCCAAATCATCAATTTGGTTGTATGAATAACTCTTCTTTACTTCATAGAGCTACATTGATATGATTTTGAATAAAATTTATCTTTATCAATATCTCGTATACAATATTGAGTCAAAAAGATTCCTTTCATGGACTTCAACCCATCAAGTTGTAGTATAACATATCATTCCATAAAATTCCTCATATGGTGCCATTTTCATTATTTAATGAAATTTATTATTATTGTAGAACTCTGATAATGGTAAATAATGATCCCAAATACACTGTATGTAATGAGATAATTACCTAAACATGTATTTTAATGATTAAATAGTGCTTTTAGACAATCCATCAACTTTAGGGTGACATGAAGTGTTAAAATTAATGTCTATATAATGATCATTATGAAGAATTTTCTTTAATATTAATGTATATTACGGATCATAATTAGAAAAAACTAGAATTTGATTTCCATTAATTCATTAAACTTCCATAATTTATTTTTATTTATTGGGATTAAGGGGTAAAATTTATTTTAATATGAGTAAATGTGTATATTTGGTGAGTCGGTCAACAATAAATCATATTTTATCCTTCATTATAGAAAAACCTAGTAATAAAATGAAAAATTACATAATAATATCATCCCATTTCCTTATAATAATATGTAGTGTTTTCATTCCCCTTCTAGGATACTATTTCTTATCCTTCACATATTTCCAAACAAAATCACTATAAACATAATATGTAATTTCCCACATTATATTATTACACCAAAAATGTTCTTTCAAATATATATATATATATATATATATATATATATATCAGTTATAGTATGATATATAGGGAAATTCAAGCTACCAGAATTACCAAAGACATGCCTATATAGATCAGGTATAGATGGATCATGTAGTATGTTTAGAAATTTCTGGAAACCAACCTAAAAAATAGTTTTTTCCAATTTTGTGTCATTCATAGATTAAATATTCCATCTAATATTATAGTCATTTCAATGAGATCTTTTTTTCATAAAAAAATTGTTTGGATTTCATTAAAAAAGGGATTGATGTCTCCCCTTCCAAAACAATTCCCATAACCATCTATACATAATCCAAATATTTTGGATCCATTATTCCTTATAATGGTCATATATTTTTTATCCATCCTTATTGATGCATATATTACCTTATTTTACAACCCAAGATACCAATTCATTTAGAAATCATAGTCCTTGAGTATCATGGTCCGCCAAATTTTTCTCACGTTGATCTATTTATATAAATATTTTTTTAAAACTATTATAATCCATGTATATATTACTATTTTCTTCATTGTGATAATTTCATCATATCGTAAATGAAATAATTATAGATTCCAATTCATAATCATGGATTAGATATCATATAATCATGAATATAAACTTTCCTTGAGGTATGATAAATAACATTATCACTCCTCATAAGGAAAAAACCATGTCCCTTCATAGATTCATCACTGTATATAACAACCCATCATTTCATAGTGGAATATTAAATATTATAGAAATAAAAATTATACTCATCAATTATTAAAAACATTCTTCCCATTCCTTATCAATTTGAATGCAATACTTTTAAATGTAAACATGGTTAATGGGTTGTCCAATATAGAAAAAGTTTGAACAAATCAAATATAATATCATGCTAAACAAATTAAATTACATACCACCATTATATTCATTGGTTTAACCCTTTTTTTTACCTTTTTTATCACTTTATCAAATTAGATTCCATCCATAGGGACAATATAACTACTAAAGGAAAAAAATTCATGTCATAATTTAAATATTCTAAATTCCTAAATATATATTTTCATTGAAGAGTCTCAATAATGAATCAAAATGATTATCAGGTTCCTCATAGCTATTTTATTTCATCAACATATCATATTTAAATACAACAACAAAATTATCATGATATTCCATGAGTAATCTATTTATTTGATACATGAAGAGATGTGGTGCATTAGATATTATATCTCATCACGATATTATCTATAAATATGATAACAAAATTATAAAGATATTTCTTGAGTGATATAATTATTTGATAAATAAAGAGATATGTTTCATTATTCAATAAAAGTGGTGTCATTGTGAACTAATAATGTTCATACCTCATACAAAAAGGTACCTTTATAATATTTTCCTCCGTTTCACAAATGATGATATAGAGAATTAACATCAATCTTTTAATAATATTAAGCTCTCTGATGTTGGCCGAATAATACATCAATGTGAGGTGAAGGATTAATTATTTTATCATAATAACATTGATGTTGGAATAATCAATGAACATCTTCATGCATCCTTCTTTCCACATAACTAAATTAATTGGTTCTGCACATAGAGAAACACTATAGAGTATAAATGTTTTATTAGAAAACTATTCTAGAATTATATTAAATCCACTAATTGAAAAGTGGATATTCTTGATGGAGTCATTGATATTGGTCATACATTAGGGATTAAATAAATATAATGGTTAACTTCTATCTCGGGTGTAAGCCCAAGTAATTCATTAAAAATACATCAATTTTTTCTGGAAAAATATGTACATCCTTGATTTGAAGGTTACATTTTCCATATGTATATTGTATCTTCTCCTCTTAATGAAAAATCATATTCAAAAGAGCTACTACTGGTTGATCTAAACATGAATCATATGACGATGTCTCGCCAATAATTATAGTGAAGTGTACATCCACAACACTAATATTAATTTTCTTATATTTGTAATAAATTATTGAATTATACTTTTAAATATAATTTATATATAAGATTATAACAAAATAAACCATATTTATAATAATAGAGATGGTAAAAGTGGAAAATATATGTTCCATAGTAGGGAACATACAAACACATCCTTATTATGGTGATATACCCACTAAGATTCTTGACTGATAATTCCCTTCTTAATTTTCTTGGGAAATTTTCATTTTCATGGAAAACCTGGAAGAAAAAATGTTTGTTAATATCCCAAAACAAATAAAACATTATCAAATTATTATTATATTATTAATTTACTAATAATAATATAACTAGAAACATTAACATCAACTGTTTTTATCGAATACCACTATCCTTTCTAAGATAAATTTTATAGGGAATATATTCTCAGTACTTGGGAATATTATTTTTATAGTGACCCAGATCATTATAATTAAAGCATTGAACATTGGTAGATTATTTTTTCCCTTGAAATCATTAACATAATTTAATTTGTTTCCACACATCAAGTAAACTCAATTTCATTTTTACTATGTACTGAGGTGTCCCCATATATAAATATCAAAAGTTGGAAAATTTCATTTTCTCTTCTTCCTCCTAAAAATTTCATTCTCTTTTATCTTCTACTTATTTTTCATTCTATCAAATCCATATAAAATTGATTACTCTTTATATGTATTTATATAAAATAATAGTATATCATCATATTATGAGAATGATTTGGAGACATGTACTATTTAATGATTTTTCATTACCACATTAAATAAATGGTGAATATTTTTATTTGGAATATATATAACATGGGGACCATACATTACTAACCTTGTAATGATAGCTTCAAACATAATGATGTTTTCACCTTATTTTTTGACTTAAAGATAGGAATTTATTATATGTATCCTTTGATTACTCTTGAGGAAAATATTTTTCCAAGAAGAGTACTTTAAAATCCTTCCACTCCATATTTTATATTTGTTTTTCATCCGTAAAATTTAAAATCAAGGACCCCCATCGATATCTCTCCCTTGAGAGATAATAAATTTCGAGTAACACCTTCTTCCTTTTATTACTTCCCAATGTGATACATATTATATCTATGAAACTTGTTCATTGATAATCAAAAATTGGATTAATTGATTTATTGAATGATTGAGGCTTCTGACACATGAAGAGTTGTATGATTGCTTCAACACTTCATTAATTAGTTGGCCTCTCTATAAGATAAATCTTATTATTCATATCCTATGTCACATTCCATATTTTTTTTAATTTTATCTTTTCAAGCACCAAATTTCGCTTTATCCCTACCTTTGGTATCATTCATTGATGGGAAATCCATACATGGATTTTGTACAATTGTACAAGTTTCATTCATTCCATTATTCACCTTTAATAAACTATGGGATACTATAGATTAGATCATTACAATATAATACATAATAAAAAATTATAGAACTACTAAAATACATAATATAAATATTAAATTGATTTATAATTAATTTAAAAATCATAATAATGGATTTTTTCAGAGTATTATCAAATCTATTCATAGTATTACATAAGGTAATATATTTTTGCAAAATATAGTTCACAATGATCCAACTAAACATTCTATGATATCATCATTAAATATATAACCCTAGTGTCCAAATGTTAGGGGTAAACTTATTACATTGGAACATGATGCATATGATTATATTCCATATGACTGAATATTTTAGTAGGATTTGAAAACTGAATATATAGATTAATTTCAAATAATATTTGAAATAATTAAATCAAAAATATTTTTTTTCTTTCAATATACTATAATCCCCCTTCACATAACCCTTCATATCAATGATAATACTCATCCTATAATCTCAAAGAAAGGAAACAGAAGGAAGGGCTGATATTAGATGCTCAGTAAGGGAATACGTAAATTTAAAGAATAAAATTAAATAAATAATATAAAAATATTAAATTATTATCAAATAATTAAATATAAATAATCTCATGAGTTAGAAAAATTTCCATTGATTTCATAACAAATCAAATAATCACATGGAAATTGATACCTAATTTCATAATTATAGAATTAATAATTATGGACATTGGAAACTTATCCTTGATGCCCTATTCCAAGACATATAAAATATCATTAGGTCCTTGTGCTAAAACATAATCATAAATAGGCGAGGTATCATCCAAAACCCAATACAGTTTGTATAATTAGACCAACCAACACATTGAGGGTAAATTAGACACACTCATCACATACTATGTCCAATTTATTACTCATATGAAAGGGGTGAAACATAATCATTATAAATATTCTTATAGAAAAACTAGTATATGAAATCTCAATACTTTCCCATAATCATTACAATCTAGACAAATATAAATAATTGTATCAAAATACAAAAATCTAATTCAAATTCATCATAAACTATCCATATTAATATAGAAGATGTTATCATAAGGTAATAACCTTGGTAAATAATAATCTTCAACAATGTATGTTAACATATATAAGAATAAATATAAAATTTCATTGGAATATTTCTTTAGGGAAATACATTTTTTATTTTTAAAAAATTATTAAAAATTTAAATATTTCAATAATATTAATGGAAACATTTTATTTGGAAATATAATTGTAATATAATAAATAAATATTAATATAAATTAATTTTCATTATGGTTGTAATTTATGTTCATTTTTTAAAAATAAAAATAAACATTTCTTTCTATCTTTTGTAAAATTTTTAAAAAGTACATAATTCAGAAAATGAAAATGAGGTTACATTAAATTTTTTTAAAATATAAAAAGTGTGTAAAAAAGACATAAAATTTTAATTTATGAATTATAAAAACATTGTTGATTTATTTAGAAACCATAGACATTGATATTTTACTGAACAGATAAATAAATTTATTTTATTTCATTATAACATTTTATCAAAAATATTAAGTACCAACAAGTGGAAAATTTTACAATTACATTAAAATTCCATCAATAATCAGAGGTGATGAAAATATCCATGGTTTAATGTTGAAATATAAAAAAATTCCTCCATGTGATGAGATTATTAAATAAATCATATCGTCAAGCCTAATTTCCTTCATATGTGTCTTCATCTACAATATAATAAATAAATATTAATTATGAATCTATAAGTGGTCAATAATCATATATATTATACCATATATTATTTACTAATATTCTTTTATCACCAATTTATTATATAATATTTTTTAAAATCACCTTTTCATGTTACAATGACATCATTTCACATGTATGTCCTTTTAATTTTATTATGGTTACGTTAATTATTGGTTATAAAAATGATATAATTATAATATATAATATAAATGTGTTTATATTAATCTATAAAATATAGAGATATAAAATGAATTACAATATTCAAGGAGATTGTATGTTATACGTACTGATGAACACTATTACTATGTTTTGAAGGACGAAACAAAATAATGATAAATAATAATTACAATTTCAAGAATAATTATTATAGCATATACATTATATATATTCATTAATTCATCTCTTACTCTAATACATATATATTCTAAATAAAAAATAGATCATAATGCTTTGTGGATGTGGTAGTCCACACATACGCATGAGCGATATTATTGTCTTCCAATATATTGGAAAGCATGAAATATATATGATTATTAAATTCAAAAAAATAATTCTTTAAATAAATATCATATATATTCACTAGATACATATTTATAAGTATCAATGTGATATGGTTATGAAAAATAATTACACCTCTATGTGGAGAGGATAATACATACGTATAAGAAATTGATATTTTCTATTTTCATCGAATAGAATATAGATATAATATAGTTTAACATAATAATAACAAAAATCATAATATTTTTTTTGAAAATGGATTTATTATCTTAGTTTGGGTATGAAACGTTAATAGGAAATAGATGATGATATAAACATGAAGGACTCCCTAAAGGTGGTTACCCATTCTTTGATGGAATTTTTTTACATATCTTTTTAAGGGACATGGTGTATGTATTTTTTTAATTTAAATAACATTCAAAATCTATATAGTTATGTTTAGAAGATGACTTCATAGGGTTTTGTGGAATTTGAAAAAAAAATTAGTGAATAAATGTGATGGAAGGGGTTCCCTTATTAAATTGAGGGGAAGGGAACTCTTGGGATTTATTGAAATATTAAAATATAATAAAATAATATTCTATCCTAAATTCCTCCAAATAGAAATATATTAGAATATAAGGTAATATATGGAAGACTTATAATCCACCAATAAAATTTTTGTAGGTTTATGTCTTATTTTATACATTCTATTTTTATTAGACCCCTTAGTTAACAACTTTTAATATTATTGTGGTAATATATTTTGCACTCATAAAGGAGAATAATTTTACATATATGGAAAATATTATCAAATAAATGTAAAATGGATTAAATTTAAGACCCTATATTATCCCATTTTTATTATTTAAAAAATTTAATGATTTTAAAAGAATTTATCAAATATATTGTTTTCTCAAAATACCATTAATTTAAATTTTTACACCATTCCCTTATTTCGACATAAAATAATTAAATAAAATTGTAATTAAAATATAATACTGTAACTCAATAATAATATATCATTGTCATCAATAAAATTTGTGGAACATTGTAACATGATCAAATTATATCTATTTTATTTATTAAAAATATATTATTTTACATTTCTATTTATTGATGAAATTATACATTGTGGTAGCATTAAAATTTATGTTTATTATATAATTAATATTAATTATAAATATATTTTTATCATGAAAATAATTTCATTGGTATTAAAATAATGAATTAAATTAGTTTCTATCATAAATTTCTCTCTATATGAATACAGAAGATATATTTTAACTAACATATTGACCTTTATTACATTCTTTGGTTTGAATATTATATTGGTCATGTTCTTTGACAAGATTCCATTTGGAGAATAATTTGTAGCCTAATATATAAAGAGTTCATTATTAGTCATTGATAATAGTTTGGATCAAGAAATATTTCCATATCACTAAATTTTAACCATGATTAACTATGTTTTCTCTTTACCGAGGTGATAAATCATATAAAATTTACTATTAATAAGTGTAAAAATAAAATGTTAATATTTACCAAATTTGTGTATCTCAAAACAAAATTTGGAAACCATTTATAAAAATAAATACCTATAATTTTCTTATGGCAATAATAATATAAATGTGAAAACATTATGAAAACCTTTTTTAGAAAAATTTCGTTTTATGTATAAAACATGATTTATACTTATCCCATTATATGGAAAAATAATTAGGTGAATGCTGAATCATTTTGTGGAATATTTAATGTATAATTTTTTTAAAATCATTTATCAATTTTTCTTAATTTAATTTACTAGTATAATAACAAATTGAGTTCATAAAAATATAATTTCTCCCATAAAGACTTCATTTACGTTAAAATGGTTTTTATTTTTAGTTATAGGTAATTAATAATTTCTTTTTTCAATGGAAAAACAATATAATCTTTAAAATTTAGTTACCACTATTCATACAATATAATTTAATTGCTATGTTATAATGATATACTTTATTAATGGTCATTTATATAAGGCCCCAACCTTATATATTACATAATCATTAATTATAATCAAGAATTTACATTATTTAACATTAATGATCTTTTAAAGTTTATTTTTTTATATAATTTAGCCATTACTTTTATATAACACCTCATATTTTACAAATTAGACACTTCTACTCACTATCAACATTTTCATAAAAGAAAACTAATTAAAATAAAAACTTTTATTTTACTGATAAAAATATTCATAACGTTAATCTTGATTTATTCATTATTATTAACCATCCTTATACCCTTTTTAAAACATTTAAAAACATGGGATAGGCATTAAAAGGTCAGTAAGAGAATATAAAATAAAGAATGAAATTGGAAGTCCTTGAATAGTTTAAACTCATGAAAACATTTTCCCAAAATCATAATTTTATCTGATAAAACATACCTCATGAAACCATAATATTCCTGAAAAACATCATAGTAATCATAAATTATAAAGGCAACTTATGGCATCCATATCATACATACATTGTAGTTTTCACATCTACATAGGGGTTTAACTTCCTAGAAATTTTTACAATACCCATCACAGTATATTCACTAAATCTCTTATATAAACCATTATATTTAACTCCCTCTCACTAACTAATGAATTGGATAGAAATCACAGTATATAAAACCTTAATTTTATCATGGAATAACTAGTATACATATGCCATGCCCAAGAACCATAATTTAATCATAAAACAATAACTATCATGCAGTAAAAATAACATTTCCACATTGCAATCACAAAATATCATTGTCATAATAAATCCCTTATCAAAACAATCTTCAATACCAATATAAAGTAAAATGGAATATTGTATTTATTTTCCATTTAAAAACATTACGGTTTGTAGAGGAAGCCAAATATCAAATAATGGTCATGGAAATTGAAGTCATTTTCATTGTGTATGTTAAAAACATTCCATCTCTGGTTTAGTAAAATCATTACTATAAAAGAATTCCTATCAAAAATAATTTAATTTAATTAAAATTAAATGTGGTTATTTATACACCATTTAATGTAAGGTGGTGTACATTATCAAAATATGCCAAAATGAAGTGAGATTGCGATAAAATATTTTACCATGAGTCTGACATGTCATGTATAATAGTTATATTCAAAAATAATAAAATATAGTTAATTTTAACTTTCTTGACACCCAATTTCATGTTTCTCATTCCTTTGGAGTCGCTTATTACCATTCCATAAAAATTATAGAATTATTTCTGTTTATATCGGACGTTTTGTCAATATTCTTTACTTTGAGTTGAAAATGAACTTGATAGGAAAAAAATTGTCCATGTGGTCATATGTCCATCATCTCTAAAATTAAATTCATGAAATAATAATAAATTTTTATAAATTAATCACAATATTTAAATGAAATCATTAATTAGGGTTATTAAAAATGATAAACTTTATAATCACGGAGATAGCATGACATACATACGCAAGAGTAACATTTTCCATTTTTCATTGATCATTATTAAATTAAGTCAATTAATATTTTATATTTCTAGAATGATCATAATATTATTATAATTGTAATAACCATTTATATATATTTATACATATGATACATGTGATGTGGTGAATAAAAATGATTCATATTTATTCGTTGGGGTGATAGTTCACATGTAGACACAAACAATGTTATTCATTTTATAATCAATGATAGTAATAAAAATAATTGAATTATTTTCATTTAAAAAGATAAATTTGTCATTAATATAATATATAATCATTTTTTCTATCATTATAACTATTTTTTATAGATGATAATGAAAAATGAAAAATATCGGTTCGCGAGGGGGTAGTCTGCCGTACAGATGAACAAAATGTTCATTTCCAATTTGATGAAATTAGAGATGGATTTTTGTGATGATAATAACAAAACAAAAATATAATTATATTTATGATACTGGTGTTATTATTTAATCTTATATAAATAATATTTAAATGATATTGAAGAAGAAATAAAACAGAAACACTTAAAAAATGATACATCTTCTTCAGTTGATCACCTTTTAAGAACACCTTAACAAATGTAATATTATTGTTTTGACTAAAATAAGGCCTCAAGAATGTGGGGTGGGGGTTATTATAGTAATGGGTTTGTCCATATATTTTCCAAAACAAATGTTTCATGAAGTGTGAGTATTAAAGAAGACTGTGTACCTTTTTATAAGAGAGGGAATGGCAACTTTGGAAACTCTTAAAATAAAATATTAATATAAATTAATTTTATAATCAAAATGACTCCAAATTTCCATAATTAGTAGATAATATAATTATATTTTCCAATACTCTAATAAAATAATTTTTAAACATTTATTTATAATATTTTAAACATTATTTTTTCAGTTTACCATTAATTATTCTCTTTTTATTTTAATTGTTGTAACAAAATTAGAAATATTAAGACACTATATGTTTTACTTATATGGGGAATATTTCCCATAATTGAACACTTAATAATATTTTATACCTTATAATCATAACATATAGATTTTAAATGATTTTTATATTTTTAACATAATTTGATAAATTTTTATTTTTATAAAATTTCAATTGTGTCCATGTTTATACTATTTATTTCACTGAATTTAAATAAAATCCAAATGGAGAGATAACTTCTAAAAAACAATTTATAGACTTATATAATGTCATATTCAACTATAATTTTTTTATGGCCTAAATTATGTCAAATAATATTTATTTTAATCTTTATAATATCATTTATTTGATTCTTTAATCAATCAATATATTATTTCATTTTCTACGTATCATAATTAAATATAATTATTTATTTACAAACAAATTAAATAAATTAACATTATGTATGTAATATTTTTGACTTTATAGTGGCTATTTATATTTTAATAGTTCACTTATATAACTACATATTAAAAAAATTAATAAGATACATGATTATGACATTTTTTCATTTAATTTAAATTAAATGTTATAAATTGCATAATGACATACATGTGGCTTCCCAGGGCCACCATCTAGACCCAAGGATTTTCTTGTTCATCCATAACTCATAAAATAATATTATCAAATGTTTTACGGTATTTTAATATTAGAATAATATTATTTTTACAGTTAATTACCTTATTTACATTTAACTGTGGTAAATAATATACTAATGTTACTATTCAGCAAAATTATATTGATTATATTAGATAAAATTATCCTGCTGATTAAAACCATGTATTTTCATTTTTAATAATTCAATTAAAAAAAGTGGATAAAATTAATTTAATGTTAATCCAATTAACGGATTGAGGAAACATGTTTTTAAAATGTCAAAACCATCAAAAGAATGACATGTGATTATATCCAATTTAAATGTGAAATTACTTCAAATGGACAAAATTAAATATAATGAAAAAAATAAACTAATTAGAAATTAAACCATGGAAAATTAGAATATAAAAACATAATTAAAATATACAGAAAGATAGTTTGGAATTAAAATGCAGTATTTTTTTAGTATTCATAAAAAGTGAATTTTATTAAAAAATCACTAAAAAATTGACCAAAGTGTATTTTGATGGCCCTTTTCTAAATAAGATGTTTATTTATTCAAATTGAAAATATAAAAGTGGAAAAAATATATTTTAAAAGGTTTCAACATCAGAAGGCTGTAAAACTACCATTTAAAAATATTATACATTTTTATGCTTAAAATTGGATTTATTCTAATTCTATGCCTCTAAAATTTATTAAATGGGAGTAAAAAAATTAAATATAAATGTGAAATCATAATATATGTGGTTCTACTAATTCATAACTATACAACGGTTCTGTTTTAACTTCTTTTTAATATAATAATATTAATAATGTATTATTTTATTGTATGTCTTAGTCTTGTGTGCAACATAAGATTTTGGATAATCCCATTGTTTCATGTTTCATTTTATATTAGATAAACCATAACTTTTAATGTTAAATAAATTTATAATTCATTGTAATTAAAATTTATGAAAAATTATTATCCTATAATTACATTGGATGTTACATCCTTCCCCAATTTGGAAATTGTTTCCTTGTGATTTTAAATTTGGGATTGGTAACTATGGTTTCACATTAAAAAATCACTTCATTGAATCCCACATAAAAAAGAAAGAGTAAATAAAACATCCACTTTAATAGAATGGATTTGATGTGAAATGGTCACCAAAGATTAAACATAATAGGATTCTCTGTAAGAAAACATTGATATGGATAAACAACTAACCATCATGTTCTGATGGAGAGTTATAAAAAACATGATTAGGAAAAAGATAAAAATAAGAAAACCAAACAATTGTGATGGGTTAAAAAATCATTGATTTCATATAAGAAATAGAAAATAAATACTTTTTTGTTCTAAGATCATTTTCATTGGGTTTTGGAATTATTTTACTCTTTAGAATAACAACGTAGGGAAAGATACTTACATGACAAGTATAGTTTGATCATTTAATCAAATTCCACCATAAAATCGTATTTTTATTTAAATGATGAGTATTAAATTTGAAATTTTCATGCATGGAACACTAAAATCATCCTCTATAGAATCAAATAATCCCCAAAATATTAACAATATATTTCTCCTATCATAAAACATTAACCAAACCCAATATTGTAAAGATAAAATAAAAAAATTATCTAAAAAGAATAATCTAGTGGATGATGATAACTACATATAATCTTCAAAATTTCATCTAGAATACCAACTATTCAACACAGTCTATATAAAAAATAATTTTCCATAAAATTCCTTCAGAATATTATAAGTAGGATTAAATTTAAAAAAATATCATAAGGACATCCTCAAAAAATATTCCAAGATAAGTTCTAACACTTAAACTCAATTAACTTCAGCCACTATTAATGTCTCTTGCAAAAAAGTAATTTCAAAAATCATATATTCTCTAGGATTAGTTAATCATTTCTATATGTAACCCATATTTTCATAATTCCCCAATTATGAAAATGATTCTTCCAAAATAACATTTATCACTTAATCAACAAATAATTTTCTTATACCAATGATACCCATTTGATAAAACCTAAGTTTCCAAAATAAATCCATTCATTGTCAATCATATTGTTTAACTATAAAAATTAACTTATTAAACATGGATATCTCATATTCCAGTTGTCGGTGATAAATCCTTATCGTACATTAGATGTGGGTTCGACTTCCGTAGCCTTGTCTAACGCGATGAGTTGTCACCCATCATACTGGTTGTCCTTTCTTGAAAATTATATAATTATATAACATTACATAAATGTGTAAAAATTCTAAAAAATAACCTTAACATGTTTTGACCTCAATTTTTATCTCATACCGTTCATTTTTAAACCAAAAATGTACTAACACACAAATACCAAAAAATATAAATATCATATAAACACTAATGGTTATCTGTACGTTTGTAATTTTTTCCACACAAGAAAAATAAATTCATCATAAAATAACATTTTCACATAAAACACATTAGGGTTACACATACAATAATAAGGATTTTTCCCAAGTAATCAAATCATCAAAATATAATTAATTATTTTAATCATTTCATCATCCTATAGTCTATCGTAACACATTAATCCTTTATATGTAGAATTTTTAATCCTTCTTCATTATTTTTTATACTTTAGCCATTTATAACCGTATTATTCCATAATAATTATTTCCTATAAAGAAAAACATGAATGATATCCTAATATTCAATAATGATAAAACATGACACAATAAATATTCTATGTATTTCATATATTATTTTAATTTTCCACATCATCAATTGTATAGGAATTATGTATCGTTAAACATATATTGGTACAATCCTCCTAATATCATTTTCTAACCTTATTTTTAGGAAATTTATTTACATAATGACCATATTGCACATATTTAAAAAATTCAATTGATAATTCAGATATAAATTCTTTTTTCATTCCCTGATTCAACTGAAGAATTCCATTTTCCTTTGAAGTTTATTTCTTTATGACATTTATTACCACATATATAAAACTTTCCAATCCATTTAAAACATTTTCATAGGTGATTATTTCCACAGTCTCGACCCATTTGTAATTTAATATACACACCTCTGTTATTATTACATGATCGTTCATAGGGATTCATTTCTCACATTTGTGATGCTTCATATAAATTTCCACGGATAAAGTTGTTAATAATTAATCCAGATAGTTGGTAGAAAACAACCAAGATAGTTTTTATTACATCTCCCATTTCATTTGGTTGTTTATTCTTAGAATCACTACATTTTACTTTTAATACATTATTAGTTTGGTTCCTTATGGATCTATCCATTAACTAAAACCAAAAAGGTTAGTGTAAATATATGAATGAAATCATCATATACTTTCTAAAG
Source organism: Viscum album (assembly GCA_963277665.1). Lineage (NCBI taxonomy): Eukaryota > Viridiplantae > Streptophyta > Magnoliopsida > Santalales > Viscaceae > Viscum > Viscum album. Next base: position 475,375,014 of record OY728157.1, read on the forward strand.
AAGAAAATAAACACTAATATATATTGATTCATGTTATTTTAAACTCATTCTATTTATTTAAAATATATATGAGTCTATCTATAATTCTAACCATTATTTTTATATATAAATATTAATTTATGTTTAAATATAATCCTAACATCTAATTATATCTAAACCGAACACTTATACCCTCTATAGGTCCCCAACCATATAAATTACATAATATTGAGTTTTAATTGATAATTTAAATTCTTCCATAATGGGGATCCTTTCAGGTTTAAAGTCTTATAGAATTAATCCATGACTAATACATAAACTCTCAAATATTACTAAATAATCACTTTTACTCACTATCCATTTTTGAAAAAAATATTTTTTCTTAAAATAATACATGATTTCATTTTCTTGATAAAACTGTTCCTAAAATTAATCTTGATTTCTCTCTTCCTTTTATCCATCCTTATATATTATGGAAATCATTTCAATAACATTTTATTCACACAAAATGTTCATTAAGGGAATATAAAATTAGGAATGAAACAATTAGTCCATGAATATTTTGTACTCATGGAAATTTTTTCACAAGATCATAATTTTAACCAATAAATCATAATCTATTTAACATACATCACTAAATCATATGAATCATGAAAAACATCATAGTAATCCTAAATCATAAAGGAAACATGTGGAATCTATATCATACAATTATTTTAGCTTTCACAACTACATATTGAGTAACCATCATGGCTATGTTTGGAATACCCAACAAAGTATATTCCATAATTATCATTGGATAAACCATATTATTTATGTTCATATTGTTAACCTATTCATTTGATATAGATCACCAGCCCATCATCCATCAATTTATCACATAACCACCAATATACATAAACAATGACTAATAACCATTATATAAACATAACAACTTAATAATTAGAAAGGAAAAATAAAATTTCTACATTGCATTAACAAGATATAATTTCCATATGCAATCCCTTTTACAAACCATTTTCAATATGAAAATACATAAAAATTTAATATGTTATTTATTTTCGTTTTAAAGAGATTACGACTTGTAGAGGAATCCAAATATCATATAATGGTCAAGACAGTGAAAAATTATTTATTGATGCATACTTTTATAAAACATTCCTTTTGTAGTTTTGTTAAATAATTCATAAAAAAATTATTTTAAAAAACGATTGAATGAAATTAATAGCCAATGGATTTCATTATACATCACATAATGTAAAGTGGTTTATATTATTGAAATATGCATCAATGAAAGTAGATTGAGATGATATGCCTTACCTTGAGTCGGACTTGTCATGTAAAATTATTATATTCATGAAAAATAAATTTTTGTAAATTTATACTTTATTGATAACTTTTTTTATGTTTATTTTTGATATTATATCACTTATTACCATGTTATAAAAATTATATAATTATTCATATCGGAGGTTTTATCGAGATTTGGTACATAAGATGAAAATAAACTTATTCTGATGTAACTAGTCCACGTGGTCTTTATTCCATTATCTCTAGAATACTATTCCTGATATAATAATTTGTTTAATTCATTAACCATATTATTTAAATAAAACCAGTGATTTTGTTCTTGAACAATAAACAACATTATAACCATGGAGATGGTAGGTTTTGCGTATACTTGAGTAACATTTTCCACTTTTCATTGATAAATATTAAAATAATGAAATTATTATTTTATCTCTTTTGAAAGATAATAATATTATTAACATCATAATAATATTAAATATATATATATATATTACATACATGTGATGTGGTGAATATAAATGATTCAAATCACTTCGTGGAGGTGATATTTCACACATATTCCCATATGATGCTATCATTTTTTCTGCATGGAAGGTTAGAACATATTCGAAATATTATTATTTTAAAATGATAAATATTTCCAGAATATCATATATAAATAATTATTCAATCATTATAACCTATCTTGATTATATGTAATGAAAAAATTAATTGTATCGGTTCGTGGGGCGGTTGTCCACCGTACACACGAATGGAATGTTCATCTCCCATTTGATGAAATTGGAGATGGGATTAGGTGATGATATTAAAATAATAAAAAATATGTATATTTTGGATTCCTTTGTTATTAATTCATCTAAGAAGAATAATATTTAAAGGAAGTGGTGTAAGAAATAAAACAGAAACACTTAAAAAATGATATCTTATCTTCCGTTGATCACTTTTAGATAACGTATTGATTATATTTTAATCCTTATATTTTCAAATTACCCTTAATTATTTTCTTTTAATTTTAATTTTTGTAAAATAAATTTATATATTAATCGACTATAAATTTTACTTATATGGAATAAATTTCCAATAATTGGACCTTTAATGAGCTTTTAAACCTTATATTAGACACTTTTCAATTTTAAAATATTTTTTGATTTTTTTAATAATTGAAAAAATTATTATTTTTATATAATATAAATTATATAAATTTTTACACTATTTATTTAATTAAATATAAATAAAATACAAAAAGATAGAGAAATTATAAAATTAACATTTAATAAACTAATAAAATGTCATATTCGCCTATAAAATTCTTTTAATGAATAAAATATCTCAAGTAATATTTTGTTTAATATTTATATAATCATTTCATTACTTCTTTAATCAATATATCTATTATTATATCATCATTGTGTCATATTTAAATTTAATTATTTATTTCCTAAAAATTGTAAATAAATTTCCTTGATGTAGGTCATATTTTGAAATTTCAAATGAAAATTTATTGTTGAATACATCACTTATATAAACCCATATTAAAATTTTTTTCATGAGAAGATACATTATTATGGAATTTTTGCCTTTACATTAAATTAAATGTTTTAAATGTCATAATCACACCCAAGTGGTTTCAAAAAACCATCATTTAAACACATTTATTTTCTTAGCTATCCATAACTCATATAATTATATTATGACATGTGTCATGGTAGATTTATAGAATTCTAATAATATGTTTACCTTTAATTACTTTATTTACCTTTAAATGTTGAAAATAAAATACTAACATTACAATTCACCAAAATTATTTTGATCTTATTATATCACATATATCGTAATTATTACAAAGATGTATTTCTACTTTTGAATGTTAAATTAACCAAAGTGGCTAAATTAATTTTATGTCAATCCCATTGACAAATTGAGGAAACAAGGCATCAAAAAGTAAAAACAATCAAAATATTAACATGTGTTTATATCCAATATAAATGTGAAATTAATACCAAGGAAAAATATTTAATTAAATGGTAAAAATAATCTAATAATACCTTAAAACCATGTGAAAGGATTTTATAACAATAATTTTTAATTAGATGAACTTATAGTTTTGAATTAAAATGAACTATTTTTTCTCAATTCATTAAAAAATTATATTATCAAAAAATTACCAAAAATTCAAACAAGGTTAATTTTGATGTCCCAATTTAAAATAATAAGTTTATTTGGTCATATAAAACATATAATAGTGTCAAAAGTATATTTAAAATATTTTTTACAATAAAAGTCGAAAGAACTACCATTTAAAAAAATTAAATTATTTTATGCTTAAAAATGGATTTATTCTCATATTAAGACTCTGATATTAATTTGAATAAAATAAAAAACGTTTAATAAACATGTGTAAACATAATATAGGTAGTTCTATTCATTCTTTAAAATAAAACTGTAAGGAATTAACTAAAATTTAATATAATAATATGAATAATATATTATTTTCTGTTATATCTCAGTGTTGTGTGAAATATAAGATTTTGGAGAAACACAATGTCACGTTTCAGGTACTCTATCAATCCATTTTAATGTAAAAATACTATATAATTCATAATTATTATTATTTATGACAAATTATTATTCTATAATTTCTAAGGAAATTACAATTTAAAATCATGATTGTTTCATCTTCTAGCTATCGAAGACAATAAGTTTATTTAAAGATAAATATTTCAAAAATTCACTCAGTGTTATAAAGTCTAAGATTCAAATATTGATATATTTATTTTTAAACTACATTGAAAATAATTAAAAAAAATAAAAATTGATATATTAATGAACACACTTTGTGTGGGAGTTTTATTATTTTCAGTGGATATCAATGGTTGGAAATGATAGTGAATGATTTCATTGATGTCATTTTTTGAAGAATAATGAAATAACAATGTTTTAGAATGTTTTTTTAATTGATCTTTCCATATTATATCAATAAATTTGAATTTTATTTTATAAATTTTTGCTTTAATTATGATGATTATTGATCTAATCTTACTTTACAGACTAGTTATTTCTATAGAGAAGAATGATTGTTGTAACGCCACGACCCCAGTTACCTAAAGCTGGTGCATTATTACATAAAATTGGAATGATCACAAAAGATCAAGTCTCAAAAAACCAATTAGTTTAGTATCCTTGGAATAACTAGATACATTCATAAGTCTTACATTACATCATAAAGTAAAAAAACTACAACAACATCTTATCTTCATATCCCCTCATACTATTCCTGCAGGTCATTCAAAAATAACTTCTTCACATCATGAGAAAAATAAATCATTTAAAGGGGTGAGCTCAGATGCTCAGTAAGGATAAAAATATAGCGGAAACTTTCATAAAAAAGCAATAACATTTAAGGCAATGTATAACTAAAACAAAAGCCTTTTAAACATGAACTTCAACATAATATGGAAAAAATAAAATGAAATAATTCCATTTACATAATCACATTGATATTATTCTAGTCTAATAATCACATGCAATACCAATAACCACTTTCATAATGATGGAATGCATAATTCGAGACTATCCTTACCACGTAGCTAAGGCCTCATGCCAAGACTACAAATAAGATTTTGTCAAGGCCTTGTGCCAAGACAGTAGTTTGTCGTATTAGACCTACCGTTGAATCAAGGAGCTATAGAGGGCTCCAACCATCACTTATTAAGTCCAATGCATTATTCATATGAATAGTTTTAAACATAACATAAACATTCGTATTAAAACTAGAATACACAATGTCAATACTTTCTCTATAAACCATGAATGGTACAAAAATAATACATCCACAATCATACATATCACAAAACCTTCAATACAATATGGAAATCAACTTCAAATAATCTTAAAATCCATAAATGGATGTTGACATAGATGAAATCAAAACTATTTGAGAGAAAAATTAGGTACACACTGTGTACTCCAAAAGTACACGTCATGTATTTTGTGTTTTTCATTAAATGCACCGGGTTTGCTTCTGATGGACAGAACAAACTTCTTCTAGGTAGTCTTTGTCCAATAGAACCCATATGGCCACGACTTCTCTACAATCCCTCAAGCCTCCATCTGACCTCGGATTAGAAGACCATTGATTGTGTTTGAATATCATTAGTGAGTTTTATCTTCTTCTTGGTCCTTGTTTTACAATTCCTCTTCTTTTCCATGTTATCATGCATTGAACGTTTTGGACATTTTCTTAGATCTAAAATGTTCCAACGAGATTCAAGATTCGAGGATTAAGTATATTGATCTCCTAACCCCAAGGTAGGTAGTATGAGACTTTTTATTCGAATTCTTTGAGTATTCTAGGAAAATTCCACCAATACCCTTGATTGGGGTATTGTGTGTTTACTATTTTACCCATGTTGTTTTCCTGCCATGAATGTATGCCCGTGTATAGGTAATTTGGATATGAACATGGTTGATTTCTATGGTTTGGATGTGTTTTTCCCATGCATTGTTCTGTTTACAATCTCTTGGTCCAGTTTAGCCTTTTTATAGTTTGCCGGTTTTCCATGCCTGTTGTTGTACGATAAAGAGTTTTTATTCTAACATGCTTGTTATACTATAGACTACATAGCCAAGTAGTTATGTAGGTTTACTTGGGCTATATTACCCTACTATACTCATTGAACTACACAGGACTGTGATAACCTTATGTAGTAGATTCTAAAGGGAATGGACTGGGTAAGCTTTCTCAGAGATTCTTTGAGGACTTTTGGGTATAAGGTGGATTTACCGAGTAAGCATCCTCAGAGAGCCTAGATCCACTTGGGTCTATAATGGGAATTGACCGAGTGAGCTTCCTCAGAGTGTCCTTGATTGCTTTAGACTGTAAGGGGAATTGATCGAGTGAGCTTCCTTAGAGAGTCCTTGATTTCTTTAGACTATAAGGGGATTGACCGAGTGAGCATCCTCATAGAGTCTTCGATTTTAATTGTAAGATACTTAGACTATTAGGGGAATTGACGGTGGGTTCTTCCTCAGAGAGTCTATCAAAAACCTGGGATATAAGGGGAATTGACTGAGTGAGCTTCCCCCGAGAGTCATATACCTTGGGAATATAAGAGTAACTGATGTGTGAGATTCCTCAGAGAGTCCTTAACAACCCTATACTATACAGGGAATTGACTGTGTGAGCATCCTTATAGATTCATGCTTTACATAGACGATACGGGGAATGACTGTACGAGCTTCATCAGAGAGTCTTGCTTTACCTTTGACTATAAAGGCATTGAATGTGAGATCTTCCTCAGAGGTTCTTATTATATTCATATATAGAACCAAAGGGGTTAAAAAGAGTGTGCTACCCAGAGGGTTGCTTATACTTTTTAGGTAGGACCAAAGTGGATTACAATGTGTACTTCCCAGAGGGTTACCTATTAAAGTTAGGTTCTTTGTTTATCTATTTCTTGTTTTGGAACTTTGGATTGTTTAAGGCTTATTACATTCATGTTTACTACTTTCTATACTTCTACCTTCTGTATATTCACTGACTATTTGGCACAAATCATCAGGTGGTTTTATACTGGGATTCTGTCTCACACCCTATTTGGGTAATGCTATTGGGCCCAAATAGATTATATTGTTGGAGGTTAAGATTAGGAATGCTCCCTTCTACATCTGGTACTTGATTGTTGTGGAGCTGGGGAGCATGGGACCAAGCATAGGCTAGCGATGCTGGGGAGCTATTTATCATTCTTTTTGTACTTTGGTTTATCACTGTTTGTATTTCCAGTATTGTCACTTGTTTTTCTTCTTTCCTAGACATATGTATCATGTATCATTTCATATATATGTGTGATCCAATTGTTTATTATTCTAGTCTTATACTTTTTACTTTTTTTGGATATTTACTAATTTTGATATTGTATATATTTGTTTATTTCCACTATGTTCTCTACCAATGAGGGCATAGTTTCCCCACTATCACACCCAAGACCCTAGCAGCTAGTTGGTAGTATTTAGCATTTGGGGAAACGAGCTTAAGGCCATGTGACCCAAAGGGTATGGGGAACCTTTGGGTGGATTCGGGAACCAAGACGTTACATCAATAAAGGATAATCAATAGGATATAATAATTCACTGAACACATATTCAATTAAATTAGTAACATTTATATCATAGTTATATAAGGTACAATCAATATAAAATGGAGAGTTATTATAAACACATTCCATTTAATAAATAATTGATAATAAAATGCATCCATAACTATTATAATTGAGATACTATCACAGATAATAAAAATATATATTTTTTAAAAGAAGTAAATGATTAATTAATTTATTTTATAATATTATGAATCATGAAGCCCCTACCTTCATGACCAATTACAAGATGGTTTAAAACTAAAAGTATAAACTCATTTCTTTTGGACAACAAATTTTTGTCAGCATACATTGTGATGCATCGAGGGGCTATCTACTTCCGAGAGGACCAATATTGTTATGTCCAAATCATTACTCATATATCTAATAATTGATTTATATACTGAATTAATATTCCTTATCATCTAATATCTATATTGAGTAATGGATGCTAGATTTTTAATATTTCCCACATTCATTAAATCACATTCAAATTGTACACCAAATGTAAAAATGGTATATGATTTAGAAAATAATGATATAAATTACACAAGAAAATAGATATTTAAGAAAAATTTAATTCACAGTGAAAAATTATAATGATAAGGTGATTATTTTATGGGAATATTAATAATCATAAAAAATGTGATATAGTTCAATATCTTTTACCACATTGTATGTTTCATGTAAAATTGCCTTTTATGAAACAAATCTAATTGAATCTTCAAATAATATGACATATTAATTAACCAGGATATTAATTTTTATTGGGAAATATATTCATTAATAAATTAAATTCTGTGCATAAAACTAAAATATTCTTTAGTGAATGGAAATTGAGATGCAGTTACATACCTTCGGTATGAATCATCATGTGCATTCTTTCTCTTCCTCAATAATAATCTTATGTTCATTATTTAATTTCTAATGAAATTTTATCAATATTATTATTCCATTTATTTCAATTATTACAATGTAATATACAATTACGTAATGAATTATGAATATATCATGTGTTTATATGATATTTAATTTTTGTGTCAAAAATGACTTCAGATGTTGTCAGTTGGTCTAAGTCGTCATTATTTCAAAATATCAAGAATGTTGTTCATGATATAATTATCATATTTACTCATAAATTATAATCTTATTATAAATAATTAAAAATGGTTTTTGATAACACAATTATGTTCTAATAATGGTGATGGTAGGTCGTACATACATTTGAGTAATATATCTGTTTTCAAAAATCATTATGGAAAAGAGGTATATAATATATTATATTTATATAGTTATAATAATATCATAAATACTATATTATTTCATTATATATATAATACATGGTGATTGGTGATTAAAATAGAGTCAATCACTTTGTGACGGAAGGATTTAACACATACACAAATGAAGTTGTCATATTTCAGTGATTGAAAAGGTATGAATAAAAAGGATACATTATATTTTCAGAATGATAAATATTTCATGAATATTGTAAATATTTCATTTCTCTCACTTTTAATCCTTAAATTTATCCTTATCACCTTCTATATAATGAGGTAGTGAGAGACGAATCACTTCTCATCGTGAGGAGATTTTCTGTTGTACGCATGAGAGATATTATCGTATCCCAACCCGAATGGGAAGTTAAAAATGGATATATGAAATAATGAATCCAAATTTATTTTAAATTTTAATATAACAAATATATTCTTTTTATCGATCATCATACCTAATCTTGAGAGGTCATAATGTAAATATTAATGAAATCGGTTTAGGAGGCGGTAGTATATCTTACCTACGAATGATTATTTTGTAACACATTTGATAGAAATTAGGAATAATTTAGGTCAAGAACATAACATAATAAAATATTAGTATGTGGAAGACATTGAGGTTATTGTATAATCATGATGTAATAATTATTTTACGATGTGATGGAAGAAACAAAATAAAAATTCTCGATGAAGAAAATTACCTCTTCCAAGGGAATCCTCATTTGTTTGCACCAAAATCCTGCCAAGGATGTCTTTATAAAAAAACAAGTCTTATAAAAGGATATAATAGTGGTTGGGAGCTTATTTTGGATTTTACATTTACGAAAATAATTTTTTTAAAGGTGTGAATAATAGAGACGATGTATTGGTGTTTTGTATTTTTAGTGAGTGGAAATATGTAGTTTTTAAAATGAAAAATGTGTACACTTGTTTTTTCAAATGAAAGTGGGTTAAAAATATGTTATTTGTGTGTATTATAAATTATATTGTTGAAATAATATCAGAAAATAAATATTTGACAATTTTTATATCATTTTAATCATTATATTAATAGTTTAAATCCTCGATAGACCAATTTGTACCTTAACCACAATCTATAATTTTTACAATTTTTATTACTAATTTTGGTAAAAAATCAAATTAAACTAATTAGAGAATATAAATAATTTTAATTAAAAACATGGTATTATTTTTTATAAAATCAATTCATATAAGTGAAAAAATATATCTTAAAATTAATTATATTGAGATAACACGTTTTTAGAGATAAAATGTTCCAATGATTAAAACATTTTTATATCAAAAATCAATTTCAAAAAGATTAAAATAACTTAAGTTAGATTAATTTAAATATTATATAATTAAAATAAATTTAAAATATAATTGAAAATATAATTTTATCTTTATAAATATTTTAAAAAAAAATGTTGTTTTTAAATATAATTCAGTATTCTTCACTATCGATCCAAAAACGTAACATTGTTTAGACATACATAAAAATAAACCTATCATAATTTTTATTTTATGATTTAAAAAATAATATTAATTTTAAATAATAAATTGTTTAATAGTGGAGAATATTATTTTTATAGTATGTATTCAAAGCATCACTAGACCAACTTTTTAAAGAAACATCATTTTTCGGAAACCAGTTCTTTTTCATCCAAATGATTCTTACTTTTATTTCAAATTGATAAAGAAAAAAGTATCAATTTAAAATATATATTTAATATAATATATTTTGTATCATTCATATCATCTAATTTAATTCCTATGTAGATATGTTCATTTTTAGATTAGATTTTAATACAGTATCATGGGTTGATTATACTTGATGATGCGTGTATCCCAGGCTATATATGAAATTAAATTTATTCTAAAAGAAATACATTGTACTATCGTGTCGGGTTACATTCCTCCATCCTATAAAAAATTCATCCCCATATTTCCATTGATATTACCATTTAAATAGTTTATGGTAGTTATTATTTATAAAATAATCGCATTTCTATGATTCTTCCCCCATTTGTGACTTCTATAAAGTACATTTACTAGTCGAGTCATTTGATTCCCCAATAAATTATCTCTAGATACTGTAATATTTATGGGATCTTTACATTAATATATATCATTTATATATTAATTTAATTAAAGGTGATCACCCACATATGTTCGTGAATTTACATAATTGACAGTGATATATGGAACCCATCATGTTCTATTGAGAGAATTAATAGAATTACTAAAAATTAAGATTAAACACCAAATATTTAAAAAAAATTATGTGTCCAATGTACAATGATTGTAATTTCCCTTTATCACTAAATATAATAAACTATTACAAGGACATATATGAAAAAGAATTATTCCCCACTTAGAATAATAAATTTTTTTTAAAATTATTGGAATAATAGTTTTTTATACTTTGAGAAATTTCAATGTGGTCATAAATATCATTTTTTAACTTTATCATGGTCTTGAACTAGATGTTTTATTTAACCAACATCATCCCAATGAGTTTTAGTATGACATCTCCTCCAATATAAGGCTTCACAAAATTTCATTTGAATATTTGAATCAAAACTATTGATAAAGATGAACTATATCAAAGGTAAATACTGATCACACATTATGTAAATGTCAAGTGATCATGTCCTAAAAATATAATATAGTGGTTCAATAGTCTTTTCAGACTATCCATCCGTTTTATAAGGGTTGTAAATCCTCAAAGGAAGCCCAGTATTAAGAGACATTGAAATAATTTTACATAATTTTTATGTAAAATGGGGATCAGAGTCATACACAATTGAAATAGGTTCATCATAATGTCTTAAAAATTCATTAATATAGTTCCATAGGTGGTTATCTAGAGAAAAATCTTATCTTATAGAGAGAAAATTATCATATTTGGTTTGGAGATCAATTACAACCCAAATTTCGTCATTTATTATAGAATTATCTGGTAGTCATGTGAAAATTTCCACATTAATTCCATACCATTTAAATACAAGAAAAGTAATATTTTTAATGACTCTACTAGGATTCTTCCTCATAGAATTACCTTGTTAAAAAAGCAATCATCTGGACACATAATACAAATATTCATGATTCAACTTATCCCACCAAATATTTTTCCCCTTATACATATACATATTTATCCTACTAGATGGTATAGTTAAATTTGAGCTATTATTTTCATCCAAAAATTCCCTTTTTAACACAGATATAGATGGAAGAAATAAAATTACAAATTACTAAACCCCATATTTTCAAATTAAGACTATTAATTTCCCATCATTCATAAAATTTATTTTATTATGAATTTTCTCACCATCATTTTAATAACTTTTTATCATTTCTAAAAAAAATTACAATAATTTAAAAAATGTTTGTTGTCCCATATTCCTTAATAATTATTATATCAATATTTACTATATCTAAGAAAATATGATATCTTTTAATCCACATTTTGGTCATAATTTAATGGTGTTTCCAAATTAATGAAGTTTATGACATATTTTCTTCCCTCGATGGTAGTGTATTGAATAATCAAAATCTTTGAGAAACTCAATCCATTTCCATTTTCTCATGTTGATCAATTTTTTTAAAAGATTTATTTTACGATTTTATAATCCATTCATATCTCAATTCATTACCCATATATATAATACCTCTATATATTAAAAGAAAATATTATATCCTCCAACACAATATCTGAGGTGATATGGTTCTATTTATGAGTCCTCAATTATCCTGATATATATGTAATAACATTATCAATTTTCATTATTCCACAACCAAGTCCCTTCTTCAATCATTATATATCACAATCCCATCATGTCTATAAGGTAGATTATAAATATGTCCATTGACCAATATCTTATATTGTTCATATAAAATTTATTCAAATTTCTTTTTCTAAAAAAACATAACCAATTCAAGTGTATTGTTTATTAATGGGTTAGCTATTCACAAAAATTCATGAAGCTATAAATAACACTTACTAATTTTCCAATACAACTAATTCCTTATATGATTATCTAGAAATATACACATGTGATTCTCATGGTCCTCATTTTTATTATAATACATCTAAATGAATTCCATAAAAGACATTAAGATATTCATTTAATACATTATTCATTAGATCTAAAAATTTACATGGTGTATTGGTTAATCCAAATGGAATTACGATAAACTCATAATGCTAATACCTCATTCAAAAATTTTTCCTCATAATGTATTCCCAATTTACTCATAATTGAAGATATCATGAATGAAAAAAAAAATCATTGAAAAATATTGGGATATGTGAAATTGATTGAATAAGTCATCATTTAAGGGTACATGATAATTGTTATTTATCGTAATAACATTGATTTTTATATCTTCAATGAATATCCAAATGGATTCATCTTTTTAATTAATGATGTGAATAGTGTTTCCTCATAGTAAAATGAAATGGAAAATAAATCACTTATCTCCAAACTCTTCCAATGGATTATTCTCCTACACTAATTGTATTGTCTCCATTATATATAGATTCATTTATATTGGAAATTATTTAGTGGTTATTCAATTGGAAACATAACTTCACACTCTAGAGGGATATCAAGGTAATTTCTCATTAAATATATAAATGTATTCATGTATAATGTTTACATATTAATTTGATTACTTCCTTCTTCATCCCGTGTTTTTGTATGATTTTTTCCTCATGAGTCTCATTTAGTAATGATATTTAGTGGGGATAATCATATGACTCAAATTATTATACCTTTTCTATAATAATATATAATTCTATATATTCCCTACAACTAATAATTTCTATATTATTTCAAAAACCATTTACATCATATTTTGTAATATAGTACAAACCCAGGATTATATCGAGGTAAACCATAGGTATGATAATAATTTCAAAAAATAGACTATGATTATGTATCACAATGGGACCTCATGACATAACATTGTTGTATTGATAAATCCTTTATGCGTTTTAACTAAAAATCCACCCTTCAAATTAAATAAATAATTTCTAATTTACTTGAAAAATAGGCATATATAAACGAGTGTGATTATACAAAATAAAATAAATCATTAGATAATTTTGAATATAAGATTGATGAACCTAGAAACCTATCATTAGGTAATTCCAACTCAATTGTAGTGAAGGCATAATCTTAGTCTTCTCCCCTTGGAAAATTCTATGATGGATTACCCTAACATTTGGGGTGCTCATTTAAATATTTCCCCATCTATATTAGTTGAATCATTGGATAAAAGTGTTCTAATTCTTCGCTATGAATTATTGTTTTAGTTATCCTTATCTCTTAATATATAATAAACACCATATCACTTGAATCATTTACTAGAGATATTCATTCCAAATATTTTACAAGGTATAAATCTTGGTGTTATGTTATTATTCTTTGACTTATTCCCTTTTTCATTGTATTCGAATGATATCTTATTGTCTTCATTTCACTTAAATATGTAATATCTTTAATATAACATTTCTATTTTGATGGAACATAAAACTATTTCTTCATATAATAAATTTTTTTGAGATACCTGAAACCTTTAAACACATGACATAAGACCTTAAATGAAATGGTCTATATTATACTCCATGTTGAATAAATATTCCATATCAAAACTAGACAACCTATAAAGGTGGATTCATTCTTTTTAAAACATTTTACATAATTTTTATTTTTGATAATGAAAATTCTCTTTATTTCGTTTTTTCTCATGAGGGAAATATTTTTTGAATAATGTCACCTTAAAAGATTTCAATTCCATGATATTCATTTCCTCTTACTTCATGGTATTCGGAATCAATGACCAATATTGATCAGAATCAACTTTGGTACAATACCAAAAAAGTCTATCATTTATCTTTTTTATACATCCCAAGGATATAAATATCTTCTCCAGAAATAGAATCAATTTCTCATATACCATTGTATTACTATTCCCACTAAATTATGTGGGATATTATGACATTAATCAATCTAACATAGGAGAATAATTCCATGGAATAGGTCTCTACATCTAGGAAATGTAATTTTTCATGATGTAAATTTGAATCCCAAATATAGCCCTACTTTTCTCAGTTACAATAATAGTTGTATTAGATTATTCAATAGGGGAATATCAATATTGTCCATGAGTATTGATACCCTTCTTCCTTAAATGATTCCTTTCTAAAAAAATTCATATAATGGATTATGTTATAAAATTATTAATTTTAAATCATAATATTTAAATTTAAATATGGTGTTACACATTGAATAAATTAAAATATTCACATGTCTAATCTCAGAATAATAATTACAGTTTCATTGTGGTTTGGCTTAGTGGTAAGCACCCTTTAAACCTATATAAAAAGTGCGGGTTCAAAACTCATTGGGAATAGGTACTATAGCATACTATAGTTGGGGAGGAACAGTAGCAATGGCGGGAACCAAAGTGGTTGAAAGACACTGTAGCGGCGATTGGGCACTGTAGCAGTGGCAGCTACTGTGGGATACTAAGGTAGTACTATTCATAGAATGGGCCTTGCGCCAAACATTTGGGCCTACAGGCTATGTAATGGGATAAATGACAACTTGTCCTTCGGGGTTGGTAATAGGTCTCCCGCTAATAAATTAAAGAGGTCTATTCTTTTTTTTAATAATAAATGAGGCTTCAGCCCCATCCTTTTAATAGAAAATATTTACGGTTTCATTTGTAATATCTTTATTTTCAAATCCTTCATTGTTGTTTGTAAATAAAATGTGAATTATACTAAGAATATCCTTTGATACTGTCAAACTAGTAGTGTATCACGTCTCATTTTCATGTATAAGGTAATGATTGGGTCAATACCAATATTCTATATTTAGATTTATTGCCCCATTAAACCTATTCACTAAAACAATATCAACTTGTAGTATCTATATAGAGATTTATTTATAGGAAAACCAAACATGACATTCCATACAAACACATTATGATTTTTTTCTAGGAATATCTTTATTGTATAATATAGGTTTATATTCAATAATTTATGTTTTCATTAATTAAATTCCCAATATTTCTTCTAAAAATCCTCTTATACCAACTCTAATGACACTGACTCCAATAATAATGAGTTAGTTCCTAATTCATTAAATTGGTATAGATACAAACAGATAAATATCAAATAACTAATAAATTTATAATTTCACAAGAACATGATATATAAATGATACCAATTTTTCATTGGTAATAGAATTTAAAAAACATATAAAAAACAATATCAACATCATCTGTGAAAACTCAGTCAATACTTTTTTCATCATATCATTAGTGACAAATCATGGTTGATTTCGAATTCTATGTTTGGTTTAAGTATAGAGGAAGGTATCAAGAATTAATACACATAAATATATATGAAAGTTAAATAAATTAACACACGCTGTTTAATAAATAACAAGGATATCATAATTATATAATGCGTAATCAAAATGAAATTCAAAAAAACACTTTTAATATAATCAATAACGAAGAGTGGAATGCATTTGAGTATAATATAATATAGAAAACATAATGGATTAGAATAATATCTATATTTTAAATGAATGAAATTATTAATTCATTAACATCAAGAACTCAGACATTAGGATATTTGAATCATCTATAACTTTCACAGTGTGGTTCAAAACTATATATAGTGACCCATTTAATTTTGAAAACTAAATTAACTCATGAGAATTTTCTATGAATTGATAGGATATCTATAATGGGTACCAACCTATATCTATATGTCTAAATCAATCCATATATATCGAATAATTTATTTAAATCTTGAATAAATATTATTAATCATCAAATTTTTGTATTGAGTAAAGGATATATATTTATTAATATATTACTATTATATAAAATAATTTTAAAAGTAAACACCATATGTAAAAATGGTATGCTCTTTTTCAAATAATGATTTCCATTTTACATGAATAGTAATCTTTAACAGATATATATTTTACAACTCAAAATTATCACATGAATGTGATTGATTCAATAGAATGTTAATAATCAAAAAAGAAAGTGGGACTGTATAATAAATTTTACCACATTGTAATTTTCAGTTCAAGTAACCTGAGATGGAATAATTAATACTGAAACATAAATTTACATGAATTTTTATAAAATCATGATATTACATGAGAAGAGGTAGTACATACACCATATAAAATAAATCAGACCCATAACATTATAACATTCTTCAATGAAGGGAAATTGAGATTAATTCCATTAACTTGAGTTTTAATAATCCTATAAAATCTACATATTCGTAGAAAATAAAATAATAATAAATAACTACATTCTTAATAACCTTTTATAGTTTATTATTTCATTTTTTTATTAACATGTCATATAAATCAACATAATCATTTATGTTTACATCATGTGTTTCAATGTTATTTGATTTAATTTACAAAAATGACTTTCGAATTTGAATATTATTTTACAAGGAAATTCTTTCCACATCCACAAAAAATTATAAATGAAATAATTATCAAATTTATATATCAATTTTACTTTTAATACCAATAATGTAATACGGTTTTGATAAATTATGTATCTTCAAATCATGGAGAGGGTGGGTTATATGTATGTATGAGTAACATTTCCATTATTAAATGATCATTTTTTAAAGGAGGTATGTAATATATTATTATTCCACATTTTTTATAATAAAATTAATACCATATAATTTCCTTATATATATATATATCATCCATATGGTTTTTCATGTAATGATATTCACATCGCTTCTTGAAGTGGATGTTCCCTACGTACGCAAATGACATTATCATCTTTCAGTGAGTGAAATGGTAAGAATAGAGGATAAATTATATTTTTAGAATAAAAAATATGTGAAGAATATCAGAATTATTTCATTAATATCACATAAATTTTTTAACATTATCCGTATCATCATTAAAGTACAGCTTTAAAGAATGATGAATCACATTACTTTGAGAGGCTGTAGTCCTTTGTACAAAAGAGTGATGTTATCGTATCCTCGGTGGAATGGAAATAAAAAAAAATATATTATATAAATAATATAGAGGTATAATTAAAGTATAAATATTATATATTTTTTTCCAACATCCTAACCAACTATGATATGTTGTGGTAGGATAAACAAATGATATCAGTCCTTGAGGCGGTGGCCTGTCGTACATACAAATTATGATTAAGTATCATATTTCATGGAAGAGTAGATGATTTTAGTTTAAAACATTATAAAAAACATAATAATGTTTATAATATAAACTTATTATTATACCATATATTTTTAATAAGTATTTATGGAGGTTGAGAATGAAATAATATGAAAATACTCAATAAATAACATTACATCCTACTTGAGTATACCCATTATGTTCTCACCAAAATACATCCAAATGTGGAATATTGAACAAATTAATTCCTCCAAAATGATTGGAAGGAATTATTTATGTCATTTTATCAGGTATTTAAATATATAAAATGGATATAATGTTTGAATAAATGAGACATTTGGCTGGCCTTTTATAAGTGAGGTGAGTGACACACATGTATTTTTTGAAAAAAAAAAGGTATAGACATGTATTTCACATACCCAAAGGGAAAAAATTATGTATTATAGAGAATTAGATATGGTATGTCCAAAATATTGTGGAAAATAAATTGTATATAAGTTTTGAGATCATTTAAAACCTTATCATTTCAGTTTAACCCCCGGTTAAACCATTTTTATGTTAACCGTGGTAAATAATTTTTTCCA
Organism: Viscum album; assembly: GCA_963277665.1. NCBI lineage: Eukaryota > Viridiplantae > Streptophyta > Magnoliopsida > Santalales > Viscaceae > Viscum > Viscum album. The sequence goes on from OY728157.1 coordinate 475,393,517, forward strand.
TTCTTAAAAATCACTATGGTCAAATTATAAGGTGATAATCTTATATAATATGAATTTTTTTAATCAAAATTATGTAATAAATTTATTAAAATAATATTAATGTATATGAAAAAATATAATTTCAATTCAATCACATTGATGGGATGAGAAAGCATGTTTTCAATGGAAATTATTCTAAAGTTGACAATGACTTTATATCAAAATTCCAAATTCAAAATATTTAAATGACCAAAAATAAATAATTTTATATATATAATTAAACTAATTATACTTTGAAACCAATTTAAAATATTGTTTCTCATTATAAATAACATAAATGAAATAGAAATTTCCAATTAAAATCTTGTATTTTTCTATATTCATCAAAAAATGAATCATTTTAGGAAAATATAAAAAAATCATCTTCATATAACATAGATATGATAAATTAAAAAATTATGTTCAATTTATAAAATAAATTATATAAAATTATATAAAATTTATTTTAAATTTTGTGTCCAAATAATGACATAACAAGCTATTTGAGAAAATACAGTTTTTCAAAAAAACACTTATTTTTCATCCAAATGATTCTTATTTTTTTCTAATAAATAGAAAAAAGTGATTATGTGTAAACTATATAATTTTAATAATTTATTTATTCATACTCATTCATTCCATTTTAAAGTACTATTACAAAGTTAACATTTAAATAATATTTTAATAGAGTATCATTTTTTGTTCAAACTCGGGGTTGTATATGCTTCTGCCAGATGATTTAAATATTGGATGAAACTAATTATTTTAAATTATTGGATTGTTAAACCCAATGTACCTCCATAAATTAAATATATTCTAAAACAAAAACACTTTAATGTGTTGGGATGTTAAGTTAACTATAAATACTAATTATCCTTACCACATTTTTAAATTTTTAATTATAATCCCCATTAAAGAATAAAATTAAAAGAATCATTTAATATAATATGAATAAAAAAACTCATTATATTAAATGTAATCATGAATATATATACTTTTCAAAAATTATCATAGGCTCATTACTGAAATATATCCCAAAGAAGACAATTTGAGACAACAATCCCTTACCTCATGTCTCAACATTTTTCATACACATTCTTAAATCGTATATAATAAATTTAGAATTTATATATATATATTATAGAACTATACTAATATAAATAACACCATATATTAGTTACTTATAACATTCCATCATCCTCTTATTGAAAATTCTTTGTTAAGATCATTTTATGGATAATATTTGATTCATTTTTCATGTATGTTTTCATGTGGTAATTTAGTACTTTTATATTGATCAGGGTTATATAATATCCATTGTTTTAACCATGATATAATTACAATGTATATTCATTATATATTAAATTATTATCATCTAAAAAAATTATATATGGAAAATGAATTACACTATTCACAGAGATGGTGGGTCATACATTCGCATGGACGATGCATCAATTTTCTTGATGAATAGAACAAAAGAAAGGTAAAGAATATATCTAATTTTAAAAAACAATTTAATTTAATAGAAATAAAATATATATATATATTAAATATATCCTCATTCCCATACCTGTCAAAATGAAATGAAATGTATGTCACATTGCTTAGTAGAGGCCTTACTCGAATAATCTGTACAAGCGATGTTATAATTTCCCAGCGGATTGGAATGTGAGAAGGAAAATGTGATCTCATAAGTAAAAAATTATAAATATTTCATCAATATCATAAAAATATGGAAAATACAATATTATATAATATTTTTAGAGGTAGTGATTGAATACAAATTGCATTGGTTCCCGAGGTGGTTTTCCACTATAGAGGTGATTAATTATTTCATTTCCCATTAGATGAAGGAGAAGATATATATATGTTATTCCATCAAAATAATCACATAATATAATATGAGTGATACTGAGTTATTAAATTTTCATATTTTAAAAATATTTTATGGATTTGGAAGAAGAAATAAAATAAAAAATACCAATTAAGAATGATTACATTTTTCCTAAATCCACAATAGGTAAGCACCTATATCCTTTTTAAAGGGGGTTTTTTAATGAAACATGGGACTTTAGGATATGGTATTAATTAAGGATTATATTTTTTTGGTATTTAATGAACCAAAATAATTTTTATTTGAAATGGGAAGAGAGAGTTGATGAAATTTTATAAGTGGGTGAGAGGATAAAGTTGGAATTTTTTGATAATAAAATGTCATATACACATTTTAGTCATTAAAAAGGATATAAAAATAATAATTATTGGAAATTAAATGGTATATTTTTAAAATATTTCCATTCAATAGGAATTGGAAATTGTTTTATTTTATTTAAATCAATATATTTTTAATTTAAACCTCAGAATACCGGTTTTAACTTTAACTATTGTAATTAATTTTTTTTTTCTATGCATAATGACAAAAAAGTATATTTAACATGTTATATAATATAATTTTTTTGATTAAAAATATATAAAAGCTCTTTCAAATTAAATATATAGAACTGGTGGTATAAAATTTTTAATAAATGATGTATAAGAGATGAAAAATCTATTTTCCTAGGAGAACTTCTTCGATGTTATTAAATGTTTTAGTATCAATTTTTTATTAATTTGATTCATGTGAACAAAATTAGGTTATTTATAACATTAATGAACTAATATTAATTTTTAAAAAAATTAAACAAAAATAACTTTGAATGTTATTTAATAAAAAATGTATTTTAAAAAATGATATTTAACTATTCAATAAAAAATAAACATTTCATAAAAAATAACAAAAATCATCCCTAGGATGATTTTAACTTACTTATTCGAAAAATGATTTAATTATTTAAAATAAATTCTACTAAATTAAAAAATCATTTATTCCATTTTTTAACAAAAAGAAATAAAGATCAGTTTTGAGAAAAATGTATATTGAATGAATATAAAGACTTTACCAAAAATAAATTAATTTTTTATCAATATGTATCATTTATAGAAAATAATTTCTATTAATTTTCAAAAAAATTAATGGATATGTTTTAATGGATATATATAAATAATAATATAAATAGTATGTTATTTTTTGTTAAATATCAGTGTTGTGTGTAGCTGATGATATCAAATAAATTTAAATAATTTTAGAAAATATTTTATAAAATCTTATGTTGTTATAGTGTGGTTTAGTTTTTTCTAGATAGTTCCATGAGCATAGTTGGTTCATCGTTTGGAAAATTGTATAGACAAACCATGGGGCTTTCTAGGTTGTTTTTAATAGTTGGAAATGACCTAAATTACCCATTGGAATTTTAGCCTTTACCCACCTCTCTTTATCACTTATGTTCAAGAGAGACATCTCATATATATTTCCATTTATTCCTTAAAAATAACTTGATCATGGGCATCGTTTGGTAGTGTTTTCTTCCATTTTGATGTAAGAATATGTATATAATTCCCCCTTTCTACATACACATCCGTTGAGGTTTATTTTTTTTTGCCTCTACCTAGGATTTTTGTTAAGATTCCACCATATCTCAGGGGAAATGGATGGGGTGATGGGGATTTAGTTTCTATTAGTAAGTGGAAATTTTGTTATGGTGGATACATGTCATCAATCCTAATTTTGGTGGTGGTATAATGAAAATTGGGTTTTTCGATGAATTTCAATTAAATTGAATGTAATTTAGGATTGACTGGGAATAATGTGTTTTGGATATGGGTTGTCTTAGGTTTATGGGTGTGTAGTAGTACTTCTCTAGTTAGTTGTTCGTGTATTCATATTGAAATCCCCATAGTGATTTTTAAATATTTATATCTCTATGTAATTGAATTAATTAATTCATTTTAATTTCAATAATTATTTTAATTTCCGTGTATGATGTTATTTAGGAGGATTCCTTATGGTAGGATAGTTTATTCTAGCCGAAATCTTGTGTGATAATATCGTGAGGTTGGGTGAAGATATAGTTTTATTTTATTTACATTATTATTTTAATTGAATTGAATTTAAATTATTTTGTTGATTTTTGGGATTCCTTGTTGGGTTTTTTATTTTCTTTTAAGAGTGTTTGGGTTTTCAATTCCATAAAGATGGGACTTTGTTCAGAGGATCCTCATTCAATTCATATATCATAGATAACACCTCAAGTGTTACACGATGATGAATAGTGGTGTGGATCAAGATATCCTAGGGTTCCATTCTAATAAAGGACCATTCATTTGTATTTTTATAGCAACATTAGAGTATGACTCCCAAGGTAGATTCAAAGGCATGTCATTTGGATGCTTATGGTATACGATGAGATACTTTGAGTTAGATGAGGTTGGTTGGGATGATCCCATCATGGATTTGTTTATTGAACCCACTAGGCAAGAGGTGTTGTATGAGACCACAATAGGGTCAAGATCTGGATTGTTACATGGACATAAAGTGTGAAGTTTGTTTCCTCTTAAGATATTTAGTTAGATTATTGGATTCCTCTACGAGTCATTTCTTATATGGGAATATTTGGATGTATACAAGATTTAAAGTCTATTTTTTGTGGTTTCGTTTCTTTTGTTTTTGAGTGGTTTCTCTATGATTAATTTTTATGGATATTGGGATGGGATGTCACTCTGAGATGTATTTATGGACGATTTTTATCAGGTAGGGACTTAGATGGTTCTACGGTCCCCACAAAGAATCTTCTTATGGGTCCATTGGTGATTTCATTTGAGGTTCAGATTTGTAATAACATGTTATTCTGCTAATATGACTCTATGTGGTGTTGAGAATAGATGATATCAATTGGTATATTTTTGGATGTGATCATGATTGACCCCTTTGGATGCCCCTATGTGCACAATAATGATCAAGGACTAGATGTCATCCATCAAGGGCCACTGAGATATGATTCTCATGTCAATATCGACCCATGATTTTGATTTGATATAAGTATTCCTTACAGTGTGTCTTGTCCTTATTATGGCCTTATGGAGAGTTGATGATTGTTTAATAAGAGAGGTATGAGATCTTGATATTGATAAGGGATCCCTAAGTAGGATGTCCCTCTTTGATCTGATTTTTGGGACTATGGGATCCCAATGTTATTCTTGGGCCATGGAGAGTTAGTGGGTGTCCATGGTGAATTATTTATTGATTATGAGATAAAAGGGGATTAACATATAATGATTCATTATTTAAAAAGAGTTAATAGATCATTATAGTTCATCTATTTGGATTATGGGTTCATGAGATGGATCAACGAATGATTTCATTTAATTTCGATATGATTTTGTGGCATATATTTTTAGGGATTGGATTTATGTGGTTATATTCAGGGTACCTTAAATTTGGATTTTTCCCCATGTTTTATTTGGTTCTATCTTATTTTGGATGGATATTTTTTAGTCAGGAAGAAGTAGATAATGGAATTTATAGAGAATAATATCCCTTCCCAAGGTGAGCAGACATATTACATTGTCCAGGGATTCAATGTCTTTTTCTGAGTCATTTTGGGTGGACCTTAGTTATAGGATATAGCTTTCCCTAATTTTTTATAGATCTAGTTAGTTTTATAGAACTCTATATCTCTTGATATATTCATTGACAAGTAGAATATGTATTTTTATACAATTCACATAGTTCCATTCCATTCCCAGATAAGGGTAGTGTTTTTATTCCCTTGTGGATCCCTAAGGGTATACCATTGATCCATGAATTCATGATTTATACAAATCTAATGTCTTAAAACTCATTTGTAGATATAGTGTATGTGACTAATCATCTTTTTTTTGGTGATCCATGTGATAAATGTCCCCTAATGTGGGCTAGAGGTCTTATGAATTTGCCGTTTTTGTTAGAATAAAACCTGTAGTAGGCTATTTTCAATTTTTATCCATTGACATTTATTGTATATAATTTATTATTATTTTACTGTGTTTATTGATTTATGTTAGTTGTTTATAGTTTTTGACTATTCTACATTTATCACATTTTTTAAACACTTATTATGATAGAAGTTTATATATTCACCATTGTAACGACCCAATATTTCTTCAATGGAAATGTTTTTCTTATGAAAATGTCATAATGAACTACTAAGTTCTATGTGACCCTTAAAACATAAGTTTCTTACTTCTATGAAGTAAATTTTGAAAATATAACATACATGGTTGCGATCAGTATGTTATTTGGAGTCTGATAAGAAGAACATAATTTTTGGTAAATAGTAACATACCCTTATGAAATGTAGTATACCATAATTAATAGTGAACTTACCTATGATAGTATATAAATAATAATCAAGTGGATTTACGATGTACTTATTATTCAGAATAAGTAAATATGTGTTTTAAAACTATTGTTTTTTGAATAAATTATGATTTTAATTAATTATTAAATATGTCATATTTAGAAATTTTTTTTTTGAAAAATAGATTTCATTTTTGGATTCTATATGTTTAGTAATTGTTGTGGATATTTTTTGTGATTTTTCATAAATACATGAATTTTTTATAAATTGTGAAATACCACAATTTAAAAATTAATCTCAACACACTTATTATAGAGTCATGTATAATGTTCTGCTAAGGTAATGCCAATTGATTTGGATTCACATTATAAAATTACAATTTTTGGTCATATAAGACTCACTATTCCTTTTCTTGCCGGGAAATAATAAATTAATAAATATAAAATTGAGAAAGCCCCTCTCCCCTCCTCTAAAAAAACCCCCATCACTCTATCTTTTTTTACCCTTTTCAGACCTTGTGCCTTCTCCAAATTCAGTCCAAATATCCTCTCAACTTCCTCTACCACGTCCATAAAGCCTTGCATTCATGAAAATAGTAAAACATCTTTCTTAAGGAGGCTCTCAAGGATCTTTTGGTCCATAGGTATATTCATCTTTTTAATTATTTATCTTTCCTTTAATGATCATCTGTTTTATTTTTCTATTATTACATCTCCTTATCAAAACATTATAATGACTCTAGTACTATACATGTAATGGAAATTTTTAATTATAGTGGAATAATTTATCATAATCTATTCTTTTTATGTGATTTTTCACTAGTAGGAAGAACACCATCCAAGATGTGCCAAATTACCAAATTCAAGGATGATGGGCTTTCAATTTCTATTATCATTATCAATTCGGGTCATGAAAAAATTCATATCATGGTTGAAACAGATTATTATATATTTAATACACCATATTTAGGGTTTTTCAATCCCTTTGTACAAATTTTATTTAATTATAATGAAAAATGAGTTTGTTGTAACAAAAACCCACAAATTAACTAAAACAGTTATCATTAAAGTTCTATATTATAACTCATCCTCATTACATGTTCCCAAGTTATATAAATTAAAAATAACACATATGAATGATCATAAATAATATTAAAATAAAATTCTTGATATTTACAACTATTCCACATGAACTCCATTACTTAAAAAAGTGAAATAGTTATGAAAATCAAGAAAATAGACACTCCAGAACAACAGAATTCAATAGAATAACATATCAATATGAACATAAATTAACCAAACCCTGATATAATAAACTAAATAATATTCTATTAGGTTCTGAAATAGGTTATTAATACATCTAATTTCATTTTCCAAGACCATACTTTCAAGAGCGGTACACATTCGGACTTAAGGTAAGGGTTTTCCACAAGAACTTCCAATTTCAGTTGGGTTACATTCATTGTCTAATTATCTCAATGAAATTCTTATGTATTAATATTTAATCCTCATAAATTTTGTGTGAGTATTATACATATGTACACCAACTAGAATCATTACCTATTTTAGGGATAGTTACATTTTGTAAAAGAAACATTGGATACTATTTCCAAAATACAAGCACGATTCAATGGAATTTCTCAAATTTTTATACATTTCCATGAGCAATGTATAATCTATTTATTGGAAACCATTAAAATTATAAAATAACTGATTTTTATTAAGAAAACACTATCTTACTTATGATAAATTTTTATACAAATATTGTTCCAAAATAACTCTCCTTTTCAAATTAAAGAATATTTATCTCAAGAATTGTTTAATGATTTTATAAGAGTACTTCTGTCTACCTCAACACGCTTTTTGATTTTTATATATTATTTGGTTTAATAATTTATGATTTCACCTACCATATTTTAATGAATGGATTATGACTATTATTATTTTGGATTAACTATCAAAACACTATTCACTATATTACTCATAATAGTTAGATTTTATGTGTAATGATTGGGGAAAGTTAGTAATATTTCATATGTTAGTTTTAATATGAATTTATATTTTGCTTATGTTTATCGCCACTCATATGAGGAATTCATTCGACATAGTATGTGATCTGTGGGGCATGTTATAGCCCTTTGATGAATCGGTAAGTCTCATGAGACAACTAAATGTGGAATTGGTCGAGGCCTTTCTCGATGTGATATATGGTTTTGTTTGAGGCCTTAATAATTTTTTCAGATCTTCAACAAGGCCTTGAAAAAAGTTTACATATTTTCTGGCATATGCACTTCACACATTATGAAGCTAGTAATTAAAAGTTCATGTGGTTCCTCAAATAGTAGAATACCCATGATTATGTTTTATTATGGAATTATTTACTCAACTCATATTCTAGCCATAATGTGTTCAAGTTTATTATTTTAAAGGAATTTTTTTTCAATTATTCACCATATCTTATGTTTATTCCATCTTCCGTTGTATTTCATAACATTACTGAGTTGTTGATCACCCCACATTATTATTTTTCATTTTCCAGGATATAAAGAAGTAAATTATTAATTACTTGCAAGAATAATCTAGAAATCATGGATGTTTCTAATGGAATAAATTAGTGTTGTATTTATCTTCATGATATAAATTTGAACTTATTTATGTATCATGTTTCCAATACAACTAAACTACATGGTCCTTTGAGATGTATATTTCATGTTAATATGACATTGTAATCAAATAGGTCCCCGTTTCCGACCAACTAGGGTTGGGTCCTTACAGTTTGTATCAAAGGATGTTTAATAGAAAACATGGAAATTGGATTTAGAAAACATAGATTAGGGAAGAGTCCCTATTATGGACATTGATGATAAACATACTATAACGTCCTGAAATTTTGGTACGGAATAGATTATTTGGACATTTCACGCAATACATCCATGTCTGGATATGAGCAGGTAGAAGCGGCTCTCCCATATATGTACCTAGGATTGAATGCTCGGATAAGGAGTTTTTGGCTTGACCCAGGGTATCCTGGTACATGAAAATAGGCCTTCATTACCTATTTTTTAGGACACTCCCAGGGTTTATGCTTAGGATAATTCACATTTTAATTACAATCCATTATGAAGGATTTAAATGTAAATTCTTCCTCAAATATAAAATGTTAAGGATTAAGAGAATAGATATGCATATAATTTTGATTTATGATATGTATCTTTCTTCATTGATATTATAAATTATGATTCATACCCTAATCTACTGTATGCCATTATTTTGAAATGGAGCCAAGGGGATGGAATGATAACTGCATGAACGTGTGTTTCCACTATAGGTATTTTTCTCCAATGGATGATAATGATGTTGGAATTGGTGTTGAGAAACATATAGATTTACTGGGACAACATACTTAGGTTAGGAATAATAACCATACCCATATAAAGAATCTGGATCCACCATATGGAGCATCTATGTTAGATCGCTTTATGCAACAACAACTTCCATTGTTCAATGGGACTACAAACCCATTTTTAGATGAGCAGTGGATAAGTTCCCTTGAGAATTTATTTCTTGCTATAGGATGTAATGAAAGGGATAAGGTCATCATGGGAGTTTATTAGCTATTGGGAGATGTCGATCAGTGGTGGTCATTAATCAAAAATACAATGGATGATGAATAAATAGAAGATATGGAATGGAGAGATTTTAATGAAATATTCCAAGAGAAATACTTTCTTCGTGAATAATAAGCATATATAGAAAGAATGATTCTGAACATGTTGAAAAAGGTATATGAAATGTAGAATTTTATGAAGCCAACATCACAAGGATAAAAAAATTGTAGTACATATGAAATCCAAGAAGAAAAATTGATCAATTCTTTGATGGACTAAATCCATTCATCCTTCAGGAACTGGTCTCACAAAATTTCTTATCATATGATGATATAGTTTCATGTGATATCAAGATCGAAAACGAATTCTCTATGTCTTGTGACTATAAGGGAGAGCGGGAGAAGAAGATGGTTGCTGAAAACTCTCGAAAAGGGCATATGAAAATAGGGAAGAGTTGGATTTCAACCCTGTGATAATTGTAGAAAGAATAACCATAGTTCCAACATAATGGGAAAAAGAGTTTGATACAAATATGAAAATGATGGAAATATTTTTGTTGATTGTAAGTGTAAGAAGGAAGCTAATAATGTTCAATGCTATAATTTCTAGGATATGGGACACTATACTAATTATTGTCCAATGTGTCAAGGAAACATGCCATAGAATGGGCCAAGGGAGCAGGGAAAAGCTTATGCAATTACTATTGCTGATATTAAAGTTCCTAATGAAGTGGTGGAAGGTACATTAATAATTTCATAAAAAAAATCCAATGCATTATTTGGTTTTGGATCGTCGCATTCATTTATATATTCCTAGTTTTCTAAAAAATAATATATGTCCAATTTGATTTAATAAAGGATTTATTACTCAATACACCTAGTGGATGTACCATTGCAACAAAGGCATGTCAATTAGTCCCCTCCATGACACATAAACGTGCTTTAGTTGCTGACCTTTCTGTAATACCAATGACTAAATTTGATATAGTTGATTGTATGAATTTGTTGTCGAATTTTGATGGGAAGATATATTGCAAGAAGAAGGAAGTTACAATTTTTTGGAATGGTGTAGAATCCCTTATCTTTATAGCAGAAACCTCACCATTTGATTCTCATCAAGATCCACCCACTGTAGCTCTACAAAATTGAATCATTGGGTAGGAAGGGAATGAAAAAACTATAGGTGATGAACAGAATGTTCAAATAGAAGATGTACCTATTGTACTAGAATATATTGACGTCTCTCCAAAGGAATAACCTGGACATCCTCCATAGTGGAAAATTGAGTTTTCCATTGACATGAATCTTTGTTCATGGCCCTTATCAATGGACCCTTATATAATGGCCACAATGGATTTAGTAATACTAATGAAAAGACTCGAGGAATTGAGTGGTAAAGGATTTATTTTCCCTAGTATTTCTCCATGGGGATCCCCTGTCCTCTTTTTCAAGTATAAATATAGTTCAATTAGGTTGTGCATTGATTATAGGGAAATCAATGCTATTAATAAAAAGAATAAGTGTCATCTGCCAAAAATTGATGATTTATTTAGTCAACTTCATGAAGCCCAATATTTTTCAAACTTTGATATTCATTCTTAATTTCATCATTTTCATTTGAGGAATGAATTCATTCCCAAAACATCATTTCAAACAAGTTATGAGATTATGAATTTACAGTAAAGCCTTTAGGACTAAATAATGTACCATCTGTATTCATGGATCTAATGAACAATGTTTTCAAAGAATATCTTGATGACATTGTAGTGGTGTTAATTGATGATATTTTGGTATATTCTAAAAGCAACGAAGATCATGAAAGTCACTAGTACAATACTCAGAAGACTCTAGGAATAAATGAATTATATAATAAGTTTATCATGTTTGATTTTTTGCCCCAATATTTTTCCTTTATGGGACACATTATCTCCAAGGATGGAAACCCTGTAGATCATGTAAAGTCAATGGTTGTGCAAGAATGGCCTACTCAAATGATCATAACTAAGGTATGTAGTTTTTTTTGTTTAACAAATTATTATCATCATTTCTTTCATAATTTCATCCATTTAGCCAACTCAATGACCAAGCATACAACAAAAGGTGTTATGTTTGTTTGGACAGTGGAATGTGAAGAATGTTATTATGAATTCAAGAGGAGGTTTCTAAATGCGTCGATCCTAAACCTACCATCGGGGAAGGATGGTTTTTTATCTATAGTGGTGGATTAAAGAAAGGACTTGGTTGCATCCTTATGCAGAATGATCGAGTGATTGCCTAGGCGTCTAGGATGCTAAAAATTCATGAACAAAACTATCCAACTCATGACCATGAATTAGTCATGGTAATATTTTCTCTAAATATTTGGATACATTACCTCTATGGAGAAAAGTCTGAGATATATAAGGATCACAAGAGTTTGAAACATATCTTCTCATTAAAAAACACAACATGAGACAAAGGAGATGGATTGAGCTACTCAAGGATTATGATTGTAGAATACACTACAACCTAATGAAGGGAAACAAGGTGGAAGATGCTTTAAGCCGAAAGGACCACAAAATTATGAACAAGATAACATTTGAATGGGATCATTTTTTCATGGATCTAGAGAATATGTATATGGGAATTATAACAAAAGTTAAAATATCACTACATTTACAAATAGATTCCAAACCTTCATTATTGGAATGGATAAGAATTTATCAGGATAATGATGAGGATTTTCGAAATAGAATTGAAGCTATAAATGATTGGATGTTGAGGGACATCATATATGAAGGTGGGATTTTGAAATTCGAAAGAGGCTTTATGTTCCTGCAATTCCTCATCTAGAGAGGGAACTGTAAGATGATTCCCAAATCTAAAATTTCTATATACAACCTGGTACCACAGAGATGTATAGTGGTCTAAAGGACCGTTTTTGGGGTGAAAACATGAAGTGGTGGATTGCTGATTATGTGTCAAGATATTTGGATTGTGAATTGGTGAAGGTTGGAAGACAACGTTTTAGAGGAGTCATGCTAGCCCTTCATATACCTATGAGGAAATGGGTGGATATTAGGATGTACTATTTATTTGGGCTACCAACGAATCCAATTAAGAATAATGCGATATGGATCATTGTTGATTGTCATACAAAATCAGCACATTTTTATGCTATAAGAGAAGATTACCACTTGAACATTTCTAAATACCATATATAAATTTTTTTGTAAGACATCATGGTGAACCCTTATCAATTATTTCTGATTGTGATCCCCATTTTAACATCACAATTCAAGAAAATTCTACAAAAGGGCCTAGATATGGATCTTCATTTGAGCTCTGCCAACCACCCAAAAACTGAAGGACAATCTGAATGAACTATTCAATCATTGGAAGACCTATTGAGGTCTTGTTCACATTACATTCAAGGCATTTTAGATCATCATTTACCTCTCATAGGATTTTACTTTAATAATATCTTCCATTCAATGTTATTAGATGGAACGGTAAGAAGATTTATATGGAAGAAGTTGTCTTACACCAACATACTAGGATGATGTTTGTAAAATAATACTTGTGGGGCCAGAACATGTTGAGGATACAACAGAAAAGGTGATGATTATAAAAACCCATATTAAAACACCTCAATGTTAGAAAAAGAGCTATATTGATAACCGAAAGAAGGATTTATAATTTCAAGAAGGAGATTATGTTTTCATAAAGAAATATCCATGGAAGGGTATATTATGATTCAGTAAGAAGGGAAAATTAAGTCTCAGTTACATCAAAACTATTGAAATTCTGAACTGAATTGGAGCTGTATCTTACCATCTAGAAATGCCTCCAAGTCTCTCCAAAGTTCAAAATGTGTTCTTCATATCAATGTTAAGGAAATACATGCCAAACCAAACACATGTACTCAACTATGAAGAAATAAAACTTCATCCCAATCTATCTTATTGTGAATAGCCTATCAAGATTCTATATACCAGATAAAAAGTATTGAGAAATTAGAAAACACATCTGGTAACAGTTCTTTGGAGGAACCACAAGATATAGGAAGCAACATGGGAGCTTGAGAAGCTTATGTTGAAGACATACCCCAAACATTTTAAGTAACATTTTGTGAATTTCAAGGACAAAATTTTTATAAGTTGTGAAGAATGTAATAACCCAATATTTATTCAAAGGAAATTCCATTATTATAAATGTCTAATACTAAACTACTACGTTCTATGTGACCCTTAAAACATATGTTTGTCACTTCTATGATGTGAATTTCGAAAATCTGAAATACACAGTTGCGATTGGTATGTTATTTGGAGTTCGATAAGAAAAACATAATATTAGTGAATAGTAACATACCCTTATGAATATTGATAAACCCTAATTAATAATAACCATACCAAAGATAGTATATAAATAATAATCAAGTGTAAGTATAATATACCTATTATTTGGAATATGTAAATAATGGTTTTAACATTGTTGTTCTTAGAATAAAATATGATTTTAATTAAATATTATATTTATCATATTTAGAAACTTATTTTTGAAACATGGATTTCATTTTGGGAATCTACATGTCAAAAAATGGTTGGGGGAATTTTTGGGATTTTTCAAAAATACTTGAATGTTTTATGAAAAGTGAAATACCATAATATACAAAATAAGATCAATACACTAATTATAAAGTCATGTCTGATTTTGTGATGATGTAAGCACAATTTATTAGGATTCACATGTGAAAATTACTATTATTGGTAATTGAATACTCACAATTCCTTTTAATGTGGAGAAATAATAAATTAACAAATATAAAATTGAGAAAACCCCACTCCCCTTCACTATAAAACCCCCCATCACTCCCTCTTATCGTCACTCCCATCAAGCCTTATTCCATATACAAATTATTTTCAAATATCATCCCAACATCATATCCCACTTCCATCAAGCCTTGGCCTCATAAAAAACCAAAACCTCTCCCTTAACACGGCTCTTAAGGATGTCTAGTTCAAGAGGTAAATTCATCTTTTTTAATTCTTTGTCTTTCCTTTCAAGATCATTTGATTTATATTTTAATTATTACCTCTCCTTATCCAAATGTAGTGATGACTCCAGTAACATATAGGTACATGTATTTTTTCTTTATTGTGTAATAATCTATCATAATTTATTACTTTTACATTTTTTATACTAATTGCAATAATATCATCCGATATGTGTCAATTTACCACATTCATAGACGATGAGATTTCTATTTCTATTATCATTATCAATTATGGTCATGCAGACATTATTTTTATGGTTTAACCAGATTATTATATATTTAATATATCCTAATTAATGTTTTTAATTCCTTCGCACTAATGGTATTAAGTAATAATGAAAAATGAGTTTGTTGTTATCAAAACCCACAAATTAACCAAAACAGTTATCATTAAAGATATATATAATAATTATTCATCATTCCATGTAACCAAGTTATATAAATGAAAAATAAAACCTATGGATTATAATAAATAATTTTTTATTTTAATTTTGGATATTTACAACCATTCCAGAAGAACACCATTACTTAAAAACAAGTGAACCAGTTATAAAAGTCATGAAAACAATCACTCGAGAACGAAAGAATTCAATATAAAAAATTTTAAATAAGAACATAAATGAACTAAAAATTATTATTATCAAATAGATTCATGTTTATTAGGTTCTTAAATAAGTTACTAATATGCCTAATTTCATATTCTAGGACCATATGTTCAAGAGTAGAATACATTTAAACATAAGGTAAGGGTTTTCCACCCGAACATTCATTTTCATTTGGGTTACATTCATTTTCCTATTACCTCAATGAAATTTTAATGTATTATTATGTACTCCACATAAATTATGTGTGAGTATTATATATATATACTACAACGCGAATCCCTCAATATTTTATGGAGAGTTACTTTTTTAAAAGAATCAATCAATTCTTTTTTTCAAAATACAATCCCGATTAAAGGTATGTTATCACATTCTTATCTATTTTCATGGGAACTCTATAATATATTTTTTGAAACCATTATCTTTATAAAATAATTCATTTTATTATTAAAACACAATCATAATTCACTTCTGGTTTTATACAAAGGATTTTCCAAAATAACTCTTCTTTTCTAAATAAAGTGTATTTATATCAGGAATTGTTTAATGATTTTATATGAGTATTTTTATATACTTCAACACTATTGTTAATTGTTTTATATTATTGGGTTTAAAAATTTATGAGGTCATCTACCATATTATAATGATTTTTTTGTGACTATATTTATTTTTTATGGTCTATCATAAATCCATTCACCATATTACTCAGAATGGTTAGTGTTTTATGTTAAATGATTGGCGAATGTTAGTAACATTTCATATGATAGTTTCTATATGAATGTATATGTTGTTTATGTTTATCACTGCTCATATGAAGAATCCAACAGACTTATTATTTGATAGGTGGGGGCTATTATAGCCCCTTGATGCATGAGTAGGTCTCCTAAGACAATTAGATGTGGAATTGGCTGAGGCCTTTCCCAATGTGATATATGGTTTTGGCTAGGGCCTTAATAATTTTAAGAAGTCATGTCCGAGGCCTTCACAAAATGTTTCAGAATATCTGGAATATACACTTTTATCATTAGGAAGCTATTAATTTAATATTCATGTGGTTATTTGACTAGTATAATACTCATGACTGTTTTATTAGGGCATTATTTAGTCATCTCATATTCATGATATAATTTGTACAAGTTTATTATTTTTAATGGAACTTGTTTTCAATTATTCACCATGAATTATTTTTATACTATATTTCACTGTATTACATACCCTTATAGAGCATTGGGATCACCCCTTATAGAGCATTGGGATCACCCCTTTCTTATTTTTTCATTTTCCCCGGATATGAAGAAGTAAATTATGAATGACTTGAAAGCATAATCTAGGAGGCATAGTTGTTTCTAATGAAATAAATTAGTGTTGTATTTCCATTCATGATGTAAATATGAACATAATTATGTATCATGTTTCCAATACTACATAATTACTTAGTCCTTTAGGATGCATATTCCTTGTTATATGCCAATGTAATGAAATAAGGTACCAACTCTGGGCAACTAGGTTCGAGACCTTACAACCATTAACGTTGACTTCATGAGATTTACTTCTCACACATTTTTTTCACCTTATTATGTTTTTAAAAACATATTTCTACATTTAGGTTAGATAATGAGTTTTATGATCATTAGGACCAAGTCCTAGGGATTCATGGTAATGTGGGACTACTCATGGGGAGTTTCGTAACTGTTTTAGAGAAGCATGATGGTTGGAGACTGGTTATCTTGTCTGGTTTGGGGTTAAATGTATAAGGTTTTCATATTATTTTCATTATGTAATGCACATATATCATATTTATCTGGTGGGTTATCATTTTATTCCTTCTAGATAATTCATTTTAGTTTTTATTATTGTGTGTTAACATCATTCATTTGTTTTAGTAATTTTTATAACATAATCAGTGTAAGAACCCAGACCTTTTTTTCAGGTATGTTGTTCTTTTTCCTGGAGTTTTTGAAAAAAAATTGGAGTTGGCCCTATAATATTTTCTTTGATGATATAGAGACACTATCTCTATGGTAAAAATTTCTGATATATACCAATCAGAATAGTTTAAAGTATATTTTCTCAAAGAAATAACTCAACATGAGGCAAAGATGATGGGTTGAACTACTCAATGATTTTGATTGCACTATACACTACCACCCAGGGAGAGTAAAAAATGTGGCATATGCTTTAAGAAGAAATAATCATGGTGTTAAGAACAAGATAAGAGTTGGAACAGATCTTATGTTCATGGATCTAGTAAAGATGGATAAGGGAAAAATCATGGAAGGTGAGACATCAACACTTTTTCAAAAGGATGCCAATCCATCTTTACTAGAAAGGATAAAAATTTCTCAGACTGATGATGAGGGGTTTCAATTGAAAACTAAAGATGTGAATGATGGGAGATTGATTTACATCGTATATGAAGACGGAATTTTATAATTGGGTAAGAGACCTTCTATTCATGACATACCTGATCTAAAAAGAGAATTATTGGATGATGATCATAACTCAAATATCCCTATACACTCGCGTAGCACTAAGATGTATTGATATTTGAAGGAATATTTTTGGCGGGACAACATGAAGAGGGAGATTCCTGATTAAGTGTCAAGATGTATGGTTATTCAACCAGTAAACGCTATAAGACAACATCCAATATGAGTCATGAAACCTCTACCCATACCTGATTGGAAATGGGATGATATTATGACGAAATTTTACATAGGGATGCCAAATAATCCTAGAAATAATGATGCAATATGGGTCATTATTGATCTTCAAATCAAGTCGGCCCCTTTTATTGTGGACATACAAATTTTTTTTTTACAAAAACACTTTTTAACGAGAAAAGTAAGAAACCCTAAAAAAATACAACCACAAAACACCAAAATAGAAAAAAACAAGATCATACCATCAGGTCTGCCACACCCCAGAAAATATGTCATGAACCCAAGCCTTCTCCAAAACATGACCATTTAGTAAGAAGTCCCATACAGAAGTGCATAAGCATGAAACCGATGGTGAATCCATATACTCTCAAGAATCTATATCCAAAAGGACAGTAACAATGAAGGCTTCATTCTCTTATCCCCTTCCAGCGAAGATCAATGTAGTATGATGGAAACCAAAAATGACACCAAAGAACAAACAACATGAAGATCCAAACCTTGCAATGCATTCCCAAAAAATCCTTTACAACCTGACACCGTACCAAAAAATTAAACAAAATCATTAAAAGTAAACTTGATATCACCAAATTCCATATCCCATATTAAGTTACATAGTAATGATTAAACCTATAAGTCAGGTACCTCCAAAAGCAGCCTCTCATACCTAGATGATAGATGGTACCAGGGTTGAATGTACTCCTCAGTTTTGAACTTCCATTTGTTGAAAACTCCTACCAAAATTAGTTCATATTACTCGATCCATGAATATTTCTCCTAACTAAGAGAAACCTCTAGATATCTTCCCCTAATCATACCTCCTACTTCAATTTTTAGAAAAATCATATACTAATGAAGTTGTACGCCTTTATTGAGTACCCCTATTGATTGTATCTGATCATGATCACCATTTTACATTGAGGATCTATAAATGTCTTCAGAAGGACCTTGATACCGAACATCATTTAAGAACATCCTACCGACCTCAAACTGATGGACAATTAGAGGAGACTATTCATACCATAGAGGACTTGATGATATCTTTCTCACATGACTTTCAAGCAATGTGGGATCAATATTTACCTCTTGTAATATTTTCGTAAAATAATAGCTTTCTTTCAACATTTCAAATAGAACCATATGAAGCATTATATGGAAAGATATGTTGCACAAAAAAATTATGGGATGATATTGGGGTAAGAAAACTTGTAGTCCTAGAACATGTTGAGGAAATAATGGAAAAGGCGAAGATTATCCAAACCCAAATCAATGAAGCTCAATTTTGGAAAAAGATTTATGCCGAGAACCGAAAGGAGGATTTGGTATTTCAAGTAAGAGATCATGTTTTCTTAAAGGTATCTCTATGGAAGGGTGTTATACGATTCAATAAAATGTGTAAATTAAGTCCCAGGTACATCAAACCTTTTGAAATTATAGAACTAATTGGAATTGTAGCTTACAGATTTGAAATGCCTCTAAGTATCTCCAACGTTCATGATGTGTTCCTTGTATCATTGTTGTGATTATACAAGTCTAAACCAATGCATGTACTGAACTATGAAGAAATAAAACTAGAACCTGATCTTTCTTATTGTGAAGAGCCTATCAAGATTCTTGATACCAGAGTGCATGTGTTGAGAAACCGGACGACTCTTCTTGTTAATGTTATATGGAAAAACCATAATATGGAAAATTAAATGTGGGAACTCGAGGATGTTGTGATGTAGAACCACATAAATAATTTTATATATTAGTATTCTAGAAATTTAGAGAATGAAATTATTTTGAGGGACGAATGTAACACCCCCTAATTTCACTATACACTTCTCTTTGAATAATACAATAGCGTCTGATGTACACAACTTCGAGTTCTAGCACACCATGACCAATAAAACATAGAGTTATCAATAGTAATACACACTTTTTAAAATTTTTAAAATTTTATTTTTCAAAATGACTTTAATTTTTAGATTCCGAATATCAAAATAATCTTATGGAGAATATTTAGAATTTTTCTAGAAACATTCTATTTTTGATGAATTGTGACAAAAATTGTGTTATTGTTTAAAAACTAATTTTTTTAAAATAAATTTAGATTTTATTAATAATTATTATAGGTCAAAATAGATACATAATACCTATATAAGGTAAATGTATTTCCTTTGTGTTATTTTATAACAAAATTAGACGTATTGAATTTTATTGAACATTTTATTGTCTTTTACCCACCTTCTAGGCACACTAGCAAGTTTTAATAAAACCCAATTTTACCAATTCTGTGAATTGAATTTAAAAAATCCAAGAGAAACAGTTTACATCATTAAGTAAACTGTGGTTCAATAGGATGAAAATAATTTATGGTTTGTAGTAACTTTTGGATTTTATTTATCACGGTTAAATGTAAATAGGGTAATTAAAGGTAAAATGATATTATAATTACCCTAAAACATGTAATAATTCTATTGGATCAGTTTGTTTTTTGACAAAAATCACCATTATGAATATAATATAATCCACTTGTATTAGATTATGACATTTATTATTGGTTTATTTAAATAGGAGTTAAAAGTGTAACATTAAAATTTTCATAGTTAAAACTTATTTAATATACGGTTATACATAAGATAAATTAGATTTTAATTATTCATTATAAAGATAAAAATATTTCCTACATTATTGTATTTTATTTATAATTTTTAGATATTAAACAATTGAATTTATTTATGACACATTGATGATCTAGTAATTACATTATTAATGAAATCTTAAAATAATTGAAATTATAAATATCAAAATACAAATAAATTGAGACATTTTATGCATTACACTAATTTTAAAGATTAATATAAAATTTTAATAATGATTTAATTAATTTATTTGGAAGTAATCAAGTTTTTTTTAACTTTCACAGAAACTAAATACTAAATAGTGTCAAAATTGACATAAAAGTGTTTTTAAAACAAATATTATATTATTAATTGATATAATATTTCTAAAAATGTATATATTGTCGAAATTATGTATATAAGGTTATAAATGTCAATAATAAACCAGTTTGAATACTTTGGAATATTTATTGTAATATTATTAAAACATTATTAAATAATACAAGAATATAAGGTAAAAGTTAAACTGTTTAACTAAGAGTTAAATCTATATGAAAAGGTTAATATGGTGACTTAAACTATTATAAAACCTATTGGTTGAGAGTTTCTATACCCAACCCCACCTTATCCTTGAAATAATGTTTCTCAGTGCCATTATAAACTGAATATGATTGTATAATGAATAAATATTTCAATCTTTTCTTAACCTGACCCTCACCTCTCTTATAAAAGGGTATTTACCCTTCACTCAAATTCACAAAACCAAAGCCATTTGGATTGGTCAAAACCAGATCAAATATACTCCCAACAACCCTAAATTTATCGTAGTGAACTTTATTTTATTATTTAGCCAACCTATGGTGCCTTTTTGATCAAATCAAAAGGAAGCCCCTGAAGAAGAGGTAATAATTTCATCTCCTTTTTCAATGTTATTTTCTTCTTCCACATCCCCTTTCATTGTAGTTTCAATAAAAAAATAATAACTAATTTACCTTATACATACTATGTTGTTATTAGAAATATGGTACGACCAAATTAATTATTCTATCCATCCTATGAATGAAAAAGTCTCCACACATGTGTACATACGGGTTACCGTCTCCATGTCTTGGAACGTTTGTTATTCAACACTTCATTATTTGGATTGGTATAATAAACAGATAATTTATTTAAATAATAAATGAAAAATAATAATTATTCTATTTATATGATATAACTTCCAATTAAATATGATTTCACCATCAATAGAATGGTATTATCGCTCATGCGAACGTACGAATTACTGTATCCACGAATGCGGTGAGATTAAATTCCAATTATAACCAGTCAAAAATATTTTATATTTTATGATTAAAAATAATATTTAAGAACTTAATATAATTATTGATATGAATAAAATACATCTTATCTATAACAAACATGTCTTATGTAACAAAACATATAAAGGAAAACGAATCAGTTAACACCCGAAATAATGATACTACTAAAATATTATTAAGAAAGCAATATTAGAAGATCATATCTGATATCATATTTTTGTATGAGGTTCTTTAATAATTTAATAAAATTTATTTAACTACTATAATTTTGGTCACTATACACTCGAAAAAAGAAAAGTTCAAGGTAATGGTTAATTTTACAATCTGTTTATTATCCGGGGTTGTTTATACATGAGTATCAACTGGGACCTCCTAATCTTCTACATCTATGTTTCTTAAAAATGTATTTCAAAACATTTTTAATGTTTCCTATAATATGTTTTAATGTCATTTGTACCCTTTTTTTACTTTTTATAATTTTTTTAATGGAATCATTCCGTCGTTTTTCAAACAATGAACCTTATGACTTTTTTGAAAAATTAAAGTAAGAATGAATTTTTTATCTTATACGAAGGGTGCGGATATTTTACAGCATTATAACACCTTATAAAATTCCCATATTAATTATAAAAATATATACAAATTAATTTGTGTTTTTATTTTTTAATGATTTCAATGAAGAGTGAAATATTTCTCTCAAATAGTTTTTTGATTGATTTTATCTATGTGAACATCCTTCATTGGATTTTACATTTGTTTGAAGTTGATTTATTATGATACAATATTCCATACTATATTGAAGGTTTTGTGATATGTTTGACTGTAGATGTGATATTATTATACCATCCATGGTTTAGGGATAAAATATTGACATTTCATATGCTAGTTTTAATATTAATGTTTGTATTATGTTTCATCCTTTTCATATGATGAATGCATTGGACATAGTAAGTGACGAGTGCAGCCCACTATAGCTACTCGATGCATTGGTAGGTCTCATGACACAAACTACTATCTTGGAATAAGTACTTGAAAAAATATTATTGTTAGTGTTGGAATGGGTCCTTGAATATGTGTTTTTGATGTTCATCATTATGCAGTCCATTATTATAAAATTAGTTATTGATATTAAAAGTGATTATTCGTCTAGTAGAATATCCAGGTAAAAATTAAATAGCTTTATTTGATTTATCTATTATATATTGTGATGAGGTTTAATATTAAATGGATTTTTTGTCTTATACATTTCCTTAAAGTCATATGCTTATTTATGATAGTTTATATTATATTTTTATCCTTTCCGAGAACATGGGCTCACCCATTTCTTATGTTTAATTTTTCCTAGGATTCGAATAAGTATATTATCATTAGCCTACATGAATATGTTAAGGGTATTGAGTGTGTTCAAATGGGACAAAATGTTTTTTATATCATGATGTAATATAAAACTTATGTATGTATCATGTACTTAAAGGCTACTAAACTAATAGGTCTTTCAAGACATGATCTATTGTGATCATGCCAATGTTATGTAATAATGCACTGACACTCGGTAACAAGGGTCAGAGCATTACAAATATTATCAATGAAAAGAATAAGATCTCTAAATAATTTAAAGATATTATCCATGAATTATATTATAATCTAAAAAAATCATTGATTTCAAGAATGCATAATTGGATGTTAACACTAAGATGATAAAGATAGATCACCAAGTGTTAAAAAATGTTCATGATATAGGATAATGAGATTAGAAGATTCAAAAATTAGTGTGAAGATAGATTGAATAATATTGAAAATTAGAAACATATTATCAACAAGAAGTGCCTTCAACTATATATTAATGATTTAGAGATATATATTTATCAAGCCAATTAATAATAATTTTCTGTTATAAAAGAAAAGACTAGAATAGAGTATACTAAATAGGGTATTGTTTTGAAGACCTATTTATGATATAAATAATATCATCACATCATCTTGTGATATTTTTAATGTATCATTAATTTTAAATGTACTATCCATACCTAAATGAAATATTTGTACCAAATATGTTTTTATAAGTGATACATGGTCAAATATAAATTTTATAAATAATATATGATTAGAAGTGATTAAAATCCTATCACCATGGACAAGGTGATACATGGTCAAATATAATCAGTTTAGAATAAATTTTTGTTTTATGCATTGGATTTTTGGTAAAATACATTAATTTCATAAGCACAGGGAAATAATATTTTAAGGGCTACCAATTTATAGAGGAAGAAACAACCCCCAATTATGAAAAAACTATACAAATTTTTTTACCCATGAATATTATTTTAATGTGTAAGGTCTATACTGAAAAAGATGATGAATGTTCATTTCAACATATATCAAATTCTTATTAGAAAATATAGCCTAATGAGATTTTTAATATGATTTAAATGACCTTAGGACACAAGATAATGAAAAATTTAAAGAATATTCCACCCTTACATTTTAATAGAAGAAAATGTTATAATTAGAAAATAATAATAAGTAAGAAGCATGAAATTCTGATTAAATAATTTCAATAGGAGTACAAAATATAAGGAATATATCTTAAAAAAATACCCCATTATAATCCACATTGATATTCTCAACAATATACTAATTTACCCAATGATAGATTAGTTATCTGAGCAATATATTTGGATATGGAATGAAAGATGGAGGATCCATAATAAAAATATATATCATATGAATAAGAATAAGTTCCACATGATTATCTTTAATTTCGTGATAGGTTTTCAAAAACTAATATCCGAAGAGGCTAATATTAGTTTCATAAAATATTCCTAAAATATAGAAATAATGTTTAATTTTTCTTAAATATTCACCTAGTTTAAAAATAATCATAAAAAATATGAAAATTTTCATTAGTATTGAATAATTTTGAAAATAAATATTCTCCACACAATGAAGTTGAATATGAGAAAAAAAAGAGTCTACCCCTAAAAAATTCTTTTTTTAAAATAGATTATTAAGAATATTGAATTATGAATCATGGTTGAGAAAATCCCCTCAACATTGTTATTCTCATTGTGGAGAAAGATAATCCACTATATTCTCTTAACATTGGGTGTTATAAATGTATTTACTATTCATCGAATTTAATTTCAAGTATAATATTAGGAGGATATCCTAAGAATGATTGTATTATATCAATATTATATATAAAATAAAAGAAGTTACCTTTATATATTGACCTAATATATGGTATTATAGTGGGTTTTTCTTGAAGAAGATCGTCATTGTTGAGGATTTTGTTGATCTGAAATTATGAAATCATGAAATCCAAATGATGTAGTTAGTGTTTGTTGAGTTATCAACATTAAATATATTTAAATCCATACTTTTATGTGTTTCTCCATGATGAACAACATTTATAGTTTCTTTATGATGGTTATACCTGTTATGAATATTTTAAAGAATCTAATATTATTTTTATTTCCTTTAAATAAGAATATTGTAAAATATATTTAAAATAATCACATAAAATGTATATTTTTCTTAAAATATCATAATTTTTTAAGATGAATAATTCCCATAAATATAGATAGTTTAAATATTTTTGATAAATGTCATATAAGTGAAATTTTTAAGAATAATTCAATGTTATTTTCAAAAATATTAAACTTCTTTATTGCAAATCAATGATTTAGAATCATGTATTTTGAAGAGTGTAGGACTCAAAAATTATATTTTTAATGAATAAATTATATCTGTATAAGTTTTAATTAATTTTCATATCCTAAAACATTCTGAAAACAACTATTAAAGTTAATGAGTATCTATATTTAGTTGGTATAAAATTTCGTACGTAATGCAATGTTTTTTTCTAAATCATTCTCTCTTTATTATATACTGAACATGCATCATTTAGAATTAGAATGGAATGGTTGAAAGAATATTTATTAATGTTACATTTATATAACATTCCCAAGTACATTGTATTTGTTTTAAATTAGTGTGAGAGAAATTGAAATGGATGATTGATGAGATGGGGAGAGATATGGAATGGTATACATATTAACATATCATGTTTATGTACATATGAGGAACAAATAAAAATGGGCATATTATTGATCCCACAATTTGTGTATTAAATTTTTTTCAATGGGTTTCCATAAATTTGGATCATTCAATAATGTTAATATATTTATGAATACAGAAGGTATAAGTATTTATGTTGTTTTTTTCGTGAACAGAACTTTTAGAAATCAGGTGATAGAAAGAGTGTCCCATTAATTTAGTGAATAATGGTAGGGAAAAATATCACTGATGTTGATGCATGAAGTTAATTGTGATATTTTTTAAGATAAAGCCAGTACCTTTTTTAGACATCTTGGATTTATTATATGATAAATGAAGTTAATTCCTTGGGTAGTTTGAGATTAATCTATTATTAAATTAAAAAGTGTTTCAAGATTATATGTCCCATGGAGATTTATAATGATAATTTATATATCACTATTATGAAAACATTTGAAGAAGATAAATTAATGTTATTTAGGAGAAGAATTAAAATTAATTATATAAAAAAGGAGAATAAAAATGGATCTATTCATAGATCAATGAAGTGATGATAATGTATAGATTGAAAAATTAGTTGTTTTCCAACGAATTGAGATGGTACTATTTTGTTTTCTATTTGAAGATATTTAACTAGAATTTGATATTTATTTACCTGAATTGTTACAGAAGGATTTGGTCGGTGTGATTCTTATAGTACATTTAATTTTCAACACATAAATATTGTTCAATATAATGTTATTATTAATTATCAATTTGGCTTATTTTTTATTATAAATCCTTATACGTTTTGAATTTTTCTGATAAAATGGTAGATGGTGTGGAAATAAATTTGGATATATATATATATATATTAAAAATCATATAATTTTGAGTTAAATCATGACAAAGGAGTAAATATTAGTATGATGTGTGTAATGATAAAACAAACCTAATGAGTGGTATAATGGAAAATAATTGGCTTCATTATAAATAATTTTAATATTGTGTATTTATAAAAACATGAATCCATAAGGGCCAGTCATATTTTATATACACATCATGTGTATCAGTGTAAGGATGATTCTGTGATGCATAATGGGCATCTTCATCTACATAAAAATCATTGTATGGATGAAATATTGAATGCAAAAAAGCATATAGATACACATACTAACAAGGATGTTCAAAAAAAATTTATAGATCATCGCCATGTGATATTTTATAAGGGATATAAATGAATAATTATGGAGAATATGAGAACTAATGGAAGATTATGCTTACATTCATTTTCCAGATGTATGTTGTTTTAATTCATCTATTGGATATTGAGAATATTAATTAGATGAAAAATCAGGGATTTTTTAATTTTTTAGGAATATTTAAATAAAACCAAGACACAATAATTTTATGTTTCTGAGAATTCTGATAGATTAAAAATGTCATATTTGGGTTTGTATATGAAATATTTTTTGTGGAGGCCATGTAGTGAAAGTGTGAATATATGAGAAATAATGTTTTTGAAAATATGATCAATGCTAAAATGGAATTTCAAGTGTAAATTCCTCAATTTCACAACCAAAGGATATTATTTCAATTAATTGTTGATGAAAATTTTTAATTGAAACCATAAATCCAAATAAAAAATGTACCTCATTCAATTTTGATCAAAAAACATTTCTTTCACTACTGAAGATCCTCACTTGGAGTAACTGATGTCAATCCACACTATATCATTCACAAAAACATCAAAAAAAACACATGATTTTTGAATTCTGATATCCCACTACTATTTAGGAGAAAAATTTTATTTTCAATGTCGTTGTGATTTTAAGAATAGTTATAGTTTGATCCAAGAAGGTGTTATTGGATTAAAATGCACCAAACCCCCTTTCTCGATATAAAACCAAATATAGTGGTATGTGAGTATCCAAAATTCAATGGAATAAATATTACCTCTAATTTGGAATTATTTTTGATAATAAAAGTTGTTAATAATTTATTAAAATATAATTTATGACCAATAATGTATTTCTCCTTATAAATAAGCTTATGTTATCATTTATGACATAGAAAATGTATCATAAATGAAATATGAACGCTATTATATATTTTTATCATTAAAATAATGTTAAATAATTAAAATTAGAGCCCCTATTTTGACTAACATTTCTTTAATAACATATTTAAAAGAACTTGAATATTATATATGAAATATACATTCATATAATATTTTTCTTTGTATTCACTAAATAACATGGGAATACATTGTGTTATTAAATTCCACTTTTATGATTATAAACATGAATACTATAGAATTTATTTATTTCTGTATGACCATTTACACACATACATTACTCAACCCCCACCATGGGTCCCAACATGTCATAAACTCTAATTCATTACAATTACTCATTATATTGATTTTTCTTTGAGTGTATGCTTCTATGACCTAATCTTGATAGTAGTGAGTCAAATTCATATGAAATTAGTAATATTTATAAATACATAATAGACCAGATATTGATAATTTTTATACATGGAGATGAAAACCTCCATTGAACACACACTATATAATATAACCAGAAGCCTCATGGTATCTCATAAGGCACGATTCAAACATTGTGTCATCATCATCCCTTGATTTGTGATTTCATTACTATAACAAATGGATTTATATTCTTCATCATGGAAATTTATTTTTAGTGGTACTACCATCGTAGTTGACTCATTGAAATATATATTATCCTTTTAGATGTGAAACACCAGTTCTTTATCATTTAGTGAATTCTATAACACTAATGATGAACCTTACACAATCATCCTGACCAAAACATAAAGGTCACTGATTTTATCTTATTTCAATGTATATAATCAAATGGTACAAAATTATAATGATGTTAATTCTAGAGATTGATACACGTTATCATTGATTGGAACAAGTTAGGAAACCTAAAACATGTGGTGTTCCTCTTAGATATTCAGACCACATGATCTCCTCTACTTGATACCAACATCTCTGAACACTAGGAGATGAAGCCTCAATTCTCATAAGCCACAAAACCCTGATATCCAGACATCATCTACTTCCAATACTTATGATGTTTCTAAACTATAGGAAATATGTTTGTTATTAATTTCGTGTTATCTTTATCATCTCGTTAACTCTAGGAATTAATATAACAAGTTGACACCACTTGTAATTTAATGAAATTGAAATTGAAATTGTGTAAATAGAATTAGTATCACTATTATGGTATGATATTATCATTCATAAAAATTTGTTTGCATTAAATGGTTATCAAACCGTATTTCTCATGTTGAGTCTTGGGAACCAACATTCACAACACTCCCAATTCAACTAGATTCAACTTACTATTACTAAACTATTACTAATCACATAATAAACTAACGATTATACTTAGATATGGATTTAGAATGTTTCCAACCAGGATTTCATACATCACTTCCAATAAATAAATGAAATCACCAATTATGTAAAAATTATCCTTAAGATATTCCATCCCTTACTATATGTCTTTTTTTCACTTTCATAACCCTCATATCCTATATAGTATCATTTTCTTATGATTACCATAATTTTTATTATTTTAATAATTTACTTTCTAAGTACTATCCCTTGAACTATAAAAAATCATTATGTATTTGATAATTATATTTAGCGCTATCTGATGCTGCATAAAAATCATTATTTATAGATATGGCTACCATTATCCATAATAAAATTATATTTCAATATCCTTTATCCCTAAAATGATATTTGGACAATTGATCAATAGGAATTTATTGTGTGTTCCTATGATAAACATTGTTTCATCTTAAATAAGTACCAATTATATATCACTTGTTAAAATTAATCTCAATATAATGATCCTTATGAAGAATTATCTAGAATTTTAATGTATATTACAGATCATAATTAGGAAAAACTATAATTTTATTTCCATTAATTCATTAATCATCCTTAATTTAGATTTTTTAAGGGGATCAAGAGGTAGAATTTCTATTAATATGAGAAAATGTGCATATTTGGTTAGTCGGTCAACAATAACTCATATTTTATCCTTATGTATAGGAAGCCCTAATAATAAAATGAAAAATTACATAATAATATCATCTCATTTTTTATTATAATATTTAGTGTTTTCATTCCCCATCTATGATACTATTTATTAACCCTTACGTATTTCGAAACAAAATCACTGTAAACATAATATGTAATTTCCCACATTATATTATTGCACAAAAATTTTCTTTCAAATATATATATATATACCGTGGTTATATTATGATATATAGGGAAATTCAAGCTACCAGAATTACCAAAGACATCCCTATATAGCTCAGGAATAGATGGAACATGTAGTATGTTTAGATATTTTTGAACACCAACCTAAAAAATATTGTTTTCAAATTTTGTGTAATTCATAGATTAAATATTCCTTCTAAAATTTCTGGTGATATCAATGAGAACATTTTTTCTTAAAAAAAATTGTTTGGATTTCATTTGAAAAGGGATTGATGTCTCCCCTTACACAACAATTCCCATATCTATCTATACATAATCCAAATATTTCGGATCCATTATTCATTATAATGGTCATATCGTTTTTATCCTTCCTTATAGATGAATATATTATCATATTTTCCAACCCTGGATACCAATTTATTTAGAAATCATGGTCCTTGAGTAGCTTGGTCTGCAAAATTTTTCTCACGTTGATCTCTTTCTATAAGTTTTTTTAAAACAATCAAAATCCATGTATATAATACAATTTTCGTCAAAGAGATAATTTCATCATATCATCAAAGAAAAAATTATGGATTCTAATTCATGGTCATGGATTAGATATCATGTAATCATGAATATTAAATTTTATTTGAGGTATGATATATAACGTTATCACTCCTCATAACGACACAACCATGTCTCTTCTAAGATTCATTAATATATATAACAACACATAATTTCACAATGGTATATTCCATATTAGATAAATAGAAAATATACTCATCAATTATTAAAAACATTATTCACATTCCTTATCCATTTGAATGTAACACTTTTACATGTAAACATGGTTAACAGATTATCCAATCTAGAAAAAGTTTGAAAAAATATAATATAATATCATGCTAAAACAATGAAATTAC
Source organism: Viscum album (assembly GCA_963277665.1). NCBI lineage: Eukaryota > Viridiplantae > Streptophyta > Magnoliopsida > Santalales > Viscaceae > Viscum > Viscum album. Next base: position 475,424,791 of record OY728157.1, read on the forward strand.
ATACCAAAATTATATTCATTGGTTTAACTCTTTCTTAGGCTACATTTTACATCACATTGTGAAATGAGATTCCATCCATAGAGACAATATAACTACTAAAAGAAACATTTTCATGTCATAATTTAAATATTCTAAATTCCTAAATATATATTTTCTTTGAAGAGTCTCAATAATGAAACAAATTGATTATTAGGTTCCTCATAGATATTATATTTCATCAATATAACATCTATAAATACAAATAAACATTATCAAGATATTCCATGAGTATTCTATTAATTTGATACATGAAGAGATGTGGTGCATTAGATATTATATCTCATCATGATATTAATTATAAATTATTAAAAAAATTATAAAGATATTTCATGAGTAATATAATTATTTTATAAATAAAGAGATATGTTTCATTAGTCAATCCAAATGGTGTCACTATGAACTAGTAATGTTCATAACCCATACAAAAATGTACCTTCATAATATTTTCCATCGTTACACAATTGATGATATAGAAAATCAACATCAATCTTTTAAAATTATTAAGCTCTGTGATGTTGAATAAATAATACATCAACGTGAGTTATAGGATTAATTATTTTAACATAATAACATTGATGTTGGTATAATAAACGAACATCTTCATAGATCCTTCTTTCCACATAACTAATTTAATTGGTTCTGCCCATAGAGAAACACTATAGAGTATAAATCCCTTATTAGACAACTCCTCTAGTATTTTATTCAATCCACAAATTCAAAAGTGGATATTCTATAAGGAGTCCTTGATATTAGTATTAAATTAGGGGTTAAATAAATAGAAAGGTAAACTTCTAGATTGGGTTTAAGACGAAGTAATTCATTAAAAAACATCAAAATTTTCAGGTAAAATAGATACATCATTGATTTGAAGATTACATTATCCATATGTATATTGTATCTTATCCCCTTAACCCAAAATCATATTTAGAAGAGCTACTACGGGATGATCTAAACATGAATCATATGATGATGTATCGCCAATAATTATACTGAATTGTAAATCCAAAAGTCTAATATTAAATTTCTAATATTTGTCATAAATAATTGAATTATACTTTGAAATATATTTCATATATAAGATTATATCAAAATAAACCATATTTATAATAATACAGCTGGTAAATAGAGAAAATATATGTTCCATAGTAGGGAACCTACCAACACATCCTTATTATGGTGATATATCCACTTTGATTCATGATTGATAATTCCCTTATTAATTATCTTGGGAAATTTTTCATTTTCTTGGAAATCCTGGAAGAAAAAATGTTTGTGAATATCCAAAAACAAATAAAACATTAGCAAATTATTAGGATATTATTAATTTTCTAATAATCATATAATTAGAAACATTTACCTCAACTGTTGTGATTGAATAACACTTCCCTTTATCACGTAACTTTTAAAGGGAATATATTCTTGGCCCTTGGGAATATCATTTTTACAGTGACCCATATCTTTATAGTTAAAGAATTGAACAATGGTAGCTTCTTTTTTCCCTTTAAATTATTAGAATAATGGAATTTATTCCCACACTTCAAGTAAACTCATTTTAATCTTTACCATGTACTGAGGTGTTTCCATCTATAAATATCAAAAGTTAACAAATTTCATTTTCTCTTCTTCATCAATAAAATTTCATTCTCTTCTATCTTTTTCGTATTCTTTCTTCTATCAAATAAATAAGACATTTATTACTCCTTATATGTATTTATATAACATGATAGTATATCATCATATTATGAGAATGATTTAGAGACATTTATCGTTTAATTAATTTCCACTACCATATTAAATAAATGGTGAATATTTTTTAGGAATATATATAACGTGTTGATCACACATTACTGACCTTCTAATGATAGCTTAAAAAATAATGATGTTTTCAACTTATTTTTGTCTTAAAAATAGTAATTTATTATCTATATCCATTGATTACTCTTCAGGAAAATATTTTTCCATGAAGAGTACCTTAAAATCCTTCTAATCCATATTTTATATTTGTTGTTCATCAGTAAAATTTGGAATCAAGGACCCCCATTGATATCTCTCACTTGAGAGATAATAAATGTCAAGTAAAACCTTATCACTTTTATTACTTCCCAATGTGATAAAAATTATATCTATGTAACTTGTCCATTTTTAATCAAAAAGTGGATTAATGGATCTATTGAATTATTGAGGCTTCTAACACATGAAGAGATGTATGATTTCATGATCACTAATTTAATTAGTTGGACTCTCCATAAGATAAAGGTTATTATTCATATACTAAGTCACATTACCTATAAAGTTTTAATTTTCTATTCTGAAGCACCAAATTTCGCTCCATCCCTACCTTTGGTAACTTTCATAGAAGAGAAATCCATTCATGGATTTTTTACAATTATATGGATTTCCTTCATTCCATTATTCACATTTTATAAACTATGGGATACTATAGATTAGATCATAACAATATACTATATAATATAAAAATAAAAAACTACTAAAATATACAATATAAATATTAAATTTATTTATAATTAATTTAAAAATCATAATAATGGATTTTTTCAGAGTATTATCAAATCCTTTCACAGTATTACATTATGTAATATATTTTTGAAAAATCCAGTTCACAATGATCTAACTATACATTCTATGTTATCATCATTAAATATCCTAACCCTAGTGTCCAAATGTTAGTGGTAAACTTATTACATTGGAAAATGATTCATATGATTATATTTCAAAAGAATGAATATTTTAGTAGGATTAGAAAACTGAATAGGTTAATTAATTTCAAATAATATTTGAAATAATTAAATAGCAATGTTTTTTTATTTCAATATACTATAATCCCCCTTCACATAACCATTCATATCAATGATAATACTCATCCTAGAGTCTTAAAGAATAGAAACATAAGGAAGGAGTGATATTAGATGCTCAGTAAGGGTATATGTAATTTTGAAGATTAATGGTAAATAAATATTATTAAAATATTAAATGATGATCAAATAATTAAATATAAATAATCTCATGAGTTAGAAAAATATCCATTGATTTCATAACAAATAAAATAGTCACATGGAAATTGATAAATATTTTCATAATTATGGAATTAATAATTCTAGACATCGAAAACTTATCCTTGAGGCCCTATTCCAAGACATATTAAAATATCATTAGGGCCTTGTGCTAACACATAAACATAAATAGGTGAGGCATCAGCCAAAACCCAATATAGTATTTTATAATGAGACCAACCAATACATCAAGGGTAAATAAGACACACTCATCACATACTATGTCCAATTCATTACTCATATGAAAGGGGTGAAACATAATCAATATAAATATTCTTATAGAAAAAATAGTATATGAAATCTCGTACCTTCCCATAATCATTAAAATCAAGACTGATATATAGAATTGTATCAAAACACAAAAATCTAATTCAAATTCATCATAAACTATCCATATTAATATAGCAGATATTATCATATGGTAATAAACTTGGTAAATAATAATATTCAACAAAGTATGTTAACATATATAAGGATAAATATAAAATTTCTTTTTAATATTTCTTTAGGGAAATACCATTTTCAGTATTAAAAAATTATTAAAAATTTAAATATTTCAAAAATATTAAAGGAAACATTAAATTTAAAAATATAATTGGAATATCATAAATATATATTGAAATAAATTAATTTTCATGATGGTTGTAAATTATGTCCATTTTGTAAAAGTAAAAATAAACATTCCTTTCTATGTTTTGTAAAATTTTTAAAAAGAACATAATTCAGAAAATGAAAATGAGGTTACATTAAATTATTTTAAAATATAAAAAGTTCTTAAAAATGACTTTAAATATTAATTTATTAATTGTAAGACATTCTTTATTTTTGTAGAAAGCATAGACATTGATATTTGACTGAAGAGATAAATAATGTTAGTTTTTTTCATTATAACATTTTATCAAAAAAATTAATACCAACAAGAGGAAAATTTTTACAATTACATTAAAATTTCATCAATAACCAGAGGTGATGAAAATATACTTGGTTTAATGTTGGAATATTAAATTATTCCTCCATGTGATGAGATTATGAAATAAATCATATCGTCAAGCCTGATTTCCATTATATGTGTCTAAACCTACAATATAATAAATAAATATTAATTATGAATCTATAAGTGTACCATAATAATATATATTATACCATATATGATTTACTAATACTATTTTATCTCCAATTTATTATATATTCTTTTCTAAAATCACATTTTCATGTAACAATGACTTCATTTTACATGTATGTCCTTTTAATTTTATCAAGTTTACTTTAATTATTGATTTTTAAAAATGATATAATTATAATATATAATATAAATGTGTTTAAATTAATCTATAAAATATAAAGATATGAAAATGAATTACAATATTCAAGGAGATGTTATGTTATACGTACAGATGAAAAGTATTATTTGGTTTTGATGGATGAAACAAAACAATGGTAAATAAAAATTACAATTTCAAGAATAATTATTATATCATATACATTATATATATTCATTAATTAATCTCTTACTCTGATACGTCTATATTTTTAATAAAAAATAAATCATAAGGCTTTGTGGACGTGGTAGTCCAAACATACGCATGAGGGACAATATTGTCTTCCAATATATTGGAAAGTATGAAATATATAAGATATTTTAATTCAAAAAAATAATTTTTTAAATAAATATCATATATATTCACTAGTTACATATTTATAAAAATCAATGTGAAATGGTTATGAAAAATAATTACACCTCTATGTGGAGACGATAATCCATTCTTATGTACAATCGATATTTTCTATTTTCATCAGATAGAATAGAGATAAAATATGATTTAACATAATAATAAAAAAATCATATTATTTTTTTTGAAAATTGATCTATTATAGTAGTATGGGTACAAAATTTTAATAGTAAATTGAAGATTATATAAACTTGAAGGACTCGATAAACATCGTTACCTATTCTTCGATGGAATTATTTTACATATCTTTTTAAGGGACATGGTGTATGTATTTTTTATAATTTAAATAACATCTGAAACTTGTATAGTTGTGTTTAGAAGGTGAATTCATAGGGTTTTGAGGAATTTGATAAAAAAAATGGTGAATGGGTGTGAAAGAAGGGGTTCCATTTTTAAATTGAGGGGAATGGAACTCTTTGAATTTATTGAAATATTAAAATATAATAAATTATTTATCTATCATAAATTCCTCCAAATAGAAATATATTAGAATATAAGGTAATATATGGAAGACATATAATCCACCAATAAAATTTTTGCAGGATTATGTCTAATTTTATACATTCTATTTTTATTCAACCCCTTAGTTTACAACATTTAATATTACTATGGTAATATATTTTCCACTCATAGAGGACAATAATTTTACATATATAGAAAATATTAACAAATAAATGTAAATGGATTAAATTTAAGACCCTATATTATCCCATTTTTCTTATTTCAAAAATTCTAATGATTTTTAAATAATTTATCAAATATATTGTTTTCTCAAAATACCATTAATTTCAATTTTGAAACCATTCCTTTCTTTTGACATAAAATAAATAAAAAAATTGTAATTAAGATATAATTTTGTAACTCGACAAATGATATATCATTTTCGTCAATAAAATTTGTGGAACATTGTAAATGGATAAAATTATATCCATTTTATTTATTAAAAATATATTATTTTACTTTTCTGTTAATTGATGAAATTCTGTATTGTGGTTGCATAAGAATTTATGTTTATTATATAATTAATTTGAAATATATATTTATTTTTATGAAGAAAATAATTTCATGGTACAAAAATAATGAATTAAATTAGTATATGTCATGAATTTCTCTCTATATCAATACATAAGTTATATTTTAACTATCATATTGAATTTTTTTTATATTCTTCGGTTTGAATATTATATTTGTCGTGTTCATTGACATTATTCCATTTAGAGAATAATTTTTTTTCCTAATATGTAAATAGATTAATATTAGTCATTGATAAGAGTTTTGATGAAGAATTATTGCTATATCACTTAATTTTAACCATGATTATCTAGGTTTCCCCTTTACCAGGGTGATAAATTATATAAAATTTACTATTAATAATGTCTAATATTAAAAGGTTAATATTTATAAAAAAATTGTATCGCAATTCAAAATTTGGAATCCATTTACAAAATAAATACCTATAATTTTCATATACTAATTTTTAAAATAAATTTGAAAACATAAGGAAAACCTCTTTTTAGAAAAATTGTGTTTTATGTATAAAACATGATTTATACTTATCCCATTATATGGAAAAATAATTAGGTGAATGCTGAAACATTTTGTTGAATATTTAATATAGAATTTTTTTTAAAATCATTGATCAATTTTTATTAATTTAATTTATTAGTATAATAATAAATTTAGTTCATAAAAATATAAATTTTCCCATAAAAGACTTCATTTACATTAAAATTGTTTTTATTTTTTGTTATTGTTAATTAATAATAAAAATTATTTTTCAATTGTAAAACAATACAATCTTTAAAATGTATATAACACTATTAATACAATATAATTTAATTTCTATGTTATAATGATATACTTTATTAATGGTCATTTATATAAGGCCACAACCTTATATATTACATAATCATTAGTTTTAATCCAGAATTTTCATTATTTCACATTAAGGATCTTTTAAAGTTTATTGTTTTATAGAATTCAGCCATTACTTTTACATAGCATCTAAAAATTTACAAATTAGACACATATACTATCTATCAACTTTATCATAAAACAAAACTCCTTAAAATAAAATATTTTATTTTTCTGATAAAAATATTCATAGCGTTAATCTTGATTTATTCATTATTTTTACCATTATTTATAACCTTTGAAAAACATTTAAAAACATGGGATGAGAATAAAAAGTTCAGTAAGAGAAAATAAAATAGGGAATAAAATTAGTAGTTCATGAATACTTTAAACTCATGAAATTTTTTTCCAAAAATTATAATTTTCACTGATAAAACATACCTCATTAAACCATAATATTCATGAAAAACATCATAATAATCAAAAATCATAAAGTCAATATAAGGCATCCATATCATACATACATTTATGTTTTCACAGCTATATAGGGGTTTAACTTCATGGAAATGTTTACAATACCCATCATAATATATTCACTAAATCTCTTATATAATCCTTTAAATTTAAATAACTCTCACTAACTAATTAATTAGAGAGAAATCACAGTACAGAACACCCTCAGTTTATCATGGAATAACTCGTATACATAAGCAATGCCCAAGAACTATAATATAATCATAAAACATTAACTATCATGAAGAAAAAATAAAATTTCCACATTGAAATCACAAAATATCATTGTCATAATCAATCCCTTATCAAAACAATGTTCAATACCAAAATACATTAAAATATAATATGGTATTTATTTTCTATTTAAAAACATTATGGTTTGTAGAGGAAGCCAAATATCAAATAATGGTCATGGAAATACAAAAGTCATTTTCATTGTGTATGTTAAAAAAATTCCATATATAGTTTAGTGAAATTATTCCTAGAAAATATTTCCTTTCAAAAAAACATTTAAATAAATTGAAATTAAATGTGGTTATTTATTCGCCAATTAATGGCAGGTGGTGTATATTATAAAAATATTCCGCAATGAATTGAGATTGAGATATAATCTTTTACCTTGTGTATGACATGTCATGTACAATAGTTATATTCAAAAATAATAGAATATTGTTAATTTAAACATTCTTGAAACCCATTTTCAAGTTTAACATTCCTTTGGATTCGATTATTACCATGCCATGAAAATTACAAAATTATTTAAGTTTATATCAGACATTTTTTCGACATTCGTTACTTGAGTTGAAAATGAACATGTTTGGATATAAATTGTCCATGTGGTCATATTTCCATCATCTCAAAAATTAAATTCATGAAATAATAATAAATTTTATACATTAATCACATTTTTTAGATGAAATAATTAATTAGGGTGATTACAAATAAAAAACTATATATTCACAGAGATAGAATGACATACATACAAGTAAAATTTTCCATTTTTCATTGATCATTATTAAATTAAGTCAATTAATATTTTATATTTCTATAATGATCATAATATTATTAAAATCATAATAAACATTTATATATATTTATATATATCATACATGTGATGTGGTGAATAAAAACAATTCATATTTATTCATTGAGGTGATAGTTCACATGTAGACACAAACAATGTTATACATTTTATAATCATTAACGGTAAAAAAATAATTGAATTATTTTCTGTTAAAATGATAAATATGTCATTAATATAATATATAATCATTTATTTGATCCTTATAACTATTCTTGATAGATGATAATGAAAAATGAACAATATCGGTTCACAAGGTGGTAGTCTGTCGTAGACATGAACGAAATGTTCATTTCCAATTTGATGAAATTGGAGATGTATTTTTGTGATGATAATAACAAAATAAAATTATCATTATATTTACGATACTGGTGTTATTATTTAATCTTATATGAATAATATTTAAATAATATGGAAGAAGAAATAAAATAGAGAGACATAAAAAAATTATACCTCTTCTTGAGTTGATCACCTTTTAAGAACACCTTAACGCATCTAATATAATTGTTTGGACAAAAATAACACCTCAAGAATGTGGGGTGGGGGTTATTATATTAAGGGGTTTGTCCATATATTTTTCAAACCAAATGTTTCATGAAGTGTGAGTATTAAAGAAGAGTGTCTACCTTTTTATTGGAGAGGGATGGGTAGGCTTGGAAACTCTTAAAATCATAAATTAATATAAATTAATTTTTAAATCCAAATGGCTCCAAATTGTGATATTTAAAAGATAATATAAATATATTTTTCAATACTCTCATTAAAAAAATTTATACATTTATTTATTTTATTTTAAACCTTATTTTTTCAGTTTACCATTAATTATTCTCTTTTTATTTCAATTGTTATAACAATATTTGTAATATTAAGACAATATATGTTTTACTTATATGAGGAAAATTTCCCATAATTGGACACTTAATAATTTTTTATACCTTATAATCATAACATATTGATTTTAAATGATTTTTTATATTTTTAACATAATTTGATAAATTATTATATCTATAAAATTTCAATTATGTCTATATTTAAACTATTTATTTCACTGAATTTAAATAAAATCCAAACTGAGAGATAACATCTAAAAAAACAATTTATAGACTTATATAATGTCACATTAAACTATAATTTTTTTGTGGCATAAATTATGTCAAATAAATTTCATTTTAATATTTATAATATCATTTATTTTATTATTTAATCAATTAATATATTATTTCATTATCTATGTATCATAATTAAATATAATTATTTATTTACAAAATAAAATAAAAATAAATTAACATTATGTATTTAATATTTTTATCATTATAATAGAAATTTATAGTTGAATAGTTCACTTATATAACCACATATTAAAAAAATTAAGAAGATACATGATTATGACATTTTTTCAATTACTTTAAATTAAATGTTATAAATTGCATAATGACATACAAATGCCTTCCTGATGCCACCATCTAGACCCTTGGATTTTCTTGGACATCCATAACTCATAAAATAACATTAGGAAATGTTTTAGTGTATTTATATATTAGATTAATATTATATTACAGTTTATTACCTAATTTACATTTAACTATGGTAAATAATATACTAAAGTTACTATTCAGCAAAATTATTTTGATTCTATTAGATAAAATTTTCCTGCTGATTAAAACAACGTATTTTCATTTTTAAAAATTCAATTCACAAAAGTGGATAAAATTAATTTAATGTTAATCCAATTGACGGATTGGGGAAACCTGTTTTTAAATAATAAAAACCATCAAAAGAATGACATGTGATTATATCCAATTTCAATGTGAAATTGCTTCCAATGGAAAAAATTGGATATAATGATAAAAAAAACTAATTAGAAATTAAACCATGTAAAATTATAATATAAAAAAATAATTAAAATATACGGAATGATAGATTGGAATTAAAATGCAGTATTTTTTCACTATTCATAAAAAATGAAGTTTATCAGAAAAGTACCATAAAATTGACCGAAGTGTATTTTTATTGCCTGCTTCTATATAAGATGTTTATTTACTCATATTGAAAATATAAAAATGGAAAAAACTATATTTAAAAGGTTTTCAACATGAAAAGGTTGTAAAACCACATTTTAAAAATATTCGAGTGTTTTATGCTTAATGTTGGATTTATTCGAATTCTATGCCTATAAAATTTATTAGATGGAAGTAAAAAAATTTAATATACATCTGTAAACATAATATATGTGGTGATATTAATTCTTTACTGTACAAGGGTAATGTGTTAACTTCTATTTAATATAATAATATTAATAATGTATTATTTTTTGGTATATCTTAGTTTTGTGTGCAATATACGATTTTGGAGAATTCCATTGTTTCATGCTTCATTAGATATTAGAAAAACCATATGTTTTAATGTAAAAAACCTACAATTAATAATAATTAAAATTTATGAAAATTTATTATCCTATAATTACCTAGGATGATACATCCTTCCCCGTTTTGGAAATTGTGTCCTCGTAATTCTAAATTTGGGATTAGTAATTATGGTTTCACTTTTAAAAATCATATCATTGAATTCCACATCATAAAATAAAGAGTAAATAAAACATCCACTTTAATATAATGCGTTTGAAGTGAAATCGTCACCAATGATTACACATAATAGGATTCTCTGTAATAAAACATTGATATTGATAAAAAAACTCACCATCATGTTCTTATGGACAGTTATTAAACACATGATTTGGAAAAAGTTATAAATATGAAAACCACAAAATTGTGAGGGGTTAAACAGTCATTGATTTCATATGTGAAATAGTAAATAGAATTATTTTTTGTTCTAAGATCATTTTCATTGGCTTTTGGAATTAATTTACTATTTAGAATAATAATGTATGGAGATATACTTACATGACAAGTATAGTTTCATCATCTAATCAAATTCAACCAAAAAATCATATTTTTATCTAAATGATGAGTATTAAATTTGAAATTTTCATGCATGAAAGACTAAAATCATCATCTATAGAATCACATAATACACAAAATATTAAAAATATATTTCTACCTTCATAAAACATTAACCAAAACCAATATTATAAGGATAAGATAAAAAAAATATCTATAAAGAATAATCTAGTGGATGATGAAAACTACTTCTAATATCTAAAATTTCAACTAGAATACCAAATGTTCAACACAGTTAATTGAAAAAATAATTTTCCATAAACTTTCATCAAAATATTATAAGTATGATTAAATTGAAAAAAATCATAAGGATATCATCAAAAAATATTTCATGATTTGTTATAACACATAAATCCAAATAACAATAGCCATTATTAATGTCTCTTACCAAAAATTAATTTCAAAAATCATATATTCTCTAGGATTACTTAATCATTTATATATATAACCCAAATTTTCATAATTCCCCAATTATGAAAATGAATCTTCCAAAATTACTTCTATCACTTAATCCACAAATAATTTTCTAATATCATTGATACCCATTTCATAAAACATAAGTTCCCAAAATAAAACTATTCATCTTCAATCATATTATTTAACTAAAATATTAACATACTAACCAGAGACATCTCATATTCCAGTTGTCAGTGATAAATCCTTATCGTACATTAGTTGTTGGCTCAATTTCCACAGCCTTGTCCAACGCGATGAGTTGTCACACATCATACAGGTTGTTCTTTTCAAAAAATTATAAAATTATATAACATTTCCAAAATTAGTAAAAAATCTAAAAAATAACCATAAAATGTTTTAACCTCAATTTGTATCTCATACCTTTCATTTTTAAACCCAAAATGTACTAACACATAATTACTTCAAAATAAAAATATCATATAAACACAAATGGTTATCCGTACCTTTGTAGTTTTTTCCACACAAGAGAAAAAAATTCTTCATAAAATATCATATTCACATAAAAAAATTATTGTTATACATAAAATAAAAATAATTTTTCCCATGTAATCACATCATCAAAATATAATTAATTATTTTAAACATTTCACCATCTTAAAGTCTATCGTAACACATTAATCATTTATATGTATAATTTTTTATCCTTATTCATTATTTTTTATCCTTTAGCCATTCATATTAATATTATTCCTTAATAATTATTTCCTATGAAGAAAAACATGAATGATATCCTAATATTCAATAATGATAAAACATGAAACAATAAATAATCCATCTATTTCATATGTTATTTTAATTTTCCACATCTTCAATTGTATAGGCATTATGTATCGTTAAACATATATTTGTACAATCCTCCTAATCCCATTATCAGACCTTATTTTTAGGAAGTTTATTTTCATAGTGACCATATTGCACACATTTGAAAAATTCAATTTATAATTCAGATATAAATTCTTTTTCGTTCCCTGATTCAACTAAAGAATTCCTTTTTCCTTTGAATTTTATTGCATTATGACCTTAATTACCACATCTATAACACTTTCTTATCCATTTAAAACATTTTCCTAGGTGTTTATTTCCACAGTCTCGAACCATTAGTAATTTAATATACATTCCTCTGGTATTATTACATGATCTTCCATAGGGATTCATTTCTCACATTTGTGATGCATCAGATAAAGTTTCATGGATAATGTTGTTAATAATTACTCCAGATAGTTTGTAAAAAACAACCAAGATAGTTCTTATGACATCTCCCATTTCATTTGGTTGTTTATTCATAGAACCACTACATTTTCCTTTTGATACATTATTAATTTGGTTCCTTCTAGATCAAGCCATTTACTAAGACCAAAAAGGTTATTGTAAATATATCAATGAAATCATCATATACTATCTTAAGAGGAAAATAAACACTATGATATATTGATTCATGTTATTTCAAACTCATTCAATTTATTTAAAATATCTATTATTATTTCTATAATTATAACCATTATTATTATATTTAACTTGTAATTTATGCTTAAAAATAATCCTAACATCTAATGATATCAAAACCAAACTCGTAAACCCTCTATATGGCCCCAACCATATAAATTACATAATCTGAAGTTTTAATCAATAATTTACATTTTTTCCATAGTGGGGATCCTTTCAGGTATATAGTCTTATATAATTAATCCATGACTATTACATAACATGTCAAATATTACAAAATAAACACTTTTACTCAAAATTGATTTTTGACAAAAATAAAATTCCTTAAAATAATAAATGATTTCTTTTTCTTAATAAAAATATTCCTAAAATTCAACTTGATTTCTCTCTTCCTCTTATCCATCGTTATATATTATGGAAATCATTTCAAAAAAAATTTATTCACATAAAATTTTCATTCTGGGAATATAAAATTAGTAATGAAACTGTTGGTCCATGAATATTTTTTACTCATGGATATTTATTCACAAGATCATAATTTTAACCCATAAATCATAAACTATTTAACATACATCATGAAATATTAATAATTCTGAAGAAAAATCATAGTAATCATAAATCATAAATGAATCTTGTGGATTACATATCATATATATATTGTAGCTTTCACAACTACATATTGGGTAACCATCATGGCTACGTTTGGAATACCCATCATAGTATATTCCCTAAATATCATTGGATAAACAATATCATTTAAGTCTATATCATTAACCAATGCATTTGGAGATATATCATGAGCCCACCTGCCATAAATTTATCACAAAACCACCCGTATACATAAACAATGACCAATAACTATAATGTAAACATAAAAAATTAAAAATCACAGAGGAAAAATTACATTTCTACGTTGCATTAAAAGATAAAATTGATATATGCAATCCCTTTTAAAAACAAATTTCAATATGAAAATACATAAAAATTTAATATGTTATGTATTTTCCTTTAAAATAAATTACGACTTGTATAGGAATCCAAATATCATATAATGGTTAAGAGAGTGAAAAAAGTCTTTATTGATGCATACTTTAATAAAACATTCCTTTTGTAGTTTAGTTAAATGATTCATAAAAAAATCTTTTATAAAACCATTGAATGAAATTAATAGCTAATGGATTTAATTATATATCACATAATGTAAAGTGGTTTATATTATATAAATATGCATCAATTAACGTAGATTGAGATGATATGCCTTACCTTGAGTCAGACTTGTCATGTAAAATTATTATATTCATTAAAAATAAACGTTGGTAAATTTATACTATATTGATAACATTTTTAAGTTTATTATTGATATTATATCACTTATTACCAAGTTATAAAAATTATATAATTATTCATATCAGAGGTTTTATTGAGATTTGGTATATAAGATGAAAATAAACTTATTCTGATGTAACTAGTCCACGTGGTCATTATTCCATTATCTCCAGAATACTATTCCTGAAATAATAATTTGTTTTATTCTTTAACCATATTATTTAAATAAATCCATTAATTTTTTTCGTGAAAAATAAACAACATTATAACCATGGAGATGGTAGGTTTTGTGTATACATGAGAAACATTTTCCACTTTTCATTGATAAATATTAAAATAAATAAATTAGTATTTTATCTCTTTTGAAAGATAATAATATTATTAACATCATAATAATATTTAATATATATATATATATCAGACAAGTGATGTGGTGAATATAAATGATTCAAATCACTATGTGGAGGTGATAGTTCACACGTATTCCCATACAATGCTATCATTTTTTGTGCATGGTAGGTAAGAACATATTCAAAATATTATTATTTTAAAATGATAAATATTTCCAAAATATCATACATAAACATTTATTCATTTATTATAACTTGTCTTGATTATAAGTAATGGAAAATTCTTTATATCGGTTCGCGAGGCGGTTGTCCACCATACACACGAAAGAAATTTTCATCTCTGATTTGATGAAATTGGAGATTGATTTATGTGATGATATAAAAATAATAAAAAATATGTATATTTAGGACACATTTGTTATGAATTCATCTAAGAAGAATAATATTTAGAGGTTGTGGAGAAAGAAATAAAATAGAAACACTTAAAAAATGATAGCTCTTCTTTCATTGATCACTTTTAGATAATGTATTGATTATATTTTAATCATCATCTTTTCAAATTAACCTTAATTATTGCATTTTAATTTTAATTTTTGTAACAAAATTTTATATATTAATCAACTATAAATTTTAATTATATGGAATAAATTTACCATAATTGGACCGTTAATGAACTTTTAAACCTTATATTAGACACTTTTCAATTTTAATAGATTTTTAGAATTTTCAAATAATTGAATAAATTATTATTTTTATATAATATAAATTAAATATTTTTTACACTTTATATTTAATTGAATTTAAATAAAATTAAAAAAGATCAAGAAATTATAAAATAGTCATTTAATAAACTAATAAAATTTCATATTCCCCTATAAAATTCTTGTATGGCATAAAATATGTCAAATAATATTTAGCTTAATATTTATATTATCATTTCATTGTTTCTTTAATCAATATATCTATTATTATATCATCATTGTGTCATAATTAAATTTAATTATTTATTTCCTAAAAATTGTAAATAAATTTTCTTGATGTAGGTCATATTTTTAAATTTCAAATGAAAATTTATTTTTTAATACATCACTTATATAAACCCATATTAAAATTGTTTTCATGAGAGGATACTTGATTATGGAATTTTTTCCTTTACATTAAATTAAATGTTTTAAATGTCATAATCACACCCAAGTGGCTTCAAAAAACCAACATTTCAACACAATTATTATCTTAGTTATCCATAACTCATATAATTAGATTATGACATGTGTCATGGTAGATTTATAGTATTCTAAAATTATGCTTACCTTTAATTACTTTATTTACCTTTAACCGTGGAAAATAAAATAATAACATTACTATTCACCAAAATTATTTTGATCCTATAATATGACATTATCATAAAGATTAAAAATATGTATTTTGACTTTTGAAAGTTAAATTAACCAATGTTGCTAAATTAATTTAATGTTAATCCCATTGAAAAATTGAGGAAACAAGGTTTCAAAAAGTAAAATCCATCAAAATATTACCATGTGTTTATAACCAATATAAATGTGAAATTAATACCAATGGAAAATATTTAATTAAATTGTAAAAATAATCTAATAATACCTAAAAACCATGTAAAATGTTTGTCTGACAACAATATGTCATTATATGAACAGACAATTTTGAATTAAAATGCACAATTTTTTCCCAATTCATTAAAAACTCATTTTTATCAAAAAAATACCAAAAAATCAAAAAAAGTTAATTTTGATGTCCCAATTAAAAATAATAAGTTTATTTGGTCATATAAAACATATAATAGTGTCAAAAGTATATTTAAAATAGTTTTGACATCAAAATTCGATAAAAAAACCTTGAAAAAATTACATTGTTTTATGCTTAAAAATGTATTTACTCTCATATTAAGACTCTAATATTAATTAGAATAAAATAAAAAACGTTTAATAAACATGTTTTAAAAAATTAGAGGTTGTTCTATTCAATATAGAAAATAAAACTGTTAGGCGTTAACTACCATTTAAAATAATAATATGAATAATGTATTGTTTTCTGTTATTTCTCAGTGTTGTGTGAAATATATGATTTTGGAGAAACTAAATGTCATGTTTCATGTACTCTATCAATCCATTTTAATGTAAAAATACTATCTAATTCATAATTAATATTATTTATGACAATTAATTATTCTATAATTTCCATGGATGTTACCATTTAAAATCATGATTGTTTGATCTTCTAGCTATCGTAGACAATAATTTTATTTAATGATAAATATTTCAAAACATCACTCGGTGTTATAAAGACTAAGATTCACATATTCAAATATTTATTTTTAAACTAAATTGAAAATAATTATAAAAAATTGATATATTAATGAACACACTTTGTGTGGGAGTTGTATTTTTTTCCATGGATATCAATGGTTGGATATGATAGTGAATGATTTCATTGATGTCATTTTTTTGAAGAAGATTGAAATCAGAATGTTTTAGAAAGTTTTGTTTAATTGATCTTTTCATATTATATCAATAAAGTTGAATTTTATTTTATTACTTTTTTCTTTAATTATGATGATTAGTGATCTGATATTACTTTCCAAACTAGTTATTTCTATAGATAAGAATGATTGTTGTAATGCCACGACCCTAGTTACCTATATCCAGTGCATTATTACATAACATTGGAATGATCACAAAATATCAAGTCTTGAAAGACCGATTAGTTTATTAGACTTGGAATAAATAAATATATTCATAAGTCTTACATTACATCATAAAGTAAAAAAAACTAAAACAAAATCTTATCTTCATATCCCCTCATTCTATTCCTGCAGGTCATTCATAAATTACTTTTTCACATCCTGGGAAAAATAAGCCCTTGAAAGGGGTGATCTTAGATGCCTAGTAAGGATAATAATGTAGCGAAAACATTCATAAATAAGCATAAATATTTAAGTCAATGTATAACTAAAACAAAATCCTTTTAATCATGATCTTCAGAATAATATGGAAAAAATAAAATGAAATAATTCCATTTACTTAATCATATTGATATTATACTAGTCAAACAATCACATGAAATAACAATAACCACTTTCATAATGATGGAATGCATAATTCCAGACTATCATAACTATGTAGACAAGGCCTTATACAAGGACTACAAATATGATTTTGTCAAGGCCTTATGCCAAGACACTAGTTTGTCTCGTGAGACCTACCGATGCATCGAGGAGCTATAGAGGTCCCCACCAATCACTTATTAACTCCAATGCATTCGTTATACGAATAGGTTTAAACAAAACATAATCACAATACATTCTCTATAAACTATGAATTGTATAACAATAACACATCCACAATCAAACATATCACAAAACCTTTGATACAATATGGAAATCAACTTAAAATAATCTTAAAATCCATCAATGGATGTTGACATAGATGAAATCAAAACTATTTGAGATAAAAAGTAGGTACTCACTTTGTACTCAATAATTACACATCGTGTATTTTGTTTTTTTCATTAAATGCATAGGGGTCACTTCTGATGGACAAAAAAAACTTCTTCTAGGTAGTCTTTTTCAAATAGAACCCATATGGCCGCGACATCTCTCCGAGCCCCTGAGCCACCATCCGACTTCCGATTAGAACACCATTGATTGTGTTGGAATAACATTAGTGAGTTCTATATTCTTCTTGGTCCTTGTTTTCCAATTCCTCTTCTTTTCCATGTTATCATGCATTGAACTTTTTTGACATTTTCTTAGATCTACAATGTTCTAAGGAGATTCAAGATTCGATGATCAAGTATATTGATATCCTAACCCCAAGGTAGGTAGTATGAGCCTTTTTATTCAATGTCTTTGAGTATTATGGGTAAATTCCACCAATAACCTTGATTGGGGTATTGTGTGTTTACTATTTTACCCATGTTGTTTTCCAACCATACTTGTATTCCCATGTATAGGTAATTTGAATATGAACAAGGTTGATTTATATGGTTTGGATGTGTTTTGCCCATGAATTGTTCTGTTTACGATATTTTGGTCCAGTTTATCCTTTGGATACTATGCCTGGTTTCCATGCTAGATGTTGTAGGATAAAGAGTTGGTATTCTAACATGCTTGTTACACTGTAGACTATTTAGCCAAGTAGTTATGTAGGTTACTTCGGCTGTATTACCCTATTATGTTCATTGAACTACACAGGGCAATGAGAACCCTGTATAATAGACTCTAAAGGTAATTGACTAGCTAAGCTTCCTCAGAGAGTCTTTCAGGACTTTTGGGTATAAGGGGGATTGACCGATTGAGCATCCTTATAGAGCCTAGATCCACTTGGGGCTATAATGGGAATTCACCGAGTGAGATTCATCATAGAGTCCTTGATTTCTTTAGACTATAAGGGGAATTGACCGAGTGAGCGTCCTTAGATAGTCCTTGATTTCATTAGACTATAAGGGGATTGACCGAGTGATTATCCTTAGAGAGTCTTTGATTTTAATTTTGAGATACATAGAATATTAGGGGAATTGACAGTGGGTTCTTCATCAGAGAGTCTACCAACAACCTGGGATATAAAGTGAATTGACTGAGTGAGCTTCCCTCGAGAGTCCTAGACCTTGGGAATATAAGATTAATTGACGTGTGAGATTCCCCAAAGAGTCACTGACAACCCTAGACTATACAGGGAATGGACTGTGTGAACATCCTTATAGATTCATGCTTTACTTAGACTATACGGTGAATGACTATACAAGCTTCCTCCAAGAGGCTTTCTTTACCTTTTACTATAATGTGATTGACTGTGAGAGCTTCCTCAGAGGGTCTTATTATATTCATATATAGAACCAAAGGGGTTAGAAATAGTGTGATGCCCAGAGGGTTGCTGGTACTTTTTAGGTAGGACCAAAGGGGATAGCTGTATGTACATCCTAGAGGGTTAAATGTAAAAGTTAGGTTGTTTGTTTAACTATTGCTTGTTTTGGAACTGTGGATTGTTTAAGGCTTATTAGTTTCCTATTTACTGATTTCTGTACTTTTACCTATTGTATATTCACAGACTATTAGGCACAAATCTTCTGGTTTTTGCCTACTGGGATTTAGTATCACACCCTATTTGGGTAATGCTATTGGGGCCCAAACAGATTATATTGTTGCAGGATAGATTAGGAATGCTCCTTTCTACCTCAGGTACTTGATTGCTGAAGAGCTGGGGAGCATGGGACCAAGCATAAGCTAGCGATGCTGGGAAGCTTTTTATCTTTCTTTTTGTACATTGGTTTATCACTGTTTGTATTTCCAGTATTGGGACTTCTTTTTCTTCTTTCCTAGACATATGTATCATGTATCATTTCATATATATATGTGTGATCCAGTTGTTTATTATTCTAGTCTTCAACTTTTTACTATTGTTGGATATTTACTACATCTGATATTGTATATATTTGTTTATTTCCATAGTGTACTCTACCAATGAGGGCATAGTTTCCACACTATCACACCCAAGACCCTAGCAGCTAGTTGGCAACCTTTAGCAATTGGGGAAATGAGCTTAAGGCCATCTGACCCACAGGGCACGAGGAACTTCTGGAACCGAGACGTTGCATCAATAAAGGATAATCAATAGGATATAATAATTTAGTGGACACATATTAAATTAAATTAGTAACATTTATATCAATGTTATATAAGGTATAATCTATATAAAATGGAGAGTTATTATAAACACATTCAATTTAATAAATAATTGATAATTAAATGCATCCAAAAATAATATAATTGAGATAATATCACATATAATAACAATATATATATTTTAAATGAAGTAAATGATCAATTATTTTATTTTATAATATTATGAATCACGAAGCCTCTACCTTCATGACCATTTACATGATGGATTAAAACTAAAAGTATGAACTCATTTCTATTGGACTACATTTTTTTTCGTGATACATTGTGACCCATCGAGGGGCTATCTATAACTGAGAACACCAATATTTTTATGTCCAAATAATTACTCATATATAGAATAATTGATTTAAATCTTGAATCAATATTTCTTATCATCTAATATCTATATTGAGTAAAGGCTTCTGGATTTTTAATATTTACCATGTTCATCAAATCACATCCAAATTATACACCATATGTAAAAATGGTATATGATTTAGAAATTAATGATATAAATTACACAAGAATATGGATATTTAAGAAAAACTTAATTCACAGTGAATAATTATCATGATAAAGTGATCATTTTATGGGAATATTAATAATCATAAAAAATGTGAGATAGTTCAATATCTTTTACCGCATGGTAAGTTTCATGTAAAATTGCCATGTATGAATTAAATATAATTAAATCTTAAAATAATATGAATTATCAATTAACAAGGATATTACTTTTAAATGGGAAATATATTCATTAATAAATTGAATTCGGTTCATAAAACTAAAATATTCTTTAGTGAATGGAAATTGAGATGCAGTTCTTTACCTTCAGTCTGACTCATCACGTGCATTCTTTATCTTCCTCGATAATAATTTTATGTTCATTAATTAATTTCTAATGAGAATTTTTCAATATTATTATTCCATTTATTTCACTTATTATAATTTAATATACAATTACATAAAGAATTATGAATACATCAGGTGTTTATATGATATTTAATTTTTGTGTCAAAAATGACATCAGATGTTGTCAGTTGGTCTATGTCATCCTTATTTCAAAATATCTATAACATTTTTCATGATATAATTATCATATTTAATCATAAATTATAATCTTATTACAAATAATGAAAAATGGTTTTTTAGAACACAATTATGTTCTGATCATGGTGATAGTAGTTCGTACATACGTTTGAGTATCATTTCTATTTTCAAAAATAATTATGGAACAGAGGTATATAATATATTATATTTATATAGTTATAATAATATCACAAATACTATATTATTTCATTATATATTTCATAAATGTGGATTTTTGATTAAAATAGAGTCAATCACTTTGTGAAGGAATGATTTATCACACACACAAATGATGTTGTCATATTTCAGTGATTGAAAAGGTAAGAATAAAAATGATATGTTATATTTTCAGACTGATAAATATGTAATGAATCTCATAAATATTTCATTTATCTCACTTTTAATCCTTATATTTATTCTTATCAACATCTAAATAATGAATTAGTGAGAGATGAATCACTTCTCCTCATGAGGAGATTGTCTGTTGTACACACGAGCGATATAATTGTATCCCATACCGAATTGGAAGTAAAAAATGGATATATGAAATAATGAATCCAAATTTATATAAAATTTAAATATAACAAATATATTATTTTTATCCATCATCATACCTAATCATTAGAGGTCATAATGGAAATATTATTTACATCGTTTTAGGAGGCGGTAGTATATCTTACCTACGAATGATTATTGGGTAACCCATTTGATAGAAATTAGGAATATATTAGGTCATGAAAATAACATAATAAAATATTATTATGTGGAAGAAATTGAGGTTATTGTATAATCATGACTTATTAATTATTTAAGGAAGTGATGGAAGAAACAAAATAAAATTTCCCGATGAAGAAAATTACCTCTTCCAATGGAATCCTACATTGTATGCACCAAAATCCTTCCAAGGATGTCATTATAAGAAATAAGCCTTATAGGAGGACATAAAAGTGTTTGGGAACTTATTTTGGATTATACTTTTTGGAAAATAATTGTCTTAATGGTGTGAATAATAGACACTATGGAGTGTTTTTTTGTATTTTCAGTGAGTGGAAAACATGTAGTTTTTAAAATAAAAAATGTGTACACATGTTTTTTCAAATGAAAGGGGGTTAAAAATATGTTATTTGTATCTATAATACATGATATGGTTGAAATAATATCATAAAATAAAATTTTTACAATTTTTATATCATTTTAATCATTATATTATTAATTTAACTCCTCGATAGACCAATTTGTACCTTAACCATAGTCAATAATTTTTACAATTTGCATGACTAATTTTGGTAAAAAAGAAAATTAAACTATTTAGAGAATATAAATTTTTTTATATAAAGACATGGTTTTATTTTTTATAAATTCAATTCATATAAGTGGAAAAATATATCTTAAAATTATTTCTATAGAGAAAGTACGTTTTTAGAGAGAAAATGTTCCAAAGATTAAAACATTTTTATATCAAAATTCAATTTCAAAAAGTTTAAAATGACTTTAGTTAGATTAATTTAAATATTATTTAAATAAAATAAATTTAAAATAAATTTAAAATTAATTGAAAATATTATTTTATCTTTATAAATATTTTAAACAAAAATGTTTTTTTAAAAAATAATTCAGTATTTTTCACTATCGATCCAAAAATGTAGCATTTTTTTAGAAATACATAAAAATTAACCTATCATAATTTTTATTTTATCATTTAAAAGATAATGAAAATTTAAAATAAATAATTTTTTAACAGTAGTGAATATTATTTTTATATTATGTGTGCAAAGGATCAGTAGACGAACATTTTAAAGAAACATCGTTTTTTCAGAAACCATTTTTTCTTCCAAAGGATTCTTACATTTATTTCTAATTGATAAAGAAAATAGGTATCAATTTATAATATATATTTTATATAATATATTTTGTATCATTCATAACATCTAATTTAATTCCTATGTAGATATGTTCATTTTTAGATTATATTTTAATAGATTATCATGGATTGATTAACCTTCATGATGCATGTATCCCAGGCTATAAATGAAATTATATTTATTCTAGAAGAAATACATTATACTATCTTGTCGGGTTACATTCCTCCATCCTATAAAACTTTTATCCCCATATTTTCGTGGATATTACCATTTAAATAGTTGAGTGTAGTTATTATTTATAAAATCATCTCATTTCTATGTTTCTTCCCCCATTTTGTGACTTCTATAAAGTACATTTACCAGTCAACTTATTTGATTCCTCAATACATTACTTCTAGATACTGTAATATTTATGGGATATTTACATTAATATATATCATTTATACCTTAATTTAATTAATGGGGATCACACACATAAGATCGTGAATTTACATTATTGACAGTGATATATGGAACCCATCATTTACTTTTGAGAGAATTAATGGAATTACTAAAAATTAATATTCAACTCCAATTACTTCAAAAAAAATTAAAGTGTCCAATGTACATTGGTTACAGTTTCCCTTTATCACTACATATTATAAACTTTTACAAGGAGATATATGCAAAAAAAATATCCCCCACTTAGAATAATAAATCTTTCTTTAAATTATTAGAATAATAGTTTTTCATACTTTGAGAAAATTTAATGTTGTCATAAATATCATTTTTTATCTTTATCATGGTCTTGACCTAGATGTTTTATTTAACCATCATCATCCCAATAAGTTTTAGTATGACATCTCCTCCAATATAAGGCTTCACACAATTTTATTTGAATATTTGAATCAAAACTATTGATAAATATGAACTATATCAAAGGTAAATACTGATCTCACATTACATAAAAGACAAGTGAGCATGTCCTAAAAATATACTATAGTGTTTCAATAGTCCTTTCAGACTATCCATCAGTTTGATAAGGGTTAGAAATCATTAGAGTAAGATCATTATTACGAGACTTTAAAATAATTTTACATAATTTGTATGTAAAATTGGGATCAAAGTCATACATAATTGAAATAGGTTCATCATAATGTCTTACAAATTCATTAATATAGTTCCTTGGGAGGTGATACAGAGTAAAATATTATCTTATAGAGAGTAAATTATCATATTTGGATGGGAGATCAATGACAACCCATATTTCATCATTTATTATAGAAGTATCTGGTAGTCTTGTGAAAATTTCCACATTAATTCCATACCATTTAAACACAAGAAAAGTAATATTTTTAATGACTCTACTAGGATGCTTCCTAATAGAATTACCTTTTTGAAAAATCAAACATTTGGACACATAATAAAAATTTTCATGACTCAACTTATCCCACCAAATATTTTCCCCTAATACATATACATATTTATGCTAATAGATGGTATAGTTAAATTTTTGCTATTATTTTCAACCATAAATTCCATTTTTAACACAGTTATAGATTGAAAAAATAACATTCCAAATTACTAAACCCCATCTTTAAAAATTAATTCTATTAATTTTCCATCATTCATAACATTTATTTTATTATGAATGTTCTCACTAGCATTTTAATAACATTTTAGAATTTCTAAAAAATTACATTAATTTAAAAAATGAGTGTAGTCGCATATTCCTTAATATTTCATATAACAATATTTACTATATCTAATAACATAGGATATATTTTAATCCACATTTTGGTCATAATTTAATGGTTTGTCCTAATTAATAAATTTAATGAAATATTTTCTTCCCTCGATGGTAGTGTATTGAATAATCAAAATCATTGAGAAAATCAATCCATTTCCTTTTTCTCATGTTGATCAATATTTTAAAAGATTTATTTTACGATTTTATGATCCATTCATATATCAATTAATTCCCCATATATATAATACCTCTATATATAAAAAGAAAAAATTATATCCTCCAATACAAGATCTGAGGTGATATGGTTATATTTATGAGTCTTCAATTGTCCTGATATATATGCAATAACATTATAATTTTTCATTATTCCACAACCAAGTCCCTTATTCAATCACTATATATCACAATCCCATCATGTCTATAGGGTAGATTATAAATATTTCCATTTACCAATATCTTATATTGTTCATAAAAAATTCATTCAAATTTCATTTTCCAAAAAAAACATAACCTACTCAAGTGTATAGTTTATTAATGGGTTAGCTATTCACAAAAATTCATGAAGCTATAAATCACACTTACTAATTTTCCAATACAACTCTTTACTTATATGATTATCGAGAAATATTCACATGTGATTCTCATGGTCCTCATTGTTATTATAATACTTCTAAATTTAAACAATAAATTCCAAAAAAAGACATTAAGATATTCATTTAATACATTATTCATAAGATACAAAAATTTACATGGTGTATTGGTGAATCCAAATGGAATTATCATGTACTCATAATTTTAACACCTCATTCAAAAAGTTTTCCTTATAATGTATTCCCTCTTTACTTATAATTTAGGATACCATAAATGAAAAAGAGTCACTGAAAAATATTGGGATATGTGAAATTTATTGAATAAGTCATCAATTAAGGGTACATGATAATGTTTATTTGTCATAATCACATTGATTTCCATATAATAAATGAATATCCACATTGATTCATCTTTTTAATTAATGAAGTGAATAGGGTTTCTTCATAGTGAAATGAAATGGAAAATTTATCACTTATCTCCAAACTCTTCCAATGGATCATTCTCCTACACTAATTGTATTGTCTCCATTCTATATAGAGTCATTTATATGGGTCATTCATTAGTGGTTATTCAGATGAAAACTTAACTTCACACTCTAGAGGGATATCAAGGAAATCTCTCATTATATATATAAATGTATTCATGTATAATGATTACATATTCATTTTATTACTTCCTTCTTCATCCCATGATTTTGAATGATATACTTCCCCATGAGACTCATTTAGTAATGAAATTTAATGTGGATATAATATGACTCAAATTATTATTCCTTTTCTATAATAATATATAATTCTATATCTTCCCAATAACTCATAATTTAAATATTATTTCAAAAACCATTTAAATCATATTTTGAAATATAGTACAAACCAAGGATTATATCGAGGTAAAACATAGGTATGATAATAAGGTCAAAAAATAGATTATGATTATGTATCAAAATGGGGACATCATGACATAACATTGTCATATTGATATATCCATTATGAGTTTTAACTAACAATTCACCCCTCAAATTAAATGAATAATTTCTAATTTACTTGAAAAATAGGCATATATAAACGAGTTTGATGATACAAAATAAAATAAATAATTAGATAATTTTGAATATAATATTAATGAACCTAGAAACCTATCATTGGGTAATTCCAAATCAATTTTAGTGAAGGCATAATCTTAGACTTATCCCCATGGAATATTCTATGATGGATTCCCTGAATAGTTAGGGTGCACATTTAAATATTTCCCCATATATATTAGTTGAATAATTTAATAAAAGTGTACTAATTATTCACTATGAATTATTGTTTTAGTTAACCTTATCTCTTAATATATATTTAACATCATATCCCTTGAATCATTTACTAGGGATATTCATTCCAAAGTTTTTACAAGGTGTAAATCTTGGTGTTATGTTATTCTCCATTGACTTATTCCCTTTTTATGGTATTTGAAAGATATATTATTCTCTACATTTCACTTAAATATGTAATATATTTAATTTAAAATTTCTATTTGGATAGAACATAAAAATATTTCTTCAAATAATAATTTTTTTTGATAGACCCGAACCCTTTAAACACATTACATAAGACCATAAATGAAATGGTCTATATTACACTCCGTGTTGAATAAATATTCTATATCAAAACTAGATGACCTCAAAAGGTGGATTCATACTTTGTAACAAATTTTACATATTTTTTATTTTTGATAATGAAAATTCTCTTTATTTCAATTTTTTTCTCATGAGGGAAATATTTTCTGAATAATGTCACCTTAAAAGATCTGAATTCCTTGATATTCATTTCCTCTTCCTTGATAGTATTCTAAATCAATGACCAACACTGATCAGAATCAACTTTGGTACAATACCTAAAAAGTCTATCATTTAACTTTTAATACATCCCAAGGATATAAATATCTTCTCCAGAAATAGAATCAATTTCTCAGCTTCCATTGTATTACTATTCCAACTAAATTATGGGGGATATTATCACATAAATCAATCTGACATATGATAATAATTCAATGGAATAGGTATCTCCTTCTAGGAAATGTAATTTTTCATGATGTAATTTTGAATCCCAAATATAGCCATAGTTTTCTCAGTTCCAATAATAGTTGTATTAGCTTCTTCAGTAGGGGAATATCAATATTGTCCTTGAGTATTGATACCCTTCTTCCTTCAATGTTTCCTCTCTAAAAAATTTCATATATTGGATTTAATTATGAAATTATGTATTTTAAATAATAATATTTAAATCTAAATATGGTTTTTCACGTTGTAGAAATGTAAATATTCACATGGATAATATCATAATAATAATTACGGTTTCATTGTTGTTTGGCTTAGTGGTAAACACCCTTTAATCCTATATGAAAAGTGGGGGTTCAAAACCCATTGGGAATAGGCATTATAGAGTACTTTAGTAGTGGCAGAACTATAGAAATGGTGGGCACTATAATGGTTGTAGGTCACTGTAGCGGCGGTTAGGCACTGTAGCAATGGTAGCTACTGTGGGGTACTATAGTAGTACTATTCAAAGAATGGGCCTTGGGCCAAACTTTTGGGCCTACATGCCATGTAATGGGCTAAATGACCACTAGGCCTTTGGGGTTTGTAATGGGTCTCCTACTACCCAATTAAAGAGGTCTCTTCTTTGGTTTAATAATAAATGAGGCTTCATCCCCAACCTTTTAATAGAAAATATTTACGGTTTCATTTGTAATATCATTATTTTCAAATCCTTCATTGTGGTTTGTAAATAATATTTGAATTATACTAAGAATATCCTTTGATAGTGTCAAACTAGTAGTGTATCAAGTCTCGTTTTCATGTACAAGGTGATGATTGGGTCAATACCAAAATTCTATTTTTAGATTTATTACCCCTTTAAACCTATTCACCCAAACAACTTCTACTTGTAATATATATTTAGGGTTTATTTAAAGAAAAAACCATACTTGATATTCCATACATACACATTATGATTTTATTCTATGAATAACAATATTTTATAATATAGGTTTATATTCCATAATTTATGTTTTTTTAATTAAATTCCAAATATTTCTTCCAAAAATCCTCTTGTACCAACTCTAATGACCCTGAATCCAATAATCATGAGTCAGTTCCTACTTCATTAAAATTGTATATATACAAACATAAAAAAAACTAATAAATTTATAATTTCATGAGATCATGATATATAAATGATACCAACTTTGCATTGGTAATAAAATTTAAAAAACATATAAAAACAATATGAACTTCATCCGTGAAAACTCAGTCAATGATTTTTTCATCATATCATTGGTGAAAAAACATGGTTGATTTCAAATTCTATGTTTGGTTTATGTATAGAGGAAGGTATCAAGAATTAATACACATAAATCAAAATGAATGTTAAATAAATTAACACCCACTGTTTAATAAATAACAAGGATATCATAATTATATAATGCGTAATCAAAATGGAGTTAAAAAAACACTTTAAATTTAATCAATAACGAATAATGAAATGCATTTGAGTATAATATAATATAGATAATATAATGGATTATAATAATAACTATATTTTAAATGAATGAAATTATTAATTTATTAACATCATGATCTCAGACATTAGGATATCTCAATCATTTATACCTTTCATAGTGTGGTTTAAAACTATATATAGTGACCCATTTAATTTGGAAAGGTAAATTACCTCATGATAATTGTCGAAGAATTGATAAGATAACTATAATGTGTACCAACCAATATCTATATGTCAAAATCATTCCACATATATCGAATAATTTATTTAAATCATGTATAAATATTGTTAATCATCAAATTTGTTTATTGATTAAAGGATATAGATTTATTAATATATTAGTATTATGTAAAATAATATTAAAAGTAAACACCATAGGTCAAAATGATATTCTCTTTTTGAAATAATAATTTCCATTTTACATGAATAGTAATATTTAACAGATATATTTTTTATAACTCAATATTATCACAAGAATGTAATTGATTTAATAGAATGTTAATAAAATCCAAAGAATGTGGGACTGTATAATAAATTTTACCACATTGTAATTTTCAATTCAAGTACCCTTAGATGGAATAATTAATACTGAAACACAAAATTACATGAATTATTATAAAATCATGATATTATTTGAGAAGTGGCAGTACATACACCATATAAAATAAATCAAACACATAACATTATAACATTCATCAATGAAGGGAAATTGAGATTAATTCCATTAACTTGAGTTTTTATAA
The DNA here is from genome assembly GCA_963277665.1 of Viscum album. Taxonomy (NCBI): domain Eukaryota; kingdom Viridiplantae; phylum Streptophyta; class Magnoliopsida; order Santalales; family Viscaceae; genus Viscum; species Viscum album. The sequence continues at coordinate 475,454,880 of OY728157.1, forward strand.
TCCTATAAAATCTATATATTCCTAAAAAATAAAATAATAATAAATACCTACATTCTTAATAACCTTTTCAGTCTATTATTTCATTTTTTATTAACATTTCATGTAAAACAACATAATCATTTATGTTTACATCATGTGTTTCAATTATATATGATTTAATTTACAAAAATGACTTCCGAATGTGAATATTATTTTACAAGGAAATTAATTCAATATCCACCTAAAAATATTAATGAAATAATTATCAAAATTATATATCAATATTAATTTTAATACCAATCATGTAATATGATTTTTATAAATTATGTATGTTCAAATGATGGAGAGGGTGGGTTATATGTATGTATGAGTAACATTTCCATTATTAAATTATCATTTTTGAAAGGAGGTGTGTAATATATTATCATTCCAAATTTTTTATAATAAAATTGATACCATATAATTTCCTTATATATATCATCCATATGGTTTTGTTATGTAAAGATATTCACATCGCTTCTTGAAGGAGATGGTCCACACGTACACAAATGACATTATCATCTTTCAGTGAGTGAAATGGTAAGAAAAGAGGATAAATTATATTTTTTGAATGAAAAATATGTGAAGAATATTATAATTATTTCATTAATATCACATAAATTTTTAACATTATCCATATCATCATTAATGTACAGATTTCAAGAATTATAAATCACATTACATTGAGAGGCGGTAGTCCTCCTTAAAAAAGATTGATGTTATCGTATCCTTAGTGGAATGGAAATAAAAATATATATATATTATATAAAGAATATAGAGTTATAATTAAATTATAAATATCATATTTTTTTCCAACATCGTAACCAATTATGATCTGTTGTAGTGGGATAAACAAACAACATCAGTTCTTGAGGTGGTGGCCCGTCGTACATACGAATGATGATTAAGTAACATATTTCATGAATGTGTAGATGATTTTGGGTCAAAACATTTTAAAAAACATAATAATGTTTATAATATACATTTATTATTATAAAATAAATTTTTAATAATTATTTATGGAGGTTGAGAATGAAATAAAATAAAAATACTCAATGAATAATATTATCTCCTATTTGATTATACCCATTATGTTCTCACCAATATAAATCCAAATGTGGAATATTGAACAAAATAATTCCTCCAAAATGATAAGATTGATTTTTTTTCATTTCATCAGGTATTTACTTACATAAAATGGATATAATGTTTGAATAAATGAGATGTTTGGTGGCCTTTTATAAGTGAGGTGAGTTGCACACATGTATTTTTTGAAAAAAAAGGTATAGACAAGTATTTCACATAACAAAAGGGAAAAATGATGTATTATAGAGAATTAGATATGGTATGTCCAAAATATTTCTGGATAATAAATTGTATACAAGTTTTGAGATTATTTAAAAACTTATCATTTCAGTTTAACCCCCGGTTAAACCATTTTTACGTTAATCAAGGTAAATAATTTTTTCCATTCTTAAAATTCACTATGGTCAAATTATAAGGAGATAATATTATATAATATAAATTTTTATTATTAAAATTATGTAATAAATTTATTAAAATAAGATTAATATATATGGGAAAACATATTTTCAATCTAATCACATTGATACGATGAGAAAGCATGTTTTCAATGGAAATTATTTTATAGTTGAAAATGATTTTATATCAAAATTCCAAATTCAAAATATTTAAATGACAAAAACTAAATAAATTTATATATATAATTAAAATAATTATACATGGAACCCAATATAAAATATTTTTTCTCCTTATAAATAACATAAATGAAATAGAAATTTTCAATTAAAAGTTTGTATTTTTCTATATTCATCAAAAAAATGAATCATTTTTGGAAAATATAAAAAACTCACTTTCATATAACTTAGATATGATAAATTCAAAAATTATGTTCAATTTATCAAATAAATTATATAAAATTATTTCAAATTTATTTTAAGTTTTGTGTCCAAATAATGATTAAACAAGCTATTTGAGAAAATACAGTTTTTCGATAAAAAACATTTATTTTTCATCCAAATGATTCTTTTTTTTTCTAATAAATAGATAAACAGTGATTATATGTAAACTATATAATTTTAATAATTTCTTTATTCATACTCATTCATTCTATTTTAATGTACTATTATAAAGTTAACATTTAAATAATATTTTAACAGAGTATCATTTTTTGTTCCAACTCGGGGTTGTATATGCTTCTGCACGATGATTTAAATATTGGATGAGACTAATTATTTTAAATTATTGGGTTATTAAACCCAATGTACCTCCATAAATTAAATATATTCTAAAACAAAAACACTTTAATGTATTGGGATTTTAAGTTAACTATAAATACCAATTATTTTTAAACCTAAATATTAAATCATTTTAAATGAAACTTTAATCCAATTGAAAAATACACTATAGAATATTGTAATGCATTAGTGTGCTCAGTGAATAGATACTAAATATTTTTATTTTCTTAAATAACTTCAACATCTATAATAAATATCTTCCCACATATTAAAATTCACAACAATTTCCTCATTAAAACCTATTTTCAAAACATGGGGAAATAAAAATAGTAAAAGGTGATTTCATATTCTCAGTAAGGGTAATCATAAGTGATATCTACCTATTATGAAAAAAAGTGTATTTGAATGAGATAATAACATTTTAAAATCATAAACTATGTAATATATATTAGAAATATGAGTCATGGAATAATTCATTTCATTTAATACGAAAAGAATCATAACATAAGAAATGGACATGATTCATGAGAACACTCAATTTTTATAAGTCATAGATTTTTTGTATACACACTATAATAGAAACTATTATGTAAAAAATACCAAACATGTTATTAATAACATGTTAGGATTGGGATAATAACTAGTGTGCCGACTTTTTGATTGGTATAACCTTCCGTGTTCCCTTTTTTCCTTTGGGATAACCTCTAATGTGACCTTTTGTTTTAGGATTCAGATATACTCTCATCAATCCTTTTTTTTTGGGAATGGTATAACCTTACATTAACACTCTTGTTTGAGCCATTGGATAACCTCTTATGCAACCTCTTTATTCGGTCTTCAGATATCCTCCCTTGTTTTTATGATCCCACTGAACAAAAATCAGTACCCAACTCATTAGAGGGATATATAAGTCAAACCTTTCAAAAACTCCATAAAATTTTGATTCAAAATTCCATAAAACATTAATAATATCATAACAAGTGAATGTGAAATGGGTTTCATAGACATTACATCATTATATATCACTTGAAAAAACACAAATTTTATAATTATATTTTCTTCATAATCATAAACATAATCAATATATATAAGAAATAATTCGACTTGCATTGGATCATATACCAAGTAAAACATTAGTGATACCAAATTTTGTTTTCACTGATGAATAAAAATTTCACAAACAAATCATCAAAACATTCTTGTGTAAATTATCTATTCCTTTTAAGAAAGTAGTTATTTTAAAAGTAAACAATCTCGCAAATATTAAAGAAAAAAATTCCATTGAAAATAACATAAGAAAAGTTATACGCAATGCTATAAATAATTTATCTCCCATGATAATAGAAAACACATATAATGTTATACATGTTAGAAAATATGCCTTTAAAATTTTTATTAAACAGTCAAAAGTAACTCATTTAAGAAAATTACAAGAGGATTACTATTAAAATATTTTTAAAAAATAAAAAACCCTGGTAAAATTGATTTTATAAAAACAATTATTAATTTTTAAATTTTTATATATTAAATATTTAGAAATAATGGACATTAAAGATAATGAATTTTCAACCTATGATAGAATTAATGTGGATTTTCCTTACAAACATTCACTTCGTCGCGTTAGTTTATTTCGGTAATAAAATTGAATGAAGGGATGTTTTTTCAAGAAATTAGAAAACTATAATAAAATTTATGTTTATATATATATATATTATAATATTTTATCATCTAAGGTTTAATTGTTATCAATCATGATAAATTATGAGATTATATAATAATATTCTTACCAAATTTTTAAAATTTTAATTATAAGCCCCATTAAAGAATAAAATTAAAAGAATCAATTGATATAATATGAATAAATAAACTCATTATATTAAATGTAATATTGTATATATATAAATTTCATAAATTATTATAGGCTCATTACTGAAATATGTCCCAAAGAAGATAATTTGAGACAACAATCCCTTACCTCATGTCTCAATATTCTACATACACATTCGTAAATTGTATATAATAAATATAGAATTTTTATGTTTATATTATAGAACCATACTACTATAAATCACACAATATATTAGTTCTAACATTCCATCACCCTCTTATTGAAAATTCTTTGGTAAGATCATTTTATGGATAATATTTGATTCGTTTTTCATTTATGTTTTCATTTAGTAATTTGGCCCTTTTATATTGATCATGGTTATATCATATCCATTGATTTAGCCATGATATAATTACAATGTATATTCAATATATATGAAATTATTGTCATCTAAAAAATTTATATATGGAAAATGAATTACACTATTCACAGAGATGGTAGGTCATAAATTCGCATTAACGAGGCAGCAATTTTCATGATGAATAAAACAAAATAATGGTAAAGAATATATATAATTTTAAAAAACTATTTAATTTAATTGAAATCACATATATATATATATTAAATATATCCTCATTCATATACATTTCAAAATTAAATGAAAAGTATGTCACATTGCTTAGTAGAGGCCATACTCTACTAATTTGTACGAGCGATGTTTTAATTTCCCAACAGATTGGAATGTAAGAAGCCATATGTGATATCATAAGTAAGAAATTATAAATATTTAATAAATATCATAAAAATATCGAAAATCCATAATTATATAAAATTTTTAGAGGTAGTGATTGAAAACAAATTTCATTGGTTACCGAGGTGGTTTTCCACTATACAGGTGATCAATTGTTTCATTTCCCATTAGGTGAAGGAGAATATAGATATATATTATTCCATTAAAATAAAAACATAATAGAATATGGGTGATACTGAGTTATTATATTTTCATATTTTAAAAATATTTTGTGGATTTGTAAGAAGAAATAAAATAAAAAATACCATTTAAGAACAATTACATTTTTCTTAAATCCACCATAGGTAAGAAACTAAAGACTTTTTAAAGATGATTTTTTAATAAAGCATGGGACTTTAGGATATGGGATTAATTAAGGATTATATTTTCTGGGTATTTTATGAACCAAAATAATTTTTGTTTGATATGGGAAGAGAGAGTTGATTCCATTTTATAAGTGGGTGAGAGGATAGAGTTTGAATTTTTTTGAAAATAAAATGTTATATAAACATTTTAGTCCTTAAAAATGCTCAAAAAATAATAATTATCTGAAATTAAATCGTATATTTTCAAAATGATTCCATTCAATAGGAATTGGAAATTGTTTTATTTTATTTTAATCCATATATTTGTAATTTAAACCTCAGAATACCGGTTTTAACATTAACCATTATAATTAATTTTTGTTCTTTTTTCTATGCATTATGACAAAAAATTGATTTTAACTTGTTATATAATATAAAATTTTTGGATTAATTATATATAAAACCTTTTTCAAATTAAATATATAGAACTGTTTGTACGAAAATTTTAATAAATGATGTATAAGCGATGAAAAATCTGTTTTCTGAGGAGAACTTCTTCAAAATTATAAAATGTTTTAGTATCAATTTTTTTTAATTTGATTCATGTGACCAAAATTATTTTAATTATAAAATTAATGAACTAATATTATTTTTTAAAAATATTCACCAAAAATAACTTTCAATTTTATATAATAAAAAATGTTTTTTCAACAAAATTGATATTTTCACTATTCAATAAAAAATAAACATTTCATAAAAATAACAAAAATTATCCCCAGGATAATTTTAACATACTTATTCCAAAAATTAGTTCATTATTTAAAATAAATTCTACTAAATTAAAAACTAATTTATTTTATTTTTTCACAAAAATAAATAAAGATCAGTTTTGAGAAAAATGTATTTTGAATGAATATAAAGACTTTACAAAAATAAATTAATTTTTTATCAATATGTAACATTTATAAAAAATAATTTATATTAATTTTCTAAAAATTTAATGGATATGTTTCAATGGACAATTTTAAATAATAATATCAATAGTATATTATTATTTTTTAAATATCGGTGTTGTGTGTAGCTGATGATATCAAATAATTTTAAATAATTTTAAAACATATTTCATAAAAGCTTATGGTGTTATAGTGTGGTTTGTTTTTTTCCAGGTATTTACATGAGCATAGTTGGTGCATGGTTTGGAATATTGTATAGTCAAACCATGGGTATTTCTAGGTTGTTTTTAATAGTTGGAAATGACCTAAATTATCCATTGGAATTTTAGCCTTTACCCACCCCTCTTTATCACATATGTTCATGAAAAACATCCCATATAACATTCCATTTATTCCTTAAAAATACCTTGATCATGGGCATACTTTTGTAGTGTTGTCATCCATTTTGATGTTAGAATAAGTATATAATTCCCCCTTTCTACATACATATCCCTTGAGGATTATTTTTTGTTATCTCTACCTAGGATTTTTGTTATGATTCCACCATATATCAGGGGAAATGGATAGAGTGATGGGGATTTAGTTGGTATTAGTAAGAGGAAATTTTGTTATGGTGGATACGTGTAATCTATCCTAATTTTGGTGGTGGTATAATGAAAATTATGTGTTTCCATGAACTTCAATTAAATTGAATGTAATCTAGGATTTACTGGGAATAATGTGTTATGGATATGGGTAGTCTTAGTTTTATGGGTGTGTAGTAGTACTTATCTAGGTAGTTGTTCGTGGATTCATATTAAAATCCCCATAGTGATTTTTAAATATTTATATCTCTATGTAATTGAATTAATTAATTCATTTAAATTTCAATAATTATTTTAATTTCCATGTATGATGTTATTTATGAGGAGTTCTTATGGTAGGAGTGTTTGTTTTAGCCCAACTCTTGTGTGATCATGTTGTGAGGTTGGGTGAAGATATAGTTTTATTTTATTTACATTATTATGTTATTTGAATTTAATTTAAATGATTTTGTTGATTTTTGGGATTCCTTTATGGGTTTTTTATTTTCTTTTAAGAGTGTATTGGGTTTTCAATTCCATAAATATGGGACTTTGTTCGTAGGATCCACATTCAATTCATATATCTTAGATAACACCTCAAGTGTTACACGGTGATGAATAGTGGTGTGGATCAAGATATCCTAGGGTTCCATCCTAATAAAGGATCATTCATTTGTCTTTTCATAGCCACATTAGAGTATCACCTCCCTAGTTTGATTCAAAGGTATGTCATTTGGATGCTTATGGTCTACAATGAGATACTTTGAGTTAGATGAGGTTGGTTGGGAGGATCCCATCATGGATTAATTTATAGAACCCAGTAGGCAAGAGGTGTGGTATGAGACCACAATAGGGTCATGATCTGGATTGTTACATGGACTTAAAGTGTGAAGTTTGTTTCCTCTTAAGATACTTTGGTTAGTTTATTGGTTTCTTCTATGAGTTATTTCTTATATGGGAATATTTGGATGTTTCCATGATTTCAAGTTTATTTCTTATGGTTTTGTTTCTTTTGTTTTTGAGTGATTTCCCTATGATTATTTCTTTTATAGATATTGGGATCGTATTTCACTGTGAGATGTATTTAACTTATGGGTTTTATCATGTAGGGACTTTGATGGTTCTATAGTCCCCACAAAGAATCTTCTGTGGGTCCATCCGTGATTTTATTGGGGTTTAGATTTGTAATAACACGTTATTCCGCTAAAATGACTCTATGTGGTGTTGAGAATAGATGGGATCGATTGGTATATTTTTGGATGTGGTCATGATTGACCCCTTTTTATGCCCCTATGGGCACATTAATGATCAAGGACTAGATTTCATCCATTAGGGGCCACTGAGATTTGATTCTCATGTCAATATCGACCCATGATTTTGATCTGATATAAGTTCACCTTATAGTGTGTCTTATCCTTATTGTGGAATTATGGATAATTGGTGATTGTTTAATAAGATGGGTATGAGATATTGGATTTGATAGTGGATCCCTAAGTAGGATGTCCCTTTATGATCTGATTTTTGGGACCATGGGATCCCAATGTTATTCTTGGGCCATGGAGAGTTAGTGGGAGTCCATGGTGAATTGTTTATCGATTATGAGATAAAAGGGGTTTAACAGATACTGGTTCATTATTTTAAAAGATTTAATAGATCATTATATCCCATCTATTGGGATTATGGGTTCATGAGTTTGATCAACTCATGATTTCAATGAATTTGGAATTGATTTTTTGGCATATATTTCTAGTGATTGGATTTAAGTGGTTATATTCAGGGTACCTTTAATTTGGAATTTTCCTCATGATTTATTTGGTTCTCTCCTATTTCGACTGGATATTTTTTAGTCAGGATGAAGTAGATAATGGAATTTATAGAGGATTATGTCCCTTCCCAATGTGAGTAGACATATTACATTTTCCAAGGATTCAATGTCTTTTTCTGAGTCATTTTGGGTGGACCTCAGTTATAAGATATACCTTTCCCTAATTTTTTATGGATCTAGTTAGTTCTCTAGGACACTATATCTCTTGATATATTCTTTGGAAGATATAATATGTCTTTTTCTACAATTCACATAGTTCCATTTGATTCCCAGATCAGGGTAGTGTTTTTATTCCCATGTGGATGCCCAAGGGTATACCATTGATCCATGAATTCATGATTTATACAAATCTAATGTCTTGAAACTCATTTGTAGATATAGTGTATGTGACTAATCAATTGTTTTTTGGGGATCCATGTGATAAAAATCCACTAATGTGGGCCAGAGGCCTTCAGAATTTACCTTTGTCTTTAGAATAAAACCCAGAGTAGGCTATTTTGATAGTTTTTTTCCATTAACATTTATTGTATATAATTTATTATTATTTTACTGTGATTATAGATTTATGTTAGTTGTTTATAGATTTTGAATATGCTACATTTATCACATTTTTTAACCACTTGTGATGATAGAAGATTATATATTCACCATTGAAACGACCCAATATTTCTTCAATGGAACTTTTTTTCTTATAAATATGTTATAAAGAACTACTATGTTCTATGTGACCTTTAAAACATAAGTTTGTTACATCTATGAAGTAAATTTAGAAAATCTACCATACATGGTTGTGATTAGTATGTTATTTGGAGTCTGATAAGAAAAACATAATTTCTGGAAAATAGTGTCATACCCTTATGAACTTTCGTATACCATAATAAAAAGTAACCTTACCTACGATAGTATATAAATAATAATCATGTGGATTTACGATGTAGTTATTCTTTAGAATAATTAAATATGTGTTTTAAAACTGTTGTTTTTTGAATAAATTATGATTTTAATTAATTATTAAATATGTAATATTTAGAAAATTATTTCTGACAAATAGACTTCATTTTTGGATTCTATTTGTTGAGTAATTTTTGTGGAGAATTTTTGTGATTTTTCTGAAATACATGAATTTTTTATAAATTGTGAAATACAACAATTTTAAAAAAAAATCTGAACACACTAATTATAGAGTAATGTATGATGTTCTTCTAAGGTAATTCCAATTTATTCGGATTCAAATTATAATATTACAATTCATGGTCATGTAAGTCTCACAATTCCTTGTCTTGTGGGGAAATAATATATTAATAAATATAAAATTGAGAAAGCCCCTCTCCCCTCCTCTAAAAAAACCCCACATAACTCCATCTTCTTTTTACCCTTCTTAGGCCTTTTTCCTTCTCCAAATTCATTACAAATAACCTCCCAACCTCCTCTACCTCGTCCATAAAGACTTGGATTCATGAATATACTAAAACCTCTTTCGAAAGGAGGCTCTCAAGGAATTTTTGTTCCATAGGTATATTCCTCTTTTTAATTCTTTTTCATTCCTTTCATGATCATCTGTTTTATTTTTCTATTATTACCTCTCCTTATCCAAATGAAGTGATGACTCCAGTACCATAAATGTACTGGAATGTTTTAGTTATAGTGGAATAATTTATCATAATCTATTCCTTTTAGGTGATTTTTCACTAGTAGCAATAACACCATCCACGATGTGCCAATTTACCAAATTAAAGGACAATGGGCTTTCAATTTCTATTACCATTATCAATTCTAGTTATGAACAAATTCTTGTTTTAGTTGAAACATATTATTATATATTTAATATAACATATTTAATGTTATTTAATCCATTTCTAGAAATGGTATTTAATTATAACGAAAATTGAGTTCATTGTATTAAAAACCCACAAATTAACTAAAATAGTTATCATTAAAGTTCTATATAATAATTCATCCTCATTACATGTAACCAAGTTGTATAAATTAAAACTATCACATTTGTATGATCATAAATAATATTCAAATAAAATTATTGATATTTACATCTATTCCACAAGAACTCCATTACTTTAAAAAGTGATCTAGTTATGAAAATAAAGAAAATAAACACTCTGGAACGACAGAATTCAATAGAATAACATATCAATATGAACCTAAATGAACCAAACATAGAAATTATAAACTAAATAACAGTCTATTAGGTTCTAAAATAGGTTATTAATAAGTCTAATTTCATATTCCAAGACCATAATTTCAAGAGCGGTACACATTCGGACTTAAGGTAAGGGTTTTCCACCATAACTTCTATTTTCATTAGTGCTACATTCATTGTCTAATTATCTCAATGAAATTCATATGTATTATTATTAAATACTCATAAATTCTGTGTGAGTATTATATATATGTACATAATCTATAATCATTACCTATTTTAGGTATAGTTACATTTTTTAAAAGAAACATTCAAAACTATTCCCAAAATACAAGCCCGATTCAATGGAATTTCTCAAATTGTTATCTATTTTCATGACAACTGTATAATCTGTTTATTGGAAACCATTATCATTATAAAATAACTCATTTTTTAAGAAAACAATATCTTACTTTAGATAATTTTTTATACAAATATTTTTCCAAAAGAACTCTTCTTTTCAAATTAAAGAATATTTATCTCAAGAATTGTGTAATGATTTTACATGAGTATTTTTGTCTACCTCAAAACTCTTTTTAATTATTATATATTATTGGGTTTAATAATTTATGATTTCATCTACCATATTTTAATGAATGTATTATGACTATTTTTATTATGGATGAACTATCAAAACACCATTCACCATATTACATATAATGGTTAGTGTTTTATGTGTAATGATTGGGGAAAGTTAGTTATATTTCATATGATAGTTTCAATATGAATATATATGTTGTTTATGTTTATCCCCACTCATATGAGGAATTTATTGGACATAGTATGTGATCGGTGCGGCATGTTATAGCCCCTTGATGCATCCATAAGTCGCATTAGAAAACTAAATGTGGAATTGGTCGAGGCCTTTCCCATGTGATATATTGTTTTGTTTTAGGCCTTAATAATTTTTACACATCTTCACCAAGGCCTTGATAATAGTTTCCAGATTGTCTGGCATATGCAATTCTCATATTATGAAGCTAGTAATTGAAATTTCATGTGGTTCTTAAACTAGTATAATACCCATGATTATGTTTTATTATGGCATTATTTACTCAACTCATATTCTAGCAATATTGTGTTCAATTTTATTATTTTTAACAGAATGTGTTTTCAATTATTCACCATCTCTTTTGTTTATGGAATCTTCCGCTATATTTCATAACATTACTGAGCAGTTGATCTCACCACTTTATTATTTTTCACTTTTCCATGATATAATGAAGTAAATTATTAATGACTTGCAAGCATAATCTAGAATGCATGGATGTTTCTAATGGAACAAATTAGTGTTGTGTTTATCTTCATAATATAAATTTGAACATATTTATGTATCATGTTTCTAACACAACTAAACTACAGGGTCCTTTGGGATGTATATTTAATGTTTATATGACATTGTAATCAAATAAGGCACCGACTCCGACCAACTAGGGTTGGGTCCATACAGTTTGTATCAAAGGATGTTTAATAGAAAACCTGGAAATTGGATTTAGAAAACATAGATTTGGGATGAGTCCCTATGATGGACTTTGAGAATAAACATAAAAGAACGTCCTATAATTTTTGTAAGGAATAGATTATATGGATCTTTCATGCAATACATCCATGTCTGGATATGAGCAAGTGGAAGCCGCTCTCCGTTATATGTACCTAGGGTTGAATGCTCTGATAAGGAGTTTTTGGATTGACCCAGGGTATCCTGGTACTTGAAAATAGTCCTTGATTACCTATTTTTATGACACTCTTAGTTTATATGCTTAGGATAATTCACATTTTCATTATAATCCATTAATAAGGATTTAAATGTAAATCATTCCTCCAATATACAATGTTAATGATTAAGAGAATAGCTATGCATAGAATTTTGATTTATGCTTTGTATTGTTCTTCATTAAGATTATAAATTATGATTCATACCCAAATCTAATGTATGCCATTATTTAGAAATGGTGCCAATGGGATGGAATGGTAGCTGCATGAATGTTTGTGTCCCCTATAGGGATTTTTCTCTAATGCATGATAATGATGTTGGAGCTGGTGTTGAGAAAAATATAGATTTACTGGGACAACATACCTAGGATAGGAATAATAACCATATCCATATGGAGAATCTGGATCCACTATATGAAGAATCTATGTTAGATCGCTTTATGCAACAACAGCTTCCATCATTCAATGGGACTACAAACCCATTTTTAGCTGATCAGTGGATAAGTTCCATTGAGAATGTATCTCTTGATATTGGATTTAATGAAAGGGATAAGGTCATCATGGTAGTTTATCAGATATTGGGAGATGTCGATCAGTGGTGTTCATTAATCAAAAATACGATGTAGGATGAATAAATAGAAGAGATGGAATGGAGATATTTTAAAGAAATATTCCAAGAGAAATATATTCTTCATGAATAGCAAGTGGATATAGAAAGGATGTTTCTGAACATGATTAAAATATTATATGAGGATGTTACATTTTATAAAGCCAACTTCAAATGGATAGTAAAATAAACTTGGAGTACATATGAAATCTAAGAAGAAAAATTTATCAATTATTTGATTGACTAAATCCATTCTTCTTTTAGGAACTAATCTCAAAAAATTAATTATCATATGAATATATAGTTTCATGTGATATCAAGATGGAAAAATAATTCTATATGTCTTGAGACTTTAAGGGAAAGCAAGAGAAGAAGATGGCTGCTGAAAAATCTAAAAAAGGGCATAAGAAAATGGGGAAGAATTGGATTTCCACCCTGTGATAATTTTAGAAAGAAACACCATAGTTCCTACATAATGAGAAAAAGAGTATGATACAAATGTAAAAATAATGGAAATCTTATTGTTGACTGTAAGGGAAAGAAGGAAGCTAAAAATGTTCAATGCTATAATTTTTGGGATATGGGACATTATGCTAATGATTGTACAATGTGTCAAGGAAACATGCCACAGAAAGGGCCAAGGGAGAAGGGAAAAGCTTATGAAATTACAACTGCTGATATATAAGTTCTTAATGAAGTGGTGGAAGGTACTTTAATCATTTCATAAAACATATCCAATGCATTATTTAATTTTGGATCGTCGCATTCATTTATATCTTCCTAGTTTTCAAAAAAAAATAAGATATGTCAAATTTGATTTAATATAGGATTTATTAGTCAAAACACCTATTGGATGTACCATTTCAACAAAGGCATTTAAATTAGTCCATTTCATGACACATAAACGTGCTTTAGTTGTTGACCATACCATCATACCAATGACAAAATTTTATATAACTGATTGTATGAATTTGTTGTCGAATTATGATGGGAATATATATTGCAAGAAGAAGGATGTTACAATTTTTGGGAAAGGTATAGAATCCTATATCTTTAGATATGAAACCTCACCATCATATTCTCATCAAGATCCACTCACTATAGCTCTACTAAATTGGATCATTGGGTAGGAAGGGAATGAAAAAACTATGTGTGACGAATAGAATGTTCAAATAGAAGATATACCTATTGTACCAGAATATATTGACGTCTCTCCAATGTATTAACTTGGACATCCTCCATAGTGGGAAATTGAGTTTTCCATTTACTTGATTCTTGGTTCAAGGCTCTTATCAAAGGAACCTTATAGAATGGCCATAGTGGATTTAGTGGAACTAATGAACAAACTTGAGGAATTGAGTGATAAAGGATATATTTTCCCTAGTGTTTCTCCACAGGGAGACCCTATCCTCTTTTTCAAGTAGAAATATAGATCCATTAGGTTGTGCATTCATTACAGGGAAATCAATGCTATTAATAAATAGAATAAGTATCATCTGCCACCAATTTATGATTTATTTATTCATCATCATGAAGCCCAATATTTTTCTAAGATTGATCTTCAATATGAATGTCATTAGTTGCATTTGAGGAATGAAATCATTCCCAAAACATCATTTCGAACTAGGCATGATCATTATGAGTTTACAGTAAAGCCTTTGGGGCTAACTCATGTACCATCTGTATTCATGTATCTAATGAAAAATGTTTTCAATGAATATCCTGATGACATTGTAGTGGTGTTAGTTGATGATATTTTGGTATATTCTAAAAGAAACAAAGATCATGAAAATCACTTGTACACAATTCTGAAGACTCTAAGAAGAAATGAATTATATTATAAGTTTATCATGTTTGATTTTTGGCCCCAATATTTTTCCTTTATGGGCAACATTATCTCCAAGGATGGAAACTCTATAGATCATGCAAAGAAAATATTTTTGCAAGAATGGCCTACTCAAATGATCATAACTATGGTATGAAGTTTTATTTGTTCAACAAGTTATTATCAGCATTTTATTCAAAATTTCACCCATTTATCCATCCTAAGGACCAAGAAAATAATAAAAGGTGTTACGTTTTTTTGGACTGTGGAATGTAAAGAATGTTTTGAAGAATTGAATAAGACATTAGTGAATTCTTCGATCCTAACCCTACCATCGAGGATGGATTGGTTTTTTATCTATAATGATGGATTAAATAAAGGACTTGGTTTCATCCTTAGGCAGAATGATCAAGTGATTTCCTAGGCATCTAGGATGCTAAAAATTCATGAACAAAACTATCCAAATCATGTCCTTGAATTAGTCATGGTAATCTTTTCTATAAATATTTGGATACATTACCTCTATGGATAAATGTTTGAGATATATAAGAATAATAAGAGTTTGAAATATATCTTTTCATTGAAATAACCCAACATGAGAAAAAGGAGATTGATTGACCTACTCAAGGATTATGATTGTAGAATACACTACAACCCAAGGAAGGGAAACAAGGTGGAAGTTGCTTTGAGCTGAAAGGACCACAAAATTATGAACACAATAACATTTGAATGAGATCCTTTGTTCATGGATCTAAAGAATATGGATATGGGAATTATAACGAAAGGTAAAATATCACTAAATTTACTAATAGTTTCCAAACCTTCTTTATTGGAATGGATAAAAATTTATCAGGGTAATGATGAGGATTTTCAAAAGCGAATTAAAGCTATAAATGATTGGAAGTTGATGTACATCACATATGAAGGTGGGATTTTGAAATTCGAAAGAGGCTTTATGTTCCTGCAATTCCTCAGCTAAAGGGGGAACTATTATTTTATTCCAAAATCTAAAATTTCTATATACACCCTAGTATCATAGAGATGTATAGTGGTCAAAAAACATTTTTGGGGTGAAAACATGAAGAGGGGGATTGCTGATTACGTGTCGAGATATTTGGTTTGTGAATAAGTGAATGTTGGAAGACAACGTCCTAGAGGAGTCATGTTACCCCTTCATATACCTATGAGAAAATGGGTGGATATTAGGAAGGAATATATATTTGGGCTACCAAAGACTCCATGGAAGAATGATGCGATATGGATCATTGTTGGCCCTCTTACAAAATAAGAACATTTTCTTTCTATAAGAGAATATTAACACTTGAACATTTAGAAATACCATATATAAATGATGTTATAAGACTTCATGGTGAACCCTTATCAATTCTTTCTTATTGTGATACCGATTTTAAATAACAATTAATGAAAATTCTATAGAAGGTCCTAGATATTGATCTTCGTTTGAGCACTGCCAACCACCCACAAATTGAAGGTCATTCAGAACGGACTATTTGAACATTAGAAGACATGTTGAGGTCTTGTTCACATTACTTTCAAGGCATTTGGGATCACCATTTACCTCTCCAATGATTTTTCATTAATAATTGCTTCCATTCAAGGTTTTTAGATGGAACGATAGGAATATTTATATGGAATAAGTTGTCTTACACCAACATGCTGGGATGATGTTTGTTAAATAATACTTGTGGGGCCATAACATGAACCGGAAACAACAGAAAAGGTAATGATTATAAAAACCCATATTAAAACACCTCAATGTATGAAAAAGAGCTATACTGATAACCAAAGGAAGGATTTAGAATATTAAGAGGGAGATTATGTTTTCATAAAGGAATCTCAATGGAAGGGTATATTATGATTCAGTAAGAAGGGAAAATTATGTCTGAGTTATATCAAAACTTATGAAATTCTGAACTAAATTGGATCTGTAGCATACCATCTGGAAATGCCACAATGTCTCTCCAAAGTTCACATTGTGTTCCTCATACCAATTTTAATGAAATACATGCCTAACCCAACATATGTACTCAACTATGAAGAAATAAAACATTATCCCAATATATCTGATTGTGAATAGCCTATCAAGATTATAGATACAAGATAACAATTATTGAGAAATCATAAAACACATCTGGTAAAGGTAATTTGGAGGAAACACAAGATAGAAGACCCAACATGGGTGCTTGAGAAGCTTCTGTTGAAGACATACCGGAAACATTTTAAGTAACATTTTGTGAATTTCTATGACAAAATTATTATAAGTTTTGGAGAATGTAATAACCAAATATTTATTCAAAAGAAATTCCATTATAATTTCAAAAATCATATATTCTCAAGGATTACATGATTTTATTTTAACCCTTATATTTTCAAATTACCCTTAATTATTGTATTTTAATTTTAATTTTGGTAACAAAATTTTATATATTAATCAACTATAAATTTTACTTATATGGAGAAAATTTCCCATTATTGGACATTTAATGAACTTTAAAACCTTATATTAGTCAATTTTCAATTTTAAAATATTTTTAGAATTTTCAAATAATTTAATAAAGTATTATTTTTATATAATATAAATAATTTAAATTTTTCCACTATTTATTTAATTGAATTTATTTAAAATACAAATTACAAGATAAATTATAAATTAAACAATTAATAAAATAATAAAATGTCATATTCACCTATAAAAATCATGTGTGGCATAAAATATGTCAAATAATATTTAGTTTAATGTTTATATTATCATTTCATTGATTCTTTAATCAATATATCTATTATTGTGTCATCATTGTGTCATAATTAAATTTAATTAATTATTACCTAAAATTGTAAATAAATTTCGTTAATGTAGGTCATATTTTTAAATTTCAAATGAAAATTTATTGTTGAAAATATCACTTATATAGACTCATATTAAAAAAAATTTCATGTGAAGATACACGATTATGGAATTTTTGCCTTTACATTAAATTAAATGTTTTAAATGTCATAATCACACCCAAGTGGCTTCAAAAAACCAAAAATTAAAAACAATTATTATCTTGGTTGTCCATAACTCATATAATTATATTATGACATGTGTAAGGGTAGATTTATAGTATTCTAATAATTGATTTCATTTAATTACTTGATTTACCTTTAACCGTGGAAATAAAATACTAACAATACTATTCACCAGAATTATTTTGATACTATTATATGACATTTATCATAAAGATTAAAAAGATGTATTTCGACTTTTGAAAATTAAATTAACCAAAGTGGAAAAATTAATTTAATGTTAATCCCATTGAAAAATTGAGGATACAAGGTTTCAAAAGGTAAAAACCATCAAAATATTAACATGTGTTTATATCCAATATAAATGTGAAATTAATACAAATGGAAAATATTTAATTAAATGGTAAAAATATTCTAATAATACATTATAACCATATAAATGTATAGTCTAAAAATAATATGGAATTAGATGAAGAGACAGTTTTGAATTAAAATGCACTATTTTTTCTCTATTCATTAAAAAATTATTTTTATCAGAAAAATACCAAAAAATGAAAAAAAGTTATTTATGATGTCCCACATCAAAATAATATGTTTATTTTGTCATATAAAATATATAATAGTGTCAACAGTATATTTCAAATAGTTTTGATATCAAAAGTCAATAAAACTACCATTTAAAAAAATTAGAGTCTTTTATTCTTAAAAGTGGATTTATTCTCATATTCAACCTATAATATTAATTAGAATAAAATAAAAAACGTTTAATAAAAATGTTTAAACATAATATATGTAGTTATATTCATTATCACAAATAAAACTGTTATGAGTTAACAACCATTTAGAATAATAATATGAATAATGTATTATTTTCTGTTATATCTCAGTGTTGTGTGAAATATAAGATTTTGGAGAAACAGAATGTCACCTTTTAGGTACTCTATCAATCCATTTTTAAGTAAAAATACTATATAATTCACAATTATTATTATTTATAAAATTTTATTATTCTATAATTTCCAAGGATTTTACAATTTAAAATCATGATTGTTTGTTCTTCTAGGTATCGAAGACAATAAGTTTATTTAATGATAAATATTTCAAAAATTCACACAGTGTTATAAAGACTATGATTCACATATTGATATATTTATTTTTAAGCTACTTTGAAAATATTTATAAATAATAAAAATATATATATTAATGAACACACTTTGTGTGGGAGTTTTATTTTGTTCAGTTGATATCAATGGTGGAAATGACAGTGAATTATTTCATTGATGTCATTTTGTTCAAGAATAATGATATAAAAATGTTTTATAATGTTTTTTAATTGATCTTTTCATATTATATCAATAAATTTGAATTTTATTTTATGTCGTTTTATTTTATGTATAATGATTAGTGATCTGATCTTACTTTACAAACTATTTTTTTTCTATAGATAAGAATAATTGTTGTAACGCCCCGACCCCAGTTCCCCAGAGTCAGTGCATTATTACATAACATTGGCATGATCACAATAGATCAAGTCTTAAAAGATAGATTAGTTTAGTATCCTTTGAATAACCAAATACATTCATAAGCCTTACATTACATCATAAAGTAAAAAAACTACAACAACATGTTGTCTTCATATACCCTCATACTATTCCTATAGGTCATTCATAAATTATATCTTCACATCATGGGAAAAATAAAACATTGAATGTGGTGAGCTGAGATACTCAGTAAGGATAACAATATATCAGAAACTTTCATAAATAAGAAGAAACATTTAAAGCAATGTATAACTAAAACAAAAACCTTTTAAACTTTCACTTCAGCATAATATGGGAAAATTAAAATGAAATAATTCCATTTACTTAATCACATGGATATTCTATAAGTCTGATAATCACATGAAATGTCAATAAGAACATTCATAATGATGGAATGCATAATGCCAGACTATCATAACCACATAGCCAAGGCCTCATCCCATGACTACAAATAATTTTTTTTCAAGGCCTTCTTCCAATACACTAGTTTGTCACATGAGACCTACCGATTAATCGAGGAGCTATAGCAGGCTCCACCCATCACTTATTAAGTCCATTTAATTCCTCATATGAATAGGTTTAAACATAACATAAACATTCGTATTAAAACTAGCATATGAAATGTTAATACATCACCCATAAACCATGAATGGTATAAAAATAACACAAACACAATCGAACGTATCACAAAAACATTAATACAATATGGAAATCAACTTCAAATAAGCTTAAAATCCATCAAAGGATGTTTACGTAGATGAAATCAAAACTATTTGAGAGAATAAGCAGGTACACGCTGTATACTCCAAAAGTACACGTCGTGTATTTTGTTTGTTTTTTCATTAAATGCACCGAGCTCGCTTCTGATGGACAGAACAACCTTCTTCAAGGTAGTCTTTGTCCAATAGAACCCATATGGCCACGACTTCTCTCCTAGACGCTGAGCCTCTATCCGACCTCCGATTCAAACATCGTTTATTGTATTGTAATAACATCAGTGATTTCTCTCTTCTATATGATCCTTGTCTTCAAATTCCACTTCTTTTCCAAGTTATCATGCATTGAACGTTTTGGAAATTTTCATAGATCTACAATGTTCCAAGGAGATTCAAGATTCTAGGATCAAGTATATTGCTATGCTAACCATACAGAATGTAGTATGAGCCTTTTAGTTCTAAGTCTTTGAATATTATGGGCAAATTCAACCAATACCCTTGAATGGGGTATTGTGTTTTTACTATTTTACCCTTTTTATTTTCCTTCAATGCTTGTATGCCTGTGTATAGGTAATTTGGATATGAACACGGTTGATTTATATGGTTTGGTTGTGTTTTTCCCATGCATTGTTCTGTTTACGATCGTTTGGTCCTGTTTTGCCTTTGGATACTTTGCTTGTTTTCCATGCCTGTTGTTGTAGGATAGAGTGTTTGTATTCTAACATGCTTGTTATACATTAAACTATTTATAAAATTAGTTATGTAGGTTTACATAGGCTATATTACCCTACTATGCTCATTGAACTACACAGGGCTGGGAGAACCTTGTGTAGTAGACTATAAAGGGAATTGATTGGGTGAGCTTCCTTAGAGAGTCTTTGATCACTTTTGTTTATAAGGAGGATTGAAAAAGTGAGAATCCTTAGAGAGCCTAGAACCACTTGGGGATATAATGGGAATTGACCGAGTGAGATTCCATAGAGGGTCCTTGATTGCTTTAGACTATAAGGGGAATTTACTGAGTGAGCATCCTTAGAGAGTCATTGATTTCTTTATACTATAAGGGGATTGACCGAGTGAGTATCCTTAGAGAGTCTTTGATTTTAATTCTGAGATACATAGACTACATGGGGAATTGATGGTGGGTTCTTCCTTAGAGAGTCTATGAACAACCTGTCATATAAGGGGAATTGACTGGGTGAGAAACCCCCGAGAGTCCAAGACCTTGGGAATATAAGAGTAATTGACGTGTGAGCTTCCTCAAAGAGTCCTTGACTACCCTAGACTATATGGGGAATGGAATGTGTGAGCATCCTTAGAGATTCATGCTTTACTTAGGCTATACGGGGAATGACTGTATGAGCTTCCTTAGAGAGTCTTTCTTTACCTTTGACTATAATGGGATTGACTGTGAGCACTTCCTCAGTGGGTCATATAATATTCATATATAGAACCAGAGGGGCTAGAAAGAGTGTGCTATCCAGAGGGTTTCATGTACTTTTTATGTAGGGCCAAAGGGGGTGTCTATGAGTACTTCCCATAGGGTTACGTGTAAATGTTTGGTTGTTTGTTTAACTATTGCTTGTTTTGGAACTGTGGACCGTCTAATTCTTATTACTTTCTTGTTTACTACTTTCTGTACATTTACTTGCCATATATTCACTGACTGTTAGGAACAGATCTTCGGGTGGTTGCCTAGCAGGATTTAGTCTCACAGCTTATTTGGGTAATGATATTGGGTCCAAACTGATTATATTTTTGCAGGTATAGATTATGACATTCTCTATTCTACTTAAGGTACATGATTGCTATAGATATGGGGAGCATGGGACAATGCATAGGCTTGTGTTTCTAGGGAGCTGTTTATCTTTAATTTTGTACTTTGGTTTATCACTATTTGTATTTCAAGTATTGTGACTCATTTTTCTTCTTTCCTAGACATATGTATCATGTATCATTTCATATATATATATATATGTGTGTGTGTGTGATCCAGTTGTTTATTATTCTAGTATACCATTGTTTACTATTGTTGGATATTAACTACTTCCTATATTGTATATATTTGTGTCTTTCTACTGTGTAATCTTCCAATGAGGGCATAGTTTCCCCACTATCACACCCAAGACCCTCGCAGCTAGTCTGCAACCTTTGGCATTTGGGGAAATGAGCTTAAGGCCATGTGACCAATAGGGTATGGGGCACCTCTTGGTGGCTTCTGGAACTGAGACATTAATCAATAAACGATAATAAATTGGATATAATAATTCACTGAACACATTTTAAATTTAATTAGTATCATTTATATCATATTTATATAATGTACAATCAATATAAAATGGCGAGTTATTAAAAACACATTCCATTTAAAAAATAAATGACAATGAAATGAATCCATAAATAATATAATTAAGATACTATGAAAGATAATAACAATATATATATTTTAAAATAAGTAACTGATTAATTATGTTTTTTATGATATTATGAATCATGAAACCTCTACCTTCATGACCATTTAAAATATGGTTTAAAACTAAATGTAGAAACTCATTTCTTTTGGACAACAAATTTTTGTCATGATACATTGTGAAGCATCGAGGGTCTATCTATAACCGAGAACACCAATATTTTTATGGCCAAATAATTACTCATATATCGAATAATTGAATTAAATCATGAATCAATATTCCTTATTATCTAATATCTATATTGAGTAAAGGTTGCATGATTTTTAATATTTCCCACATTCATCAAATCACCTTCAAATTATACACCATATGTAAATATGGTATATGATTTAGAAAATAATGATATAAATTATACAATAATATGGATATTTAAAATAAATTTAATTCACAGTGAAAAATTATTATGATAATGTTATTATTTTATGGTAATATTAATAATCATTAAAAATGTGAGATAGTTCAATATATATTACCACATGGTAATTTTCATATATAATTTCCTTGTATGAAATAATTCTAATTGAATCATAAAATAATATGAATTATTAATTAACCATGATATTTGTTTTAAATGTGAAATATATTCATTAATAAATTGAATTCGGTGCATAAAACTAAAATATTCTTCAGTGAATGAAAATTGAGATGCAGTTCCTTACCTTCAGTCTGACTCATCACGTGCATTCTTTCTCTTCCTGAAAAATAGTTGTATGTTCATTATTTAATTTCTAATGAAATTTTTTAAATATTATTATTCCATTTATTTCACTTATTACAATGTAATATACAATTACGTAAAGAATTATCAATACATCATGTGTTTCTATGATATTTAATTTTTGTGTCAAAAATGACTTCGGATGTTGTCAGTTGTTCTAAGTCATCATTATTTCAAAATATCTACAATATTTTTCAAGATATAATTATCATATTTACTCATAAATTATACTCTTTTTACAAATAATGAATATTGGTTTTTGATAACACAATTATGTTCTGATCACGGTGATGGTAGGCCGTACATACGTTTGAGTGACATTTCAGTTTTCAAAAATCATTATGGAAAAGAGGTATATAATATATTATATTTATATAGTGATAATAATTTCATAAATAACATATTATTTCATTCTATATATCATTCCTGGGGATTGGTGATAAAAATAAGGTTAATCACTTTGTGAAGGAAGGATTTAACACATACACAAATGATGTTGACATATTTCAGTGATTGAAAATGTAAGAATGAAAAGGATACATTATATTTTCATAATGATAAATATGTCATGAATATGGTAAATATTTCAATTATCTCACTTATAATCCTTAAATTTATCCTTATCACCTTCTATATAACGAATTAGTGAGGGACGAATCACTTATCCTCATGAGTAGATAGTCCACTGTACGCAAGAGTGATATTATCGTATCCCATACCGAATGGGAAGTAAAAAAGGGATATATGAAATAATGAATCCAAATTTATATTAAATTTTAATATAACAAATATATAATTTTTATCCATCATCATATCTAATAATGAGAGGTCATAATGGAAATATTAATGACATCGGTTTAGGAGGCAGTAGTATATCTTACATACGAATGATGATTTGGTAATGCATTTGATAGAAATTAGGAATATTTTAGGTCATGAACATATCAGAATAGAATATTAGTATGTTTAAGGCATTGAATTTATTGTATAATCATGTTGTATTAATTATATAAGGATGTGATGGAAGAAACAATACAAAAATTCTCGATGAAGAAAATTACCTCTTCCAAGGGTATCCTCCTTTGATTGCACCAAAATCATTCCAATGATGTCTTTATAAAAAATAAGTCTTATTAAAGTACATAACAGTGTTTGGGAAGTTATTTTGCAGTGAAATTTTAGGAAAATAAATGTTTTAAAAGTGTGAATAATAGAGATGATGGAGTGGTGTTTTGTATTTTTAGTGAGTGCAAAACATGTAGTTTTTAAAATGAAAAATTAGTACACATGTATTTTCAAATTAAAGATGGTTGAAAATATGTTATTTGTATGTATAATACATTATATGGTTGAAATGATATCATAAAATATATTTTTTAAAATTTTTATATCATTTAACTCATTATATTTTTAGTTTAACTCCTCGATAGACTAAACTGTACCTTAACCACAATCAATAATTTTTACAATTTTTATTACTAATTTTGGTGACAAATAAAATTAAACTAATTAGAGAATAAAATATATTTTAATTAAAAATATGGTTTTATTTTTTATAAATTCAAGTCATATAAGTGGAAAAATATATTTTAAAATTAATTCTATAGAGAGAGCACATTTTTAGAGAGAAAATGTTCCAAAGTTTAAAACGTTTCTATGTCCAGATGCAATTTAAAAAAGATTAAAATGACCTAAGTTAGATTAATTTAAATTTTATTTATATAATATAAATTTAAAATATATTGAATATATAATTTTATTGTTATAAATATTTTAAACAAAAATGATATTTTTAATTATAATTCAGTATTTTTCACTATCGATCCAAAAATGTAACATTTTTTAGAAATACATAAAAATAAACCTACAGTAATTTTTTATTTTATGATTTAATAAATAATGATAATTTTATATAATTAATTTTTTAATAGTGGTAAATATATTTTTTTATATTATGTGTGAAAAGAATCACTAGAAAAACATTTTAAAAAACATCGTTTTTCAGAAACCATTTCCTTTTCTACCAAATGATTCTTAATTTTATTTCTAATTGATAAGAAAAGTATCAATTTAAAATATATATTTTATATAATATATTTTGTATCATTAATAACATCTAATTTAATTCCAATGTAGATATGATCATTTTTAAATTATATTCTAATAGAGTATCATGGTTTTATTAAACTTGATGATGTATGTATCCCAGGCTATAAATGAAATTAAATTTATTCTAAAAGATATACATTATTCTATCTTGTGGACATACATTCCTCCGTCCTATAAAAATTTCATCACTATTTTTTCATGGATATTACCATTTAAATATTTGAGGGTAGTTATTCTTTATTATATCATTTCATTTCGATGTTTCTTACCCCATTTTGTGACTTCTATAAAGTACATTTTCCAGTTGAGTCATTTGATTCCTCAATACATTCTCTCTAGATACTGTAATATTTATGGGATCTTCATATTAATAAATATCATTTCTACATTAATTTCATTAAAGGTGATCACACACATATGTTCGTGAATTTACATAGTTGACAGTGATATATGGAACTCATCATGTACTTTTGGGAGAATTAATGGAATTACTGAAAATTAAGAATCAAATATAATTATTTCAAAAACAAATTAAATTTTCTAGTTTACATTGATTATAGATTCCCTTTATCATGTCCTTTTATAAACCATTACAAGGATATATATGAAAAAAAATTATCCCCCACTTAGAATAATAAATATTTCTTAAAATTAGTGGAATAATAGTTTTTCATACTTTGAGAAACATTAATGTGGTCATAAATATATTTTTTTATCTTTATCATGGTCTTGGCTTAGCTGTTTTATTTAACCAGCATCATTCCAATGAGTTTTAGTATGACATATCCTCCCATATAAGGCTTCAATCAATTTCATTTGAATATTTGAATCAAAACTATTGATAAAGATGAACTATATCAAAGGTAAATACTGATCTCACATTACTTGAAAGTCAAGTGATCATGTCCTAAAAATATACTATAGTGTTTCAATAGTCCTTTCATACTATCAATCGGTTTGATAAGGGTTGGAAATACTAAAAGGAAGCTCAGTATTAAGATACTTTGAAATAATTTTATATAATTTTTCTGTAAAACGGGGATCACAATCTTACACAATTGAAAGAGGTTCATCATTATGTCTTAAAAATTAATTAATATAGTTCCTTGTGAGGTGATCCAGAGTAAAATAATGTCTTATAGAAAGTTAATTCTCATATTTGGTTAAGAGATCAATGACAACCCATATTTCATCCTTTATTATAGAAGTATTTTCCAGTCATGTGAAAATTTCCACATTAATTCCATCCCATTTAAAGATAAGAAAAGTAAGATATTTAATGACTCGACTAGGATGCTTCCTCGTAGAACTACCTTGTTGAAAAATAAAACACTTGTAAACATAATAAAAATATTCATGACTCATCTTACCCCACCAAATATTTTTCCCCTAATACATATACATATTTATGCTACTAGATGGTATAATTAAATTTGAGCTATTATTTCCATCCAAAAATTCCATTTTTAACATAGTTATAGATGAAAGAAATAACATTCCAAATTACTAAACTCTATCTTTATAAATTAAGTCTACTAATATCACATCATTCAATACATTTATTTTATTATGAATGCTCTCACCATCATTTTAATAATATTTTAGCATTTCTAAAACAAATCAATAATTTAAAAAATAAGTGTTGTGCCATATTATTTTATAATTTTTATATCAATCTTTACTATATCTAAGAACATAGGATATCATTTAATCCTCATTTTGGTCATAATTTAATGGTCTGTCCTAATTAATCAACTTTATGACATATTTTCTTCCCTCGATGGTAGTGTATTTAATAATCAAAATCTTTGAGAAAATCAATCCAGTTCCTTTTTCTCATGTTGATCAAAATTTTTAAAAGATTTATTTTATGAATTTATGATCCATTCACATCTCAATTCATTCCTTATAGATATAATACCTCTATATATTAAAATAAAATATAATATCCTCTGACACAAGATCTCAGGTGAGATGGTTCTATTTATGAGTCTTCAATTGCCTTGATATATATGCAATAAGATTATAATTTTTTATTATTCCACAACCATGTCCCTTTATCAATCACTATATATATCAATCCTTCATGTATATATGGTAGAATATAAATATGTTCATTGACTAATATCTTATTTGGTTCATAAAAATGTCATTCAAATTTATTTTTCCAAAAATCATAACATATTTAATTGTATGGTTTATTAATGGGCATGCTATTCATGAAAATTCATGAAGCTATAAATCACACTTACTAATTTTACAATACAAATCTTTCCTTATTCTATTATCAGGAAATATCCACATGTGGTTCTCATGGTCCTCATTGTTATTACAATACATCTAAATGTAAACAATTAATTCCACAAAAAAGACATTAATATATTCATTTAATACACTATTCATTATATCTAAAAATTTACATGGTGTATTGGTGAATCCAAATGGAATTACCATAAATTCATAATGTTAATACCTCATTCAAAAAGTTTTCCACATAATGTATTCCATCTTTACTCATAATTGAAGATACCATGAATGAAAAGAAACTTTGAAAAATATTTGGATATGTGACTTTTATTGAATAAGTCATCAATTAAGGGTAAATGATAATTGTTATTTATCGTAATAACATTGTTTTCCCTATAATCAATGCATATCCACATGGATTCGTCTTTTTAAATAATGAAGTGACTAGGGTTTCTTCATAGTGAAATGAAATGGAAAATAAATTACTTATCTCCAAACTCTTATGATGGATTCTTCTCCGACACAAATTGTATTGTCTCCATTCTATATAGATTAATTTATATAAGTCATGGATTAGTGGTTATTCAATTGAAAACATAACTTCTCACTTTATAGGAATATGAAGCTAATTTCTCAATAAATATATAAATGTATTCCTATATAATGTTTACATATTCATTTGATTACTTCCTTCTTCATCCTATGATTTGGTATGATATTATTCCCCATGAGACTCATTTAGTAATGATATTCAGTGTGTATCATCATATGACTCAAAGTATTATACATTTTCTATAATAATATATAATTCTATATCTTCCCCACAACTCATAATTTATATATTTTTTCAAAAACCATCTACTTCATATTTTGAAATATAGTACAAACTAAGGATTATATTGAGGTAAACCATAGGTATGATAATAAGGTCAAAAAATAGATTATGATTATGTATCACAATGGGGACATCATGAAATAACATTGTTGTATTGGTAAATCCTTTATGAGTTTTAACTGACAATTCACCCCTCAAATTAAATAAAGAATTTCTAATTTACTTGGAAAATAGGCATATTTAAACGAGTGTGATGATCCAAAATAAAATATATCATTAGATAAATTTTTATATAAGATTAATGATCCTAGAACCCTATCATTGGGTAATTACAACTCAATTGTAGTGATGGCGTAATCTTAGTCTTCTCCCCTTGGAATATTCTATGATGGATTCCCTTAACAGTTGGGGTGATCATTTAAATATTTCGCCATCTCTTTTAGTTGAAACATTGAATAAAATTGTTCTAATTCTTCACTGTGAATTATTTTTTTAGTTAACCATATCTCAAAATGTATAATAAACAATATATCCATTGAAGAATTTACCAAGGAGATTCATTCCAATGTTTTTACATGGTGGAAATATTGGTGTTATGTTATTCTTCTTTGACTTATTCACTTTTCATGGTATTCGAATGATATCTTATTCTATTAATTTCACTTAAATATGTCATATCTTTAATATAACATCTCATTTTGGATATAATATAAAACTATTTCTTCATATAATAAAATTATAGAGAGACTTGAACCCTTTAAACACATGAAATAAGACCTTAAATAAAATGGTCAATATTACACTCAGTGTTGAATAAAAAATCCATATCATAACTAGACAACCTCTAAAGGTGGATTGATACTTTGAAACACTTTATAAATAATTTTTCTTTATGATAATGAAAATTCTCATTATTTTAATTTTTTCTCATGAGGGAAATATTTTTTGAATAATGTCACCTTAAAAGATTTCTGTTCCCTAATATATATTTCCTCTTCCTTCATAGTATTCTGAATCAATGACCAACACTGATCATAGTCAACTTGTGTACAATACCCAAAAAGACTATCATTGAAATTTTTTATATATCCCACGAAAATAAATATCTTCTCCAGAAATAGAATCAATTTCTCACCTACCATTGTATTACTATTCCCACGAATTAAGGGGGATATTATCACATAAATCAATCTGACATATGAGAATAATTCCATAGAATAGGTCTCTCCATCAAGAAAATGTAATTTTTCCAGATGTAATTTTGAATCCCAAATATAGCCATTGTTTTCTATGTTCCAATAGTAGTTGTATTGGCTTTTTCTATAGGCAAATAACAATATTGTCCATGAGTATTGATACCCTTCTTCTTTCAATGTTTCCCTTATAAAAAATTTCATTTAAATGATTAGCTCATGAAATTATGAATTTTAAATCATAATATTTAAATTTAAATATGGTGTTAAAAATTTTAAATTTAATATTTTTACATGTCTAATCTCATAATAATAATAATGGTTTAATTGGGGTTTGGCTTAGTGGTATGCACCCTTTAATCTTATATGAAATTGGGGGTTCAAAACTCATTGGCCACAAGTACTATAACATACTGTAGTAGTGGCAGAACAGTAGCAACGACGGGAACTATAGTGGTTGCAGGTTACTGTAGTGGCGATTAGGTACTGTAGCAGTGGTAGGTACTGTTGGGTACTATAGTAATACTATTCACAGAATGGGCCTTGGGCCAAAAAGTTGGGCCTACGGGCCATGTAGTGGGTTAAATGACCACTAGGCCTTTGGGATTTGTAATGGGTCTCCCTCTACCTAATTAAAGAGGTATCTTATTTGGTTTTATTATAAATGAGCCTTTTGCCCCAACCTTTTAATAAAAAATATTTACGGTTTCATTTCCAATATCATTATTTTCAAATTCTTTATTGTGGTTTTCAAATTAAAAGTGAATTATACTACGAATATCCATTGATAGTGACAAACTAGTAGTGTATTAATTTTCATTTTCATATACAATGTGATGATTGGTTCAATACCAAATTTCTATTTTTAGTGTTATTACCCCTTTGAACCTATTAACCAAAACAACATCAACTTGTAGTATCTATTTAGGGATTTATTTATAGGAAAAATAATACATGATATTCCATACAAACACATTATTATTTTTTTTCAATTAATATCCTTATTGTATAATATAGGTTTATATTCAATAATTTATATTTTCCTTAATCAAATTCCCAATATTTCTTCTAAACATCCTCTTATACCAACTCTAATGATGATGACTCCAATAATCATGAGTCAGTTCCTACTTTATTAAGTAGGTATAGATACAAACAGATAAATATAGAATAAATAATCAATTTATAATTTCAAGAGAACATGATATATAAATGATACCAATTTTACATTGGTAATAAAATTTAAAAAACATATAAAAATTAATATGATTTTCATCCATGAAAACTCAATCAATGATTTATTCATCATATCAATAGTGAAAAAACATGGTTGATTTCGAATTCAATGTTTGATTTAAGTATATAGGAAGGTATCATGAATTAAAACACATAAATAAATATGGAAAGTTAAATAAATTAACACACGCCATTTAATAAAAAACAAGGATATCATAATTATATAATGCGTAATCAAAATGGAATTCAAAAAAACACAAATAATTTAATCAATAACTAAGAATGAAATCCATTTGACTATAATATAATATAGAAAATATAATGGATTAGAATAATAACTATATTCTAAATGAATGAAATTATTAATTCATTGACATCCTGATCTCAGGAATTATGATATTTCAATCGTCTATACCTTTCACAGTGTGGTTAAAAACTATATATAGTGACCCATTAAATTTGGAAAACTAAATTAAATCATGAGAGTTGTCAAAAAAATGATAGGATATCTATAATGGGTACCAACCTATATCTATATGTCTAAATCATTCAACATATATCGAATAATTTATTTAAATCATGAGTAAATATTATTAATCATCAAATATTTGAATTGAGTAAGGATATATATTTATTAATATATTAGTATTATATAAAATAATATTAAAAGTCAACACTATATGTAAAAATGATATGCTATTTTTGAAATAATAATTTCCATTTTACATGAATATTAATATTTAACAGATATATATTTTACAACTAAAAATTTTCACAAGAAAGTGATTGATTCAATAGAATGTTAATAACCACAAAAGAAAGTGGGACTGTATAATAAATTTTACCACATTTTAATTTTCAATTCAAGTACCATTAGATGGAATAATTATTAATGAAACATAAAATTACAAGAATTATTATAAAATCATGATATTACATGAGAAGGGGTAGTACATACGCCATATAAAATAAATCAAACACATAACATTATAATATTCCTCAGTGAAGGGAAATTGATAAGAATTCCATTATCTTGAGTTTAAATAATCCTATAAATTCCATATATTCCTAAAAAATAAAATAATAATAAATAACTACATTATTAATAACCTTTTGTAGTTTATTATTTAATTTGTTTCTTTTTAACTTGTCATATAAAATGACATAAACATTTATGTTTATATCAAGTGTTTGAATGATATTTTATTTAATTTACAAAAATAACTTCAGAATGTGAATATTATTTTACAAGGAAATTATTTCAACATCCATAGAATAATATTAATGAAATAATTATCAAATTTTTAAATCAATTAAACTTTTAATACCAATCATGTAATATGGTTTTGATAAATTATTTATGTTCAAATCATGGAGAGGGTGGGTTATATGTATGTATGAGTAACATTTCCATTATTAATTGATAATTTCTGAAAGGAGGTATGTGATATATTATCATTCCACATTTCTTATAATAAAATTAATACAATATAATTTCCTTAATTATATCATCCATATGGTTTTTTATATAAAGATATCCAAATTGCTTCTTGAAGGGGATGGTCCACACATACACAAATGACATTATCATCTTTCAGTGAGTGAAATGGAAAAAAAGAGGATAAATAATATTTTTAGAATGAAAAATATGTGATGAATATAAGAATTATTTAATTAATATCACATAAAATTTATAGAATTATCCTTATCATCATTAATTTATAACTTTAAAGAATGATGAATCACATTACATTGAGAGGCGGTAGTCCTCCGTACAAAAGAGTGATGTTATCATATCCTTTGTGTAATGGAAATAAAAAAATTATATATTATATAATGAATATAGAGGTATAATTAAATTATAAATATCACATATTTTTTTCCAACATCCTAACGAACTATGATATGTTGTGGTCGGATAAACAAACAACAACAGTTATTGAGGCGGTGGCCTGTCGTATATACGAATGATGATTAAGTAACATATTTCATGGAAGTGTAAATGATTTTAGGTCAAAAATTTATAAAAAACATAATAATGTATATTATACACATTTATTATTATACCATAAATTTTTAATAAGTATTTATAGAGGTTGAGTATGAAATAATATAAAAATACTCAATGAATAATATTACCTCCTACTTGAGTATACCCATTAAGTTCTCTCCAAAATGCATCCAAATGTGGAATATTGAAAAATAATAATTTTTCCAAAATGATAGGATGTAATTTTTTATGTCATTTTATCAGGTATTTACTTATATAAAATGGATATAATGTTTGAATAAATGAGACGTTTGGGTGGCCTTTTATAAGTGAGGTGAGTGGAACACTTGTATTTTTTGAAAAAAAAATGTTTAGACATGTATTTCACATAACAAAAGGGAAAAATGATGTATTATAGTGAATTAGATATGTTATGTCAATAATTTTTCTGGAAAATAAATTGTATACATGTTTTGAAATCATTTAAAACCTTATCATTTTAGTTTAACCCATGGTAAAACCATTTTTAACTTAACAATGGTAACTAATTTTTTCCATTCTTAATATTCACTATGGTCAAAAACTAAGTTGAAAATATTATATAATATAAATTTTTATAATTAAAATTAAGTAATCCATTTATTAAAATAACAGTAATATATATGGAAAATTATAATTTCAATTTAATCACATAGATGCGATGAGAAATCATGTTTTTAAAGGAAATTATTCTAAAGTTGACAATGATTTTATATGAAAATTCAGAATTAAAATTATTTAAATGACCAAAAATGAGTAAATTTATATATATAATTAATATAATTATACTTGGAACCCAATTTAAAATATAGTTTCTCATTATAAATAACATAAATTAAATAGATATTTTCAATTAAAAGTTTGTATTTTTCTATATTCCTCAAAAAATGAATCATTTTAGGGAAATATAAAAAACTCATCTTCATATAACATGGATATGATGAAATCAATAATTATGTTCAATTTATCAAATTAATTATATAAAATTATTTTAAATTTATGTTATATTTTGTGTCCAAATAATGACTAAACTAGCTATTTGAGAAAATACAGTTTTTCAAAAAACATTTATTTTTCATCCAAATGTTTCATATTTTTTTCTAATAAATAGATAAAAAGTGGTTATGTGTAAACTATATGATTTTCATAATTTATTTATTTATACTCATTCGTTCTTTTTAATGTAATATTAAAAAGTTAACGTTTAGAAAATATTTTAACAGAGTAACATTTTTTGTTCAAACTCGGGGTTGTATATGCTTCGGCCCGATGATTTAAATATTGGATGAAACCAATTATTTTAAATTATTGGGTTGTTAAACCCAATGTACATCGATAAATTAAATATATTCTAAAACAAAAACACTTTCATGTATTGGGATGTTAAGTTAACTATAAATACCAATTATTTTTATACATAAATATTAAATCATTTTAAATGAAAATTTAATTTAATTCAAAAATACATCCCTGAGGACTATAATGTCTTAGTGTGCTTAGTAAATAGATACTAAATATTTTTATTTTCTTAAATAACTTCAAAATCTGTAATAAATATATTCCCACATATAAAATTCACAGAAATTACCTCATTAAAACGTATCTTCAAAACATGGGGAAATGAAAATAATAAAAGGTGATCTCATATTCTCAGTAAGGGTAATCATAAAGGATATCTACCTATTACGAAAAAACGTGTATGAGAATGTGAGAATAATATATTAAATTCATACCCTATCCAACATAGACTAGAAATATGAGTCATGGAATAATTCATTTCATTTAATAAGAAAATAATTATAACATAAAAAAAGTACATGATTAATGAGAACAAGAAAATTTTATAAGTCCTAGAATTTCGGTACACACACTATAATAGACAATATTATGTCAATAATATGAAAGATATTATTAATAACATGTTATGAATGGGATAATAACTATTCTGCCTATTTTTTGATTGGTATAACCAGCTGTGTTCCCTTTTTTCCTTTAGGAAAACCTCTAATGAGCCCTCTTGTTTTTGGCTTCAGATAACCTCTCTTGAATCCTTTTTTTGGGAATGGGATAACCATACATGAACAATCTTGTTTGATTCATTGGATAACCTCTTGTGTAACCTCTTTATTCAGTCTTTAGATAACCTCCCTTGTTTTCTATGATCCCACTGAACAAAAATCAGTACCCAACACATTAGATGGATATATAGGTCAGACCATTCAAAAATTCCATACAATTTTGTTTCAAAATTCTATAAAACATTAATAATATCATAACATGTGAATGTGAAATGGGTTTCATAAAAATTACATAATTATATATCACTAGAAAAAAAACTTTCATAAATATATTTTCTTCATAATCATAAACATAATCAATATATATAAAGAATAATTCAGATACCATTGGATCATATCCCTAGTAAAATATTAGTGACACCAAATTTTGTTGTCACTGATGAATAAATAGATCACAAACAAATCATCAAATCATTCTTGTGTAAAATATCTACTCCATTCTGGAATGTATTTATTTAAAAAGGATAAAATCTCACAAATATTAAAGAAAAAATTTTCATTGAAAATAACATAAGAAAATTTATACGCAATAATATATATAATTTATCTCACATGATAATAGAAAACACATCCAATGTTGTACATGGTAAAAAATATTCCTTTATAATTTTTATTAAACAGTAAAAAGTAACTCATTTAAGAAAATTACAAGAAGATTCCTATTAAAACATTTTTAAAAATAAAAACCCCCTGTAAAATTGATTTTATAAAAATGATTATTAATTTTTAAATTGTTATCTATTATATTTTTAGAAATAATGGACATGAAAGATAATGAATTTTCAACCGATGAGAGAATTAATATTTATTTTCCTTACAAACATTCACTTGGTCATGTTAGTTTATTACGGTAATAAAATAGAATGAAGGGATGTATTTTCAATAAATTAGAAAAATAATAATAATATTGATGTTTATATATATATATATATATTATAATATTTAATCATCTAAGGTGTAATCGTTATCAATCATGATAAACGATGAGATTATATAATAATATCCTTACCACATTTTTAAAATTTTAATTATAAGCCCCATTAAAGAATAAAATTAAAAGATTAATTTAATATAATATGAATAATTAAACTAATTATATTAAATGTAATAGGGTATATATATATATTTCATAAATTATTATAGTCTCTTTACTGAAATATGTCCCAAAGAAGAAAATTTGGGACAACAATCCCTTACCTCATGTCTCAACATTCTTCATACACGTTCGCACCTCATATATAATAAATATAGAATTTTTATACATATATTATAGAACCATACTAATATAAATCACACCATATATTAGTTACTTATTGCATTCCATCACCCTCTTATAGAAAATTATTTGTTAAGATCATTTTATGGATAATATTTGGTTCGTTTTTCATGTATATTTTTATTTAGTAATTTGGTTATTTTTCATTGGTCGCGGTTATATCATATCCAATTTTTTAACCATTATATAATTACAATGTATATTCATTATATATTAAATTGTTTTCATCAAAAAAAATTATATATGGAAAATTAATTACACTATTCACAGAGATGGTAGGTCATACATTCGCATCAACGATGCATCAATTTTCTTGATGAATAGAACAAAAGAAAGGTAAATAATATATCTACTTTTAAAAAACAAATTAATTTAATAGAAACAATATATTTATATTAATTAAATATATCCTAATTAGAATACCTGTAAAAATTAAATGAAATGTATGTCACATTGCTTTGTAGAGGCCTTACTCCACACATTTGTACGAGCGATGTTATAATTTCCCAATGAATTAGAATGTAAGAAGGCAGCTGTGATGTAAAAAGTAAAAAATTATAAATATTTCATAAATATCATAAAAATATTTAAAATCCAAAATTATAAACAATTATTAGATTTATTGACTGAAAACAAATTGCATTGGTTCACGAGGTGGTTTTCCACTATACAGGTGATAAATTGTTTAATTTCCCATTAGATGAAGGAGAAGGTAGATATATGTTATTCAATTAAAATAATCCCATAATAGAATATGGGTAATAGTGAGTTATTATATTTTCATATTTTAGAAATATTTTAAGGATTTGGAGGAAGAAATAAAATAAAAAATATTATTTAAGAACGCTTACATTTTTCTTAAATCCTCCATAGGTAACCACCTAAAGCCTTATAAAAGGGGTTTTGTAATGAAACATGGGACTTTAAGATATGGGAATAATTAATTATTATATTTTATGGGGATTTAATGAACCAAAATAATTTTTATGTGATATGGGAAGAGAGATTTTATGCCATTTTATAAGTGGGTGAGAGGATTGAGTTGGAATTTTTTGAAAAGAAAATGTTATATACACATTTTAGTCATTAAAAAGGATCTAAAAAGGATAATTATTGGAAATTAAATGGTATATTTTCAAAATATATCCATTCAATAGGAATTGGAAATTTTTTTATTTTATTTTAACCAATATATTTTTAATTTAATCCTCAGAATACATGTTTTAACCTTAAACATTGTAATTAATTTTTGTTTTTTTTCTATTCATTATGATAAAAAATAATTTTAACATGTTATATAATATTATTTTTTCTGATTAAAAATATATAAAACCTTTTTCAAATTAATTATATAGAACTGGTGGTACAGAAATTTAAAAAAATGATTTATAAGCCATGAAAAATCAGTTTTCCGAAGAGAACATCTTCAAAATTATAAAATGTTTTAGTATCAATTTTTTATTAATTTGATTCTTGTGGACAAAATTATGTTAATTATAACATTAATGAACTAATATTATTTTCAAAAAAAATTAAACAAAAATAACATTCAATTTAATTTAATAAAAAATGTATTTTTCAAAAAAAATGATATTTTCATTATTCAATAAAATATAAAAATTTCATAGAAAATAAAAAAAAATTATCCCAAAGATAATTTTAACATATTTAATCCAAAAATGATTTCATTATTTAAAATTTATTCTACTAAATTAAAAAATAACTTTTTCCATTTTTTCACAAAATGAAATAATGATCAGTTTTGAGAAAATTGTATTTTCAATGAATATAAAGATTTACCAAAAGTAAATAAATTTTTAATCAATATGTATCATTTATAGAAAATAATTTCTATTAATTTTCATAAAAATTTATGGATATGTTTTAATGGACATATTTAAATAATAATATTAATAGTATATTATCGTTTGTTAAAGATTGGTGTTGTGTGTAGCTGATGATATCAAATAAATTTAAAAAAAATTAAAAAATACTTCATAAATCATTATGGTCTTATATTGTTGTTTTGTTTTATCTATGTAGTTCCATGAGCATAGATAGTGCACGGTTTGGAAAATTGTATAGTCAAACCATGGGGATTTATAGTTGTTTTTAATAGGTCGAAATGACCTAAATTACCCATTGGAATATTATCCTTTACCCACCCCTCTTTATAACATATGGTCATGAAAAACATCCCCTATATCTTTCCATTTATTCCTTAAAAAATTTGTGATCATGGGAACATTTTTGTAGTGTTGTCTTCCATTTTGATTTTAGAATATGTATATAATTCCCCATTTCTACATACACATCCCTTGAGGTTTATTATTTGTGGTATCTACCTCGGATTTTTGTTAAGATTCCACCAAATCTGAGGGGAAATGGATGGGGTGTTGGGGATTTGGTGGGGAATAGTAATAAGAAATTTAGATACGGTGAATACTTGTCATCTATCGTAATTTTGGTGGTGGTATAATTAAAATTGTTTTTTTCCATGAATTTGAATTAAATTGAATGTAATTTATGATTGACTATGAATAATGTGTTATGGATATGAGAAGTCTTAGTTTTATGGGTGTGTAGTAGTACATCTCTAGGTAGTTGTTCGTGGGTTCATATTGAAATCACCATAGTTATTTTTAAATATTTATAAATATTTGTAATTGAATTAATTAATTAATTTTAATTTCAATAACTATTTTTATTTCCATGTATGATGTTATTTAGGAGAATTGCTTATGGGAGGAGTGTTGGTTCTAGCCCAAATCTTGTCTAATCACATCATTAGGTTGGGTGAAGATATAGTTTATTTTATTTACATTATTATGTTAATTTAATTTAATTTAAATTACTTTGTTGATTTTTGGGATTCCTGGAAGAATTTTTTATTTCCTTTAAGAGTTTTTTGGGTTTTCAATTCCATAAAGATGAGACTTTGTTTGGAGGATCCTCATTCAATTCATATATCTTATATAACACCTCAAGTATTACATGGTTATGAATAGTGGGGTGGATCAAGATATCTTATGGGTCCATCCTAATAAAGGACCATTCATCAGTCTGTTCATAGCCACAATAGAGTATCACCTCCCAAGGTGGATTCAAAGGTATGTCATTTGGATGATTAGGGTATAGGATGAGATATGTTTAGTTAGATGTGGTTGGTTTGGAGGATCCCATCATGGATTTTTTTATGGAACCCACTAGGAAAGAGGTGTGGTTTGAGACTACA
The DNA here is from genome assembly GCA_963277665.1 of Viscum album. Taxonomy (NCBI): domain Eukaryota; kingdom Viridiplantae; phylum Streptophyta; class Magnoliopsida; order Santalales; family Viscaceae; genus Viscum; species Viscum album. Next base: position 475,494,470 of record OY728157.1, read on the forward strand.
ATAGGGTCAAGATCTGGATTGTTACATGGACGTAAAGTGTGAAGTATGTTTCTTCTTAAGATACTTTGGTTAGTTTATTGGTTTCCTCTATGACTGATTTCTTAGGTGGGAATATTTGGATGTTTCCAAGATTACATGTTTATTTATTATGGTTTTGTTTCTTTTGTTTTTGAGTGGTTTCTCTATGATTATTTATTTTATGGTTATTGGGATGGGATGTCACTATGAGATGTATTTCATGGATGGTTTTTATCAAGTAGGGACTTAAATGGTTCTATGGTCCCCACAAAGAATCTTTTGTGGGTCCATCAGTGACTTCATTTGAGGTTCGGATTTGGAAAAACAAATTATTCAGCTAATATGACTCTATGAGGTGTTGAGAATAGATGGGATTGATTGGTATATTTTTGGATGTGGGCCAGATTGACCCATTTGGATGCCCCTATGGGCACATTGATGATCAAGGACTATATGTTAACCATCAAGGGCCACTGAGATATGTTTCTCAATTCAATATCAACCCATGATTTAGATTTGATAAAAGTTCACCTTAATGTGTGTCTTGTCCTTATTGTGGCCTTATGGCTAGTTGATGATTGTTTAATATGAGAGGTATGAGATCTTCTGTTTGATAGGGGATCACTAAGTAGGATTTCCCTTGCTAATATGATTTTTTGGACTATGGGATCCCAATGATATTCTTGGGCCATAGAGAGTTAGTGGGAGTCCATGGTGAATTATTTATCGATTATGGGATTAAATGGATTTAACTGATACCGATTCATTATTTTAAAAGATTTAATATATCATTATAGTTCATCTATTGGAATTATGGGTTCAGGAGATAGATCAACCCATGATTTCATTGAATTTGGATAAGATTTTGTGGCATATATTTCTAGGTAATGGATTTAAGTGGTTATATTTAGATTACCTTTAATTTGGAATTGGACCCAAGTTTTATTTGGTTCTATCCTATTCTAGTTGGATATTTTTTAGTCAGGAAGAAATAGATAATGTAATTTATAGAGGATTATATCCCTTCCCATGGTGAGCAGACATATTACATTGTCCAGGGATTCAATGTATTTTTCTGATTCATTTTCGGTGGACCTCAGTTATAGGATATACTTTTCCCTAATTTGTTTATTGATCTAGTTAGTTCTCTAGGACTCTATATCTCTTGATATATTATTTGATAGATATAATATGTATTTTTCTATAATTAACATTGTTCGATTCGATTCCCAGATAAGGGTAGTGTTTTTATTCCCATGTGGATGCCTAAGGGTATACCATTGATCCATATATTCATTATTTATACATATCTAATGTCTTGAATCTCATTTTTAGATATTATGTATAAGGATAATCAATTTGGGATAGGTACTCCATGTGATAAAAACCCCTTAATGTGGGCCATAGGTCTGAAGAATTTACCTTTGTTGTTAGAATAAAACCCGTAGTAGGATATTTTCATATTTTTTTCCATTTACATTTATTGTATATAATTTATTATTATTTTATATGTTTATAGATTTATGTTAGTTGTTTATAGTTTTTTACTATGCTACATTTATCACATTTTTTAAACACTTATTTTGATAGAAGATTATATATTCACCATTGTAACGACCCAATTTTTCTTCAATGGAAAATTTTTTCTTATAAATATGTCATAATGAACTACTAAGTTTTATGTGACCCTTAAAACATATGTTTGTTACCACTATGATATAAATTTCAAAAATATAACATACAGGGTTGCGATCAGTATGTTATTTGGAGTCTGATAAGAAAAACATAATTTTTGGTGAATAGTAACATACCCTTATGAATAGTCATATACAATAATTAATAGTGACCTTACCTATAGTAGTATATAAATAATAATCAAGTGGATTTACGATATACTTATTCTTTAGAATAAGTAAATATGTGTTTTATAACTATTGTTTTTGGAATAAATTATGTTTTTAATTAATTATTAAATAAGTCATATTAGGAAATTATTTGTGAAAAACATACTTCATTTTTGGATTCTATATGTTGAGTAATTTTTGTTGAGAATTTTTGTGATTTTTCTGAAATACATGATTTTTTGATGAATTGTGAAATACCACAATTTAAAAAATAATCTAAACACATTAATTATAGAGTCGTGTATGATGTTTTACTAAGGTGATACCAATTGATTCGGATTCACATTATAAAATTACAATTCTAGGTCATTAAAGTCTCACTATTCCTTGTCTTGTGGGGAAATAATAAATTAATAAATATAAAATCGAGAATGACCCTCTCCCCACCTCTATAAAAACCCCCTATCACTACATCTTCTTTTTACTCTTCTCAGGCCTTGTGCCTTCTCCAAATTCAGTCCAAATATCCTCCCAACCTCCTCTAACACATCCATCAAGACTTGGTTTCATGAAAATACTAAAACCTCTTTCTTAAGGAGGCTCTCAAGTAAGTTTTTTTCCATAGGTAAATTCCTCTTTTAAATTAATTGTCTTTCCTTTCATGATCATCTGTTTTATTTTCCTATTATTACCTCTCCTTATCAAAATTTTGGGATGAATCCAGTACTATACATGTACTAGAATGTTTTAATTATAGTGGAATAATTTATCATAATCTATTCCTTTTATGTGATTTGACACTAGTAGGAAGAACCCCATCCATGATGTTTCAATTTACCAAATTCAGGGACAATGGGCTTTCAATTTCTATTATCATTATCAATTCTGGTCATGAAAAAATTCTTTTTATGGTTGAAAAAGATTATTATATATTTAATATAACCTATGTAATGTTATGTAATCCCTTTGTACAAATGATATTTAATTATAATTAAAAATGTGTTAATTGTAATCAAAACCCACAAATTAACTAAAACAGTTATCATTAAAGTTCTATATAATAATTCATCCACATTACATGTAACCAAGTTATATAAATTAAAAATAACATATATGGATGATAATAAATAATATTTGAATACAATTCTTGATATTTACAACCATTCCACATGAACTCCATTACTTAAAAAAGTGAACTAGTTATGAAAATCAAGAAAATAGACACTCCGGAACCATAGAATTCAATAAAATAACATATCAATAAGAATATAAATGAACCAAAAACAGTTATGATGAACTAAATAAAATATTATTACGTTGTGAAATAGGTTATTAATAAGTCTAATTTCATATTCCAAGACCATAATTTCAAGAGCGGTACGCATTTAGACTTAAGGTAATGGTTTTCCACCAGAACATCAATTTTCATTCGGGTTACATTCATTGTCTAATTATCTCAATGAAATTCATATTTATGATTATGTACTCTTCATAAATTCTGTGTGAGTATTATATATATACACCAACTATAATCATTACCTATTTTAGGGATAGTTAAATGTTTTAAAAGAAAATTTTAAAACTATTTCAAAAATACAATCCTGATTCAATAGAATTTCTCAAATTTTTATCTATTTTCATGAGCACTCTATAATATTTTTATTGGTAACCATTATCATTATAAAATCACTCATTTTCTTTTATTAAAACAATATCTTACTTTAGATAATTTTTTATACAAATATTTTTCCAAAAGAACTCTTCTTTTCAAATTACAGAATATTTATCTCAAGAATTGTTTAATGATTTTATTAGTGTATTTTTTTCAACGTCAACACTCTTTGATTTTTTTATATTATTGGGTTTAATAATTTATGATTTCATCCACCATATTTTAATGAATTTTTTATGACTATTTTTATAGTGGATGAACTATCAAAACACCATTCACCATATTACTCATAATGGTTAGTGTTTTATGTGTAACTATTGGGGAAAGTTAGTTATATTTCATATGATAGTTTCAATATGAATTTATATGAAGTTTTTGTTTATCCCCACTAATATGAGGAATTCATTGAACTTAGTATGTGATTTGTGGGGCATGATATAGCCCCTTGATGCATCAGTACTTCTCGTGAGACAAATAAATGTGGAATTGGTCGAGGCCTTTCCCCATGTGATATATGGTTTTTTTAGGCATTAATAATTTTTACAAATCTTCACCAAGGCCTTGAAAAAAATTTCCAGATTGTATTTTATATGCACTTCCCACATTATTAATCTAGTAATTGAAATTTCTTGCGGTTCTTCAACTAGTAGAATACCCATGATTATGTTTTATTATGGAATTATTTACTCAACTCATATTCCGGACCTAATGTGTTCATGTTTATTATTTTTAAAGGAATGTGTTTTCAATTATTCATTATCTCTTATGTTTATGCTATCATCCAATTTATTTTACAACATTAATGAGCATTTGAGCTCACCCATTTCTTATTTTTCATGTTTCCAGGATATGAAGAAGTAAATTATTAATGACTTCTAGCATAATATGGAAGGCATGGATGTTAATAATGGAATAAATTAGTGTTGTATTTATCCTCATGATGTAAATTTGAACTTATTTATGTATCATGATTCCAATATAACTAAACTACATGGTCCATTGGGATGCATATTTCATGTTTATATGACATTGTAATCAAATAAGGCACCAGCTCCAACCAACTAGGGTTGGGCCCTTACAGTTAGCATCAAAGGATGTTTAGTAGAAAAAATGGAAATTGGATTTAGAAAATATATATTAGGGAAGAGTACCTATTATGGAATTTGACGATAAACATACAAGAACATCCTGTAATTTTTTTAAGTAATAGATTATTTGGATCTATCACTTAATACATCCTTGTCTGGATATGATCATGTAGAGGCGGCTCTCCCATATATGTTCCTATGATTGAAAGCTCCGACAAAGAGTTTCTGGTTTGACCCAGGGTATCCTGGTACATGAAAACAGGCCTTGATTCCCTATTTTTTATGACACTCCCAGGGTATATGCTTAGGATTATTCACATTTTCATTACAATCCATTATGAAGAATTTAAATGTAAATTTTTCCTAAAAGATACAATGTAAATGATTAAGAGAATATCTATGCATAGAATTTTGATTTATGCTATGTATTTCTCTACATTGAGATTATAAATTATGATTCATATTCTAATATAATATATGACATTATTTAGAAATGGAGCCAAGGGGATGGAATGGTAACTTCATGAATGTGTGTGTCCCCTATATTGATTTTCTTCCAATTCAAGATAATGATGTTGCAACTGGTGTTAAGAAACATATAGATATACTGGGACAACATACTTATGTTAGGAATAATAAATGTACCCATACGGAGAAACTGAATCCACCATATGGAGCATCTATGTTAGATCACTTTATGAAATAATAACTTCCATAGTTCAAGGGGACTACAAACCCATTTTTAGCTAAGTAGTGGATAAGTTACCTTGAGAAGATATTTCTTTCTTTAGGATGTAATGAAAGGGATATGGTCATCATGGCAGTTTATTGGCTATTGGGAGATGTCGATTAGTGGTAGTCATTAATAAAAAATACAACGGATGATGAAGAAATGGAAGAGATGGAATGGAGAGATTTTAAAGAAATATTCCAAGAGAAATACCTTCTTCGTGAACAACATGCAGATATATAAATGAAGTTTCTGAACATGATGAAAAAGGTATATTATAATGATGCAAAGTATGAAGCTAACTTCACAAGGATAGTAAAAAATGTTGTGGAGTACATATGAAATCCATGAAAAAAATTGACCAATTCTTTGATGGACTAAATCCATTACTCCTTTTGACACTAGTCTCACAAAATTTCTTATCAAATGAAGATATGATTTCTTATGATATCATGATGGAGAAATAATTCTCTAAGTATTGTGACTTTAAGGGAAATCAAGAGAAGAAGAGGGCTGCTGAAAACATTGGAAAATGGAATAAGAAAATAGGGAACAGTGGGATTTCCACCCTGTGATAATTGTAGAAAAGAACACCATAGTTCCTGCTTAATGGGAAAAGGAGTATGATACAAATTTGAAAATAATGGAAATCTTGTTGTTGAATGTAAGGGTAAGAAAGAAGCTAATAATGTTCAATGCTATAATTTTTGGTATATGGGACACTATGCTAATGATTGTCCAATGTGTCAAGGAAACATGCCACAGAAAGGGCCAAGGGAGAAGGGAAAATATTATGCAATTACAACTACTGATATAAAAGTTCCTAATGAAGTGGTGGAAGGTACTTTAATCATTTCATAAAGCATATCCAATGCATTAATTGATTTTGTATCGTCGCATTCATTTATATCTTCCCCATTTTTCAAAAAAATATGATATTTCCAATTTGATTTAATGAAGGATTTATCAGTCAAAACACATAGTGGATGTACCATTGAAAGAAAGGCTTGTCAATTAGCACCCTTTATGACACATAAATGTTCTTTAGTTTCTGACCTTAACATCTTTCCATTGATTATATTTGATATAATTTATTGTATTAATTTGTTGTCAAATTATTTTGTAAAGATCTATTGCACGAAGAAGGAAATTACAATTTTTGGGAATGGTGTAGAATCCCTTATCTTTAGAGAAGAAACCTCGCCATATGATTCTCATCATGATCCACCCACTATAGCCCTACTAAACTGAATCATTTGGGAGGAAGGTAATTAAAAAACTATGGGTGATGAACATAATGTTCAAATAGAAGATATACCTATTGTTCCAGAATATATTGACGAATCTCTAAAGGATTTACCTAGACAACCTCTATAGTGGGAAATTGAGTTTTCCATTGACTTGATTCTTGGTTCAAGGCCCATATTAATGGCCCCTTATAGAATGGCCCCAGTGGATTTAGTAGAACTAAAGAAAAAACGCGAGGAATTGAGTGATAAAGGATTTATTTTCCCTTGTGTTTCTCCATGGGGAGACACTATCCTCTTTTTCAAGTAGAAATATTGATCCATTAGGTTTTACATTGATTACAGGGAAATCAATGATATTACAAAAAAGATTATGTATCATCTTCCACGAATTGATGATTTATTTAGTAAACTTCATGAAGCCCAATATTTTTCAAAGATTGATCTTCAATCTGAATATCATCAGTTGCTTTTGAGGAATGAAGTCATTACCAAAACATCATTTCGAACTAGGTACGAACATTATGATTTTACTGTAAATCCTTTGGAACTAACTAATTCACCAACTGTATTCATGTTTCTAATGAACATAGTTTTCAAATAATATCTTGATGACATTGTAGTGGTGTTAATTGATGATATTTTGGTATATTCTAAAATCCACGAAGATCATGAAAATCACTTGTACACTATTTTGAAGGCTCTGGGATGAAATGAATTATATTAGAAGTTTAGAATGTTTGATTATTGGCCCCAATATTGTTCCTTTATGGGCCACATTATCCCCAAGGATGGAAACTCTGTTGATCATGCAAAGACAATGGTTGTGAAAGAATGGCCTACTCAAATGATATTAACTGAGGTATGTAGTTTTATTGGTTTATCAGGTTATTATCACCATTTCATTAATAATTTCACCCATTTAGCCAACCCAAGGACCAAGCATAAAATAAAAGGCGTTATGTTTTTTTGGAAAATGGAATGGGAAGATTTTTTTGAATAATTTAAGAGGATGTTAGTGAATGCTTTGATCCTAACCCTACCATTGGGGAGAGATGGGTTTTTTATCAATAGTGGTGGATTAAAGAAAGGACTTGGTTGCATCCTTATGCAGAATGATCGAGTGATTTCGTAGGCATCTAGGCAGGTAACAATTCAGGAATAGTAATATCCAACTCATAACATTGAATTAGTCATGGTAATATTTTCTCTCAATATTTAGAGACATTACCTCTATGGAGAAAAGTGTGGGATATATACGGATCACAAGAGTTTGAAATATATCTTCTCATAGAAAAAACCCAACATGGGACACATTATATGGATTCAGATAATCAAGGATTATGATTATATAATACACTACAACCCAAGGAAGGGAATCAAGGTGGAAGATGCTTCGAGCCGAAAGTACCACGAAATTTTGAACAAGATATCATTTGAAAGGGATCCTTTGTTCAGGGATATAGATAATATAGATATGGTAATTATAATGACTGGTTACATATCACTAATTTTACAAATATATTCCAAACCTTCTTTATTGGAATGGATAAAAATTTAGCATGATAATGATGAGGATTTTCGAAAGAAAATTAAAGCTGTAAATGATTGGAATTTGATGGACAACACATCTGAAGGTGGGATTTTGAAATTCATAAAGACGATTTGTGTTGCTGCTATTCCTCAGCTGGAGACATAAATATTAGATGATTCTCGAAGCTCAAATTTCTATATACACCCTGGTAGCACAGATATGAATAGTGATCTAAAGGATCATTTTTGGGGTGAAAACATGAAGAGGGGGATTGATGATAATGTGTGTAGATATTTCATTTATGAATAGGTGAAGGCTGGAAGACAACATCCTAGAGGAGAACTGCAACCCATTTGTATACCTATTAGGAAATGGGTGGATATTAGGATGGAATTTTTCTTTGGGCAACAAAATACTCCATGGAAGAAAGATGTGATATGGTTTATTATTGATTGTCTTACAAAATCATCACATTTTATTTCTATAATAGATGATAACCACTAGAACGTTTAGCAATACCATATATAAATGATGTTTTAAGACTTAATGGTGAACCATTATCAATTATTTCTGATTGTGATCTCCATTTTACATCACAATTAAAGAAAAGTCTACAGAAGGGCCTAGATATTGATCTTTTTTTGAGCACTGCCTACCACCCACAAACTGAAGGACAATCATAACAGACTATTCGAACACTGGAAGAATTGTTGAGGTCTTGTCCAAATTACATTCAAGGCATGTGGGATCATTATTTACATCTCATTGTATTTTCCTTTTATAAGAGCTTCCATTCAATGTTTTTAGATTGAATGATAAGAATCTATATATGGCATAAGCTGTTGTACATCAACTTGCTGGGATGATGTTTGTAAAATAATACTTATGGGGCCAGAACTTTTTGAGGAAACAACAGAGAAGGTGATGATTATCAAAACCCATATTAAAAAAGCTAACAGTTGGAAAAAGAGCTATATTGATAACTGAAGCAAGGATTTAGATTTTCAAGAAGAATATTATGTTTTCCTAATGGAATCTCCATGGAAGGGTATTCAATGATACGGTAAGAAGGGAAAATTAAGTCTGAGTTACATCAAACCTTTTTAAATTATGAACTGAATTGGAGATATATATTACCATTTAGAAGAGCCTCCATGTATCTCTAATGTTCACAATGTGTTTTGCATATCAATGTTAAGGAAATATATGCCAAATGAAAAACATGTACTCAACTATGACGAAATAAAACTTTATCCCAATCTGTCTTATTGTGAATAGCCTATCCTGATTCTATATACCAGATAAAAAGTATTGAGATATTGGACAACTCATCTAGTAAAGGATCTTTGTAGGAACCAAAAGATAATGGAAGCAACATGGGAGCTTGAGGAGCTTCTATTGCAGACATACCCAAAACATTTTAGGTAACATTTTGTGAATTTCGAGGATGAAATTTTTATAAGTTGTGGAGAATGTAATAACCCAATATTTATTCAATTGAAATTCCATTATTATAAATATCTCATACTAAACTACAATGTTTTATGTGACCCTGAAAACATATGTTTGTCACTTATATGATGTGAATTTCGAAAATATAAAATACAGAGTTGAGATTGGTATGTTATTTGGAGTCCGATAAAAAAACATAATTTTAGTGAATAGTAACATACCCTTATGAATATTGATATACCCTAATTAATAGTAACCATACCAAAGATATTATATAAATAATAATCAAGTGTAAGTATAATATACCTATTCTTTGGAAAAAGTAAATAAATATTTAAATACTGTTGTTTTTATAAGAAAATATGATTTTAATTAAATCTTAAATTAATCATATTTAGAAAATTATTTTTGAAACATGGACTTCATTTTTGGAATGTACGTGTCAAAAACTGGTAAGGGGAATTTTTGGGAATTTTCATAAATACTTGAATGTTTTAGGAATAATGAAATACCATAATTTACAAATTAAGGTTAATACACTAATTATAGAATCATGTATGATTTTATGATCATGTAAGACCAATTGATTCGGATTCACATTATAAAATTACTATTCTTGGTAATTGAAGACTCACAATTAATTTTCTTTGGGAGAAATAATAAATTAATGAATATAAAATTCAGAAAACCCCACTCCCCTTCACTATAAAACCCCCCATAACTCCCTCTTTTCTTCACTCCTCTCAAGCCTTGTTCCTTATCCAAATTATGTTCAAATATCCTAACAACATCATATCCCACTTCTATAAATCCTTGGTTTTAAAAAACCAAAACCTCTCCCTTAATGGGGCTCTTAAGGAAGTCTGGTTCACGAGGTAAATTCATCTTTTTTAATTATTTGTCTTTCCTTTCAAGATCATTTGTTTTCTATTTCAATTATAACCTCTCATTATCCAAATGTAGTGATGACTCTAGTAACATATAGTTACTGGTATGTTTTCTGGATTTTGTAATAATTTATCACAATTTCGTACTTTTACCATTTTTATACTAATAGCAAGAATATCATCCGAGATGTGTCAATTTACCACATTTAGGGACGAATAGATTTTGATTTCTATTTTAATTATCAATTATGGTCATGAAAACATTGTTTTTATTGTTTAACCATATTATTTTATATTTAATATACCCTAATTAATGTTTTTAATCCCTTTGTACAAATGGTATTAAGTAATAATTAAAATTGAGTTCGTTGTTATCAATACCCACAAATTAACAAAAACAGTTATCATTAAAGATCAATATAGTAATTCTTCATCATGTAATGTAACCAAGTTATATAAATGAAAAATAAATCCTATGGATTATCATAAAAAATATTTATTTCAATTTTGGATATTTACAACCATTCCACAAGAACCCCATTACTTAAAATCAAGTGAACTAGTTATAAAAATAAAGAAAACAAACACTCTAGAATGAAAAAATTCAGTATAATAAATTTTCAATTAAAACATAAATTAACTAAAAATAATTATTTTCAAATAAATAAATTTCTATTAGGTTTCTAAATCATTTATTAATATGTATTATTTCATATTCCAGGACCATAAGTTCAAGAGTGTAACACATTTAGACATAAGGTAATGGTTTTCCACCCAAACATTCATTTCCATTTGGGTTACATTCACTGTCCAATTACCTCAATGAAATTCTTATGTATTATTATGTACTCCACATATATTATGTGTGAGTATTATACATATATACAACAACCAGATTCCTTCCCTATTTTATGGAGAGTTACATTTTTAAATAGAAACATGCGAAAAAATTCAAAATACAAGCCTGATTAAAGGGAATTTCTCACATTCTATTCTATTTTCTTGAGCACTCTATAATATATTTTTGGAAACCATTATATTTATAAAATCCCTCATTTGAAAATTAAAATACTATCATAATTCGCTTTTGATTTTACACAAATTCTTTTCCAAAATAACTCTTCTTTTCAAAGTAAAGTGTATTTATCTTAGGAATTGTTTGGTGATTTTATATGAGTATTTTTATCTACTTCGACACTCTTGTTCAATTATTTGTATTATTGGGTTTATTAATTTTTGAGGATATATACCATATTTTAATGAATTTTTTGTTACTATTTTTATTTTTTATGATATATCATAAATCCATTCACCATATTACTCGAAATGGTTAGTGTTTTATGTTAAATTATTGGTTAATGTAAGTTACATTTCATATAATAGTTTCAATACGAATGTATATGTTGTTTATGTTTATCCCTACTCTTATGAAGACTACACCAGACTTATTATGTGACATGTGGGGCCTGCTATAGCCCCTTGAAGCATCAGTAGGAATACTAAGACAAATAGTTGTGGAATTGGCTGAGGCATTTCCCAATGTGATATATGGTTTTGGTTGAGGCCTTAATAATTTTAAGATGTCTTTTCTGATGCCTTCATAAAATGTTTAAAAATTTCTGGAATATATAATTTTAACATTATGGAGATAGTAATTGAATATTCAAGTGGCTATTTTACTAGTATAATAGCCATGACTATTTTATTTGGGAATTATTTACTCATCTCATATTCATGACATAATGTGTTCAGGTTTATTATTTTTAAAGGCATGTGCTTTCAATTATTCACCATGTATTATATTTATACTATATTTCGCTGTATTACATACCCTTAAAGAGCATTTGAGCTCACACCTTTCTTATTTTTCATTTTCCCAGGATATGAAGAAGTAAATTATGAATGACTTGCAAGCATAATCTAGGAGGCGTAGATGTTTTTAATGAATTAAATTAGTGTTGTATTTTCATTCATGATGTAAATATGAACTTATTTATGTATCTTGTTTCAAATACAACTTACTTACTTTGTCCTTCAGGATGTATATTCCTTGTTATATTCTAATGTAATTAAATAAGGAACCAGCTTTGGGAAACTAGGTTCGAAACCTTACAACCATTAACATTGATATGATGAGATTTACTTCTCACACATGTTATTTTTCCTTATTATGTGTTCAAAAACATATTTATACATTTAGGTTAAAGAATGAGTTTCATGATCATTAGGGCCAAGTCCTATGGATTCATGGTAATGTGGGACCACTCTTGGGGTGTTTTGTAACTGTTTTAGAGAATCATGATGGTTGAAGACTGGTTATCTGGTCTGGTTTGGGGTTAAATTTAAAGGGATTTCATATTATTGTCATTATGTAATTCTTATTTATCATATTTATCTTGTGGTTTATCATTTTATTCCTTCTAGATAATTCATGTTAGTTTTTATGATTTTGTGCTAGCAGTATTCTTTTGTTTTAGTAATTTTTATAACATACTCAGTGTAAGAAAACAGACCTTCATTTCAGGTATATTTTTCTTTTTCCTAGAGTTTTTGAAAAATACATCAGTTTCTAGATTCATTTGAAGTACACACCGTGCACATTATGAGTACACGTCATGTACTCAGTTACCGTGGGTAGCAGTGTGTAGGACATGTATTGACCTTGCACATGGTCAAGTATAATTACCTAGAGTCCACCTAATGTGAAGTACAGAAATATCAATTACAAGCAATGTACTCCAAAAATACACACTGTGTATTTTATTTTTTTTCTTAAATGCACCGGGCTCGCGTCTGACAGACAAAACACACTTCTTTTAGGTTCTGTTCTTCCAAGAGCATCGAGAAGCCACGAATCACCGACAAGCCCCCGAACCTCCGTACGTCCTTTGATTTGAACACCATCGGTTGCATTGGAATCACATCAGTGAGTTCTCTCTTCTGCTGGAACCTCATTCCATGATTTATCATCTTTTCCATGATTTTGTGGGTTGAAATTTATAGACAATTTTGTAGATATATGGTGTTCTAAGGAGATTCAATTTTCGAGTTTCAAGTATATTGATCTCCTAAACCTGAGTTATGCAGTTTTTTCCTTTTTGTAGGAAGTCTTTGATTTATTTGTGCAATTTCACCCAATACCCATGAATGAGGTATTGTGTGTTTACCATTTTAGCACAACTGTTTCTCTGATTTGATGATATGCTTGATTAGATGATAATTGATTGTGAATAGGGTGAATTTCTGTGCTTTGGATGTATTTCCCATGCATTTTTTTGCCTATATTGACATTTGGGTCTTGTTTTCCTATAGGATGTTGTTTACTATTCATGAAAATAATTATAGGATGGTGTGACTATTCTTCTATTATGCTGTTGTGCTGTATAAGTCTAGCCAAGTAGTTCCTAAGGTTCACTTGGGCCGTTACGCGCTACTACACATGCTTGAATTACTTAGGGCCATGAGAACCTGGTGTATAGACAATAGTTAGAATTGACGTTGAGGGCTTCTACAGAGTATCTTTATAATTATACGATGCGAGACCACATGGGGAATTTACATTGAGTGCTTCCCCAGAGTGTATGTAGTTCCTTGACGTGGGCCAGTTGGTTAATTGACATTAATTGCTTCCCCAGACCACCTTTAGAACTATACTAGACTATAATAAGAATCGAAAGTGAGTGCTTCCTCAGAGATTCTATACTTTAGCTGAACCAAATGGGTGAGACTGTGTGTGCGGCCTAGAGGGTTGCTTGTACATGATAGGTATGACCATAGGGGATAGGCTGTGGGTACATCCTAGAGGGTTACCGATTTCGTTATATGTTTTTTTGTTGCATGATGTGTGGTGTTTGGAATGCTTCAACTATGGATTATTTACTACTTATTGATTCCTTATTTACTAATTTTTGTACTTTTACATACCATATACTCACTAACTGTTTGGCACAGATCATCAGGTGGATTCCTACTGAGATTTAGTCTCACACACAGTTTGGGTCATGTTTTTGGGCCCAAACAGATTATATTACTGCAGGTAAAGACAAGGGGAAGTACCCTTTGACTTCAGGTACATGATTGCATTGGAACTGAAGATCTTGGGACCAATATGATGATTGCGATGTTCAGGATTTGTTCATTTGGTTTTCTTTTTTACTTGGTTTAGTAATTTTTTCATCATTGTGACTTGTTTGGAAGCTTTCCTAGAAATATTTGTATCATGCATCATTTAAATATATTTATGCTCCAGTTGTCTCTTTATCAGTCTTCTGTTGTTTAATGTTGCTAGATATTTATTTCTTCCTATATTGTGTGTCGTTTAATTCCATTGTGTACTCTGCCAATGAGGGTATAGTTTCCCCACCATCACACCCAAGGCCCTTTACTGCTGGTCGGAAGCCTCTGGAATTTGGTGAAATGTGCTTGAGTCCATGTGACCAACTGGGTACGGGATGCCTCTGGGTGGGTTCTGGCACTGGGATGTTACAAAGTGGTATTAGAGGTGTTATTTTCTATTGATTTACTGTTTGGAGCCTATATCCAAGGATAGAGAAGAATAGGTAATTGGTAATACGTTTTTCTTGGGAGTAGCTAACCCGTGTATGGGGAAAATATAATCTACTCATTATTGGAATTTTTTCTGGTTTTGCAATTTTACGGTTAATTTGATTTTCACCCTTGGGTGATTCACATGTTTTGTGTGGTTGTCATTGATGTTATAGAGGTTATATTTCTGTTGCAACCTAATGAGATGAGGGTTTTCCATCTCATGCATCATATAGGCAGTTTTTATAAATCACATTCCATGCATTCTTTCCATTCCATATAGGATGCATTAGTGATTTCATGTTGTTGTGATAGATGTTATGTAGAATATAATTGTTGTTGGGATACATGCCTTGATAGAAATACCTACTATTTTATATGGAATGGTGTTTAAGGTTTTGTATGAATGAACGCCAAACATTGGTTCTTGAGGTGTTACGGGCCCTCATGGACCAGAATTTTGCTGATAATTGCACTGTTTTCTTGTATATAACTTGTATAGGATTCCAAACATTGATTTGTGGGGATTATGGGCCCTCAAGGATCCAATTTTGGTACTATCAATATTTATTTGATTGTTTTTTGGATTCTAGAGTAGTTTCTGAGGCTTACTGTCTGGGAACACCCAGAATACAGGGTGTGTAATGTTAAGTACACGCCATGTGTTCTTCTATTCGGGAAGAAACAGTTTTTCTAAAGTAGACTCCGTGTACTTTATGTACATGTCGTGTATCTCTAACCATGTCGTAGGCCGTGTGGGTAGAGAAATGGGATGGGAAGAGTCTTCTGGAAACACGCCATGTCCGCATTGAACCCGCCATGTAGTATAACCCGATGAACCCAATTGTGTATCTAACAACACGGGTCGGTGGAGTCACTTCTTATACACGCCGTGTCCACCTTGAACACGCTGTGTATTCTGACCCAGGTACCTGACCGTGTCACGAACCACATGGGTCAGTGTTATCCTTTCACGTACATGTCGTGTCCATCAGGAACATGCCGTGTAGTTGGAGCCATATTTCTAACCGTGTCACTAACAACACAGACCAGGTGAATCTTGTCAAATACATGACATGTCTACCTAGAACACGTTGGGTAGTCATGTCTTAGGAGATCTGTGTGGCTTAACCTTGTAGAAGGAACCAGGAAGGGGTAGAGGTTTCAAGTACATTTCATGTGTTTTGAGAACACATAGTGTGCTTGGGGTGTTATATGACCAGTTTAGGCAAAATTACACAACCATGTGAATGAAATTAGGGGACATGCCATGTTGGTAGTGTACATTTTGTGTAGTCATGTTTTTAAAAACATGAATTTTTCTTCCTTGTTTTCTCTTCTTTCACTCCTTATTCTCAGTCCTTGATAATTCTGATCTAAGGTGTATGCATGAACTTGCAGAGTCATTCCACCGAGATGTCCTCCATTTGTACGCTAGTTGCCAGCTGGTGATCAGACACCAGACATGGCTGATCAGGGACCACCTACAGATCCTCCTGTTATGCTAGACTTGGCACCCGCAGTTATACCTATTACCAGGGTTGATGCACAGTTCAGGGAAGGATTCATGAGGATGATGTAGACTTTTCAGGGAGTGTCACTTCCTACCCCATCGATGGCTGATTTGACGTGGGTCTTCTAGTACCAGCATCCTCCCACATTCTCAGGGGAATGATGACCTCATGCTGTAGAGTCATGGATTGAATGCATGCTATGATCTTTGATAATCTAGAGACCCCTCCAGATAGGAGAGTAATGATCTTTAACTATATGCTATAGGATTCTGCCAAGAGATGGAGGGATGTAATCTCACAGGCGGGTCATCAGTAGGTTATGGATTTGTAGGAGTTCCAGCACATCTTCTATGACTAATTCTATCCGAAGTCCATGAGGGCATACTGAGACCGTGAGTTTATGAGCCTTGAGAAAGGTACCCTATCGGTTATGGAGTACTCATATCGTTTCACTGAGCTTCAATATTTCACACCCTTCCTGGAAGAAGATTGATTATTTTTAGAAAGGATGTTCAAGGTTGGCCTCAGGAAAGACATCCTCTCTCAGGTGAATATCATAAGTTTGTCTTCCATCACAAACATTGTCAACCAGGCACTGATCACGGAGCAGATTCTGAGGTAATTCGGAGTTGTGTGCCAGGGCAGCATAACATACAAAGTTAGTGCTCTGCCAGCTGATAGCTGAAATCTCCACAAGGAGACTACATGGGGAGATCCGAGTAGGCGGGATGCATCTTCTAGTTTTCAGGTGGTGTGCTACCAGTGCGGGAGAAGTGGTCATACGAAGCCACAGTTCCATAGAGGCCCGGTGGTGTGTTGTTCTAGCAGAATGTTGGGACCCATTCAATGTTTTTGTCAGATCTTTTCACCAACAGCTGGTGATAGGGGTTCATCTATGAATCCTCATACAGGAGGAGCTCCACCTGTTTCTCACAAGTCTGGGAACTGGAGTTCTTCCAGCCATTCAGGCAGAGGTAGAGGTCATGGCTACTGTGGTCAATCACCAGGCCACCAGCGACAGCAGGGTGGATCAACTCAACGAAGTCAGGCAGGGTCACCAAGTTGCGGAGCTGGCCAGAATTTTTCAGGGGAGCATACCCTTCATGAGCAGGATCTCGTCCGCTCTATAGTTTTAGGTAGGATCCTAGTTGACTCAGGTTTATCTTCAGATCTTTTCGATACTACTTCTATGCATAGCTTTATATCTATCTCTGTTGTAGAGAGCCTTGGGATATTTATATTTTATTCTGTACACTAGATACTAACGTTGGGGACAAGAATATCTGGTGTATTTCAGTGTAAGGAGTTCGCTCTTGAGGTTGGTGGGTGTCACTTACTTTGGGATATTTATGTTCTAGAGATGACAGGCTATGATGTCATTCTCATAATGGACTGGATATTTCCCTTCCAGGCATTCGTCGACTGTTATTGTCGTAGGGTGAGATTCATATCATCAGAGGGTGGATCTTTTCTTCATAAGGGTGAGTGGGATGTCCAGGAGGGCAGACCGAGTCCAGAGCATCAGGGGTTGGGAGCAGTTACAACCCATATTGCTAGTCTTTATCTGGTTGTCCAGGGTACTTCACAGTTAGACATTCCTCCAGTGGTGGATCATTTCAGAGATGTAATTCCAGAGGACACTTCAGAATTTCATCTATAGCGTGAGGTATACTTTTCTATTGATCTTGGGCCAGGGGCGGCAACAGTGCCATTTCTCCTTATAGTATAGCTACACCAGAGTTGCAGGACAAGGGTTTCATCCATCACAGTACTTATCCTTAGGGTTTTCATGTACTGTTTTTCAAAAATGTAGACTGTACCCTTAGGCATTGTGTGGATTATCGAAAGCTGAACTAATTGACGGTCAAGAACTGATATCCCTTGCCTAGGATTGATGATCTCTTGGATCAGCTTCGAGGAGCCTGGGTGTTCTCGAATACTAACTTGAGGTCCAGTTATCATCAGTTTCACGCTATACCATTTGATATACCTCTCACAGCCTTTTAGAGCAGGTATGGCCTATACGAGTATATGGTTATATTGTTCAATTTTTTGAACGTGCCAGCAGTTTTCATGGCACTGATGAACTGAGTGTTCCATACATACATTGATTCCTTCGTCGATGTTTTCATGGATGATAACTTGGTGTAATCTCACACTCTATATGGCCATGCTACCCATCTTGAGATTGTTTTGAGACACTGAGGGAGCATCGGTTATATTATAAGCTCTCAATTTTCCACATCTAGATGGACCAAATTCACTTCTTTGTCCATGTTATCACAGAGGTTGGAGTATCAGTAGACCTAGAGAATGTGAGGGCTCTATTTTTTTAGGAGAAGTTGAAGAACGTCTTTGAGGTGCAGAGTTTTCTGGGGATGGTTGGATACTATAGAAATTTCATATAGGACTTTTCATGCATAACAACACCACTGATCGGTCTGACTAAGAAGGGGGTGAAGTTCTTATGCTCAGATTCTTGTGAGTCAGCCTTTTAGGAGATGAAAAGACGGCTGACATTAGCAATGATACTAGTCTTGCCAAAGCCAGTCAAAATCTATACCATTTACTATGATGCATCAGTTATCGGGATGGGAGTTGTGCTTAGGTAGGGAGATAGAGTCGTTGCGTATGGGTTTCAGCAGTAGAGGCCACATGTGAGGTATTACCCGACACACGATCAGTAGTTGGCAACAGTTGTTCATGCCCTACACTGCTGGAGACATTATCTTCTGGGAGAGAGCTTTGTGGATTTCACCAACCACAGTACTCTCAACTACATCTTCACTCAGATTGATCTGAATTTGAGACTACGAAGTTTGGTTGAGTACCTTTCGTATTTTTACATTGAGCTTGCCTAGACACTAGGGAAAGGAAATGTAGTGGCTGATGCGTTGAGTAGGGGGACTTAGATACAGGTAGTTATGGAGGAATGTAGTGAGAGGAAGCTTATGGATCAGCTCTTTGAGATGCATTTGGAGGTTCATGATAGATAGGGGAAGAATTTCCTATCTTCTTATAGATTCTACCTCTACCATTCTTGATCGAGTATGAGTGAGGAAGCTATCAGATTGTGAAGGCCTAGTCCTACTAGATAGTGTGTCAGGAGAGGATCATATCCATGGGTGGACCATAGGGGAGGATGGGATATTGCATTTCTAGAGACACATATGGGTGTTGGAAGATATACATGAGGATTTGATGCAGTATGTTCATTCCTCAGTTTGGGCTATTCATCCTGGTGTCACCAAGATGTATCGTGATCTACACAGTCTATATTGGTGGATAGGTATGAATGGGGACATTGCTTGTTTCTTCATGAGGTGTTCCACTTGTCAGCAGGTGAAGGCGAAGCATCAGTGACTACCATGGCTTTTACAGTAGTTACCCATTCCTGAGTGGAAATGTAATGATGTCGTGATGGACTTCATGAACAGTTTATTGAGGTCACCTCGAGGGAATGACACAGTTTGGATTGACATTAACATGCTCATGAAGGTTTCTCACTTCTTTCCAATCATGGAGACCTCTACTGTTGATGAGCTGGGACGGTTGTACATCTAGAATATTGTACGTCTGGATGGAGTTACACAGTCCATTGTTTTGGACAGGGATTCCCATTTTACTTCTCGGGTCATGCAGGGGCTTCAGATGGTTTTGGGCACATAGGTGCTTTTTAGTACAGCTTACCATTCCCAGACATTTGGCCAGTCCAAGCATACGATTTAGGTGCATGAAGATATTATTTGAGCAAGCATTCATGATTTTGGAGGTTCATGAGAGAAGCGTGTAACTTTTGTTTATTTTACCTACAACAATAGTTTTTAAGAAACTATTCAGATGGAACCATATGATGATTTTTATGGTGGTCCATACTGATCACCTTTATGTTGGCTGGAGGTAGGAAAGATAGCTTTTTAGGGGCCTCTTTTTGTTCAGGAATCCACATGGCATATAGAGTTGATTTGAAAGGGGATTGATACTAATAAGTATCGATAGAAGTCTTATTCTGATAATAGGATATCACCTCTGGTGTTTGAGGTTGGGGATCAGGTTTTTCTACAAGTCACGCTGAGATTCTGACATAAGAGGATTAGGAGACAGGGTAAGCTTTCGCTGAGGTATGTCAAGCCATTTGAGGGGATAAAGTGAGTTGGGACGGCGGCCTATTAGTTGCATTTACCTTGGAGGAACCGTGATATTCATGATTCATTTAATGTCTCTTAGCTCCGACGTTAAATTTCAGACCTCTCTCATGTCTTTCAAACTGAGGAGGATGAGCTCGAAGTGGATACCTCTTTTTAGGAGCATCATATCCATATTCTTGACCGTAGTACAAACTTTCTCTATGGTAGGTTTGTCCCCTTGGTACGAGTGTTGTAGCATTATGGGTGGGTTTAGGATGACACTTGGGAGAGGGAGACCGATGTATGAACTCAGTTGCCAAAACTGTTCAGGGTTTCTTGTTCTACGTCACGCTAGGGAAATTCGAGGATGAATTTCATTACGGGGGGATGTTTGAAGTAATATGGACCTTATTTTCAGGTATGTTTTTCTTTTTCATAGTGTATTTTATAAAAGAGGAGTTTCTGAAATTTTTTTTATGTACACACCGTGTACATTATGAGTACACAATGTGCAATCGGTTACCACGAGTAGTTGTGTGCTGGCCGTATAGAGGGCTTGCACACGGCCATGTGTGATAACCTGGAGGCCGCCTATTGTAGAGTATGAAAATATCAGGTACACACATTGTACTTCAAAAGTAAATGTTGTGTAATCAGTTTTTTTCATTAAATGAAGAGGGGTCGCGTCTGACAGACAGAACACACTTCTTTTATGTCTTGTTCATCCGAGAGAGCCTAGCAGTTGTGGATATTCGACGAGCCCTTGAGCCTCAATGTGTCCTCCGATTCAAACACCGTAAGTTGCATTGGAATCACATCTGTGAGTTCTCACTTCTCCTAGAACCTTGTTTCATTATTTATCTTCTTTTACAGGTTGTTGTGGGTTTAAAATATTAGACTTTTTCATAGATCAATGTCATTCTAAGGAGATTCCAGATTCCATGTTTATTTATATTGATCTAATAAACCAAATGTAGGTGGTTTGTGCCATTCTATAGGATGTCTTTGAGTTATTTGCTCAATTTTTCCAATACCCATGAATGAGGTATTTTGTGTTTTCCATTTTATCCCTATTGTTTCTCTACTATGATGGTATGCCTAAGTAGATGATAATTGATTGTGAATAGGGTGAATTTTTGTGATTTGGATGTATTTCCCATGCATATTTTTCCTGTTTTGACCTTTGGGTCTTGTTTTCCTATAGGATTCTCTTTGATATATGTGCCTAGTATTATAGGATGGTGTGCCTATACTTCTGTTATGCTATTGTGGTGTAGAATACTATCCAAATAGTTCTTGAGGTTCACTTGGTCCGTTACGCGCTGCTACACTTCCTTGACTTACACCGGGCTGTGAGAACCCGTTGTATGGACCATAGGTAGAATTGACATTGAGGGATTTTCCAGAGTGTCTTTATAATTATACTATGCCCGACCATAGGTGGAATTTACATTTAGTGCTTCCCCATAGTGTCTGTAGTTCCTCAACCTAGGATACATGGGTAATTGATGTTGAGTGCTTCCTCGATGCACCATTAGTACGGTACGAGACTATTGGGGGAATTGACGGTGAGTTCTTCCTCAGAGGGTCTATACTTTAGCTGAACCAGAGGGGCAAGATTCTGTGTTTTGCCCAGAGGGTTTCTTGTACGTGATAGGTCGGACCAGAGGGGATAGGTTGTGGGTACTTCACAGATGGTCACCTGCTGGGTTATCTATTTTGCTGTTGCATGTTGTGTGGTGTTTTGAATGCTTATACTGTGGATTGTTTACAGCTTAATTATTCTTTGTTTATTAATTTTTTTACTTTTACCTGTAATATACTCACTGACTGTTAGGAACAGATCTTCAGGTGGTTGCCTATTGATATTTATTCTCACACCCTGTTTGGGTCATGCTTTTGGGCCCAAACAGATTATATTACTATAGGTATAGGCAAGGAAAAGCGCCCTTTGACTTCAGGTACTTGATTGCATTTGAGCTGGAGAGCATGGGACCAAGTCGAGGCTTGCGATGCTTAGGAGTTGCTCATCTATTTTTCGTTTGTACTTTGGTTTAGTATTGTATTCATCATTGTGACTTGTTTGGCTGCTTTCCTAGATATATATGTATCATGCATCATTAAAATATATTTATGCTCTAGTTGTTTCTATACCAGTCTTCTAATTTTTACTATTGTTGGATGTTTACTACTTCTGCTATTGTGTGTTGTTTAATTCTTTTTTATACCATACCAATGAGGGCATAGTTTCCCCACCATCACACCCAATTCCCACATTGCTAGTCGGCAGCCTTTGGCGTTCGAGGAAATGTGCATGAGGCCATGTGACGAACTAGGTACGAGGCGCCTTTGGGTGGCTTCTGGAACCAGGACGTTACACTCTTTTGGTAATAGACATGTATAGGTATGGTCATTTTACAATAATAAATACCTATACAAAAAGGGTATTGTCTCCCTCTTTTTCTATTTAGAACCTCACATCTATCTTGTATCCTCTAGCATGTTGGTTGGTGTTCTAGAAGTCTTATGGAATGTGGGATCTAGAGTCTTGTTAGGTTAAACCTAGAATGTTCCATACACATTCTTCCAATAACCCGATTAACTTCCCTATTTTATATTTCATCAAATCCATTTTATTTGTGGTGATGAGTAGGGGAAATTATATAGAAAAATCCATGTTTATTTCAATGTAATTCCATAATTCTTTTACAAAAATATGTTCCTAAGGTACTCCCTAATCTACATAGTGATCCAACTTATAGAATATGTGTGTGTTAAGGAGCACGTTGATTGTTTTTTCTATATCATTTCTAGTTGTTTTGGTCTCGACCCACCTAGAAATATATTCATCAGTGATTAGGATGATTGTAATTGAATTGGGTAGAGTGAAGGGAAATATGAAATTGATGCCCTAAATAAGAAATATTTTACAAGAGATTAATGAATTCTAGATAATTTCATCTCTATTGAAAGATGATCTAATATTTTGGAATGAGGGACATGCTTGAAATAGCACGTATGAGACCATAAAGATTAAATTCCATAGGAAACTTGAATTTTGGAATTTATGGGTTGTCCTTTATGGTCTGAACTGGGAAATTCTAGGTAATGAATGGAAAAATAACAAAATGGTAGAACATTCCTACTCATCTATTAATTACCATGTTATTTATATTTATCCACTGTTTATTATCAACCTAAAATAATTGAATCACTATAATTATATTCATTTTTTTATTTTGGAAAATAATATTTGAAAAAAACAAAAAAATGTAAGTTACAATTGAGGTATACAATGGTAATTAGAGAGAAATGTATGAAAATATTTTAATGGGAAATACAAGGTCTAGGATTTAAAAATAGAAGAATTAGAGAATCTACTTGAATTACTAATCACTAGATTTTCTATTGAAGCCTTATCCTTAATATCTATCACAAACTCTTAAATCATTATGTTCTATATTATTATTCTTTGTTTTGAATAATTATTTTTGAGTAATTAATTTAATGATAAATGGTCAATATATACAATGGTTTCATATCCTATGTGATATCTTTAGAACTTTTCAAATTAAAAAACATGACCAAATATATATTGTTAGTGAAAGTTTAATGATATTGAGTTTCATCAAATATATTTTAGAAATAAATAATTGTAATCAGATACATGTCTTTTCATTTAACAAAGACAACCCCAATGAACATGTCAATAGAATTAAGAATCAATTCATAGGGCATTGGCCTCTCAAAATATTTATTTATGGGGAAAGATTTGAGATCATTTTTTAATTAAATAAAGGATATCTTGAAAGCCTAAAAAAATTAATGTAAAATGATTTTAAATAAAACATGTGATACGTATGAAAATTATATATATGTTATTTATGAATCACATATTCTACATGGGATGAAAAAGAATTGAATAAATTCCCTGAACTAATGTTGATTCAGGAAGTGATTGAACAACCTATATATTTTTTAGATAGAATTGAATACCCTCCTAAGTGATTTTGTATCCTACAATCACTGATTACCATAATGTTATGGTTTTAAAAATTCAACACAACATTACAATAAATACACGTTTATAGAACTAGATAGGGTGAATGGAATTGAGTTTCAAATGACTCATAATAAATGTTAAATTGATCCATCAAAACATCCATTATATTTTAATGATTTCAGAAAAAATACATGCCAAACAACTATGAATTGTTTTGAGAGCATTTCAAAGGATAAAAATCATTATTATATGTTTATATATTCAAAATGGGTATGTGAATTGTGTTTTTTATTATAGGTGTAGAGTAATTATTATTTATAATTTTCCCTGATAGCCATAGAGTAGGTAATAATGATAATTTTCAGTTTGTATTTATAGAATATTTTCTAATAAAGGGAGTGAGAAGTAGTGATTCCATGTTTTGGAATTAAATTTTAAATTATACAGGCACAAATGACACATTTTTTTACTCAAATTAATACAATTTCTCCATGATTATTGGGGAGAATAACTATTTCACACTATTTAGGAAAAAGATGAATCGGACTGACCCATTCACTATCAAAGATGCGGTAGATTATACATTATTGAATAATATTAGTAATCTCTTCCCTTATTACCACAATTCTGATTGACTTATGTAATATTTGAGGTCAGATAATGTGGTTTTATGATTCCTATATATGTATATGATTCATGATAAGGGTAGGTTCAATGTAAGGTATGAAATTTAGGGTCTAACCTAAGGCCTTTTCATTTTCCTCTATCATCCAGATGAGTTTAGACACTATAGTTTCAACGAGGAAGGAAGATATTACAATAGGGTATTCTAGATTATGGAATATGGATTCAAAATTAATATTTTTCAAAATTGGTTTCCGTTTAAGAGGTTCATCGATATGTGGAGCAATATTATTGATATATATATATATATATATATATATATAGTTTTTTTACATCATTATTCCCAATACAATACAATGTTGACAAATACAGATCATAGGGGATATAAGATTCTAGATATTTTTATATTTCAATTAGATATATAGTGTTTATAAAGGAATATTATTTTTAATCCTCTCAATTTATATCTTAGTTAATGTTGATATAAATTTCAAAAACTCCATTTTTCTTATAATAGGAAGAACATGATGGATTAGAGTTTCACTCACTCAAAGGGAGAGTTTCAAAACCATTGATATAAATAAGTGTAGTGATTATTTTATGGGTGTTACATGGTTGGAAAAAATATTGTACATGTCTAACTGGTCACCAAATTCCTTGGATAAAATGCCAGTTTGGACAATAAATTTTGTTATATCTATCATGTGGAATTTTATTCTGAGAATCAAAGAAGATCAGAAAGAATTTTTCTCCCATACTATGTTAGGGAAATATAATTTACTTTGGAATATATTATTATTAACCCAAACAAAACCATTTTTAATTAGTTCATTAGTATTAGATGTGATTCAATTGGATAACTGAAAAACTATACACATTTGATGGAAGGGACCTTAGATAATGTCTAAAATTATAGATTTTGGTATGCCATTTATTAAGGATATGTGGTCTATGAGTGCATCATCAATGTAATAAAATATTATTTCCTAGAACTATGTTGTCCCTAATAACATTTCACTTTATGGTAATGGGTAAGTAGGTTGAATCATTTTGAATGTACCTATGAATTATCATATGGGTGCATAATTCCTTAAGAAAAATCTTATACATTTAAATTGATTCTATAATATAATTGGGGAATATTGAATTCATGATGCCTAAACATGAAGATAATTCTATTATTTGGATAAATGAAATTTTTAAGAATTGAAATAGATATAGGAATATGAATGTTGTTCCTTAGAGGGATGTAAGTGGGTTAGGGAGTTGATTCAGTTTCAATTTTTAGCCTGCTTTTATTTTCAACTACTATATCAATATATTAAAGGGATTTAAAGGATTAATCCTGAGGAATTTCAATTGTCATTCTTAATCTATATTAAACTGAAATAACATTACTGTTTGACTTGAGAAATAATTAAGCTATGAGCTATGAAGAACTGTAATTCATTTACTAGGTTAGGAGGGATGAAAGTTGTACAATTTGAATTTAAATGTTCTTTAAGAAAAGATAGGTGAATGCATGGAGATCTTTTAAAATAGATTCTCATGGTTTCATAGAGGATGAAGCATTTCAAACATCTATATTACCTTTTTTGGGGTTATTTTGAAATCAATCATAATATTTTCATAATTTAGTCGGATCATAAGGATTTTGGAAAATATTAGGATCGGTATTACACCATTTATGTTGAGAAAAAAATAATGTGGTTTGGGAATGTTACCCTCTCCATTACAAAACTATAATTTTTTTTATTTTTTATAGGGAGTTTAGAGGGTTGATGGGAATTATTACATGGTTTAGAGTGTTGTAATAAATTTCTTATAGATAGATGAAATATCATGAGAGTTTTGGAATGTCACCCTCTCCATTATCATACTATAATTTTGATTTGTTTTCAACCACACTTCATATGATATTTTATATATGTATGAGAAATTTATTACAAGAGAACCACAACATGGAGAATTAATATGGGTGATCAATTTAACTAAAAATTCTTCATATATTTACTAGATAAGTGTTTGGTTAGGGATATGGGGTTGGAGAAAATATTCTAATAGTTATTATAATCTCCCCATATATTCAAAGATTAATTAATTTTTTAATTTCACAATTCCACTAGTTACATTTCATGTAGAGGTAGTCTTAGATTAGGGGAAGAATGTCTTGTAAAATATAAACATCAATTCATTCAATAAATTTTATTACCTTTATTAAGGTTGTAGATCCATGATATTTCAAGTTATCTGGGGAAAATGGAAATTCCCTATGTTTGATTTGGTCATCAGAAACCCCATAATTGTTCATGATTGAGCACTCCACTTTGTACAATTTGAGGAGGTGATAGGGATACTCACATACTAGATCATTGAAACAAGGAAATGGATGATATTATTATTATTTGAGTTCAAAATCAACCTCATTATTTGTATATTGAATAATATAAGTTGAGTAATTCATATCCATATAAGTGAGTTATTTTAGGTTGTTTTCCCTAATATTGGACATTTAGAAAGATTTAATGGTTTTTTAAAATGTTTGATTATTATTTTGATTAAAACAATTGGTCCTCCAAATTAAATATATGGTACATCCAATTTTTGGATCGAACAAATGAGTTAGACTTCAATTTTGGAAATAATGAATTCATCCAGATTCTGAAAAGATGTCAAAGAAGGGTTTTTTTCTTCTTCACTTTCCTTTCAAGAATTTATTTTTTTGAAACATGGGTTTTTTTATTTTTATTTCATTTTATTTGTTTTTTTATTTTTTAAAGGTTTTCTGGATAAAAACAAAAACAAATGACTACTTATTGCACCATCCATGGAAATGATGATTTCTGAGGCGTGACCTATTTTCACCAATTGGAAATCAAATTTTGGCTACTCTCTAATAATTTTTATTGTGAATTTTAGTTTTATTATTCAATTATGGTACTATATTTGAGAAAAAATTATTTTTTTACTTTCCATTTAAATGAGGGGCCTCTTTCTGTATCATAAGTTAAATAATTGATAGTTTATTTATTAAAAAAGGCTATAATGACTAATTTATGTTCCTGATTAGTGATATAATATTATGATACAATTGTTCTTTACATTTAATTACATTGAATTATCATCCAATTCATAGGATTCTTTGATCATTATTCCCAAATTTTTAGCCTTTAATGAAATCCTCAACTGGGGATATGATCATCATTATTTTCCACATAATGAAGGATCAATATTTATGAAACTCTTCTGTATTTTTGTTCCAATAATCCATTGAATTAATATATTAAACACGACATTTCAGTAATCCATGAAATTGTTTTTATAACAAAAACAATTTTTATATAAATAATATTAAATGGGAGAAATATCTCAATGACCTATCAACCAAAAATTATAAATCTCCCAAATTTAAGACTAATATATCTATTTTTATGGTTGTTAATATGGTTTTTGATATTTGTGGTGATGAGTTTAAGGTATATAACATTATATAAAAAAATGAAAATATTTTCCACATTACACACACATGAATTGTGAAATGGAAAAACAAACATTTTGATGGATTTAGATATGATTTATGAAATTTTTTACAACAAAATTGAAACTAATTTTTGATCTCATATTTAAGTTTACAAAATGTATATAATTTTTAGAGTATAAAATTAAACATTAATTAATTTATAATTGATAATATTAAATAAAAAATAATTATATTACAATGGAAAATGAAAAAAAACAAGAAGTAGAAATGTGGTGGAGATGAATATGAAGGGGAAACATTATTTAGGGGTCATACAAGACATTTCTCAATGATATGGTTTCACTAATTTTTTTCCTATGTGTTGATGTTCCAACGGCTTGCAAGTAGAATATTGATATGTATTTATGACCCATGGTGGTCGAATGTTTTCATTAAAAAATTTCTCTCCATGTTAGATTTTCAATTTGACTATGACTAATGACATTTCATATAATTTATTATTTTTGAATATTGTAGATATGTATTCTGAAAGTACTCCCTCCCAATTGGACAACCATTGATCATTTTTATAAAATTTTATAGATTTTTTCTAATACCCTATGATTTATTCCTAAATTTATGAAGTTTTTTAAAGGAAATGATTTTAATGAAATCAGGAATATTAAGATTCTTCTATTGTGATATAAATTTTTCAAAACTTTCATTCAAATATGTCAATAATTCCCACCAAAATGATTTAACGTTATTGGAAAAGAATATTTTTTTAATTATCATCAATGGTGGGCAGGTATCAATTCTCAGTCATAAATCTGGGAAGAAAATTTGATCATAGATTGGGACTATTGTAGGATTCATCGGTCTTTGAAAATTTGAACCCCATTTTAATGGAGTATACTTGGACATCTGATGGATTCTCATCATGTTAGGGAATTTAGATTAGGTTAAAAAAATAAATCATCAGATCTAATCCTTTATCATTATCATATTTTCTATACCTTCTTATGTTGTCAATATGTCCCTTCAAATGGACAAACTTACTTATGATATAGATGTACCAATATTAATTATATGAATGAGGAACCATAAGAAAAAAATAAAATAATTTGGATCAATAGGGAATGAGTTATGATTAAATTATTGAAGTTCCTTGAATTGAGGTGAATTAAAACACTTCATACACATAATATTCAATATATATATTTGGTAATTTCACACAAATAATGAACATTCAATTGGAAATCAATATGGTATGTATATAAAAAAATTATTGATAAAATAATAAAATAACATTTAATGAATTTAAATATCATCACTTGTATTTCAAGTTACATATTTTCAATATTATCATAACATCATCCATTCCATACATCACATATTCCCTTAAAACATCTCAAAGATGAGAAAAAATAGAATAAAAATTTATGTAATGATTTTCCATTCATTTTTAAATAGAAATTATTTATTTTATTATGATTGAAACATAAAATTCATCATCATTGTCTCTTCTATATGCTTCCATTTCACCATTATTACAAAATATGGTTAACAAGTTTTGAGGACATTAGAACACCCAATTGTTTTTCCATATCATAGTATTATAAACATGAACCAACAACACTCTAGTAATTTATAACTAGATGGGATATCTTCATTTTCCAATATTTATTGTAGCCTTATCGTGGTTTTAATTTCAATTTTATAAAATAAATCATTCTAAAAATGGTTATTTTATTTTATTAATAGTTATTGGATATTATAGTCTCATTAATACTAAATTTGAACCAATATTTTATCAAATACTAGTAACCATAATCCACAAGAAATGGAATACTCAATCACATGATTATTATGGTGGAAATGACTCAAATAGTAACTCAGACTTTTAATGCATAAATTTTAGATCTTATTAGATAAACATTTAATAAATAACATTACAATCCACCAATGAATTATATAGTTCTAGTACAACAGGAAACATGGAAACATAAGAAACATTTTCATATGGGATCTACATCATCTCCCAAAAATATTTTCATTAATAGCACCTTCTTAGGTAGATCATTAATAAAACCATTCTTCAGTACATGGGGAATAAAAATACAAGAAATAATGAGATCATATTTCAGAAATGGTCCAACCAATTCCAGTCCTATTTATCTCATGAAATATCTATAGAATGTACATTATAAAAACATATATAGACAATATATTCTTCAAAAACTACCTAAGAATGTTTTAATTTATTCTGTAAGGAATTTATTTTTTATGATGTTGCGAAATTTCATTCATTTAATAAATGTTAACTAAAAACATTCCATTCACAATCCTGTAAAACAAAGTCAACAATTAAATTGTTTAGAAAATGATAAGAATATTCCATTTCAAATATTTTGTAATAATTAAATCATGTGTAAAAATAACATTATTAATTAATTATTTAATATTAATATAATTAAGGAAAATATTTTTTTGATAAGATGGGTATGGAGAAAAAGAATTTCAATCGAAGATGGAAATAAGGTTGATTTTCCTCCAATACATATTTATACTTCCATGAGTTAATAATGGAATTAAAATGAAACGAAAACAAGTATTATCTATAACATACCATAGAATAATATAATTCTTGATATTACACCAAGGTATATCATAATGTTTCATCATTGAAAACATAATCATAATCAATCTAGAAAAACAATGAGTTTGTAATTTAAATCTATTATCGTAGGTATGATTTCCTTTGTATGTGTTCAAAACTCCTATATAATTAATATTTATATATTATACATATATTCAAAAAATATAAACATATATATAATTTCATTTATGGTATAAATATATCATTTTATAACCCATTTTCTAATAATTTTTTATTAAAATCACTATTTCCGGTGATAACTGCATCGTTTTTCGTGTGTGTTTTCTTTTTGTAGTTTTTGTAATGGTACACTAGAAATGATTCCATCATCTATATAATTTTGATCATGATAATAAAAATTATATATATTAATTATATATAGATATAATTTCATCCATAAAAGTTAATGATAGGAAAATTAAATAGACCATTCATGGAGATCGTAAGTCATACACTCACATGAATGTTGTCTTCTATTTTCAATAGATGAAATTAAATAATGTTAAGTATTAATTAAAACGTTGAGTTCCATTACTATATCATATATATCACATAAATTAATAAAATATATACTTATTTCCTTTCACGTAATGATGAAATGGAAAATGATTATCTTTTCTTCATATAGGTGGGAGTCCACACATATGCGCCAATGACGATACTATTTTCCAATGGATTTGAAGATATGAAGACTGATATGATATTATAATTATAGAACCATAACTTGGAGATAAATATTTCTATATAAACATCATAACCATTATAATACTGATCAATATCCTATACTGATGAAAATTGAATTGTATCACTATGTTGTGATGGTAATATATTTGTACACATGAGTGATATATTCCCTTCTCATTTGATAGAATATAGGGTGGAAAATGTTGGTGTCATTCTCATAAAAACATTTTAGTGTATATAGGATATGTATGAAATTATTTAATTATATATACAATATAGAGACCTATTTTATTCCATTTATTTCTTTTAAACATTTTTATATATTTTGACAGCTAGGTGCTGAGACGGTGTGCGGTTCTGAGGTTTGTTGTGGCCAGAATTAATTTTATCAAAACATTAAATATATTTTATGTGGTCCACATGTATATTCTTAAATAAATTGAGATAACTCTTTAATTTCATTGATATAAGAAATATGATAACATGGTTGAGTCTGAAACGTTGTGCTTACATTGGGAGACATAAAATGAGTCGGCACATGACTTTTAGACCCTTCACTCGTTGGAAATAAATTTATGTGGATGAATAAAATTATTTAATTAATTCTTTTAGCCTAATGATATGTTTATAAATATATACATTTTAATAATCTTATAGGGTCGGCTTATTATTATAGAATTTTCAGTGGATCTCTATTTCAATATTCATCTACGAGACCACTAAAATGATGATGAATCTTTGGATCAACACACATCAAGGCCTGATGAATAGAAAATATCCTCTTATTACATTAGAATACGAATTCTTCATTATAGAGAGATCCAATTCAATGTAAAACATGACTTTTTGTGTTTTTACAATCTTTTATTAAATTTATTGAGTATATCATTAGTTGTTCTTCGATCTAGTCCACGTTTTCAGATTTTGGGAGCTCTTTTTTATTGAATTCACAATTTATCAGTTGTTTTATAATCCAAAATACCTTCTCATGGATGGTTTCATTTAATTCATGGACAAAATGTTTAAAAATTCGACTATCTTTCTTTTCTCCCTCTATTCTTCATTTTCTTTTATAGTTGGATCCCCACCCTTCGAGATTGACATTTCTTTGAGGTATCGATCCTGTTCAAGACCCCAATATTCATGGAGAATTGATAAAATGGAAATAGTTTGAAAAAATGAGCATAGATATTAATAGATTCTGGGAAGAGGATTCACATTATGTGGATTAAATACCGTGGAATCATACCTATAATCCATAGTGGTGTCCCATTAAAATAGTGAAACCCTCATGAACCTCTAGTGGCTGATTTCTAGAGAAAAGTGACTGGAAACAAGGAATGGTGCAGATATCTATTAATTCAAGACTGTATCAGGGTGGGATCTATGGTATATCTTCCAAAAAAGGGTTTAGATATTCTATTTTTAGATCTTTTCCATCTAGATAAATCCCAACTACACATCATGATCATGGTGAAAAACCAGAGCGTTTCTCCCCACCCCAAGTGGAAATTATAGGTTATAAGAAATATAATGGTTTACATGTTAGATAATGATCCCTCACACACCATATATTCATTTCCCAAATTACACAACCTATATGATGGGTTACTCGGGCGGGTAATCTGGTTTAGAGAACAAAAACATTAGTTGACCACAGATGCAATATCCCATGTTGAAAAACACATAATATTCCAATGTACATGGATATTGGGTCGGAGTACATGAACATGGACACAACACATGTCCTCGGTCCCAGTTATTTTGGAAAAAGTATATAGTCCACCTACACATCATGTTGTACTACATGGGAAAGATCAGTGTTCTATCCATGGACATGAGATGACTGTGCAGCATTACCACACACTCTGTGTGTCCCAACACACACCATGTACCCCATGATCACCTTTTGGGAAACGTCCTGATTCTTTTTCTCCTTCATTTTGAAATTGACTATGGATATTTAATATCATATAATATGTGTTTTTCCATGTAGAATATGGAAATTTAATTTGTTTTTTTCATTTATGATGATCCTGGCATGGATCTTGGAAAGGTAATTCTCGATGATGATAGTGAACCAGAGGTATCAATATTCCCTTCATGCGTGGTACCATTAAGTAGGATTGGGTAGTGAAGTTCCCCAACGATCTTTTTGAGTTACCCTTCAACATGTATGGGTAGTGGAGTTCCTCAATGTTTCGACAAGTACTATTTAGTAGGTCTGGGAAGTGGAGTAACACAATCATATTTATGAGTTACCCTACACTAGGGGAAGGTAGTGAAGTTCCATGATGTCTCGGGTGGTCCCCTCCAACAGGGATGTGTAGTTGAGTTCACCGGTGACCTTTCTTGATTTGTACCATCCAAAAAAATTGGGTGGTGGAGTTATTTTGTGTCATTTATAGTAGAACCCCCTGATGTACTGGGGTTCAGGTCCTCTACTAAGATTTGGTGGCCCCTCGACTATGTGACGTAGGGATGAGAAGTTGTTTGACAGAGCTTTGAACTCATGAGGAAGAGGTGATCTTTTCCCATCGAGATGTGTTTTTTATATGATCTAAAATTGTGTAGGTGTGTCATTTCATCCCAATGTTATCAGTGTCATGGTGAGGTGATGGAGTCCCCTAGACTTGTGTGTTCTACGTAGACACATGGGATTCTAGTCATCATTGATGGGCTTTTTGAACTATTGGATACTCTACATTATGGGTGGATCTATGAGATAGGGATCCACTTAATCTCTCATTTTGGATTCCTTCAAATAGGATATATATATATATATATATATTCCTCCTAAAAGATTCATACATGAGATTTAGAAAAACTCGTTCCATGATAGGAAATTACGCTCAGGGCATACCACATGATTTCCATTATTATACTCTTGTGGTTAGATGTTTATACTCTCTTACAATAGGTGATGATGAAATGATTATTACTTAATTTAATCATCATTTTCATTCCCTTGTTCTTGGACGAGCATACATTCATAGTCGGTTTTGGATGAGCTGTAGACATTCAATGTAATTTTTCCTATCTACATATTTCCTCTTCTATGGTATCTCTTACTAATCTCCCTTAATATTTCAAGGAATAATAATAGGTATTCCTATACTCACCCCTATTTGGGATTTTACCACACATGTTAAGTCTTATAAAGATGAGAGATAGGTCCACCATGAAATAAGAGGAGGTACGGGATACTAGGTTCATAGACTTCATATTATGGTTGTATCTTAGGATACAAGAGTTGGGCTCTCTCAACAATTTATTCTTTTCTAGTTTTGTTATTTTTGAAAAATTTGGGTCGAATGTCTCTTTTTCCCCATTACTTTTATTTTACACTAGTGTACATTATGCTATCTAGATGTTCATCCATTCTAAATTTACATTATAAAAATGTTTCAACTTTTTCGGCATTCCCTCTACACTTTCCCATTGAGCTTTCTATGTTTGTTTGTATAGGTACTTTGAAAAATTATTCCACGAGTTTGTTATTCCGTTTACGGTTGTCACCAACCCCTTACCTATAGATGTGGGTATGGCATAATTGTGGATAAATCCCATTCATTGGTTTTTTGTGGTATATTGTAATTCGAGAAAGTTCATTCCTTAGGATTTATTTTTGAAATATACCCTAAACAGGATTTGGATAGGTTTAGAGTTGTAGTGTTGAGTTGTCTATAGTGGGTCTTGTAGGCGAGGGAGTCCAGTGACGGTATGGTGGTCAATGTATCCATTCATCAGGATCCAAAATAATTGCTTCTCAACTCATCATGATGAGATATTCTTTGTCGGGATAAATGGAAAATTGATTATATATAATTGACCCTATAACTATCCTTCTTGAGTCAGATCTCCATTGTTGATATATATATTCTCATAAAACTGTGTTACTATTTGATAACATCTAGGATTCTTAGGTGATGACAGTCATTGTGGGTACTAGATCCATTTTTTAATGATGATCCTATGATGGAAGAGGGCTCAGATCAGGGTTAATCCCATGAATCCCATCCTCCAAGTCGGTAAGTATTATAACCATCACCTATTGTGTTGTAGATCATTGCAGCATAGAGGGATGAATACACATGTTGGCTTATAACACTCAACTAATTCTAGTGCAAGAGGGTGACATGGTTTTACAATGAGTCAGATCCATAGGATGAAAAGGATTGGATAGAGTATGTGCTCCATGTCTGTTTTCTCATCCGGACACTAACAAATTAGGTGGTTGCACTAGCAGATAGCATTTTCCCTGGATTAGATGGGTGTTGGTGGAGCCTTGTTACACATACGCATGACGAGATGACACAATCATGGGATAACCTCCAGTAGCAATTCTATGGGTTTTACTTCATATCCTTCATGAACATAGTTCATATCTAGGAGAATATAGAGTTTATATATGGAGGGATTATTATGGGTGAGTATGAGGTGAGATTCACATACCTTACTCGGTACTCTCTTGACATAATTTAGGATGGCTACTTCAAAGAATGAATGTTTTTTTGGACTCTACAGAGAGATCTATTCTAGTATAGTTCCCTTGTTCATCCCCACCTATGTTAGGGTATTGGATATGGAACTGGTGATAAATAGATTTCTATCATAGGGATTCCACATAACTAGAGCTTGTAGTGTGCATCGTGGAGCTGAGCCATCTACAATAGATAGTATGTACCAGTCAGTGGAATATCGTCATAGGAAACCCTTTCATGAGAAGGCTTAAGGGAATGATCATATAGTGTAGGGGAAGCATAGAGAACCCTACTATCCCAAGGTGGAATGTTTTGATGCCTATGATGGGTGAGGCCACGTAGCACACGATTTCCTTACCGGGTTTATTGAGAAGCATAAACAGATAGTTGATGGACCTCCATAGTAGAGGGAACTCCATGATCAAGCATTCCCCATGTGTGTCTATAGTGGTCCCTATAGCGGTATATCTAGAAGAGTAGTAAAAGGATATATAGGCAGAGGATGATTCATTAATATCCTTCCACCACCACCACTAGATGACTATCATCAGGAACATGGTTTTTGAATCTGGGGCCTCAAAAAGGTATGATCTTTGGTTGTGAATGATCCTATATCACATGAGATGATCAATTTTATGATTTGTGTTTATTATACTCTTAATTTTGTATTTATAGACATTTTTTCAAGTAATTCATTCATCTCTCAACTCCTGGTGTGAGAGACAAAGCTCCAATTGTGGCGCTACCAAAAAGGCTTCTTATTAATGTTCCTAATGGGAATTCTTCTTTTTTGTATTACTTCTTCTTGTAGTGAGAGTCTTCTTCTAGAAGAGAAAGGATCACATAGGACCTTTTGGTTATCACAATGGGACCCTATGACGTTTTCTGGGGTATGGATTGGTTTTCCATGGTCCGTTCCAGAGTGATTGAAACCACAGATGAGTAAAATGTCTATTCCCTAATGGGATGATAATTTATTTTTCTATTGAAATATATATCATGGCAAGCCAAGTGGATTTCACAAGAAAGAGGTTGTATCCCATCACCCATCAGTTAGTGATTGTATCCCTTGGTGTATCATGCACTTCCATTATCTGGATTTCTTATATTGTGGAGTATTATATAGATTCATTTATCAAAGATCTCATTGGACTAACTTCAAGATGGGAGATGACGTTTTGCATCAACATAAATCTGGGGACAATCCAAATATCTTCTACAGAATATCATATATAACCTTACAAGCATCTAGATCAATAGTTGTAGATGTATGACCTTTTAGATATGGGGTTCATGAGACCCATTGTGTCCCCTTAGGATGATCTACTGTTATTTTATAATATGAAATATGGGAGAAAACATATTTTCATGGATTATACCTACCTGAACAATGAAACGATAATGAAAAAGTTCCCCTTGTTAAGGATTGACAACCCCTATGACTAATTGTGAATTGAAATGTGGTTCTCAATGATCTATATCAGTTCCTCCTACCACCATTTAGGGGTTAACAAGATTAATATTCCAAATCATAATTTATGATGTCGATATGGACACTATGAGTTTATAATTATTTCCTTTGGTGTAACGAATTCTCCCACCATGTTCATGGATTTGATGAACTAGAACCTCTCACTATATATAGTCCGTAATGTTGTTTTATTCATCAAAGTAAATCTAATATTCTCTAAATTAGTGATGGAATATATAGAGAACTTAAGGATGGTAGTTGACAAGATTAGAAACCTCCAGTTTTACAGAAACCTCTTGAAGTGCGATTTTTAGATACATATGGTTCACTTTTTTAGGGCATGTGATTTCTGAGCTTGGTTTAGAAATGGAACCATCCATGATCGATGATTTGAATACATTGGAGACACTAAAAAATGTGTAAGAGGTATGGAGAATTATTGTATTGGATATGTACTATAAGATTTCTGTAGAAGACTTATCTATGATCGTAGTCCCTTTGACCACCCTAAACTAGAATGGAATGTTTTTTACCTAGTCGAAGTTGTTCCATAGGTCCTTTGGGGATTTGAGGTATAATATGGTGAGTGATAAAGTGTTGATACTATGGGTGGTAAATGTTGAGTTCATAGTGTATTGAAATGGCTCATGAGATTGGATTTATTTCTTGTTGATGCAATAGTAGGAAGTTATTACATACGGAAAAAGGCAGTAGAGACCCCATGAGATGCACTATAAAACTCATAACTAAGAACTTGTACATGTTTTCTTCTCCATTAGTATGTGGAGAAACTACATTATAGGAGTGTGATTTTGGGAATACCTTGGCCCCTAGATTCTCATGTATTTCTTCATGTAGATATTTCAAAACCCAATACATCGACACTGGATAGAGTTTCTCCAAATATATGACATAGAGATAGTCTATACCCTACAGAAAAGGATACATTTTACAATATTAACATAATAGACATTCCAGTTATCTATTATGAATAGATTCTTTGGAGTAGTTTGATTCCATGAAGCCGACCCTAGTGGAGCAGAAGGGTACAACATTTCATCAGTCAATGGTGTTGACTAATTCTCTTCTGGAGCTTGTAATAGAGTCCCTGATGCAGTACCTTGACTGTAAGTTTTTTCATGACCAGATAACCATGGGTGACTCACCATGTTGATTTTCTAAAGGAGACAATTATTTATTCTCATTCCAGGGGTGAATAGGTTTTCAAATCAAATTGTGGGAAAAGGAGATATTGGACTTCCACACTTTTCTCCTAGATATAAAAACAAATTTGAGGAAAATGTACTGAGACCATTATTGGATATTATAGTGGTCCATCATGAGACAAAGCATAGCTTAGTTCATCTCTCATTAACTAACTTTTTAGCCTGTGATAGTTGAACACCATTTTATGGAAGGTTTTTTGTATCCTATTGAGATCTTGTAGTAGAAGTGGGATGGAATGTCCATAGACTTTATCATATAGATTCCATGAATAGTGAAGAGTCATGACCCCATATGTGTGATATTTGACCAACTCACAAAGTCTATGAACATCCTTAATATCAGGGATTAGAGTTTGATGGAGCTTTCAGGTTAGACATATGTAAGGGAATAATTATCTTTCATAGGTTTACCTTTGATGATTGTCTCTAATCATGACATTCAGTTTACATCACTGTTATTGAGAGGCTTGCAAGAAGAATTCGAGATCGAATTGCAGATGAGTACAACCTTTCACCCTTGAGAAGTGGGAAGACTAAACACACTATCTAGGTTCTAGAGGATATGAAGTGGGATTGAGTATTATATTTTAGAATGATCTTGGAGAATCATCTATTGTAATCCTATAAATGGTACATGAAAAAACTGAGAATGTCCAGGTGAAATGAAAGTAGATCTGGATAGCTCATAGGAAATAGAAATCATATGAAGAGAGCCATCATAGGCCCTTGGAGATCAAGTAAGGAGACAATGTTTTCAAGTGAATCTTCCCAAAATTTGGATTTGGGGGGATTGGCTAGATATGTATGATATCCATTATGTTCATTGGGTTATTTTA
Organism: Viscum album; assembly: GCA_963277665.1. Lineage (NCBI taxonomy): Eukaryota > Viridiplantae > Streptophyta > Magnoliopsida > Santalales > Viscaceae > Viscum > Viscum album. The sequence goes on from OY728157.1 coordinate 475,534,575, forward strand.
TATAATGAAGAGGGTGGGATAGATTGCATACAAGCTATCCCAAATACTATAGCTTGAGAAGGTGCATGATGTCTTCCACACGTCGTAGTTCCAGAGATACATGCACGAATCGACAAACAGAATTGACTTGGGTGAGCTATACATCGAGGATAGAGATATATTTTTAGATTAAATGGTGTAAATGCTCGATCAGTAAGAGAGGATCATGCGTTAGTGGACTATCCCTTTTTTCCACATTATGTGGTAGCAGAAAAACATGCAAGAGAATTCCTGGATGTGGGAGAGCCAATGGTGGGCTTTGTATCCTGAGTTGTTTTCATAGTTTTACTTTTCAAGGAATGAAATACTGAAGGAGGGAATATTGTATAGACCCTTTTTTTCTTTATATGACTTTGAAATTTTTTTATATATATTTCCAAAGCTAGGAGCTAAAACGATGTACAATTTCAATGCCCGGTGTGAGAATAAGTAATTTCATAAAAATATTAAATAAATTCATAATTTGTGTACATAGATTCTTAAATAAAATGAGATAAATCATAAAATGTTGAGATAATTAAATATCTGAGACCAAAATTGACTATGGATTGTAGTGTTTACCCTAGAAGTGACCTAAAGTTAGTAATTGTGGGTCATTCAGACCCCTCACTCAATTTGGATAAATTTATGTGGATTAATAAATTTATTTTAATGAACTCATTAAAAATAAAGATATTTTTATAAATATTTAATTATATATAATTTCATAGGATTGGCTCATAATTCTTTAATTTCTTGAAAATTTTTACCTAATTCTTCATTTGTCCAATCACCTCGAATGCTAATGAATATTTGGATCAATGTGAATCAATTCATAAAAAATGCATGAGATCCTCCATTTGTGTTGGCTATTTGTTTTCCTCATCTGTGAGTGATCAAATATGAAGTAGGACTCGCCTTTGGGTAGTTTTAAACTATTGGATTAAATGATTGAGTATATCATTAGTTGATCATCGATCTATGCCTCTTTAAATCTTCTACATGCGCTTATGTACTGAAATCAAAATTTTTATTTCTTTTTCTAATCCAAAATCAGGATTCTTTGTTGTTGGACTTGAATTCTTGAACAATGAAGATTAAACAATGGTTTATTGTTATTTTATACCATGATTAATCATGTTCTTCACTAGTTGTATTCCCTTTGTCCCGAATAAAATTTTCAGGGAGGTACCAAGCTCAGATGGACCACTATATTTATAGAGAATTGACAAAATTATAATGGTTTGAAGAACCGAGCATATATCTGGATAACTTTTGGGAAAATGATGATCATTTTGGAGATTAAATACCTTATAATTGAACCTGGAAGCCATGAAGGTGTTTTGTTCAAATGTAAAAACCCTTGTGATCCTCTAGTGGCTGATTTCTAATGAACGATAGCCGAAATTGATGAACGGTGAATAGATCATTAAATTTCATATTTTTCTCATAGTAGTATCTATTAAGGATCAACCTGAAATTAAGAATAGATCTCATATTTTCAGATCTATACTTTATAAGGAATTTCATGACTATATTCCATGTACAGGATGAACAGAATGTAGAATAGACTCCCTAGTGACTACACTAGTTTTTTGGAAAAGATAAGATTGAAACATCTTGTCATCATGCCTCCCACTCCATGTATTTTATTTCCCAATCAGACAACCCGTGTGATGGGTAACATGGGTAGGGAATCCATATAAGAGAACATGGACATGGGACGATCACAAGGGACTCATCACATGTATACCAACACATCATGTTTCAGTTTACACAGATATGGCCTTGTTCCTGGTTAGTTTGGACATGGCGTGTAGAACACCAAACCGACATGTTCTACTACATGGGAAGGATCTATGTGTCATCCAGGGATATGGTCAAACAATGGATAAGGGACACATGATGTATGAGTCCCCCCACACATCATGTAATAATTTAGATCCTTTAAGGAAACTTAGATGTTTTGTATCTCCTTTTTTTGAATGTGATTTTTGGTCCATGAATATCCAATCCATTGTTTTTTCATGTAGATCAACATTGTTATATAGGTTTGAGCTTTCAAGATATGATTTTCTAAGAATAGAACATTTATAGAAGGTGATTTATGATGGTAGTGATCAACGGGGATTACCTGAGACCTTTCCAGGTAGTACTCAATAATAGGATAGGGTAGTGAAGTTCCTTGATGATCATTCCAAGTTACCCATCCAAAGGGATAAATAGTGGAGTTTATCGATGTTTTGGGTGGTACCCACTAGTAGGGATGGTATATGGACTTACCTAAGGATCATTCCAAGTTAACCTCTAGTAGTGCTTGGCAGTGGAGTTCATAAATGTCTTGAGTGGTACGATCTAGTTGGGTAGGTATTGTTATTCCCCAATGAACTTTCTCAGATTTTACCCTCCATTAGAACTGGGAAGTGAAGTTCCTTGATGACTTGTAGAGTATAACCCAAAAAACATCATAGGGTGTGGGTCCTCTAATTTGATTTTATAGCCCCTTAACCATGAAAAATAATTTTGATATATGGGTTGATGTAGCATTAGACTCACAAGGAACATAGAATCTTCGCCCACTGGCACAAAATTTTTTCACGTGACATAAAACCATATAGGCGAGTCAGCACCTCCAAATGTGGATAATATTGAGGTATGGTGGAGGAGTTTCTTAGACTTGTATATTCAGGGAAGACGCATGAGATTCTAGGAATCGTTGATTGGTTTTTAAAACTATTAGCTACTCTTTTTTTGGGATGAGCTATGACATGGAGATACCCTTACTCTCTCGTTTGGGATTCATTGACTGAGAATATATATATATTTTTTCTTATAGATTCACACCAAAGATTTGGATATTATTCTTCTATAATAGGCTATGATTTGTAGGGTATTACAAGTTCTTATTATTTTTATCTTCTCATGGTTGGACGAGTCTACTCTCCTACGATAGGATACGAAGACTCTATGGGTAGTTCATATACTCAACATGTCCATCCCCTTGTGTTTAGATGAGAATTCATTAACTTTTGGATTGAGTTGGTATTTACTTTACCACTAAATATTATATATATATTATATCTCCCTTCTATGGTATCTTTTGTTGCTTCACATTCTTCTTTTGGGGAGTCATACTAGGTATGCTTCTATGCAACTATGCACGGGCTCTACCCATATACGTTGTATCTTATGCAAACAATGAATTGATCAACCACGACTATAAATGTTTTTATGGATTCAAAGGGAATAGAAAATATGTAATTGTCGTAGCTTGGGATTCATGATCTAGGAAATCTCAGATGTTTACTCTTTTTTAGTTTTTTCAGGTTGAGAAGTATTTCTGGTTTGGCATGACTTTTTCGGTTACTTCTAGTTTACACATCCTTGCAATGTGTTTTATAGAGGTTAATGAATGCTTGATTTAGATTATCGAAATGTTTCTTCATTTAATTATTCCACTAAATATTTTTTAATTGTGTTGGATGTGTGTGTGTCTATATAGGTACTTAGGAAAAGGCCTCCATGAGTTAGTTATGCCTTTGGCGCTTGTCCCCACCCCTTGGCTAATAGAGTCGGGCTTGTTGTAGTTATTTCTCGAGCCTTGAATTTTTTTTGGGCTGTGACATACCACTTATTTATATGAGGTAAAATAATAGGTAAACAAGAAAGTGATTGGTTAAGGTGATTAATGTATCATTGAAGGAAATACCTTAGATCTCTTTATAAGGACCCTAGGTTTGGTATTTTGAGTAAAATAGAACAGTTATAATTTAGTAATTATTTTTAGAAGATAATTGGGTAGGGTTCAGATTAGATATATTTTTGAATGTTGTGTCATGAAAATATGGAATGGGTGTCATTTTAAAAGATATGGAAATGACACACATGGAATTACATTTTTTTTGAATATATCTAAGTAATTATGAAGAAAAGATCATCCAAATGGATATAGGTTACTTTAAAAATAGAAGATCAAAATATATTTAACCTATGATATTAAGAAAACTTTTGGTGCCTTTTTAGAACAGTTCATTATAATTCTCCCCTTCGTAGAACATTTTTGTCCATAACTACAGCAACTACTATTTCAATACTAATGGTTAATAATGTTACAATAAATGGCCGAAGTACTCATAAATTGACAATGGTTGACATGTTAAACTATATTTCATCCAATTTTAAAATTATTAGATACTTATGAATTTTAAATCATTTAATAAAATAATATTTATTATAAAATATCATTAATGACAATTTTGGAACTATTCATTTAATTTGACATTAAAGACAAAAATAAAACATGGAATTAAAATATAATCTTTTAAATCAATACTAATATGAAATATTAATTTATAAAATTTTTGGGACACTATAAGTAAAAAAATTGGGTTATGTTTTAAATAATTAATTTGGATTTTCTATTAATATAAGGAATCTTATATCATACTTGTATAAGAATTTAAGGTAATTATATAAATAATAAAACATATATAAATTACCATCATGAACATAATTTCATTATTCACAAAAAATTAATATTCATTTGAAAGTATATTTTATCCCTATGTGAACACTTAAATGATATTTAGAAGTAAGAGAGTGAAATTTTGTATTTTTCATTGCATTAAATACTATATTGAACATTTTTAGTGAATAGTTCCTGTAAAAAATTCTAATTTACTCAGAAGTTGTTAAAGATTAATTTTCATTCATCCAAAATGAATTTTGGTAAAAAAAACCACGACTATAAAATTTATTTTTGTTCTTTTATAACCTAATTTACCCTTTATCGAGTTGATAAATGTAAAAATGATTATAGTTCACAATGCTTAAAAATTAAACATACCTATTTACTAAATTTGAACGCTATGATTTCAATATGGAATGACTTTTTGAAAATTAAATTTCTGCAAGAGAAAAAGAAACATTTTATTAAATGTTTTAGAAAGGAAGTGAAAACTATTTTTAGAAGAAAAACTATCAATTTTTAGCATATTAATGGGTCTATTATAATATTATTCCTAGATATATCATTATATTAGTGATAAATCATTTGATTTAATATATAATATATAAATATCAATAAAATTATTTACCAATACTTATTAATATAATTTTTCAATATAAAAATCATATATTATGTTAAGAAATAGTTTTTAGAAAAATATCCCCGCCATATTCAACAGATTTCTATTTTCTTTTATAATTAACTGGTAACCCTTGAATTCATTTTATCAAAAAAAATCATCAATTATTTAGACATAATCATACATACCAATCCAATGTTAAAATTATAACTTTCACATTAAATAAAAAAAATTGTAATAGTATATTTCAGTTTTATTATACTCACTGTTGTGTATATTATATGATATGGAAGAAAATAAATTCACATCCACTAAAATATATATTAAAACACCTCACTGTTAAAATTATTATAAACTATCTTCCTAGTCGAAGCTATGACTATTCCACTAATCATATAGTTTCAATGTAGGATTTTTAATAGCCAATCACAAGAACGCATACCTTATAAATCTATTGGATTGAGTTCATCCAAATCTTTATTTTTGGTATTTTATAAAAAAATATTTTCTTATTTAGTGTATTGCCTCACAAAATTGATTTTATCCAATTAAAAACAACATAAAATCCACAAATAACATTTAAACTACATATGATAATACATATGAAAATTAAACTAAAATCATTCCACCCATGCATGACATTTTGGAATCACCACTTCAGTGAAACTCATTCCCTACATTATCATTGTATCCAATACAATAATATGAGGGGAATTTAAATTTTGAAAATTAAATTGAAACATACATCGAGCCCACCATCTGTTTCCTCGGGTAGTGATAACCAATCAAATCTATCTAGATCTATTCCCCAAACCTAGAGCACCTCATTATCACATCTACCTCATATGAAAGATCACTAATGACACTAGAGAAACAATGAACATACTCCCTAAAAATAAATTAGATCTAAAAAAAGAATCACATTTATTGATAAAAAATATATCTGATCACGCCAATAATAAACAGTTCTCAGGCAACCATTGTCTTTAATTAAACATCAAGATGGATTTCCAACATGGAGCCAAATGTGGAGAATCTTATATTATTATTACCACTTCTAAATAATCATCCAATCAAAAGAACCATCTCAACGCCACAATGGAGGCCACAAAAGTACATTTACTTGGAAGGGTGTTCTAGAATAGGAAGTATGTGTATTTTTTAGTGGATGAAGGCCTCATTAGAAGTCATCACCTTTACACTATGTTCATCCCCATAGGGACCCATGCGACTAACATAGTAGATATTTCTATTCCTAGGAAAAAACCACTTGAAACTAAATCATCGTAAATGATATAATGTCAATGTTACCAGTGGTAGTCTGCCATTTTATTTGATGTCCCATTCACCACCAGTACAACAATATTCATCAATTTCAAACAACAAAGACCATCGTACCAATTTTTTTCATCACCATTACATTGAAAAAACATATCTGATTGAGAAAACCTCAAATATCAAACCAATACAATGTGTAATAATTATTTAATCAAGGATTTGACTCTAAAGATGAATCAATTTTGATATTGCAACTCTATCACTAAAACATTTAGTTACATATTTTCATGAATTTGATAAAAAATTACCCTTTTGTAAGAGGAACCCTTAAATAGGGATGAAGGGAATGTCAAATGTACTATTTTTTTTCAAACTCAAGTGAGGTAATTTTATTAATATCTCATTGATGAATTTTAATTTATCTTTTTGAAAGAAATATTTTTATATTTAAAATTAGTGTTCTATGTTACAAAAATCACAACATTACCATGATTTAAATAGAATATGTTCAATAGGAATATTTATATTATAATTATATATGAGTTTATTAATTTATTTATCATGTCAAAATTCCATGAAAAACATGTATCCACTTATAATCTTCATATACATTAACACACAAAAACATGTAATTGAGGGAGTTCCAAAAATGTGGGATACACAAAAATATGATCACTTATTCACACGCAGTACTATAAGCATATATTTAGTAGAGGGATTAAACACAAATCCACATTTATTAAAATCAATATTACAATAATATCACTTGAAATAATGAAATAAATAAATAAGATGCATGCATTGGCTGATCTATCGTCAACATTAAACAATACAAAAAAGTGGTAAAAGAAAATTAAATTTTCAATTAAATTCAACTCCATCAAAATAATTATAAATTAAATAAAATTTTTAAATTTATAATTAAAAAATTTTGTAAAATCCAAAAAATAAATTTATTAAATTCTTTATATTTTTAATTAATATTTTATTTTTTAGAAGATCTCATGAAATAGGAAAACTCTTTAACCCCCCCCCCCCCTAGAGGGCTTACTGGAACTAAATAGGCCTAGAAATCATATGATAGTATGATAGAACACAACCCATCATGGCTCATGTTAGGATAACCTCAATGAACAACCGAGGGGGAATTACGAAAATCCGTGTACAACTGTACACATGTATAAGGAGAAAAACACTTTCAGGGAATCAACATACATGATATATATGTGTGTGTATATATCCTTAAATTATAATTAATATTCTTTTTGTGCAAATTATTCTAATTATCCCCCCATTTAGAGGGGGAAACATTTCATATGTCTGGATTTACCACCATTGAATTAATATTTGTTTTTAAATTTCTATATCTTGTCTATAGGTTATCAATTAACTTTTTCCAGATAATCTACTACATAGACTCTGATAGTACCCCAATATCCTAGTGAAACTTTTTTCCAACCTCACATAATTGTGAAAATACCTCCCCTAAACATATAAATATTTAATATTTATTAATTTGATAACCTCTAAAATCAAATTTTGATCATTGGATGAACTTATTTTATACATACAGCCACAGATTGAAGAATTATTTCACAAATTTGGATTGTAATGATTTTAAATACATGAACTCTGGAAAACATAATGTATACATGACTTAATTAAACACAAGACAACTTTGATAACAAATTTTTATGATGGGTTAAAATAGAAGTTTGAAAGTGTGGGAGATTAATATTTTTATCCTATAATAAATGTTTAAATGACTTATCCAACATAACCACACACATCCCACAAAAATCATATCATTTGAATTATTTCATCTAGAAAATTGGAAAATAAAACACTAAATAAAAAGTAATATGACAAATTGTTTGATATTGATTGAAAATGGGTTACAATCACCATTAGATATTTACAGTTGAAGAAACCAATGTTAGAGAACTCTAATCATCCCAACACCCTTAAAAAAATAATCATTCTTTTACTATCAAAAATATCATTCTACGACAGAGAAAATAATGGATTTTTAAGGTAATTAAAATCTCAATAACACCACTACATCAATTACGGAATCCATAATAGAATAAGACTTTTACAAAAATCTATTTATCTCTCTATATCTTCAAAGAAAAGAGAGCGTGTATCTTGAATTTGAAGGGATACATAGTCCCTTGAATTTGGAATTATTATTTTTATATTTCTATGTATGAACATAATAAAATTTTAGTTAGTTCCATTAAATATTTTATCCTCCTAAATATTAAATATTAAATACTTATGTCATGGATATTTTTTTGCACATTATATATAATTTATCAATGGGTTTAAAAAATAAGATAATGTTATGTTATATATTTACAATCCATTCATTTAAAACTTTTCTCTCCTATAAAATATTTAACAAACCATATATATAGAATATTAAATATTCAAAATAAAATATATTTATTTATATTCCCTAAATAACATTAAAATAAAATTTGTTAATAAATTCATAATTTATTATTATAAATTATACTAATATTAATTTTATTTATTTATTTTCTATCTTTTAAACTCAAATATTGCACATACCCCACTACAAGGCCAAAATTTTAGGAAGAATTAATTAAAAATAATAGTTCAAACTTTTGAATATGCATTATGTGTGATCATATATTCCCTTATTTTTTAAAGTAATGATTCATATGTATATACCTATATGTTACATATAAACCTATCATTTCCCACAAAGAGACTATTTTTTGTTATAGTAATAAAAACCTCATATTAACAAATATCATTTAATGTAATCTTTTTTTCCCATGATATCTCATAAAGGGGATAAAAACCTTATGTCATCATCCTTATTTGATATATTATTTCATGAAATTAAAAAAAACAATTTCATTAACCACGGGAAATAATTTAGTAAAGTTACTACCATCCTAATTAATTGTTATTGATATATATCTTATTTTCATAAGGATAAATCATTTATTGATCATTCAATAAATATCACACTACTAATGATTCACCCAATTCAATATACCTCTATGTCATATAAAAGTCATGATTTTCATCTTTCTTTAATATAAATGAACAAATTCTATACAATGAAAATATTTTTTGGTCAAGAGACCATACACGTGCTCGCAGATACGATCATCCAATGAAACCTGAAACAAGTAATGTTACTATTTTCTAGTTAGTCATTATGGTATCGTGTAATAAATATAATCATGTTAAAACATTATTAGAATATATCTTAATTATTTTTAACCCCTACATAATTTTTTTTTCAATTATATTTTTCTTAAAAGTGTCATGTATCTAGACCATTTAAAATATATTTAAGACTGCTTTTATGGTATCACGATATTTTCATTATAGCTAGGAACTACTATATCCAGTTGGTATGAAATGTAATTCAAGATAATTACTACATATATAATGTATGTATAAATATTATCCTTTTTATGGTAAGATATTATCATGAATAACTCTCTGTATACATTAAATTGTAATTGAAAATTACTACTCATGTTGAGTGTGGGGAATGAAATTTCAAAACATTTGTGGTTGTATTACTTGAGGATATATCTATCATATAATATTCCATGAACATATGTATTTATCACCATATGTATTAAATAAAAATATATCTTTTATTGTTCTAAGACTTTGATACCATATCATATGATTTTTTCCGTAACAATTCGGGGTAGTGTGTTTGTATTTATGAAATTGTAAGACTTATAAAAGTTATATGAATTAACATTTTTAGAATAGAGTTATCCCAGATGATTCCAGATGATTATTTCATTAATGAAAAACAAATATCACAATCAATCTATCATGATTTATAAAAAATTAAACAAGAATAATATTGAAATATTTACCAGAATATTACATGCTCTAAATGGTGATAACAAAATTGAAATTGTCACACACGTGCATATATTTATATGTAGTTATGAATATATATGTGTAAAATATGGATAGATTCAGGACTAAAAATAGGATTTGTGTAAATAAACTTCATGATAATTCTTCTTGTTTTCTCATTCATTTATAGACTATTTAGAAGAATATAAAGTTGGAAAACCATAAAACTATCTTTTTAAATTCTAAAATAATCAATATTGAAATGTTATTTAAAATACTAAATTATGAAGTGATTCGGATTAATTTGATAATGAAATACTATGAATTAATGGAATTTGGGAAAGAGGTATTCCGAATAAATATATGATTTTTTATATTATTATTAATAAATATATTTTGTACAAGTCAATGATAATATTTTGTTAAGACACGATACCATAGTTACTGGAAACTATTTCTATCAACATAGATAGGAGATCTGATATAGAATCTAAAATGAATAATATATATGTTTTGATGTTGAAACGAAATGGAAGATATCAAGTTCTATTCATTATGAACTGATGTATATGTAAGAGAGGGAAGCAGAATGAGAGTTTGTAAACTGAAGAAGTTCTCAGACACAATATATTTCATGAAAGTGGTGAAAGAGATGAATAATAAGAAGAATTTGTGATTTATTACAAAAAATAAATATAAAGAGTTATATATGAACTAAGAATAAAAAAATTGGTTAGTCCATGAAAAATTTCAATTAAGAAGAATAATAAAAAAGAATTTTCAGTACATCAATAACTCGAAGAAGAATAAATTATTAATGGAATTTTTAGTCATTACCCAAAACTATATCATTGTAGAGTATGGGAATCAAATATTAAGAAGATGCATAAATTCATAGTTGGTAGACTTGAAAATTTGAGTTTAATGTATAATACAATTCCATTTTTTATCTCAAATATTAATTCTAGTGGGTTATGTGATCATGATGTTTACCAATTCAATCTAAGGAATAACCTTCAATATTAAAATGTAAACATAGTACATCATTCGGAATTTTTTGTGTATGAGTTCAAATATGTTTCTTAAAATAATTAAGGTGATAAGATAAGAAAATAGAGTATTTAACTTTAACAAGTGACACAAGTAAAGGAAAAAGTTTTTAAAAAAATTAATTTATTTATATGTCAACAATACTGATTCACCGCCACACATAGTTGAATAAAACCATAATTGGCCCCCAGAATTATTCCCAATTATCATTATATAGTAGACTAAATTACATAGTATAATTTAATTAAAAAATATCCCTTATATACTATTATTAATTTTATGTTTTTTCAATATATGGATTCCATTGAAGGATTTATTATTATGTTTTACTATTATTATTATTGTTACAATTTTCATTATATAATTTTACCCATTATATGTCTACCTTGTTCTTGAATTATTTAGGTTTTTATATTCTCCCTTATTAGTTCTAGAAGATTAAATTAATTTTCACCTTTGATCTATTGTTCATATTTTTATTTGAAATTATATCATTAATTACATGAATTTTATTATTATTATTATTCCTCTAATAATCCCATAATATTCTATGTTACCTGGATGTTTTAATGTGGTCTTATAAAACCAATTATGTTAATTAAATTCATTGAATCTTGATCCAAATCTCCCCATTTTTTTAATTCTAGCTGAATCTTAATGAAATTTCTATAAATTTCTATTCCATATTATATTGTTCCGCATTCAGGTGTGATACCCTTTGAATTAATAAATATTATGTATTAACATCTACTAAAATAGTTTTAAATACTTTATCATCACTTATATTTCCATATTAAATCATTTATTAGGACACAACCTTTACATTATTTATATATTCAGAAAATCATGATAATATATTGTTTGGTACTCTCCAAGAATCATGGTGTAATCATTCATATATTCCAAATCCTTACATATGTCATGAAATGATATTTATACTCAAAACATGGCTAATTAATCCTCAAAAAATCCATATTTAAGGATCTATATATAAAACAAACCTCTCAAGGTGCAGCCATCTATATCATGGTGGGACACATTAGATTCACCAATGGGTTCTTGTAAATTTCAATCTCATTATGGTGTGTTCATATCCTCTATATAATAATGTCTTAGAAAACATTATTGTCATCAAATCATTCATATAAATAATTTCAATGTTACAATGTCCATCACGGTGCAGTATTTTATTCGGTTCTCTAGATTAATCATATATGATAGCCCTGAAAACATTATAACATCCACTTTTTATAGTCCTAAATTCATATACCAAAACACTATAATTATTCTAAAAACATCTAAATTCATTCTTACACCTATTCCTCTATAATATTTCTCTATAATAAGCATCTTTTAAATCCTAAAATATTCAACAAATTGCATAGATACCATCTTTATACTTCCAATTATATTTACTTGGTAAATATATTTTCCATAGAATTAATACATCCATTAAAACCTAATAATAAAAATTATAGGTAATTTAATAATCATAATACTAATACGTCAAATTTTTCAACAATATCCAGTTCAATATATGAGAATATCATGAATCCTACCAAAAATATGGTTTCCTTATATAGAAATTATTTATTCTACCATCATATAACCATTGCATTAACTAGGACTATCAACCTCTATTTATATAAGATACATTAATTATTTTAATCAATTATAAACATCTCTAATCGTAATTGAAATAAAATCTTCTAAAAACCAGTACTTGTGAAATTTTTTCCATATATTTTTTTTAATTCAACTATAAATCATGACCCATCATGTAAAATAGAATACTAAAAATAAATGTATTGATATATGGATCATTTTCATATCTATATTATTTTAAAAAAATGAATTCTAATTTTACATGTAATTCATTATTTCTACAGATTTTACATTCTTGAACTCCTCCATTCTCACTAAAATGAATTTTTTTTCAGAATTAAAATCTCCATTTTTCAATACAATACTCATTATATTTTTTCATGTAAAAAAGACATCAAAATTCTATTTTATTCATACCAACCTTGGTAACCAGTCCACATGTTGGGACAAGTTGATACAATGGATTTAGAAATATTAAGATCCCCTTTTTTCATATAATATAATGCTTCAACATTTTTTACGACAATCATCACTTTCTAAAATCCTAATTTATAAGTTTTTCAATAATAGGTTGTAAATTTAATTTATTCATAATTACTTTTGTAGATATTGTAAATTAATTAGTGATAAATTGATATTAAATTAAAAATGACATAGATTAGGAAGTGGATGTTTACCATATATGTGGAAATGACATTAGTGATATTGAGAATGCATTACAATGAAATAAATGACATTCTATGTTTTAGGATTGTTATTTAATATTTCTTGAGGAATTATTGGATTCAATCCAATGAATAAATGGATGATTTTTTGAAAAATAGGGAACCCACCATGATCTTTTTATACATAATTCCTTTGAAATGATGAAATAATGCATTAGATTATGGAGATAGTTTGGTTATTTTGTAAATGTAAGATGATAATGACATAGTTTATTCTGGTCTACTAAGTTGTTGAGATAAGTATGAGAATATATGAAATAGATCAGGAAAAAATGGAAGTGATGGGGTGAAGAAGTAAAATCACATTGAAATAGAAGTAACCATGTTGCAATGTGGTGTTTTCTGGGAGTCAATCGATCATGTGTAAGGGTAAAGTCGTTTCTAGTTGGATTTGTTGTTTCATTGATTATTGGTCCCCCAATAAAATATTTCTCATATATATATATATAAACTTAGTAATAAATAATATTAACTCTATAGAATCTTGGAATGCCAGAACACTCGATAAAAGTCCATTCCACATTTTAATCTATGTTTGATTAGTCTAAAGGGAGTAGAAGAATGTTCCACCATGAATAAATGTATCACACTACATGTGACGTAACATATAAAAAATTAAAAAAATTGAATGATACATTAGATTATATTGAAAAGGCTGTGATATTTTAACTCATCGAGTGAGTGATAGTAGATTTTTATGTTGAAAGAAAGTGTCTTTATGATATTGATAACTATTCTATACTAGATATTAAAAAATATTAAAATTAATGGTAATGTAAATACTGTGGGGTCAAGATACACAACTATGGGATGTTATGAGAAATAGGTGTAGTTCTATAATATAATGTATAAGAAGAATCTCACTAAAACACATCAATATCTCTACAAAAAAAATCAGAGCTGAGAAAGGCCATGCCAATACAAAATGGTTTCATCAAAGAGGATGAATGTTATGTAGAAATGTTGAAATATAGTTTTTATGAGGTTGTTGGGACATTATCTAGGAAAAAAAGTTCATTGCCAAATTTTTTTATTAGAGTAGATTCAATTATTATGGGAAATATACTATGAAACATTGATGAGTTATAAATAATAAATTACATGAATTATGTAGATATGGTTATTGACTAAGTATTTTATCATATTTAATGAAATATTCCCAAAAAAGGAGATAATTGATGTACATCATGTCATAATATAATTGGTTGTATGATGATTTTTCAGTTTCTATAATATCATTATGATTTTGTTTGAATATAAATATTGGAATATTTGACTTTGTACATATGAAATTTGATAGATATTTGTAATCATTTGTGGTGTTAATTTACAAAAAGTTTATTATTCTCATTTTATCTTCATGCATTCGGGGTGTTTATTTTATTATGGGTGGGCATGGGTGTGTCTCAAGGGTTAGGGGGTCAGAATTTTTGGTTTTGAAGATACATCAAGGGGTGAATGTATATTGTTAACCGTGAACCCCTATCACGTGTCCTAGTTTTGATATGTTCACTATCAGTTAACCATGTCTGGGTATTAAGGAAACCATGAAAATGTTGGTAGAAAATTGGAGTTTCATTTCATTTATTTAGTACATATTTATTAAAAATCATGGGTAACCATGTGTTATAACATATCCTGGATACTATAGGTTAGCACAATTGGTAAATGGTATAAGGACGAATAGTTTTTGATATGTTTTGATGAAGATAGAGTTGTTAATAATAATTTGGTTTTTGTTCAAATATTGTTTTAATTAAGGTATTTTCTATTTTTGATCTATTACACATATATAATTTTCTTTGAACATAAATAACATACAAATATTGACTTAAAATGTGATCATATACAGTCTATCGAACTGAGTTCATTCGATGGATGTTACCAATTTTTTGCGATTATCTAGGGTTTTTAATTGGCTGTATATCCATTAATTATTACAAGTTTTAGCAGTCAGAATGTTCTTTAAAGGGAACCAAGTGATTATTTTTTATTCCATATGATAAAAAAAATGAATATTGAAACTATTCATAATGAAATATTGTGTAAAAAGGTGAATGTTTTGTGTAGTTTTAAAAAAATTATCCTATCAATTTGAATTATGTATACTATATGGAGGTAAAAACTTCTATTCTTCCTTAAAATGAGACCCTGGCCAGACATATATATGTTATGATGATCATATCACGTTTGGATATGTATAGAATATTGGTCTATAATAAATTTAATTGAATTAAGACTATCATAAGATCTATTATAATCTTATAAAAATATTACATAAAATTAAAATTTTATAGGGTCATAAAAAATCATTCTATACGTAAAAATTAAAATAATATAGTCTTGTATGATGTTTTGAATTAATTTTCATATTGTATGATTAGATGGAAATATTTATATCCTCAAAATGACATCAATGTATGATATAATCAGTCAAGAATAACTTTATGATGTTCATCGATAAAAGCATTGCAACTGAAGGCAATGGTAAATGGTTCTCATTTAATTAAATTTGAGGAATGAAGTGCCTTTTGAAAATTTTCAAGATGTTCTTATTAAATATTAAGGGAACACTAAAGGGTATTTAATTGATTGAAAGGATTTTAATAATATGTACCTAACAAAAGGTTTTAAGGGAATCAAAGAATTCCTAAAATATAATTAATGTGATGATACTAAAAAGGTAATTCAATATACTTATAGTCACACACGTATATCATGATTCTCACTATTTCATAAGGGACCATGACTCTTATCATTAAAATGGATTAAATATTATCAATTAATGGAGGTTACCTAGTTGTATATTCAATGTTTTGAGGGGGGATATAATTATAAATTCATGTGTTACCTTTATCTCATATGGAAAATTCCAATATAAAGAGGGTTGGTATTCCAAGGAATGTGTGAAAAAATTTTGATGCTTGTTGAATTGTTACAGAATTATAATGATGATTAGATGATCAGATTAATGTGGCAACAATCCGAGAGATGTAGAACCTAATTTTCCATTGGATGGTATTGAATGAATGGTGTGAACAAGATATCATTTGATAATGTTATTTATTTTAAGGTAAATATTGTGTTGAGGTGATTGGAAAAACATG
Source organism: Viscum album (assembly GCA_963277665.1). NCBI lineage: Eukaryota > Viridiplantae > Streptophyta > Magnoliopsida > Santalales > Viscaceae > Viscum > Viscum album. The sequence continues at coordinate 475,551,315 of OY728157.1, forward strand.
GCATCAATTTTCTATCAGCATAGAGAAGGGACACCCGAAGAAGTATAGATAATAGACACACCTGACAAAGGGCAAAAAAAACATGTTGGATGCACAGATACTAGATGGGGGGAGGTTATCACTTACTACTATTCATAAATGTGTACATGAAAAAGACTTATTGAAAGAGGGGAAATTTTATAGAATGATCAATAAGAATAGATATAATATGCTGAATCTTTTTGGTGAAGATTTAAACTATTTTATCAAAAACACTTATATCAATCATTAATACATAGAGAACATACAATATTTATTAACTATACAGTTACAAAATAAATGGGTCATTCTATACTTATATTAACCATGAAAAGGTTTATATTGTAGTTCATTGTGTAGTTTTGAATTTCATCCAAGCTGCAATAACCGAAGTACAAAAAGAATAATTTTTGTCATTATGGAATAAAATAGTTAAACTCATTATAAATGTAAAAGGAAATAAGTGGTATTTATCAAAATTATGTAATATATATTAATATAATACTATCCCCACCTATTAATATATAAATAAAATTTATGTATCTTATTTGTGAAAATATTATATATTTATATCATTGAATAAGTAAGTAAATGTTTTGAAAATGATAAATTATGTGTCAGTATTTTAGTGACCTATATATTTTCATTTAAAATATTTATATTAATACAATGATTTAAAATAAAATTTATATTTTATAAATACTTCAATATGTTAATATTTTTGTACTTATTATTATAAGATAATTTTGTAAGACCATAATTAAATTTCGATGTGTTATAATATCTATTAAATTTTTTAAATTGGTATTCTTTGAATAAATAATTATTTTAGTTAAAAATTAATTTTCTCATAATTGTAAAATTATTTTCAAAAATTGGAGATTATATTGGAATTCATGATGTCGAAAAATATCCAAGGTGAATATTTGGGATTTTTCTAAAATAGTTGATTTTTTTTATTAGTAATATACTTCAATTTATGGTATTCAACAGAAACATTATTTATTGAGAAGTATAATATGTAAGGATTATTTTAACTTATAATTCTACACTCTTGTTAATTATTTTAATATATTTAGGGATATTTTTAAAACTATTTGTAGTCTTGAGTCAAAATAATAATCTAATGAATAAAATAATCAAAAAATACCTTCCTCCTATACTACAAATACAACCCCTAACCACCTATTCTCCTCACATAGAAAATCCAAGTATGTTGTTTAATTTCTACTCAATTACATTATAAAACAAATTCCCCAATTCTGAAACATTTTATTCTCCCCAAAATCAAAAAACTATGTTCTTTTAGGAGGTTCTCTTGGAGGAGAATTCAAGAGGTAAAATCCACGTTCATTTTATTTTATTTTATTTTAAATTTGTTTTATTTTACTATTCTATTTAAAATAACTTATACAAAGTGACATGATACCTAAATTATCATAAATATACTTATGTATTAGCCTTTAAATGGAATTTACATCAGCAAAACATTTCTCTTCTCCCATTATTCTAAAAAAATAAAAACCTTATCTGTGATGTGTCGTTTTTCAATCATCATGGATGATGTGCTTTATTTTATTTTATTACCATCAAGAAAGTTCATAAAATCATTATTATAGATATATCATATTTTATTAGTCATATTATAAGTAATATAATTTTCTATAACAAATACATAAAAATAAACTTAAATAATATGATATGATTATGTGATCATCCTAAAAACAGTCAAAATAATATAAATCATTTTAAAAAAAATTATATAATAAGTCATCCACATGTTATTAAATAAAATTATAAATTGTATCATTTAAAATTATATAATCATAATAACACCTTTTTATTTTAGTTCTGTTGTTTTTCTTCCATTCGAAAATATAATCAATAGTGAACCAACCATGGAAACCTTGAAATAAATGCACTTGAAACAATGAAAATAACATAAAATTATTAATAAATGAGTGGAAATATACTATAATAAGATCATATAATTATTTACATGAATTAATATAGTTATATAATAAATTTATAAAACTTATTAAACAATTATAATGGTTAGTTTAACATGTTTTAATGAAGTCAAACAGGAAGTAAGGGACTTTTCTTTAAAAATCATCCTTTAAATTTCATTTTTTCAAAATTTAAATTGAATGCTTTTATGATTGAAATTTTTCATGTTTTATGATTATTTTCGTTTTCATTATCATTTTTTATGATTATGTATGGGACCTATATCTCCCTCCAATGCATTGGGTATGTTAATGTTGAAGGTCCGATGTATTGTTACTCTAATGGTAATTGTAATGGTCACACCATAAGGTAGTCATGACGATTAAATCATAAGGCAAGGGTGTTACATTAAAAGGTATCTAGGAGGGTTAAAAATTGTATGGTAGCCACATTAGTTATAATATTATGTAAGTAATTACCCAAGTAGCCCATATGATTATATTAATGTTTTTTATGTTTTATGGGAATCTTATGTTTTCACAAAGTAACTGTATGATACATTATAGGTGAAGATTATGTCTCTGTGAAAATTATTTCATAGATTTATAAGTATTCATAGACTAACAATTACCCTATTTCTTTTAATGTACATTACTCCGCATTTTATGCTCATTCAATTTTTTAAAAAGTTTTTTTACAGTGTTTAAGGAAGGGTATGAAAAAAGGAGAAGCCCGTATTAATGTTGTGATTAATTTTTATCTGTGTTATTAAAAAATATATAATGAAGGAGATGGAGAATATTATATTAGTATACACTTTTATTCTTGTGGGTTGATTTTTATGACTTATATCTCAATTAACTAAAACTATTAACTAAAAATATATTTGGAAATTATAGAAAGTGGGTTTTAAAGGAACATACTATATTATGATATGTTTAAGGTGGGATCCTTACACAAATACATACAAGGAATATATAATATGGTTGATTTTTAAAACATATAAATGCATGTTTTCATGTTATTGTGCTTGTTTTTTTAGTATATTCTTCTTGTACTAATCATTGGTGAAGGTTTATTCATATGTAATAAAACATTAGAAGAGAATATCACAGATTCACCCTCTCTCCCTATTAGTGTTTACATAAATTATAATGGGACCATTTTATTTATATATTAGTGATGGGTTCTTTCATTGAATCTTTTTGGAATATTAATGAAAATAACGGTTTTAATTAATACGTCGAACTCTAGGTACTATAAGTTGATTCATATGTTCAGTGGAAATAACTATCACATTTTTCAGGATAAATTGTTAACATATATAATATTACTTTTCAATAATGTTTTGAGGATTAAATATATGGTTTCTCCCCTTGTGCTAATGGGACTCCTGCAATATTTTCTTAAATGAAAAATTTATAAAATTATGGGAGATCCCAAAAAAAATTGACACTTTCCTCAATATATGAAACTGTGTGTCTGAGAATTAGAGTAATTTTGCTATTAAATTCCATTTATAACAAGTAGATGAAAATATTGAAATTTAATAGGAATGTGAATAATGATATGATTCAAATTTGTATATTTAATTATAAATATATTTTTAGGAGTGATGATGAATATTTTAATAAATTCATTGAAGAGTTAATGGTATTTGGAGAACAATTAGATATTGTGGAGAGAATATAGAGGATCTAAATATTATTTTAAAATACCTTACATATTCAACATATTATATTGTATGCCAATGTATAATCATTAAAAGATAGATATCCTATAACGACCCATACTTTACATACATTGTTATTACTTCAGAATTGAAGCACACTTATTACAACATATAACAAAACCAAGAAAGGACCGTATAGGTATAGTGTCTTTAGAAACTGGGAAACATAAACAACTGGTTCATAAAGCATCTACTTTGCCTCCCATTTATTTCATCATATCTAGAGTCCCTTTTTGGCATATTCTACTTAATAACCTTATTCCTGACCTGGGGAAATAAAACATACAAAAGGGTGAGATCAAATGCTCAGTAAGGGTAAACAAAAGAAATATCAGTCACATCACATGCATAAGAACATAACTTTTGGAAATCTTATCCTGCAAAAGAGATCATAATATCGTAACATGGGATAAATCATAGAATTGAAATTTAATCCCAATAATCAAAACTTAAAACCAGAAACATTTTGTCATACACACATAATCATAGAGAATCATTTATTATTAGTCAAGACTCATTGACAAGACTATCTTAGTGGAAAAAATCCATTTCTGAACCGAGTCACCCTTGTTTCAGTCCTGTTTCACTGAACCGGTATAACCTACCATTCCATCCATGTCTATCTCATGAGATATAAAATATTTACCCAATTAATTTGAGGGAGATATAGTTCCCACCCATCTCATAATGATACCATTCATATGTGTGCCACAAAATCTTAAAACATACATCATTGCATAACCCATGTAATAAAAATGGGAATCTTAAACATCGTGACATCATAAAACAATTCATATAAGATAAAGGAATTCATAAAAAAGATTCCCATCACAACATAATCAAATCCATGTAATAATAGGGATAGAAACAGAACCCTTTATTATCTTAGATGGAAAATAATTTTGATAAAACACTTGAACTCCATTCTTGAGGAAAATATCCTTTCTACTTCAAAAACACTTTTTATTTCTTAACATCTCATAAAAATATAACTAAAAGAAGTTGATTAAAAATAAACTTCAAAACTTATAAAGGAAGATTCTTGGAAATAATGTTTTAAAAATCCATTCATGCCATATAAGTTAAGAAAAACATTCTTCCCGTACTTTTGTCGGAAAAGTCAAAAAATACCTCATACGAAAAATGACAAAAGATTCCATTTATATCTTTTACTAAAAACTCACCTAAGGGTAAAATAGGATTTAAAAAATTGAAGGTGAATCGAAATAATTTTAGATATTGAGGAAACATGGATGTGGATGATAAAATACACCCCAGTAAATACTAAAGTATAAACAACCTCAGATAAAAATGAGATTGTGATATTTCCCTTCCCTTAGGTCCAACTTTCTTTGTAAGTGTCTGAACCTCCTGTATAATGATTTAAATAATGTTATTGACTTATTCCAGAATCATACTTATTTTTATGATATCATATATGGTCATATTCATAGCTTCTTAGTAGTAATATTTCATTGCTACTTGTTATTCGGGTGTTTATAACTTTTTTTTCTTATGCGTGTTTTGTCGAATAAATTATTATTCTTCTCTTTAGGTTATAGATACCTCAATTCCAGATTTGTATTAGTGTAAAATATATCATATTCATTCATTCAATTCATTTATATAATCATTATGAAATTAAGATCATGTAGAATGAGTCGCATCACATCGTGGAGACGGTATTCCGTACGTACGCACGAGTGATGATATCATTCATATGATCTTGGAATTGTATTGGAGTGTATGTATAATATTTCAGAATCAATATCACTTTATAATAGTCATATATAGTCATTATTTACACCATTATACCCATCCAAGTAAGGTGGTGGTGGAAAATAGATTACACCACGGCGTGGAGACGGTATTCCATACGTACGCACGCACGGTGATTTCATTTTCCGTAGGATGGATAGATGGTTAAATAAGGTTGTTTCATACTTATAATAACATATCAGTATATTAGTGATACTGATGTTATTACTTCATAATGAGACAACTAAAGATGAAGAAGTTGAAGAAGAAAGAAATTGGAATGGATCGGTCATGGATATTACCTCTTCTTTGAAGTGCTTCTTTGAGACCTCCTTTTAGGTCACTAAAATTGGTCTTTGAAGAAGACCAGGACCTCTAGGATGTCTCTAGGGAAGTGGAGAGAAGAAAATGGCAGGGGTTGGCCGAGCGTGAAGGCTCAATGTGGTGTGCGGAAGAGAGGGAGGAGGTGCCCTTTTATAAGGGAGGAGAGGGGCACCTTTGGAGTAACTAAAAATATTATTTTATTATAAAGTCATGTTCAGTTTTAAATAGCTCCAAATTTATTTATTTCGAGGATAAGGTGGGGATGGGTCGAAATCCTCTCATCCAATAGAATTTAGACAAGTTTAGGTATCTATTTTAACCTTATCATTTAGATTTAACATTAAGTTAAATAATTTTACTTATACCATGTCTTCTTGTGTTCTTATACTATAAGTTTAATAAAATTGCTATATCATGCCAAAAGAACCCCATGTGGTTTATTATTAATATATATAACCTTATCTAAGTCATTTGGGCGAAAATTTAGTTTTTAGGAATAAAATAACAATTAATAATATAATATTTGTTTTAAAAACTATTTTATGTCAATTTTGACACTATTTAGTAATTGATTTTTTGTGAAAATCATAACAGAATTATAAGTTCGAAAAAAGATAATTAATTCAATACTAACATGTCATATTAACCTAGAAAATTGGAGGAATTCATAAAAAGTCTCAAATTATATTTATTTGGGTATTTATAACATCAATTATGTCAATATTTCATTAATAAGATAATTTTTGCATCATTGTTGTGTCATAAATAAATTAAATTATTTAATGTCTAAAAATTCCAAATAAACTACCATTATGTAGGAAATCTTTTTAGGTTTCTAATGAATATTTATAGTCGAATTTATATTATGTATAACACCATATTAAAAATGATTTAGTTATTAAACATTGATTTTAACTATTTTAACCCTTCTTTTTAATAAATTAATAATAAATGTCCTAATCTAATCCATGTGGGCTTAAATGGTCATATTTTATTCCTATGTCTGTTTTCGGTCGAATTACACTTGTCCAATAGAATTAAGACATGTGTTAGGGTAATAATAATATCATTTCTACCCTTAATTACCCTATTTACTTTTAACCATGGTAAAAAAAGGTAAAAATTTACTATTCACCAAAAAATTATTTTCATCTCATTGAACGAAATTTTACATACTGACATCAACTGTGTCTCTCGGATTTTTGAAATTCCACACACAGAAGCGGTAAAATTATGTCTTATGAAAAATTCGGTTTTTTAACTACCACTTAGTGGTTTCACTATTCATAAAAAATTGAAAGTTTTCAGAAAAATACCAAAATTTCACCCTAGGATAATTTCGATATTCCGAATCCGAAAATGAAGTCCATTTTGAAAAATAAAATTTCAAAAAGTGGTTATTACTATTCATAACGGCTAGTTTTAATAACATATCATTGTTTACTGAAACTTGGTACTGCGTACGACACAAGCTATCGAGGAAGGCTGCGGTTGCGTGTGAAGCAAGCCAAGATAGTGTTGTGTGTAGTAAAAGATTCCTTTGATGATTTATAAAAACAAAATATTTCTCATAAAAGTCTCGGGTGTTACATTATACCCCCCTTAAAATGAATTTCTCCCTCGAAATTCGTCACTTTGTAACAAACAGATGACGATACCTCTCCCTCATCATATCCTCAAGCTCCCATGTAGCTTCTTCTAATTGGTGGTTCCTCCATAAAACTTTCACCAATCGGGTGGTCTTGTTTCATAGGACTTTTTTGCTATGATCCATAATCTCTATCGGTTGTTCTTCATAAGAAAGATCTTGCTCCAGTGGTACAACTTCTGAGCTATGTACATGTGAAGGATCAGGTATGTAATTTCTCAGGAGAGATACATGGAACACATCGTGAACTTGAGAGAGATTCGGTGGAAGCGCCAATTGGTAAGGTACCTTCCCAACACGATCCGGTATTTTGAAAGGACTGATATATCTAGGGCTCAACTTCCCCTTTTTCCCAAATCTCATGACTCTCTTCCAGGGAGATATCTATAAGAACACTTTATCACCCACTTCAAACTCTAGGTCTTTTCTTCGGCTGTCGGCATAAGTTTTCTGTCGATTCTGAGCTGCTCTTATGTGTTGTTGAATAGATCTAACCTTTTCTTCCATTTCATCAACGAGATCAGTACCTAATAGCTTTATTTCCCCAACTTCATCCCAGCAAGTTGGAGTCCTGCATTTATTTCCATAGAGAGCTTCATAAGGAGCCATCTGAATACTAGAGTGAAAGCTATTATTATATGAAAATTACAACAAAGGTAGGTTTTTATCCCAACCACCTTTGAAATCCATAGAGAAAGCTCTCAACATATCTTCTAGAGTTTGAATTGTTCTCTCAGACTGACCATCTGTCTGAGGATGATAAGCAGTGCTGAAACTCAACTCTGTATCCAGAGTGTGCTGAAGACATCGCTAGATCTTCGAGGTAAATCTCGGATCCCGATCAGATATAATAGAATGTGGTACTCCATGGAATCTTACCACTTCCTTTACATATATCCTGGAAAGCTGATCTAGAGAGAAATCCTCTCTAATAGCAATGAAGTGTGCAGACTTTGTAAGACAATCAACTATGACCCAGATAGCATTATTACCTTTCGATGTTTTAGGAAGTCCTGTGACAAATTCAATATTGATGTTTTCCCATTTCCATTCGGGTATGGGTAATGGTTGTAACATCCCCTTAGACTTCTGTCTCTCAGCTTGAACTTTCCGACAAACCAAGCATCGAGAGACATATTTAGCAACATCTCTTTTCATGCCATCCCACCAGAAGTACACTTTCAGTTCCCTATACATCTTCGTGCTTCCAGGATGAATAGATAATGAAGAACTATGAGCCTCATCCAGTATGTCTTTTAATTCAGGGGTGGGAGGAACACAAAACCGATTTATAAACATTATTATCCCATCACAATCAAGGTTGAATTCAGGAACATTTGTCACATTATTTTGTAACTCGACATCTTATTTATGTGCCTCTTTAATCATCACATGTATAGATGGTTGAATATTCATTTGAGAAAGATAAGATTTTTCCCCTTCCATTATAATTCCAAGATCCATCATTTGTAAATCCCTAAATATTGGATCTTTTGTGATCCTCATAATGGATAAACTAGCATGGTCTTGTCGACTTAATGCATCTGCCACCTTGTTTGCTTTCCCAGGGTGGTAATGGATTGAGCAGTCATAATCCTTAATCAGCTCCAAACATCTTCTTTGGCACATATTCAGCTCCTTTTGTGAGAAAATATATTTTGTGAGAAAATATAATTTAAACTTTTATGATTAGTATAAATATCACACCTTTCGCCATAAAGGTAATGCCTCCAAATCTTTAATTCAAAGATTACCGCAGCTAACTCCAAATCATGTGTTGTGTAATTTTGCTCATGGATTTTCAACTGTCGTGAGTCATAAGCTATCACCATATAATTTTGCATAAAAACACACCCCAATCCCTTCTTGGATGCATCACTGTAGATCACATACCTTTCTCCACTACAAGGTAGTGTGAGCACAGGTGCACTGGATAACCTTCTTTTGAAGTCTTTGAAATTCTCTTCACATTCCTCCATCCATACAAACTTAACTCCTTTCTGAGTGAACTTGGTGAGTGGATTAGATAATCGTGAAAAATATTTCACAAAATGTCGATAATATCCAGCCAAACAAGAAAACATCGGATCTCAGTTACTGTTTTTGGTCTCGGCCATCTTTCGGTAACCTCTGTTTTTTCTGGGTCCACAGATATCCCCTCTTTTGAGATTATGTGACCCAAAAATGCAACTTTTTGAATCCAAAATTCACACTTGGTAAATTTGTCATAAAGCTTCTCCTTTCTCAGGGTCTTAAATATAATTCTCAAGTGATCGTCATGTTCTTCCTTGCACATTGAATAGACAATAATATTGTCTATAAAGACTACCACAAAATGATCAAGATAGTCTCTAAAGACTCTATTCATCAGATCCATGAAGATAGCAGGGACATTAGTAAGACCAAATGGCATCACTATAAATTCATAGTGTCCATACCTTGTACGGAAATCCCTCTTTGGTATATCCTCCCTTTTGACCCTTAATTGATGATACCCTGAACGAAGATCAATCTTGGAAAAGTATTGAGGTCCGCGTAGTTGGTCAAATAGGTCATCAATGCATGGGAGAGGATATTTGTTCTTGATAGTGATCTTGTTAAGTTCTCGATAATCAATGCAGAGTCTCGTTGATCCATCTTTCTTCTTAACAAACAGAACAGGTTCTCCCCAAGGTGACGCACTAGGGCGTATGAACCCCTTACCAAGATTCTCTTGGAGTTGCTTCTTCAATTCCTGCAACTCAATTGGGGCCATTCTATAAGGTGTCTTTGAAATAGTAAATGCACCCGGTACGAGTTCTATTGAAAACTCAACTTCATGATTCGGTGGAAGGCCCAATAATTCCTCCAGAAATACATCATCAAACTCCCGTACAATGTGAATATTCTTAATCGTGAGTTTCTCACCAACCATTTGAGATAAATAACCTTCATTTAGTGGAATCAACACCCATAAAATGGAAGAAATTTCCACTGTAAGGTTATGTTCATCCTTGCATTGATAGACGATCATAGATTAACCTGGAATATGAAATGTGACTTCCCTTATTTGGCAATTGATATGAGCTCCATGTAGAGAAAGCCAATCCATGCCAAGAATCACAACAAATTCCACTATAGGAAGGATCACAAGATTTGCAGGAAGCAATTTCCCACAAACTTCAATTGGAGAAGAATTATAAACTTTTGATGCGACTGTTGTGCCATTAGGGGTTGTCACAGCTAACTCAACATCTAACTGTTGAGGTAATAAGGTGATATCCTTAGAAAATTTTTCAGAAATAAAGGAGTGGGTGTATCCAGAATCAAATAAAACATTTTCTACATTAGAGTGGATGGTATGTGTACCTTTCACCACATCATTATCGTACTCCACATCACTGATAGAAATTGCATGTGTGTTTCCTTTGTCTTTAGCCTTAAGAGTTTGTTGACGTCGACCATCATCATCAACCCTTGGATTAGAGAATTTATTGGCATAATGCCCCATCTCCTAGCACTTGAAACATTGAAGTGTAGTAGGTTCATTCTGTGTATCCCTTCCTTTGTTTGCATTATTATACATCTTCTTCCCATCATCACGGCATTCAAATGCCCGATGACCTTCCTTTCCACATTTGAAACATTTACTTGTCCCTTTAAGACAACTCCCTCCACGTTTCTTTCCACACTTTGAGCATAAGGGAAAGCTCATCTTTTTTTCAGTGTGCTCTTTAGATTTTCCATTGAATTCCATTTTCCTCTTCTTATCAAACCCATATGACTGATGGGTTACTCCAATTTCCATCTCAACTTTGAGATCACATTGAATTATTTCCTCGTAGCTATTGAAGTCCCTTATGGCTAAGGCCCTTCAAAGACTTGGTTTTAAGCCACTAAAGAATCGATCGATCTTACTCTCAGGTTGGATAAAAATACCAGAAGCGTACCATGCAAGTCTTGTAAATTTTTCTTCATAGGTACCAACAGATTCATCATCCATTTGCTTCAGTTCAAGAAACTCTTTCTCCATCTTTGTTCCGAGAATACGAGGGAAGTACTTATTGAAAAATAAGTTCTTGAACTCGTCCCATTCCATGGACTCAATTTCATCCCTTTGCCTCGTATTCTAAAAAAGATTCCACCATTGATCAGCATCTCCTTCCAAATGATACACTGCTAGGATGACTTTATCATGTTCAGAACATTGAAGAACTGAAAATATCTTTTCAGTAGTACTAATCCATTTTTCATCAACTAATGGATCAGTAGACCCACTGAAAGAAGGTGGACGCTGCCTCATGAAGGATTCAACAGAATGTTGCTCCTTCTTTTGCTTGTTCGGAATTCCTGCATGATTCATAGCTTGAGAACGTTCTGTGAGCATGGCTACAAGATTTTTCATTCCATCTCCCATAACGTTTGGTTGCTCAGGGGGACAATCATTTCATTTCCCATCGCATTCCGCATTAACACGGTTCCTTCGGGTTCCAGCCATTGACTAAAACCAAGAAGAATAGTGTGAGCAACACTAATTATAATAGGAAAACCACATAATCAAGAATAAAATTTCACACTTAAGGTCTTATCCTAGGTTATTCATGGTCATTTATAAAACACTAAGATTGTGTTCTATGCTTAGACTTATCCTTAGGGTTCTTACTAAGGCTTTCACATCCTAGTTTCCAAAGGTTGACTATAACATTCCTCTGATACCAACTATAACGACCCATACTTTATATACATTGTTATTACTTCAGAATTGAAGCACACTTATTACAACATATAACAAAACCAAGAAAGGACCATATAGGTATAGTGTCTTTAGAAACTGGGAAACATAAACAACTGGTTCAAAAAGAATCTACTTTGCCTCCCATTTATTTCATCATATCTAGAGTCCCTTTTTGGCATATTCTACTTAATAACCTTCTTCCTGACCGGGGGAAATAAAACATACAAAAGGGTGAGCTCAAATGCTCAGTAAGGGTAATAAAAGAAATATCAATCACATCATAAACATAAGAACATAACTTTTGGAAATCTTATCCTGCAAAAGAGATCATAATATCATAACCTGGGATAAATAATAGAAGTGAAATGTAATCCCAATAATCATAACATAAAACCTGAAACATTGTGCCATACACACATAATCTTAGATAATGATTTATTATTAGTCAAGAATCATTGCCAAGACTATCTTAGTGGACAAAGTCCATTTCTGAACCGAGTCACCCTCATTTCAGTCCCGTTTCACTGAATAGGTATTACCTACCGTTCCAGCCCTGTCTATCTCATGTGATATAAAATCTTTACCCAATGCATTGGAGGGAGATATAGGTCCCACCCATCTCATAATTATTCCATTCATATGTGTGCCACAAAATCATAAAACATACATCATTTCATAACCCATGTAATAAAAATGGGAATCTTAAACATCGTGACATCATAAAACAATTCATATAAGATAAAGGAATTCATAAAAAATATTTCCATCACAACATAATCAAATCCATGTAATAATTGGGATATAAACATAACCCTTTATTATCTTATATGGAAAATAAATTTGATAAAACACTTGAACTCCATTCATGGGGAAAATATCCTTTCTACTTCAAAAACACATTTCATTTCTTAACATGTCATAAAATTATAACTAAAAGAAGTTGATTAAAAATAAACATGAAAACTTTTAATGGAATCTTATTTGAAATAATGTTTTAAAAATCCATTCTTGCCATATAAGTTAAGAAAAACATTCTTCCCGTACTTTTTTCGGAAAAGTCAAAAAGTACCTCGTACGAAAAACGACAAAAGATTCCTTTTATATCTTTTACTAAAAACTCACCTAAGTGTAAAATAGGATTTAAACAATTATAGGTGAATGGAAATAATATTACATATTGAGGAAACATGGATGTGGATGATAAAATACACCCTAGTAAATACTAAAGTATAAACAACCTCGGATAAAAATGTGATTGTGATATTTCCCTTACAATAGGTCCGACTTGCTTTGTAAGTGTCTGAACCTCCTCTATAATGATTTAAATAATTTTATTGACTTATTCCAGAATCATATTTATTTTTATGATATCATATATGGTCATATTATTAACTTCTTAGTAGTAATATTTCATTGCTACTTGTTATTCGGGTGTTTATAACTTTTTGTTCTTATGTGAGTTTTGTCGAATAAATTATTATTCTTCTCTTTAGGTTATAGATACCTCATTTCCAGAATGTTATTAGTGTAATATATATCATATTAATTCATTCAATTCATTTATATAATCATTATGAAATGAAGATCATGTAGAACGAGTCACATCACATCGTGGAGACGGTATTCCGTATGTACGCACGAATGATAATATCATTCCAATGATCGTGGAATTGTATTGGAGTGTATGTATACTATTTCAAAATAAATATCACTTTATAATAGTCATATATAGTCATTATTTACACCATTATACCCATCCAATTATGGTGGTGGTGGAAAATAGATTACACCACAGCGTGGAGACGGTATTTCGTACATACGTACGCGCGGTGATTTCATTTTACGTAGGATGGATAGATGGTTAAATAGGGTTGTTTCATAATTATAATAACATATCTGTATATGATCGATACTGATGTTATTACTTCATAATGAGACAACTAAAGAAGAAGAAGTAGAAGAAGAAATAAATTTGAAAGGATCGGTAATGGATATTACCTCTTCTTTGAAGTGCTTCTTTGAGACCTCCTTTTAGGGAACTAAAATTGGTCTTTGAAGAGGACCAGGACCTCTAGGATGTCTCTAGGGAAGTGGAGAGGAGAAAATGGTAGGGTTTGGCCGAGCATTAAGGCTCAATGTGGTGTGAGGAAGAGAGGGAGGAGGTGCCCTTTTATAATGGAGGAGAGGGGCACCTTTGGAATAACTAAAAATATTATTTTATTATAAAGTCAATTTTGGTTTTAAATAGCTCCAAATTGATTTATTTCCAGGCTAAGGTGGGTATGGGTCGAAATCCTCTCATCCAATAGAATTTATACAAGTTTAGGTTCCTATTTTAACCTTATCATTTAGATTTAACATTAAGTTAAATAATTTTACTTTTACCATGTCTTCTTGTGTTCTTATACTATAAGGTTAATAAAATTACTATATCAAGCCAAAAAAACCCCAAGTTTTTTATTATTAATATATATATCCTTATCTAAGTCATTTGGCCGAACCTTAGAATTTTAGGAATAAAATAACAATTAATAATATAATATTGTTTTTAAAAACTATATTATGTCAATTTTGACACTATTTAGTAATTGATTTTTTTGTGAAAATCATAACAGAGTGAAAAGTTCGAACAAATTTAATTAAATCAATACTAAAATGTCATATTAACCTAGAAAATTATTGGAATTCATAAAAAGTCTCAATTTATATTTATTTGGGTATTTATAACATCAATTATGTCAATATTTCATTAATAAGATAATTTTTGCATCATCGTTGTATCATAAATAAATTAAATTATATAATGTCTAAAAATTCCAAATAAAATACAATTATGTAGGAAATCGTTTTATATTTGTAATGAATATTTATTGTCAAATTTATCTTATGTATAACCACATATTAAAAATTATTTAGTTATTAAAAATTGATTTTAACTATTTTAACCCTTCTTTAAATAAATTAATAATAAATGTCCTAATCTAATCCAAGTGGGCCTAAATGGTCATATTTTAATCCTAAGTTTTTTTTTGGTCGAATTACACTTTTCCAATAGAATTAGGACATGTTTTAGGGTAATAATAATATCATTTCTACCCTTAATTACCCTATTTACTTTTAACCGTGGTAAAAAAAAGTAAAAAGTTACTATTCACCAAAAAATTATTTTCATCTCATTGAACCACATTTTACTTAATGACATCAACCGTGTCTCTCGGATTTTTGAAATTCAACTCACAGAAGTGGTAAAATTATGTTTTATGAAAAATTCAGTTTTTTAACTACCACTTAGTGGTTTCACTATCCACCAAAAATTGAAAGTTTTCAGAAAAATACCAAAATTTCACCCTAGGCTAATTTGGATATTCCAAATCCAAAAATGAAGTCCATTTTGAAAAATAAAATTTCAAAAATTGGTTATTACTATTCATAATGGCTAGTTTTAAAAGCATATCATTTTTTACTGAAACTCGGTATTGCGTTCGACACAAGCTATCGAGGAAGGCCGTGGTAACGTGTAAAGCAAGCCAAGCTAGTGTTGTGTGTAGTAAAAGATTCCTTTGATGATTTATAAAAACAAAATATTTCTCATAAAATTCTCGGGTGTTACAGATCCATAATCACTTTTTGTAGACAAACATTATATAATTATCATCACTTATGAAATGGAAAAAAGTGTTTTTCAAATAAGGATAAATATGACCAACATATATCATTAAATGCTATGACCAAAAAAAATTTATGAATGTGATCATGGAATAATTTTGTGTCTCTTACACCAAATATTATTTGGGTGAAATATTTATTAAATTTATGTATTTATTTTCTAAATAGGTTTATACATAAATAGATATGTTTAAATCAATGTTACTCTTATAACTCATTGTTTACAGAGCCATTAGATTCTTTTCTGAAAGTAATTATTGACTAAAATTATATGAATATAATGATAGAGAGGATATAAATTGAATAATTTGAATGAATAATATGTAAAAAACTCAATTTACTTTTCTAAAGAAAATGACAATAAGATATCTAAATATAATAAAAGAAACTTTTGATATAGGTGATAAGAAAATGAGGGCATTTTTGAAAATAGTAACGAAGATGATGAAAAATAAAATATTTTCGGAAAAGTTTATGATAAAATATTCAGCAGTGATTAAATCAATATCTATATAGATGAATAATAAGAGACATAGATAGAGTTTATTCTTGAGATATTTTTCAAGTTATGTCTTTTATTGATTGTTATTATTAAAATAGATAATAAGGATTTGAATAGTGAAAGTATTCTAGAAAAACATATATAGTATTTTATTTAATTGAAATATTCATTTATAAATATGACTGATGATAAGGTATTCTAACATGATTTAGATAAGAACATGAATATCATTCTTGAATAAAAGTTGATTTTAAAGGTGAAACATTCAAATATCTGTCAAAAAAGTGTGTGAAATTAGATAAATGAATTACGAATTTCCAAAAAAATGTTTATAAAAGTAAATAAAATTGCTAAAATGCGTATCCCATGGAAGTATCTAAAAAATAATCCTAATAGGATAATAGAAAATATGTATATTCTTATAAGAATGAGAATATTTTGAAGATTGGGTATATATCCATAAAAAAATATTATAAAAATAATAATGTTTTAATGAATGAAGAAAAATATATTACAACAGTAGATTCTGTAACAGTGAGAATAAATTTATACTAAGAAGATGTTGGGAGGTAAAAAAAATTATGGGGCCCAGTAATGTGAAAAGGAATATGGTAAAAAAATGATAAAATCAGTATATTGTTCTAGAAATTGTGAAACTTTTAATGGAAAATTTTCATTCTATACATTTTTTTGGTATTATAAGTGGTTTAGGCATACAATTGCCATTTGTTAGTTCAATAATCAATACTATAATGAATCTAGGTAGAACTGGAGGTATAATATTAGGGGAGTCAACCAAATCATTTTAGGAAACCTAAGAAATTGATGTTTAAAATAGAAAATATATTTCAACCATTAGAAACTATTTCTACAATATATGGTCAGCCATGAAACCATGATAAGTGATGTATTGTTATATTACCATCTAAAAAATGTTCACATAAAAATATCAAAATCCACATTTTATGAAAGAAAATTTCTACAGAAATTTCATGCTTACTGTATCATTTATCGAATCTAAAAACGGAGAATGACCACAGATATTGGATAGTGGATAATATTTTCATGTGATAGAATATTAATATTTTTTTAGTAAAATAAAATATTAAAAATAAGGGCAATGGATTTTTGAAAATTTTATTCTCCTAGAATTATATATAATGGATCTAAAATCATTGTTAAATAAATAATGAAATTTTTTTAATGTGATAGAAATCTATTTGTAATTTGTTTAATAAGTATGTAACTATGGTATGATGGTTTTCTTAAAAGATAATATTTTTTTATAAATGTATTTGAAGATTGATATGTTTCTATAAGAGGAAAATAAACCACAGGGAACATATTTTAATATAGAGACGCATATGTTTAATTATTTTGATATTAATGGAATGAAATAATTTATAACATAATAGAATATGAAAAAAAATTCAGAGGAATATAATCAAGTTGAAATAAAAAAGTATTCATGATTTTCATAACATGAATAGTTTAAGACATTGTTATTGTTTGAATTTTAAAAAATAGGAGATTACAAATTCAGTTAATAAGAATCTTTACATACATTCAACTCATCCATTTGATATTATTAATTCTGATATATATAGTCTTATGTAAAGGTAATAAAACTATGAATATAATTATGTTACTTTATTTATTGTTTATTTTTATCACATTTCAACTATTATGTTTTTGAAAAATCATTAAGAGGATAATTGGATTTTAAAATGTTTCAAAAGATGTTATAAAAATTAATGTTTTTATTCTACAAAGAATATTTGAAATAATAATGGTGTTGAGTATAAAACAAATAGGTTTAGAGACAATCTTCAATGAAATTGTATTCATCATTAATTTAGTGCACCAAGAACCCCAAAATAATCCATTTTTTATTGGAAAAATATAATCTTGTATGATTTGGAAAGATCTGTAATTATTGAACATAATGTTACCTCGTATTTTTTATGCACGATATCTGCGTAGCAGTTTATTTTTAGAATCGATGTCTTTTTTTAGAAGAACATTGATATGACTATTTAATGGTATGTATTACAAATAAATCCCATGTCTAAAATACCTAAGGATGTCTTCTCTGTTCTCATTATCAAATGAAAGGGTTATAATATATGGATGATTGGTCGATGTGGTGATGGTTGATTCATTCTTGGATACCCTAATAACAGTAGATCTTATTGGTTTTATATGAAATGAACATGCATTTTCTTAATCTAATTATGTGAGTGTTTGAGAGTAATATTATATGAAATTATCACATACTATGGAATAAAAAGAGAATATCACATTTTTTTATAGAAAAAATATGATATTTCTCTTGACCTGAATAATAATATAGAATTTATATGTGACGATGATTCATAATCAACTATCTCAAGTAATTATGAATGTTTTTCACATCCTCTTAGGAGTAATACTTAGGTGGATTTCCATAACATCGTTGGAGATCAATGGAAATAGGTAAATACTATATAAACATCAAGGTTTATTTAACATATATCCTTATATTCATAGGTTCAACAAAGATACTTTGATGAAGTTATGAAGCATCAAGAATTGATAGACACCATTAATGATGGTTTGGATAATGATATGAAAAATAATTCATGGGATCATGTTCCCAAAAAATAAGAATACGATCGGTCAAAAATTGTTTTTAAAAAACATGTTGAATTAAAAGGGGTATGTGATTTAAAAAAGGAATGATTCGTTTATAAAATAGACATACAAATTGAAGGCATTGATTTTGATGAGTCTTTTTACCTAGAATAAATTCATTAACATATCTGAATCCGTATTTCTACAACTTCTCAAAGAAGATATAAGATATTCTAGATGGATTTAAAGTCATATTTTATTAATGTAGATCCAGATAAAGAATTTTATTTCTAAAACCATGGTGTATTAATACTTCAGAAATTTGAATGTTTTGTGTTCTAGTTGGAGAAGTATCTATATGATTTTAATCAAGATTTTAGATCTTATGATTCTATCTTTGATACATATGTTAAAATAGATTAATTTCATGAAAGGAAGAGTTTATAGTAACCTCTACATTTAATAAAATCATGATTTTTCTCTCATAGTAATTATTTATGTAGATTATAATATATCCATAGGGAATGATGATGAAAGTTTTGTAATTTTTGTTCAATAGAAGAAGATGTTATTTCAAATTTCCATTCTAGGGGAAATGAAATAATATTGAGTGATAAAAATCTCTCAAATCAGTAAAAACCTATTCCTATCTAAAGTTAAGTATGTTAAGTGGATTCTAAATAATTTTTCCATAGAATAGTCAGTGAATGTTTACACAAGCATTTAATTGTTAAAAACATTAAATAATAGGTATGGAATAGTGATTAATCTTAAATAGTTTATAATGTTGGTTAGATTTTTTCAATATATAATAGATTTAAGTATAGATATAATTTATGATGTTACATTGTGTTATAGGTTTCAATTTTTAATTAAAACATATCATAATATTAATGTAATATTATTTATTCGATATTTCAAAGGAAAAAATTATTTATGAATGAAATATGATAGCTTAGGAACAATTGATCTATTTATCTACACAAATTATTACTATGTAGGTTTTGTTGATGATAGAGGATACACATTTGGGAGAGTTTTCTTTTTATAATAATGATGTGTGTGTTTTCATACATTGAAGTAAATTTATAAAAATATTACCATGGATGGAGATGAGTATGTTGTAGTCACTCAGGTCATGGAACTATTAATGTCGATGGATACATAGATCGATTTTATTTGATATGAAGTTTCTCATATCTTATGTATTGATAATAAAAGTGAAATAAATATTAATATAAATTTTATTTTTATTAATTGATCCCTATATATTGGTATTTAATATCATTTCCTCAAATATAAAATGGAAATAAATGTGCCAATATTAGATTTTATTCCATTATTACAACATGTTATTTATAACTCTAATAAACCATTGTTAATGAAAAAAATTCATAAGATGAGGATGATTATCAGTGTACAACATCACTCCCTTCATGGAAAATGTATGTGGTATCTCATCCCCTGTATAATTGTATCTTTGGTTAGTTTTTTCAAATGGGTAAACAAATTATGTAAATAAATCTGTACATGTTTGTTTGATTTAATTTTTAAGGAAGATCTTATATTTAGGAGGAGTTTTTAAATGAGGTATTTTATGATTTCAACATGTGTCAATGGTTATAATTTTGGGATAATAATTCCATTCCTGGAGTAATAAATATTCATTTGGGTATATTAAATGGTTAAAAATAAAATCTAAATTGAGATATTGTTATAACCAGTATGGTTTTGTGTGTTTCGAAATGGATGATGTTATAAGAATATATTGGTTTGTGTTGTATGAAGGTTTTCTTTGAGTTATTTTCATGTACTGATAAATGATTAAAAATTATCATTTTTTGAGTCACAAATCACATAAAAAAGTTGAGTAAAAAATGATTTGTTATATATTCCTTTCATCTGATTTAATTGTATGGAATTTACCGATATGATTTGATCAGCCATAGTTTTATTCTAAATGTTTATCTTATTAGGAAAACAATTTACAACAGATATAATAAATGGGGAAGGAAACTATGAATTGCTTTGTTTTTAATGTATTTATAAACATCATGAATACAAAATTTGTTCATGATCTAATTTTATGAATAAATGGTAGTTTGTGGTGTATCTATAAAAATATCATACCATGAAGTTGTATAAAGTAAGTTGGATTAAGGTTACAAAATAAATCATTTATCACAAAGTGATGTTAATACAAAATTAATAATTTCTATTTATTAGAGGATGTTTGGAGATGTTTGAAATAGTTTTATCCATGTAATTTCCATGAAAAGACAACATATAACAATATATTATAATTTATTTTTTCTATTTTCTTAAAACAAACCATTTTTAATCTCTTTATATAATGTAATGTTTGTGTGTGTACGAAATAAATCAGATGAACTTATAAAATGATTTAAACTGATGTTTTTATAAGTTAATCAGAAGAATATCCTTATTTCTTTAGACATTAAACATGTATTGAAGTCATCGTAAAACATAACCATATAAATTTCATAGGTCGTTGTTACCCAAGTGATGGAAATGGTTGGTATTTTCAGTTTCATGTAATTAAATCAAGGAAGAGTATTCTGAAATAGATTGAGTTGTTCCGACTATTTTGTACATAAACACCATATAGAGGATCAATTTTCTAATGTATGTTCTTAATATATATCATATGAAATGTTTTAAGGTATTTATTACATAATATTGTAGACAAAAATGTGATGATTTTGAGTTTGTGAATAAATTTTCCAATAATAACAGGCTAACATTATTATTACAATAGAATCCTAAGGATGTTTTTAGATGGATGTTAGCACGGGGTATTTAGGATCTTCGACTCCTATCATTGAGTAAATTTAACTCTTCTAATGGATGGTGGTTTCCATGTGGGTTACTCAATGTTTAGAGCCATAATTTGAATTATACATTCAATTGTTTCCCATTATTCATAAATTACCACTATATATATAATGATTTTTTATATGTATAGAATTATGATATTAGTTTCTTAGTGTTGGGATAATATCTGAAAATGTGGATTCATGATCATATTAATGGATTTAAGAGGTATTATTATGAAATTTACTATATAATGTTGTCAATATATTGTTATTGGTAGAACACTCTGAATATGAGATCAAATGAACATGTTGATCCTTTTTCAGATGAAGAATGTTTTGAGGCTATCAAAATTATTTCGTGACAATATGGTAATAGTCTGCAGTTTTGAAACCAAACAAACACACCATATGGAGAAGTCCGTACAAATATTTTGGGATAAACTATTATTAGAAGGAAAATATTATTACTTGAAACTACGTAATAATGATGAGTGGAATAGGGAATAAATTACTAAATGTCAATGTTTGTTGAATTTTCATATAGTGGAGTGAAAACATACAACATAATATTGTTGGAGGTTTTTTAATTTATTACAAAAACATTGTTACATCACATATAAGGGTAAGGATAACATGAATTTTCGATTTAATATAGTTCTATTCAAGTTAGTGGTTATTACCAAGTTATTTTAACAACCAAAATGATAATTTTATACTAGTTTGTTTGACCTTGTATCACATCAATACCATATAACAGAGAAGGTACAAAAAATGAGTAGAGAACTTTTTTATACCCATTCTCATGTGGTTGTACTTGTTTGGTTATTTTATAGAATATTCTTTTGTAACTATCCAAAGGTGAAGGTTGTTTATATGTATAAAAAATAAGTTATGATCTCCAATTCACCCCATCCACCTCTTAGTGTTCCCACTGATCTTGATTTTTCCATTTAAATCATTTAACAAATTTTTGGACCAAATCATATTCCACATAAAAGGAGAAATTTTACAAAAAATGCCTTATAACCACCTGATTGGTAAACCTATTTTGGTCTTTTTTTTATCTATAAGATCTTCCATCAAATTATGTACACTACATCACTAGTTCATGATGAATCTCCCATAATTATAATATGTTCAGAGTGTTGACAATTGTGATTGAAGGATTGAGGTAATGTTATTAGTACTCTTTCCTCATTTGTTAGATTATTCCATTTTCACAATATCTCTCAATGTTTAAATCAAATATTCCACATTTATAGAGATTTTTTCCATTTCCATAATTTAATAATTTTTTATTAGAATTGAAATCTGATATGGGTGAGTAAAACATTATATGCATGACGTACATGGTCTTCAAATTTATCCAATATGATTTTTATGTTTTCTCTAAGTAATGTTTTATGTTGTAATTCTGACATCATCAGGTATCATCCTAATTTTTTTGTAATTGTTTTATTTGACTTTTCTTTTTATTAACACCCCATTCACATGCCCTGATCCATAAAATAAGTGGAATCATAGTCGAATTACTTGGTGACTAATTTGTCACTGTAATTAGAAGGAAAAATAAAAATCAATGTCTTATAAAAAATAAATATATAATATTATAGGGATACCTCTAGTTGAATCTTGAAATTGACATAGCATGATACCGTTGAATAACTATGCCATATTGGGTCAAAATATGAATTGTGAATTGAATTGATGATTGTGAAATGGATCTTCATAATAAAACAATATTGTAAATGGAATTTAAATGATAATATTTCTTTATGAATTTAATAGAAATTCAAAAGGGATGCCTTATTTTTAGTTGATACTTTACATGACTAAATGCATCGGTATTGATTCTCATGAAATGGAATGTGAATTATGAAATTATAATGAATTGGTACATTAGTAAACTATTGTTCATGGAATGGGTATGAATTCTATATTGGTAATTGGTAACATGTGAATTGAAATGACTTTTTATTTGAGTTAGGAAATTTTATATATGGAATGGAACTAATGGAGTAAATTGGAATCCTTGATGAATTGGAAATGAAACAATGAAATGGAAAATTTGAATTGAATTTATGATTTATTTTACCTTTTGATTGT
Source organism: Viscum album (assembly GCA_963277665.1). Lineage (NCBI taxonomy): Eukaryota > Viridiplantae > Streptophyta > Magnoliopsida > Santalales > Viscaceae > Viscum > Viscum album. The sequence continues at coordinate 475,575,183 of OY728157.1, forward strand.
TCATGTTTGTAAAATTAACTATTAAGAGGTTGTGAATACTCTCTCTGGGGAGTTTATGAATACATCCACAAGGAGATCATAAAAACTCCCTATAAGGAGGCCATAAAAAACTTTTAACGGTTGTCATGGAAAATCCCTTCTATGATATTCTAAAAACACCCTATGTGGATATTCTAATACTTTTATAGATTAGAATTATTGGGTGGTCATGATACTCTAATGGAAAAAACCCTATATGGTGGTCATGTGACATACATTGAATTAACCCATAATGGTGGTTTTGATACAATGGTTATCACAATCGCCACAACATCATAGATATAGCATTAAACCAGTTTTGTAATGAACCATCCAAGATAAACAATATAACTATTATCTAAAAATAACTATGATAAGAACCGAAGGCATTCCCGATTTGTGTTGACTAACTGAAAGTTCCCAAGAATCCAACAACAGCCAAAGGGAACAATTTTCCAAATCTAAAACAATATAGATGGAATATAAATTGAAAAAAACAAGGAAAACATTATATAACAAAAAGTAGTAATAGTGGTTGTGATACAACCAAAATAAGTAACCTTAAAATTGATATACACATTCCAAAAAACCAAAACTAAATATAGATACTCTATTTGATATGTGGGAAACATCCTACCATGTCACCACCAACTATCCAGTCCCAAAAAATATAATCCCCACCATCTTATTGTGGCACATTTCCACTGACATAAAAACCATTAATATAGATCATTACCTGTAAGGGAGAGTTCATAGTATAAACAAAACAATATCATTATGTTCCCAAAAAAGTGTTCGATAACAAGTATCTTCCAAATAATATCAATATGATCTATTTATGAAAAAATGGCATGATAAAGGAATTATCACATTTATTTCAAATTAATTATAAATCAATTCCCACTTTTATAGTTATTTATCAAAATACTAATGATAAAATTTCAAATGAATTTTCAAGTATACCATTTCAAAATAATATCAATCCATATATCGTAAATATAATACACAATTAAGATCACCCCTAGGATATAACAGGTCTAGAAAAACAATGTCATGCGTACCTCAATAAAAAATCAGGACTCATGCATACTCAATTCCACAAATCAAAATCATATATTATCATGTTATATAGGAAAACAATAAAAATTAATCCCCTATAAAATTTCATGACCATGTTTCTAAGGGAAATAAAACTATTATCTAGGAATGGAGGATCACACCAAATGTAAAACCACTTACCATATCATGTGACAAGGAAAATATTAAAGTCATCTCCACAGCACCCGAGGAACCCATGTGATAAAAATATCAAATAATCTAAAATATTATTATCAAATTTAATAATGTAAATTAAAAAAACCATTTTCATCAAGAACATTATTTGAAATCAATTTTCCAAAACTACTTAACAATGTTTTATAAACCATATTTCATTTAGAAAAAAAGGGAACCCCCATATTTATTAAATTAAAAAATTTCACATTTATTTATAAAAACTAAGGGATCATGATAGTTATAATTTAGAAACAAATTTAGAAACCCAACACCATTCATGGTTTATCAAACATACATTATAGATAGAACCTTATACCTCACACATGTGCCACACGATAACACAAATGGGATTCACCCAGTAAATGGAAAGGTAATTATAAATAAAACAATATGAGTGTCTAAATATTGATTATCACATCCAATAATTTAGTATTTATATTCAAATGGTTAGAAAAGAAGAGAAACCAACACATACCTATAAAATCAAAAGGGTTTCACCACAAAAACAGTAGATATTTTCTCCAGAAAACAAACACAAACTGAATCTATAAGTGGTGTGATGGACAATATCATGATCAATATATTCAAGTTATGTAGCCTATAATTTCTTCTAATTCCATGATATTAAGAGATAATAAGATATATTTGATCATACTCTCCAAAACATTGGCAATATATAAAACTATGATTGAATGTTATGGTTGAGTAGATAAAAGGATATAAAAAATACCATGGAATGAAAACCATGCGGAAATAGTTGAATTAGTTTTGATAAATATTGATTATGTTATTTTTTAAAAAGTTCCCTTGGACAAATTCCTAGGTCATTAATCTATAAAAATAAATTAAAAGAGTGAGAAAAATGGAGACTTATTAGAATCGATTTCATAAAAAGGGAGAATGTTAACTGAGTGTGTGTCTGTCCATGTGAGAGTCACTCCAATTCTCATATTAGAAAGCCCATATAGAACCATGAATTCCTCCTAGAAAACATTTGTGATAATAATGTTGAGAATCAAAAGAGTGTTCATGAAATCCATCCTCTTAGCTACAAGCCGCCATGAAATATTCAAATATCTGCAGGTTGGAATATGGACTCCCACTACCTTTTTCATTTTTTTCATATAGAAACCTCAGTTTTTTAGCACTCATTTAGCTGCATGATGGCATTCTATACAAAATAAAAAAATTGCATGTCCTCTGGAAACTCCACAATCCCACAACTAACACCACCCCATGAACTACGAAGATAACCTCTAAAACAAAACATATGGAGGAACATAGACCGGGACAATATTACTGTCCCCAACATAGGACATTATTTACCTATAAAATGATTTATATTAAATTTTACCATTATAATTATAGAATTTGATGTTGGGTTTTTAGAATTGGGTTTTTATACACCATCAATAATTATTATGGGTTTGAATTTTAACATCATTTTCTATTAAAAGTTCAGTAAAATTACCACACTTAATTTTTAAAAATCAGGTATTTAAAATCAACATTAAAACATTTTAAAATTATATCTAACATAGGTTTTTATAAAAACCGATGATAAGAATTATATGCCTAACTATTACACCCATGATTGTAAACAAACCCATGTGAAAGATATATTACTTAACATTATTTCATTAACAATCATTAAAGGAAATTTTTTAAATATATTTGATATTATATTTAATAAAAACCAATTCTAAAACCACTTTTAAAATTATAATACTAGTTTTAACCCTTATTTTCATTCACTCAAAACCCTCTCTCTCAAAAAATTCTTGAAAAATGATGGCTTATACCTTTTTAAAGTCCTTCAATTTCCACTTGAAATCAATTTGCATACACAATTCACATTCCTCCATTACATGAAAACTACACTAAACTGGCTACTCAATAGAATCTCGATAAGATATGGCACTGACGACTTCATGGAACTTGACCACATTAAATTTTATATTGATTTTGATTTTCATCCACTATTCACCTAATTTCTGTTGGATCTTCTATTTTCATTCTTATAATATGACCCTTATGCTATTATAGTCAAATCACAACCATGATTTTAGTTTTTTGTTAGTTCTACTTCTTCTTTATTGCATTCAATTTTTATCATTCTTGTTGTAATCACTGTATTACCACAACTATCATTTGGAATTATTATAATTCATAAGACATTTTTCATTACAACGCTCAAAAAATCTATATGTAAATTTTTTATTTTTGAAAAAAAATGTATAATTTTTTTATCACAATAATTTGTAAGTTGTTATTAGTTTTTATGTTCAATTAATTTTTATGTAATTGTTTTTTATAATAATTGTTTAGAAAATATTTTATTATAACTTTTTGTATAATAGTTTATAATTAATTTATGTGGAAAATTTTGTATAATTATTCTAATAATTTTTCATATAATTGTGATGATAATACATTATAGGTTTTTGTGTATAATTTTTTTTAATTTTTTTATAATTTTCATGAAATCTATTTATATTTTATAGAATTGGTTTTAAGATATTTTTTGTATGTTGAATTGTTATTTATGATAAATTTTTGTAAGATAAATTATGAATATTTTTTTGTATGACAATAGTTTGTTATGATAATGGTTTTTTAGTTATTTCAAAATTTAAGACATAATTTATATATAATATTTTGAATATAATTTAGAAATATTTTGATATTATTTTTAAATATTAATTAGGTATAATAAGTTTTTTTGTTATATATAAATTTTTTTATGTTCACATTGTTATAAATGATTAATTGTTTTGATTATATGTTTTTATTTTGTAATTTATTATTTTTATATATTTTTAAATTTTTATATATTGATATATATTCAACTTTTTTATTGGGATCTTAGACATTTAATGGACCATAGATGGATAAATTTAAGAAGAACCCCTAATTAATATAAAAAATGAGTTGGTGATTTCATTGAATTTTGTAAATGAACTAAAAATGATTTCATTTTATTTTCATGGGTGCTGTGTTTGAATATGAGAATGTGAAATTTTAGATAAATAAAGGATAATATCATTTTTATGGTTTTATCCATAATTATAATCATTGGATAGGGAATGGTGACATAATGGAATATTCAACATCTAATTTTGATGAAAATATTCAGAATGAGACAAAGGACAATATTGAAAAATTAATTAATGATGTATGTGTTGTGACCAGTGGAAAAATATAAACTATTGTATTATTGTACGAGGATTATGAAGAAATACAACTCTCTTGATACACTAAGTATATAGTGTTACCGGTAGTACAAATATTTGTTAACATTAACGAATGAAATGGGTGGAGTGATAAAAATTACTCTAAGTTTATTTCTATTTCAAAAGAGCTACTTCTCTAAGGCATTATGCTTCAAGATTACAAATATGAGGAAATAAAAATGTTCTAACCAAGGGTGTTTAGTGGTAAATAGATACATGTTTTCCCTAATTGTTTTTTGTTTTATATGATAAAATATGAATGTTTACCAAAATTTACTAAATGTGGGACAACATTATATATTGTTGATGGGAAATTTAACTCTGATTCATTCTTAGGTACTAACATCAAACCCCCTACTAATTTAATTTGGTATATTAAGACAAATCATTCTAATACTTCCTTCCAATAATTCTAATAATTTTACTGTAATTCATTATTAGGTATCAAAATCAATCCCCTTTCTAAATCAATTTAGTACCTTACGTGAAATACTAATTTAATGTATCTATTTTCAAATTCAAATGATAGAAAAATGGAATGATAGAAAATATACAATCACATACCTAATAGTAACATATGTTTCCCTACGGATTCACCACTACGGAATAGATTTGATAGACTATTTTTTGATTTTGGATGTAAAGTTTGAAATCTATGAATGGTATTGTGCATATACTGAATGAAGAAGTATTGGAGGCTAAGTATGCATCATAGTTTTGTCTTGTTTTGTTCGTAGTTTATAACTTCTCCACATATATATGTATGAAGACCAAATTTTTAATCATGAGCATTAATACTTCTGTAGAAAACCCCAAGAAATTATATTGTTGTATATATTGTAATATTGGTTCATAATTTGATGCTTCTATGGGAAAAAAGTGTTATAGTATTTGATGAATAAAATAATGATTATTTTCTTTTGAATTATATAATAATGTTCAATATAAAATAATTTCATGTATATGGGAAAATATCTTCATATAGTTTAATGGGAAATTAGTCGTGTCAAAACATTCAAAAAGAAACTTCATATTATCAATTTCATGATAAATGAAAGAGAGAATATATGGGATATAAATTATTATTTTTGAATTGATAATCTATATCATTCATTGAAATAACCATAAATGATAAAAAAATTAATAATCTCCCACCACAATTTTTAGTGGAAGAATAATCTTCTGGAGTGAAAAAAATAATTTAAATTAGGAATAACAGGAAGGTAAAGACATAAATTTTTTTTTTAAAGATATAGTATATCTTTTTCAAATAACCTTATTTGATATATTTTGAGATAAAATATAAAAAGAATTTTATAAATTTTGAGAAAAATGTATTTGATATTTTGATTCAGTCTTTGATAGATAAAAAAAAGAAAAAATATTGATTTCAGGTTGGTTTTGGCATGATATCAATGGGAATACGTTCGGAGTTAGATACTACTACGAAAAAATGTTGAAAATATTTACCTTCAGGTTTTCACACAATATAAAAGTGATATAAAATGAATATTTCCAGTGCCTAGATGGTATTAATGTACACATTGGATATTCATCGAATGTGAGGAATTCATTATTGTTGAAAAAATAAAAATTAATATGTTTCAAATTTCTTGACTATCATGTATTGATAAAACAAATATTTCATGTCTCACTACACTGTATATTTATGACAATTGTCAAAAGTTCTATCATAGGGTAATTTTATTTTCTCAAATACATTTATAGAAATTTTTTTGTTAATTTTTTTTATATATTTTGTATAATGGACATCCTCATATACATTTTCAACTCTAAATGTATTTCCAACATATAATTTTTTATATGATGGTTCATATAGTTATTCATCTGGTGCATAAGTCAAGAATATGTGGGAATATTTATTAACATTAGATGGATCCTATTGAAAGATATATAAATATAATGAATGGTTTAGTTTAAAATATCTATCGATTATAGGCCCATATTATTCAAAAATAAGTATCAGAAGAAATGATTAATTTCTATACTGCTTATTTTTATGAAGTGGAACATATTGATCTTCCTAGAACTCAACATATGATAGTTGAAAAAAAGGTAGATGGATTTGAGGCTTAATGGTAAAGTTCCTTCAACCAAATGATGAAAAAATGATTATTTGTATATTTTGAACATCAAAAATGAGGTTCAACCATATATATCATTAAACATTTGTAAATTAGAGGTATGATATTTTAAATAAATGGAAAATTGTTGATGATTGATTATAAAAATACATTTCATTCATTGTTTAATGAGAATTTCATCATTGATAAATCTTAATAGAAACATTGAAATAGTTGTAAAAGGGATTATCTTTTAATTAACTGATGTTGTCTGGTTTTCATATTAAGAGGAACATATTTTTCCCAAAAAATAAGGAAGAAAAAATTACCATTAAAAATATTAGAGTAATTTGCATTGCTAGTGTGCTTAATTTTTTAGGTGAAAAAGATAAAACCCCATTTTTGGTGTCAATGATTTTTTTATTTCATAATGATATATGGGAAATGAATTATACTGAATTAAAAGTCACAATGTCTAAGTGTTATTGGATTTTTAGTAATAGTCTTTTGAATCTTGAAGATTATTTATTTACACTAGTTGATTCGAAAATATTTTACAGTAAATAGTAACCATTTAACATGTTGAGATGTGTAACGAAAATATTTATTTCATTGAACCATTGAGTGATTAATTGTTATTCATTTTACAAAAGAATTTAATTAATTTTGGTGATGGAGATTATAATGATTTTATAGATTTATATGATGATTCCACATATAATTTTTTATTTTTAAACGACAACAATGAGATAAATCTCGGCTTAGTAAATTTTATACAAAATAATCAATCTAAATGGATATTATAAAAAAATAAATTAAACACAAAAGTATATATGTATTTTTTAAAATTATATTTATCTTTGGAAATTTATATGCATAAAATCTATTTTTTATTAATTATTGAATGTTTATTTTTATATTTTTTACTATTTATATAATTTTTGTATAAAATTTTATATTTAATAGTTATCGATAAATATTTATTTTATTTGAAAAAACGACTAACATCCTTAAGTTTTTGTTATATTGATGTATATAAACTCCATTTTATGACTGTGATATTTATATTTTTATATGATTTTATAATTTTATATTTTTTATGTATAATGTTTTGAATGACATATGTTTTGTTTGAGAATAAAAACATAATTTTCTTTTTATAAATCATATAATACTGTGAAATAATTTTTTTACAAACATATTTTAGTAGTCATTGTATTTAAATAGTAACTTCTATAATAATATTTAGGTACATTTAATTTCATTCAATTTTCTTATTTCAATGATAGATGGAGAGTGAGAGGTATATTATCGATGGTATATGGCTCTTTTAGTATTATCAAATATTGAATAATATAATTATTTAATGAAAGAAAAAATTATATTTAAAAAATATATTTACATGACTGTTGATGTTCCACCTAATAATGCACCCCCATAATGGGAGTATTCTCATCATTCTACATAGAAACATATTTCTAGGGTTGCTACAAGTGATATTACACATTTACCTAAACTATCACTTTCCCTTAATGATCAATGAATACAAATAAAATTTTATGATAAAAATAACCAAGCTGCCCCTAATGAAATTCAGTTTACCAATTATATCACCATGAATCATTATTGAATCATTAGCATTATATATCATGATTAGAAGTGTGTTTATAAGTTAGTTATGTAGAATCTATTGAATTTCATAATGGAAAAATATATCAATTTATTTTTAATCTTAGTTTTTGAATACATTAGATTTTAAATGATTATTTTTTAATTTATTCATTAATAGGTGACGTTCAAATTTTAGGAAATTAATGAAATTAAGAAAACATTTCCATCCATAGTTTTAGTTTAATGGACAGATTTAAAAACAAAATTAAATAAATAATTTTTTTGCGGAATTACATAATGAAAACCCATGCCATAAATATGAGTTTCTAAATGAAGACACATTGAAGAAATATGTCACTAGAAAACATGATTATTAATTTATAGTTTAATAATTATTTTATATTTTAAAATTTCATGTATCTCACCTAATTTATTATTAGAGTATTTTCAGGTAACCAGCCTCTACGATATCTCTCCAAGAGATCATGTTGTAGAATGTATACCCTCATACAATACCACTCGGAGGTTATCATTTATTAGAGGATAAAATGATTGTTGGAAAATTTTATGCATTATGAGATCAATCAAATATTGGTTTAGAAAAAGTCATGCTCAATCCTCTATATCCCCCACTTTCCATAAAAACGGAACAAAGTGAGGAGAATAAAAAATGACAAGTATCATAAAAATCAATCTAAGTAAGTAAATGAAAAAAATTTATGAAATTAATTTTTATTTTCCATGAATTATTGTTTATTTTAAATTTATAAAAATTATATAACAATTTAAATTTTCATTTAATGATGTTCTTTTGGAGCATCTGATACAGGTTACATTAATCCCTAAGGGTAGGATGGTAATACTTTCTACTTCATTAAGAATGGTATAACACCCTGGTCGTATAAGTGGATATGATGTTGGGGTTATTGGTAGGATAGTATTGGTCATCAATGTAGGAAATCATGATAACCAAAAATAGATTCCAAAAAACATTGAGATGAAATACATAAAAAATCATTGGATAATAAAAATATACCAGTAGTGAAGGATATTTTTGAACAAGTGATGAGACTATAACAACCTATACATCCAAACCAGCTTTCCCTCCATTATCGGACAATATATCCCATGCATCCTACAGAGGCAGCATAGGCTACCTAGACCACCTATATGTTCCATACACCTCCTATTTCTGACCTGAACATATATTTTCAGTTTTATTCTCGAGATCCCCTTGTGTGTATTATATTTTACAGAGTCAAAATTAATATTCATAATTATTTTCATCGATAGCCTACACATTAGGTCATATAACAATATAAATACATGATTTTATTGATCCAAATTCTCTACGACCATTGGCTACGAGGAGGTTACCACAATTATAGATTATATAGGTCATATTTTACTTCCTCTTACTAAACTTTTTCAATATCTGATATATGAGGAATGTATTTTTTTAAATATTATTTATATTTGATTATAAATTACATATAATTTATTTTAAGTTGAATTTAAAATAGATTATCTAATATAAAACAAATCAGAACACTATAATGAAAATGTTTAGGAACTAATATCATTAGATACTTTTGAAATTTCAAATGGAATAAAAATATTAAATAATGTTACTTTTTTCAGGGATAATATTTTTTAGTTTCAGATGATTTATGATATATTTGTATATTTCTAGACATTGAGAATGTTAAAAAATGATATCATGGATCAAGTAAAATTGGAGGATCTCAGTAAGCCTATGCTGCATTTGTATTCAACATAAGTAAATTTAAGTTGTTTCCTTCTTTAAATAATATTGATTTGAAGTGACTTACAATATTACTTATTTAATTATATATCTACACATTATTTTTATTAAAAATGTTAAAATTGGGTTTTATAGACATATAGATCCATAATTAATTTCAACAGATATGATATATGGGAAAACTCATACTTGAGATTCATGTATATTTGAGAGATTATCAAATAAAATTATTTAGGGAATGTTTATTTTAATTACTTGATGGAAAATAAAACTAAAATATTTATGAAGTAATATCAAGTATAATTATATTAATTGAGAACATATTATATTGTAGAGATCATTAGACGTTAGGTGTATTCTATATAAATGAATTAAAATTATATTGGTTTTTATCTTTTTTTTGGTCATTTAATATTCACCTACTTGATAAACAAGTAAGTGTTACACTTTTTATAGGATCATTATTTTTAATTCATATTATTTATACATGGGTTTTTATTATATATATATACATATATATATGAAGGACATGTAAACTGTTTAACAAAGATCACATGAAGATAAATATCCCAAATACAATCCAATATATGAGAGTAATGGAAATAATATTTTATATTAAATAATATTTTTTATAAAGATTTTGGTTGCAATTTTCAATTTAATGTCTTATAAATTTTTTTTCCATTACTAGAAAAGAATATGTGGAATGTGGTTATTATGTCGTATGATTCATGTATAACATAATCACAACTAGGTTAAATAACTACATTTTATTAGGATAATTTTATCAATTATTTTATGATTTATATCAAAATAATCTATTTTTTAATCATATAACATTAATTACTATTTTCCATTTTTAATTACATGATGTGTTATATAAAAAAATAAAATACCAATAGTCATTGTTTTTTCTAAACTATTTTTTATGTATGATTTTTTTTATAAATTATCAGGTATGTCTCATTAAATTCAACGTAAAAAATTGATTGTTTAGACAAAAATTTTCTAATGGATGTTGTTATACTCTGTATATTTTTATAGGGTTTTTATATGTCATATAATGGGTTATGTATTTATTAAAAAATATCCATAGTTCACAAGAATTTACATTTTCTAGTATGTATCATTTAATTAATGTTTAAAATGTGTTATTATAAATTTTTTTATCATAACGTTTCTATATTATGTTTTTTTTCAAAAGTTTCATTTGCTTTAAGTATCTGTCTTTTAATTTAATTTAATTATGTGTTTATAAAAATTATTTTATACTTTTATTTGATTAATTTTGTTTTATTTTACAAGGTTGTACTTTCATTAAAATATTGTACTCTATAAAGTAATTACATAATCTTATTGATTATTAATTCTTGTATTATATTTTTCATTATTCATAAATATTATTTATTATATGTTTTTGATAATATAATACATTAATGTAATGTTCATGGAAGGATTTGAGGACATAGAATCCCCAAAAATTAATAATTATTTTTCCTTTTATTTCTTTTAATGTGTAATAAAAAACGATTATTATTTATTTGCATAGTAATATTCTCTAATAAATGCATTGTTATTATTATTTTTATTTTTTATCATGAAATTAATTCTTAAAATTATTATTTCCTCCTAATATATTTATTTTATTTGGAATGTAAATAAAATTCATCAGTTTTAATGAATTTATTCAAGTGATTTTATTATTTGATTCTATCTTTTTTCAAGTTTCTAATCAGTGATATTCGGTTTACATTACAATATTCTGTAATTATATGAAAATTGTTATTTTTTCCAATTCTTATATTAAAATTATTGACTCAATGTGAATATGAATTATATTACACTAGGGATTTTTTTTTATCTTGCAAGTACCCGATTTTTTCTATAAAAGGCTTTGGAATATTCTTGATATTATTCTGGAGCAGTTCCTTCAGACGACGTGCAATTCCAAGCCCCAGTGTGGCCGGAATTAAATTTTCAATGAGTTTACACTGGGCACACCAAATAAATCGGATAACTCCTAAACGATGCTTCAGATTATAAATATGAGGGTATGAATGGTTCTGAAATGTGGTTTTTACCCTTGGAACGACATAAAGCATGACTTTTCAGGACATTGGGACCCCTCGCCCGTTGATGGAACATTAAACAGATAAATAAAATAATTAATTTATTACTTTAATGTTTAAACGCAATTATCTCATAAACGGTATCTCAGATGGGGAAACGGAGGACATCGTTGGGTCCAGAGCATGCTGTTTACCCTTGGAGGTGTGTATGTATCGTGGCCACGAGCCTTCTGTGGAAAATTCCACTAGGGGAGTTTTCGTAATTTAGAGGCATCGACCGATAAGTTTTATAACATTTGAATGGGGCCTCAGATTAAAATTTTGAGACCTCCATTGTGCTCGGGAGGTGGTTTTTAACATAGGGGAGGCTTAACCTAGACCCCGTTGAGAGTTTCAGATGTGGGTCCTTTCATGGGTGATTAGTAAAAATTAATTAAATTAATTTTTTTAAGAATATACTTAACAGCAAACATCCCCTCCCTCATCCATTTTCCCTATGGTGGAATAATATCCTCAAGCCCTCCCCTCTCCTCAATCCCTTCCCTTCATGGCGGTTGCGGTTCTCGTGAGGTGGGATCGACCATGAAGCATCGGGTTACGCCCCTGTAGGCAGGAGATCTTCGTTTCGTATTTTAATTTTGAACCTCTCCATTCCAATCTATTTGAAGCATCAATGTTCTCTTTAATTTTCGTGCGAATCCTATAGTTGCATAGAATATTTTTTGAGCTTCCCGACGCACTTTTTGTAATTGAAATCTGGGTCTCGGGGTGATCGCAATCGTCTGGTGATGTTTTGGGTTTTCTTTTTTCCTGGCTATTTTTCGGCCACGTTCCGGCCATTCGGGAGGTGGCGGTCCGGGGTAGCGGTAGTCCAACCTTACCAGCGCAGTGGCGGGGCTTCTCGGTAGCTAGCGTCGGCGAGGGTGAGGCAGAGCGCGGCGGCGCGATCTCCCTTCAGCGGAGGCGGCATCAGCGTCGCGTTGGAGCGGCAGGAGGTCGTGGCCGTCGGCCGGGTGAGGGCAGCGTCATGGTGTAGTGAAGGTGTCGAGCGAGCTGGGGGTGACGGTGAACGGGGTCATCTCCAGGGCGCGACGACGCGGTGGACCATGGTCTTGTGACCCCGGTCGGCAAACAGGACACGCACCACGCGGGTCCACTTGGAGACAGGACATGTCGGGCCGGTCCGGGCAGTTCGGGGTGGTCAGCGCGGTGAACCACGGACAGTCGGTCAAGGGTATGGGTGGGACAACCAAATCAGCCTGACCCACCTCCTTTCAGTCCGAAAAAAATTTAAACACCCAAACAATTTGAACCGGGTGTCAGATTCGTGTGCCGTGTATGGTGACGTGATCCTTGGATCGAGGCGAATGTGTTTATATGGTCTTGGTGATTTTTACTTCCTGAGATGAAGGGATCGATGGCTCAATGCGTACATTAAGTAGCTTGGTGTTTTTCCAGGGTTTTTTGTTTTTGGCGGCGCAGACACATCTGTTGTCCGATTTGAGCTCTTTTTGTGGAATTGTGTCCCTGACATCATGACGAAGACTTCCAATAGGGTTTTTGGCATTGAAACCGGAGTTGAGGCTTGGGCCCCCTGTCCCGTCTTTTATGCTGTGAGCAGTTTTTTGTAACATGTTCATCGAACGTCTATTTAGGGTGTGCGAGCAGTCAATTATGGGATTTTTTCCGAGGGCATTACAATGGGGAAATCCACCCGCATTAATTCATCACGCTGGTGTGGGCCCCACGAGGGCCGTTTTGGTAGTTGACGGTGAATTCCAACTTCATCACCAGATGTCCATTTTGGACAACTGTTTAGTCAATCTCGTGTACTTTTTCGAGAGGATTGTAATGGTGTGATCCATTAATTGTGCTTCGGGATCAATATGTGGATCCCACGAAGCACTGCTCATGTGCATTACGGTGAAATGTATCTTTTTCTCCAGATATCTATTACACACAAGTGAGTAGTCAATTTGACGTGTTTTCCATAGGGGGTCGCAATGGTGTGATGCGGTCGACTATTTTTGGGACCGAGGCTCAGGACCACGGGTTGTTGTTCGAGCGTAAAGCGGTGTTGGTGACTTTTCCACCGAATATCCATTTGGGGAATGTAAGTAGTCTATCTCGCGTGTTTTTTCATGTGGATTCTAATGGGGTAATCAGTTAGCGTGAGCAGAGACTCTTACGTGATCTTATTAAATGTCGAAGCATGAAAGGTGCTCTGATGGTGGTATTTCCTACGGTGTTTGTAGCGAAATATTGGTGTGTAATCATTTTCACTCCCGTGTGAGTGAAGAAGATGTTTAGAGGGATGTGGTTGGCCATGCTAGGGCCCTGGAGGAAGCAGGTTGGCGAAATTGCATTTTCACCCTTCGCATTGATGTTGGGTGTCATGTGCACGATAGCCTTTGGGCTAGAAATGTGGTATACACTAGGAGTATACGAGAATTCTTAGAGGTACATGTTTTGGATTGTACCCAATGATGTTTTTTCCCATGGAACGACGATTACATAGAGCCATACGTCATGTGGGCCCCTTGTATATGTCGTGTTCTACTTTACGTACCTTTGACCTCTTGCGATGTAGATGGTACTTCTGTCCTCGACGGTTTCGACCAGTAGGGTTGAGTGGGATCCATGTGGTTCTGTTTTCAATGGTTTGGCTGGAATAGTTGGTTTGGTTCCCTATTCTTTAGGCTAAGTGGGTTTTCAGTATTGTGTCCCTTTCACCGTACTACGACATCGTTTATGGCTATGTGCGTTTGTAGAGTGTGTGTGTTCTCCCACATGTTGGAGTGAGTTGTCTCAGTCGGCTTCGGCAATAGACTTAGTGATGTGGAGCATGTATCACCTCGAGGGGCCCGGGGAGATCCTCACATCCCTTCGTGTTCCATGGAAGGGTTATTTGGGTTTCAGTGTGACCAACACATTATGCGGGCACCGATCCTCTACCCCGGTGGTTGTTTCTAGCAGGGTACGGATCCCCCACTAAGCCCAGGGTGCAGACTCCCTAGCTGTGTATTGTGATCATATATTCCTTTTGTCAACTATCGTGAAGTCTTTCCCACAATGTGTTGCGATTACCAGTGGTGAACCATCAATTAGGGATTGCCAGTGAGGTACCATCTAGTATTGATGTCCAATGAGGTACCATCCAGTAGGGATGGCCAGTGGTGTATCGTCCAGCAGGGATGGCCACTGCGGTTCCATCCAGTAGGGATGGCTAGATCAGATTCGGGTATCCCTGCAGCAGATTACCCTTTCGCGGGGCTGGGCAGTGGGAACCAGTTGACTTTGAGAAGACCTCTCGACTGTGTGACAGTGAGGAGGTGTGGTTTGACTTCCCCCAGAACTCTCATGAACGAGGGGCTCTTTCTAAACCAAGACGCATCCTTGAGACACGACATAAAACCGTGCAGGCAAGTCAGTGCCTCCCAAAGTGGATAGTGTCAAGGTGTGGTGATTTGAACCCCTTGACTTTTAGTTCGTGTCATACATACGGATACTGGGCACAAATGGTGTTTACATCTTGGAATTTTGGCTACTCACATTCTTGGGATGGGCTATGGGATGGAGATCCCCTTCTAATCTTGTTCTGGCTTCTTGATTGAGAATGTGGATATGTATATACAGTGTTCCAGTACCCACTCCTTGGTTTTCAGTTACTCCCCTTCAAGGAGAGGCAAAGACACGCGGGGTATGCCACGTGCTTTCTGTGTCTAGATTCTCATGGTTGGATGAGTCTACTCTCCTACTATAGGTAGAGAAGACTCTTCGAGAAGTTCGTATTCTCACCGCTTCTTTATCCTTGTGTTTGGATGAGTCTACTTCCTTCCTCTTTTTGGATTGAACTGTACTCTTTACTGGACTCTCAATTTTACTCCTTTACTTTTACCTATTATATATATGTCTCACCTCTTCATTACTTTGTTTCTCCCTCGAGCCTTTGGGTCGTCCTATTGAGTATTTATATACTCAATACTTATTTATATTTTCATGCACTTGGTGTGCCCTGGCAGACGACAGACAGGTTGGTCATGACTTCAGAAGAGCTTAAGTGGTCTGGAGCATGGGCTGCATGTGGTGGTCGTAGTCAGGTTCCTAGTATGGGAATCTCCCAGCTGTTGTACCTTTTTTACCTGTTGTGAGGTTGTGGCACATTTCTGGTTGGTCACATGTTTTCCCTTTTTCTTTTTTATTTAACTTCGGCTTTTACTTTGTACTATTTAGAGGTCGATGCACATTTTTGGTTGTTTATTGCAGTTAGTACATTACTTTTCCTTTTACTCAGCACTTCTACATTCAGTGGGTTGCGCGTGTGTGTACAGGTATTCAGGAAAAGGAATCCCTGAGTTGTTTAGCCTTCGGTGCTTGTTCCCAGCCCCTGGCCTATGGAGGCTAGTGTGGGGTAGTTGCTGCTCGAGCCCGGGTAGGGTCGGGTCATGACAAAGTGGTATCAGAGGTGGTTCATTCCGTGGGACATTGTTCGGTCATCCCTAAAAACTAATTGGTTTGGATCTAGGGAAATAGTGTCAACATGTCTCTAGAGTGGTTCTCATGCCAGTGAGTCCAATGATAGTCCGTCGGCCGACGTATCCATTCACCAGGACCCTGATAACCTGCTTCTCGACTCAGAATGTTGAGGCACTTATTCCATGGAAAATTGTTTTGGGCATCACATTGGATTTATTCTTGACATTCCTTCTTGAGTCCTCCCCCCATTTTTGTTACTGTTATATACATATATACCTATTTGATTGCGGAACTATTTGATAACATTCAGGATGTCTCCACAAATACATCCAGTCAGGATACCTTCTTTGGTTCTTGACGACGACCATGTGAGATACGAGGCCTCAGTCAAGGACCCATCATGCGAGTACCTTTCTCCGGGTTGGCCGGTAGTAGCACCCCCTACCGGTGACCAGCAAGTAACTTCAGCAGAGCAAACTAATCCTGAGCATAGGTTGAGCGCGCTCCATGAGTTCCAGTGATAGAGACCGCTGAGGTTAAGTAGTGAGCCAGACCCTCAGGCAGTAGAGGTTTGGCTCGAGACAGTGGTTTGCCTCATTAGGCTTGCACAAACACCGACTGATCTGATGTTGGCTTTGGCCACCAGCATTTTTCACGGAGAAGATGGTCATTGGTGGAGTCTGGTGACTCAGTTGCTTTATGAGTCGTCTCTTTCATGGGACAGCATTCAGATAATATTCCATGAAGAGTGTTACCCCTCCTTCTTATGCTCCGTTCGGACCCAGGAGCTCGTGCAGTTTCAGTAGGGTGGGATGACGGTGACTGAGTATGCGACTAGTTTCGTGGACCATGCAAGTTTTTACCTGGACTTGGTCAACGACAGCAACTTCCTTGCACGTAAGTTCGAGTAGGGTCTCCGTAAAGAGATTAGTGATGCCATCATAACCTTGGGAATTACCACATATGTCGGGGTGCTAGAGAAGGCACTGGTGATAGAGAGATTCCTATCACGCTCTACAGTTTGTGGTGGCAGCAGGCTCGATAGATCAGAGACATCTGCCGCAGCTAGCGGGCGTCAGCATATAGAACCTCGACGCAGGTGGGGGTGTGGTCGTACACCATAGTGGCGCTATAAAGCACCAGGGAATACCGAAGAGTGCTGATTCTATGCTTGCGACGGGCAAGGTCACCTGGCATGAGACTGCCCGACCGGGCACGCTGAGAATATCGGGCAGGTAGCAGGTGCACCACCACAACAGAGGCATCACGTTGATCAGAGTAGCACCCAGAGAGGTGGTGCTAGCAGAGAAGAGGGAGGAGATGTAAGTGAGGGATGGCATTACGTGATCTTTCCATCACCACCTGGTCGTCCACATAAGGCTCTGGGAGCTGATAGTTGGGACCACGAATAGTTGTGATCATTGGATGTCTATGATCCTGCAGAGCTTGTGTTGGCCAAAGCTACGACCTATGAATTTTCTACATTCTATATTAGAGTTGTTAGACTCAGTGTGTGAAATTTTTATCTCCCTAATCATTGCTTGAGTTTTTACCAGGGTGACGCAGGGCGTCCGTGTAACCCTGTGTCAGTAGATTAGAAGTTGTGGAATCTTTCTCTTCAGTCGATGGTGTCTACTCTATCGCATTCCAAGTGTGTAAGAGAGTCTAGGTTGTGGGACATCGACTGTGAAATCTGATGTGACCAGATAGCCGTGGGTGTTTCACCATATGGATATTTTGAAGGAGGGAATCACCGGGCATTGTCCCTGGTCCAAAAGGTGATTCCAGTCGCGACGTGCGACGCGGGGTTTCGACCAGGGATTTCAGCTACCCCCGACATCCTTCAGACCTTTTGTGACCGTGCAAAGGTATGATGAGGTTCCCAACAGCTTTTCCCAAACCCCTAGGGTCAGGAGTGGGTGCATGATGTCTCCCACGTGACTCACCTGAGAAGAAATGTGGGTTCTCCTATGCACGTCATCGGCAAGGGCAGACCTCACGTGATTAGATCAAATCGTTTGGTCTTTGAGCGGTGATGCAGAACTGTGCAAGAGTTCTTATGGGTACAGAAGAGCCAGTTTTGGGCTTAGTACCCTGACTTATTCCATGGTTTTTCTTTTTGGAGATGATAAGAATGAATGATGTAATGATGTAAGAAATCAGTTTTTTCTCTAAAATACTATATAATATTTTTTAAATTATTCCAGAGCAGATCCATCAGAAGACGTGCGATTCTGAGCCCCAGTGTGGCCGGAATTAAATTTTCAATTCGTTCTCACTAGGCACAACAAATAAATTGGATAACTCCTAAACCGTATTTCAGATCCTAAATCTGAGGGTATGAATGGGTCTAAAATGTGGTGTTTACCCCAGGAACGACATAAATCTTGTCAGCGCTGGATGTTGGGACCCCTCTCTAGTTGACGGAACATTAAACAGATAAATAAAATAATTAATTTATTCGTTTAATGTTTAAATGCAAGTATCTCTTAAACGGTAGATCAGATGGGGAAACTGAGAGAACTGTTGATTAAAGAGTGTTCCGTTCACCCTAATAGGGGTGTATGGTTTGCGGGCACGGGCCATCTGTGGAAAATGCCACTATGGGCGTTTTCGTTATTTAGAGCCTTGGGCCTTAAGTTTTACAAATTTTGAACGATGACTCAAATTAAAATTCTAAGACTACCATTGTGCTTGGGAGGTGGTGTTTACCCTAGGTGAGGCTTATCCTTGACCCTATCCAGAGTTTCGGATGTGGGTCCTTCCGTGGGTGATTAATAAAAATTAATTAAATTAATTATTTTATTTTATTTTTTTAAGACTCTACTTAAGAAAAAAAATCCCCTCCCTCCTCCATTTTCCCTCAAGCAGATGAAGATCCTCAATCCCTACCCTCTCCTGAAGCACTTCTCTTCAAGGCGGTTGCGGTTCCGGCAAGGTGTGGAATGACCGTGAAGCATCGGGCTACGCCCCTTTAGGAAGGAGATCTTTGTTTCGTATTTTATTTTCAAACCTCTCCATTGAACTCTATTTGAGGAATCAAAATACAGTATAATTTTCCATCAAAGCCTATGGTTGCATATCATATTTTCTGATATTTCTGACGCACTTTTCGGAATTCAAATATAAGTCCCGAGGCGATCACAATCTTCTGGAAAAGTTTTAGAGTTTTCTTTTTTTTGGGTGATTTCCAGCGACGTTTTGGCCATCCGAGCGGTGGCGGTCCGGGGTAGCAGCGGTTCGGCCTTACCAGCATAGTAGTGGGGCTTCTCGGTAGTGGGTTATGGAAAAGGTGAGGTCAACTGCGGAGGTGCGGGCTCCCATAAGCAGAGGCAGCATCAGCAGCCCGGTGGAGTGGCAGGCGGCCGCGCCTGTCAGCCGGGCGTGGCTGGCGTCGCCGTGGAGCGGAGGTGCCGGGCGAGCCCAGGGTGACGGCGAGCGGGGTCATCGCCAGGGCGCGACGACCCGGAGGACCGGGGTCTTGTGACCCCAGTCGGTAGACAGGACCCGCACCACCAGGGTCCACTTGGAGACTAGACCAGCCGATCTTGTCCGGGCGATTTGGGGTGGTCAGCGTGGTGAATTTCGGACCGCTGGTCCAGGGTTTGGGTGGGTCGGCCGAATCCTCCCGGCCCACATCGTTTCGTTATGAAAAAAATTTAAACACCCCAAATATTCGAACTGGGTGTTGGATTCGCGTGCCCTCTATGGCGACACGATCCTTGGATCGAGACGAACGTGTTATGATGGTCTCAAGGATTTTGAATTCCCGAGATGAAGGGCCCAGTCGCTCGACGCGTACATAAAGTAGTTTGGCGTTTTACCGGGGGGTTTTTTTGGGCATCGCGGACACATCTGATGTCCGATTTGAGCGTTGTCCATGGAATTGTGACCCTGGCATCGAGACAAAGATTTCAAGTATGGTTTTTGACATTGAATCCGGAGTTTAGGCATGGGCCCCATGGCCCATCATTTCAGCTGTGAGCATCATTTTGTAACTAGTTATCAGACGTCCGTTCGGGGTGTGTAAGTAGTCGATTCTGGGTGTTTTTCCGAGGGCATTGTTATGGTGCAATCCACCGGCTTTAATTCAGCACGCTGGTGCGGGCCCCATGAAGTCCGTTTGGGAGTAGATGGTGAATTCTAACTTCTTCACCGGATGTCCATTTTGAAAAGTGTTTAGTCAATCTTGTGTACATTTTTGATAGGATCGCAATGGTGTGATACGTTCGTTGCGCTTTTGGACTGAGATGCGGGTCCCACGAAGCACCGCTCGTGTGCGGTACAGTGAAATAAATCTTTTTTTCCAAATATCTGTTACACACAAGTGAGCAGTCAATATGACTTGCATTCCCAATGGGATCGCAAGGGTGTGATGCGCCCGACTGTTTTTGGGACCGAGGCTCAGGACCACGGGACGCCGTTCGGGCGTAAAGTGGTGTTGGTGACTATTACATCGGATATCCATTTGAGGCAAGTAATTAGTATATCTCGCATTTTTTTTCATGAGAGATTCCAATGGGGTAATTAGTTCGCATGAGCGTAGCCTCCTACATTATCTTATTAAATGTGGAACCATGAAAGGTGCTCTGGTAGAGGTTCTTCCTGTGGTTTTGTAGGGAACCATTGGCATGTAATGGTTTCCACTTCCGTGTGAGTGAATTAAATGTTTAGAGAGGTGTGGTTGGATATGCTAGGGCCATGGAGGAAGCAGGTTGGAGAAAATGTGTTTTCGCCCTTCGCATTGATGTTGGGTGCCATGTGAACAATAGCCTTTGGTCAAGAAATGTGGTATACTGTGAGAGTATACAGGAATTCCTGGAGGTACATGTTGTGGTTTGTACCCAAGGACGTTTGTGCGTGTGGTTTAGAGATTAGATAGGGCCATACTTCATGTCAACCCCTTGTACGTGTCATGTTCTGCTTTATGTACCTCTGACCTCTCGCGATGTAGAGGGAACTTATGTCCTCGATGGTTTTGACCAGAAGGGTTGAGTGGGTTCCCCCTTGTTCTATTATAGATGTTTTGGCTGGTAGAGTTGTTTTAGTTCCCCTGTTCTTACAGCTGAGGGGGTTTTCATTGGTGTGACCCTTTCACCGGACTGAGACATCATTTACGGCTACAAGCGTTCGTAAAATGTGGTTGTTCTCCCACATTCTATAGTGACTTTCCTTGGTCTGCTTCGATAGAAGACTCAGTGGATTGGAGCATGTATCACCCCGAGAGGCCGAAAGAGATCCTCATGTCCCTTCATGTTCCATGGTAGAGTTCTTAGGGTATCGGTGTGACCAACACATTACGCGGGCACTGATCCTCTACCCAAGAGGTTGTTTCCAGTAGGTTACGGAGCACCTAGTGAGCCCTAGGCGTAGACTCCCTATCTATGTATAAAGATCATATCGTTCTTCCGTTATCTATCGTGACGTATTTACCACTACGAGTTCCAGTTACCAGTGTTGTACCATCCAAGAGGGATGGACAATGAGGTACCATCGAGCAGGGATGGCCGGTGAGGTACTATCCAACAGTGATGGCCAGTGGTTTACCGTCGAGCAGGGATGGCCAGTGTGGTACCTTCTAGAAGGGATGGCCAGATCAGATCCCGATCTCCCTCTAGTGGATTACCCTTTCACGGGACTGGGAATCCGTAACCCATCAACTTTGAGAAGACCTCTCGATTGTGTGACAGTGATTAGGTGTGGTTTGACATCCCCCAGAACTCTCAAGTACGATGGACGCTTTCCCTACCAAGATGTATCCTTGAGATGTGACATAAAACCATGTGGGAAAGTCAGTGATGCCAAAAGAGGATAGTGTCAATGCGCGGTGATTTGAGCGCCTTGACTTGCAGTTCGGGGAAGATGTACAGATACTGGGAATCAATGGTTTTTAATTCCGGGACTGTTTACTACTCACTTTCTTGGGTTGAGCTACGTGATGGATATCCCCTTAAGATCTTTTTTGGGATTCATTATTGATCATATGGATATGTATATACCTTTTTCCAGCAACCACTCCTTGGGTATTGGTTACTCTCCTTCTTGGAGAGGTGAAGACGCACGGGGTATGCCACGTTTTTTCCGTGTCCAGATTCTTGTGGTTGGATGAGTTTACTCTCCTACTATAGGTAGCGAATACTCGATGAGAAGTTATACATTTAACCACTTCTAGATCCTTGTGTTTTAATGAATCTACTTCCTTCCTCTTTTTGGGTTGAGATGTACTCGTTACTGCACTCTCGATTGTACTCCTTTACTTTTTCATGTTATATCTACTGCTCACCTCTTTAGTACCTCTTTGTTTCTCCCTCGAGCCTTCAGGGCATCATACTGAGTATTTTTATACTCACCCTTGCTTGGGATTTGCCTGCACTTGGTGTTCCCTTACAGACAATGGATAGGTTTGTCATGACGTTAGAGAATCTTGGGAGTTCGGGATCATGGATCGCGTGTGGAGTTCGTAGTCGGGTTCTAGGTGTGGGACTCTCCCACATAATTTACATTTGTTTACTTGTTTCCATGTTGTGTCACTTTCTTGGTTGGGTGTGTGTTTTCCCTTTTTCATTTCTGTTTACCTTTAGCTTTTACTTAATATTATTTAGAGGTCGATGCACTTTTGTGGTTGTTTATAGCAGTTAGTACTTTACTTTTCCTTTTACTCTGCACTTCTACATTGAGTGGGATGCGTGTGTGTATACAGGTATTCAGGCAAAGGCCTCCCCGAGTTAATTAGCCTTCGGTGCTTTTCTCTAGCCCCTAGCCTATAGAGGTTGGATTGGGGTAGTTGTGGCTTGTGCCAGGGTATGGTAGGGTCCTAACATATCAAACAATAAATTATTAAATAATGAAAATATTATATTATCATTTTCATGAAAAGGATGTCACTCAAATAGGGAAATCTGGGAGCTCTAATGTAAATGTTACATTTTGATTATATTAAATTATATTGTTGAATCGTAATGGAATGAAATAGACGAATTATATATTTGTCTTTCATGTATAAAAAACTCTTATACTACAAACATATTGGATGCCTAATTCAATTAGGAATCATTATTTGCGTTGAAAATTGTCATTTCCAACATTATATTTTAAACTGTATATTGAAGTTCAAATAATGATGTCACCTTGAGCTATTTATCCAATGGATGAAATAACTCAATTCATTGAATGAACTATATTTTTAAAAAAAAATTACATTTTGAATTTTCTATATTTTATCAACTATTTTAAAATATATATTATTTTATATTTTTAATATATATGTTTTTACCTCCCTTTTTTTCTCTTCATGTGTTCTCTATATTCAATTTTTTTTACAATTCCAATTGTATATTAAATTTTTAATATTTTATATTACATACTATTTTTATATCGTACCATGTATATATACAATTTCTTAAGTGAATGGAATGTTAATCAGTAACTACTACCTTTGTTTCGTCATCGCAAACTTATTTTGTAGAACATAAAACTCCCACTCTATATGATAATCACTATCATATACCCATAAATTATTCATATCATACTTTAGGATTCTGTACCTAAATTTATTAAATTCTCTTCCTCTCTCTCATCAGGGAATGGAATGTGTATGTAATTTTTTAAAAAATAGTTTTAGATATGATTTTATAAATATTATAGTCAACCATTATTGGGAAATCTATATTTGATGTATAATAATTCATTGATAATATAAATTATTAGTATCTATGATTCTATTTAATTTTTAGATATTATTTTTTGGGTATATATTCATATTTTGAACAACATTTATTTGGTGGTGAAACTAAAGAAAATTTAGATGATATATAGATTAACTTCTTCAGGTTCTCAATAATTTCATCAGCTTGGATGTTTTATAGATTCTTACCCATTTTTTGTTATCATTTTACCAGAAAAATGATCACTTTAATTTCCATTCTTTGGAATATTTGAATAATATACAAAAAGAATGACCATGGGAGAAATTGTTATGAAACTCTTCTTGATTACATTCTATTGTGATCTAAATTTATTAAAAATGCATATATTTATTTAAATATGCAAGTATGAACGTGCATAATGATATCTTCTCATTGAAACTATGTTTAAGGAACTATGCGAATATTGTTGGGTCTCCATTGAATAGGTTTATCTTGCAATTTTAAAACATAGTTATTCAAATTTTGAGTAATCACACCTATGACCAAAATAAAGAGATTTAGTTTTATGGAAAATCATTTGTGAATTTAATTTTTTTATAAAATATTATCCTTATTTTTTATATATTTTAAAAGGTTTTCATTATTATTGACAATAATGGAATAACATTCCATTGAGACATGAAATATAATTTTCCACATTAATTCAATTTATGCCACACATTTTCTTTTTTGGGATTATGTTTGTTTTAAATGGTAATATATCCAAATATTTAGTTTCTGTAAATAAATTAAATGTTTTTTAATTACAAAAAATTAATAACAAAAAAATTATTCTAGTAATTTTTTTGGAGATGTTGTTGAATTTATAAAAAAATTATACTAAATTTATATCCTATAGTTATTTTATTTATGTAGTTTATGGGGGTGATAACATGGATTTATCCATAAACTGGATAGTAAAATGAGTTACTCCTTACAAAATGAAAGGTAAAAATTACAAATCTAGTGTTTTTATATCATATTTAAAATATGGAATTGGTTAGTGTATTTATGATTGTATTTTGTGATATGTTGTCTAACATATCATAATGTAGTGTGACTGTGAAGAAGTCAAAATTGTATGTTATATAATAATCATGTAATGATATGAATATGTATTTTAATGAAAGAAATTATTTATTCATCAGTAAAATAATTGTGGTTGTTGGGTCAATTTTAGAGCATGTTGAGGAGATTAAAGGATCCATGATTATAATGAAAACATCATCTAATTTATTATTTTAAAAATCAAAAAGAAATAATGTTACACATTTAATTGATGGAATATAATGTGTATTTTATTTATATGAGATATTGAGGGATATAAAAAAATTGGACTAGTATGTCATGAGTTGGAAGTGAAATCAATTTTGAATATAGAAAAAAATTAGGGACATGTAAGTGAATTAATGTATAGAAAAAAATGTATCTTAAATATAAATGTAAAATTTGAAAAATTTATATTTTAGGGATATATTCCATTCTTTTGTATTAAATTTGGAATGTTAGGACACAATTCATTGAGGTGTCAAATGATAACTATGGTTGATGATAAAGAAAATGAATTCAGTCAAAAAAATGAATTGTTGGTTTCCATATAAAAAATCACCTCTTAAAATACTTACAAGATGAGATTTTATTGAAAATTCATGATCATGCAATGAATGTATGATAAAGTTTTCATTTAATATTTTGAAACTGCATTATGTAATTATAGGAATCAATCGTAGAAGAAAAATGATGAATAAAACCATACTCATGTTGTTTTATTTTATTTAAATTTTTGTTGAGTTTCTTCATGCGTGTTGAGTAGTTTTAATATTATTACTTAAGATTACACCGTGAAAGTGTATATTTTGTGACATGCTGTTTCACATATAGCATTTTAGGAACATTAATGTAAATGAGGGTGGATGTTATATTGTTGGGGATGTAACTAGGTGTTTGTCTTTTAGGTAAGGAAACCATTTTCTAATAGTGTGAGATAGGTAAGAATTAGTTGGAGGATTCATGTATGATATCTTTCATAATGATATATTATTATAGGTTGGTCTGGGGTATGAAAGATTTTACGAGTCATCACAATGATACAATGGTATTTCATGATGGAGATGATGAAATATGACAGTGAAAACAAGAATTTTGTTTTATTAACTCCATTTTAAATGTTTTTAATGGTCTTAATATTTCCATTAACTCAATATAATTACTTATTTTTTTAAAAAAATAATCAACTTAGAACAATTATTTTTTATAAACCAACATGGAATAAAATTAACACTTGTTTTCCTATAAAATGAAATTGAAAGATGAACTGGAAATGTTATTCAACAAATACTTTATGGATAACCGATGGCGAAAGGTATTTTCAACGTCATTTTTAAATGTTGTTTAATAAATTTATCAAATTGATAATTTTATATTCAATGAATGTTTTCTAGAAAATATAATGTAAAAAATACACTATCAATTTCAATTTCTTATAAAAAACAAATATTAAAAGTGTCTCTCTACATAAAATTTTTAGGGAAATCCATTGTATAAATATTTAAAAAAATTACAACTTCAAAATAATATAACATTCAATGGATTTTTATTATATAACTAATATTCTAATATCCAGGACTTTATCTCAATTTTTTGGTTTACTAGAAAATCGATGGAGGAAACCCATTTAAAAATTTGTTTTTATATAAATTGACATTGAAATACCCCTTTAGTTTTAATTTTGTAAATATTTGGATGTATGTTTTATTAAAACTGATGATGATACAAATATTTTTAATATATCCAAATTTAAATTATATTAAAAAGAAATGTTAAATATTAAAAAACTGATTTTTTATATGTTATTATACTATAGATTCTATGGAAATAGGTGAAGCCATTTCTCCGTCACCAATGATTCACCTTCCCATGTGTGAAAATAATATGATATGTGCTTCCATAACCGTTTTAAAAATGGAATAAAAATCCTGTGTAAAAAATCCTTCTAAAAGTAAGTGATATCTAATTGATGATACATAATAGATACTTTTTACTCTAACTCCATCTACTCCAAACATAGATAATTAAAAGGATCAAGATGGTCCTTATTGTGATGATATATGTGCAAACATCATGAATACCTTTCAGCCGATTTGGTAATTCCAGATCATAATCCAACTGACAATGATATTAATGGATCTCAAATGGTCCAAAATATCTTATATACAACATCCCATAGTTCTGAAACTGATATTACCCCATCCAAAGAGAAACAATCAAGAAGACCTGACCTCAAACTAGAAACCCTAATAGAAAACATCAATAATCCATATATGATTTCTGCTGAATCAAATATATTAATAATAATAAGTATATATTATAAATCACTATTGGAATATACTAAATGAGGCTCAGTTCCTTGAGCTAGATTTCCTCCACATCTAACCAACCATGATGTTTCTTTCACAGGCAACCATATACTATCTCAAAGAGATCCATTCTAATCTATTACATGATTATATTATTACCATAAAATTTAACTACTGCAAGATAATTATACCATAATAAAATGAAAATAATGACACATGCATATTGAATATTATATAAAAATAGGATCACATTCTTTATATAGTATTTATTTTTAGATGGTAATAAGTACTCAACCTGATACGAGTCTTCATCACAACATGGAGACCATTCTAGAACCCTAAGGTAAAACGAAAATCCCATTCAAAGATAATGAATGTGGGGCCCATGAAAGCTCACAATTTTGATTATATATATCATTCCCAGATCTTTGGCCTTGGTAGTGACCCTATTCTAAATGAAAAATAACAATTTTATGAACCCATACATCACCAACCAGATTTTATTCTTTATTTATGGTGTTCTTAATAATCCAATAATGAAGTATATGGAATCCTAATCAAATTTTCAAACTCTAATTGGATGAGTTTTTAAAGGACCAGATGGATTTCGGTTGTCCTCATTAATCTATTTTCATGTTTTATAATCGGACACATAATTAGAAATGTCACACTTTATATGTGTCTACTAGAAATTTCTTATCTATGAAAAGTGTATATTCATAGTGCCAAGATGAAAAATCCAGGATGAATTGTGGGATTCATACAACAATACATTCTTCATAAGAAAATGGTTGAATAAATTACTCCAAATGAATGGAATTCCATCAAAGGAGAGCAAGATTTCAATAATTGTCTCCCCAACATATATGGATTATCTAACTCCTATAAAATCATCATATGAGAACTAGATTTATAAAATAGACTCATGGAATGATTATGTATACTAAACACTATTCAAATTAATTCTATAATCATCACTATTCCATACAGATGAAATTGGTAAAAATGTTCTATTAGGATCAACTCCACCTTCAATTCCAGGATATCCTGGAAAGGTAATTTATTATATATATTGTTAGTGACGAAATTCATATTCATTAGGGTGTAAAAATGTTTAAATAAAACATATCAGGTACTAAAAAACTCACCTCTTCTTAATTTTTAGTTCCATTAGTTAATATATGTAACTCATTCTATTATAATCAAAAAATAATATGAATTTCACCACCCAAACACATAGTGTCTCCACCACATTGAGGAATAAAAAATGAACTCTATGTCATGAGTTGGGTAATTATTCTCAAATAAATGATTCTATCATGAAACATACACCACAAGATAATCACAATACATAATCATGCATCTGAAACTATTCGTAAAATCGTTACGGTAAAACAAAATTACCTTATCAGTTTCCAAAATGACCAATATAGGAGCTAATGTCACAACCTATTTCAACCCCAAGAACGAAAAATTATATTTAGCATCCTAATATAATTTTAACACATTTATTTTATGAGAGTTCAATGGTGATTTTAAAATTGAAAAACCGTAAAAAAATATTGATAATATTCTTTTAGGTCTAGAATGATCCAAGTATTGAAGATTTTCTATTGTTTTATTATAACATAAAACCCATAAATATTTTATGATCAACCATGAAACTGTGTTGAAAAATCTAAATTCCCTGTATTATCGCCCGTCATATCATGAAAATGAATTTTGATAACATCCTATAATGTTCATGACTCCAAAATAATTCCAAAAAAATTATAATGGTGTCCATTATCACACTCAGAAATAAAATAATACACAATATCATCCACAACCACCACAAAAACAATATTGAGATATTAGTGGAATATTTGTTTCATCAAAGTGATATACACATCAATATAATTTGTGTGGTCAAAATCCAACATAATATATTAATAGGGGACATACCAATTACAAAATGTGTTCTTAAATGTATCTGATATTTTAACTCTGATCATGTACCTAAATTACCAAATATTGATTGTATACAATCATATTTCCCCCTTTTACTAATCAAAAAGGTCATTATGTAGAGAAAAATATAATTATTATTAACAATTACCAGATTCATCTTCTGTTCTCTACCTATAAACGAAGAGAACCATCATCTTTCTTGGAATAATGAAAAGGGGCCATCTAAGGTGAAATACATAGAAAAAAATCCCTAATCAAATAGATCATCCAACTGAACCTTAATATCTTATAGTTCTCTTGGTTTTATTCAGTAAGAAGTTATTTAGATTATTTTAGTACCAAACACTAGATCGATAAAGAACTCTACATCCCTATTTATATAAATATAGCAATTGTAGTCTGTGAAACCATTAAGAAAATCCTCAAAAACTATTGGAAGATAAACTTGAGAACTATCATTAGTAGGTTCAACCATAACTATACAAAATAATCACCAAAGCTCTGGGTGAGAAGGTCCTGCATGATATGACCTAAGGTTACAGTCTCATTATATTTCTTGAAACATCAGATTGGTGGTATAGAATGAAACATGTTGCTGGTAATAATAAATCTCTTATTTTTCAAAAATAGGAAAACTCATCCCAATGATTATGTATAAAATACCTAGATCAAAAACCAAAATGTCTCATAATAATGTTACATCCGTTCTAGAAATAGAAAAATAGGATAAAATTACCCTCAATATTTTCACTTATCAAAAGTCATTTTATCCCCATAATAAAGAGAATCTGGTTGAATGAAAGATAAACACACCCATGATATAAAAATACATAAAATATTGTGAGAATAAAATATTAAAACGAGAATTTTAAATAGAAGATGAAAAAAATGTTACCTGTAATATATGTTGATCCTCTATCAACTTCCACCAAAAAATCATCCCTTCCACGAGGATTATTCACATCAGAGTTATATTATTGGATACCTATTGTCATTGATTCATTTAATTTTGTCTAAGTCACCATTCATGTTTATAACCCCTACTATAAAAATGCATAGAAACATCCTAGAAAAATATATAAGGGTGACATCAACTGCCAATAGAACAACAGTTCATAAGAGGTGGGATGAAACTTTTCATGTGTTCCCCTCCTTG
The DNA here is from genome assembly GCA_963277665.1 of Viscum album. Taxonomy (NCBI): domain Eukaryota; kingdom Viridiplantae; phylum Streptophyta; class Magnoliopsida; order Santalales; family Viscaceae; genus Viscum; species Viscum album. Next base: position 475,605,861 of record OY728157.1, read on the forward strand.
AAATAATGGTATCTAGTAAAAGGTGCATTATTATCCATTGATGATGTATTAAAAAGTAACACTACTTAGAAACCCCTCTACTACTCTTGATAATATCATTCTACATCCTGTTTTTCTCATTTCCTCTATTGGATATTCCTCTAGGTGGAATGGAAGAGCCAATAGCCATGTATTTCAAACTATATTGATTTCCACTATCATAAACATGTTAACTATCTCAATATTTTTGAAAATATTTATCATATGTACCTATGAAAATGTTTCTATTCACAATACTTGAATGCTTATAACCCTTTAACAAATCATTCATTTCCACCTCGGTAAGAAAAAACAAACTCTTCAAAATGGTTGTTGTAATATAAAACTAAATTCTCTCACTACTATATTGAGTGTAACTTCATAGAATTTTTAATCATAAAAGAATAAAAAAAATAATAGTTGAATAAAAAAGGTCGTCATGAATTTCCACTTTAAGTCCATGTGTTGATTCAATTGAACCATATAATCCCACCACCTCTTTATAGGACACCATCGTTTCAGTTTTTCATAAATCACATTGAATGATTCAGTTTTCAATCAAAAAATAATGATGTTGTTGATTTCCCTAAAATTTATCCAAATTATTTGAATCATTGGTAAAAAATATTGTTGGGGGATTATAGTGAAGATTTTTTCATGCTTGATCATTATCTCATCTAGCTCTCAGTTATGACTAAACAACGCAGTTCTGTATAGGAAGTACATTTCGGTCCATGGAATTAACTTCACACATGATAAGCTCTATTTGATATTAATAAAGTGGAGGATTCCCTTAAGGAGAATTTTCTGTTGCACCCTCCCGAGGAATAATTAGAAGGAGTATCATATGCATGGTTCTACATAATAAAAAAGAAGCTAACAATTGGAAAATGAAATAATCTCATTTTATAAAATATTGAATAAAAATCAATGATTTATGTTAAACCCTAAAAAAAAGACACATGACCTAATATCCTATGTTAAATGGGGCTCTTTTTGGGAAGATAATGATAAGCACTCACTGAAACCTACATCTCATGTACATACAATTCTATTTCTAGTATACCAGATATGACATGATAAAGAAACTAGAGGATTGGCATCAATTGATACAAAATTATCATGACCCATACTAGAAATTAAATATAACTAAGATCAATAAAGTAATGTGACAAGTCCTAATCAGAGTTCATGATCCCTATGGTCTTGAAAAAAGAACCTGAATATAATAAAACTAGGGGGAATAATTTTTATAATAATAAAAAATATTAATTGTACAAATTGGGATAAAATTGTAAATATAAATACAACATAACCATTAGAAAAAAAATAGCAACAAAGATTAAACCAAAGGTAAAGGGATAAAAACCATGATTCATGTCCCATAAACCAACTAAAATAGACAACAAAAACAAGAACTAGATACTTCGAATTCGGAAAAGTTCCACCATCTCTTCACTAGCTACCCTTATATAGTAAATAATCACCTCCCCACACCACTATGAAACCATTCCATTTCATATTGAATACATAATAAGGTCAAAAAATCCCCAATGAAGTGTATAGGGTGTGATTTAAATAGTACCAATTTTGTCCTTCCTAGGTGTTTGGTAAAAAATTTCTGTTGAGTAATCATAATATATTCAGTTTATGAAAAACATGGAATAATAAAAAATTTATCACATTTATATAAAATAAATAGGTAAAATAGACCTCCTTTTACAAATATTTTAAAAAAAAATATGATAAAAAAAATTAAATAATATTTCTTCTCAACCATTTAACATATTTAAATGATTTCAACACATATACAATAAATCTAAACATTACCAATACAAAACCCAATTGAGATCACACTTAGGATATCGAAGGATCATGATTTCTATGTAACCCATATGTCAATAATAAATCATGGACAGTTCTCACAATGTTCCCAAAATTCAATTAATCTTTTATCTACGGTTTAAGAGACACACTAAAAATAGAAACCAATTACAATTTTATGACTATGTTTTAAAATATAATAAATCTATAATATTAAAAAATAGGAACACAGTTGAATGTGAATAACTACATAATTTCAAAGAAATTAATGAATACTAAAATATAAGGGTTGGTACCCAATGTTCTATTGTGTTTCATACATCAAATAATTTAACAGTAATTATCACATCATACAAGATAAATTCTAATGAACCCATCCCATTTATTTTTTTAAACCTAATTTAACAGACCATTTCATCGTGATTTGGAAACTATATTTCATAATAGAAATAAATATAATTAATAATTTATCAAAAACACATTTACACATGTATTTCAAGAAAGTCACGAATCATGGTAATTATCATATATATAAAAATTCAGAAACTAAAGTGCACTCACAATTAGTTAATCATAATCTAGTGACGGAATCACCTACCTAAATCTTTGGAAGCACACCAACACAAAAGGGATCCACACACTATAAATAAATGTAATCCATGAGATAAAAATATGATTCCTTGTTAATAAATTACCAAATATTATAATCATTTTACCAAAATAAAAAAAATATACAGAGATGGTAATTAAAAAAATAACTCAAGGATCACAAACACCCCACTGAAAAAAAACCTTATAATATTTCTCCAATAAAACCAATATATGATAAATATATAAGGGTATAATAGGAATCGTAACTAGATCAAAATATTCCAACAATAAATCCAGAAATTACAACCAATTCTAAGAGACCATGATTGAAAGAGATAGATTCAATCAAACTCAATAAAAATATGAATTCGATCAAAATGGGATCACAACACTAAGTAAAGAAGATAAAAGGGTCCAATAATTCTAATGGATTTATTCCCCAAAAGAATTGGTCAAATTATTTCCATCAAGTAGGTATTAATTTTTTAATTATGGGTTCTATTATCTTAAAGAGTACTAAAACACTATTATTTTAGTTGCCCATCCTGAGGCTACTAGCCAGAAAGTTTCCAATAATAATGTGCTTTGGCTAATGGACAGCCTTCCAACAATTTGGGGAGGCCCACTAGCTATGTTGTATCCATATGGAGAATTATTGTGGCATAGGGATCCCCATTAACTAGCTGATTGAGTTCTAATTAGAACCTCATTCTACCCACATTCAATGAGCTAGTTGATGGCCTTTTATATCCCCCAAACAAGGATATGGAATCTAAATACTCCACCGTGTCTCTTGTGATTCCCCAAACCAAAATGTTGAAAACATAAACATAAAATAGGGACGTACATATTCTAGGATGTTATCAGACATAAAATTAATGATCAATCAGGTTCTAAAACCCCAATATCAATGAGTGTATAGTTTAATATTAGGTATCTCCATGGAGCATTAGTTTCTATGTTTTTTGACCTATTTTAATTAAATTTATTCAAATTCATTTATAAATTTCCATCACCTCTACAAACACTTTTATTTAAAATTAGTTATTTCTAGATTTCATTGGTGGTAACATATGGAGTTGTAATCACGCTCTTATAAATCCACCATGGCACATGGGTACTGAAGAAAATATCACTATTTGTTATGAGGTTATGTATATAATACCCCGACCCTAGTTACCCAGAGTCAGTGCTTTATTACATTACATTTGCATGATCATAAGGGATAAAATCTCGAAAGATCGATCAATTTAGTAGCCTCGGATGTACTAGATACATACAAAAGTCTTACATTGCATTATGAAATAAAAATCAACAACATTATGACTCCTTGTAACACACTCATATCCCTTATCTTATCCCTGCAAGTCAGTCACTATATTCTTCCTCACATACTGGGAAAAATAATACATAGAAAGGGGTGAGCTCAGATGCTCAGTAAGGATAACAATATAGCAGAAACAATCATCAATATGAATAAAGTTTAAGACTAAAACACAAGCCTTTTAAACTTTATATTCACTATAATATGTCAATAATAAATCTAATAATACCATTTACATATTCACGTGTATATTGTACTAGTCGAATAATCACATGTAATATCAATATCTAATTTCATAATGATGGAATGCATAATGTCGTACATCATAACCACATAGTCATGCCTCATCCACAGACTAAAAATAATATTTTCACAAGGCCTTATTTGAAGACACTTGTTTGTCCCAGGAGACCTACTGATTCATTGGGGAGCTATAGTGGGCTCCACATGTCACATACTAAGTCCAATACATTACTCATGTTAAAATATTGAAACATAATATAAACAATCATATTAAAAATAACATAGGAAATGTCAATACTTTAAACATAAAACATGAATGGTATAAAAATAGAACATCCAAATTCAAAAATATCACAAAAACATCAATACAATATGGAATATTGTATCATAATAAATCAACATCAAACAAACATAAAATCCAATGAAGGATGTTGACACAGATGAAATCAAACCAAAATATATTTGACTAAAATATTTAGTTCTTAATTTAAATAATTATAAATTAAATAAAAAATTAATTTTGAAAATCATATTATAATCTTTTTAGAGAATCTAAAAATTTGTTATAAGAGAGGATAATAGTTTCACCTACCGTATAAGTTAAAGATAGAAATATTACCATAACTTTTAGAAAAGGTCATGAAGACCCTTGTCTGTAAAATGATGGAAAGATTCCATAAATATATTTTAAACCATTTCTAACAATGGTGTAAATAACACTAACCTATATTATATTAAATATAAAAAATGTTTTGAAATTCATTTTATGAAACATGGATGTAGATGAAAAATAAGTCTAAATTGTTACTTTCGTAAAAACAGCCCCAGATAATAAAGAGATTGTAATATTAAACCTTAGCTTGTAATTTTCTTTGGTTGAGGGTAAATTAACCTTCTTTATACTTTTTAAATAACTGTTATTAAAATATAAAATAACAAAATATATAAATATGATATTATGTATTATCTTATGATATTGTTTTGTAAATAATATTTCAGAAGTATCATTGTTTTGTGTGTTAATTGATTCATTTTCCATTCTATGTTTAGTTATGTAAGTCGTTATTATTATGTGTAGGGTGTATTTGATTCATATCCAAAATGATATTATATTCGTAAACATTGTTTTTAATCATACAATTAAAATTTTTCGTGAATGGTTACGATGGGCAATGAATCTCATTGCGTTTGTGGAGACTGTAATCCGTAAGTGCGCATGAGTGACAGTACCATTATATTGATGGTGAAATAATATGTAATTGCATGGTATATCATATATAAATAATAATATAAATTTTATATATTATTTACATCAATTATACACATTATTATACCGATCAAAATAATGATGTGTTGAATAACAAACTACACCTTGATGTTGAGACGGTTAGCAGTATGTACGCACGTACGGAGACTTTTTCATTCATGGGGTGTATAAAATAATGAATATGGTTATAACATATTTATAATTAAATCACATTATGTAGAAGGTACTGGTGTTATTTTATTATTATGGAAACAACAATTAAAGAGGGAGTGGAAGAAAAAAAATAACATTGAAAGAGGTGATGAAATAATTACCTCTTCTTTGGGTGCTACATTTTTATTTCATCAAAAGTTCTCCTTAAGATGGATTTATCATCAAATTAAGGCCACTAGATTGAAATTAGGGTAGTTGGGAAGATATTTGAGTAGGTGTTTGTCAATCCAAATGGCTTTGGAGGTGTGATTTTGAGAGATGGGTATGTACCCTTTTATAAGATATGTGTGGGTCACTTTATGAAAAACTTGATCTATTAATTTATTATACAAAAATATTCTCTCTATAATGGCTCAAAAAGGATTTATTTATAGGCTAATATGGGGATGGGTCTAAAATCACTCAACCAGTTGGTTCTATATAGGTTTAGGTCACCATATTAACCTTATTTTTATATTTATGTCTTAGTTAAATAGTTTAACTTTTACCATGCATTCTTATATTATTATAAAAATGGTTAATAAAAACAATATAAAAATACAAGAGAACCCCATGTGGTTAATTATTGAAATATATAACCTATTAAAAGTACATTTTCCAAACCTTATATTTTTTGAAATATTATATCATTTAATAGTACAATATTTATTTTAAAAACTCATTTCTGTCAATTTGACTCTATTTAGTATTTGGTTTTTGTGAAACTACAAAAAACATGATTACATCAAAAAAATAAATTAAATCTATCCTAACATTTAAAATTAACCTAGGTAATTAGTGGAATGAATTAAAAGTCTAAATTTACATTTATCTGGATATTTATAAATTCTATAATTTTAATCATTGATTAATAGGGTAATTATTGCATCATCATTGTGTCATAAATAAATTTAATTATATAAATTTCTAAAATTAAAAAAAATACCATTATATATTTATTATTATTAGTCTTCTAATTCATATATACAGGTTAATTTTTTTATGTATATCCCAATATTAAAAATGTTTTAATTATGAAAATTTGAATTTATCACTTTTAATTCATCTTTAAATAAAATAATAATAAATGTCCTAATCTAATCTAATTGAATCAATGGGGATCATTTTTTATTCCAAAGGATTATTTTGGACGAAAAAAACTTCTAAAATAGAATTAAGTCATGTGTTAGGGTAGTTATAATATCATTTTTACCTTTAATTACCTTATTTGTTTAACCATGGTAAATAAAATTCAGATGTTACTATTAAAAAAAATTATTTTCAACCTATTGAACCACATTTTACTTATTTATGTCAATCGTATCACTTGTATTCGTTAAATTTAATTCATATAAGCTATAAAATTACATTCTATAAAAATATTCCAATGTGCATAGAAGGTGGGTAAAAGTAGTTAAAATGTTCAATAGAATTTTATACGTCTAATTTTATTATAAAATGACTCCAATGAATTACATAGAACATATATAGGATTTATGTATATATTTAAACCTAAAATAAATTTAAATAAAATAAATAATTATTTAAATAAAATGTAGGTTTTAAACAATAACGTGGTGTTGATCTCTCTTCATCAAAAGTTGGATGTTTTCAGAAAAATACAAAAAATTCACCCTAAACTACCTTTGATATTCTGAATCCCAAAATGAAGTCCATTTTGAAAAATAAAATTTATTATATGTCAAGAAGTGGGAATTACTATTCATAATGGCTAATTTCAATGGTCGTGGTGTGCTAAAACTCAAAGTTGCATACAACGCAAGAAATTGCATTATTCAATGATAAAAGTTCCATGGAAACATGGGGTGTTACATTCTTCCCTCATTAAAATAATTTTTCCCTTGAAATTTATATAATACTACTCTATAAATAGATTCTGGTGGTTCTTCACCATAAGTTCCTTAGGGTTCCGACATTTCCTCTTCCATCTTATGATATATCTGTAGAAATTTTACCAGACGAGTTGTTGAGTTTCTCAACACTTGTTTTCGGGTATCAAGAATCATGAAAGGAACTTCACAATAAGAAAGATCAGGTTCTAGTTATATTTCTTCATAGTTGAGTTAGTGTGTTGGGTCAGGCATGTATTTTCTCAATACTGATATGTGGAACACATCGTGAACTTGGGAGAGACATGGAGGCATTGCCAAACGGTAAGCTAGAACTCCAATTCGTTCTTGAATTTTGAAAGGTCTGATGTACCTAGGATTTAATTTACCCCCTTTACCAAATCGTACAACACCCTTCCTTGGAGATACCTTCATGAAAACATGATATCCTACTTGAAATTACAAACCATTCCTTTAGTTATCGACATATCTCTTTTCCCTACTTTGACATGCTTTGATGTTGATTTAGATAATCATAACCTATTCCATAGTTTCCTCATCAAGTTCTTGGCCTACGAGTTTTCGTTCACCAAAATTATCCCAAAAAATTTGTGTGCGGAATCTATTTCCATGTAATGCTTCATATAGTGCCATATAAATACTTGAATGGAATTTATTATTAGAAGAAATATCATCTAGAGTTAAACATTGCTTCCACACACATTGAAAGTCAATTTAGAAAGATAACAACATGTCTTATCTATGATTTTAATTGTATATTCTAATTTTCCATCAGTTTGAGGGAGGTAGGCAGTTCTCAAACGATGTTTAGTATCTAGGGAATTCTAAATACTTCTCCAGAATATAGATGTAAAACAAGTATCATGATCATAAATAATCGATATGGGTACTCAAGGAAGCCTTATAACTTCAATAGTATATATTCTGGATAAAATTTCAAGGGGTAAATCTTATCTTATAATAAGAAAATGTGCTGACCTAGTAAAATGATCAACAATGACCCATATTGCATTATTCCTTTCAAGTTTCTATGGTATCCCCATGGTAAAGTCCACCATAAGATCATCCCATTTTTTATTTAGGTATGGGAATAGGTTTCATGACTCCTAGAAGATGTTGTCTTCCAGCCTTCACATATTGAAAAACCATACATCTTGACACATAATCAGCAATCTCCCTCTTCATGTTTCCCCATCGAAAATGTTCCTTCAAATCTCTAAACATCTTAGTGCTACCAGGGTGTATAGGGAAATTAGAGCTATGATATTCATCCAAAAATTCCTTTTTTAGATTGGGTATGTTGGGAACACATGGTCTCTTCCAAAATTTCAAATTTCCATCTTCATTTAATAAGTAAATCGACCTCCCATCATAAACTACTTTAATTTAATTATCAAACTCCTCATCATCGGTGTGAGAACATTTTTTCCTTCTAGTAAAGATGTTTTGGCATCCATATGAAAATTTATTGATGTTTCACCTTCCATGATTATTCCTAAATCCATATTTAATAGATCCATGAACATAGGATCCATTTAATCTCTCATATTTTTCAAAACACCATGTTCTATTCTACTCGATGCATCTACCACCTCATTTTCCTTCCCCAGGTGGTAGTGTATGGTGAAATCATAATCCTTGAGTAGTTCAATCCATCGTCTTTGGCTCATGTTGAGTTATTTCTAGGAGAAAATATACTTAAAACTCTTTTGACCAGTATATATCTCACATTTTTTCACCATAAAGATATTGTCTCCATATATTAAAATCAAAGATTACAGTTGTCAACTCAAGATCATGAGTGGAGTAGTTTTTTTCATGAATTTTTTGTTGTCGTGATGCATAGTAAATAAATCAATCATTATACATAAGGACACAACCAATTCCTTTCATTGAAGCATAAACATAAATAATAACCCATCAATCCCTGATGGTATAGTAATGATAGGAACATTGACTAATATACTCTTCAATTATTCAAAACATTCTTCACACTCTTTTTTCCAAAAAAAATTAACCCTTTTACGTGTTAACTTGGTTAATGGGTTAGCCAATCAGGAAATATTCTAGATGTAACCCTGATAATAACCTTCTAAACAAATAAAACCATATACCTCAGTTATACTCCATGGTACTAGCCATTCATGTATTTATCTGGTCTTAGAAATATCAATATTGATTCTATCCTAAGTGAAAATATGGCCATGAAAATAAATCTCTTGAAGCGCTAAATCAAACTTTCTAACCTTCCCATATAATTAATTTATTCTATGAGTCTTTAGATAGTGTTCATGTGAATTTCTTGATCATCATTGCTTTTGGAGTATACAATGATACCATCAATGAATACCACTACAAATTCATGAAGAGATTATTTAAAAAATATATTCATTAGATCCATGAAGATAGAGGGTGTATTAGTCATTCCAAAAGGAATTACGGTAAACCCATATTACCCCTACCTGGTATGAAATGTTGTATTTGGAATGTCTTCCTTCTTCACACACAACAGATGATACCAAGATCAAAGGTCAATTTGAGCTCCATTAAGTTGATCAAATAAATAATAAATTCTATGTATTAGAAACATGTTCTTTATTATTTTAGAATTGATCTCCCTATGGTCAATGCACAACCTCATAGATCCATCATTCTTCGTAACAAAAAAAATAGGGGATCCCAATGGATAAAAACTAGGATGAATAAAATAATTTATTTCTCAATTCCACTAGTTGTTTATTTAGTTCCATAGATTCCAAAGTGGCCATTCTATAAGGGGTCTTCGATATGGGCCTTAAACCATGAATTAAATCAATGTAAAAAATCAATTTCTCATTCCGAAGGATGTCTAGGTAAATCCTCTGGAAACACGTCAAAATATTATTTCAAAATATCTATGTCCTCTATTTGAACATTCCATTATTCACCCATTATTATTTCACTCTCTTCTTCCCTAATAATTGAATTTAGTAGAGCTACTAGGGGTGTATGTAAATGAGAATTTTATGGTGATCTTTCTACTCTAAAAATAATGTACTCCTTATTATCATTGAAAATTCTAACCCCCTTCTACATACAATAAATTTTTGCATCATGGTATGAATGCCAATCCATACCGAGGATTATAACAAATTCAATCATGGTTATGACAATTAGATCAATAGATAAATAATTTTTATATTCCCTAATGGGAACTGATTCACAAGTTTTTTTTGAAATGATAGTTCCCTTAAGAGATTTGAATGATAACTCCCTCTATGTAATGATCAAAAATAAAATAAATAATGGGCTTATTTTGAGGAAATAATTAAATATTATGCCACCACATCATTCAGAGCTTCAACCTCAGCAGTAGTGAATGCATAAGATTGGACTTTTTCTCTTGGAATTTTCTATGGTATGTTTTCTTGGCTCATAGAATATTCATTTTCATAATTCCGCATTTCTCTAAAATTGTATCACCCAATATTGATGGCCTCTTTCTTTCCCTTGAAATCACGAGCTTTGTGGCCTTTTTCACCAGACTGGTAATAGACTCGCATTCCCTTCAGGAAAGTACAGGGGTGTTTCTTCTCATATTTACTATATGATGGAAATTCAAATTTTCCCTTCTTCCCCTTATTTTTATTTCAAGACTGTTCTGCCGATCTCTTCATCTGTATCATTGCTTAAAAGACAAAAGACTATGATAATTACTTTTTAGTATTAATAGAACATGAGAAAATATCTTCATACAATGAGTGGGATTGTGAGACTAATGATTGACAAATAAATGGTTTTAACCCATCAAAAAATTGATCAATCTTACTCCATTGGTTACATATATAATATGTTCCATTCCTTGTTAACCTTGTAAAGTTAGCCTCATACATTGGATCATTTTCTTCCTCCTTTTTCCTTTGACAAGGAAATTGACTTTCCATATCTGCTTGATGGTAAAGAAGAAGGCATTTTATACGAAAATATCTTTAAACACCCTAAATCCAATATTTTATACTTCTTCAACCAATTTTTTGTTTTGAATTGATGACCACTATTGATCTGCATCTCCCCTGAGGTGATAAACATCCATGACAACTTTTTCCCATTTTCTACTCCTCAGATCATGAAATATTTTCTATAAGGAACCTATCAATTGCTCAGCTAAAAAATTGATTCGTATTCCCATTTAATGTTGGTTGTTGTTGTCTCATTAGGCAGTGTAACATTGATCCTCCACGTTTTGGATCATGGTTCTCCATATGGGTATGTTTATTATTCATATCCTGAGTGAGTTGTCCCAGTATGGTTATAAGTTGTTCAACACTGATTGCATCACCAACTCCACTATAATTATTTTCAGTAGTAGGGAAATCCTCACATTGATTATGTGCATTGATACAGTTTCCATTTCTTCCACAATTCTCCATTTCTAAACAATGTCATACAATAGATTAGTTTATGAATTGCAATACATAATTCCGAACAAGTAAAATACCAAACATAAATTGAACAATTTATGCATACAATAAATAATCATAAATAAATGTTTTCTTTGATGAAGTATTTAATCATAAATACTCTATATTGATTTGTAAATAATATGAAGATTATCATAAGTATATCCACCTTGATAGTCGTAACCAAGAGTGTAGAAAGGCCGGTTGTCGTGTACTAGGGTATGCCAAGTCAAGCCCGAATCTCCTACTCAATTTTTTCACTCCTAGGTACATCCCTGCCAAAGCTACCTCTACCTGCTCATATCCATAAAGGGATATATTTCTTGTAAAATTTATAAAATCTATACATTAACAAAATATTAGGAAGTTATTCTATACTAATCCTTAAATTCTATCTTAGGGTAATGTTATATATTCAGAGTTTATAAAAATATTGTTTTCAATGATTGTACTAAATCTTCCTCTGATACAAATTGTAATGTCTTGACCCTAGTTACCTGGAGTCTGTGCATTTTTATATTACATTGGAATGATCATAAGGGATAAAATCCTAAAATACTGACTAGTTTAGTAGACTTAGAAGTACGTGATACATATATAAGTCTTATATTACAATATAAAATAAAAAACAACAAAACTGTGTCACCATTAAATACACTCATATCTCATACATAATCCTTACAAGTCTATCATAATACACTTCTTCACTTTCTGGGAAAAATAAAATATAGAAATGGGAGAGCTCAGATACTCATTAAGGATAACAATATAGCAGAAACTGTAATAAATAAGCATAACAATTTAAGGGATTGTATAAGCCTAAAACACAAGCCTTTAAAACATAATCTTAAACATAATTTGGAAAAGATAAATCAAATAATTCTATTTAATAATTCACGTGGATATTCTATTAGATGAATAATCTCATTTAATATCAATAGTTAATTTCATAATGATGGAGATAATAATGTTGGACATCATAACCACATATCCAAAGCCTTGAGCTAGTACTATAAATAATATTTTTTCAAGGCCCTATGAATAAGTATGTGATGGGTAGAGCCCACTAAGTCCAATTCATCGAGGAGCTACAACAGGATCTACCCATCACTTACTAATTATAATGAATTACACATATGAAAAAGATGAAACATAATATAGACATTCATATTAAAACTACCATATTAAATTTCAATACATTAACCATAAACCAGGGATGGTATAAAAATATCACATCCACAGTTAAACATATCACAAATCCTTTAATATAATATGTTAGATCATATCATAATAAATTAACTTCCATCAAATGTAAAATCCAATGAAGGATGTTGATATAGATGAAATCAATCCAAAAACTATTTGAGTGAAATATTTCTTTCTACATTGAAATTATTCCAATGTAAATAAATAAATTATTTTGAATTTTTTTTGATTTTTATGGGAATCTTAGAAGGTGTAATAATGGTAGAAAATATCTACACACAGAGTATATGTTAAAAAAACATTATTGATTAATTTTTCAAAAATTTCATCAAGTATATTGTCTGTAAAATGAACGAAATAATTCTTTCAAAAAAATTATAAAAAGAAAAGCAAGGGTATAAATGAAATTAACCCATATTCTAAGAAATTTTAAATATTTCTTGAATTGTATTTTTAGAAAACACAGATGTAGATGATAAATAAGTCCATGTAGATACATTCATAAAAATAACATCAGATCATAAATTGATTGTAAAATTATCCCTTATAATGTACTTTTCCTAGGTCAAGAGTACATTAACCTCATGTATAATAGTTAAATCACTTTTATTAAATTATACAAGAACCTTATACATAAATATGATATTATATGTGATCCTATAATATAGTTTTGTTAATAATATTTCATTAGTATCATGGCTTTTGGAGTTAACTAATATGTTTTCCTTTATATTTTTGTTACGTAAGTCATGATTTTTATGGATAAGAGGTATTTGTTTCATACACATATTGATATTAAGTTCATAATCGTTATCATTAATAAAAAAAATTAAATTATTATTTATTGGTTTCGATGGGGAATGAATCTCATCACGTTCATGGAGACAGTAATCTATACGTACGTACGAGTAACAATACCATTAAATTGATTGTTAAATAGTATGTAATTGGATGTTATATAATATATAAAGAATAATTAACCTGTTATATTTATTATTTACATCAATTATACTCATTATTATACCTATCAAAATAATTATATTTCGGATACCAAACTACACCATGACGTGGAGACGGTAAGTATACATACACACGTATGGTGACTTTTTCATTCATAAGATGGATAGAATAATGAACATGGTTGGAACATATTTATAATAACATCACATTATGTATAAGGTACTAGGGTTATTATTTTTTTATGGAAACAAAAAAGAAAGAGGAGGCGTAATAAATAAACATAGAAAGAGGTGATAAAATAATTACCTCTTCTCCGGGTGCTTCCTTTTGATTTTATCAATAGGGCTCCATAGGATGGACTTTTGATCAATTTAAGGCCACTAGGTTTAAATGAGGGCAGATGGAAAGATATTTCAGCCCAGTTTGGGTGAGCCAAATGGCTTTGGATTTGTGAATATGAGAGAAGGGGAGGTGCCCTTTTATAAGAGTGGTGAGGGTCACTTTAGGAAAAGATAAAAATATTAATTAATTATAAAATCATATTCAGTTTATAATGGATACAAAACAATATATTTCGAGCCTAATGTGGGTCTAGGAAGAAAAAATCTTAACCAATAGGTTTTAGATAGGTTTAGGTCACCGTATTAACCTTATCTCTTAGATTTAATGCATTGTTAAATAGTTTAACTTGTACCATGTATTCTATATTTTTTTCAATAAATGGTTAATAAACATACTATATATAATTCAAGAAAAACCCAAGTAGTTCATTAATGACATGTATAACATTATCTATGTCTTTTTTTCAAACCTTATATTTTTATGAATATTTTATCAATAAATAATATAGTATATGTCTTAAAAAATCCTTTATGTAAATTTTTACACTATTCGGAATTTGGTTTTTAGAAATATCAAAAAACATGATTAATTCCAAAAAAAATAAATTAAATCAATCATAAAATGTTTTATTAAAATAAAAAATAAGTTTAATGAATCAAATGACTCAGTTATCTTTTATTTGGATATTTATAATTTCAATTATTTTAATCATTCATTAATAAGTTAATTATTTCATCATCATTGTGTCATAAATAAATAGAATTATTTAATGTCTAAAAATTATAAATAAAATACCATTATATATGAAATAATTTTATATTTCTAATGAATATTTATAGTCTATTTTATATTATGTATAACCCTATTTTAAAAATGTTTTATGTATGAAAATTTAAATTTAACACTATTAACTCTTCTTTAAATAAAATAATAATAATTGTTCTAATCTAATCCAAGTGGGTCAAATAGGATCATATTTTATTCCTATGGATGATTTTTGACGAAAAATAATTATCCTATAAAATTAGGACATGTGTTAGGGTAATTATAATATCATTTTACCTTTAATTGCTCTATTTATGTTTAACCATGGTGAATAAAATTCAAAAGTTACTATTCATGAAAATTTATTTTCATCCTATTGAACCAAATTTTACATACGAATTTCAACCGTGCCTATCAAATTTTTGGCATTCAATTTCTAAAAGCGATAAAATGATTTTTTTTGGGAAATTTTCAAATGTGCCTAGAAAGAGGGTAAAATACATTAAAATGTTAAATAAATTATTATACAAATAATTGTGTTATAAAATGAAACCAATGAGTGACATTGAACTTATATTGTTATTATGTATCTATTTTTACAAAATAAAATAAAATTAAATAAATTATTATTTAAATAAAAAGTTGGATTTAAACAATAACGCTGTGTTTTTCACTATTCATTAATAATTGAATGTTTTCAAAAAAATACCAAAAATTCATCCTAGGATAATTTTTATATTATAAATCCAAAAATTCAGTCCATTTTGATAAATAAATTTTAAAATTTTAAAAATTGGGTATTACTATTAATAACAACTAGTTTGATTGGGCGTAGTGTGCTAGAACTCGAAATTGAGTACAACGCAAGCTATTGCATTATTCAAAAAGAAATGTACCATGGACGCTTGGGGTTTTACAATATATTTAGGTGAATGGAAATTTTTATGATATTTTTTAGCTAGTTAATATTGAGAATGGATGATGGTACTGGGGAGTACTTATGCCCAGTTCGGAATGAGTTGTTGACTAAGTTTTATTTTTTTTCTTTTCTATCAATTCAACCTAATCCTCCCTAAAAGAATATATTGTGAAATATATGATATACCATACCATTATAACATTTTTATACTTTATTCATATTTTGTAATTTTATATTCATGTCTTTGATGGGATTCATTTTGGTTTTTATGATATTTTATTATCACAGTTTTTGTTATTACTATAACCAGAGAGTATAGTCTCCCCACCATACCACTAGACACCATCACTATTTGTTGATGAACATTGGCATATAGGGATGTGTTACTAAGGTAATGTGGTGACTCTAACTAAGTCACTAATTAGTGGTCCCCGTATGGGTGATGTTTGAAACATGTTTTAGTGGATTATTTTCTAGGTATTCCTATATGGGAATGTTAGATAGAAAAATAAAATATTTTTGGATAATGGTAATGAGATTATTCCTTGGAGTGATTATCCCACCAATGCAGTAAACCCAATTTACTATGTATGATACCAATTTCTTAGGGAATTTTTTTTGATGAAGTTGAAATATTTCCCCATGAGTGAGGTTATTTATTTATAATGTTATGGTTTATGGTTTTTATAAAGTTCACTAGAATGTAATGATAGTTTTTGTGTGTTTATGTATCATTCTCTACAAATATGATTAATATTCCTTCCAAATTATTCCTCTAAACTATAGCATCTTGTTATATATATTCTAGTTTTATATATACCACCAATATTTTCATTAAGATATAAATTTATATATTCCCAAAGATTAAATTAATTGAGGTGGGATTATTATTTCTATATTTCTAAATGATTTATATTTTTCATACAAAAATATTTCTGTGGTGGAATATTACTTGTTGAAATCCATAATTAACATCCTTCTAAACATTATTGTATAAATGAATAATTTTATAATTTTTTGGTTAAATAATTATCATATAAGAAACTTATAGGTTGTTTCCCTTATAACATGGGATTGGAAGCCTATCTTACCAAACCTAGAATGTGATATCCAAATTAATTATGAATTATGAAAATGTGAAATAATGAGAAACAAAGACATAAAATGTATGAAACTGGAAAAACATACAAACTTACTAACTAAAAATGAAATGTATCCATAGTTATGTTGACACAAAATCTCAAGGATGAATAATAACTAAAACTAATATGAGGGCTATGCATGATTATTCTTTTACATGGTTCTTAAGTACAAGGTACTTTTACCAATATGAAAATTAAAAAAATAGTGTATAAAATATCTCGTTAAATCTTTTCTTTGGTGGTAGCTAAATGACTTTTCTAATGAGAAAAATAATCCTTCGAGGGGTTATCTATCACCGGGCCCCACATGTGTCACACCAATCCAAAATATTCCATAGTTTTAATAAAAAAAATTAATTATTTGATCTGTCAAATATATTTATTGAATAGTGAATATAGAATGATTAATATTTCCTCAAATAATCGAATAACTGTCAATGGAAACACTGTATGTAAAATGGTATATGGTTTAGTTAATAATGATTTCTATGATAAATGAGATGGATATTTATGTAAAATTCATTTATCATATAAAATTGAATATTTCAAGGGGACAAAATAAACTAAGTAAGTGAATATGAATATTATCCATCAATAAATAAATCATAAACCATCCATAGGAAGACGAATAATTGCATCAATACAGTATAACCCATGAAGAGTAAAATAAAACTTATTTTCCCTGGATGAATAAAATTTTATAAAAAGTTCATTTAAAATATTATAGTGGAATATAGCATTTTGTTTTTACTTTTTTTAAATAAAATATTTTCATAAGAAATAAACATTAAAAAAATTCTTTAAAAACAATAATTTCCCAAATTTAACGGATTCTTTGATAGAATGATTAATGGTAAATCCATACATGTTGTAAAAAGTAAAAAGAACAGTCCTTTTACAGGGTGAAAATGCTAAGAGAAATTACATATTCAGTAAGAGATAGGAATATTCCATTTAATTCATTGGAAAATTAAAAAAGGATAAAAATTCTTTAAAAACAATAAAAAAAAATTTGAAATCATTTTAAAAAATCATTTTATTTATAAGTAAAGTGGTTCAATGAATATTGGGAGAAATGCAGTCGGGTTTTTGTAAAAACATTTTTAGACGTCATTGAGCACCAAAGAATTAAAAATGATAATAATACTTGAAAAATGTCTTGAATTACCAGAGGAGAGGAAAAATAAAGGGTTTATTAAACAATGGTAACATAATTTCCATGAATGGAAATATCAAGGAAAGATCGGTAAAGTTATTTATGAGGAATCTATTCTTCAAACATTCAAAATTGTCTCATACCACTTTGAAAAAATTTAAATCATAATCTTCATGATAGAATAATATTAATTTAAATCCTTAAATACAATTAAGATAAAATAATTCATGATATAATATATAAAAATGGGTATTATGTAAACCACACAAAATATATAAGTGGTGAACATGACATTTATTCCATGGATGTAAAAAATGAGATGATAATCGATTACCTTATATATCATTTTGGGTGAATATACATTAAATAAATATATAATAAACTTTTGTTAATTTTATAATTTATTGAGAAATTATTTCATGTTTATAATTAATTTAATTTTACTTATTACTATGGTGTATACAAATACAGAACCAAATATGTTTACATTAGTTGTTATGACTAAAATCTGTTTATGTGTCCAAAACAACATTGGTATGTCAACTATGGACAGAGGGGTCATTATATAATATCTCCAAAATAATTATCATTATATAATTATCATATTTATTCATTAAATATAATTTTAAAATAATTCACTAAAAAGGTCATGAATAATGAACCAACGTTAAAATCATGAATATGGTAGGACTTATGTATGCATGAGAAACATTCTAATTTTTCAATGATCAAAATAAAAATATAATATGTAACACCATATATTTAAATATTTATAATTATATCATAAATATAATTTTATTTAATAATATATAGTTTTTCATATAATTATTTTGATGTAAAAGGAATCACATCGTATTGAGGAGGCGGTAGTCCACACACCCTAGAACGATATTATCACTTTTTAAGTGTGTGAAAGGGTAATAATCAAAATGATATTTGTATATAGTATCTTTAAATAAGGGAAATGATTTCATGAAGATCATATAAATTTATGTATCTGTAATCTATTTAATTACAACTATCATTTATGCATTCCATGTATTGTGTGAACAGGTCACATCGCTTTGAGAGTATGGTAGTCCACACTTCCTTAAACAATTTTATCATATTAAAGTAATTTGGAATGTATTAAATGTATGTGTTATAAATTTATTACGTATGTATAAATAAAAAATAAATACCATATAAACATATTTTACTTCATAATGGCCAACCATGATTATTGGAAAATAAAAAAATGAACAATCATTGTTTTTTGAGTCAATAGAACGATATACAGAGAATCAATATGTTCATTTCCAATTAGAGTGATATGTGTGTAATTATTGGTAAAAATCATAACCTAAAACATCCTAGTATATTTATGATATTTTTTGTTATTTATTAGTAGTATAATAATAGTATAGTGGATGGAGAATACTAATGAAATATAAATGCTTGAGAGAAGACGTTACATCTTTATTGGTTATCTTCTTTTGGTATGAACCAAAATTATATTTGGATTCTATTATGCAAAATGGTAGGAATCTAGGAAGTGGGGATAGATAATTTTCTAATATTTGGTATGTTATTGGTCAATCTAATGTATTTTTATAGTTGTGAGGGAGTGGGAGGAGGGGAAGCCCTTTTATAGTGGAGGAGTTGTAGAGACCTGAAGCTTAACGTACATGGACATTACATTACTTTTGAGGAATACATAGTACATAACAAAAACAAACACACAAGGACCATTATAGTTTAGTGTCTTTGGAAACTCGGAATATAATCTTCTAATCATGGTGAAAGATCTTCAACATCTCTCATAAAGATCTTCCTTTTTTACCTAAAACCTTTCTTTATATCCTGGGGAAAACAAAACATAAAAGGGTGAGCTCAAATTCTCAGTAAGGGTAAACAAAAGAAATATCAATCACATCATATACATAAGAACATAACTTTTGGAAATCATAACCTGCAAAAGAAATAATAATTTCGTAACATGGGATAAATCATAGCATTGAAATGTAATCCCATAATCACAACATAAAACATGAAACTTTTTGGAATACACACAAAATCATAGATAATTATTTCTTATTAGTCAAGACTCATTGCCAAGACTATCTTAGTGGATAAAGTCCATTTCTGAACCGAGTTCATTCCTCATTTTAGTCCTGCTTCATTGAACCGGTTTAACATGTCGTTCCAGCCATGTCTATCTCATGAGATATAAAATCATTACCCAATGCATTAGAGGGAGATATAGGTCCCACCCATCTCATAATGATACCATTCTTATGTGTTCCACAAAATCATAAACCATACAACATAGCATAACCCATGTAATAAAAATGGGATTCTTAAACTTCATGAAATCATAAAACAATTCATATAAGATAAAGGAATTCATAAAAATAATTCCATCACAACAGAATCAAATCAATGTAATAATAGGTATAGAAACAGAACCCTTTATTATCTTAGATGGAATTTTTTTTTATAAAACACTTGAACTCCATTCTTGAGGAAAATATCCTTTCAACTTCAAAAAAAATTTCCTTTCTTAACATTTCATAAAATTTTAAACTAAAAGAAGTTGATTAAAAATAAACTTGAAAACTTTTAAAGGAAGATTCTTGGAAATAATGTTTTAAAAATCCATTCATTCTGTATTTGTTAAAAAAACATTCTTCTCGTACATTTGTCAGAAAAGTCAAAAAGTACCTCGTACGAGAAAACGAACAAAGATTCCTTTCATATATTTTACTAAAAACTCACCGAAGGGTGAAATTGGATATAAAATATTGTATAATGATGTAAACATTACATATTGAGGAAATATGGATGTGGATGATAAAATGCACCCCAGTAAATTCCAAAGTATAAACAATCTCGGATAAAAATGAGATTGTGATATTTTCCCTTACCTTAGGTCTGATT
This sequence comes from Viscum album, assembly GCA_963277665.1. Classification (NCBI taxonomy): domain Eukaryota; kingdom Viridiplantae; phylum Streptophyta; class Magnoliopsida; order Santalales; family Viscaceae; genus Viscum; species Viscum album. The sequence goes on from OY728157.1 coordinate 475,627,039, forward strand.
TGCTTAATAAGTGTCTGAACCTCCTTTATATTGATTTAAATAATGTCATTTACGTATTCAAGAATCATACTCATTGTTATGATATCATATATGGTTCACTTATGACTTTATATTACCTGTTCTTTTGTAAATTCCATGTTAAAGAGCGTTTTGGGTTAAATCGTTTCATTTGTCATCCGTGTTTTGAATTGTAATTATTCATATGATTACTTAGATCATGATTACATAATTCCAGAATATAAAACATGATTTAATTATAATATATATTCATAATATACATATATATAATAGATCAGTAAATGGAAAGAAATACACCGTTCATGGAGACGGTAGGTCGTATGTACGCATGAACACTGTTTTCGTTTCCTTATTGAGTTGAATGGATTTAAGTAGATGAAATATATATATATATATATACACATAAATCCAGTATCATTATTATGTCATATATTTCATTATTACTTATTATATATACTTTATAATCATTCATGAATGGTTAACGTGGAGAATGAATCTCATCGCGTCGTGGAGACGGTAGTCCGTACGTACGCACGAGCGATGATTTCGTTCTCATGATCGTGGAATTGTATTGGAGTATATGTATACTATTATAGAATCAATATCACTTTAAAATAATCATATATAGTTATTATTTACACCATTATACCCATCCAAGTAAGGTGGTGGTGGAAAATATATTACACCACGGTGTGGAGACGGTATTCCGTACGTATGCACGCGCGGTGATTTCATTTTCCGTAGGAAGGATATATGGTGAAATAGGGCTGTTTCATACTTATAATAACATATCAGTATATGAGTGATACTGATGTTATTACTTAATAATGAAACAACCTAAGAAGAATAATTGGAAGAAGAAATAAAGTTGAAGGAATCGGTAACTGACATTACCTCTTCTTTGAACCACCTCTTTGAGTCCTCTTCTTAGGGCACTAAAATTGGTCTCTGAAGAAGAACATGACCTCTAAATATTTTCTGGGGAAGCGGAGAAGATAAATTTTCAGGGGTTGGCCGAGCTTTAAGGCTCAAATTGGTGTGAAGAAGAGGGGGAGGAGGTGCCCTTTTATAAGGGAGGAGAGGGGCTTCTTTTGAAAACTAAAAATATTATTTTATTATAATGTCATATTCAGTTTTAAATAGCTCTAAATTGATTTATTTCGAAGATAAGGTGGGGATGGGTCTAAATCCTCTCATCCAATAGAATATAGACAAGATTAGGTTCTTATTATAACCATATAATTTATATTTAACTTTAAGTTAGATAATTTTAATTTTACCGTGTCTTTTTGTGTCATTACTCTATAAGGTTAATAAACATACTATAACATGCCAAACGAACCCCAAGTTGTTTTTTATTAATATATATAACCTTATCTAAGTCATTTTTCCGTACCATAGATTTTTAGGAATAAAATAAAAATTAATTATATAATATTTGTTTTAAAAACTATTTTATGTCAATTTTGACACTATTTAGTAATTGATATTTTTGAAAATCATAACAAAATGATTAGTTCGAAAAAAGTTAATTAAATCAACAATAACATGTCATATTAACATATAAAATTATTGTAATTCTTAAAATGTCTCAAATTACATTTATTTGGGTATTTATAACATCAATTATGTCAATATTTCATTAATAGGATAATTACTGCATCATCATTGTATCATAAATAAATTAAATGATTTTAAGCCTAAAAATTAAAAATACAATACCATTATGTTTTAAATAATTTTATATTTCTAATTAATATATATAGTCGAATTTATCTTATGTATGACCCTATATTAAAAATGATTTACTTCTTAAACGTTGATTTTAACTATTTTAAACCTTCTTTACATAAATTGATAATAAATGTCCTAATCTAATCCAAGTGGGCCTAAATGGTTATATTGTATTCCTAAGGTTGTTTTTGGTCGAATTAAACTTTTCCAATAGAATTAGGACATGTGTTAGGGTAATAATAATATCATTTTTACCCTTAATTACCCTATTTACTTTTAACCGTGGTAAACAAAAGTAGAAAGTTACTATTCAACAAAAATTATTTTCATCTCATTGAACCACATTTTACTTACTGACATAAACCGTGTCCCTCGGATTTTTGAAATTCCACTCACAGAAGCGGTAAAATTATGTTTTATGATAAATTCAGTTTTTTAACTACCACTTAGTGGTTTCACTATTCATCAAAAAATGAAAGTTTCCAGAAAAATACCAAAAATTAGGCCTAAGCTATATTTGATATTATGACCTCAAAAATGATGTCTATTTTTCCAAATTCAAAACATATCAGTTGCATTAATTAATTTAAAAATTAATTCCTGTCGTGAAAACAAATAGTGTGTTCTTAATAGATAATAACTATCAAAAGATTGACACTTGTTTATGTCTGGTTTAAATGTGAAATTACATCGAATGACCAAAATTGTATTAAATTGTAAAAAATATATTCTAAATATAATTTAAAACCACCCAAATTAATAATTTATCTCTATTAATTATTTCTATTAAAAAAGTTGTTTTTAATTACAATTTAGTAATTTTTACTATTCATCAGAATATGAAAGTTACTTGAAAAGTACCAAAATTTCACCGTAGGCTAAATTCGATACTCTAAATACAAAAATGAAGTCCATTTTGAGAGATAAAATTTCTAAAATTTTAAATGGTGGTTATTACTATTCATAACGGCTAGTTTTAATAATATTTTAATAGCATATCGTTGTTTAGTGAAACTTGGTATTGTGTACTACACACACTATCGAGGAAGGTCGTGATTGCGTGTAAAGCAAGGGAAGTCAAGGATGCATGTTTTGAAAGATCCTTTTGGTGTAGCGTACAACACAAGACATTAATGAAATTAAAAAGAATATTTTTCATAAAATCTCGGGGTGTTACATTCTACCCCCCTTAAAATGAATTCCGCCTTCGAAATTCGTCGGGGTTATAAATGGTTTACCATTCAAAAGTTTCTTTAATATAAACCCACATCGTAAAAAGGAATACCAAAACTAATCATTAAAAACAAAATTATGAAACATAACAGTTACCCAAATAAACTAATCACTGAGTTTCAACATAGGTGAAAATATAGATATGGAAGAGAAATCTAACCATCATGTTCTGATGGAGAGTGGTAGAGAACATGGCTATGGAAAAGCCAGCAATCACAAAGCCATAAATTTGTGATGATCTCATGTACCATCAGATTCATCAGATATAAGAGCACTAGTAAAACATTTGTGGTTTTCAAGATCATTTCCCTAAAGTTGATGAAATTGGAATTAGAAGAAATACATTTGTGATTTCGGTATAGTCTCACTGTTGGTCGTTCATTGGAAAATTTCCACTTCATCTCTTAAATAACTGAAGTTGAATTTGTCATTCATGATGTGTCAGAAGGTCATGTGATAGAATGATGGGTCATTCCATCTGTCTCAAACAAAAGGTTAGAAAAGTTATCAAAAAATACATAAGTCTATCTATAGTGAGATTAATCATATATGGTTCCTAAAATGGACCTATACTTCATATATCATACTGCTTAATATAATAAAACTATTTTCTACTAAACAGATACTTTCTGTAGGCTAGTGGTATGCGATAAAGGCCAGTCGCACTTCAGTTGTGGGTTCGATTCCCACAGCCTTGTCCGACGCGATGGGCTGTTGCGCGTCCTATAGGTTGCCCTTTTTCTAAAGCTATATTACTATAACATCCTATCAATAATATCTAAATTTTTTTTATCCTTAATCAATAATAACTTATCTCCAAAATAATCCATTCCAATCTTTAGGTTTATCCAAAATAATGTTGTCTAATCTCATATTATAATGAAAATGATTACCAAAGAGTTCATACAACTAGCATGTTAATACCATTGTTGATCCCCATATATCATGAGATATGTCTTTTTGGTCACATTCCAAGCATTCAAAGTCCTTAATCATGTATTCTCTTGAAAAAAATGAATACCCATTGAACCTTATTAAAAACATGAATACTGTTAAAAGTTAACACTTTCCACATACCAAAATCCTCAAAATTCTATATACTCAAACCATGATTTCACTTAGTCCTTATATCAATCATGAGTTCATGAATACTGTCAAACATTTCATTTTCTCGTTTTTCCTTCATTATGCGCATATCATCTTTTTTTTTCAAAAATATCTCAATCACTTTCCATGGTTACCGGTAACATAAAATTATTGAAAACCAAAATAGAATAATACAAAAACATTCTAATACACAATAAAAGTACCTCAACAACATTATTCTTGAATACCAATACATAAACACTTCAATCCACCCTCTTCAATTATTTTCTTGGAATAAGTCCTTCCTTGATGTAGAAGTAACTTTTTAGGTCCGGGCATTGAGTTGGGTAATGCCCATGTTCTCCACAAATAATACATTGAACTCCATTATAGTCTGTCACTCTATGATCCTTTTCTCCACATAGATAACATCGGTCCCTCCATTTGAGGTATTCCTCAAGTTTCTTCTTCCATTCTTTAGAAATCTCAAACTTCCTTTCTTTATGCTCCTTAACATGCGAACATGCATAATGGTCTATCATCCTCTTATTTGATGAATTAGGCATACCAATAAATTTCACCTTGTTAATCATATATCGCGATGACTGATTCGGCATAATCACAATATCTTTCTCTCTAGTAATTACACAATTTTGTTGCTCATAGTAACCAATTTGTCCATTGGATTCAATGTTAACCGAATTCCTTCTGGTTCCATCCATTAACTAAAACACAAAAAGAATTCTGTGAGAGGCAAAAATCATGCTAGAGAAAACAACATAGTAAAGGGGGAGTACCCTCAATATCTAACATCTTAGGTTAAATTCTAAGATCGTTAGCGCAATTCTAGGACTATAACCTATATGTATACTTAACCTTAGAGACATCCCTAGACATACCTTAGAAATATCTCTAGGGATCTCACTAAAATTTTTACATCCTAGTTTCCTAAGGTTTACTAAACCTTTCCTCTGATTTCAACTGTAGAGACCCTAATCATAACGTACATGGACATTACATTACTTTTGCAGAAAACTTAGTACATAAAAAAACACACACACAAGGACCGTAATAGTGTAGTGTCTTTGGAAACTCGGAATATAATCTTCTAATCATGGTGAATGATCTTCAACATCTCTCATAAAGATCTTCCTTTTTTTTACCTAAAACCTTTATTTATATCCTGGGGAAAAGAAAAAATAAAAGGGTGAGATCAAATTCTCAGTAAGGGTAAACAAAAAAAATATCAATCACATCATATACATAAGAACATAACTTTTGAAAATCATAACCTGCAAAAGAAATCATAATTTTATAACATGGGATAAATCATAACAGTGAAATGTAATCCCAATAATCATAACTTAAAACATGAAACTTTGTGTCATACACACATAATCATAGATAATTATTTCTTATTAGCCAAGACTCATTTCCAAGACTATCTTAGTGGACAAAGTCCATTTCTGAACTGAGTTCATTCCTCGTTTCAGTCCTTCTTCACTGAACCGGTTTAACCTGCCGTTCCAGCCATGTATATCTCATGAGATATAAAATCATTACCCAATGCATTGGAGGGAGGTATACATCCCACCCATCTCATAATGATACCATACTTATGTGTGCCACAAGATCATAAACCATACAACATAGCATAACCCATGTAATAAAAATGGGATTCTTAAACATCATGAAATCATAAAAAAATTCATATAAGATAAAGGAATTCATAAAAATAATTCAATCACAACATAATCAAATCAATGTAATAATAGGGATAGAAACAGAACCCTTTATTATCTTAGATGGAAAATAATTTTGATAAAACAATTGAACTCCATTCTTGAGGAAAATATCCTTTCAACTTCAAAAAAAATTTCCTTTATTAACATGTCATAAAATTTTAAACTAAAATAAGTTTATTAAAAATAAACTTGAAAACTTGTCAAGGAATATTCTTTGAAATAATGTTTTAAAAATCCATTCATTCCGTATAAGTTAAAAAAACATTTTTCTCGTACTTTTTTCGGAAAAGTCAAAAAGTACCTCGTACGAAATACGACAAAAGAATCCTTTCATATCTTTTACTAAATACTCATCAAAGGGTGAAATTGGATATAAAATATTGTAGAATGATGTAAATATTACATATTGAGGAAACATGGATGTGGATGATAAAATGCACCCCAGTAAATTCCAACGTATAAACAATCTCGGATAAAAATGAGATTGTGATATTTTCCCTTACCTTAGGTCCGATTTGCTTCGTAAGTGTCCGAACCTCCTGTATAATGATTTAAATAATATCATTGACTTATTCCAGAATCATACTCATTGTTATGAAATCATATATGGTTCACTTATGACATTATATTACCTGGTCTTTTGTAAATTCCATGTTAAAAAGCATTTTGGGTAAAATCGTTTCATTTGGCGTTCGTGTTTTGACTTGTAATTATTCATATGATTACTTAGATCATGATTAAATAATTCCAGAATATAAAACATGATTTATATATAATATATATTCATATTATACATATATATAATAGATCAGTAAATGGAATAGAAAAACACCGTTCATTGAGACGGTAGGCCGTACGTACGCATGAACGCTGTTTTCGTTTCCTTATTGAGTCGAATGGAATTATGTAGATGACATATATATATATATATATAAATCCAGTATCATTATTATGTCATATATTTTATGATTGCTTATTATATATACTTTATAATCATTCATGAATGGTTAACGTGGAGAATGAATCTCATCGCATCGTGGAGACGGTAGTCCGTACGTACGCTCGAGCGAGGATATTGTTCTCATGATCGTGGAATTGTATTGGAGTATATGTATACTATTTCAGAATCAATATCAATTTAAAATAATCATATATAGTTATTATTTACACCATTATACCCATCAAAGTAAGGTGGTTGTGGAAAATAGATTACACCACGGTGTGGAGACGGTATTTCGTACGTACGCATACGCGGTGATTTCATTTTCTGTAGGATAGATAGATGGTGAAATACGGTTGTTTCATACTTATAATAACATATAAGTATATGAGTTATGATGATGTTATTACTTCGTAATGAAACAACCTAAGAAGAAGAAGTGGAAAAGAAATAAAGTTGAAAGAATCGGTAACAGACATTACCTCTTCTTTGAAACGCCTATTTGAGTCCTCTTCTTAGGGAACTAAAATTGGTCTTTGAAAAAGACCAGGACCTCTAGAACATTTCTAGGGAAGTGAAGAAGAGAATTTGTCAGGGGTTGTCCGAGCTTGAAGGCACAAATTGGTGTGAGGAAGAGGGGGAGGAGGTGCCCTTTTATAAGGGAGGAGAGGGGCTCCTTTGGAAAACTAAAAATATTATTGTATTATAAAGTCATATTCGGTTTTAAATTGCTCCAAATTGATTTATTTAGAATCTAAGGTGGGGATGGGTCGAAATAATTTCGTCCAATGGACTTTAGACAAGTTTAGGTTGCTATTTTAACCTTATCATTTATATTTAACTTTAAGTTAGATAATTTTAGTTTTACCATGTCTTTTTGTGTTCTTACACTATAAGGTTAATAAACATACTATAACAAGCCAAACGAACCCCAAGTAGTTAATTATTAATATATATAACCTTATCTAAGTCATTTGGACGAAAATTAGATTCTTAGGAAAAAAATAAAAATCAATAATATGATATTTGTTTTAAAAACTATTTTATGTCAATTTTGACACTATTTAGTAATTTATTTTTGTGAAAATCATAACCGACATATTAGTTCGAACAAAGTTAATTAAATCAATAATAAAATTTCATATTAACATAGAAAATTATTGGAATTCTTAAAAAGTCTCAAATTACATTTATTTGGGTATTTATAACATCAATTATGTCAATATTTCATTAATAGGATAATTACTGCATCATCATTGTATCATAAATAAATTAAATTATTTTAAGTCCAAAAATTACAAATAAAATACCATTATGTTGTAAATATTTTTAGATTTCTAATGAATATTTATAGTCGAATTTATCTTCTGTATAACCCTATATTAAAAATGATTTACTTATTAAACATTGATTTTAACTAAGTCGTTGTGACCAAATCAAGTGGTAAGCCGTTATGACCCCATCAATCAGTAATTCGTTGCGACCCCATCCAGTGGTAATCCGTTCTGACCCCATCCAGCGGTAAGCCTTTGTGACCACATCCAGCAGTAAGCCCTTGTGACCCCATCCAATGGTAAGACATTGTGACCACATCTAGGGGTAAGCTGTTGTGACCACATCCACTGATAGGCCATTGTTGTAAGAACCATACATTTTATCATGTATGTTTTACTTTTTCCTGGAGTTTTTGATAAAAGAAGTGTTTCTAGAAATTTTTGAAGTGCACTCCGTGTACTTGGTCACCACAAGTAGCCTTGTGCTGGCCATGTAGAATCCTTGCACACGGCCATGTATGATGGCCTAGAGGCCACCTAATGCGGAGTATGAAAATAGAAAGTACATTTCGTGTACTCCAAAATTACATGCCGTGTATTTTTTTTCAGTAATCACTCTGGGGTCTCATCTAATGGGAAGAACACACTTCTTTTAGGTTACATTCATTTGATAGTGTTGAGTAGCTATGGACATTCGACGAGTCCCCGAGCCTCCGTCCGTCCTCCGATTCAAACACCGTCGGTTGTGTTGGAATCGCATCGGTGAGTTCTCTCTTTTTATAGAGCCTCGTATCATGATTTCTCTACTTTTCAATGTTTTTATGGGTTGAAGGTTTTAGACATTTTCGAATATCTATGGCATTCTAATGAGATTCAAGATTTTAGGTTCACGTATATTGATCTCCTAAACCCATGGTAGGTGGTTTGTGCCTTTCTATAGGATTCCATTGAGTAATTTGTTCCATTTCTCCCAATACTCATGAATGGGGTTTTTCATGTTTATCGTTTTGCCCTATTGCTTCTTTGCTATTATGATATTCCTATGTAGATGATAATTGATTATGAATAGGGTTAATTTTTGCGCTTTGGATGTATTCTCCATGCATGTTTTGCCTGTTTTCACCATTGGTTATTGTTTTCCTATAGGATGTTGTTTTCTATACATGCCTGGTATTATAGAATGGTGCGCCTGTTCTTCTATTATATTGTTGTGATGTAGAACGATAGACAAGTAGTTCATGAGGTTCACTTGGTCCATTACACACTACTACGCTTGCTTGACTTACAAAGGTCCGTGAGAACCTGATGTATAGACGATAGGGGGAATTGACATTTAGGGCTCCCCAGATTGTCTTTATAATTTTATGATGTGATACCACAAGGGGAATTGACATTGAGTGCTTCCCCAGAGTGTCTTTAGTTCCTCGACAGGGGCCACTGTAGTAATTGACATTGAGTGCTTCCCTAGAGCACCTTTAAGACGATACGAGTCTATAGGGGGAATTGATGGTGAGTGATTCCTTAGAGAGTCTATATTTTAGCTGAACCAGAGGGGATAGGTTGTGGTTACTTTCCAGATGGTTACCTATTGTGTTATCTATTTTGATGTTGCATGCTGTTTGGGGTTTTTGAATTCATAAACTGATGATTGTTTACTTCTTTGTGCTTCCTTCATTATTGATTTCTGTAATTTTACCTGCCATATAATCACTGACGTTTAGGCACAGATCTTCGAGTGGTTGCATATTGGGTTTTAGTCACACACCCTATTTGAGACATGATTTTGGGCCCAAACTGATTATATTGCTGCAGGTATAGACATGGGAAATCACCCTTTAACTTCAGGAACATGATTACATTGGATCTAGAGAGAATGGGACCAAGCCAAGGCTTGCGATGCTAAAGTGTTACTCATCTGTTTTTCATTTGTACTTTGGTTTAGTATTATATTCAGCATTGTGACATGTTTGACTATTTTCCTTGACATATATGTATCATGCAACATTTATATATAATTATGCTCCAGTTTTTTTATTTGTCTTCCGTTTTTTACTATTTTTGGATATTTACTGTTTTCCCTACTGTGTGTTGTTTACTTCTATTGTGTACTCTGCCAATGAGGTCATAGTTTCCCCACCATAACACCCAAGAACCTCACTACATGTTTACAGCCTCCGGCATTTGGGGAAATACTCTTAAGTCCATGTGACCAACCAGGTATGAGGCGCCTCTGGGTGGCTTCCAGAACCGGGGCGTTACAAAGTGGTATCATAGGGGTTATTTTCTCTTAATATACTATTTGGATCCTATAGCCAAGGATAAGAAAAAATATATACTTGTTAATAAGTTGTTCCTGGGAGTAGCTAACCCGTGTATGGGGAAAATCCAATCTACCACGTTATTGCAATTTTTTCTGGTTTTACAATTGTACAGTTGATTTGATTTTCACTGTTGGGTGACTGAAATGTTTTGTGCGGATACCATTGATGTTATTGCGGATCTATTTCTGTCACAATCTGATGAGATGAGCATGTTCCATCTCATGCATCCTATAGGAACATGATAGAAATAAAATTCCATGCCATCTAGGATGCATTAGCGATTTCATGTTGTTGTGATAGATGTTGTGTAGAATATGCATGTTGTTGTGATAGATTCCACGATAGAAATACATACTATTTGATTGGGAATTGTGTGTAAGATTTTGTTTGAATGTATGCCAAACATTTGTTCTTGAGGTGTTATGGTCCCTCATGGACTGAAATTTTGTGGATCATTGCAATATTTTCTTGTTTATAGATTTTATAGGATTCCAAACATTGATTCATGTGGAGTATGGGCCCTCACGGATCATAATTTGGAACATTAAATGTTTTTTAAAGAGTTCTCTCGGTTCTGTAGTAATTTCTGAGGCTTACTGTTCGGGAAATCCCAAAATACACGTCGTGTAATGTTAATTACATTCCATGTGTTCTTCTGTTCGGGAAGAAACTATTTTACTTAAGTACATGCCATGTTCTTTTTGTACGCTCCATATAGTCTCTGACCGTGTTGTAGGTCATGTGGGCAGAGACATGGGATGGGAAATGTCTGGTGGAAACACACCTTGTCCACGTTGAACTTGCCATGTAGTATAATCCTAAGAACCTGACCATATAGCTAACAACAGAGGTCGGTGGAGTCTCATCTTATACACTCCGTTTCCATCTTGAACACACTGTGTAGTCTGACCCAGGTACTCGGCCATGTCATGAACCACACAGGTCGGTGTTATCCTTTCACGTACATTTTGTGTCTCTCAAGAACATTCCATCTAGTTATAGTCGTTTGTCTGACCGTGTCACTAACAACACATGTTTGGTGAAGCTGGTCCCGTACACATTATGTCAACCTTGAACATGCCGTGTAGTCTTGACTTAGGAGAGTCGTGTGGCATAACCGTGTAGAAGGACCCAGGCTGGGGATGAGGATTCAAGTACACGCCATGTGTTCTTATCACACGTCGTGTGTTTGGGTTGTTACATGACCAGTTTAGGAAAAAGTACATGCCCATGTGAATTACTTCATGGAACAGACCGTTTAGGTAGTGTACACACCATGTAGTCATGTTTTGTAAAACGTGAATGTTTTCTTCGTCTTGTTCTCTTCTTACATGCTTTATTTTATGTCCTTGATAGTTCTTATCTAAGGTGTGCACTTAACCTTGCAGAGTCATGCCATCAAGATTTCCTCCATTTGTACATCATTTTCCAAGTAGTGATTAGACAACATACATGGCTAATTAGGGACCACCTGCAGATCCTCTTGTTGTGCGAGTCTTGCCACCAACTGTTATACCTGTTACCGGTTCGGATGCATAGTTCAGGGAAGGCTTCATGTGGACGATGAATAATTTTCTGTGAGCACCGCTTCCTGCCACGTCAATGGTTGATTTGACATAGGTCTTCCAGTAGCACCATCTACCCACCTTCTCAGGGGAAGGAGGACCCCAGGATGCAAAGTCATGGCTTGAAGCCATGCTGACGATATTTGAGCATCTGGAGACGCCTCAAGTGAGGAGATTCAAGCCTGATACTTATATGCTATGGGATTCAACCAAGATATGGTGTTATGTAATCTCAATGGTGGGTCATCGATAGGTTATGGCTTGGGAGGAGTTCCTGCACATCTTCTATGACTACTTCTCTCCGGAGACCCTAAGGGATGACCGAGCCCGGGAGTTTATGAGCCTTGATCAGGGTACCCTATCAGTAATGGAGTAATCCTCTCATTTCCCCGAGCTTTTGTGTTTTTCACCCTTCCTGGTAGGACATGGGTTATTCTTGGAAAGGAAGTTCATGGATGGCCTCAGACAGGACATTTCCTCTCAGGTGGATATTTTTAGGTTGAATTCCATCACATCCATAATCAACGAGGAACTGATCATGGAGCGTAATCTAAGAGAATCTGAAGTTGGGAGCCAGGGTGGACCGACATCCAGAGTTAGTGCTCCGCCAGATGATAGCTAAAAGTGCCATAGGGAGACTACATGGGGTGATCCGAGTAGGTGGGATGTATCTTATGGTAGTCAGGTGGTGTGCTACCAGTGCAGGAAAAGCGGGAATATGAGGCCGCAGTGCAAAAGAGACTTGGTGGAGTGATGATCTTGCGGCAAGTTGGGACACATTCAACATTTCTGTCAGATCTTTTCAATTGAATTTGGTGAAAGGGTTTCATCTATGACTCCCCGTACAAGTGAAGTTCGGATAGTTTCTCACCAATTTGGGAACTAGTGTTCTTCTAGACATTCAAGTCGATGTGGAGGTCGCGACCACAGTGGTCAGTCACTAGGTCGCCAATGACAATAGGGTGGATCTGCTCAGAGTTGTCAGGCAGGGTCACAGAGCCACAGAGCTGGCCGAACTATTTCATTGGAGCAGACCCATCAAGAGAAGGATCTCGACCCCTCTATAGTTTAAGGTATGATCCTAGTTGCCTCAGTTTTATCTTTACCTATTTTTGATACTGGTTCTATGCATATCTTTATATCTGTCACTATTTTGGAGAGCCTTGGGCACTGTATATTTTCTTCTACCGATATTTTGACACTAGACGCTCCGTTGGGGACAATAACATCTAGTGTACATTAGTGAAAGGAGTTCCCTCTTGAGGTTTTTGGGTGTCACTTCCTTTTGGATCTTTATGTTCTTGAGATGACATGCTATGATGTCATTCTTGAAATGGACTAGCTAGTTCCCTTCCAGGTAGTCATCAACTGTTATCTCCACAGGGTGAGTTTCATATCACCAGAGGGTGGATATTTTCTTCTTAAGGGAATGTGGGATGTAGAGGCGAGCAGATCCGGTCCAGAGCATCATGGTTTGAGAGAAGTTACAACCCATATTTCTAGTCATTAAATGGATGAACAGGGGAATTCACAGTTAGACATTCTTCCAGTGGTGGATCATTTCGGAGATGTCATTCTAGAGGATTTTTCATGTTTTCCTTAAGAGCGTGAGTTAGGATTTTCTATTGATCTTATGTCAGGGGAGACACCGGTGCATATTCCTCCTAATAGGATGGCTACACCAGAGTTACAGGAGCTCAAGAAATAGTTAGAGGAGTTGCATATTAAAGGTTTAATCTGACCCAGTACTTCTCCTTAGGGTCCGCATGTCCTATTTGTGAAGAAAGAATACGGTACCCTTAGTCTTTGTGTGGAATATCAGAAGTTGAACCAGTTGACGGTCATGAACCGATATCCCTTGCCTAGGATTGATGATCTCCTTGATCACCTTCGTGGAGCCTGGGTGTTCTTGATGATTGAATTGTGGTCTGGTTATCATCAGTAACACGTTATACCATCTTATATACCTCTCACAGCCTTTTAGAGTAATAATGGTCTATAAGAGTATATGGTAATTCCTTTCGGTCTCATGAATTCACTTGCTGTTTTAATGGCACTGATGAACCGAGGGTTCCATCTATACATGGATTCTGTTGTGGTTGTTTTCATGGATGATATCTTGGTGTACTCTCACTATCTACCTAACCATTCTACCCTTCCAAAGATTGATTTGGATACACTAAGGGAGCATCAGTTATATGATATGCTCTCAAAGTGTCACTTTTGGATGGACCAGATTCACTTCTTGGGTCATGTTATATTAGAGGAAGGAGTATCAGTGGACCCAGAGAATGTGAGTGTTCTAGTTTCCTGGTAGAATCCGAAGAACGACTTTGAAGTGCAGAGTTTTTTGGGGCTGGCTAGATACTACAGACATTCCATAAAAGATTTTTAATGCTTAGAATCACCGCTAAAAGGTCTAAATAAGAAGGGGGAATGTTCTTATGGTCATATTCTTGTGAGCCAGTCATTCATGAGCTGAAAGAGAGGTTGAATTCAACACAAATTCTAGTCTTGCCAGATCTGGGAGACATCTATAATATTTACTGTGATGCAACATGTATCGGGCTGGGAGCTGTGCTTATGCAGGGAGATGGAGTCATTGCGTATGAGTCACAGCAGTTGAGGCCACATGAGTGGAATTGCCTGACACACGATCTGTAGTTCGCAGCTATTGTTCATTCCCTATGCTGCTAAGGAAATTATCCTCTAGGATAGTAATTTTTGTTCTTCACCAACCACTAGAGTCTCAAGTGCATCTTCACTCAGCTTGATCAGAATTTGAGCATGTGATGGTGGGTTGAGTACCTTTAGTCTTTTGACATTCAGATTTCCTACACACCAGGGAAAGTCAATGTAGTGACTGATGCATTGAGTTAGAGGACTCAAATACAGGCAGTTTGGGAGGCTAGTAGTGAGTGGCAGCTTTTGGATCTGTTCTCTAAGATACATTTAGAGGTGCATGATAAACAGGGGAAGACATTTCTATCTTCTGTAGTTGTTACCTCTACCCTTTCTGACCGACTACAAATGAGGCAGCTATTAGATTCTAAAGGCATAGTCCTAGAGGAAATATTTTCAGGAGAGGATCCTATTCCTGGGTGAACCATAGGCGAGGATGAGATCTTTCATTTCCAGGGACATGTATGGGTGCTAGCAGATATACGCGAGGAGTTTATGCGAGACTTTCATTCATCAGTTTGGGTGGTTCATCCTGGCATCCCCAAGATGTATCGTGATCTACACTGTCATTATTGGTGGCTAGGTATGAAGAGGGATGTTGTTGGTTTCATCAGGAGGTGTTCCACTTGTTAACAGGTGAAGGTGGAGCATTAGAGGCCAGTAGGGATTTTATAGCAGTTACCCATTCCCAATAAGAAGTGTAATAATGTCGTGATGGACTTTGTGACTGGTTTACCGAGGTCCCCTCGAGGGAATGACGCATTTTGGGTTGTCATTGACAGAATCACGAGGGTTGCTCGCTTCTTGCTGATAAAGGAGACCTTCAGTGTTGATGAGCTGGGATGGTGGTACATCCGGAAGATTGTACATCTGCATGGAGTTCCACACTTCATTATTTCGGACTGGGATTCTCGTTTTACATCTTGGGTCTAGCATAGGATTCAAAAGGAATTGGGAACACAGGTAATTTTGAGTTTAGATAACCATCCCCATACAGATGGACAGTCCAAGCATGCGATTCAGGTTCTTGAGGAAATGCTCCGAGCATGCATTCTGGATTTTGGAGGTTCTTGGGAGAAGCATATAGCTCTTGTGGAGTTTTCCTACAGAAATAGTTTTCATGAAATTATTCAGATGGAACCTTATGAGGCTTTGTATGGTAGGACACTCTGATCAACATTATGTTGGCTAGAGGTAGGAGAGGTAGCTTTACAGGTGCCTCATCTTGTTCAGGAAACCACAGACCAGATTGAGTAGATTCAGAAGAGTATGGCTACTGTGTAGTCTTGACAGAAGTTTTATGTTGACCAATAGAGATGACCTATCGATTTTGATGTCAGGGATCAGGTTTTTCTACGTGTCACACTGAGTTTGGGACACAAGAGGATTATGAGACAGGGTAAGATTCTGATGAGGTACGTCGGGCAGTTTGAGGTGTTGGAGAGAGTTGGGCCGGTTGCCTTTCAGTTTCAGTTACCTCATAGGTACCGTTATATGTATGATGTTTTTCACATCTGTCAGGTCCGATATTACTTTTCAAACCCATCCCATGCCTTTCATCCCAAGGAGGATGAGCTTGAAGTGGATGCGTCTTTTGAGAAGCATCCAATCCAGAATGTAGACCATTGTACAAAGGTTCTCTGTGGCCAGTCTATCCCCTGGGAATGAGTGTTGTGGTAGCATAGATAGGTTCAGGATGAGACTAGGTAGAGGGAGACCGATGTACGAGCTCAATGGCTAGACCTGTTCGGGGTTTTTTCTTCTACGCCGCGCTAGGGAAATTTAGGGAAGAATTTCCTTAAGTGGGGAAGCTTTTAAGAACCCGAACCTTCTTTTCAGATATTTTTTTATTTTTCCTGTTGTATTTGATAAAAGAGAAGTTTTTTGAAATTTTTTAACTACACGCCATGTACTTTATGAGTACACGCCCTGTACTCGGTTACCACGGGTAGTCGTGGGCTGGCCGTGTAGCGGCATGGTACATGACCATGTATGATGACCTGGAGGCCACCAAAGGCAGAGTACGAAAACAGAATGTACACGCTGTGTACTCCAAAAGTACATGTTGTATATATTGTTTTTTTCATTCAATGCATTGGGATCACGTCTGACGAACAAAACACACTTCTTTTAGGTTCTGTTCGTCTGAGAGCATCGAGCAGCCACATATCTTCAACGAGCCCCCAAGCCTCTGTATATCCTCCTATTCAAACACAGTCAATTGCGTTGGAATCGCATCGGTGAGTTATATCTTATGTTGGAACATCGTTTCAGGATTTCTCTTATTTTCCATGTTGTTTTGGGTTGAAGGTTTTAGATGTTTTCATAGATCTATGGCATTCTAAGGAGATTCAAGCATCAAGGGTCATGTATATTGTTCTCCTACACCCGAGGTATGTGGTTTGTGTCTTTCTGTAGGAATTATTTGAGTTATTTGTTTAATTTCACCCAATACACATGAACGGGGTATTGCGTGTTTACATTTTTAGAACTATTATTTCTATTCTATACATGTATGCTTGAGTTGATGATAATTGATTATGAATAGGGTTAGATTTTGTGCTCTGGATGTATTCCACGTGCATGTTTTTCCTGTTTTTACCATTTGGTCTTGTTTTCTTGTAGGCTGCTGCTTACTAGCCATGCCTAGTATTATAGGAGGGTGTGCCATTTCTTATGTTATGCTATTGTGCTGTAGATTTCTAACCAAATAGTTCTTGTGGTTCACTTGGGCCATTACGTGCTGCTATACTTTCTTGACTTACACAGGGCCTTGAGAACCTAGTGTATAGATCATAGGGAGAATTGACATTGAGGGCTTCTCCATAGTGTGTTTATAATTATACGATGCGAGACCACTGGGGGAATTGATGTTGAGTGCTTCCATAGAGTGTCTGTAGTTCCTCAACGCGGGACACATGGGGAATTGCCATTGAATGCTTCCCCAAAGATTCTTTAGTACAATACGAGACTATAGGGGGAATTGACAATGAGTAATTCCTTAGAGAGTCTATAATTTAGCTCAACCAAAGGGGTGAGACTGTGTGCTGCCTAGAGGGTTTCATGTACTTGATAGGTAGGACTAGAGGGGATAGGTTGTGGGTACTTCCTAGAGGATTACCTATTGTGTTATCTATTTTGTTGTTTCATGTTGTGTGGTGTTTTGAATGATTAAACTATGGATTGTTTACAACTTTGTGTTTTCTTGTTTATTGCTTTCTATACTTGTACCTTCCATATACTCATTGACTATTAGGCACAAATCTTCAGGTGGTTCCCTACTAGGATTTAGTCTCACACCCTACTTGGGCCATGCTTTTGCGCCCAAAAATATTATATTGCTACATGTATAGACAAGGTCATGTTCCCTTCGACTTCAGGTACTTGATTTCATTGTAGGTGGAGAGAATCGGACCAAGCTGAGGCTTGCGATGATGAGGAGTTGCTCATATGTTTTTCTTTTGAACTTTGGTTTAGTACTGTATTCAGCATTGTGACTTGTTTGGATGTTTTCCTATACATATATGTATCATGCATCAGTTATATATAATTATGTTCCAGTTGTTTCTTTATCATATTTCGATGATTACTGTTGTTTTTTATTTACTGTTTCAGCTATTGTGTGTTGTTTGCTTCTGTTGTGTACTCTGCCAAGGAGGGAATTGTTTCCCCACCATCACACCCATGGTCCTCACTGCTAGTCGGCAGCCTCTGGCATTTGGGGAAATGTGGTTGAGGCCATGTGACCAACTGGGTACAGGGATCCTCTGGTTGGATTCCAGAACCAGGACGTTACAATTGTGAACGCATCCCGCTTTAAGCTGTTGGGACCCCATCTATTGGTAATCCATGATGACCACATCCAATGGTATGTCATTGTGACCCCACCCAGTGGTAATTTATTGTGACCACTTCCATAGGTATGCTGTTGTGACCAAATGTATCAGTAAGTTGTTGTGTCCCCATCTAGTGGTATGTCGTTGTGACTACATCCAGGGGTAAGTCGTTGTGACCACATCCAGTGGTATGCCTTTGTGATCCCATCCAGTGCTAATCCGTTGAGACTGCATCCAGTGCTAAGTCATTATGACCACATCTAGCAGTAATGTCACGACCCGCCCTCGGGGCCCGTGCCGTGACTACCCCAAGCCCGCCTTCCATAGGCCAGGGGCTGGCGACTAGCACCAAGGCGTAAATTCCAACAAAAAGGGAAGGCATTGCCTTTGAAAAGTAAACAAGCACCACGGAGTAAGCAAGAGGAAAAGTAAACACTAAGTAAAAAAACTGTACAAGCTGTGCTGAAAGTAAAAGGGGCCGGAAATTCAAGCCCAACTATAAAGTACAACTGAAAGGAAAAACAGCAACTGAAAGGAAAAACAGCAGCGTCGAGCCGTCCTCTGGAAGTCCCACCTGAAGGGTGGGTACAGATAGCCTCCACTGCTCCTCGGGTCCACCTAACCACTCCAAGTACGTCCCGCCCAGTGGTCCACCTCCAGGTACTGTCCTGCTCCGCACGCCTCCTCCACGATCAGTGATGTCCGTCGTCTGCAACCAACACCACGAAGTGCGGGCATAGCCCGTACAGGGTTGAGTATAAGCTACTCAGTAGGGACCCCGAGACCCCCGAAGGTCTCCCGAAATCCACAAAGGATAAATCACGAAGAAGAGATACAATAACGAAGTAACATCTGACACGGCTTAGATATATGCCCATACATATACCAAAGTCATCAATTCCCCGATCGGCTCCAACGTCCGAGCCCTAGCACAACACAGTCCACACCAGAAAGCAAAATGCATACCCACGCAGGATAGAACAACACAATCCACAAAGGAGAGTAAACAGTAAATCCACACAGGATAGCTCAACACAAACCACAGAGGAGTGAAACACAAGATTCAGCTCACACAGGTATACTTCTTCGGATGACGATAATGATGATCACTGAACCATCTAAGTCGTCGGACCCACGAAGGATCGATATGTACTAACCTCGCAGTGACCCACACAGGATCGGACCCACACAAGCTCGGGCCCACGCAGGACCTGTAGGAGTTGGCTCACACAGAACCGCTGAGTGTAGACCCACACAGGATCGGATCCGTACAGGATCGGGCCCACACAGGACCGGGCCCACGCAGGACCTGTAGCACTAATCCACGTAAGATCGCTGAGTGCAGTATTCATCGCAGTCCGCTGAGGATCTCTGCACAGTCGTCGCCGCAGTCCACTGAGGATCTCTGCACGGTCGTCGTCAGAGTCCACGGAGGATCTCTGCATGGTCGTCGTCGGAGTCCACGGAGGATCTCTGCACAGTCGTCGCCGTCGAGGGAGCAGTCGAAGCCAGCACTAGGGTTCCCGCACACAGCAAGCTCGTTCTGGAGGGTCCGCTCCACGAGCCGAGAGACTGATACATCAATTGTCACGAAGTCCGAAGTTGATGTATCCATAAGTTCTGTATCGTCAACAGGAACTCAACGTCGCAGACGGCGCGTCAATCGGACGCCCGATCTGAGAGATATTGTCATTTTCGTCCCAGGGGCCCGGTTGGTTTTTAAGGCAAAACAAAACCGACCGAACTCCACCTGCGTCCAAACCTTGGTCGGAGTATGCCAAAAGATCATTCTCACTTAGAGGAATTCAACAAAGCTGACGGCACGTCAATCGGACATCCGTAGCTCAAGATATGAGTGTTTCCGCTCCGAGGGCCCGGTTGGTCTCGCGTACGAACCAACCCGGGCGAACTCAAAGTATTCCGAAACCTTGAGTGCAATATACCTAAACGACCGTCTCGATCCAAGGATCGCGTTGCCGCTGACGTCGAGTCGTTTGGAGGCCCGTAGCTCAAGATACGGCCATTTGAACGAAGATGTCCGAAGAAGGGGGGTACGGGCCCGGGCCGACCCGGGCCGACCCCCCCTGGGTCGGCCCAAACTGGGTCGACCCGAACCGGGTCCGACCCGGTTGGCCCGGCCCGGCCCGGCCAGGGCCGGTCCGGCTCGGTTCGGCCGAGCGGCTCGGGTTGAAGCCGCGGGCGCAGCCCCCGCGGTCGAGAGAGAAGCCGCGGCCCGCGTGCGGGCCGCGCTGGTGAACCGCGGACGCGGCACCACCGCGTCCCGCCTGGGCGAACCGGACCCGCGCGGCCGCGGGTCCGTTGGCCGCCGCCGGCAGCTTCTGCGGGCCACCGGCGTCGCTCTGATGGCCCGTTTTCCTTCCCGTCTGCGCCGTTGCTCCTCCCGGGATCCGTTCTTTACTGCGGGATCGTCAAACATCTGTTGCGGAACGTTCCGTCGTCACCCATCAAATCCGCACAAAACAAAGAACGTCGGAGGGTCATCGGGCCGTGTTCGTTTGGCCCGCACCCTCCGCGTTAGAGATAAACAACCGGGAGAAAATTTAATAGAATGTTCAACACATGATCCAACAATTTTAATAAAATAAAATTGTTTCTTTGATTCCGGTTCTTTAATTTTTTTAAATAATGCTCATGCGAATAACAAAGAGGGGTATTCCAAAATTATAAAATCCCTACCTCATCGATCGTCGCGCGCCGGCGTTCTTCGCGGAAAAGATCGTCGCGGAAGAGAGGGATCGTCGCGTCGTCGCGGGGAGGCGTTGCGTCGTCGCGGAATCCGGCGTTGAGTCGGCGAGCTCAACGAACCAAGAACAATAGATTTAAATTATTAATATTTAAATCTGTGTTTCGTTTAAAACCAAAAGAAAAGAACTTTGAGAGGAAATCCGAAATCACTCACCTCAAACGGTCGGTGATCGGAGTTCGGAGCGTGGAAGAACGTCTCGGACGGAAGCGTCATCGATTTCCGGGTTCGGCGTTCTTCGCGTTCTTCGCGTTCATCGTGTTCTTCATGAGGGAGAAGAAGAT
Source organism: Viscum album (assembly GCA_963277665.1). Lineage (NCBI taxonomy): Eukaryota > Viridiplantae > Streptophyta > Magnoliopsida > Santalales > Viscaceae > Viscum > Viscum album. The sequence goes on from OY728157.1 coordinate 475,648,521, forward strand.
ATGAGGGTCCTCTCAAATCTTCTCAAAGCGCAAAATAACCAGAGTTCGAGCGTTGGCCTTATTTTATTATTACGCCAACGAATTTGAAAAACTGGTTATGAAACGATCCATCAATTCGTTGAATTAATTCAACGAAAGAAACAACCCATTTAATTCACGAAATAAACCGCCCAATTAAATGGTCTGTTAATAATTTAGAAAACGCGTCAGTTGACTTTCATTAAGACGGATTTTCACGGGTGCGTTTCTTAGCGGAAAGAAACGGCGGGGCTCGTGCAGGCCCCACCTCACAAATATCCTACCAAGGGGGTAAGATATTTCTGGATAGCATCTTATCCAGTTCAACTCAGTTCAAGCCGCCTTTATGTGGCTTCAAGTGGTTTCCAAGTGGCTTAAGTGAAATAAAATAAAGTTGTCGCAAAATTATTTTATTTCTTAACTTTAAGCCTGAAAATTAAAAACCACACCCGAGCAAACGCAACTCCGGAAGAGGTGTTTCCAAGCGAAAACCGGCGTTGCGATTTCATTGGTGTCAGAATTTGATTCCGGGCACTGGTTCAAAAGTTAGAAAAACTCGCTTGCCCGTTCACTGAACGTACTCGAGCCAATCTTCGGAAAATGATTCCGGGCACACCGGGCCTCAGAATCAGGTGCCGTCAGAAACTGCACTCTTGTAAAATTCCAAATAAAATTAAGAAAAAAAATTTCCTTGAAATTTACGGGTCTTTACATTACTCCCACCTCAGGACATTACGTCCCCGTAAAGATACATCAAAAAAACTAGGGAAACAAATGTGGGTACTGAGCACGCATCTGAGCCTCCCGATCCCAAGTGCTCTCCTGGAGGTTCTCGTGCTGCCATCTGATGCGCACAAGAGGGATCGATCGCCCACGTAGGACCCGCTTCTTTCGATCCTCTATCTCCACTGGGACCTCCGTAAAAGTCTCCCCATCATCCACGTCTAACTCCCCATAGTCAATGATGTGCGTCGGGTCGTGCACGTATCTCCTCAGCTGGGATACGTGGAAGACGTCGTGCACCCGGTGAAACTGAGGTGGCAGAGCCAGATGATAAGCCACCTCTCCAACCCTGCTGAGGACCTGGAAGGGTCCGATGAAGCGTGGAGACAACTTGCCGCCTCGGCCAAATCTCCTCAAACCACGTCGAGATGAGACCCGCAAGAAGACGTGGTCGCCATCCTTGAACTCTAGTGGCCTCCGCCTCTTGTCAGCATATGACTTCTGCCAGCTCTGTGCTGTCCTCATCCGCTCCGGGATGACCTGGACCCTCTCTGTCGTGGCCCGGACCATCTCTGGTCCCACAAGTGCTGACTCTCCAGGGTCTGTCCAGCACAAAGGAGATCTGCAAGGCCTGCCGTACAACGCCTCGTAGGGTGCCATCCCGATGGTGGAGTGGTAGCTGTTGTTGTACGCAAACTCTACCAAGGGTAGGTGGTCCTCCCATCTGCGAACAAAGTCAAGGACACATGCGCGTAGCATGTCCTCAAGAGTCTGAATGGTCCTCTCCGTCTGACCATCCGTCTGAGGGTGAAAGGCGGTGCTCAGACGTAGTCGCGTCCCGAACGCCTCCTGCAACCCCTTCCAAAGCCGAGAAGTAAAGAGAGCGTCCCGATCGGAGACGATAGTCGATGGCACACCGTGATGTCGTACAATCTCCTGAACGTAGATACGCCCCAAGCTCTCCACTGAGCCCTGCTCTCGGATGGGTAAGAAGTGTGCCGAATTCGTGAGTCGGTCAACAATCACCCAAATGGAATCGTGACCTCTGGAAGTGCGTGGAAGTCCAGTCACAAAATCCATAGATATCCCGTCCCACTTCCACTCCGGGACCTCCAAGGGTTGTACCAAACCTGTTGGTACCTGATGCTCTGCCTTTACCTGTTGGCAGGTGAGGCACCGTGAAACGAACTCTGCTACAGCCTTCTTCATGCCCGGCCACCAGTGCTGTCGTCTGAGATCCTGGTACATCTTCGCCACTCCAGGATGTACCACCAAAGGAGAAGTGTGATACGCTCTCAGCACCTCCTCTCGTAAAGCGACTGGTACCAAGGTACGTCCTCTGAAAAGGACATTGTGCTCTGCTCCAAAGGAGAAACCATCAGGTTCCTGTTCCGAGGATATCTATGCACGCCGTGTCTCACAGTCAACGTCCCCATGCTGTGCCTCTCTGACCCGCTGGAGAAGTGGAGGAGAGACTATGAGAGACTGATGGAAGGCTGCTCCGTCTCTATCCATGAAGGATATCAGCAAAGCGGCTAGCTGCTCTGTCGCCTCCTCAAGTAGCTGGATGCCCGTCCTCCTGCTGAGGGCATCAGCCACCACGTTCCCCTTCCCAGGAGTATAGACTATCTCAAAGTCACAGTCCTAGAGGAACTCGAGCCATCGCCGCTGTCTCAGGTTCAGGTCCTTCTGAGAGAAGATGTACCTGAGACTCTGGTGGTCAGAAAAGACTGTGAAGCGCTCGCCCATCAGATAATGCCGCCATGTCTTCAGGGAAAATACCACTACTGCCAACTCCAAGTCATGGGTAGCGTAGTTCTGCTCATGAGGCCTCAACTGACATGATCCGTAGGCAATCACGGCCCGCTCCTGCATCAGGACACACCCGAGTCCGGTCCCTGATGCATCGCAGTAGACTACGTATCCAACTCCCTCCTCAGGCAACCTCAAGATAGGTGCGCTGGTCAACCTCTGCCTCAGCTTCTGGAAGCTCTGCTGACATCTGTCTGACCACATGAAGGGTTTCCCCTTCTTCGTCAATGCTGAGAGTGGGGCCGCAACTTTGGAGAAGTCCGGCACAAATCTCCGATAGTATCTGGCTAGGCCCAAGAAACTCCGCACCTCTGTCACGCTCTTGGGTGGCTCCAAAGCTAGCACTGCCTCGATCTTCGCGGGATCCACTGCAACTCCCACCTCAGAAATGACGTGCCCCAAGAAGTGGATCTCACATAACCAGAACTGACACTTCGAGAGCTTTCCATAAAGCTGGTGCTCTCGGAGTGTGTCTAGTACAACACGCAGGTGGTAGGCGTGCTCCTCCTCCGACGTCGAGTACACCAAAATGTCGTCGATGAAGACCACGACAAATCGATCGAGGTATGGCTGGAAGATCCTGTTCATGAGGCTCATGAACACTACTGGAGCGTTGGTCACGCCGAAAGGCATAACCAAGAACTCGTAGTGGCCATACCGACACCTGAAGGCCGTCTTCTGCACATCCTCGTCTCGAACTCTAAGCTGATGATAGCCTGACCTGAGGTCTATCTTCGAGAACCACTGTGCTCCCTTGAGCTGGTCGAAGAGGTCATCAATCCTGGGTAGCGGATACTTGTTCCTCGCTGTCACCTGATTCAAGCGACGATAATCGACACACAGTCGCAAGCTCCCGTCCGCCTTCTTGGCGAACAAAATCGGGGAAGCCCAGGGCGAAACACTGGGTCGGATGAACCCCTTGCCCTGCAAGTCCTCCAACTGTACCCGCAGCTCCCGAAGCTCAGTGGGGGCCATCCGATATGCTGGAGTGGATATCGGGGCTGTCCCGGGGTACAGGTCAATATAAAAGTCTACCTCTCTTCGAGGAGGTAGTCCTGGAACGTCGTCGGGAAAGACGTCCGCGTACTGATCCACCACTGCATGAAAACTGGGACTCCGCACGTCAACTGCTCCCAGGATGAGGCTACCCAACTGATGAGTGATGGGCTGACCTCTCCTCTGCGTGAGTCCATCCTGTGCTGCTACGACTCCCTTCTCGCCGGTGAAGGTGAACCTGCTCCCGTCGGTGCGCACACATCGCACCTTGCGCCTAATGCAGTCAATCTGAGCATGGACCGTAGATAACCAATCCATGCCCAAGATGACGTCGTAAGGCCTCGATGCCGCTACTAGAAGATCCCAGCCGAAGCTCTCGCCTCCTAGAGTAAGCTCACACTGCCGGCACCAGTGCGTAATCGTCGAGTCTTCTCCCGTAGGAGTCTCTAGCCGTAAGGATCGAGCCAACGGCTCTGTCGGAATCTCCGAGCTCCGAACAAGGGCAGTGGCTATGAAAGAGTGACTCGCTCCTGTGTCTATCAGAACTGCAGCAAGGGTGGAATAGACATAGATCGTACCTCGAATCATCTCCGGCGCACCGTGGATGTAGGCCTCCGCTGCCTGGAGCTGAGCCTGTCTCTGCCTGCCAGCTCCCTGTGGTCGGGGCGGGCCTCCTGGTGGTGGTGGTGGCAGAGCCTCAAAGCGTCGCCCACCACCTGCTGCTCGGCCATCTCCTCTGCCTCGTCCGCCTCCTCCCTGCGGACCGCCACGGTCGACCCTCTGCCTCTGCCTGGGTGGTCCCTCCACCGTCTGCTGACCCTTGGTACGATGGGTCGGGCAGTCACAAGCCATATGGCCCCGCACGCCGCACTCGTAGCACTGCTTGCCACTCGGAAGACTGGCTCCGGGCTGGTTGCCCTGCACTGCTGAGCTAGTGTCCCGAGGTCGCCTGCCGGAAGGTCTGGTCCGCCTGGAACCCTGAGTCATCCGCCGGCTACCAGCTTCCGAAGACTCCGCTATCTGCCGCCCTGCGGTAGGTCTCGCTGTAGACTCAGCCAGGAAGCTCTCGATCAGGAGGGCTCGCTCCAGTACTCCTACCTGGGTCGGATTGCTGAGGGAGATCAGCGATGCCCTGATCTCGTGTCTCAATCCCTGCTCGAAGGTCCGGGCCCGGAAGAAGGGGTCTCGTACCATGTCTGTCGAGTAGAGAGATAGGTCGGTGAACCTCGCCGCGTACTGAGTGATCGTCAAGCTGCCCTGCCGCAGCTGAAGAAGCTCCTGGATGCGCACCGCACGGAGGGTGTCCGGGACGAACTCTGAGCGGAAGAGGCTCTCGAAGTCCGTCCAGATGAGGGTGGCCTCATCGTGTACCTGGAGCATCAGGCTCCACCAGCGTCCGGCTGCTGCGTGCAGTAGTCTCGCCGTGAGGATCACCATTAGGTCTGCTGGTGTCCTCACTAGCCTGAAAACTCGGAAGACCGCCTCCAGCCAGTCCTCGGCTGCCTGGGGGTCCGACTCCCCACGGAACCTGGGTGGTCGCTGGTGCTGGAAGTCGTGCAGAGCTCCAAGGCATCATGCGTCGTCAGCTTCCAGTGCTGGAAGCATCGGGGGCTCGGCGGGTAAAGGTACCGCTGGTGCCTCTGCTGTCAACGGGGCCTGTACTGAGGCCTTGTCGCTCGGCGGGCTGTCGTCGCGCCCTACTCTAGGAACCCTAGATGGCTGCTGTCGTCGTGCCATCCTGAAATGGAAACAAGTGCACCATGGTCAGAACAGTATACCTGGTGAGCTGACACAAGTAATCACAAAGAAAACTTGAAACACACATGCAATCAATGTTTTCGTGCATTAAGTCGGGAATCAGAAGTCAGGGTGCTGGTGTATGGATACGTCGGCCGCCGCACCAACACTGGAATCCCTGGACTGATAACCACACTCAATACGCTAAACACTATTGCCTCACATAGAATAAAGATCAGAGTCTGCAGTAGAACCGACCACCTCTGATACCAATTTTTCACGACCCGCACTCGGGGCCCGTGCCGTGACTACCCCAAGCCCGCCTTTCATAGGCCAGGGGCTGGAGACTAGAACCAAGGCGTAAATTCCAACAAAAAGGGAAGGCATTGCCTTTGAAAAGTAAACAAGCACCACATAGTAAGCAAGTAGAAAAGTAAACACTATGTAAAAAAAACTGTACAAGCTGTGCTGAAAGTAAAAGGGGCCGGAAATACAAGCCCAACTGTAAAGTACAACTGAAAGGAAAAACAGCAACTGAAAGGAAAAACTGCAGTGTCGAGCCGTCCTCTAGAAGTCCCACCTGAAGGGTGGGTACAGATAGCCTCTACTGCTCCTCGGGTCCACCTAACCACTCCGAGTACGTCCCACCTAGTGGTCCACCTCCAGGTACTGTCCTGCTCCGCGCGCCTCCTCCACGATCAGCGTTGTCCGTCGTCTGCAACCAACACCACGAAGTGCGGGCACAGCCCGTGCAGGGGTGAGTATTAGCTACTCAGTAGGGACCCCGGGACCCCCGAAGGTCTCCCGAAATCCACAAAGAATAAATCACGAAGAAGAGATACAATCACGAAGTAACATCTGACACTGCTTAGGTATATGCCCATACATATACCTAAGTCATCAATTCCCCGATCGGCTCCAACGTCCGAGCACTAGCACAACCCAGTCCACACAGGAAAGAAAAACGCATACCCACGCAGGATAGAACAACACAATCCACAAAGGAGACTAAACAGTAAATCCACACAGGATAGCTCAACACAAACCACAAAGGAGAGAAACACAAGATTCAGCTCACACAGGTATACTTCTTCGGATGACGATAAAGATGATCACTGAACCATCTAAGTCGTCGGATCCACGAAGGATCGATAGGTACTAACCTCGCAGTGACCCACACAGGATCGGACCCACACAGGATCGGGCCCACGCAGGACCTGTAGGAGTTGGCTCACACAGAACCGCTGAGTGTAGACCCACCTAGGATCAGATCCGTACAGGATCGGGCCCACACAGGATCGGGCCCACGCAGGACCTGTAGCACTGATCCACGTAGGATCGCTGAGTGTAGTAGTCGTCGCAGTCCGCTAAGGATATCTGCACAGTCGTCGCCGTAGTCCACTGAGGATCTCTGCATGGTCGTCGTAGGAGTCCACGGAGGATCTCTTCATGGTCGTCGTCGGAGTCCACGGAGGATCTCTGCACAGTCGTCGCCGTCGAGGGAGCAGTCGCAGCCAGCAGTAGTGTTCCCGCACACAGCACGCTCGTTCGGGTGGGTCCGCTCCACGAGCCGAGAGACTGATACATCAACTGTCACGAAGTCTGAAGTTGATGTATCCATAAGTTCCGTATCGTCAACAGGAACTCAACGTCGCAGACGGCGCGTCAATCGGACGCCCGGGCGGAGTATGCCAAAAGATCCGTCTCACTTAGAGGAATTCAACAAAGCTGACGGCATGTCAATCGGACGTCCGTAGCTCAAGATATGAGTGTTTCCGCTCCGAGGGCCCGGTTGGTCTCGTGTACGAACCAACCCGGCCGAACTCAAATTTTTCCAAAACCTTGAGTGCGATATACCGAAACGACCGTATCGATCCAAGGATCACGTTTCCGCTGACGGCGAGTCGTTTGGAGGCCCGTAGCTCAAGATAAGGCCATTTGAACAAAGACGTCCGAAGAAGGGGGGTACGGGCCCGGGCCGACCCGGCCCGACCCCCCCTGGGTCCGCCCGAACCGGGTCAACCCGAATCGGGTCTGACCCGGTTGGCCCGGCCCGGTGCGGCCAGGGCTGGCTCGGCTCAGCCGAGCGGCGCGGGTGGAAGCCGCGGGCACAGCCCCCGCGGTCGAGAGAGAAGTCGCGGCTCGCGTGCGGGCCGCGCTGGTGAACCGCGGACGCGGCTCTGCCGCGTCCCGCCTGGGCGAACCGGACCCGCGCGGCCGTGGGTCTGTTGGCCGCCGCCGCCGCGGCTGAAGCCGCGGCGGCCTCATACGGCGGCGCGCCGGGGCGCCGCCGGCGTCGCTCCGGTGGCCCGTTTTCCTTCCCGTCTGCGCCGTTACTCCTCCCGGGATCCGTTCTTTACTGCGGGGTCGTCAAACATCCGCTGCGGCACGTTCCGTCATCGCCCGTCAAATCCGCACAAAACGAAGAACAGCGGAGGGTCTTCGGGCCGTGTTCGTTTGGCCCGCACCCTCCGCGTTAGAGATAAACAACCAGGAGAAAATTTAATAGAATGTTCAACACATGAACCAACAATTTTAATAAAATAAAATTGTTTCTTTGATTCCGGTTCTTTAATTTTTTTAAAGAATGCTCACGGGAATAACAAAGAGGGGTATTCCAAAATTATAAAATCCCTACCTCGTCGATCGTCGCGCGCCGGCGTTCTTCGCGGAAAAGATCGTCGCAGAAGAGAGGGATCGTCGCGTCGTCTCGGGGAGGCGTTGCGTCGTCGCGAAATCCGGCGTTGAGTCGGCGAGCTCAACGAACCAAGAACAACAGATTTAAATTATTAATATTTAAATATGTGTTTCTTTTAAAACCAAAAGAAAAGAACTTTGAGAGGAAATCCGAAATCACTCACCTCAAACGGTCAGTGATCGGAGTTCGGAGCATGGAAGAACGTCTCAGACGGAAGCGACGTCGATTTCCGGGTTCGGTGTTCTTCGCGTTCTTCGCGTTCTTCATGTTCTTCGCGAGGGAGAATAAGATACGAGGGTCCTCTCAAATCTTCTCAAAGCGCAAAATAACCAGAGGACGAGCATTGGCCTTATTATATTATTACGCCAACGAATTTGAAAAACTGGTTAAGAAACGATCCATCAATTCGTTGAATTAATTCAACGAAAGAAACAACCCATTTAATTCACGAAATAAATCGCCCAATTAAATGTTTTGTTAAGAATTTATAAAACGTGTCAGTTGACTTTCATTAAGACGGGTTTTCACGGGTGCGTTTCTCAGCGGAAAGAAACGGCAGGGCTCGTGCGGGCCCCACCTCACAAATATCCTACCAAGGGGGTAGGATATTTCTGGATAGCATCCTATCCAGTTCAACTCAGTTCAAGCCGCCTTTAAGTGGCTTCAAGTGGATTCCAAGTGGCTTAAGTGAAATAAACTATATTTGTCGCAAAATTATTTTATTTCTTAACTTTAAGCCCGAAATTTAAAAACCACACCCGAGCAAACGCAACTCTGGAAGAGGCATTTCCAAGCGAAAACCGGCGCTGCGATTTCATTGGTGCCCTCAGAATTCGATTTCAGGCACCGGTTCAAAAGTTAGAAAAACTCGCTCGCCCGTTCACTGAACGTACCCGAGCCAATCTTCGGAAAATGATTCCGGGCACACCGGGCCTCGAAATCAGGTGCCGTCAGAAACTGCGCTCTTGTAAAATTCCAAAGAAAATTGAGAAAAAAAATTTCCTTAAAATTTACGGGTCTTTAAAAGTAATCCATTTTGACCCCATACAACAATAATCCACTGTGACCCCATCCACTGGTATGTTGTTGTGACCCCATCAATTAGTAAGTCAATTTGACCCCATCTAGAGGCAAGCTGTTGTGACCACATCTAGTGGTAAGTCATTGTGACTGAATGCAACGTTAATCCATTGTAACATCATCTAGCGGTAAGCCGATGTGACCCCATCAAGAGGTAAGCCATGGTGACCACATCTAGAGGTAATCCATTATGACCATTTCCAGCAGTGACCCATTATTTTAACCTCGTTCAGTAGTAATCCGTTGTCAACCCAAACCCAGCGGTATGCTGTTGTCGTCTCTTCTGTTGAGGCCCATTTTGCTGGTCTGTCCCAGTGGCATAAGACCAACCTATGGCTACTAACCATGCATAATCCCCAGTACATCATTGGGTCACTATCCCTTGTTAGCACCCTGATTCTATACCTCAATCATTAACAACATGGACTTTGATTCCATACCATGGGGATACGTAGGAGGTCTCTTCGAGGGTCAAGCCCAACATCACTGTGTTCCTCGAGTCAACTCTATCTCATTATCCATCCACTCCACTTAACCATCCATTATCCATCATGATTCATGCCCAAGCTGCCACATCTCGGTAGGATCATTACACCTCATTCCTCATTCCCTTTAACAATAATCAGGTATCTAACCACGCGTTTTCACCAACATTGTTGTTCCCTCTAGGGGTTTCACCCATCTGATACACTCTAGTGTGTGTTATGAGCAGTCTGATCTATCTCCACTAGATGTTAAACCCATGGCATACCCTATGTTAATCATATAAAGATGGGAAAAACCATAGATAGATTCCTATGACATATAATTACCCACATTTTAAATTTGATTCCATGGGCTTCTGCACCCTTGAGACGCCCTATAATTAGGCGAAGATCCCCAAACGCACTAGATTTATAGTGTCCAGACATGCTAGTGGTGTCCAATGTGAATACTCCCTTGATTGAAGGTTGCTTCCATGACCGGACCCCATAGAATGTCATGACAGAAACAATTTAACTAACTAGTTACCATGAAGAAATGACAATGGTAAGAGTTTCACAAACAATGTCTTTGTCTATAAGGGAGACCCGAACTGTGTGATGATTTCCGAGGAGAAATCCACAGAATGGGGAAGAAATCCCATCATCCTATTTCAATCAAGAATAAAACGTCCCTATGTAATTGAACGATGCCACCCGCCTTTGGAATGCGGGAATGTGGGGAAATAGCTATGCTCTCTCTATAACAAGATGCACATGTGCCCGACGAAAGTGTCAAAAAAAAATTGGTGAACCCAACAATAATTTATTCTCTTAAATTTTGAGATTAGTATAGTTTGAGGAATCAGTAGATCATCATGTCACCAGATCCAGTAATTTGACACCTGGTCCCACCAAGCAAATAGATGTCCAAGTGTGAAAATCACCAGAAGTTGGAGCTTTCAAAATGTTGGAAATATCGATCTATGACTTTGTCAGCGTGGATCCATCTTAACAACCATTGAAGACGGAATAGTGTTGGGACAGTGGTCATTGATTCCTTTCCTTTCAACACAAATTGGTTAATCTATCTACTTTTCTAGAACCAGGCTGCTACAGGTATTCAATCCCTACTCGTCCACCAACGCAGGGGTAGGGACAACGCCAATGCAGAAATCCTATGTGGATCAACCGCTTCTGGGACAGCTTCCACACCCACAGCCACTGGGCACCCACTACCACCTCCCCTTCTGAATTCATACAATGAAGCTTTATAAGAGAGATCGTGCGCTGATATGAGGCGGATGGGATTTTACCGACTTGGGATATGGACCATTGGGATCTAGAGGCATCTTCACATCATTTCCACCACCGTCCCCAAGTTCTATATAGGGATCCACTGATCCACACCCCAACATACATTCATTTCGGGAGGCTCTCCCCGAAACGTCTCAACGACTCCCTCCCCTACACTAATGAGGTAGGGGATGTCTGGGACATCCCAGCCGGGATCCCATTCGAGGGGCCTCAAGGAGGGCCCCCACAAGGTCATGCCAGTGCCACAGCAAAGTTACACTTGCTAAATATATGGTACTCTATGTACCTACAACACCGGCCCCAGTTCAGATGACCCTATGCTAGTGTCAGGTGCAAGCCAAAGTGTACGCCCACAAAGGGGCATCGATGTCAGCTACTATTGTGGCCCATCCCACCGCCGATGAGTATCATAAGCATCCTATGCACACTGAGTAGGGTCACATATATACCCAGTCCAGATCGAGGCTCCAATTTCCCCATGGGAAAGTTAGGTCGACTCTCTCTACCACTAGCACTGAGAGCACCCGCCACAGACTGACTCGTGACTGTGATACCCAGTGTGGAGGTCCTCCTCGTACCACCACCATGTATAATGTGGGTCATCCCCAGTTTGGATCATGTCATAGAGGTCCACCTCATGTTACCTTCAATCCGAATTAGGGTCCTCCCCATGGTAGAGACACTCATTATGGAAGCATCTCCCAGACTAATTAGATTGGGTTTTGGGGCATTCCACCTACTATATACCATAAATATGGAGATGTTATTCTTAGAGTCAATATCCAAAATGGGTGGCTTTCCAATGTCCTTGCAGAAGCTGGCAACAGTCCTCCTCGCCTCAGCAATCAGAGGAGTGAAGGACAACATTTTTTCACCAGCACCCAGCACAGAGATCCCAGTTGTGTTCAGCATAACCAGTATGAGGATTGTCCTCGCGCTGATGATTCAAAAGAAAGAATTCATGGAGTTAATATCTGTACTCCTATCAGCTCCAGCAGAGGTCCAACTGGCTCCAGCGTTTCCCGTAGAGATTTCCAATACACGTCAGCTGGTGGGAATTTCAGTCCTCCCCGTGTTCCCATTGATATTTTTTTGGGAGTTTTTTCATCCAAGCTCACTAAGGAGGATTTCCTCTCAACCGTAGCACTAGAACGGCTGAATGAACTCCTCATGCTAGATATCTAACCTATCCTAAAGAGAAATCCAAGGCATGATGGTGGGTCGTCACAGCTAAAAAAAATACTGAGAAGAATCAGACTACGATCAATCTAGTTTTCTTATCTGATTCTGCGGAAGAATACAACATAGTGGTGGATCCCTCACCTAAATCCTCCATATCAATGGTTGTGGTAGGAACAAGTCATATTAGCCTTATTCTTCCATAATGTGAGGTAAATTGGATTCTCTCCACCCTCCGCTGGTATATCCAGGAGGACGAGAATTTGGCAACCCCACAGGTTATAGCTATGCAATCACCACTATCACCACCAGAAGCACTCTCTACCTCGATTAGAGATCCTAGAGAGTTATTCTGGGGACCAATGGTGGATGAGAAGTAGTGTAACCCATCATCTATAGCCATAGTCCCTATTCAAGAAACTATAGTCGTCAGCCCATCTTACACCGATGTGGTGACCAAGTCACGACATTCTTCGGAGGATATCCCATGATGCAACAACTTGTCAACTCTCTCTCCATACTATCCACTGTCCATCCTTCCATCTTCGTGGTCTGCATAAATACCACTAATAGTTCCCCCACCACCTCCAGAAGATGATTTGGACAATGAAGTGCCAGTCCTGGAATCTGGAAAAAGGAGCTTGTAGGATATCCTCATAGTGAACCATTTCCCTAAGATGTTCTAGCGAGATGCGGTGCCAAATTATAGGGCACCAGAAGCGCTCACCCAGGGGAGGTTGGATGCTTTCACCAGACTCTCTAGGTGACTCATTTCCACCTTCATCATTGATTAGTGATCTACCCCTAGAGTCATGCACACAACGAAGAAATCAGACAACAATGCCATTTGGTTAATTTAGATGCACTCCCTATGGCCCAGTTCCCTGAGACACCAGGCCACCATAAGACCCTCCCACAATGATGCATCCAGAGTTTTATAGGGCTCTATAGGACAATGAAGGAGGATTCTCCTCATATTCAAATTCATGGATGGGGGAAGTATGCGGCCCTCCATTTTATTTCCATCAGGTGGCAGCCCGATTTTCATGGAGACATAGAGGATATGCATCCAGGAAGAGTCCCAGTTAACATGGATGACCTATTAGAGGTAGAGAATGAATTGGAGCTCCATGATGGGTAATTAACCCAAAAGGGAGGGCCACAGGTTTTAGATCTATTGAGAAGTGTTACTCGCCAGCCAAGAAATGTATTGCGTCATCCCATGCCCACCAAGGCAATAGTCCTCAGCCGGAATCCCATCAAGGTTAAGGAACTCTATAGAGCTGTCAAACCCTCTGACCCATCTATCTTTGTTTATAAGGTTGAGGATTACCCTCAAAATGCCACGTTGCGTTAGCAACTTTCCAATCAGAAGATTTTTTTCGATGACCTCCTTGATAAATGCACTGCAGGGTGACGACCAGACAACGATGATCCTATGATAGGGAACTAGAGGAAGGTACAACATCCCCATAACGAATTTTTCCCAGGTGACCCTGACCATCCTGCACATGCAGATAGGTTTGAGGTAGAGAATTATGACTAGAGGACATGGTATATGTTGCCAAATCCTCTCGAACAGCGTGAAAATCCCCAGGACACAGCCCTAATTTCCCCAGTTACTCTACAAGACGTACCACATGCCACTCCAAGAGTAGGTGGGCCTATTTATTATTTTGTTGAACCTATAAAAACACCAGTGGCCAGGGATCCCTATCATGACCGGATTCCCTGCCTGAATGATCCAATGGTGGGACTCATTGCCCACCTCGAATCCTTAGAGACTTGGTAGGTTGCAATTCTGCCTGATGGCATGCCATACCCGGCATGGGTGGATGATATGTCTACACCCTAGGGTTTTGGTAATCCCACCTTTTCCAATTCAATTGTACATTGGACCGGCCGCAACACCTGACCCACATTAGCTCAAGGTGTGGCCCATTTTTGGGAACTCCAGCGCAGCAGGAAGCCGCTAAGCTCCAGTGTTTCTAGAAAACATTGGAATGGATAAAATTCATCTGGTATATTCATCTTCCCATTGGGTCAATGGTCGGATGGGAGGACCTCCATAGCAAATTACTCTACAAATTCTGTTCCACCACTCAAAAGGTGATTATCACAGACAACTTCAAGTGCAAGCAGAGGCCCGATGAGCGCGTTGCTAACTTTGTCGCTCGATGGAAAGGACACACAAAATTACTTTACATTCCACTTACTCAGAATAAATTGGTGATGATGTACATAGGGAATGCCAAGATAGAACTGGTCCCATCTCTGATCAGCCATAACTACCCTAGGGGATTTCAGGACATCTCTGATGAGGCCCATTTCCTAGAGGAAGCCTTACAATATGCTAATCAGGCACATCTGTTGCCTCCTATGATCCCTACTAGAAGGGATTCCAGGGTTGAGCCCACCGTAGTGTCTCAAATAGATGCCCCCAGGGAACTATAAATCTTACTAGTAGAGCTACCTATATAAACTTGCAGTGGCCCTCCACCTCAAGCACAACCTTTGGCCCAGCATCACCAATCCCAGAATCTGCATGTGCCCCCGAGCAATGCGCTACCACCTGTTAGGTGAGATAACCAAGCTTCACCTCCTCAGAGGGATCCTCCATCTCCTCGTTGGGGTCATGCTCTGAGGAACCTCTTCCCATACAGGAAGAACCAGACATACCCGTTCAATGAGGAACGAGTGCCTAGTTATTTCTGAAGTTCCCTATATCAGGGGATTTTATGTTTTCCTGAGTGCAGGAGGCCAGAAGAGGTGAACCTCATTGATCAACCAAACTACACCCCTACCACTGGATCTTGGGGAATGCCCTAAAATAGTGCTATGTGTTTAAAGATTTTCATCAAGACCAGGTGGATAACATCAAAGTCCGGTAGAGTCCAGCTTCAGCACATGAGGAATGCGTCTTTATGAGGACAGAAAACATGAGTGACAGTGAAGGCGAGTGGCATCAGGATTCAAATCATGGGTCCAAGTGTTAGGACGACTGGATGGCTCATAAAGCATTCAATCGTGCCCATTGTTCTATCCATGCATGCCTGAATCAGCCAGGGCCTTTAGAAGTTTCAACTACTAATTCTGCATTGTCATCTCATCCACCCTCTTCCCAGAAAATAAAACATGGGCGGCGTATGGAAAGAAAAGTCCCCCACTGATGCCATCGTCATCCCATACTCTTGGAGATTTCATGCCTCCGTAGGTGTCGATCCCTACGAGAATCCATCCTGTAGTGGATGAACCTTCGAGTGATGGTAAAGGTTAAACCTTAGTTAATACCATAGAGATGGTAAATCCCTACATGATTCCTATTGATGAGGAGCACCAAGAAGATATTCCCAATTTCCCCAGTTATCATCAGCGTCAATGGAGTGGTGACTATATGGGCCGTCGAGGTGCTTTGGTGAGAACTTCCATCCAGGTTGTGGATGATACCAAAAACAGGCAGGAGGAACAGTATAAAGATCATCACACACAACCTTTTTATTTAGAGAAATCAAGAATACCTACTACTCCATCTGTTTTGTTGGATTTGGCAGAGTCACCTCGACCATTCTGTAGCTAGCCACACATTGCCACAGGTTGATCTCAGTCATCTGGCCCTCATCTGGTAGCCACTCTGCAGGCTTCGACTAGTGAACAATGGTATATTCCTATTACCAGTCAACCAAAAATCTAGTCGGCATGACACACCATTCATTTTTTCATAGAGAGACCTCATTTAAGTAGAATTGCATGCCTGATAGAAAAGTATGATGTTCCCAAACATCTTTCCATCATTACAACAAATCTATCCATCCTCGAGGCCCTTCACATGTCACGAGATATGCGTGAGGCCCTCACCGAGGCTTTATAAAGCCCCCTCCTATTTGAGATAGAGGTATTAGTTGTAGAGACCTTCCATGCCGACGCGACTAAGAATGATGAATGTCAAGCCATCATATCGTTCTCTAGAGAAGATAAATTCTTTCCCATACAGGGGAACATTCGCCCATTGAATTTCACTGGACAGTTAAATGGCTTGGAGGTTGCCATTGTCTTGTCTACGCAGGCTCTGGGATAAACCTTATCCCGATTCGGATACTACAAAAATTGGGGTTGTCTGTGGATGATCTAAGTCCCTATGACCTATGAATCCAAGGTTATGATAAGACAAAATAGACATCAATTGTCGAGATCCACTTGAAGATCCAGTTTAGTAGCCAACTTTCCCACACCGAATTTATGGTTTTCTACCATGACACCACCTATAATGCATTGATGGGTAATCCATGGCTACACCTTCATGCACCAGTTCCCTCATCATGTCACCAGTGCCTCAGGTTCTCCCATAATGGTTGGGTGGGCATTCTTTAAGGTGACACATCTCCTATTTCCTAGTGTGTTGCTTGATATCTGTATATCGACTAGTACAATTGAAAATATAAGAAAATTCAGGCTTATGAGGTTGAGCATTCCATGGCTATGAGCGACCCATGGAAAGATCTAGATGATGCCAACATCTTTCCAATCCTATTATTGGAGGATAAGACCCCAGACATGGGGAAATGCTTTATTGATTCTATAATTAAGGGGAACACATTCCCAGGACTAAGTGACACCGAATGATAACCATGTACTCCAATACAAATCTGGCTCAGGTAATCCCAGGGCCTCCTGCTACCATAAGGAATCAAGATTCCCACCACATGGCAACAACAATATGTCATACTTGCTTGTTTCATTGGTGTGTAATTAATTGTATCAAGCCAACACACCACTATTTCATTGATATCATCAAGCTTAGCCCCTTAGGATGAATACCAGATGGGATAGGATCAACAACCATCATCTTTATGGTTGCGATGGAACAGGAGTCCCCTAATGCAGTGTCTAATGTCGCTGAGGCTGGTACCGACCTCCTGTCGGGATTTTTCGACTCACAATAAACTCCTCCCGCCAAGGAACCCTCCTACATAAGTAAATAATAGGATTTAAACTATGCCCCTCCAACATTTGAAGAGGGTGTCTCTTCCATGATTGACTAATTGGTACTGGTGAACCTCGGTAGCGAGGCAGACCCGAAACCCACACTAATCAGGGCCGGAATTCCCCTAGGGGAGAAAAATCAGTACATAGGCATTCCTAAACAACAACATGATGTATTCGAATGGATTTATGATGAGATTCTAGGACTACATCCCCTGGTAGTCATCCACCACCTCGGTCTCCCATTAAATCACCACGTGTTCAAGAAACCTCCTAGGAAGATGCACCCTTCCCACGGTTCCATGGTCGATGCCAAAGTTGACAAGATCCTCATAGAAAATTTCATTAAGGAGGTATAGTATCCCAAATGGTTGGCCAATATTGTACAGATCATGAATAAGAATAGATAGATCAGAGTCTTTATTGACTTTTGGGACCTCAACCGTCATTGTCTGAATGATGATTTTCTTCTTCTTGTGATGGCATTGTTGATCAACGCTATAGATGGGTTCCATGCCCTATTTTTCATGGATGGGTACTCTAGGTATAACCATATTTGAATGGCCCCCGAAGATAAATAGTCTACATTTTTATGGTATAACAAGGTACTTTCTACTATTTAGTCATGCATTTCGGTTTAAATAATGCGGGTACCACCTCTTAGTGGGCTACACATCACATATTTAAGTTGATCCTCAGAACATTGGAGGAATTTTATGTCGTTGACCTAGTGGTCATATCTCACCAGCGTCAAGACTAACTCAATGACATTGAGAAATTTTTTATCTTCTTCCATTCTTGACCCCTGAATATGGTCCCATTGATGTCTGACTTCGGTGTCACCTCTGGAAAGTTTCCTAGCATTATTTTCAGATATAGGGGCATCAAGATCGACACAGAGAAGATTAAGGAAATCAATAATATGTCTCCCCGGAGAATCATTTGGGATCTCTGAAGCTTCCAAGACCACTTCTCCAACATACACTGGTTCATCCCAAATTTGGCTAGAAAGTGTGAGCCCTTTTTAGGCTCATGAAGAAAGATATTGTCTATGAGTGGGATGAGGAGTTCCAGAAAGCTTTTGAGGAACTCAATAAGTATCTTCTCTAGCCTCTAGTCATAATTGATCCTATCATTAGAAATCCACTGGTCCTTTCAGTGACTGCCCTGGAATGATCTACTGGTGCCCATCTGGCCTAGAAGAACAATGAGGGGACAGGGAACAACCTATACTACCTCAGCTAAATGGTCCTCGATACGGAAACCAGGTACACCCCTATCGAGAAGAGCTGCCTTGTCCAGGTATTAGTAGTATATAAATTGTATAATTACCTCTAACATCTTGAGGTACAGTTAGTGTACCGGGTATATCCCTAGATGTAAATCCTAAAATTCCCTATATTGACAGGCCGACTATCTCGGTGGGCAGTAATCCTCCAGTAGTTAGATATCAGGTTCATCCCTCGGAAGGCTATCAAAGGGAATGCATTGGAATACTTTCTTTCCACCCATCATGCTCCTTCAAACTAGTCTCTAGACCTCGATTTTCCTGATGAAGAAATTCTCTTAGTGGGCCAAGCCTTGTTATGCTGTAAAATTCACATCGATGGCACTTCCTGGAGTCCCACTGGAAAGAGGATCAATTACCCAAAACTCAATAGAGTAGGCCTGGGAGTCATCTTAATTACCCTGGAACACATAGTTCTTCCGTATTAATTTCTTTTTTCAGAAGGTTTTATCAACAATGAGGCAGAGTATCAAGCTCTCATCACTGGCCTCAAACTGGCCCTCGTGATTGATGTTACCCATTTTCATGTGAAAGGTGGTTCTGAACTAGTCATCAAGAAGATAAACTATGAATATGTCTTTAGAAATCCAGATCTCGTACTATTATTGGAGCGCACTCTCCAGCTAATGGACTAGTTACCTTCTCTGCCCGGAGATACTCATGTACGTCAATCTCAGAATGGTCGAGCTAACGCACTGGTCGGACTAGCTGCATCACTTCCGGAACTCGATAAATATGATCTGATTATCCATGTGTCACACCATAGAGTCATTTATTCTATCACTCTAGATGAAGATTATGGCATGCAAGTGAGCCACCTTACCACCAGGGCCTCTATGTCAGGACTCCTAGGTCCCCTAGATATAGTGATTGAAGTGACTCCTAACTGGAGATCCCCCTTTTGAGTATCTCCAAAATGGTATTCTCCCAACAGATTAGGCCGAGTGCGAGTGAATTCGATACTGCGTGTTACATTTTACCCTCCATTATGGTCATAGTCATGAGCAGATCCTCTATAATCATTGGTTTTAATGGGGTAATCCTTAATTTCATTCAAGGATTTGAGATTTACTATGTCATGAAAGAGGTTCATGATGGTTTTTTGGGAGGCTCACCAGGTTGGGCCAAAACTCTTTCACCAGATCTAGATACTAGGGTACTTTTGGCTCTCTATGATCCATGACTGTATCGAGTTCTCCCAAAGGTGCCAGGTCTACCAAATTTATTATAAATTCATGCATTGGCTGCCAGAGCCTCTCCCCTCAACCAAGTACTCTTGCCATTTGCGGTATGTGGACTCGATGACGTGGGACCATATCCACTGACAATATCTCACCAGTGCAGATTCATCCAGGATGCTATATATTTCTTCTCCAGGTGGGTAGAGGTAGTTCCACTTAAGGTGGTCACGACCCATTCCATCGTTCACTTTGCGAGCTCCAACATCATCTATCGATTAGGAGTCCCTCACGCAGTCCCTACTGATAATGGCATGAACATCCATGCAGTCGAGCTGATGAAATGATACGCTATGTACAACATCGATTCTTACCATACCTCCCATTATCATGTGAATGAAAATGGAAATATTGAGGAGTTCAATAAAATCCTCTCTAGAATTTTTCAGAAAATAGATTGTTGAAATAAGAAGAATTTGCCAGACAAGCTCCCCAATTCCCTCTGGGCTTATCATAAAATGACTCATAATTCCACCCAAGTGACCCCACATTCCTTAGTGTATGGGACAGAGGTCGTCCTACCCGTCTAGATCTAATTTCCCTCATTTCACATAGTTGTGTATGATCAGAAAGCACCAAATAAAGTGGATGAAATCTATCTGGCTGAGTTAGAAGAGCTCGACGAGAACAAGATTCATGCCTTGCACAATCTAGAAAGGAATCATAACAATATATATAGATATTTCAACCAAAATTTTCACCTCTTCTCCGTCTTTCCATGAGACTTTGTATTGGATCTGAAGTCACCAATGATACCCGGAAAGAAACAACCCAAGTTGGAGCCCAAATGTGAAAGACCGTACATCATTTACAAGGTTTACTCAAATGGATAATACTCCCTAATTACCATGGATGGTGAACGTATAAATCCACCCACCAATGCCAAGTCCCATAAGTAATACTTTTCTTGCGACGTATCTTCCATCATGACATTAAACTTTATAGTCCAACAAGACCTCAAAGTGCTAGTACTGCAGGACCCTAAACTGCATTAGGGTCCTCCATGACCTTAAACTGACTAGCCCTACATGACTTTAAATTGTGTGTCATCCTAAAATATGAGAAACCACGTCTCAAGAACTACATATGGCTTGATTCCAATCCTCGAGGTTTACATAGGAATGCTTAGACGCTTCATCTTGAGTCCAACCCCAGTTTCCTCGTCGACTTTCCCCTCCTTGTAATAGTTCTTTTGGAGGATTCCACATGTCATCGTATAGGCATCCTTTTCCCCACTCATGTTAAGTTTACGATGATTTCACTATACACCCTCCCTCGTTCTTCTCTCCTCCAAAATCCTAACCATAGGACGTTAAACTGCATGGCTCTTTCAAAACTACATATGGATTAATTCCCATCCTCATGGGATATGCAGGACTGCCTGAACATTTTGTCCATACCTTCAACTCCAAACTCTGAGATCTCCCCTTGAGTCTTGTCATGCATAGGCAAATTAATTCCAATCCATCCCTTCCATTTTGGGATTCCTTTGTCATTAACATTGGAAAGGGCCCCTGAATAATATGGATACATAGCCTAAAAAATCTCTTATTGATTCAGGCCAACACACTCAAGGATTTAGAATGAAAAATTGATATAATTATCGCATTGCAAAGAAGGTTAGCAGTCGACGCTCATTTGTTTTTCACATTTCATGTCAAACAATATAGATGCACTGTTTCACATTTGGTCAATTACCACCCTTTGTCATCATCACCACCCCCATATGTCCCAAAAATTGAGTGTAGTGGTTTATTCTACTCTTCCATCTCCCCAAACCACATTCTAGCTCATGAACGAGTGTGATTCCAGCTGGTGGTCCCTTATGTGATGGGGAGAGCCTAATCCTACTCCTTGATTCTCGTACCGCGGTTTTCTCTCATGGGAATAGGAAATATGATAAGGCAATACCTGCATGTGAGGAGATATGGCTATAGTGGGCCAGGATGCCCAACCATAGGTCCCTCGGCCATTTCGGCCCCCTATTACAAGTTCACATTTAGTATTGTGTGTTGTGGTATGGACTCATGTCCTCATTCGTGTCAGGCTAGTTTTCCACACCACACATATCCCCTTGATACATCCCTCTGATTATCACCCTTTCTGGGAATGCAGGCCTCGCCATGCTTCGTGTGCCCTATCATTTGGGTTTCCATCATCTTCTATATCCAAAAGGTCCCCAAAATGGCATTGATACTTGGCCCAAGGGCTCTCTTACCATTGAGGGCCAATGTCCTCAAGGATTTTATGACACAAATTGATACAATTCCCGTGTTTCAAATGAGGTCAATGGTCATCTCTCAATTACATTCCCCAGAACTCTAGTCACACAAGGGAGGATACTGTATTTTGAACCTAGTCAACAGTTGTCCCCTGTCATAGTTTCCACTTTGTGTTCTTCCCTAGGGGAGATGATTCTCCCTCTACACTGAGATTTCCCATGCATATGACATTAAACTAGGTATCTATGGTACGTGTTATAAGACCTTAAACTAATATAATCATCTTCCTCGCTGCAAGAAGTTAAACTGCAAGACGACTGTTACACTTTGTCTGTGGCCCGACCTAATATCCCTTGGTCTGATGATTCCTCAGGACTACGACCTCACTTAGGATTGTATGGTATGGTAGGGGATTATGTCCTCATTCACGTTGGATATCCCACCATTCCATACACATCCCTCATTGAAATAACTTGCCCCTATCAACGTCCAAGCTGCTTGACGATAAACTACACAACATCCTAAACAGAACAATGTATGGCATGATTCCCATCCTTATGGGATACATAGGAACTCCAAAATGTCTAGTCTTCATGTCCAACCCCATATCTTAGCCACCTCCAAATAATCTTGGACCCTTGGACTACATTCTTTCAGGAGAGGGGTATATGGTGTAGTATGAGCTTATGTCCCCACTCACATTGGAAATGTAACAACCACACCACATACCACTCTTTCTAGAGTGCCCCTCGCTCCCTTTCCCTACATGTTTCTCTTTGAGTCGGTTGCTATTATGTTGGGTCCCTCAACCCTCTTCAATGATCCACCAATGTGCCCAGTACTCGAGTTTAGAACCTGGAGTGATAGATTCTACCTAGACATGATTTCACCAATTTTTCAGGCTTCGTGTTCCCATTCATTTGGGCTTCCATTATCATTCACATCTGAAGGGACCCCAAAATGGCGTTAATTCTAGTCCTAAGGGATATTCTACCATTATGGGCAAACATCCTCGAGGGTTTTAGACAAAAAATCTATACAAGTACCACATTGTAAACATGGTCTGCGGTCGATGACCATTTTTTGTTCTCATTTCAGGCCACATGATATGGATGCTTCGATTCGAACACATTCAACAGTTTTCCTACATAGTCGTTCTAACCCCTTCAATCCATGAATTTTGGTGACATTATTCACATTATCTTCCACCCCATTATGTTCATGTGGAATTTTGACACTCCTGACA
Organism: Viscum album; assembly: GCA_963277665.1. NCBI lineage: Eukaryota > Viridiplantae > Streptophyta > Magnoliopsida > Santalales > Viscaceae > Viscum > Viscum album. The sequence goes on from OY728157.1 coordinate 475,671,516, forward strand.
CTATCCCTCAGTGCACATTTGCATGTTAGGAGGATAACGCCGTGGTAAGGAATCATTAGGAGATCCTCACCGACTTCCCTTTGGCGTGCGTTCTAGGTATTGAAAAATCCTCTTATGCAATTTTTTTCACACTATGTTTGACTCATGTGGGATTAGGAATTGGATTGTGGCCTGTGCCTACATGGAAGAGTTCCGCTTCTCAATGGTCTGAGCTCTAACATATTAAACTATGACCTCTTTTAGAACTATATATGGCTTGATTCACATTCTCATGGGATACGTAGGAAATCCCAGACATCTCATCTTTGGGTCCATCTTGAGTTCCACTAATTTATCCCTTCTATTCTACCTTTTAGGCCCCAACTCTTATACAACCGCGTGATGTGGTGTGTGTGGGATCATGTCTTCGTACATGTCGGGTTTACAGTCACCACATCATGTACTTCCCTTCAAATATATTGTCCCTACTACCTGCTTCCCAATATTCTATAACCTTTTCTAGCCACCTCACCCCTAATGTTTCTCTCTTGGATTTGTGTGCAGTGTGATTTGGACCTCGTCCTCATTCACGTGGGGTATGCTTTATCATGCCATGCTAATTACCTGTTGATCCTCATCATTCATGTATATGTCTAATACATATGTCTTTAAACTATGCCGAATAGTCCCACATGACTTTAAACTATTGTTTCTATACTACACGACGTTAAAATGCTTGGTTATTCCCATCACATGACCCTAAATTGTGACATTATCATCCGGGCCGCAAGACGAAAAATGACACTGCACTGTGATATCCCAACTTTAGGGGACATCATGTATGGTATCAGGTACTCACTATACTTATCAACGCATACACATGGCTTGATTCATGTGGTGATTCCTGGTCTCTCTACCCTAGTTCTGTTTCTTCACAAAAAAACAAAACATTCACTCATACTAAAGGAGAAAACAAGATCTATCAAATGCTGCTTCTTTTGGTGCAAGGGACAGACAATCACGAAGTTATTATCTCTGGGAATGGTATCTTACCATGCCATCCTTATAACTATGATTGGCTTGATTACCATTTCCATGGGATACAAAGGACCACCCATATAATTTCTCTTCAGGTCCATCCATGTTTCTTAGAAACCTCCTTATCTTCCTGCCCCCCTGGCCTGAGTCCTTTAGATGGGAGGGTATGCGGTGTGGTATGAGCTTATGTCCTGATTCACGTCGGGTCTATAACAACCATGCCAGTTACCTCTTTCTCCTGAGATCTCTTCATACCCTGTTCTATTCTAATATTTTCAAGTCAGGGGATCTATAGTTGAGCCCCCAACCCTCTTTAGCAGTTCAACAATGTTCCTAAGAGCAATCTGGTTCAATGACTAGAGTGTTGGATCCGACATGGACATGTTATCACCCATTTTCAAGCTTCTTGTTCCCCTTCATTTGGTATTTCATCATCATTCACATCCAAAAGGGCCCTCGAATGGTACAAATTCTTGGTTTAAGGTAAATAATTTTATTTTAGACCAACTTTCTTGAGGATCTAGAATAATCAATTTATATAAGTCACATGTTACGAATATGGTTAGCGGTTGACACTCATATTTTTTTCCCATTTCAGGTTACACGATTTAGTTTATGTGTTTCAAAAATGGTCAATAGTTATCCTCCATAATCACACCAATCCCATCATGCCCAAAATGTTGGTTTCTTGATTCACATAGTTTTGCACTCCATCATGTCCAAGTGGAATTTTGACACTCTTGGTACTATCCCTTTGGACGCATTTCCACGTTTGGAGGACAAAGACGCGATAAGGAGTCATTCGGGGCTCCGTACCAATTTCCCCTTTGTGGGTATTCCAAATGTTGAAAAGACCTTATCTACCTTTGTTTCCCACATCGAGAATATCTCACATGAGATTATGGATTTGGTTGAGTTTTCCGCCCATTTAGAAGAGTCTCGCTTATCCATGGTTTGAGCTCTAAGACCATAAACTAATATCTCTCTCTACATCCTCATCAAAAGACGTTAAACTACATGACATCCCTAAAACTATGTATAGATTGATTCCCACCATCATCAGATATGTATTAATTTAAGACATTCTGTCTGTGGGTCCATCCCCCAGAATCTAAAATCTTGCTCTCCTTTTTTGGCCCATTGGAATGAATTATTTAAGAAACAAGGGGTGTGGTGAGTGGATCTTGGGTTTGCAGTCAGGTAATGGTTTTAAATAGCTTCACCATGTTGATAACTTGTCTCTTCCAACCCCGGTCCATGTTCTATGACCCTATGCTTAGATCTCCCTATAAGAACTACACTTCTGGTTTTGCTGCTTTACCGCCCTGCGCGTAGTCCATCAAACTAGGTCCTCTATTAACGGTCCAATCTAATACCTTATGCTAGGGGCATGTGATCCCATGACCCTTGACCTTGGAAAGGGATCTGACTCCCTCTATCTGACACATCTCATTGGCATACTCAAATGTGGTATGGGAAAGAGTCCACAGTGTGGAATTTTTACATAAACTCCCCCTTGTTTCATGTCCACACTTCAGGATCCCTTTATTTAGATTTCAACTTCTTCCACTTCTGAAGGGGATCCACTTTACATCCTGGTCTCGTGACACAACGTCTTTCTTACTATCTTGGGCCAACGCCCCTTAACACCTTGGACGACATTTGTGACAGGTCTCATGTTTCGAACATTGTCAGAGGTCGACTCTCATTTGACTATCCCCATTCCAGGATAAATAAAAATAGATGATGTGTATTGAATGTGGTCAACAGTTTTCCCACATCATCACACAACTATCTTTATGGTCCAGATCTCGAGCATCATGATTCACACATTTTCGCTTCCTAATGTTCAAGTGGAATTCTAACATACTCATATTTACCCCTTCACACATCTAGGTGCATCATGAAGGTGGGTCGGTATTATTGGGACATCATTCACCTAGCATCCCATCACCCCACCATGGTCTTCCATGTGCTAGAGAAGTCACATCACTAGTCTTGATTCTCACATCGAGCACAAATCATGTGGGATTAGTAGTTCTCGTAGGACATGTATTGGTGCAATCATGCCACACATGCTTTTCATCATCCCGCATGACGTTAAACTATGCCCTCATAACTATGTATCGCTTGATTCCAATCCTCATGGGGTATGTAGGAATTCCCAAGCACTTTTCCTCTGCCCCAGCCTAACTATCACTTTTGGACCCTTGACCTAAAGAACTTTTTCCAGGGATACATGGTGTGGTGTGGACTCCTTATGTCCTCATTAACCTCGGGTTTACAACTACTACAACACATACTACACTCCTGGGATCTTCCCTTTAACTATTCTTTCTATGACATGATGTTAAACTGCACAAGCCCACTTTTCCTCAATTCATGATGTTAAACTCTTGTTCTACCCCGAACACGTTTATGATGACCTATGTTAATCATTGGATTCATCAGTTTCTTCTTCTAAAAGGATTCTCCCTACCAGCTTCGGTCTCTAACCATGTCATGCATCAATAACTATGTATGGCTTTATTCTCATCCTTATGAGATATGTAGAGATTTCTAGGAATTTTTCCTTGGGCCTACCCCTAGGGTCATTAACCCTTTTATCCCCTCATCCCAGATCTTGGTCTAGGAAGTATATCCATTAAACTATGTGGATCATCCTCATTGTATGACATAATACGACATTTTAATCTAGGTCTTTACCAAAGAGGTCATGTTTGGAAGTAGGTATGATCCCTGATCAGGCTAATGCGCCCACCTAATGTGCCTTCAAATTAGTGGCATAGATTCAATAGTGTTGCCTCTCTTCAAACACCCCATCATGCCACACTTCATGCTTTGAGTTCCCTTTATTCAGACCCTCTTCATCTTTCACATCTAAAGGAACCCCCTAATATTATGGATTCTTGGCCTATGGATCGCTTACTATCCTAGGCCAATGTTATGGAAGACTAATGGATGACATTTTCCGGGAAGCCTCGTGTTTCGAACATGATCAATGGTCAACCGTCATTTGATATCCCCATTTCTAGCTAATACAATAAGGATATTGTGGTTCGAAAACTGTCAATAGTTACTCTTCATTGTCATTCAATCCCTATAGTGTTCTGAATATTGGGTATTTTGATTCAAACCTTCCACTCCTCTATGTTCAGATTAATTCAAACTCCCATGGAATTACACATCTTGTTCACTAGAGCGCATTGGGAAAGCGATGATTCGAATGTTACGAGAGATTCATCCCCTAGTCGGGCCTCTACCATTCTTCTCAGAAATTTGGATTGGTTGTTCAATCCCTGGATGCCTGGAGATTGGTTTTCACAATTCTATTCATGTGGAATGATAAGGTTGATATCCCTTGTTTCTCAAATCGGGCCCACCCACATGAGCTTATGGAATGATCGCTAGATGCTCCATGAATACAATGAAAATGAAATAAATCAATCAAATAATAGAACTCTTGCATGCATAGAGAATAAATAGTCTAGGACTAAAAATGTGTTCAAATGTACCAGGCATCATAGTAACTGAGGATCGACCCCTCCCATGGATGGGTTAACCCTATCAAAAGAACAATACAGATCCACTACCCTCTAAATCGTAGCATCTATGATCCATTTCTTCTTGTTTAGTTCCTACTCCTCATCAACAGCAATGGGGAGTAGTTTGTCAGCCACAACCTGGGGCCTTCCATAGCCACTCTGGACAATAGCCATCTATGCGGAGATTTTTTTTATCCACTCATCGGCCTCTTCCAGCTAGGACTTCAGTCGTGATATAATCTATGACTGCACATTGTGGAGAGAAAAGTGTTCATCTACCTGGACCTATAACTACTGAATCTCTAATTCCAAACCACACCAAGGTCACAGAAATACTCTCGAATCTTCTCTCCCTTGATATCTCGGATGATCATGTGAGGATGTTGGGCATCTACTCCCCTAGCGCACAGTTCATGTAGTCACGAATGAAGTCTCTCCATATGGTCTATCCATTGTGCTTGAGGGGTGTAATCAATAAAGCACTTGGTCAGATTGTAGGACCGGAGATGGACTATCTTGTTATCCTCTATATTAGAGGCCATTTTGTACTAGTCCCTGGGGTTGGTAGGCTCGTATGCAAGGAACACCCCAAAGAAATTGTCAGCAGGGTCCGCATCTATTGTCTTACCAGGTATGGTAGGAACCGAGCTATTCGAATGATCTTCATAATTGGATACCATTTCAATAATCTCAGGAAAAACCCTACCAAAAATCCCACCAGTGATATGGAGTACCGTCTTGGTTGGTCTAGATATTCCCTTCCACGACCACTTGCATTCTCTTAGTAAAAGCACTGCCACGAATACCAACCAACCCCACCATGGAAGATCAGTCAATTTGAAGAACTGTACATACCAAAAAGGAAAATATTTCCATTATCCTAGTCAATGGGTGGCAGCCATGTGTTTTGTAATTAAGAATTATAAAGATAAAATTTTTGGTCTCTTTCTGGGGTTGTTGTTGTTGGGACCCTAAGGCGTGGCCCTCCGTATATTGGTGGAAGATCTAAAAGCTCAGAAGGAGCCACCTCGGGTATCCTAGCCTCACTAGATGCGGTAATCTTCATATCCATACGTGTGGATCTTGAAGGCCCCATATCTGCATCTACAGAGGTACGAGAACGGGCTCTGTGAATGAGTCTCTCCTACATAGTTTAAACATTGGTGAGGGGACCAAAGTTGTATAAAAGAGGATCTCAGAGAAGGGGCTCTAGATTTTACCTGAAGGGCCTCAAAAAATTAATCAAAATCTAAACATTGATCACCAACATCACCCTCTTCTATTGGGCTCCCTCTACTGGCCTCCTCCTCCCAGGAATATTTGTCCAATTCGTTCGGCATAGGGAATCGTTCCATCAAATCAGCATCTGACAACTGTGGGGGAGACATTCTAGACAAAAACACCTTCACCTGATCTTTCATTAGACATAGAACACCCAGGGATTGCACAATAACCTCCAACTTGGCAAGGAATTACTCTGCCTCTTCCTATGACACCGCAATGCCAGACCTAATAGGGACTATTCCTGAAAAATCCATCCCGAGATGGTTTAGGTGTTTCTACATCTTGGGAAAGACATGAAATTACCTGTTGACTTCCCAGATGTTATAAGCCTCTAAAGAGAATACATTCTTTGGCATGTCTATGTGGCATAGATGCTTCCCCAAAGCCTGAGTTGATATTCTACATAATCATCTCAGTGTCCTCTACTTTGGATAAATATGTACTTTTGGGACCACCAGATCCACTTCCGTTGCTGGATATGCTGCCATTGCCTCACCCTCAACCGGTGTGGACATCATCGCCATGGAAACCCCGCCACTGTGGGATGTACTTGTTGCCTTTTGACCCCAACCTTTAGGATGGAGAGGCACACCATCACTGGCCTGAATGGATGGATTCTTTAGCATCTCCCTTGGGTAGGCCGCCTCCTAGCTTCTGGCATAATCCTTCACCAACCCGAAGACTGCAGTGGGTAGATGAAACTCATTCTATATCTTCTCGTCTTCCCATGGGAACATGAGACACATCTGCCTCATCACACACGAATGTTCCGCATGGAACACTGCTAAATAAACCTGTGGGGTCAGTCTATACATACATAGAAATTTCGTGGAAAATCATTGCAGGGTGTATGACTTGCTGAGAGGATCACAGTCCACTCTTTCCACCAGGAATCCACCTCAAAAGTCCATGAGGTAGTAAAAATGATATTCTTTTCCTTATACATCATAAGTGAAAGCACCCATTGGAAGTGGGAACATATGAAAGTTGAACTCCTCTACCTTCCAAACCCGGTTCAGTAATGGCGACACAATCATCTTGGCCGAAAATCTCCCTACAACATTCAGGATGGACGGGTGGAAGTTCGATCCTAGAGATGAGATGGGGTTAGGATATTCATAGGCCCCACTGATGTGCGCCGCTATCCACCCATATATGAGGTGGAAAGGCCCACATATCCTCTGTGGCCTCTTACCTCACTAATATGCCACAACATCTTGTACAGCTTGGCGAGCATCAGGATTCTGATGTTGACCAGCCCACTTGTCGCCAAAATTGATGCCATGATAATTGTGTTTGGTCATACACCCATGTTTGTTTCTCTCACTAGCAGGATGCAATCATAGATGAGATCCACGATGAATGTCACCATCCTGACTACAGGTTTCTACTCTGTGCTAACACTTAATCCCCGAGTTTTCCACTGGACAAACTCTAAGAGACACTAGTATGAGTTTTTCTTGCCCCATTAATCCCCCATATTGGATGTTCAAGTCCACACCGAAAACTACATGTCTTTCAGGATATTCATGAACTGCTTGAACTATTGTCTTAAGTGGATGTATCTCACTACTTCTTTTTCCTCTCCTGACACTATCTCCGTCGACGCCAATGTCAGCGGTTGCATTTTCTCTAGAACCTCCCATTCCCCCATAATAGGGTGGAATTAATCATACATCTCCCCCAGTATTAGGACCACAAGATCTAGTGAACATCTCATAAACTGATGCCAACCTCCCCATGGTGAATGTGGAAGGTATTTGTTCTCGATAGCCACCTACTTAAAAACTGCAGCATCAGCTGCTTTAGTTGATAGATATGCAATTGGGAGGCCCTATCCGCCTCAGGCAGGCACAATATCTTGACCTCTGCCTCAAACTCTTCACACGAGGCACCTGTCCACTAGGCCCAGGCATAGTCCTATGTGAAGTTGCCTCCCTAGAGTAGATCCCACTCATTGGACTATCCCTTCCTCGGGTTCCTCAGCACTGCCTTCAAGATAATCTCGTACCAAGGTGTGATGTCTCCAGCTTCAATTCATTCCCATCAACATTGTTCATATGATTTTACAGACAATCAACAATAATAGGCATGAAGTCCTAAAGGGCATGGCTGTCAGCCACCCTTAACCATTGGTGCTCGCACGGCGTGCTGCTGAACTAGTAAATTGGTTTATCCCTACATTCTTCATGGTTGAAGAAATCATCCCTCACCCCATAGACATACAGAGGAATCCCGTTACACATCATATAATTCCTTTGGATATCTGATAGTTGATTCACCAATGAATAATGATTAGAGAGGCTCTATACCAACTCCCATAGATACAAGCTATTCACCATATCCTCCCTTCATGCAATGTCTACAAGAACCCCATGGTAGCTTCTTGGTGATCCATTATATTTTTTTTATTTGAAAACCACTCACAATGCCCATTCATGGATCTCGTTTTTAGAGAATATTCATGGAGCTCGATCCCAACAATGAAATCGCGAAGCCTTGAACCGACCTTCAGATGCAAGCTGTAGAGCGCACTATTGCGAACTGAAAGACTCGTATTGCACCATAGAGTTGATGGCCCAATTCATGGAGTATGCTGGGCTATGCTAATTGAGAGTGGTAAATGCCAAAAATATAGAGAAAAGAATGTAAATAAGACATATCATCTCTATTATTTATAGGATAAGACCCCAGGTGCCTCGCAACATTTAAAACCCCGAAGATATTTTTGGCACGCTCGGCCTACTCATCACCTCTCCGCTTCATGAGCCTCCATCGTGAGTTTTCATTGTGATTAGCTAAGTTATTTTATTTATTGATCCTCATACATTGACCCTAGATTTCTCCTCGGCTCCAAATCTGAGGGGATCATTGGTTGTTGCCAAAATCTGGGATGAAAAAGAACAAACAAAAAACCTTAGGGGCTGTCTCGCAAAGCCTGTTCATGGAGACCCTAGGGCCCTATGCCTGCACAAATCTCCTCCATTTTGAAGCCACTGTAATGCAAGGATGTGGGATGCTCCAGGAACTAATTTTTCATTAGTGAACCCTCCGTGGAGTGAGGAGGCGGGATGCTCCACAAACCCCTTTGAAGTTCACAAACCCCTGACGATGTAATGAGGTGGGATTCTCTACGAACACCTTTTAAATTCACAAACCCACTGCGGATCAATCTCTATCTTCACGTCAAGTGGGATCTACTTCGTAGCACCTCTTACCTATAAATTCTAGGCTCCCCTCGATCCCAAAGGATATATCATCGAACCTTTCGCCTTATGAACTCCCACATCCTGAAGAAATTTATGCTCAGGGAACCATTATCTTTTCAAGGCACCTTTTCATTGCAATGTTCCTTCCCCTTGGAAAGAATTATGTACCTCTTCAAAGAGGGATTCCCTTCGAAGACCCCACAAGCCTCCGCGATGGATGGAGGTCCCCAAAGGGACTCAGGTATTCATTGGGAACTTGTGCATTACAAAGTACCCTTCATACACATGTGATCTACATGCTAAGGTATGTCCACTGGGCTTCGCGAGGCCCATTTCATTGAAATATTACTCTTCGTGGGGTACCCTAGCTTCGCAATACATTTCTCTGCGAAAGCCATTCCACTTCGAGATGCACCTTCTATATGCCCCAAGGACCTATGAATAGGCTAGTCCACTTCACTTCGCAATTCACACCCCTTCGTGAAGCCCCTCCACTTCATGGAGCACCAAAGATTCACAAGGTTTCAACCTATGAACCCCTTTTCTATAAAACTCCTTTTTCCATGCGGCCCTTCAGGTTTGCATGAAGAAATTTCAAAGTCTCATGGGTGGTGCTTCCCATTGCATTGCTTCGCCTCATGCTTATTTGGATAGGCACACTAATGGCTATTACTTCTTAACATAGCCACACTAATGTGGAACCCTCAATGGATCACTCCATAACACCCCCTTACCATAGCATTGCTTGATTCCTTCCATTCACAAAGGGGAAGGAGGTATCAATTATGTATTTCATAAGGGGTGGTGAGTGAACCCACCTCATCCGATCTAAAAAATGTTAAGATTCCAAGAATCATTATCTTTATCACATCACATTAAATTATGGCCTTTCTCCATGCACTATATGCGGGGTTCCCCATCTCAGACACTCTCTATGCCCACTAGTAACCACAGGCATGAGATCATTCCTCAGATGGAAAGATATTCTCTTTACTGGGGCAGAATTTGTCAATGGGGATAGGGAAAATACCTTGGTGTGAGCCCCTAGATTTTCTAGAAGGAGGTTGCACCCTTGCTTTTCCTCTCTTCCTCGGTTCCAGATCCCTCTCCCATGGGGCTTTGTCACCACACGGACCTCCACCATAGAGTAAGCCCCAATCTCCTTCCTCCTGGGCCACTGACCACATGTAAGTCCCCTTTTCACTTTGTGCCACTAAATATGTGTACGACCCACTCCAATTACCTGGGATGCACCTTTCGCGACATGATCGTCAGGTCTCTTCTGCCTCTTTTTTCTCACACCAAGCATGACTCACATGGGATTAGAGTGAGGATCGTCCATTAAATACTATCTGGGAAGCCTATATTGTAATCCCCACACATTCTGAACTACTTGTTCTATGATCTTTGCAATGGTTGGGTACGTAGGAAGCCACCCTGAGGTTCAAGCCCAACAACCATTGGTCCCGACTTTCTTCACCTTTGTTCACCAAAAACCAATCTAAACTATGTGGTCATTGATTCGTTCCATGTCAAGATATGTAGGAAGCCTCCATATGGATCAAGCCCTCCATCCATTAGTACCTACAATTTCACATCGGTCCACCACACCTGAACTATGAGGTATATGATACTTTCCAAGGCAAGGAATGTATGAAGCCTCCCCAAGGTTCAATCCCAAAACCAATTGGTCCCAACCATCTTTTCTTCTAAACTACATGGTCCTTTATCCATTCCAAGTTAAATTATGTTGGAATCCACCCCGAGGTTCAAGCCCAACAACCACTAATTCTGAACTCATTAACATCAAACCTGCTTCGTCCAACATGACATTGAACATCATGACCCCTTTTCATCCTGCAAGATGTTAAACTACTTCCACCATCCCAAAATATATTTTATTTGATCCTTGTATCCTAGAATGGGTACATAGGAAGCCCCTATGAGGATCAACCACATCTTGCGGTAAGCTGTTGTGACCACATCCAGTTGTAAGACATTATGATCCCATCCAGCAAAATTCGGTGTGACACCATCCAGCGATAACCCATTGTGACCACATCCAGCGGTAACCCATTTTTAGCCCATCCAGTGATAAGTTGATGCGACCACATCCAGTGGTAAGCCATTTTGACCACATCCAGTGGTAAGACTTTGTGACCCCATCTAGTGGTATGTCTTTCTGACCCCATCCAGCTGTTAGCCGTTGTGACCCCATCCAGCGGTAAGCCACTGTGACACCATCCAGCGGTAAACCGTTTTGACCACATCCAGCAGTAAGCCGTTTTGTCCCGATCCATGGGTACAGCATTGTGACCATATCCAGTGGCAAACTTTTGTGAACACATCTAGCAGTAAGCCATTATGACCCCATCCATCGGTATTCCATTGTGACCTCATCCAGGGGTAAGCCCTTGTGACCACATCCAGCGGTAATCTGCTCTGACCCCATCTAGTGGTAAGTAAATGTGACCAATGTAGTGGTAAGCCCTTGGGTCCCCATCTTGTGGTAAACCATTGTGACCTCATCCAGAGGTATTCCATTGTGACCCCATCTGGTGGTAAGCCATTGTGACCACATCCAGCTATAAGCCGTTGTGACCACATCCATCGGTAAGCCTTGTGACCGCATCTAGCGGTAAGCCGTTGTGACCCCATCTAGTGGTAAGGCCTTGTAAGCCCATTATACGGTAATCCATTGTGACCACATCTAGTGGTTAGCCCTTGTGAACCAAATTCAGCGTTAAGCTGGTGTTTACACAAACCCAGTGGTAAGCTGCTTTCGTCCCTTCTGTTGTTGCCCATATCACTGGTCTGTCCCAGTGGCGTAAGTCCATCATCGTGCTGCTAACCATGCGTAAGACCCATTATATCATCGGGTCAATGTCCCCAGTGTGAATCCCGATTCTATACTCCCATTTTGAACTATGTGTACTTAGATTCCCTTCCACGAGGATACAAAGGAAGTCTCTTCAAGGCTCAATCCCAACATCACTGGTCTTCTTGAGTCGAATCTATCTCATTCTCCATCCACTCCGCATAACCATCCATTCTCCATCTTCATTCCTACCTGGGCCACCACATCTTAGTGGGATCATGACACCTCATTCCTCATTCCATTTAACAATAATTGGGTAGATGACCACATGTTATCCCTAACATATGTGTCTCCTATAGGGGTTGTACTTATCCGATCCACTCTAGTCAGTGTTCTAATCAGTCTGATCCATCTTCGCTAGACCATAAACCCAAAGTATACCATTGGTTAAACATTGGAAGCTGAGGAAAATCTCAGATACATTCCTATGGTATATAACTACCCACATTCGACGTGGGATGCCTCAGGTATCCCCGCCCTCAAGAATCCATATTATAAGGGGAAGAAACCCAAACACGCAATTGTTCCAGCCTCCAGACACGCCAGTGATGTCCAACAAGGCTACTCCCCGAACTAAATGTTGCTTCCCTAATCAGACCCCTTGGAATGTCCTAACAAAAGCAGTGTAATTTACCAGTGTCAATGAAGAAATGGCATTAGGAAGGGTTTCACGAACAATGTCTTAGACTATAAGGGAGACTCAGAAAATGTAACGAGTTCGGAGGAGGATTCCATGGAATGAGGAACCAAAATCCAATCACCCCATTTCATTTAAGGAGAAAGCATCCTTGAATAAGTGATGGATTCCACCTGGCTTTAGAAAGAAGGAATGTGGGGAATAGCTACACGCCCTCCACAAGTAGATGCGTGCACTCCGGTGAAATCATCAGAAACATGATGATTCGGTCTTTAACGATAATAGAGTGGAAATGGGAAAATATATCCATGGACTACGTTGTGGGATTACCAAAGACATCTTGAGGTAATAGTGCAATCTAGGTTATAGTTGTTCAATTGAGTAAATCTTCTCATTTTCATCCTATTCATGATACTTTTTCTCTAGAACAACTTTCTCAATTGTATGTTTATGAGATAGCCATGTTTAATGGAGTTCTACTCTACATTGTATCTGATCATGATCCCAAGTTTACTTCTATCTTTTGGAAAGGCCTAAAAATGTCATTGGGTAATGAATTATATTTTAGTACAGCTTTTCATCCACAATCCGATGGGCAGTCAGAACGAACAATTCAGAACATAAAGGATATGCTACGTGCTTGTTCACTGAATTACCAAGGATTTTGGGACAAACATATATCTTTGGTTGAGTTTTCATATAATAAAAGTTTTCATTATAATATATAGATGGCTCCATTTGACACATTATATTGGAAGCACTGTTGAAATCTATCTTTTTGGGAAGATTAATGTGAAAGGAAGTTGATGCGACTCGAATTTGTAGAAGTGATGTTAGAAAAAGTTCAGTTTTTTTAGAAGCACATGAGAATATCTCAGAAAAGGTAGAAAATATATGCAGATAACTGGAGGAAGGATCTTTTTTTGAGGTATTTGATCCTGCCTTTCTCAATGTTTCTTCATGGAAAAGTGTGATGCGTTTTGGTATGAAGTGAAAGTTGATTTTGAGGTTCATTGGACCTTATTAAATCCCATAGAATGTTGGATTAGTTTCTTATTGAATGTCTATAGCTCCATGTTTATCTGAGGTACACAATGTTTTTAATGTTTCAATGTTGAGAATGTATATTCCAGATTCGTCTCCTATTTTGAGACCAATGGTTGTTCAGTTTGAAGAGATTCTATCTTATGGGGAACAACCAATCCGAATTCTTGACTGTAGAGAGGAAGTGTTGCAGAATAAGGTTATAATCAGGTAAAAGTTTTGTTGAAAAACCATATGGAAGAAGAGGGAACATGTGAATATGAAAATGCTATGAGGGATAAATACCCTCATTTATTTGATATTTGAATAAAAATTTTGAGGACACAATTTCCAAAAGGGGGGAAGGATGTAACAACCCAGGTAAATAAAGAATAAGAAATTTTCATATTATTAACAATTGTGAATTAAATATTAATTTTACGTTAAAGGGGATGCTATTATCGATAGAGAACTCAATACACAACAATGGGATTCAATGAAATATTATGTTGCACACAATGCCGAGTCATACTAAAAAATAATGATATAATATTATTTTATATGGAAGTTAACGCCTTTCTATTTTATTAGAGGGAATGAATAGAACTAACTAAAATATGATTATACGTGATTGTTAAATTTTTTTATATTTATCCAATAAATGTTAGAGTCTTAAAATTTGAATGAATCTGATTTTAAGAACAAATAGTCTAATATTCTTTAAAAGGTCGATTTAACATTTTTGATGGCGAACCATTTTTAAATATAGTTTTTATAAATTTTATATGTTTTATTTTACAAAATAAAATTATTCCTTATAATTGGAAGAAAAAATTTTACTTTGGGAAAATTTTGGGTATTTTTCTAATAAAATTCATTTTTATGAATAGTGAAAATATTATATTTTAATTCAAAACTGCCTTTTAATATAATTTATTTATATTGATAGATTATCTTTTTAATTGGTTTCAACGTTCAATTATATTATATTTTAACCATTTAATCTAATGTAGGTCATTTGATGTAATTTCCCTTTTAAATTAGACATAAAAAGTGTCAATCTTTTGATAGTTATTTTTTCTTAAGAACAAGTTTCTTGTTTTGAAAATGGGAATTAATTTTAAATTAATCAATCCAACATCTATATTTTGAAATTTTTAAAATAGACATATTTTTTCATTTTAGAATATCAAATATATCTTAGACTGAATTTTTGGTATTTTTTATGAAAAACATCAATTTTTTTGAATAGTGAAAACAATGAGTGGTAGTTAGAAAACCAAATTATTCATTTAAACTAAATTTTACCTCTTTTGTGAGTTGAATTTAGAAAATCCTACATACATGGTTGTTATTATTAAGTAAAATTTGGTTCAATAAGATGATTTTTATTGTTTGAATAGTAAATTTTGAATTTTATTTACCGCGGTTAAAGATAAGTAGGTTAATTTAATGTAAATACAATATTATATTAACAATAAACTACCATAAAATGTGTCCTAATCTTATTTGTTAATATATTTTTGACTGTGGGCATCCTTGGGTCGATATTGGAACCCCATGAAGCCACTTCATAGTTATAAAGACACTTTATATTAACTAATTAAAAGTAATGACAAAAATGACTTAAACATATATCCTATTGTAAATAAACTTATACATGGGGTTATATAAATTATCCTTTATACTATAAATATTCATTTTAAATTTAAATATATTTATTAAATCTTGGTATTTTTTTATATTATTTAGACATCAAATAAATAAAATTATTTGTGATACAACATTGATGAAGTGTTTAGCTCATTAATGAATGATTTAAATAAATAAGATTATAAAGACTAAAAAAATATACCAAACCAGTCCAATTATAATTTTATGATTTTATTTTGAACAAAAATTCATCTTATCTTCAAATTTTATATGTTTTGGTGCTTTAGAAATAGAAATTCACTATATAATAAATTAATATTTTCAAACATTCTTAAACTGCCCATCCCCCTTATAAAAATCCATCAAATATAACCCACTACTCAAAGCTCTAAATCCCCTTGGATGGCCCAACATATTCCTAAATATTCTCTCATGATATATCTCTTCCAACTTGAAGCCTTGACATATGCAGAAGATACAACACAAAATCCTTTGGCTTCTAATCCAAAGGGAGTTACCCAATTTAAAGGTAACATCTTTTCTTGATTTATTTTATTTTATTTAACTTATCCAACACCCTAAACTCTATTTATTCCTTTATCTTATAAAAAACCATTATCCTCAATATACTAGGTTTTTTTATGAAAAGTATTTGAACTCATCTTACACACACCTCTATCTAATGGGTAAAGAACACACTGTTTCTATGGACAGCGAACTACTACCTCACTAAAAAATGATTGTTCAGTCTTCTCCTACCCCCTCTTATGGTGGCCACTAAGATGGAATAATATTTATATGTGATATATAATATATTTATGTTTTTTCTATTCTAATTTATTTTTCATTTATAATGTACCTTTATGGTTTACATAGTGGATAAATATAGTAATTTCAATTGAGAAATTTTGAACTACCACCCTGTCAATGTGATATGACTCATTCATGCCATACATAGAAGATATAAAGGATAAAGTTACTGATATATATACACACACACATATATATATATATATGATATTATACTGGAATTATAATATATCTATGTATCGTTATGTTTTCATTCAATTCAATACAGTATTGAAATGAAAGTAGTGTTCAAGCGTACATACAGCTTACTGTCTCCATGAATTGTGCTTTTCATTTCCTACCTCCAAATGTTATGTACTATTATAAATATATATATAAATACTAGATATTTATGATATCTAAATCATGAATATCATTCTCGACATAATGGAATTTGGACTACATGATCAACTTGTAATTATAAGATGTTCATTTTCGACTAAAGTAACAAATATCGACAAAATGACTGTTATTGACTTAAATGATTGAATAATGAATATATCATGGTATTAAGTGATATAAAGGGAATAATAAACTGGAAAATTGTTCTTAGGAAAGTATAAATTAACTTAATTTTATTATTTAGGAGATTAAAGAAGAAACGAGTCAAGTGAGATACATGGTAAGGGTATTCCTCTCAATCTCTTTTCATTGAGTCATATTTTGTTTTATACACGATGTTCTTTTATATGGTATATAAAAACCTTTTACTTTTCATTTCATTCAAATGTAATATTTTTCTATGAGTGTTTTACAATGTGAAAAAAAGAATGTTTATTTTAACGTAAGTGGTGATAATTACCTTTTCCGCCACCATGAGTGTTATTTGATATTTGGATTCCTTAACAAGATGTAATGTTTTAAAAGGAAAATATATACCATATACACTTTTATGTATTTTGGTTTTGAATTTTTTTCTGATAATGGATTTGTTATGTAGTTATATTTAAATGATAAACTGTGATTGAAATGTAGAAATTCTATATTTCCATGAAATTTATTTTTTGTGTTATGAAAATGTTACGGTTCTGGGGCATTGATTACATATACAAGTGGCTTCATGATAAACATAGGGTGAGTGAGCCTGATATAGATCTCTAATGCATTTTGTAACATGATAGAGGTAAATGTGAATATTTCTACAAAGATATTTTGAAAAAATACTGTGATGGGTATTCCAAATGTTACTCCCTATAGAGATGTGAGTGATACAACATGAGTATGTTATGCATTCTACAAGTTACCTTTATGATTTATGATAACTAGGTGTTATTCATAAAACTTATGATTTCATGAGGTACGTTAAAGAGATTAAGTTATGTATGTATTGATGAACTAATGTTTTATTTCTTTGTTTTATAACCATTTCTGATCTTTTTATGTTAATCCCATGTTTTGAAATGTTTTTCACAAAACATATTGATGAATAGGTTCAACAATTGGATCAACGAAAAGTCATGTTGTCTAAAACATGGGACTAGATATGGATTTTTTAAGAGTTTTTATTTTATGAAAAAATGGAAAATAAGTTGAAGTTTCTACTTCTTAATTTTTGAGACGTAAGGTAATAGTTATGGACTACTTCTCTAAAACTCTAAACCTGAAATGGTCCTCAATGGGAATTATTCATTTCATTCAAATTATGTGATGTTTTAAGGTCGGGTCCTTATAGAAATATACAGAAAAAGTACACACAGAAGAATAAATCACATAGGTCTGATGAAATGGAGACCCATAGCACCAGTTTGAACAAATTTTATCCCCATCATAGGAAAAAACCCTAGAATGATGATATATAGGGCTTATTTATGTGATGAATCCTTGGATTCCAGGAAGTCTACCACCATGTTTCATTCCCACCTCATGAGTGAAATCACCATGTGATTGTCTATTAGATATTTTTCCATTCTGATAGTGTACACAATAGCCTAGTGTATACAACTAATGCTTTTTATTATGTTGAAAATGATCGAAAATTTATTCTTGGCTACTTCAACTGAGTGGTTCCTATGATGACACATCATTATAATCATTGCCAGTGTCAATAACTTATCTTTTCTGGAATCAGCATATCCAAATAAGGATGATAATGACAGAATGACTGAACCCTTCATTCCCCTAACCACCTTCCACCACTCATGTTTCCTAATATACAAGACTCGACTATGTTTAGATTTATGTTTGAAATATGTGGTACCTAACAGATCCAATTCCTTGTTTTAGGTAGAAAGGATGAATTGGATAAAGAGTATGGATATAACATAGGCTGTATAGAGGGGTCCATTTCACATTATTTACAAAATATGGTAAGATCGGGATTAAAATTTCTTTTTTTTGATAATTATACCTATTTTTAATGTTGTTGAGTTATTAAGTCAAGCATCATTTTATACCACCCAAATGCACCAGCATCCCATAATAATAATCACAACTATCACTTTTATTTCTAGCCTTTTTCACCAACATAATGAAACAATCCAACAATGAAATATTCAAGCAATATAACTTGTAATGAATTCCCTGAATAACCTCCAAACGTATTCCACATTCAATTGGACCATTCACTTTAAAAGAACCAATGACTGATATATTCTATTCAGGGATTCCTGCCACATCACCACTTTGAGGATAAATCTATACCCATCCCTTTTATGTTCTTCTATGAAGGTGGATATTTTTTTTAATAAATCATAAAAAGATGTTGAAGTCTGTAGGAATCTCTTAACACCACATGATATGGCCCCATGAATCTCTGTTATTTTGGGCTATTGTTATGCTGTTAATGGATTTTTCTAAGTAAACCCCTAAAAATGAGCTGGTGATGACACATTTATCTGGGTCATTATTCAAGGAAATGTTGTCAGGAATCTAATGCTGGTTCTCATTGGTAATTTCCTTTAGAATCATCTAATGACCTTAATATTCCTTGAAAGAAATGTTTGGCATAGGGCATATGGGGAAACACATTATCCCTCCAATAATCATATTTATATAATTTGATATATCATTTTCCTAGGATCCATCATGAATTTTATTATAGAATCTCAATATAAAGAATATCTGATTACTAGATAATATAATGACATGTTCTCTGTGAATTACCATCCACCCCATATTTCCCTTTTATGAGTTTACCCTATAAAGACTGCCCCTATAAATCCTCCCATGAATGTTTATTATGCATCCCAATCGTAGTGCCTAAAACACTCCTAAGATTTATACCACCCTAAGAAGTGGGTTTGGAATGTCTCTTCCATGATGTCCAGTGGTGTTATCCTTCTTTTTGGCCATCCTAGTGAAAAAATATCAATAATACTTTTTATATTCTTAATCAATCTTATTGGAACATTGAGTGTAGAAATTATATGCATTTGAATGGATGATAACACATTGTTGATATTTCTAATACATCCTCCAAAAGATATTAACATGATCTTCCAATTTTGAATATGCCAATTTATCTTTCTGATGATCATATCAAAATGATGTATGCAGGGGTTAGTTGGTCCTTCCAGTGCTCCGAGATATTCCATTAGGAAGGATCCTATTTTCCTGTTCATTCTACCCTACAGGTCTTGTATTCTTCTCACCATGAAATTTCTAGATGTGTAAAAAATAATTTTCTCTCTATTGATAAATTTTTCACACCAAAAAAATATTCCTCTAGAACTTTTCTTGATCTCTTGAACTAATATTATACTAATATTAATAAAATAATGTGTCATCAGTAAACATCATATGAGATATACTCATTTTTATGTCCATTTTTTGGTATGGTATAATTATTCATGAATTTATTTTTTTTCTATCGAATTGACTCAAAACATCATGTGACTAAATAAATAGGGAGGTGCATAATGGGTCCCCTTAACATAGGCCTCGAACAGTTTCAAATAATCCAAATATTTTCCCTTGAATGATATTGATATTTAGTCCAAGATGAAGCAACAAAATAAGAGGTTAATCACCCTTTCTGAGAACCCCATATAGCTTAGAACCCTTAAGATTATTTTCCACATCGACCCTATCAAAATATTATCTCATGTACAACATGAGAACAAAATTTCTCCCAAAAATTTGTTGATTGATGTCCCTAATAATTTATTGAACTAATCCAACCACTCTGTGTTTGGACCGAACCTTAATAAAACCATGTTGTTCAGGAAAAATCCAATTTGGATGAAATAGAGAAATCATGTTTTTAAATAGTCATGCATGATCCATATACAAAATTCCACATAAATTAGTCGATACTGGTTTAAGTACTGCATATTTTTGACCTTTGGGACTTTTCAATCCTTTGAGGCCCTTTCTATCCTGGGTATGTTACCCTTATAAAATAAATATATCCCCAAATACACAAGATCCCCCTATACAATATCCCATGAAATCCTCAAAAAAGATCCTGGAAACCCATCAGAAAAGAGTGAACTGTTTGGATTTAGGGACCAAACATCCTCACACACCACTTTCTCATCTGGAATCATACTTAATGTCATGACACATTCCTCTTGGACTGTGTCGTGACTACCCCAAGCCCGCCTTCTATAGGTCAGTAAATAGAGACTAGCACCAAAGGCATAATTCCCTAAAACTGGGATTGCATTGCATTTAAAAACTATAAATGCAAACAAAAGAGCGCATTTCTGGATAAAAAAAGTAGGTATACTGAATAAACAAAGACTACTGAAAAGTAACCGGGGCTGGAAATACAAGCCCAACTATAAATTATAAGGAACTGGAAGTACAAGTACAACTGAAGAAAGGAATAACAGTTGTTGGGCCATCCTCTAGGATTCTTACATGATGGGTAGGTACAAATATCCTCTACAACACTCCACGTATTTCAGTCTCCTCCGTGTATGAGCTTGTCGTATGTTTCACCTCCAGGTACCGTTCAGTCCTGGTACTCTCAGGCTCAATCAGCGCTATTCGTCGTCTGCATCAAATATAATAAGGGTCGAGCATAGCTCACGTAGGGGTGAGTATAATGATACTCAGTAGAGACCATGAGACCCTAAAGGTCTCACAAATCCACCAAGGATAATCCACAAATTAAGGAATCAATAGCTAAACATACTTAGGTACATTCCCATACAAATACCAATGTTATTAATAAATCCATATCAATAATGAGGAAAATAAAAAAGTATTGACTCAGATCAAACCAGGATTTTTATTCAAGGGGTAGTATCAAGTAACATCCCCAACACATTATCAAAACCTCGGCTGCTGGAGAACTCCTCCTCTACCAAGTATAGTGGGACTGCCACATCACACAAAGGCACTTTCCACTAATCTAGGACTAATGAGGTACTCCTCCTGTCGAGAACCATGTGTCTGCTAAGTCACACAGAGGCGCTCCCCACCACTGGTCTACCGCCACACCCAGGCACTCCCCCTCGTAGCCCGCTGAGGTACTCCTCATGTCGAGTACCACGGGTCTTCCATGTCACCAAGCACGCTCCACCACCATGGGTCTGCTGCCACAACTAGGAGGTCTACCCTGACTCCAGGGAGCCTGTGGAAAGTGGATATCTCATCTCCAGGCAGCTGAGTCTTATGACCACGACGCTCCGAAGATGATTCGAGGTACAGTCTATGTCTACTACTAGTTGTCATATCAATAGACATAGGTACCAATCATTCCATCAATTCAAGAATATTTTCCAAGCCCTAGAGATTCTGGATAAACTTGTTAATTGACCCTCACATCTGGAGATACCGTTTGCTGGAGACTTGATAATAACACTTACACCAACAGTGTGATCTGACCCTTTAGGTGAGGGTTTCGGTTGGAACCTTGTTGTGGGAGTGACAAGGCCTTACAAAATTAGTTTGAGTATAATTGTAAATACACAGTTCATATTCAAATTGACTATATTAGGAAAAAAGATTTTGGTATATCAACATCATTGGGATAATGTTTTCTTTATTCGGTGAAAAATGAAACCTAGGTAGTACAGGATGAACTCCTTCATAGGACGGTGCAGATGATCACTCGTAAGTCATCAAGAATCACCATTGTGGTAGCAGAAGTTTTGAGTTTTGAGTTTTGAGTTCCCAACAAGAGTGGAAATATTTCCTCAAAGACTATTACTTTAATATAGAATATAATTTTGTGATAGAGAACATGGTATCAGACTCACTCAGCAGGAGGTCTGGCCTACAGTTGCAGAGTTAGTTGACAGAGTAGCCAACTTCTTTGCAATTATACTTTGTGGATCGAGATGGAGAAGCTTTCCTTCAGGATATTACAGTCACTCCCTCACTTCTTCAATGAGTTAGGGAGGAGAAGCTTGAAGATATTGACTGTGAGACAATACATGCTCAGATATCCACAACACATGCACCTAATGGATATTATGAAGGTGGGGAGCATGTTATCCTCTTTAGGGGACATATCATGGTATCAGTGTCAATTCAAGAGTAAATGTTGAGGGAGTTCCACACATACCCTCTAGTGGTACATCCAAGAGTGGAGAAGATGTACTAGGACCTCTGACGATAGCCCTGGTGACCAGGAATGAAGAAGGCAGTTGCAGACTTTATCTCTTAGTGCTTCACTTGTCATCAAGTGAAGGCGGAGCACCAGGAACCAGCAGGATTGGTTTATCCATTAGGGGTCCCAAAGTAGAAGTGGGATGGGATATCCATGGACTTTGTTATAGGACATCCACGTACATCTAGAGGTCATGACTTGATTTGGGTGATTGTCGACCGACTCACCAAGTCGGCCCACTTCCTATCGATCAGAGATCAGGGTTCAGTAGAGAGCATAGGATACCACTAAGTGTATGATATTATGTGGATACATGGATTACCCTCAACCATTATCTCTGACCGTGATTAATTTTTCACTTCATGTCTATGGAATGGGTTGTAGGATGATTTTGGGATGTATCTTTGTTTGAGAATTGCCTTCTATCCTTAGACGAATGGACAGACTGAGTGGATCGTTTAGACCCTCGATGAAATGCTCTGTGCTTGTGTCCTCAAATTCAGTCATAGCTAGGAGGATCACTTACCTTTGGTGGAGTTTTCATAAAATAAAAACTATCACTCTACCATAGGGATGACACATTTCGAGGCGTTATATGGGCGGCCATTCAGATAACCTTTGTGCTGGACTGACCTAGTGGTGTCAACACTAGAGGGACTAGAGATGGTACGAGCTACCACAGAGAAGGTGGAGATCATCCAGGATAAGATGAAGACTACACAGAGCATGCATATGTTGTATGCTGATAGGAGATGGATTCCTTGGGTGTTCGAGGATGGCGACCACGTATTTCTACGAGTCTCACCCCGACGAGGTCTGTGGATATTTCACTAAGATAGAATGTTATCTACGAGATTCATCGGACCTTTTCAGGTCCTCAGTAGAGTTGGAAATGTGTCTTAATGATTAGCTCTTCCACCTCAGTTGCACCGGGTCCACGATGTCTTCCACATATCTCAGGTGAGGAGATACGTGAACGATCAGTCTAAATCATTGACCATGGAGAGCTGGACGTTGATGATGGGGAAAATTCTATATAGGTTCCATTAGAGATTGAGGATCGACAGGAGTGGGTCCTTCATGGATGTTTGATACCTCTGGTGCGCATTTATTGGTACCACACGAACCTCCAGGAGATCACATGTGAGCGGAAGGCTCAGATGCATGCACAGTACCCCCACTTGTTTCCTTAGTTTGAGTTGTGGATTATGGGGACATAGAGCCCTGATTTAGGGAGAATATAAAGACCCTCAACTTCCATGTAATTTTTTTAAATATATAGGAATTTTACAGGTCCACGAAATCAGACGACGCATGATTCCGAGGCCCAGAGTGGCCGGAATGATCCGTCGAAGTTCTGTTAGGCTTATGTTAATGTGCGTAAGCTATTTTCTAGAAAAAGTGCAATAAATCTTAAAAGGATACTCAGATAAGAAATCTCAGGGCACCATTGGGCTCAGTATGGCGGGTTTACCTAAGGCGAGACTTGTGATTAGTCGGCATGGGCCTCCTGTGAGAAAACCCAAAAATGGAATAACTTTAAATAAAATAATTAAATAAATTATTTTATTTTTCCAATGCTTATAACTCACAAATGGTAGCATGGATTAAAAATCTGAGACCACTGATGAACTCATGAGGGAAGGATTTTTTATGTAGATACTAACTTTGGCAAGAGTGGGAAACCAGTGAAAGTTAGTTTTTTGTCAATAAAAAAATAATTAATTGACAATTATTTTATTATGAAATCCATAACTTCTAAATGGTAACATATATTGGAAATCTGAGAGTACCATTGGGTTTGTTGGGGTGTGTTTCACTTGGCCAGAGCATATCCTTGACTGGTGCAGGTCGAGGGTGACTGTAAATAATTTTCCGAACTTTTTTTAGCTAAGTTCAGTAAACGTGTGAGTAGGTTTTTCTAACTTTTGAACCGGTGCTTAAAATTGAATTTTGAGGGAACCATTGAACTTGCAGCGCCAGTTTTCGCTTAAGGAGACATTCTCCACGATGATGGATGGTCAAGGGGGAATGTTAGTTTTTGGGTTTTTCATGAATGAATAAAATAAAAATAAAGTTATGTAGAATTATTTTAACTTTTTTTGTTAAACCTCCATGTGGATGTTTGAAGTGGGGTCCACTAGAACTAAACCTCCATGCGGGAGATGGAAGCGGGGACCACCCGACCCCATATGAATGGGGGGGGGAGAGGAAAACCTCTCAACTCCATCCTTAATGTAGAGGAGCCTATTGAGCTTCCTCCACATTAATTCTTCCAACACATCCATTGATTGTGCCAACTCTCCATTAATCAATTCAACCATTTTGAATATTATGTTAACAACTTAATCTATTATTTGGAGGATATTATATAATTTTAGTGGGACTTGGGGGAGGAAATTTTTTTGGATAAGGCTCCCAACAAAGAATAATCCACCGAAAAAGAATGCCAAAGAGGAACGCCTTCGACTATGAAGAATGACCCCGAATTTGACATCCTTTCTCAGAACCTCCTTTGACGTAGGAGATATTCGTCTATAGAAAAATGAGATTTTACTTCTCGTGCCAACGTCGACAAAAAAATAACATGGTAGGGTTTTTAATTAATCATGATTATATTTTTGTGATTATTTCCTTCTAAAAAAATAACAAGGACCAACTTCTAACAAGTTGATCTGCATATGTTTTCCATTTACGTGTTTTGGGAAAAATCATTTCAGGAGGGTTTTTTGTGCTTCGTTTTTTTGAACCAAATTCTTCCACCCTAAACGCATAGGGTATATGTCAAACTAACATGGCCCGAACCCCCTCCTTCGTTCTTCTTCATGATGTTCTTTGAATAGCTATGAGGAGATGAGACGATGAAGGCGACGAAGGCAAAGGCACCGCCACACGTGGCCCCCACGACCAGTGCTGCCCCTGTGGCACCCCAGCCGAACTGGCTCTTCAACCCTGAACCGAACCGTGCAATCGGCCAGCTTCTGAACCACCCCCACGGTCTCCCCCTTTCCCACAAAGCTGCCCCGGGTTGGGCCAAGCCGCCCTGGCCACACAGTCTGTCGGTTGAACCGGCCCTAGCCACCTCGGCCCCGCGGTGCCCTTCCGATCCACCCCGGCTATGCCCGCAGCCGGCCTCCCGAGTCCTGGCCGAGCCGGCCTCCCACACCCCTTGAGGTGCCCCGGTTGAGTCGGCCTCCAGTACCCCTCGCGGTGCCCCGGCCGAGCCGGCCTCCCACACCCCTCTCAGTGCCCCAGCTGAACCAGCCTGTGCCCTTGTGATGCCCTCCAAGCCGGGCTTCTCTCGCATCGACCCACGACCAGTCTATGCCCTCGCGACCGGTCCAATCCCTCACGACCATCCGCAACCCCTCATAACATGCTGGGTTGGGCCCAGTAGGCCAGACCGAATCTAACGGGTTGGACTGCCCAACGACCCATGCCAGACCCAACAGGTTAGGCCGGGTCGACTCGAACCGGGTCGGCCCAGGATGATTCGGGCCAGGTTGGTCAGACTGGGCCGACTCAGACTCGGGCCCACAATAACTTTTTTAATTTATTTTTCCCATATCATTGGCACCATACATCAATTTGACCAACTGTCATCGTCCATAGTAGTATTGGAGCATTATAGTCCCTTTAAGTATACCCCAATGGAGTTTGAGGTATAGTTGAGATACAGTCAGGTTGGATCGTGCACGAATCCAAGAGGTCGCCCTGGAATAAAATGATAATAACTCATAAATTGGGCGTCCGATTGATGCATCTTCTATAATGTTGAGACCCCTATGATGTGGCAGACCTATGAGATACTTGTCCATTTGACTTCGTGACAGTTGTAGTATCGACCAGTCGATTGTGGAGAAGATCCTTCTAGTGATTAGAGAGTAGAGTACGAAGACCTAGTAGCTGGGAGAGACCTGATAAATGATGACCGTTTTGACTCAGATTGATTCTACTAGCCCAGTGGGGAGCACCTGGTTGTGGCAGCAGACCCACAGTGGAGGAGCGGGCTTGGTGAAACGGTTGTCTGCCAGTAATCAACAAGAGGAGTATCTCTGCAGGCTATGAGGGTGGGCACCTGTGTGTGGCGGTAGACCCACGGTACATGACAGTTGGAGTACCTATGCAGTCCAAGGTTAGTAGTATGGGCCTCTGTGTGATGTGGCAGCCCCACTGTACTCGTTTGAGTAGGATCTCTCCAGCAGCCAAGGTTTCAATAATGTGAATAGTATTCTGGTTGAGCTGATTCAGTACTTTTGTGTTTTCCTTACGATTGAGATTGATTACTTCATAACATAGGTATATTTATGGGCATATAGATATATAGGGTTATCTTTTGTTTTCATACTTTGTGGTTTATCCCTGTTAGATTTTTTGAGACCTACAGGGTATCAGGGTCCCTACTCAGTATCGCTATACTCACCCCTGCACAGGCTATGCCCGCACCTTATTGTGTTCGATGCAGATGATGAATAGCGCTGACTGAGGCTAAGAGTGTCAAGACTGGACGGTACCCAGAGGTGGACCTTATGACACATCGGTACATGAAAGAGACTGATAGACGTGGAGTGTTGAGGAGGCTATATGTACCTACCCTTCAGGTAGGAATCCCAGAGGATGACCCATTAGCAGATTTTTTTTCATTTTATTCAGTTTTATATTTTTCAGTTGTAATTGTACATTTCTAGTGGGGCTTGTATTCTAGCCCCTTTTTACTTACTGTACTCACATGTTGCCTATATAGTATACTCATTTTCATATCTTGCAATGTGTGTTTATAGATTATAAAGGCAATGACTTCGTAGTTTTATGGAAATACACCTGTGGTGCTAGTCACCATCTTCTGGCCTATGGAAGGTTGGATTGGGTAGTCATGACACGGGCCCTGGGGAATGGGTTGTGACACCAAAACACCC
This sequence comes from Viscum album, assembly GCA_963277665.1. NCBI lineage: Eukaryota > Viridiplantae > Streptophyta > Magnoliopsida > Santalales > Viscaceae > Viscum > Viscum album. The sequence continues at coordinate 475,699,029 of OY728157.1, forward strand.
ATTGTATTCTTCTATCACCATGAGGGAAATATTATCCAATAGATCCATATCACCACTTGGGTAACCTACTGGCATGTTAGGTTTTGGAAAGCTAATAAGGAATCAAGGTGATCGACCTCCAAGTAACCAAAATTATAATGATTATTTGATTAAACAACATCGTCTATGAGTATATTAGGGAAATGGATCTATTGTTTTTCTTTAATTTAGGAATTAATGAATCCATTGTTGCTATTTCCATTGCATAGACATTGAATCCTTAAGGTTTCATGAGCCAGACATTCCCACTTTAGGAGTTTGTCTGACAAATGATTTTTCTTATTCCATAACGCATCAAAGAGAGTCTTGTTCCACTCATTCTCTTGAATGGTCTCCATTTATAAAATATATATTATGATTTTATCAAATTCATGATGACAATAGATAATAATTCTTCTCAAGGAGTGTAAATGACCTTTTAGAAGTCTGAATTTATTATGTAGTGATGTCCATTTGTTCCTATGAAAATTATACGACCCAAAATCCTTCACCACTTTAAAAAAACCTAGATCCTCCACCCACGATTAAGACAAATGAGGAAAATCCTCTCATTTTCATATATAATTCAAGTCGATTAGTAGTGGTGATTGATAAGATAAGCTATAACATAGGTGTGTGACCATTATGTTTGAAAAAGAAGAAATGACTTCCCCATTCATTAATCATCAATCAAGATGAAATTAGATCTATTTACCACCATGATGATTATTTCACCATATGAATCTACCACACATGAAACCAGTTTTTATAATATTGTTTCTATCCATGAAAGAAACAAATTCCTGACAAGATCCCCTTGTGAAGGACCCACCACCTTGCTTCTCCTATAGTGTGCCAAAATGTAAAAGTAACTCCCCGCCAACCATGGGACGCCTTCTGAGTTGAAGGTGTCAAGATCCCAACACAAATTGATTGACTAAAGATAGTGAAAAATTAACTAGTACATTGTGTAGGTTAGTGGTTGGGGTTAAACCCTTATCTTCATTCGACCATGGGTTCAAGGTCAACATATATTCTAAAGTTGATGGGTTTTTACCTAGCTTATATGATGTCATTTTCTAAAACCATATTAATATAATTTCAAATAAAATATAATGGGAATCCTCAAAATGAAATCATAAAATAGGCTATTAACTACGGTTTTCAAGACAACCGTAATTTATAAATACTTCATCCATTTATTTCGACAACGGTCTTTCCTTGGTATAGAGTTTATCTATAATATCATTGGAAGGACTTATAAATCATGAAACAATATCTTCAATCTAAAACACATTTGGTTTAACATAGTTTATTCATTTCCAAAAACCATCATAGTTTTTTCCAAATAAAATATGAATTATCCTAGGAATATCCCCTGAGAGTGTACAACTTGGTGTGTTGGGTGTCCCATTTTTATATACCAGGTAACCCTATGTTAGGCTCACAACACCTTGTTGATGTTATTACTATTAGGTACATCTGTTCCAGAACCAAATCCACAAGTTGTATCCACACAGGGATGTATTTCTATAAAAAATACATAATTTCTATCAAACCAAATCTATAGGAAATTCTTTTATACTTATCCGAAAATTCTATCTTTAGGCTATGTTATCTGACAAGAGTCTTTCTCAATCTACTTCCAATGGTTTCTACTGAAATTCCATTAATACTAATAATGGGGCCCCGACCCCAGATATGTTTCATATGGAAAATATTATCAATTACATTGACATGATTACAAGGAATCATATATTGAAGGATCACAAAGATTAGTAGTCTTGGTGAACTTAATACATACATGAATAAAAGAATGCACTAATTACAACATTAATTTATTCTTATTTCAATATAAACAATTAAAAAGCTCTGAGGTTAACATTAATCCATCTAGTCAATCACTACATAACGTTCATAGTATTCTTCTTGGATTAATAGGGAACGAAACAAAATAATGGTCACAAAAAATGCTCACTAATGTAAAAATAAAGAGGTAGTAATAATTAATCAATGAGAATAGTCGATATGGAATGGAGAATAAATGAACACACATGACGTATATTCAATAAACTGAATGGAAGAGCACAAACAATTAGGGGAACATAATAACTAGAAACACATGCCATGAAAATAACTTGACAAGAAAAAATAAGTATAGTAAGGTAATAAACTAAAACACGTACCATCTAAATAGATTAATATTAAATGTATACCAAAATATGTTGATGTCAAATATCATGGATGAATTATAACTGAAACTAATATGATGGAAATTCTTGATTATTGTAGGTCGTGTTTCTTAGATACATGTTACCTTTACTATCATGATGGCTTAAAAAATATCTGGTAAAAAGACATCTAAGGTGGTTATCTAAATGAATTATCCCTTGAAACTACCGATGTATCGAGGGGCTATCTATAACCGGGCCCCACCCATGGCGTTCAAATCCAAAAATTTCCTCATATTGAATAATCTGAATAAATAATATTCCTTATCAAATACCTAAATTGAATAAACAATACAGAGTTATCAATATTTCCGAAAATAATGAAGTAACTATCCATGTAGACATCATATGTTAATGGTATATAGTTTAGAAAAAATTGATATCCATGAAAAATGATATGGGTATTTATGGAAAATTCAATGATCATCTGTGATTGAAAATTTCAATGGGATAATAGTAATCAAGGAGGTGAATGTTAATACTATCCATGTCCAAATAAATCCTAATCCACCCATAGGTAGATTAAGGATTATATCAATACAACTTACACCATGTATGGTAAAAAAAGGGTTCATTTCATTGATGTGTAAAAATATTATAAAAATATATTTTAAAACATTCTTGAGGAAAAGTTTTTCTATCTTTGAAAAACATATTGAAGAAAAATTACATTGAAAATATATTTAAAGAAGAATTTCTTTAAAAATTAACCCTTCATAAATTCAATTTAATCCTTAGAAAATGAAAATGTGTAAATCCATACATATCATACTAGGTAAAAATAACATTCCTTTTGTATGGTAAAAATGTATGAAAATTTATTTTTTCAGAAAGAGACAAGAAGATTGCTTTGAATATTTTGGTGAAATAAAAAAATGGTAAACCTGACTTTCCCAAATCATTTTAAATAAATTTTAATAAAACATGTTTTTTTAAAAAATAGGTTCTCTGACTAATGAGAGAAATGAGGTTGGGTTTTCTTAAAAAAAATTAAAATACATTGTGTACCAAATAGTGAAAACTGGTAGAAATATATGAAAAAGGCCATGAATTACCAGATGATATGAAAATGAATTTTTTTTTGCTTAATGGAAATTTATTTCACTCACATAGAAAAACCATTTAATGATTGTTATTATTATTGTTGAGGAATGCAATATTTAAATATTCCAAAGAATCTTATACCACTTGGATACATTTTAATTCATAAACCACATGAATGAATAAGATTAATTTATATCCATAAATTCCATGAAGACAAATTAATTCATGATATAAAATATAAAAATGGTCAGTATATACACCACAAAAAAGTTGTAAGTGGTGAACATGAAATTTATCTCACATATATCAAAAAATGTTATATTAGAATCCCTTACCTTTAGTTTCAATTGGGGTGAAAATCCATTAAAATATTGTCTAAAAAATTATGATACTTGTATACATTCTTGAGACCCTTTTTCATGTTTTCCATTAAAATTATTTCACTTAATTCTATATAGTATACAACTACATAAAAAATTATGTTAATGTTTGTATCTTTGAATAAAATCGGTTTTTGTGTAATGAGAAACATTGTTAGGTAAAATATGGTAAAAGGGGTCATTATATAATATCAAAATAATAATAATAATGACATAATTATCATATTTATATATTATTTATACCTTTAAAATTAATCATTGAATATGGTTATGAAAAATGAACCAATGTTACAATCATGGAGATGGTTGTCCGTACATACGCTTGAGTAATGCTCCAATTTTTGAATGATCATTATGGAAAGAAGTTATGTATCACCACATATTTAGATAATGATCATTATATCAAATGTAACAACCCAAGCTTCCCTAGTATGCTTCCCTTTGAATAATACAGTAGTGTGTGTTGTACGCAACTTTGAGTTCTAACACACATACCACAACCAATAAAAGTAGCCTTTATGAATAGTGATACCCACTATTTTAGAATATATTAATTTTATCTTTCAAAATGGACATAATTTTTGAATTTGGAATAACTAAATTAACCTATGGAGAAATTTTCGCTATTATTCGGAAAACATTCAATTTTTGATGAATAGTGAAAAAAACACTGTTATTGTTTAAAATCAAATTATTATTTTAATAATTATTTTCTTTATTTAAATTTAATTAACGTCAAAAATAGATACATAATACCTATATAAGTCCAATTTAATTAGTTGGAGTTAGTTTAGAATAATTTTATATATATAAAAATTTAATTTAAATTTTCACCGTCTTTTACCCACCTCCTAGGAGAATTTGAAAATTCACATAAAACATAATATTACCCCATATGTGAGTGGAATTTTGAAATTCCGAGAGACATGGTAAATATAAAGGAGTAAAATGTGGTTTAATGAGATGAAAATAATTTTTGGTGAATCGTAACTTTTTACTTTTATTTACAACGGTTATAAGTAAATAGGGTAATTAAGGGTAAAAATGATATTAATATTACCCGTACACTTGTCCTAATTGCATTGGATACGTGTATCTCGACCAAAAAGAACCTTAGAAATAAAATATTATCATTTAGGTCCACTTGGATTAGATTAGGACATTTATTATTATTTAATTCAAAGAAGCGTTAAAAGAGTTAAAATCATAGTTTATTAACTAAAATATTTTTATTATAAGGTTATACATAAGATAAATTAGATTTTAAATATTCATTAAAAAGATAAAAAGATTTAATACATAATTGTATTTTATTTATAATTTTTAAACATTAAATAATTTAGTTAATTTATGACACAATGGTGATGAAGTAATTACCTAATTAATGAAATATTATAATAATTGATATTATAAATATAAAAATAAATCCATTTTGAGACTTTTTTATGAATTCCACTAATTTTATAAGTTAATATGATATATTAGTATTGGTTATATAAATTTTTTTCGAAGTAATAATGGTGTTATGAAAATATCAAAAACAAAATACCCAATAGTGTCAAAATTGACATAAAAGAGTTTTTTTTAAAATATTATATTATTAATGTATATTCTATTTATAAAAATAAAAGGTTCGGCCAGAGGACTTGTATCATGATATTTGTATCATTAATGGACCACTTGGGGGTCTCTTGGATGTATATAGTATGTTTATTAACTATATAATATAAAAATACAAAGTGACATGGTAAGTGTCAAACTAATTATCTAAGAGTTAAAACTAAAAGATAAGGTTAATATAATGACCCAAATCTGTCTAAATTCTACTGGTTGAGTGGTTTTCGACCCATCCCTACCTTAACCTTTAAATAATATACTTTGGAGCCATTATAAACCGAATATGAATTTATAATAAAATAATATTTCTAGCTTTTCCAGTGGTTCCCCTCACCCCTCTTATAAAAGGGCTCTCCCCCTTCTCACTAATTCACACATTCAAATCCTTTTGTCTTGGCCAACCCCTGCCCAAATACTCTCTCAACTTCACTCACTTCTACCTAGAGTCCTGAGTTTGATCAGGAAGACAACCTATGGAGCCCTTTTGATCAAATCAAAAAGAAGAACCCGATTAAGAAGTAATGTTTTCACCACCCTCTTACAAGTTCCTTTCTTCTTCAAATTCTTATTTATTTGTTATTCCCTTTCAAAAATAATAAATCCAGTATATTATATATACTGTAATGTTATTATAATTATGGTACAACCATATTCCATATTCTATCCATTCTTTGAATGACATGTCACCATATGTGTGTACGTACGACTTACCGTCTCCACGCCGTGGTGTAATTGTTATTCAATAAATTATTATTTCTATGGGTATAATAATGATGTGTAATTCATGTAAATAATAAATATAACATGATAATGATTATGTATATATAATATACCATCCAATTATATCTTATTTTAATATCAAAAAAATGATATTGTCACTCGTGCGTATGGACGGACTACCGTCTCCACGAACGCGATGAGATTAATTCCCCATCATATTCATTCAAGACTAAATCTCATTTAATGGTTAAAAATAATGTTAATGGACTTGATATCAATATGGATATGAATAAGATACTACTTATTCATAACAAACACGACTTACGTAACAAAAAATATAAAATAAAATGAGTAAGTTAACACCTGAAACAATGATAATACTAAAATATTATTAACAAATCAATGTTAAAATATCATATATGATATCATATTAATATATATGATTATTGTATAATTTAATTACAATTGTTTCACCATTATACAGGAGGTTATCCTACCCAAAACCAAGGAAAAGTACAAGGTAAAGGTTATTTCATAACCTCTTCATTATTCGAGGTTGTTTATACGAAATTATCTACTGGGACCTCTTTATCATCCACGTCCATGTTTCTTAAAAATGTATTTCAAAAAATTATTGCTATTTTAGCAAATATAGGTAAAAGTCATTTATACCCTTGTTTGACTTTTTATAAGATGTTTATAAATGAATCTTTCTGTAATTTTCCAAACAAGGTCCTTTTTATCCATTTTGACAAAATTAATGTAAGAATGTCTTTTTTAACTTATATGTCGGGTGCGGCTATTTTCTACCATTATAAAATCATAGAATATTCCCTTAAAAGATTCTAAGAATATTTTTAATGTAAAAGTTTTATTTTATAATTATGTGACTTTTGAATGATTTAAAAAATAGAGATATTTCTCTCAAATTGTGTTGATTTCATTTATGTCAAAAACCTATGATGGATTTTAAGCTTATTTGAAGTTTATTTATTATGATACAAATCTTACATATTGTATTGAAGGTTTTGTGATATGTTTGGTAGTATATGTGTTAATTTTTTACCATTCATGGTTTATGGAGAATGTATTGACATTTCATAGGCTAGTTTTAATACAAATGTTTATGTTATGTTTAAACATGTTCATATGAGGAATTCATTGGACTTAATAAGTGACAGGTGGATCCCTCTATAGCTTTTCGATTCATCAGTAGGTATCATGAAACAAACTAGTGTCTTGGAAAAAGGCCTTTACAAATATTATCTGTATTCTTGGCATGAGGTTTTGGCTATGTGGTTATGATAGTCTGATATAATGCATTCCATCATTATGAAAGTGGTTTTTGATATTGCATGTGATTATTCGAGTAGTAGAATATCCATGTGAATACGTAAATCGAATTATTTCATTTTATTTTTTCCATATTATACAAAAGTTCATGTTTAAAAGTCTTTTGTTTTAGTTATACATTGCCTTAATTGTTTATGCTTATTTATGAAAGTTTTTGCTATATTTTTATCCTTACTGAGCATCTGAGCTCACCTCTTTCAATGTTTTATTTTTCTCATGATATTAAGAAGTAATTTATGAATGAACTTTGGAAATAGTATGAGGGGATATGAATACAAGATGTTGTTGTGTTTTTTTACTTAATGATGTTCTGTAAATCTTTATGAATGTATCTAGTTATTCCAAGACTACTAAACTAATCGGTCCATCGAGACTTGATATTTCTTATGATTGTAACATCCCATGTAAATAAATAATAAAACATTTTCATAGTTATTAATATTTACGAATTAAATATTAATTTTAATTAAAATGGGTTGCTACATTCGATAGCGTACTCGATACGCAACGATGAGTTTCTTTGAAAACTTACGTTGAACACTAGTAATATAATAATATTATTTTAAATGGTAGTTAACACATAGCCTTTGTATTGGAGGGAATGGATATAAATAACTAAAATATGATTATATATGTTTTTTAAACGTTTTTACTTTTATCTAATAAAAGTTAAAGGCTTAAAGTACGGAAAGAATTCAATTTTAGGAATTTATACCCTAATTTTCACTAAAGGTTCACTTATCACCTTTTGATGGCGAACCGTCATTAAATATAGTTTTGATCACTCTTATACATTCTATTGGACCAAATAAAACTCTTCCTTAGAATCGGGACATCAAAATTTACTTTGTGTAAATTTTTGGTATCTTTCCGATAAAGTTCATTTTTAATGAATAGTGTAAAATGTTGTATTTTAATTCAAAACCTCTTTTTAATCTAATTTATTTATATTATTATATTATCTTTTGTATTGGTTTTAATGTGAAATAAGAAAATATTTTTACCATTAAATCCAATAGTGGTCGTTGGAATTAATTTTACATTGAAATCAGACTTAAACTAGTGTCAATCTTTTGATAATTATTGTTTCATAAAAACACGCTATTTGTCATGACAGTGTGAATTAATTATTAAATTAATTAATGTGAATTATATGTTTTGAATTTTGTAAAATAGACTTCATTTTTGAGTTTGGAATATCAAATATATCATAGAGTGATTTTTTGGTATTTTTCTGAAAAACATCAATTTTTGATGAATAGTGAAACCACTAAGTGGTACTTATAAAAACTGATTTTTCGTTTAAATGAAATTTTACCACTTCTGTGTTTTGAATTTAAAAAATCCTACATACATGGTTTTCATTAATAAGTAAAATGTGGTTCAATAAGATTAAAATAATTTTTTTCTGAATAGTAACTTTTAAGTTCATAATCACGATTAGAGGTAATTAGTTTAGTTTAATGTAAAAATAATGTTTTAATAAAATGAGATGAGCTTGACACATGTCCTAACCTCATTGGATGTGTCATGGTCGACCAAGGCAATCCATGGGTCAACTTGGGAAACCCATGGAGCCACATTGGTTGGAAAATGACATAAATACTTTTTCATTTAATGTTAAAGAAAAAATGACACAAACATGAGATGTTTTACTAAAAAAAATTTTACATGGGGTTATAAAAGTCATATTTTTGACTATAAATAGTAATTGGAAAGCTAAAAAGATTTCCTACATAATAGTAGTTTTTTTTATATTTTTTAGATGTTAAATAAAATAAATTATTTATGACATCATGCTGATGCAACGATGACCTCATTATTTAACGATTTAAATAAAATGGAAAAATAATGTAATATCTAAGACCTACACATATCCAAAACCTATTGGATGAGTGGATTTCGAACCCTTATCACCTTATCCTCGAATTATGTCAATATGGGACCTCTTAAATGCGATTGTCATTTTATAATAAAGTGACTTTTCTTTACTTTCCAAGAGTGCCCCTCCTCTCCTCTATAAAAGGCCCCCACCTCTACCTCCTTACCCACACTCCCAAAGCCTTTGGCTCGGCCAACCCCTGCCCATTTTGTCTCTCCACTTCCCTCTAATACACCTTAAAGCCTCATTTTGGGCATAAGCCTTCTCAAGGAAGCCTTTGATCTGAAACCAAAGGGAGTTACCCGATTTTAAGGTAATGTCTTCACTTGAGTCATTTTGTTTTATTTTGCTTCTCCAAACCCCTAAACTCTTTTTATTCATTTCTTTTGTAACAACCACAGTATCATCAATATACTAGTATGTTTTTATAAGAAGTATTCAAGCTACAATTACACACACCTACATCTAATGGTTAAAGAACATACTATTTCCGTGGATGGTGAATTTCAGCCTCCCGAAACGACGATTGTTCAACATTCATTTAACACCTTCAAAGGTGGCCATTAAGATGAAACTATATTTATATATGATATATAATATGTTTATGTTTTCCTTAAGCTTCTTTATTTTTCATTTTGGGCATACCTTTATGGTTTCCATTATGGGTAAACACGATATATTCATTTAAGGAAATGCGGACTACCGCCCCGTCAAAGTGATGTGATTCGTTAATGCCATATGTGGGACGTATATAGGATGGATTTAAAGTTATTATATATGATGTTATACTGGAATTATAATATACCTCTATATCATTATTATTTCATTCCATTAATGTATGAGATAGAAATAAAGGTAGCGTTCGTGCGTACGTACGGCTTACCGTCTCCATGAACGGTGCATTTCATTTCTTAGCCCCAAATGTAATGTACTATTATAATTACATGTATATAATGGATATATATGATTAATGATACATCTAAATGATGAATATAATTCTGGAATTAAAATATTCATACCTCTCTTTTAGTTTTAATTCCATTAATATGACAAAGAAATGAAAGTAGCGTTCATGCGTACGTACGGCTTACCGTCTCCAGGAACGGTACATTTAATTTCTTACCTCTAAATGATTATGTAATATAATAAATACATGTATATTCTGGATATATATGATATATATAATATCCAAATCAGGAATTTCATTCTGGATATAAGGAACCTTTGACTCCACGAATAACATGTAATTGTAAGAAGCCCACTTTCGACTTAAGGACCAAATATCGACAAAACAAACATTATTAACTAAAATGATTACATAATGTTTATAACATGGAAATAAGTTATATAGAAGTAATAATGAACTCGAAAAAATGTTCTTATGAAAATAGAAACTAACTCATGTTTATTATTCAGGACATTAAAGAACGATCGAGTTAAGTCGAACCTGAGGTATGGGACTTCGTCTCAATCTCCTTTCATTGAGGCATATTTCCTTTTATACACAACTTTCTTTTATATGGTTTATAAACCCCTTTTACTTTTAATTTTATACAAAAGGAATCTTTTTCTACGAATCATTTTACAAAACGACAAAAAGGAATGATTCTTTTAACGTATGTGGCGACAACGACATTTTCCGCCGCCGTGAGTATTATTTGGTCTTTGGATTCCAGAACAAGCTGTAATGTTTTTTTAAATGAAATAAATACCATATACTCTTTTATGAATTTTTTTATGGAAAATTGTTTTTATAATGGATTTGTTATTTCAATATATTTAAGTGAAATATTGTGATCAAAGTGTGGAAATTTTTTCTTTCCATTATATTTGTTTTATGTCTTATGATTTTTATAATGGTACTTGGACATTTGACGGGTGGTTACATGATAAACCATATGACGGGTGGTGCCGTTAATACCAGGACGGGTGGTTACGTTATAACTTCCAATGCATTGGGTATGGAAGTCGGCCGTATGGCTATTCCATTAAGTGATATGTGTGGAAGTCGACAGTATGGTTATTCCACTTAAGTATGTTTATGTCCCAAGTTACCTTTATATGTTATGTGTTCTTTTTATGGGTTTTATGGCAATCCTTTGGTTACAAAAGGGTAAGTAAGGATATTTTATTCAATGAAGAGTTTTTACTAATTCCTAAAGGTGAAGGTATTACTTTGTTATACATGGTTTACTTGATGTTTGAAAAACTAACAGTTTTCATTATTTGTGTATCCCTTACTGAGCTTTTTATGCTCACCCCAAGTTTTTTTTGAAAAATTTTTCACAGGACATAATGTGGAATAGGGTCAAAGATGGGATCAAGGGAAAGTCATGCTATCTAAAACATAAAACTAGACATGTTTATTTTTAATAGTTTTTATTTTATGGAAACTTAGTAGAAGTGTCTACTTTGTAATCATTTGAGATGTAATAGTTATGATCTAATTTTCTAAAACTCTAAACCTTAAAAGATCCTCAATGTGAATTATTCATTTAATTCAATATTAAGTAAGGTTTAAGGCCGGGGCCTTATAGTCGGTTTCAAAGGTCGGTTTAGATAACTTTACGTGTTAGAATTCTATTAAATGATTATCCGAAAATATATTTTATGGTCAAATTGAAATGATATAGAATTTACAGATTACCATGTTGCTTCACCTATGGTATTTCTATGATAAGAATGGTTTTTCATAGTGGAAACAGATCATCTTTTCTGGGAAGGCATACAGAGGGAAATGAACTTTCAAATCAGTATCCTGATATGGTCAGAATCAAAACTAAATAGTTTGTTGCAGTGATGGCTCAGTTGACTCATTTGAAAAATGTTGGTTGTTTTTATTGATGATATTTTGGTGTTTTATAAAAGTAAAGAGGAGAATGAAAGTCATTTAAGGGTTATTTTGCAAACCATGAAAGAAAAAGAATTGTATGAGAAATTCAGCAAGTGTGAGTTTTGGTTGTAACAAATTTCTTTCCTTGGTCACATTGTTTCAAAAGATGGCATAACTGTTGATCCTGCAAAAACAAAAGTTGTTGAAGAATGGCCAAGACCCACAAATCTAACCGAGATCCATAGTTTTCTTGGTTTTGAAGGTTACTACCGAAGGTTTGTTGAAAAGTTTTCACGGTTATCTAGTCTAATGACTAAGCTAACTCGGAAGGCTGTTAAGTTCATCTGGACAAAGGAATGTGATGATTGTTTTCAAGAGTTGAAAAGAAGATTGGTGAATGCTCCAGTTTTGGCACTTCCGTCTAGGAATGGTGAGTTTTTTATATACAGTGATGCTTCATTGAAGGGATTTTCTGTGTCCTTAGGCAGAATTATTAGGTAATTGCTTATGCTTCACGTCAGTTTAAAACTCATAAGGAAAATTACCCTACATATGATTTGGAATTAGCTGTTGTTTTTTTTTGCTTTAAAAATTTCGAGGCATCATTTGTATGGAGTAAAGTGTGAAAGATACACTGATCACAAAAGATTAAATCATATATTCACTCAGAAATAATTGATCATGAGACAGAGGAGATGGATTGAATTTATCAAGGATTATGATTGTACAATTCACTACCATCCAGGAAAAGCAAATAAAGTGGCCGATGCATTGATTCGAAAAAATAATGCTTCATTAACCATCTAAGTTTAGAACGTGATCCTTTGGTTTTTGATTTGATGAACTTTGGCATAGAAGTTGTTGGTGTAGGAAGTTCTTCTGTTTTTTTTCAGTTATCAGTGAGATCATCCCTATCAGACAGAATTAAGAAAGCACAGTGGGAAGATAGTGAGTTGCAGAAAAAGGTAGTGCTGGTTTAGAAGGGTAAGTTGCCTGAATTCAACATTGATAAGGATAGTGTTTTGAGGTTTGGTAAGAGATTATGTGTGCCTTGTGATTCATATTTGAAGAATGAGTTGTTATTTGAGGGTCACAGTTCCCCGTTTTCAGTTCATCTTGGCAGTACTTAGATGTACAAAGATCCGTGGGAGTATTACTGGTGGGATGGAATGAAAATGGATATTGCTGATTTTACTGTGATGTGTTTGACTTGTCAGCAGGTTAAAGAAGAGTGGCAGTTACCGACAGGGATGATTCAGCCTTTACCAATGCCAGAGTGGAAATGGGAAAATATATCCATGGATTTTGTCGTGGGATTGCCGAAGACCCCTCGAGGTAATAATGCAATATGGGTTGTTGTTGACCTCTTGACTAAATCTGCTCATTTCCTTTCTATACGAGATACTTTTTCCATAGATCAACTTTCCCGTTTGAATCTTAAATTGATAGTCAGGTTACATGGAGTTCCTCTCTCCATTGTGTCTGATCATGATCCCAGGTTTACTTCTAACTTTTGGAAAGGCTTTCAGAAGTCGTTGGGTACTGAATTAAATTTTAGTACAGCTTTTCATCCTCAATCAGATGGGCAGTCAGAACGAACAATTCAGAACATTGAGGAAATTCTACGAGCTTGTTCGATGGATTATCAGGGAATTTGGGACCAACATCTTTATTTGGTTGAGTTTTCTTATAATAACAGTTTTCATTCCAGTATACAGATGGCACCATTTGAGGCGTTATATGGGAAGCGGTGTCGAACTCCATCTTTTTGGGATTAAGTGGGTGAAAGAAAGCTGAAGGGGCTAGAATTGGTAGAAGAGTTGTCAGGAAAAGTTCAGCTGATACAGAAACACATGAGAACAGCTCAGAGAAGGCAGGAGAGTTATGCGAATAACCAGAGGAAGGATCTATCTTTTGAGGTAGGTGATGATGTTTTTCTCAAGGTTTCTCCATGGAAAAGTGTGATGAGATTTGGTAAGAAAGGAAAGATGAGTTCAAGGTTCATTGGACCATATGAAATTCTAGAGAGAGTTGGATCATTTGTATACAGAGTGGCTTTACCTCCGAGTTTATCTCATGTACAAAATGTTTTTCATGTTTCGATACTGAGAAAGTATATGCCAGATCCATCTCATGTTTTGAGTCCAGAGGTAGTTCAGCTGGAGGAGAACCTATCTTATGAAGAACAACCAGTTCAGATTCTTGACCGAAGAGAGAAAGTGTTTCAAAATAAGGTAATTCACTAGGTAAAGGTTTTGTGGAAAAACCTTATTGTTGAAGAGGCAACGTTGGAATCTGAAAATGCTATGAGGGATAAATACCCCCACAAATTTTGATAAGTGAATAAAATTGTGAGGACGCAATTCCCAAAAGGGGGGAAGCATGTAACATCCCATGTAAATAATGAATAAAAAATTTTGATATTTATTATTATTTATGAATTAAATATTAATATTAATTATAAGGGGTTTCTACATTCGATAGCGTACTCGATACGCAACGATGAGTTTCTTTGAAAACTTACGTTGCACACTAGTAATATAATAATATTATTTTAAATGGTAGTAAACACATAGCCGTTGTATTGGCGGGAATGGATAGAAATATCTAAAATATGATTATATATGTTTTTTAAATGTTTTTACTTTTATCTAATAAATGATAAAGGCTTAAAGTACCGAAATAATTCAATTTTAGGCATTTATAACCTAATTTTCACTAAAGGTTCACTTATCACCTTTTCATGGAGAACCGTCATTAAATATTGTTTTGATCACTATTATACATTCTATTGGACCAAATAAAACTCTTCCTTAGAATCGGGACATCAAAATTTACTTTGTGTAAATTTTTGGTATCTTTCAGATAAAGTTCATTTTTAATGAATAGTGTAAAATGTTGTATTTTAATTCAAAACCTCTTTTTAATATAATTTATTTATATGATTAGATTATCTTTTGAATTGGTTTTAAAGTGAAATCAGAAAATATTTTTACCATTAAATCCAATAGTGGTCGTTGGAATTAATTTCACTTTGAAATCGGATTTAAACTAGTGTCAATCTTTTGATACTTATTGTTTCATAAAAACATGCTATTTGTCATGACAGCGGGAATTAATTATTAAATTAATTAATGTGACTTATATGTTATGAATTTTTTAAAATAGACTTCATTTTTAAATTTTCAATATCAAATATATCTTAGAGTGAATTTTTTGTATTTTTCTGGAAAACATCAATTTTTGATGAATAGTGAAACCACTAAGTGGTACTTATAAAAACTGCTTTTTCGTTTAAATGAAATTTTACCACTTCTGTGTTTTTAATTTCAAATATCTGACATACATGGTTGTCATTAAGAAGTAAAATGTGGTTCAATGAGATTAAAATAATTTTTTGGTGAATAGTACCTTTTAAGTTCTTAATCGCGATTAGAGGTAATTAGTGTAGTTTATGGTAAAAATAATGTTTTAATAAAATGAGATGAGCTTGAAACATGTCCTAACCACATTGGATGTGTCATGGATGACCAAGACAATCCATGGGTCAACATGGGGACCCCATGGAGCCACTTTGGTTGGAAAATGACATAAATACCTTTTTATTTAATGTTAAAGTAAAAATGACACAAACATGAGATATTTTACTAAAACAATTTTTAAATGGGGTTATACAAGTCATATTTTTGACTATAAATAGTCATTGGAAAGCTAAAACGATTTCCCACATCATAGTAGTTTTTTTTAATTTTTAGACGTAAAATAAATTAAATTATTTATGACATTAGGATGATGCAGCGATGACCTCATTATTTAACGATTTAAATAAAATGGAAAGATAATGTAATATCTAAGACCTAAACATGTCCAAAACATATTATATGAGTGGATTTAGAACCCTTATCACCTTATCATAGAATTATTTCCATGTGGGACCTCTTAAATCTGAATATAATTTTAAAATAATGTGACATGTATTTGCTTTCCAAGAGTGCCCCTCCTCTCCTCTTATAAAAGGCCCCACCTCTACCACTTTACACACACTCCCAAATCCTTTGAATCGGCCAAACCCTTCCCATTTTGTCTCTCCAAATCCCTCTCTTACTCCTTGAAGCCTCACTTTGGGAATAAGTTTTCCCAAGGAAGCCTTTCATCTCAATCCAAAGGGAGTTACCCGATTTTAAGGTAATGTCTTCACTTGAGTCATTTTGTATTATTTTACTTCTCCAACCCCCTATACTCTGTTAATTCATTTCTTTTGTAACAAATCCAGTATCATAAATATACTAGGATGTTGATATAAGACGTATTCAAGCTACACTTACACACACCTACATCTAATGGTTAAAGAACATATTGTTTCCGTGGATGGTGAATTTCGGCCTCCCGAAACGATGATTGTTCAACCTTCTTTTAACACCTTCAAAGGTGGCCATTAAGATGACACTATATTTATATATGATATATAATAAGTTTCTGTTTTCCTTAATATTCTGTATTATTCATTTTGGGCATACCTTTACGGTTTCCATTATGGGTAAATGCGATATCTTCATTTAAGGAAGTGCGGACTACCGCCCCTCAAAGTGTTGTGATTCGTTAATGCCATATGTGGGACGTATAAAGGATGGATTTAAAGTTATTATATATGATGTTATACCGGAATTAGAATATACCTCTATATCATCATTATTTATTTCCATTAATGTATGAGATAGAAATGAAAGTAGCGTTCATGTGTACGTAAGGCTTACCGTCTCCATGAACGGTGCATATCATTTCTTAGCCCCAAATGTAATGTACTATTATAATTACATGTATATAATGGATATATATGATGAATGATACATATAAATGATTAATATAATTCTGGAATTAAAATATACATACCTCTCTTTTAGTTTTAATTCCATTAATATGAAAAAGAAATGAAAGTAACGTTCATGCGTACGTATGGCTTACCGTCTCCATGAATGGTGCATTTCATTTCATACCTCTAAATGATTATGTAATTTTATAAATACATGTATATGATGGATATATATGATATATATGATATCCAAATCAGGAATGTCATTCTGGATATAAAGAACCTTTGACTACACGAACAACATGTAATTGTAAGAAGTCCACTTTCGACTTAAGGACCAAATATCGACAAAACAAACATTATTAACATAAATGATTACATAATGTTTATAACAAGGAAATAAGTGATAGAAAATGAAATATAAACTTGAAAAAGGTTATTATGAAAATAGAAATTAACTCATGTTTATTATTCAGGATGTTAAAGAACGATCGAGTCAAGTTGGACCCGAGGCAAGGGACTTCGTCTCAATCTCCTTTAATTGAGGCATATTTCCTTTTATACACAACTTTTTTTTATATGGTGTATAAAGCCCCTTTGAATTTTACTTTTATACAAATGGAATCTTTTTCTACGAAGCGTTTTACAAAATGACAAGAAGGAATGTTTCTTTTAATGTACGCGGTGACACCGCCCTTTTCCGCCGCCGCGAGTATTATTTGGTCTTTGGCTTCCTGAACAAGCCGTAATGTTTTTTTAAATGAAATAAATACCATATAATCTTTTATGTATATTTTTACTGAAAATGGTTTTTATAATGGATTTGTTATGTCAATATATTTAAGTGATATATTGTGATCAAAGTGTGGAAATGTTTTCTTTCCATTATATTTGTTTTATGTCTTATGATTTTTATAATGGTACTTGGACATTTGACGGGTGGTTACATGATAAACCATATGACGGGTGGTGCCGTGAATACTAGGATGGGTGGTTACATTATAACCTCTAATTCATTGGGTATAGAAGTCGTTCGTATGGCTATTCCATTAAGTGATATGTGTGGAAGTCGACCGTATGGTTATTCCAATTAAGTATGATTATGTCCCAAGTTACCTTTTTATGTTATGTGTTCTTTATATGGGTTTTATCGTGATACTTTGGTTACAAAAGGGTAAGTAATGATATTTTATTCAGTGAAGTGTTTTTACTACTTCATAAAGGTGAAGGTATTACTTTGATATACATGGTTTACTTGATGTTTGAAAAACTAACCGTTTTCATTATTTGTGTATCCCTTACTGAGCTTTTTATGCTCACCCCAAGTTTTTTTTGAAATATTTTTCAGAGGACTTAATGTGGAATAGGGTCAAGGATGGGATCAAGGGAAAGTCATGCTATCTAAAACATGGAACTAGGCATGTTTCTTTTTAATAGTTTTTATTTTATGGAAACATAGTAGAAGTTTCTACTTTGTAATCTTTTGAGATGTAATAGTTATGATCTAATTCTCTAAATATCTAAACCTGAAAAGATCCTCAATGTGAATTATTCATTTAATTCAATATTAAGTAAGGTTTAAGGTCAGGGCCTTATAATGATCATGCCAATGTTATGTAATAATGCACCAATTCTGGGTAACTGGGGTTGGGGCATTACAGTTGGTATCATAGAAATTTTAGTACAAACCTTGGAAGCTAGATTTAGATAAACTTTTATTATAGAACATAAATCTATGACGAACTTTAAGGATTAGTATATAAGAACTTCCTAGAATTTTGGAATTTTAGAGATTTTGTGAGTTTTCTGAGAAATACATCCTCATCTGGATACGAGAAGGTAGAGGGGTCTCTGGCACAAATGTACCTAGGGCTAAATCCCAAAAACACCTCTTTGAGCTAGACTCAAAAGGGAACTGGTGCACAACAACGGGCCTTGCTGCACTCTTGGTTACATCACTCCCAGGGGACATTCTTAGGATAACTCTCATTTTCGTTACAAATCATTATGAAGGGTTTATGTGTATATACTTTTAAATGAAGGAATTTTTATGATTATAGATTATATCCAAAAATAGTTCAATTTTTGTTAAGTGTTTTTATAAGTATGGAATTATATATTTTGATTCATAAACAGATCTATTTTATGACATTGTTTTGAAATTAAGCCTATTGGAAGAAATGGAAACGTTATCAATGCACGCACTCCATGTAGGGATTTCCCTCCTGCTCAAGATAATTATAGTGGAGCTGGTGATGCAACTGGTGCTGATAAGGTAATCACCATACTGGGACAACTCACTCATGTTATGAATACTAACCTTACTCTTATGGAGGACCATGATCCGTAGTGTGGAGGATCAATGTTAGATCACTTCATGAGGAAACAATAACCAACGTTAAATGGGAGTGAAAATCCCGTAGTAGCAGAGAAATGGATAAATTCACTAGAGAAAATATTTCAGGCTTTGGGGAGTAGTGAACTGGAAAAAGTGATCATGGCAGTCTACGACCTCACTGGAGATGTTGATCAATGGTGGTCATTGATTCAAAACACGAAGGAAGATGATGATGTATCAAATATGGAATGGACGGAGTTCAATTATCTATTTTTAGAAAAATACTTTCCTCATGACCATCGAGAAGATATGGAAAGACAATTTATGAGTCTGAGACAAAAGGAGGATGAGAATGTCGCAATGTATGAGGCTAACATTACAAGGATAGAAAGGTATGCTGAAGATTATATACGTAACCCAAGAAGTGAGATTGATCGTTTCTTTGATGGGTTAAACCCATTTCTACGCCAAGGATTAGTCTCACAATCCTTCTCATCGTACTATGACATTGCCTCATGTGCTATCAAGATAGAGAAATAATTTTATATGTCTTATGAATTTAAAGAAAATCAAGTGAATAAAATATATGCTGATCAATCTAGGAATAAAAATAATGGGAAGAAGGGAAAAATTGAATATCCATCCAGCAGTAAATGTGGGAAGAAACACCCCGGTACTTGCTTAAAAGGAATGGGAGTCTGTTACAAGTGTGGTGAAAAAGGCCACCGAGCTCGTGATTACAAGGGGAAGAATAAAGCTATCGATGTCCAATGGTACAATTGTAGGGAGATGGGAAATTATTCAAATGAATGTCCTAAGGATCAGGGGAACTTAACTCATAAAAGTTCAAGGGATCAAGGCCAAGCTTATGCTATCACTACTACTGAGGTAGAAGCACTGAAAGATGTGGTGGAAGGTAATTTAATTCTTTCCTCAAGTTTAGAAAATGAATTATTTGATTCTGGATCATCGCATTGTTTCATATCTTCCCAGTTTTCTATGAAAATTAGATATTTCCAATTTGATTTAACAAGGGTGTTGTCAGTCAAAACCCCTAAGGGAAGTATGATTGCTACAATGTTTTGTCAATCAGTACCCATTAAGGCACATAAATGTTCTTTATCTACTTATCTCATTATCATGCATATGATTGAATTTGATATAATCCTCAGTATGGATTGGCTTTCAGACCATGATGCGAAGATTCGTTGTAAGAAGAAAGAGGTTACGATTCATGATGATGATGATACAGAACACCTTATCTTTAGAGCAGAATCACTACCACCTAATTTTTATCTAGATCCACCCCAGTAGCTCAACTAAATTCAATTATTGGGGGGGAAAAGAATGAAATGACTATGGTGAGGAAAGGAATGTTCAAATAGAGGATGACCCTATTGTGAAAGAATATTTAGATTTGTATCCGGACAATTTACCTTGACATCCTCCGGAACGCAAGGTTGAGTTTTTCATTGATTTAATTCTTCGATCAAGACTTATATCAAAGACCCCTTATAGAATGGATACTGTGGAATTAGTTGAACTAATGAAACAACTAGAGGAATTGAGTAATAAGGGATTTATTCACCCTATTGTTTCTTCACGGGGATCCTCTGTTCTTTTTGATAAAAAGAATGATGGATCTATGAGGTTATGTATCGACTACATGGAGATCAACACTATAACAATAAAGAACAAGTATCACCTACCTCGCATTGATGATTTATTTGAACAACTGCATGGAGCTCAATAAGTTTCAAAGATTTACCATCGGTTTGGATACCATCAGTAGTGTGTGAAGAAGGAAGAAATTCCGAAGACAACATTTCAAACCAGGTACGGGCATTACGAGTTTACATTAATGCCTTTTGGGCTGACTAATGTGCCCTCCGTATTCATGGAACTAATGAATAGAGTTTTCAAGGAATATCTAGATAAATTTGTGGTGGTATTTATTAATGTTATCAGGGTATTCTCCAAAATATATTAAGATCATGAAAATCACTTGCACATTATCCTAAAGACTCTGAGAAGACATGAATTATATGGGATGTTTAGCAAGTGTGAATTCTGGCTTCAGGAGATTTCTTTTCTTGTCCATATTGTCTCTAAAGATGGATTCTCTATTGATCCTTCTAAGACTAAGTCAATCCAAGAATGGCTTGCACCGACGATTATAACTGAGGTATGCAGTTTTATTTGATTCCCAGGTTATTATCGACGTTTTGTCCAGAACTTTTCCGGATTGGATAACCCATTAACAAAGCTCACACGTAAAGGGGTTTAATTTTTTTTGGACAAAAGAGTGTGAAGAATGTTTTGAAGAACTGAAGAGAATATTAGTCAATTCTCTTTTATTGACTCTACCATCAGGGAATGATGGGTTCGTTATTTATAGTGATGCATCAATGAAAGGACTTGGTTGTGTCATTATGCATAATGATAGGGTTATTGCCTATTCATCACGACAGATATAAATTAATGAGAAAAACTACCCTACTAATGATCTTGAGTTATCTGCTGTAATATTCTCTTTGAAGATATGGAGAAATTATATCTATGGTGAAAAATGTGAGATTTATACTGATCACAAGAGTTTGATGTATATTTACTCACAAAAAAAACTCAACATGAGGCAAAGGAGATGGCTTGAACTACTCAAGGATTATCACTTCACGATACACTACCACCCAGGGAAGGCAAATAAGGTGGCAGATGCATTGAGCAGAAAAGTTCATGGAGTTTTGAACATGATTAGAATTGAAAGGGATCCTATTTTCATGGATCTAGTGACAATGGATATGGTAATTACCATGGATGGTGAAACAACAATACTTTTTCAAATGGTTACAAAACCATATTTACTAGAAAGGATAAATAGTTCTCCAACCTGTGATGAAGAGTATCAAAAGAAGAATAATGCATTGAATGATGGGAGATTGAATGAATTTGGGTATGAAGATGGAATTTTGAAATTTGGAAAGAGACTTTGTGATCCCAATATACCTGATCTAAAAAGGAAGTTGTTGTATGATTATCCTAGTTCCAATTTCTTTATACACTCTGGGAGCACCAAAATGAATAGATACTTGAATGAACATTTTTGGTGGGACAACATGAAGTGGGAGATTCCTTATTTTGTGTCAAGATTTATGGTTTTTCAACAAGTGAAAGCTGGAAGGCAAAAACATAGAAGATTCATGCAACCTCTTCCCATACCGGAGTGGAAATGGGACAATATTATGATGGAATTTTTCATGGGACTACCAAAGACTCCTAAAAGGAACGATGCAATATGGGTCATTTTTTATCATCTTACCAAGTCAGCACATCTTCTGGTTACTTGGGATGATTTACCACTTGAACATCTAGCAAGGATATATATCAATGAAGTTGTGAGAGTTCATGAATTACCCCTATCGATTGTTTCTGATCGTGATACCCATTTTACTTCATGATTCTGGAAGAGTCTTCAGATGGCCTTGGATACTGAACATTGTTTGAGCACTGCCTACCACCCCCAAACAGATGGACAATCAGAATGGTCTATTCAAACCTTAGAAGTCATGTTGAGATAATACTCACATGACTTTCAGGGTATGTGGGATCAATATTTACCTCTTGTAGAATTTAATTATAAATATAAATTCCATACGAGTATTCAAATGGCACCATGTGACGCGTTATATGGAAAGAGATTTCACACACCAACCTATTGGGATGACGTTGGTGAATGAAAATATGTTGGCCCAAAACTGGTGGAGGAAACAATGTAAAAGGTAAATGTAATCCAAAACCACATCAAAGAAGCTCAAAGTATGTAGAAGAGCTATGCTGATAACCGAAGGAAGGATTTGGAATTTTAGGTAGGAGATCATGTTTTCATGAAGGTATCTCCATGGAAGGGAGTTATACGTTTCGGTAAGAAGGGTAGATTATGTCCTAGGTACATCGGACCTTTCGAAATTCTAGAACAAATTGGGGTTGTAGCTTACCGTTTGGCAATGCCGCCAAGTCTCTCCAAAGTTCACGATGTCTTCCATGATTCACTGTTGAGGAAATACATGCCTGAACCAACGCATGTACTCAACTATGAGGAATTAGTACTAGAACCTGAACTGTCTTATTGCAAATATCCCATCAGGATTCTAGATACGAGTGAAAAAGTACTGAGAAACCGAACGACTCCTCTGGTAAAAGTATTGTGGAGAAACCATAAGATGGAAGAGGCAACATGGGAACCCCAGGAACTTATGATGAAGAACCACCTGAGTCATTTCATGCAATAGTATTCTAGAAATTTTGAGGATTAAATTATTTGAATGTGGGAAGAATGTAACACCCCAAGCATCCACGGGACGCTTCCCTTCGAATAATACAGTAGCGTGTGTTGTACAGAACTTCGAGTTCTAACACACACACCACAACCAATCAAACTTGCCATTATGAATAGTAATACCAACTTTTTGAAATTTTATAAATATTTTATTCAAAATGGAATTCATTTTTGGATTCGGAATATCAAAATTAGCCTAGGGTGAAATTTTGGGTATTTTTCTAAAAACATTCAATTTTTGATGAATAGTGAAAAAAAACTGAGTGATAATTTAAAACTGACTTTTTATTTAAGTAATTAATTATTTTATTTAAATTTAATTATGGTCAAAATAGATACATAATATCTATATAAGTTAAAGGTAATTTTCTGGAGTTAGTTTAGAATAATTTTAGATATATAGAAATTTTATTGAACTTTTCAACGTCTTTTACCCACCTCCAAGGAGAATTTGAAAATTCACATACAACATAATTTTACCGCTTCTGTGAGTGGAATTTCGAAAATATGAGAGACACATTTAATATGAAAAAGTAAAATGTGGTTTAATGAGAAGAAAATAATTTCTGGTGAATAGTAAATTTTTACTTCTATTTTCCATGATTAAAAGTAGATAGGGTAATTAAGGGTAAAAATGATATTAATATTACCCTAACAGATGTCCTAATTCTATTGTAGAAGTGTATCTCGGCTAGAAACAACCTTAGGAATAAAATATTATCATTTAGGTCCACTTGGATTATATTTGGACATTTATTATTATTTAATTCAAAGAAGGGTTAAAAGAGTTAAAATCAATGATAATTTACTAAAACATTTTTAATACATATATATACATAAGATAAATTTGACTGAAAATAATAATTAGAAATCTAAAAAGATTTCCTACATAATGTTATTTTATTTATAATTTTTAGACATTATATAATTTCATTTATTTATGACACAATGGTGATGCTATAATTACCTAATTAATGAAATGTTAAAATAATGGATATTATAAATATCAAAATAAATGTAATTTTAGACTTTCTATGAATTAAACTATTTTTATAGGTTAATATGACATATTAGTATTGGTTATATAAATTTTTTCGAAGTAATAATGCTGTTATGATATTATCAAAAACAAAATACCCAATAGTGTCAAAATTGACATAAAAGCGTTTTTAAAACAAATATTATATTATTAATTTATATTCTATTCCTAAAAATCTAAGGTTCAGCCAAAGGACTTGTATCATGATAGGTTTATCATTAATGGACCACTTGGGGGGTCGCATGGATGTATATACTATGTTTATTAACTATATAATATAAAAATACAATGTGACATGGTAAGTGGCAATCTAATTAACTAAGAGTTAATAATAAAAGATAAGGTTAATATAATGAGCCAAACATGTCTAAATTCTATTGGTTGAGTGTTTTTCGACCCATACCCACCTTAAAATTTAAATTATCAACTTTTGAGACATTATAAACTGAATATGAATTTATTATAAAACAATATTTCTAGTTTTTCCAAAGGGGCCCCTCACCCCTCATATAAAAGGGAACTACCCCTTCTCACTAATTCACACATTCAAAGCCTTTTGGCTCGGCCAACCCCTGAGAAAATACACTCTAAAATTCCCTCACTTCGACTTATAGGAATTAGTTTTGATCAGAAATTCTACCTAAGGAGCCCTTTTAATCAAATCAAACGGAAGAACCTGATTAAGAGGTAATGTTTTCACCACCCTCTTTCAAGTTCCTTTCTTAATCAACATCTTATTTCTTTGTTATTCCCCTTCTAAAATTATAAATCCAGTATCTTACATATACTGTGATGTTATTATAAATATGGTAAAACTGTATTCCTTATTCTATCCATCCTTTGAATGACATGTCACCATACGTGCGTATGTACAGCTTAACGTCTCCACGTAATAGTGTAATTGTTATTCAATAAATTATTATTTGGATTGCGATAATAATGATGTTTAATTCATGTAAATAATAAATATAACATGATAATGATTCTGTATATATGACATACCATCCAATTATATATTACTTTATTATCAAAAGAATGATATTGTCGCTCGTGCGTACGTACGGACTACCGTCTCCACGAACACGATGAGATTAATTCCCCATCGTATACATTCAAGACTAATTAACATTTAATGATTAAAAATAATGTTTACAGACTTGATATCATTCTGGATATAAATAAGAAACAACCTATTCCTAACAAACATGACTTACATAACAAAACATATAAAAGAAAATGTGTAAGTAAACACCCGAAACGATGATAATACTAAGATATTATTAACAAATAAATGTTAAAAGATCGTATATGATATCATATTAATATATATGATTATTGTATATTTTAATAACAATTGTTTCACCATTATAAAGGAGGTTAACCTACCCGAAACCATGAAAATGTATAAGGTAAAGGTTATTTCACAATCTCTTCATTGTCTAAGGTTGTTTATACCAAATTATCTACTGGGACCACTTTATCATCCACATCCATGTTTCTTAAAAATGATTCTCAAAACGTTATTTCTATTTTACTGAATATGGGTTGTAGTAATTTATAACCTTTTTTGAATTTTTATATAAAGTTTATAAAGGAATCTTTTCGTCGTTTTCCATACAAGGGCATTTTTATCCTTTTCAACTGAATTAAGGTAAGAATTTATTTTTTAACTAATACGGTGGGTGCGGATATTTTCCACTATTATAAAATCTTCGAATCTTCTTTATAAGCTTATAAGAATATTTTCAAAGTAAAAGTTTATGTTTATAATTATGTGACTTTTAAATGATTCCAAAAAAATAGATATTTCTCTCAAATATTTTTGATTTCATTTATGTCACCATCCTTTGATGGATTTTAAGCTTATTTGAAGTTCATTTTTTATGATACAAATCTTCCATATTGTATTGAAGGTTTTGTGATATGTTTGACTGTGGATGTGTTATTTTTATACCATTCATGGTTTATGGAGAAAGTATTGACATTTTGTATGGTAGTTTTAATACGAATGTTTATGTTATGGTTAAACATGTTCATACGAGGAATGCATTGGACTTAATAAGTGATGGGGAGAGCCCACTATAGCTCCTCGATGCATCGGTAGGTATAATTAGACAAACTAGTGACTTTTCACAAGCCCTTGAAAAAATATTATTTGCAGTCTTGGCACGAGGCCTTGGCTATGTGGTTATGATTGTTTGACATTATGCATTTCGTCATTATAAATGTTGTTTTTGATATTGCATGCGATTGTTCGACTAGTAGAATATCCATGTGAATATGTAAATGGTATTATTTGAATTTATTTTTTCCATATTATGCTGAAGTTCAAGTTTAAAAGGCATTTGTTTTAGTTATACATTGCCTTAATTGTTTATTCTTATTTATGAATGTTTCTACTATATTGTTATCCCTACTGGGCATCTGAGCTCACCCCTTTCAGTGTTTTATTTTTCCCAGGATGTGAAGAACAAATTTATGAATGGCCTGCAGGAATAGTATGAGGGGATATGATGAAAAGATGTTGTTGTAGTTTTTTTACTTAATGATGTAATATAAAATATTTCGAATGTATCTAGTTATTCCAAGGCTACTAAACTAATCGGTCCTTCGAGACTTGATCTTTCTTGTGATCATGCCAATGTTATGTAATAAAGCACCCACTCTGGGTAACTAGGGTCGGGGAGTTACATCAATGATACCATTATATTTTATCATATATACTTTTATATAAAATTATAATGATGTAAAAGGAATCACATCTTGTCCAGGAGGTGGTAATCCACACGTCCTTAAATGACATTACAATTTCTCAAGTGTGTGATAGGGTAATAATGAAAATGATATGTATAAATGGTATATTTATAGAATTTTAATTATCCAATAAATATAATATTTATGGTTTTTATGTCTCACATGTTTCATTATAACCATCATTTATATATTCCATATATCTTATGAACGAATCGCATCTCTTTGAGGGGGGTAGTCTGCACTACCTCAAACGAGTTATTGTATTAATGTAAAATAGAATGTTCTAAATGTTTTTGTTATAAATGGATTAAATTAGTATAAATGAATAAAAAATATAATATATATGGTATATAATCATATTTCTCATCACAATGACCATCCATGAATTTGGTAATGGAAAAATGAACAATCATTATTTCAGGAGGTAGTAGTTTGTTGTACATAGAAATATTATGTAAGAAACCCTTAAAAAACATTGTGTGCAATTGTAGGTAAAAATAATATCAAAATAAAATATATTATATTGAGGATAAGGTTTTTATATTTATTCATATAAAAAGTTGAGTATAGGGGTGGATAGTTGAAATGGAACTAAACAAAGTGACAGAAGATGCGGCGTCTTAATAAGAAAACTTCTTTTCTTTTAACCCATACAATTCCAGGGACTATGTTATGACCAAGTAGAGGCTTATAAGATGAGTTGAAGGATTTTTTTGAGATATTTTGGAAGGTATTGGTTGAGGCAATGTGTCTTTAGATGTGTGAAGATGTGGGAGGAGGGTAAGTCCTTTTATAGTGGAGGAGGAGTGGTAATCTTGTAATAGTTTTGCACTGGGAAATTACGTGGGTGTTTTTCATGTTTCAAGTGGATCCACATTGAAACAAGAGATTATAAATTCGATATATGGACATTAAGTTAAATTTTGAAAAGTGTATACATTGTTTTAAGCCTAATGATCAAGGTTTAGTCCTTTATTATGCTTAATTTAACCATAATCAATTAAATTAATTTTAATAACTTTTACTAATCTTTTTGTAAAAAAATTACTGTCTTATCAGAAATAATAAATTATGATTATTCAACATATGGAATCCAATTTTCAAAATTCTAATCAGAGAAGTGGCATAAATTTTTTTAAAAGTAATCTTCCAGGTGGGATGACCATGCAGGGGTTTAAAGTAAAAAAATTTTGAATGTTTACTTTGTTTTTCTAATAAATTTCAATGTGAAATTGATTCCAATGACCTATGTTTTATTAATAGATAAAAATATTATTAATTAAAATTTAAAACCAATTAAAATTGAAAACTATTCTTATAAATAATATAGAACAAAAAATAGTTTTGATCTAAAATTTAGTATTTTTCACTATTCATTCATAATTGAAATGTTTTAGAAAACTATCATAATTTCATACAAACCTATTTTTTATGATTCAATATAAAATAAAATATTTATTTATACATAATTAATGAATTAAATTTTAAAAATGCGTATTTAAAATGGGTTATCAATTAAAACGTGGTATTGTTGCCTTTATTAAAAATATCGGTTTTTATGAGTGAAATATTGTTTGTTTTTATTTGATAAATATCAAACCTAATGTATGAATATTAAAAATGGTTGACTTAATATATAACAAATATATTTCATTAAAATAATTCACTAATTGTAATAAATTATGTTAAATATGATAAAACACCTTGGGAAGCATTTAAATAATTATATTCCCTTTTATATCAAATTTGTTGTTATTTTAATTTCTCATTAGTTGGTAACCAATGAATTAATTTTATATTTATATAAACCATAATTTTTTAAAAGTTAGTTAATAATATTCATAACCTATCACATTATATCTAAATTATATCATATTATAGCAAATAAAAATATTTTAATATAACCTTATTATTTAGTGAATCCCCATTATGCGTATAACGCAAGCTATCGAGGAAGGTGTCTCTTGAATGTAACAAAACCTATCAAGGAAGATCACTATTTCTTAAAACACAATATAAGTTTTTTTCATTAATTAATATCTATATCATGTGTTGAATTTATTTAAAATAGTAAATATATAGTAAAGTCTTGAGATATTATATTCCCTTACGCGCTTGGTGATGTGATTCATACATGCAATCAAATAAAACTTTGTACATTACAATTTTGGGGTGTTGGACAAATAACCCAAGAGTTGGGTTTTATGCATGCCAAGGGTTTTGTGAGATGAAATTAGAACAAGAAGTTCTCTCACGTATTAAAATCTCTGTGACATGGGGTGTACTATCTAGGTGAATGAACTATATAACCCATAAAAGTTATTAATGTATAATGAGTTTTTAGCAGACCAAAACATTAGTTTAAAATAATATTATTCTTGATTTCTTTATTAACATGAAACACTTGGCTTTAATAAAATGTTTATTTAATTGAAAATTAAAATTATTTAAATGTGTTCATTATAACATAGTTATTAATTTGGAATGTATGAATAATAACAACCAATTTTTGAAAAATATTCTATCTTCATTTTAAATAATTAAAATTTATCAACTTATTCATTAGAGATATTTATTTAATTTGCAGTAATGTCATTTTATGCTTCAAAAATATGTTTTCATCAAAAAAATTGGTTTTATTAAATTTCATATGTGGACATTATAATTAACCTATAATATTTTATGTAATTATATTTTAATAAGTGAATGTAATTTTTTATTTTTTTGAGAATTATTATCTTACTGTTAATTTTTATGATATTTGTTAAAAAAATTTCTACGAATAGTAAAAAAAATCACATTTGTTTTTATAAAACTGAAATTTCATTACATGTAAAAGTCCAAAAAATATTTTTAATTTGATATGAAGTAAATATAATCCTATTTTAATTAAAAAAAATCTTAGTAACTATATAATAATAATTATCATACTATATTTATCTATATGCTCATTTTTGGGCGTAAATAAATTTTATTATAAATGGGATTTTTATGCTCATATGGATATTTTATATTATTGAATTAAATTAATCTATATATAATATTGGTTTTAATGAAATTACTTAATTTTATATTAAATAAATTTTTTTAATATTAGTTTAATTTTTTATAGAGCATTTAATGAATGTAAATTCAATTTTATTACCAAAATGGCAATATTATAAAATGGGTTCACATTGTGGTTTTAGTGCTTATTTAAAATTAAATTCTTCAACTTATGGAAGTTAAATTAAGAAAAATTGAATCCATATTTTTTATATTAATAATTGATATAATTTAATAGGGTTAGTTTATTTTTTCATAGCAAATAGTAAAAATAGATAAATTTTGTTACCACGATTAAGGATGAAATTGGTTAATTATGGGTTGAACTAAAAGATAAGGGTATAATTTAGACCCACAACTATCCAATTTTTATCAATTTAATATATTTAGATCATATTTTATCATACATTTCAATTTATGATCAATTAGAGATTATTCCACTAGAATGTGACCTTATATCTTCAAAATATTTTATGAAATTTCATTTGTGTCCCTTATCTCACTTATAAAGGGGAAAATAATCTCCTCCCTTATTCACACAACTTGATCATTCTATCTTGAATTATCACTAGTCAAAAACCATAACAGGTTTTCTTAGGGAATCCAAGATCTTATTTTATTCTAAAAATAATAATATTTAAATGCTTAAGATGTAATCTAATAGAGGTCTCACAAGGACGTGATATAAATCCTAACCAAGCACTTTGAATTTTTATCTTCCTCTATATTTAAATAAGTTATATCCATAAATACATTATAAATCTAGTATAATTAATATTTGGAGACGGTATTATTATTATATAACTATAAAAACCTATGTAATGACAGAATTACTGATTTTTAATGTTACTAATATTTATGAGTTAGATAGTAATAATCATAATAAAAATATTAAATATTTTTTTTAAAACCAAAAGTAAATAGTTTTAGTTAAATACTTTAATTATATGGTTTTATTAAATAAACTAATTTTAAAATTATGGACTTTTATTTTAGAGAAATAAATTTCATTTATTAATTCATAATAACTTAATTAACATAGATTATTTTTATTGGGTTTTTTTTGAAAATATTAATTTTTCTATTAATAATAAATAAACATATTTTTTAAAAAATGTAATTTGTTTTAAATATGTTATTTAATTTAAAAAATATAATTTTTTTCAATATGAATTTTCTTAACATAATTATTATTAATCTATATTGAATGAACATTATTTCATTTGAATCATCTTTATATTGGATTTCAGTATATATATATTTTTGGGTTTAAAATTTGGTTTTTTATGAATACTATTTTAAAGTGAATAACATGTGTCCATTTTAATTAACTAAAATAGTATATAATGAGGAATTGTTAAAATGAAATATATATATTATATAAAGAAATATTAAATTAAATTCATATAATGATTATTACTCTTCATAGAGTTGATATAAAATCATCATTGTTCTAAATAATACACTTCATAAGAAAAACTTATTTTCTGTCACATTTATGAGTTTATTTTAAAATTAAATTTTGTCACTTATGTCAATTTAATTTTTTTGAATACTATTTAATATTTTTAATTAGACTAATTTAAATTAACTAGTAAGATATAAATAATATGTTTTCATAATAAATAGTTATAACATTAATGTCTTTAACCACAGAAAAGGTTAAAACAGATACACAAGGGGTTAAACTCAAAATATTAGAGTTAAAATGGCAAAAAAAAAACTTATAAGATATACTTTTGAGACATATTTAGACCATATATTGTATAAGGCTAAAGAACAGTCCATTTTTATCTATTTGGTATTTGAAAAACATGGTTACACCTTTTAATTTTGAAAAAAAATCACATGTGTGCCACTCACCTAAATTATAAAATCCACACATTATCCTCCTCTATTCACACATAAAAACTCATTTCACTCCAATAATAGTAACCCAAATCCATTCCTCACTCCCCTTAAAATAACCTAAATTCTCTGTTTTTATCATAAATCAATCATATACTGGATTTTCCGGTATACCGATGGAATTTTTCAGAAGAAATAGAATCATGCTTAACCAAGTGTTTTTATTTTATTTCCTTTTCCAAATCCTTCATGTATTATTAAATTATTTTAGTATAATATCAACAGTATTTCCCATATATTCCGAATTTATTATGTTAATGTAATAACCTAAATCCTTCACTAATTCTATCAAATGGAAAATGCAATCATCATTTGTGAGTATAGAAAACTATTGTCTCATGATCCAATGTTATTCGTTTTTCATAATCACCTCCCATGGATTGTTACAATGATGGATTTAAAGTATATATATATATATATATTAATTTTAAGATAATTATGCATATTGAATTATGATATAACATATAAATTATAAATTTTTGAGAATATATGATGTATTTATTTTTTAATTAATTCTTTCTCTTTGATAACTTGTGATGCATGCAATACGAGGATTAAATGAAACATGAAACCTAATTAAAATATTGTGTACTATTTACCATTAAAACCTTGTTGATAAGTTAGAGGATATTAATATTAGCAAATAAATTATGAAAATCACACACACATATATAGATATATATAATTCACTTTTTGTCTATTTATTATAAAAAAATAAAAATCATTTGAATGTAAAACAAATGCTTTCTGCAGAACTGTATTTTTATCAATGAAAATAGTTTCATTGAATCTTGTGAACTTATGAAAGAATTAGTTATTGAAATTATTTTAAAATTTAATTGATTAAATTAACTTAATTATTTAAATTTTTATCTGAAAATTTTCATTTTGTGAATTTTTATGATTTTCAGAAAATTTTCATTTTTCAATGAATAGAGAAAAATACTCATTTTTACAAATATATTCACCTTATTTGCATTCTTTATATATATAAATTTAAATTTAAATTTTTTTCAATGTATAATTAAACAAATTTATTACAATTAAACTAATTTATGTCATTTGGATCTATATTTTATTCAATTTTAATGCGAAATATTTCTATACTTATCAGAATTATCTCTTTAAATGATTGCTTTTTCATTAAGTATGCAGGTATAATTTTATATTCCAATTTTCTAATTCCATGAATGGATATGGGAAAATGGATTAAATATTTTAAATTAAAATAATTTATAATATCTAATAATTGCAGCTTAATTTTTTTCCATTGATAATTTCAAAACCAATAAAATTAAATTATCACGGTTAGGGTAGAAACTGATTTACCAGGGGTAAAACAAAGAAGATACTGGATAAAATGAACTATGAACTTATATAAATACCATTTTATATCAATATTTATATTTTATATCCTCTAATGGTCCATAAAAACCCATTTTAGTGATTTTTAAATATAAAAACGTGGGTTCAGTTGTTTATTTTTAGAAATATCATGTATGTCCTCTCCCCCTCTAAGAAAAGGACACTCTCTCTTCTCACTTATTAACACTTAAAAAGACATTTGGATAATTCTTTAATTAAAAAAATAATATATGTAATACCCTCTTATCTTTTTAAAGTCATTTTTATTATCATAAATTCATATTCATAAGACTTTTTGTGTAGACCTGAGGAGGTTGTCTGAAGAAAAGGTAATGTTCCTAAACATGCATATTTTATCATACACCTTCTTAAATTATTTTTCAATCAAGATAGTATAATAAAAACAGTATATCCCATGCACTACGATTTTATTATGTTAATGTAATTACTTATATCCATTTCATATTTTGTAAAATGGGAAACAAAATTGTCGATATGGTGTACGATTTACTACCGCCTCATGAACATATTTAATTGGTTATCAATAACCACCATTAAGGGATGGATATAATGATATCATTTACACATTTATATTATTTATATGATATTAGTATACTTATTTAATTTTGATATAACATGCTCCATTATATTTCCACTCAATTTAAAATATGATAACGTCACTTGTGTGCATAGAGGACTACCGTCTCACATAACGATGTGATTTTTTATTCTCAAACTCTTTAAATTGAATGTAATAAGGATAAAATTAATGAAAATATGAGATATATATGATATTATATTTTTTAATTTAAATTTTTATATCATAACCTTTCTTACACTTTTACTTTTCAAGGGAATGATATAGCCGCTCATACATACGTTTGACCTACAGTCTCTATGAAGTTATGTGATACATTTTCCATGCCCAAAATTCATAATTGGATATAAAAATATACCTAATTAGTAAATAAGATATTTATAGAATTAATATAATTTATATACAATGTAAATATATATTATTCCTAAGAACAAAATCCATAATGATAAAATACACATGATAAAACAAAATAATTAAGAACATGAAACAACAAAAATAATGTACATTTTTAATAAGCATGTTGTAAAATTAAATAATGGTATAATATATGATATTATAAGTATGTATATTGTTCAATTATAAATTAATAACTTGTATAAAAATATTATGTAGTATTTTAACTCATTTTCAAGAAATGAAAATCTTGAGGTATGTTAACTCATCTCAATTTACAAGTATTGAGGCATAATTTATTATTTTGCACCTTATTACTTATATATTCTGTTAACAATTCCCATTTTACATGTAATATCTAGAATAATTCATAATTTAGAGTATATTAAGTTCTATTTTAATTATTTCATCTAAAGGTTTGATATCCATGTTATTGATTAGATAGAATTTGTGTTTAGTAATTTACTATGCCATATTTATTATGAATTATCAAAACATAATAGAAAATTTATTAATTAAAGGGAAATTCTATCCAATTATTTAACATTACAAAATGAATTTATTTTAATTATTAAAAATATATTCTATTGTATGTATTCTTTACTTTTAATTTTATCCCTCCATTATTTTATTTCTTTTACCAAGATATGAAGAATAAATCTTGGAATCTTTTTTCAAGGATTCGTTTCATTTTTTGTTATATATTATGTTTCATTTTATATTATAAATTAAAAATTCATATCATTTATGAATCAAGTGATCTAAAATTACTAAACTAATTAGCCATTTAGGATTTTAACCCCTTTCATCTAGGTCAATGTAATAATATAGGCACTAGCTCCAGTTTATAGTATTCATGGTCATGACTGTTATTATGATAGGATGTTTAGTATAAACCTTATAAACTAGATTAAAGAAATAATAGATTAGGGAATATATATATATATATATATATATGATAGTGTTTTTGGATAACTATATAAGAACATCATAATGATTGGAACAGAAGAGATTGTATTTTTTGTCGTAGAAAACATATCGTTGTTGAGATACTATATGTGGATTTTGGTTTAGAATTAGATGTACCTTTTTCTAATAACTCCAAAACAAGAACATTTGGTTTGACACAATCATTACCTCATGTATGATAATAGGATATAATTCCCACTTGGATTGACACTGGTTGGGTATATGTTTAGGACAATTCTGATATTATTTAAAACCCATTATGAGGAATTTGAAAATGATAATATCCCAATTAAACCAAGTTAATGGTTCAAATATTAATAGTGCATAAATTATTAATATTTTTTATTTTTAAATCCATATTTATAATTATACATTATGATATAAGACTCATAATATTATTATATAATCTATTTTATGAAATTGTTTAGAAATATTGTCTAGATCGAAGAAGGATATCCATACATATGGATAATATTGATATTTTCATAATGAGGAATCCAATATTGCTGATAATGAAACTGAGAAAATTATGTATATATTAGAGTTTCTTAATCAGGTTATTAAAAATATAATTTCTTAGATAGAGAATCATATTCCATAGTGTTATTTTCATTTATTCGATAAATTCATATGATAGAATCCCCCATCATTTGGTTGGGATACTAATCTAATGATAGAAGAGAAATTGATTGATTCTGTA
Source organism: Viscum album (assembly GCA_963277665.1). Taxonomy (NCBI): domain Eukaryota; kingdom Viridiplantae; phylum Streptophyta; class Magnoliopsida; order Santalales; family Viscaceae; genus Viscum; species Viscum album. The sequence goes on from OY728157.1 coordinate 475,735,362, forward strand.
GAAAAGATAATTATACACTTGGCATGAAATCAAATTTAAAATTTTACACATGTTTTGTATTTTCGTGAAGTTAATGATTATCATTTTTATTCATTGATCCATAATACATGGGAGGAATATGTAATATAAAAAATGAAATGGATATATTTTAAGGAAAAATTATTTGAAAAAAATTAACTTGTGAGAAACAGAATTAAATGAAGAGTAAGTTAATCATCCTATAGAAAAAGTAATTTCTTTTTCTGAGATTGAGGAGACATTTATGCGGTTTTAAATATACTATATCTATTATATACATGAAATTATGTGAATGATTGAACATTTTTTTCAATGACTCAAGATAATTATCTAAAGTGTACAGGTTTCTAAAAAATTTTCTTCATAAGATAAAATAGTTTTATGTAAATTAAAAACGGGGAAGGAATTCAATATAACATACATATTCAAAGGAAATAGATTTAATAAGGTTTCATCTAAACATAATGAGAAAGGTAACGTGATATAAAATAAGAATATAATGAAAAAATGTCCACCATGTGAAAACTATTGAAAGAAACATCTATTTAAATAATTAAAGGGAATACAAGTTTATTATTATTATAGAGATAAGGGATATATTGCTCTTGAATGTAATGGGAAGAAACGAATAAATTATTTATAGTGCTTCAGTTGTAATAAAATGGGGAATTATTCATATAAATGCCCAAATTAACATAGGAATCTACCACTAAGGGGTCCATCATGATACATAGAAGCTTATGTGATCACTATAGCTATGGTGGAATTACTAAATGATGTGGTGAATGTTATAATAATCATATCATAAAATTTAAAAATTTATTTATTTTATTTGGGATATTTTTATTCTTTTTAATCTACCCATTTTTGCCAAGAAATTTTACATTTCTTTTTTATATTATGAAGATATTTTTTAGTAAAAACCCCATATAGATTTCTCACCACAAAAAGGATGTGTGAGGAAGTACCCATTAAGACACAAAATCATAATTTATTTGATTTTATTATAATTATAATTATGGTTTCCTTTTATATATAACTAGGTATATGATTGATTTTAAAATATGAGGCAAACCATTCTTGTCAAAACAATGAAATTATGATTCCTCATGTGGATATATAATTCTTTACTAATAGAGAATATAATTCATAATCCAATTCATGTCATGATCCTCCCCAAGAATCTCTATTAAATGATATTCTTAGGGAAGAAGAGAAAACAAAATCTATGTATTGAGATTGTAATCATCAAATTAAGGATATAAAAACTATATTGAAATACATTTGTGTATTTCATAAATAATTAAATAGACATAAACAATATCATGAATTCATGTTTTCCATTGATTTATTCCCTGATGTAAATCCAATATCAATGACTCCATATTGAATAACCACTATTGAGTTTCTGGGGTTTATAATACAACTAGGGGAGTTCTTTAATAAGATATTTATTCTATATAGTGTTTAACAATGGGGATACCATTATTTATTCCATAAATATAAATATTAATATATGAGGATGTAAATTTATTTTAGGGTAATAAATTCAATTATGATAAATAAAATTTATCATCATCCTCATATTGATGACTTATTCAATCAACTTCATAGAGGTTATAATTTTTTAAAAATTCAATTATAATTGAGGAATCATCAACTGTGAGTAATGAAGGAATATATTAGGAAAATATATTCCATCTTAGCTATGGAAAATATTTGTTTACATAAATTCCATTTGGATTGACTAATTCACTCGATGCCTTTATGTATCTAGTAAATAGAGTATTCATGGACTATATTTATGATATTTTTTGGTAATTATATATCATATCTTATTGTGTTAGAAATTATATGGGGACTATGTGAACCACTAATGGATTATTCATGATTATCATAGTAGAAATTAGGTTTATAGGAATTTAGTGTGTGTTATTTATGGCTTTAAGATGTTACTTTTCGTTGCTAAATTATCTCAAAGGTTGGAATCATAATTGATCATCCAAATAAATAATTAGTAAAATAATATCCTATAATAATGAAAAATAAGTAGTTTAATTCTATTTTTTTGGAATAATATTATCTGTGATTCCTTTAAAACATTTCCCTATTGGATAACCCATTAATAAATGTCACATGTAAATGGGGTATTTCTGTTTAAAAAATGGAATGTGATGTACGTTTTGATAAACAGATGATGATATTTTTCAGTTACGTGATATTAACGTTAAATTTAGGATGTGATGGGTTTGTTATATATATTTATATATCAATTAATGTACTTGGTTGTGTCCTTATATAAAATGATAATGGTATTTTATCTACATCGAGAAAGTTGAAGACTCCTGGATAGAACTATACATGCTATGATCTTGAGATGGTAGCTATAATATTTTTTTGAGGATATAAGTAAATAATTTCTATTGTGAAATATTTGATATCTATATAAACCACCAAGTTCTAAATTACATATTTTCATAGAAACAATAAAACATAAGCCTATAGAAATGATTGGAGCTATTCATGTATTATGATTTTTCATTACACTACCAATGAGGGAAATAAAATCAGGTTGATGGCTAATTTAGTAGAAATAATCCTGGATTTAATAAAAAATTAGTATTGAGGGAGATCCTATGTTAAAGGATCAAGTAAGTATGGATATGGGAATTATTATGGAAGGTAAGACATAACTCATTTTTCAAATGATTAAAAAACCATCATTATTTGAAATGATAATAAAATACACAATATGATGATGTGAATTTTTAAAATAAAATTATATATTTTAATGATGGGGAGTTAGAATAATTTTTATGTAATAATGGAAAACTTATATTTGGGAAGTTAATATTTCTTTCATTTATACTTGTGGTAAAATGTTAATTGCGATATGACTCTCATAGCATGCATTTCAATACACACCTTGGTATCACTATGATGAATATGGATTTGAGGGAACACATTTTGTGGGATAATATAAAGTTATAAATTTTTTAATGTGTGTCAAGATGAGTAATTTATAAATTGGTCATGTCTAAGAATCAATATCCGGGAGGATTAATTCAACCTATTACTATTACTATATATAAATGGGTTGACCTTATAATGTAATTTTTTATAGAACTACCAAATACTCTAACAAAGGATGATGTAATATTCATTATTTCTGATCCCTTGACCCAATATACATATTTTAATTCTATAAGAGAAGGTTGAAATCTTGATAACTTTTTAAAACACCATATAAAAATTTTCTAAGGCTTCATGGAACACCTATTTAGATTGTGTCTATTCATGGGCCCCATTTTAATTCAATATTATGGAAGTGTGTTTAAAAATATCTTGAAGATTAGCATTATTTGATCATTGACTACTATCCTTCAAAAAAGGGAGAGTCTTACATGACTATAAAACTTTTTATGTTGTGCTAATTTCATTCCCATTTTTATTTCATGGAAGGTGGGATTATTATTTACCCTTTATATAATATTACTATAACAATAGTTCCAATTATTTTTTTCCAATAGTTACATATAAAGAATTATATTCCAAGGGATTTCATACTCCACCATTTTTGGGATGATATTGGTGAAGGGAAACTTATAAGAACATAAATTATTGAAAATACAATAATTATTATAAATATCATCCAAGATAAATTTAAAGAAGCTCTATATTGGTAATAGGATAATGCTAATAATCAGAGAAAGGATTTTCTACATTCATTTTGAAGAACACATTTTCTTAAAATTTTATCTGTGGAAGGGGTTCAATAGGTTTAGGATGAAGGGAATGTTGAAACCAAGATACATCAGACCCTCTGGAATTCTAGAAGGAATTTTCATTGTGTATTATCATTTGTAAATTCCACCTATTCTCTTACAAGTGCATGATGTCTTCCATTTATCAATATTAAGGTAGTACATTCTAGAACCAATAGATGTGCTCAGCTATGATGAAATAGAATTTCATGATGATATATTATACTATAAAGAAACCATTTCGATGTTTGATACTATAGAGCTAGTATATATGAATTTGATTACTTTACTGGTAATGTTACTTTGTGAAAATAAAAAAATAGAGAAAACAATTTGGGAATGGGTGGATTTTTTGAAGAATAACTATCACCATATATTTAGATTTTAATATCCATGAAATCTAGTGGAAGAAAGTTTTCTATAAGGGAATAATTTAACACCCCAAGACATAATGGTTTATTTTCTTTCAAAAAATATTCAATCTCTTATAAAACTTTTGATGCATGAAACACTGGGTTTAAACAAAACACAACAATATATTAATATATTATTTAAACATAACCATTATAATATAGCCATTATATGACATATTTTTAATATGAATAAATAAATTTTGAAGTATAAATATATATAAAAATATAATACCCACATTCACTTGATATCTATCGAATATAAAAAAATAATAATCATTTAATGTAAAAGAGATACTTTATGAAAAACTGTATTTTTTAAAGAAAATAGTTTCATCGATTATTTTTTGCATCTGATATAATTTTTTTTTGAAGAAATTATAATTGATTAAATTTAATTAGTTTTTTAAATAATCATATAATGATTATCTTAGGGTGAGTTTTTTCTTCTTATGAATTGTTTTATTTTTTTTTAAATTGTGAAATTTCAAATTCACATTTAAAAATACCATTTCATATAAATTATTTACAAAGTGATATGAAATATTAAATTCTTTTTTAATTAATAATAGATTAATAAAATTACAATTTAACTAATTTATTCCATTTATGTCAATTTGATGTTCTAATTAAATACAACAACATCCCAAAAATATGATAATTTTCTCATTGGAAACTTGATTTTTCATCGTGTCTTTATCAATAATTGTAAATTAAATTCTGCGTCATCTATGGATTTAATTTATTAAAACAAATTTAGAATTTTTTATAATAATAATTCATATTTTGTCAAGCACTTAACTAAAATTTTTACCATTTGAATAGTAAAATTTGTAAAATTTAATTATTGTAGTTATAGTAAAAAATGGTTTATTAATGGTTAAAATATAAGATAATGGTTAAAATAACCTAAAATCTCGATAAAAATTAATTTTATATACATATTTAAAATTTATCCCATATAATGGTCTATAATTAATTATTTTGGAGGATTTTTTCCTGAAAAATACATGGGCGTAAAGGTTTGTTTTAAAAAAAATATATTTGTGACTTCTCCCCCACTTATAGAAGGCTACCCCCTGTCCTCCGTAATTAATACTTCCCAAACCATTTTTATCAACCAATACCTATCAAAATATATTACCTAATTTTATACCCTCATAATAGAAACATTTTTTTCATAAATACCTAACAGAGAGGATTTTAGTGTAAATATAAGGAGGTTGTTCAATTGTAATAAAATGGTGATTTATTCACAACAATGTCCAAATATCTGAGGGAATCTACCACTGAGGGATCCATATTGATAAGTGAAAGCTTATGTTAACACTATAGTTGTGGTGGAATTACTAAATGATGTGATTAAAGGTATAAAAGTATTATCATCAAATTCAATACATTAATTATTTTATTTTGGATGTTTTCACTATTTCTTATCCACCCATTTTGGCCAGGAAATTTGACATTTCTCTTTTACATTAAGATTGTATTTGTTTGTAAAAACTCTATATAGATGTCTCACCAAAAAGAGGATGTGTGAGGATGTTCCCATTTTGACACAAAATCATAATTTATTTGATGACATTATTATTATAATAATGGGTTTCATTGATATATAACTTATTATGGGATTGATTTTATAATATTAGGTAACAAATAATTATAAAAACTTTAAAATTATGATTCCACATGAGGATATATAATTCCTTACTAATTGATAATATAATTCAAAATCCAATTCAGGTCACGATCTACCCCTAGAGGCTCTATTAAATGAGATTCTTAGGGAAGAAGTGAAAAAAATATCAGTGGATAGAGATTGTAATCATCAAATTTAGGATTTAAAAATTAAATAGAAATACATTGGTGTATTTATTAAATAATTAAAAAGATATCCACTAGATCATAAAGTCATGTTTTTAACTGATTTAGTCCCTAATGTAAAACCAAAATACAATACTCCATTTTGAATAACCATTGTTTAGTTTCTTTGGTTTATAATAATACTAGGAGAGTTTTGTGATAAAGGATTTATTCCCTCTAGTGTTTAACAATAAAGAGCCCATTATTTCTTCCATAAATATAAATATTAATAAATGAGGATTTTTATAGACTGTAGGGTAATAAATTCCATTATGATAAATAAAATGTACCATCTTCCTCATATTGATGACTTATTCAATCAACTTCACAGAGCTCATATTTTTTCAAAACATCACATTTAATCTAGATATCATCATTTGTGAGTAATGAAGGAATATATTTAGAAGAATTCATTCCATCTGAGTTGAGGTAAATATCTTTTTATAATAATTCCATTTGTATGGACTAATTCATTGATGACTTTATGTATCTAATAAATAGAGTATTCATGGACTATATTTATGATATTTTTTGGTTATCATATATGGTATCTTGTTGTATTAAAAAAGATATAAGGACCATGAAAACCACTTTTGAAACATTCATGGTGATCTTAGAGGAAATTAGGTTTATTAAAAAAATTTAAGTGTCAATTATCTATTTTATAAGCTACTTTTCTTCACCATATTATCTCAAAGGATGGAATCATAATTAATCAACAAAACTCCATGGCAATAAACTTATATCCTATACTAATGAAAAATAAAAAGTGTAATTACATTTTTATAGAATAGTATTATTAGTGATTCATTCAAAACATTTCTCTATTGGATAACCCATAAATAAGTATTACATATAAATGGGGAATGTTTGATTAAAAAAAGGAATGTGATGTATGTTTTGATAAACTGATGATGAGAATTTTCAACGCCATGATTTTGACTTTAACATTAGGATGTGATGGGTTTGTAACATATTGTGATACATCAAATAATGTACATGGTTTTTTTCATTCTATAAAATTATAATGTTATTTAAATGCATCGAGAAAGTTGAAGACACCTGAACATAACCATAAATTCAATGATATTGAGTTGGTAGCTATAATAGTTTTTTGAGGATATAAATAAATCATCTCTATAGTAAAATATTTGATATATACATTGACGAAAAAGTCTTAAATTGCATATTTTCAGAGAAATAACTAAACATAAGGCTAAGGAAACTATTTGAGCAATTCATGTATAATGATTTCTCATTACACTACCAAACAAGGAAAGAAAATAAGGCAGATGGTTAATTTATTAGAAATGATTATGGAGTTCATAAAAAAATTTGGAATGAGAGAGATCCTATATTCACAGATCTTGTAAATATGGATACATGAATTATTATTGAAGGGAAGAAATTAATCATTTTTCAAATGATTGAAAAACTATCATTATTGGAAATGAAAAAAAACTATACAATACGATGATGTTTATTTTTAAAATAATATTATCGATTTTAATAAAGCGAAGGAAGAATAATTTTTATGTAATAATGGAAAACTTATATCAGGGAAGATTATATTTTTTCATCTATAATTGGGTTAATAAAGTAATTGTGGGATGACTCTCATAGAATGCATTTCTATACACACCCTGGTATCACTATGATGTGTATGGGATATGAGGGATCAAATTTAGTTGTATAACATAAAGTTATATATTTTTATATTGTGTGTCAATATTAGTGATTTATAAATAGGTCATGTCTAAGATTCAACATCCTAGAGGAGTCATTCAACCAATTACTATTCCTATATAGAAATGGGATCACATTACAATGGAATTTATTACATAACTAAAAAATACATTAATAAAGGATAATGTAATATTCCTAATTTTTGATCCTCGGACCAAATATATTCATTTTCATTCTATAAGAGAAGATTGAAATATTGAGAAATTTTTAAAAATCTATATTAATAATGTTCTAATACATCATGGAATACCTATTTAGATTGTGTCTAACTGTGGTACCCATTTTAATTCAATGTTATAGAAGAGTGTTTAAAAATATCTTGAAGCTTAGCATTATTTGAGCATTGACTACAGTCTTAAAAAAATGGATTGTCTGATAGGACTATCCAACTTTGCATGTTGTGCTAAATTCATTCCCATTTTATTTTCAAAGTAGGTGGGATTAGTATTTACCCTTTATATAATATTACCATAACAATAGTTTTGATTCATGTTTTCAAATAGTTTTATATAAAGAATTATATTCCAAGGGATGTCATACTCCAACTTTTTTGGGATGATATTGGTGAATAGAAACATACTGATACATAAATTATTGAAAATACAATAATAATTATAAATATCATCTAGGATCACATTAGAGAATCTCAATATTGGTAATAGGATTATTCTAATAATCCGATCAAGGATTTTTACTATCATGTTGGAGTACACATTTTTTTAAAATTTTCTCCATGGAAGGGGTTCATTAGGATTGGAATGAAAGGAATGTTGAACCCCAGATACATCAGAACCTCTAGAATTCTAGAATGAATATTAATTGTGTATTATCATTTGTAATTTCCACCATATCTCTTACAAGTGCATGATTTGTTCCATTTATCACTATTAAAGTCGTACATTCCAGAACCAATGGAAGTCGTCATCTATAATGAAAAATAATTAGAAGATGGTATATCATACTATAAAGAAACCAATAGAATGTTTGATAAGATAGAGCAAATATAGAGGAATTTAATTACTTTACTGGTAATGTTACTTTGTGAAAATAAAAAAAATAGAGAAAACAATGTGGGAACCAGTGGATATTTTGAAGAACTACCACCATATATTTATATGTTCATATCAATGAAATTTAGTGGAAAAAACATTTATAGAAGAGAATAATTTAAGACCCTAAGACATTATGGTTTATTTTCTTTTAAATATATTCAATCTCTGTGAAAGCTGTTGATTCACCCCTCACTGGGTTTAAACAAAACACGAAACTATATTAAAATATTATTTAAACATGACCATTATAACATAGCCATTATATTATATATTTTGAATAGGAATAAATAATTTTTTAAATATATATATATATATATATATAACACACATTCACTTGATATCTATGGATTATAAAAAAATAAGAATCATTTAATGTAAAATAAGTGCTTTATGAAAAATTTTATTTTTAAAAGAAAATAGTTTTATCACTTATTTTGGGCATCTAATATAATTGTTTTTGAAACACTTATAAAATTTAATTGATTAAATAAAATTCATTTTTAAATAATCATATAACAAATATCATAGGGAGAGTTTTTCAACCTTATGAATTGTTTTATTTTTTGATAAATATTGAAAATACAAATTTTGATTGAAAATTACCTTTTCATATAAATTATTTAAAATGTTAAATTAAATATTAAATTCTTCTTAAATTAAAAATAGATCAATAATATTACAAATTAAAAAATTTATCCAATTTATGTGAATTTTATTATCTTTTTTAATACAAAAACATACCTAACATATGAGAATTTTCTGTTTGGAAACACGATTGTTCATCACCACTTCATTTATAATTCAAAATTAAATTCTTCCTCATCTATAGATTGAATTTTTAAAAATACATTTAGAATTTTCTGTAATTATAATTTATATTTTTTAAAACATTTAACTAAAATTTTTACCATTTTAATAGTAAAATTAGTAAAAATTAATTATTATAATTATGGTTAAAAATGATTTATTAAGGTTTAAAATAACAAGATAATGGTTGAAATGACTTAAAAACTCAATAAACATCCATTTTATTTCCATATTTGAAATTTATCGCATATAAGGATCTATAATTAATAATTTTTGATTATTTTTTCATGATAAATACATGGGAATAAAGTTTTATTTTAAAAAAAATCATGTGTGTCTGCTCCCCCACATATAAAAGGGTACCCATATCAACCATATTTAATACTTCCCAAACCATTTTTATAAAACAATACCTATCAAAATATATTACCTAATTTCATCCCCTCATAATGGAAACATTTTTTGTTCATAAATCTATCATAGGTAGTATTTTAGTGTAAATAGAAGGAGGTTGTTCAGTGGACAGCTAACATTCCCAAACCAACATTTGTTTTTTCTTGGATTCATTTAATTTTCTTTTGTTATGGATTATTTTATATTTTAAATTTCTTAGTTAAATGGGAATCATATATGTATTTTTTTCAATTCATAATAAAATACTCAACCATTTGTGATTTAACCACCTTATATATATTTCAATTTAAAAAGTATGAACTGTATCTAGGTTATAGGATTTGGGTTCATTACATATATTATTACCTTCCTATTCTTCGGGGATATAATAATGTTTCTCATGTGTACGACAAACCTTTGTTGTATAAAGCGATGTGATTGGTTTTTTCACTGACACAATACATGAATGTTAATAAGGATAATGATATTAAATATATGTGATATATAAGACATAATTAAGATAATAATATCATATTTATCATTCTAAAAAGATAATATATCATTTCATTTACTAAATTTTCATTCATTATAAAATGAAAATTTCATTTATGTGTACATGTGGACTTCTGCCGCACCAATGATATGTTATTCTTTTTTCTAAAACCCTTCTCAATGGTGATATATATAAGTATATATATAAATAAAATTTTATTTATAATTTTATAATCATTATTAAAAGGTAAATATTCTCTTTTCCCCTTTCCATAATGGAAATTCTAAAATGGAAACCTTGCTAATGCTTATATATATTCTATCATGTCTGAGATTATATTTTAGTTCATTTTTTTAATCATAATTAATGATTTATTTTAAATTTATTGATTATGTATAAATATGATAACAATTTCATGATTTTTATTCTATATATATTGAATTAATGACATCATTTATAGTAGTCAATATACCAAATTTATTTTTGACATATAATCCAAATACCATAAAAACATATGAAGTAAAGAAATAAATGATTAACTTATTGTGTATAATATGGAAAGTAGTAAAATAAAAGGGATATGAAAACTTTAAAACTGTTCATAAGAAAGTAAAAAAATAACTACAAGTTAGTTAACTGGGAATATAAAAAAAGTATGTGATGATTCAGATTCAAAGTGATGGACTTTGATTAAATTTCTTTTCACTAAGGCATATATGGACGATGTGATCCTATATTATTTTACTAACTGTATATATAGAACGTTTTAATTTTAATATTATTATTTTATAATTTATAATAATATTTTATTTTTTAAAAAATTAATCTTTCGTGGGGTTTACCATTCAAATGTTTACAAACTAGTAAGGGGATTTCTTTTAAAAAGGTTTTATTTTAATGATATGTTTTTAACTCCTTTTATTATATATATATATATACATATATATTGAGAATTATTTTATGGATTTTTTTAAATGGTAATATAATTATTATAAATGATGTTTCTGTATCTTTTTTCTTTATCTCATTGATTTTCAAAAGGAGTCATTTTCCATGTTCTATACAAAACATTTTGGGAAAAAGAGAAAAAGGGACATTATATTTTAACATATAAAGTAAAAATGAATTTTCCCACTACCATAACTAATATTTTATGTTTCGATTCATTTAAATTAATTTATTTTTTATTCAATAAAAATCTATTTTTAAATGTTTTGGTATTTAAAAGCGGTTTGAATAAAATATGTTAATTTGATACCAGAAATTGATTGTCATTAATGTTTAAAATAGTTTTCCAAGGGTTTTTTGATGATAATATACATGATTAAATTTTTTATTAATTATTTTTGCATTGAACATTATATATATGACCATTTTATCCCTATTATATCTCTTGGGTGAGCCTAATATTGCTATTATGATGGATTAGCCTAGATAGTTCTCTAAATCATTAGGTAATGATTATTTTCTCTAGATAATTATATTGGAATATATCCATATAAGTATTAACATATTTTTGAATTCTATAATGGTTCTATAATAATAATATCCCACGTCAAATATATGACTTTTTAATGCTTTCTAATGAGTTTTAATAGAAGAAATTTGATTTAAAAAATGTAGTATAATGAAATTCCTAAAAAGGAAATATGCTCCCCTTAATAAAAGTAAATATATTATTTAAAATGGTTTTTCTTAGTTTTTCATGTTTTCAAGGTTCTAATGGTTTTCTTCTATTAATATCCCTTATGAAGAATTTTTTTTATAATAAAATGTTTCAAAAACATTCTTTACATGATTTAAGGGTGGGTAAAGTAAAATAAGAAATACATATGAATTTTATAACGATTTTTAAGAAAATAAATCACTTTGTTTTATTAATGATTTTTAGTATTTGAAAAATTGATACTAATAGGAAGTGTCTAGTTAATATTTATATGGTTTTGTAATGTGTGAGTAAAGAAATAATTCTCTGAAACACTGAACATGAAAAGATACTTCAATATATGTGAATTAATTTTTAACTTAAAATTATATATTATGTATTATTTAAGGATCTTCTATATAATAATGGACATATTACATCTTATTTCTATAAAATGGGAAATAAAATTCTCTCTTGTACATACGTGTGGCTACTACCTCTACATAATGATATTATTCATTTTACATTTCTATATTTCAGGGTTAATTTTATGATCTATTTAATATATATGTTTCGTATTTATGAAATAATTAATATTTTTAAATTATATTATCTTATCAGCTTACTTAGCTTCTGATCTATAAGAAAACAATAATTTAGCTCATCTGTACGTGTGGAATACCACCTATACAACATGATGTGATTTTTTTTCACACTTCTTCTTTACATGGATAATAATTTAGAAATATTAAATAAAAAATATGAAATTTGTGATATAATAGTGATTATGTATATTTGAATTATCATTTACCTTTCATTTATCTAATGAATAGTTGAATCAATACTCGTGAAAACATATGGATTATCAGGTCAAAAAAGATTTGCAAATAATTTTACGTCAACACTTCAAAAAAATGGTAATAAAAGAGTATATAATGATTAAATATAATAATTATTTCACAATAAATATTTTTGAGATGAAGGAAACATGATCATATTTCAAGGATCTTAATTGATAAAAGAAAGCATAGATGACAAATAGGATAGTTTAAATCCAAAATGATAACATGAATATATAATTTTTAATAAACTTGCATTGAAATGATATCAGTGGATCATATATGATATTATATATTTATAATAAATATAAATTTATTATGAAAAAATTTATAGTGCTTTTAATATGGATATAAGGTAAGGGCCCATCATATCAATTTTTTTCATTATGAGATAGTTGATATTATGAACCTATTTATGTTTAGGATATGTATATACAGATAATTTGAAATAATAAATCATGGATCCTTTTATTTCATGGCATTAAAATTTAAAATTCCAAATATATTATCCAAGGGGTTTTGATTTGAAATTTACCAAAGTGGTAATGGTTTCTCATCTCAAATTGTACTCTTTGGAAAATATGTTTTGTTATACACCAATAAAAATATATGAGGTGTATGAAGAGAAAAATTTATATAATTTATCATGAAAAAATTATTTTCATGTTTATGATTTTATTTGATGTTAATTATTTCATGAGGATTATTAATCTAATGTTAGCAAGTGATGATGTTTTTCAATTATTTTTACTTTTTAACCATAATTTTTTATTCATAAATTTATAATGATCAAATTATATAATATATCTATACCAAATTTTAATTTTTTTGTTCTCCTGTAATTATTAAAATATATTTCATGTTTTTTTATTTTACCTTATTTAGGTACTATAATGATTGAAATAGTGTTTTAAGAAAAACATCATTGTTTTTCTATTTGGTCAGTAATATATGTTAAATATCTATATTTTCAATAAATTGTTTCATGAATGTTATTAATAACCATTCAAGATTAATTAAATTCATTTTTAATTATATCTATAATTTTTTACAATGTTTTTAAATTAACATTATTTTCATTTTCCAAACAATGTACTATGGACTTATAATCAAAAATGAAAAGGGATGTTTTTATTTTAGTATAATCCCAATGAATAGATTATCTTATATCATGAATACTATTATGATAATATATTCATCAATAATATTCCTTCGTTATTTTCGAATAAAATGGTTTCTTTAATATTTTAAAATATTTATTATATTAAATAAGTTATTTCAAAATTAAAATTATATTTTCCTATTTTAATTATCTAATTATTTTTAATGGTATTTTCCTCTGTAATAACTTATATGAATGTTTCTATGATTTAATTGGGATATAATCTAATAATATCATCTTTATTCTATCATTGGATGGTTAATTATTATGACGAAAAAATTGTTATGAAAATAATATCCTTTGTAAATGTTATGATATATTGACATGATAATAATTTTATGATTATATGGTACAAATATTTATGGTTTTGTAAATGTGATTGGTGGGAATGAAATTTTATAACCCTGAAAATAATTAGTTAATTAAGAATAACTAATAAGAAAAATATGACATTAATATAGAGTGAACCTTGTTAAATAAAAGACATTTCCCAATAAGATAATTTAAAAAGAGAACCCTGACCAAAGAAATTATGGAATAAGCAGTGATTCCAATACACTATGGTAGTCTTGGAAATTATAGTTGACTAATGAAATTATTTTCTTTTCATATGTGAATGAAAAAATCTTGTGCATTATTTATATGTTATGTTCTCTTTTTTCATGATTGATTGTTTCTGATTTCTAGTTCTTAGGTCTTATGTATTTTTTTGGAAAATCGTGATTCCATTATCCATGATTAAATAACATTGACTGAATGGGTATAATTATTGGAATTTATGAAAATTTTCACATTCCCTTATACATATATTATTCTCATCAATTATAATTTATTTGTATCTCATATGTTTACCCTTACTAGATATAAAAGGAAATTGTTTCATAGGATTCCCACCAATTGGTTATGAAGAATGGTTTTATATAAGATATATCATAGAAGGATTTTATTTTGAATAATGTAATGGGTAATTTCATAGATCATTAATATTTCTGCAATTTATGAATCCATGATTCAAAATATACTAATAAATTATGGTTTTAGAAAAAATCATATTAATATAAAAAGAATATTCCACTAATAAGACATAGTATTTTTGTATGTGATGTTTTGGGTCCCTATAGTTGGTACTATATCTAGGTTTAGTTATTTTTAGAAACTATGATGAGAAAAAATTAGTGATAACTACTAAAATTAGCCAAAGTATATGACAAAATCCAAATGTTTTGTTAAGTTAAATATTATCTGTTTTTCCTTGAAATACAAATCCATGTGTATATTATATGGTGATGTGGTTTATTTCTGGATGCATCTAGGTATAATGAAACAAAAAATAGTTGGTCATGTATATCTCATCCAACATTTTAGTGCATAGTGAAATGACCCTTATTGAACACTTGGTTTGGAACTCCAAGGGGATATTCATGAATTAAAACCAATATGGAGTATTTTATTAGATAATGACATTGATAACCATGTTTAAAACTAAGCTATTATATATTGAAAATAAGGTGTCATGATTTAGTTATACTATGAATTATTTTCCATTATTTTATGATTTCTCATTATGATTATTTTTTTCACATACTATAATGTTTTTCCATCAGTGGTTGGAATAAGTAGGAATTGAGTTATAAATGAATGTGACAATTGAAATAGTGAATATACTCAGGAGAAACCAAATAAAATTTATGATTGAATATATAATCTTGTTATTATTCCTAAAAAGTTATATAAAAATATGAATACAAACCCAAACATATGTCTCTTTCTTAGTGAACTAAATAAGTCACAAATTGTATTTCATGATGACTAGAAATGAAATAAGATATAGTTTCCTACATGTCTAAAATGGGGGAAGAAGAACCCTGAAAATATATTATATGAAATAGAATATATTTTGGTGTTAGAAATAAAGGACATAGGGAATTTAATTTACAAGGAAAAATGAGAAATTCATTCACTGAAATTGATTTGAAAACCGGTATCAATAAGGAATTAGTTGATGAATATTTTTAATATTTTGGAAAATTATAGTCGTATTGAAATACAATGTTCTTAGTTTAACTCATATGATAATGGTTAAAAATATTTTACATGTAATTGATTTATTGTTGATGATAAAGATACTACTAATGAAATATTAATGAAATTATTTCTTTAACAACATTTCTTATGTTGAAATTAAGAGGCACGATTAAATTGTGTTTTATTAATATTAATACAAGATTCATATTTTATAATATATGATGTAAATATGGATTGATACAGTGTTTAATCACCATTATTGGTTTATGAATAATCTGTAATTACTAAAAAAAATTAAGTTAGATTCAAAAATTATTTTTTATAAGTGTTTTACCATTAATAAAAAAATTCTAAAAGTTATTAGGATGATCGTTCATCTAATTATTTTTATGAATTTTTACATTCAGTATCTTCAAGATTATGTTGAATTGAATAGATAACCTAGAAAGGTGATTTATTGGTAAGGGGATATTTTTTTATAGAAACCATGATTGAGGAACAATAACCCTTGATATGTTCCTCATGTTGAGATAATAATTTCTCATTAGGATAAAGAGATTATTGATATTTTATAAAGTAAATTGGATAGTATTTGTATATTTGAAATTAAATAGTGATTTGAGATAAAATATATGTATTTTATCCTTGATGAGGATTATTTCATTTTATATTTATAAAACGTATTATATAACATATGATTATTTTTTTGTATTAATGACAGAGTTATTTTATTGAAAGAACATATGTTTTCATTGAGGTTTTATAGTGATTCATTTTATAATCTTGTTTTATAAGATTATATGATCTAGGTATTCATGTGTTTGGTAAGTGACATGGAGATGTAATTTATGTTTTTCAGGGGTAAATGTTAATTTTGATCTCAAGAAAGAATATTTGGTCAAATATTAAATAATTATTTTGTGTTTTAAAATTGATCAAATATATTTTTGAGTATTCTTAGGGTTAATTATTTATGGAATGGATTAAGATAACATTGGTGTATTATTGTAATGTTTTTATGTATTAGTGTGTTATTTATCTACATAATGATCCATTCATATTGGGAAACATGTTCTATAAATATTGATTTTAATTATATATATAGACAAATGGAATGACATTCCATTCATTTAATTAGATTTTATCTATTAAAAATAAATTGTTTTTCTTCCGGAATGAGACATTCATATCAAAAATTCATTTTTTGGATTAATTGGTGCGATGTTAGTGGAAATTACTCTAATGAAGTGGATCAATATAAAAACAAAATAAATAATACATCAATACAATAATTTAAATTATACATATCACGAATAATTACATAACCCAAAGACAAGAACATTTAGTGTGTTATTGATTAACTATACAAACATCATATTTTACAACAATTTTGAGAATTTACCCACAACCATTATTCATTAATCCAATTAAATCAATATCTAGTGATATATACATCTTATTAACATAGAGATTATAAACATAATAAGTTGGTGAGATCAAATGATCAAAAGAAAAAATACATATCATAATGTATTTGATTATAAGCATTAAGAAAAATATGGGGAGGACATTGATATGATAATAAAATATGAAAATATAATGGATAATAATAAAAAACAGGATTGAGAAACATAGTATCATAAAATTATAATTATATAATCCTAAAATATATTTACTTTTATAAAACACACATTAATAGTCATATAACATGTGATCACAATACAAAAAAGGGAAAATTTTAAAAACCAATAAGGCAAAATCCTTAAAACATAAATTTCATGGGAATGAAATGAATCTTAAAAATTTTAGAATACATGATAAATATCATTGAAATGTGTATTAATCATTTTCATATAGAAATATTACATGTCCAGTGAAAATATTTATAGCACATATATAAATGTATTGAAATTATAACATTGTGAACTAAAAAATATCATTACTTCATATTGTGAACAAAAAATCCCCCACTCTAGATTGGGAATGAAATATTTCCATCACAACATGTTGTGAACTGAATAAATACCCACTTTTTGATTTGGGAGTAGAGAAATTCCCCACAATTCATGTTTTGAACAAAAAAAATGCCCACACTTCATCTAGTAAACAAACAAGATTCTCACTATTAACATCTATTTTTCTTTAGAAATAAATCCATTACCAATTCATTATAGGGTGATATTGAACCAAAAAAACATAATTATTATTACATATGAGTTACATATGCGTATCAAACAGTCTTCATCTTACTATGAACACATGGAAATGGAGTGGGAATCGTAAAACATTAAAAAACATTACATAGGATGACATGAACATAACAAATCATATATTTAAAATAAACAAATTTTCTAAAATAAGTAATCTCATAATAACATATAATGTGTGATTAAAAAATAACATCATAAAACATAATACATTAATGTTAAATATAAGTGAAAATGCTTTTTTACAGTACCTTTTATAAGCATTTCATAAGAAATTAATCTCAAAAATGCATTTTGCTGAAGAGAATGAGGGATTTTTTGAAAACCATATTATAAATAGAATATAATTAAGGATACTTAGGAATTGAGAAATGTTTCAAAAATTATAAGCTAACATATATTGAAATTTTTTCTTTTAGTGGAATCTAAAATAATATACATTAAAATATGTTATAGTTTTAAAAATGTTAAACGAAAATACATTGATTTTTTTTAAATGTTAATAATAAAATATTTAAAAAGACATACAAATGTCAAAAAATAAGAATTGAATATACTGTGAAAAAATATTATTTTTAAAATAATATTTAATAATTAAATTTTGAATGAAATGCATAAAGGATGTAAAAATAAAATAGGGATATGAATATTGATCCTTTTATTTTTAAATGATGTAAAAACATTTTGAACATTATAGAATAACCATATTGAATACCCAAATGCCGAACAATTATTTTAAAATAAATGAATGTTGTAAAAAATTATATGTAATTATAAATTTATTTTACATTGACCAAATAGGAACATTGGTGGGAATAATAACTTGGACAATGAATAAAATCCATTAATAAATGGGAATTAACTTCATCAAAAATTCATTTTAAAAAAAAGGAATCATAAAAGAAGAATAATATGGGGTGAAATATAATTTCAATATAAATCATGGTGTAAAGAAATAAAAAATTTATCATATGTTAAAATATAAATACCATGAAAAATACTATAAAAGGAACAATATTATGACCCAAAAAGAGATTTGAGTCACAAAAACCCTTTATGACCTCAGAGTTTTTTAAATCAAAACCCCATGATAACGATAAAATGAAATTGAAAATTTACTAGTATAAGTGAATAATGATATAAAAAATTAAAATGTGGTGTTAAGTACACAATAAAAATCGTATCATGGTTTATAATGTAAACATGTCTCAATGAAAGGAAATAGAGATAGAAACCAATACATTGTTTCTTGGTTTAGTTTATCAAACTATAACAACCTCTAGGGAAAACAATAACTTAATTAATATTCTATTATATAACATTAATCATAATTGTTACCCTTTTATAATTCTTATTTTAATTTTATTAGGATTCCATTAATTAATTATTGTTTATTATGATCATCAAGTGTGACTAACGTCAATGGTCCGACACATTTTTAATAATATTTATATCATTGACCATAATTTGATTCAAATTTTAACACTTATATATTATTTTATATTGAAAAATATATAATTTATACTAATTTAAAATTATATTATTTCATTTCACACATGTTTTGGTTCAATTATGTGAAAATAGAATTGAGGATGACATGTTTGAGTAATTATAGTAAACAAAAATAAACATTAATAATAAGTAAAATAATTAATATTATATTTACAGAACCATAAATGGATTATTAATTTATTAATATTATATGATAATATTTTTTGTACTTATAATTTTATAAATAATTAGATTTTAATTCATCATTCATGTAGGTAATGAAATTGACCCAAATTTTAAGATGTCTAATATCCTTTGGTGTGTATGGTTAAGGAGGTGTTTATTTTAACATGATATTTTAACAAAATAATAATGATATTAATATACTTTTATTATTATGGTGAACAAGATTTAATTTTTTTGATAATGTGTGGTGTTATAAAAGAAAAGTGAAAAAACAATTATTATGGAGGTGGTAATCCGCACCAATTTATAATTAGTATTTTGGTTTCACAATGTGTCAGTGGGGGTGAAAGTGAATTGTAATAAATGTTTGATAATAATAATTATATAATATATATCATATTTATTAATCATCATAAACATTAATACTATCCATGAAAACAGGCAATGAAAAACAAAAGGCGTCACATTGTAGAGGTGGTAGTTCATGTAACACACTAATGCTGATATTTGTGTTTTCTATGTGGATAAAGAAAAATAAATAATGTTTTTACTACTAATATAAGGAAATATTACTAAAAAGTATATTTATTTCTTAATATTAATATAGTGAAAATATATTTCGATGATTAAGACTAATAATAAAATCATTGGAGGAGATAACACTTACATGAGAGTGTTGATTTTTTTTGAAGATCTCATGAAATCAAAGGTATTTATAAAAAATGATTGAAAATGCATTTAGTTTATGGGAGAGGACTCTAGGGAGAGTAAATGGGAATTTATTTAGGTAGGAATCTATGGGGTAGGTGTAGTTTTTAAAGGTGGTTGTGGTATCTTATTTTAATGGGGGGAAAGTGCACTTTTGGAAAAAATCATCATTTTAAAAAATGTCATGACACTATTCCATGGTCTATGGCTCAAAAATTTCATGATTATTAAGTGGTGATTATATTTTCATTCATAAAGTTATAAAAATGTGTTTTCACAAATGTTTTAACATGTAATAGTGTATTTACCATTAAAAGATTACATTTTACTCTTTTAATTTACACCATTGAACTAGTATTTTATCATGTGATTTTATTTTTTATTAAACATATAACAGAAGACATATAAAATATTTATGTAATAATTTATTCATATATTCAATAATATTCATATTTTAAATGTTACAAAATTATATTCCTTGCTAAAAGCGATAATCATTAGATTTTTTTGTAAAAAAATTACATTTTTACCATTATGGTTTCTTAATATTATTATTTATTAATAAATAATTAATTAAGTGTTTATATATATATTTATTTGTTTATATATCATTTTATACTCTTAATTTAATTGATTTATGTTTAATATATTTTTTTATTCCGTAATATTAATAAAACAATAATTTAAAATTAATATTTTCATCATTGTCATGGTAATTATCATTAATCTAAACAATCTTTGTTTTTATGCACAAATTGAATTGGGAATATTGAATAATATAAACATAATTATTTTAAATATAAAAATAATTATATTTGTATTGGGATATAAATCCTAATCTTATCATAAGTATCATGTTAAAACATGTATTTTAAAATTTTTATTTCAATCAAAAAATAATTATGATTGGACATAATTATAGATTAAATTGATTTAATAGAATTTAAAATATTATTTATTTTTAAAAAAATTATTTTTAACAATAACATAATTTAGAAACATAATTTTTTTCATCTAATAACCCGTCAAATCTAATAGTCTAAAAACTGTTTCCATTAAAACTCTAAATTATTCAAAATTTTGAACATAGGATTATCAATTCAACATAGTATTTTAAAAATATTTCATCAAATTTATAATATATTAGTTGAAATTAAAATATATTTAAAATAATTCAATTTATTTATTTAATAAAATAATTTCATCAAATTTAATACATTAAAAAATTATGTATTTTTAATATTTTACATGAAATTTATTATTTTACAAAAATGTCAAAAATACATACTCATCAAATTTTTTTCTAGGAATTAAAAATTGGATTTATTGTTTTCAAAATTAATTTCAAAATTTTGTAAATTTATCTTTTAGTTAAAAATACATAATGTTATGAAGATGGATCATATTAACAGTAATGTTTCCATTATGAACTCATATTAACTATTTACCTTCTGAAGGTAATAATTGTTAAAGTTATACAATTTTAGTATATATAGATACTTATCAAAAAGGTCATCTTATATTGTTTGTGGTTTTTATTTTGGGTGTGGTGAAGTGATGAAATTTATAGAACATAGTATTCATTTTAATGTATCCAAAATCACAGGTTTTGACATTCTCCCCACCTAAATCAACAATTTGAACGTAATTTTAGATATCATTTTCTAAAATAATAGTCATTGATATCTATAATAAACTCAACCCATATCTTCTAATAAGATAAAAACCACATTATCCATTTTAAGTTGATGAAATTAAATTTTCCAAATATGATTCATAAGAGCTCATAGGTACTTTACTTTGATAGCATTAATTCGCTGATATTGATTCAACAAAATAACCAAACCAAAAATGATATAATAATGTCAAAAATAATTAAATTATATGAATATTAATGCTCAATACTAATACCATTATCTCGACTTATGATAATTTCATTTCAACTATGTCATAATTGGTATGTCCTATATATATCTAAGTTCATCCTAGGCCACTTTATGTTTGGATATCTTATGCTTCTCATCATTATTCCTATAATTAACTAGTAATTCAAACATTCATAGTGGTTCATATATTATATATTATTAACCAATATATATCCATTGGGTGTTTTGAATATGGTGTACATTCTTACACCCACTCATCATGGATCGAGGTGATGATCGAGTCAATGCTAAACCAATCCTTTTCTAAATGATTACCCAAGGTGAATCTATTTCATAGCACATACACATATAGTATTGATATAGGGACATTTTTATATGTAAAACTATCTAATAATGCCTTTACAAATATTTTATGATATCATTCTACACATAGTCTCATCTGTTGGGTTTCCATTAGGGGTCTCTTACCTTGACAACAAAAGTAGAAAAATAATCTCAAAAAAAGTCTACATAAAATTTCAAAAAAATAACAAAACCCTTATCTTATAATAAATAAAGAAACCCATGATAAACATAACATAAATAGGATATTAATCTCATGATTATGAAAATATATCTAATAAAAATATCTCATAACCCAAATACATAAGGGTTTATGGTCTTAGTTATTACATTTATAAATATCTAATTTGACTATGCTTTTGAGAATTTATCACTTATGTAACACCTTAAATAACATTCTATAAATATATCATGATATAATTTTCCTCATAACAAGTGTATTATAAACCTTATAACTGATTGATCTAAAATACTCATAAATTCAAATAGATATCCTAATGTTTCACCTCAAAAAAATAAGAATATGTTGGGGACATAAATATTTTTTAAAAGTCAAAATACCATGGATGATAATAATAAAATATGATTGGTCAATATAAGATCTTAAAAAGACGATTATGTAATCATTAAAGATATGAACTAACAAAAAACACATATCAATAGTCATATAACATGAGGGAATGAAATAAAATTGGGGAATATATTAAATCTAAATAAAGAGTAATTTTGAAAACATTGAATTTCATGGAAAAGAAACGTGTCTTGAAAATTAGGAATAACATGATTAAAACAATGGAAATTTCACTTAATCATAGGTAAATATAAATATAACAGGTAATATAACAATAAATTCTACAAAAAAACATAAACTTATAGAAATTATGACATTGTGGGAAAAAATAATTATCACAATACATGTTGTGAATAATAAAAATGCTCTCACTATAGGTTTTGAAAAAAAATATTGCATTCTTCATGCTGTGAATTAAAAAATTTCCCACAATTCATGTTATGAAAAAATATTCCTACGCAACATATTTTGAACACAAAATTTTCCAAAAAATTATATTATTAACCAATGAAATAATCAACCATAACATCCCGTTATAAAGAGATATAAATCCTTAAACAATGCATTGGATGGTGATATAGAAACCCACCCTTCATTATTCTACATATGAGTTATATAATAAAAATTAACCATTGATTATCTCATAAAATACTAATGGAAAATTGTGTGTTTCTTAAAACATTCAAAGACACCACACTACATGAGCATAAAAAATCATAGAATAGAAAATTTCTAAATGTGTTTTAAAAAATTAATATCACAGTAAAATATTAAAGGTTATCTAAGAACTACTTTAAGGAAGATAATCTGTAAAGGGTGAATATAAGTGAAAATAAAAAGGTTTTCAAAAAACTATTTGAAAAATTGAAGTGATAATTAATTAATAAAATTAATTTTTAATAAGGGTAAGAGGATATTTATGAACATATATTTTTAATTATGTCTAAAAAAAATATTCAAAATACCTAATGGTTTCAAAAAGGAATATGAAAATACATTGAAAATTTTTTCTTTAAAATTAATCTTTAATTACAGGGACATGAAATAGGAATTATTATTTCAAAAATGGGAAGTATAATTACATTGAAATGTTTTAATTTTAAAAATAATAATTAATAATTGAACCTTGAAAATGAAATATTAATGTCACACATGGGAACTAAAAATACCTTGATAAAATTTTAATTTTGGAAAGAATATTTAATAATAAAATCTTGAAACAAAGAAATAAAGGTTATCCAAATAAAATTTGGAGTTGATGATAAAAAACATATTTTTGGATTATTGAATAAACATTTTAATATTTTGAAATAAAAATATTGAAATCCCATATGAGGAAAACACTATTTTAAAATGAAAAAAGGAATAAATGGATTAGAATAAAAAGAAATAATTTGAGTTTCAACAATATAATGGAGAACATTTTGGGGAATTATAAACCTACAATAGGAAGAAAATTACATTAAATTAATAAAAATTATCACTACGAAAAATTAATTTTTAAATGAAATTAAATCCCCAAAGAAGAATAATATACTGTGTAACCTGATTTCCCCAAAAAATATGGTGAAATTAAATCCTAAATTCATCATAAGTTAGGATATGTCAATCATGAAAAATAATTGAAATATAATATCTCATAGGACCCCAAGAATGATATTTGAGTCAGGAAAGACCAATAAAATAATTATATCCTTTTAATAAAAACCCATTGAGAAATACATAATGAAATTGAACATTGAATATAATGAAGGATAAGGTGACCAAAATATAAATATTAAAATTTTATGGAAAAAACACATTATAAATGTGATCATGAGGTATAGAGAAAACATGTCTCATGGAAAGGAAATTGAGATAAAAATAATTAACTTGATTCCGTGTACGATGACCACACTATAACTTAATTTAAAAAAACATAAATGGATAAATATCCTATTATAAAAACTTACTCAAAAATATTAATATTTTATACCAATTTTATTTTTTTAAAATTATTACATGAATTAGTTCTTATGTATTATGCCCATTGTGTGTTAATAAAATTAATTGTTTTGCGCATGTTTAATAATTTTAATATCATTACCCATATTTTGATAAAAAATATATATTTATATATCGTTTGATATTATTAAATATATACATTTTACTTATTTAGTTTTCTCATATTTTATTTCATATGTGTTTTGGTTATGTTATGTGAAAAATGAATGGATACTTGCTAATATCAATGATTTCAGAGAAAGAAGATTAAAATTTAATAATAACATATTTAAAAAACTAGTACTCGCACGTGCTATTGCACAGAGTATTCGATAAGTAGTTTTTCTTTTAATAAGATATTAGTATTTATAAAATTTAGAAGAAATAATAATGTTGAATACGTTTTAATTATTAATTAATGGTGTATCATAATGGAATAGGCTTTCATAAAATTGGGAGACACCATTTAAATTGCCTACAAAGAAAAAAATAGATTAAAAGTGTATTAATTTATTAATTTTAATGATGGAAATTTGAATTAATTTTCAACATCAACAAATCAAAATAATAGTAATTAATTCCCTATTATAATAAAGGATATATAAAAAGTATTCCACATTTTATAGAAAGATTGAATATAATTTTCAAACGCATTAAATTCATGCTTGGTGTACGTAGTTGTTCGGCACCTACGCTCTGATTCACTACACATCATCACAAGCTTCATCCAACGAGCAATGCGAAAAGACTCCATAGAAAGAGTAATGTTTGTAGTGTGATTAAAAATCAAAGGAAAATATATTGTAGGAGAGGTAGTAATAATAAAAAACGTTAACTGTGAAGAGGATTAATTTGAATACATAATGACAAAACCCAATATTTAATTTCAAAAATATTCATAAGTTGATGTTTGTAGACGTTTTTCAGTTAAATGAAGTTGCAATGTACTCTAGGAACAAAGTGTTGTTGTTCATCTCGTGAGACAGAAGAGGGACTGCAGCTAGGGCTTGAAAATATCTGCTAGCTTCTGGCAGTAGACAATAATCATCTTTCATCTATGGGGTTACCTGAAGTGGGATATGACTCCATAAACTCAGGGGAGAAAAAATACCTCTACAGTTGCTGAAATATGGACATGCAGGAAATTTGGATACTGAGCCACATATAGGGAGGACTGACCTAGTATACTGTCACTCTAGGAGGAAAGTGGCAGAAACCAGCTCTATAGTTGAGGAAACTGGATTGCAGGGTTGAAGAAAATACAGCCAAGGACTGCATATTATTTATTTGCTGTGAACCAACCTTATAGTGGTGGCCTCTAAATTAGTGGATACCTCAGACATGTGCAAGGCCAGTTGTGACTGTGCAAGTATAGCTCTGTAGGAAGAGTCCTCCTGGGCATGAGCTAGAGTAGAGATTGCCTTCATCTTCCTGGAGGAAAGGTCCAATGGTTGGACTAAACCAGATCTGGCCAGTGAATCTCTTTGTCCCCAGTGTTTGAGAATACAATCTCTTATGACACCCAAAGAAGGTGGCACAAGTTTGCGGGAAGGTAACCACCTCTTACTCCACCTCATTCCATTTCATTAATTCTAATGACTACTCCATCAAACCTGAAGGGAATTCCCCTAACAACGGCAAAAGGAACAGTACCTATGTGGCGACCGAAAGACATGGTATTAGCTGCAGGAAAAAGAGTCTTGAACATTGAGCCTGATCCAATCTATAAGGGGTTGAGATATGTCCATCTCGGCAAAAAACAATGCCAAAATTGACTCCTCCAACCGAAGTGTCTGGTTTTCTGCACACCGAAAGACCACCAACGAATTACCAATAGGGCAATGAAATGATACATTGTGGAAGGGGAGAGGAAGCCCTGGATGGATGATCGACACCACAGTAGAGGGAAATTCCCACCATTAGTGAATTAGGCATATCCCTCCTACGTGAAACAGAAATCAAGATTAGTACTGAACTTGACTCCATTAATACACACTTCAAATAGAGAAGTCATTATTTGCTACACATAATAGTCACCTCCAACTACATGAACATATTTATGTCGACATACAACACAAGAATTAATTTATCACTACCATAAAATCAAATCCCATTTATCACATGAAAAAAATAGTAAAGACGACGTGGAAAGGAGAAGTATTTTCCAAACCTGTTTACAGACTTCATTATGAAAAACATGAGTTTAATGTAATGTATAAGTTTTTATAAAGTAGTATACTATATAAAATACTATATAATGTTGAATTGTATGGAAAATTCATTATTTCTTACATTTTTATATAGTATTGGAATGTAGGTTTGAACATTCATTATTTCTAACATATCTTCCTCAGTCAGATAATGAAAGATAGTACCTGCAATAACACGCATCCAGCGGTGGCTCCTCTACTTGATGTCATAATCCCTTGGAGACTGAGATTACATCTACATCAATATATATTTCATCATAATGAATATAAAGTAAGAGAATGTAGATAATGCACGGATGGACGTACTGATTATAGAATGAATAGTGCTATGGAAACACCTATGAAAATCCCAAACACAACCCACCTGGTAGTTGTAACCATCTCATTTGATTTTCCACAGATTGGGACCCAAAAAAACATAAAATACTTTTAAGATGGTTTCATTGTTTCAATTACTACCCTAGAAAGAAATGCATTTCAGTTATGAGTTCTCCATCCAAGTAATATTTTAATGGTTTGACCAGAAAATGTCATGCATTATTGTTGAGAATATTCCATCAAAGGAACCTTCTCATGCATTATTTCTCTAGACTTCTATTTCAACAGTGGAAGCCACACTACAATGTAAATACAAGAACCCACACTACATGTCAACATGTAGTTTTTCTTAAATGGAAATATAAAATCATAGATGCGTAAAATAAGCGAACATGAAGAAGGAACCGAGGAATAAATGTTGCTAGTTTGGAAGAAATATCAATATAGAAAGGAGAAGAAAATAAAAATATGAAATTAGAAATTGTCCCATTACCTTGAATTGGGGCTGTTCTTAACCATCTTCTTCAAGTAAACGAACAACGGAAATCAAATGTAGTGAAATATGTTTTAGTCGAGAAAAATTCTTAATAAAAAAAGGAATAATTAGTTAAATTGGAAGAAGATATAATATTTTAGAACATTGGAATAATGTTAGATAGGAAAGAATATGATAATTCAGATAACTAGTTATATGATTTAATTGAAACATACTTGAAAACTCATTAATTTGGAAAACTGTTTTACTGAAAAAAAAACAGAGATAATTCCAAGAATGGAAAATCTGTTCAAGTGTAGAAAAAACTAGAAAATAATAATATGGGAAAACTAAATTATTGGAAATAATCATAATATATTAGAACATGTATTATCTATTTTAATGTATATAATTTTCCCAACATGTGGAGAAATTATTAAACAAAATAACCATTTGTAATTTCATTAAATAGAAGTTATTAAACCGAAATTGTTAAAAAGAATTCATTAAACAGAAATTAGTAAACATAAATTATTATAAAGAATTTATTAAAACAAATAACCATATGTTTTAAACAAATAACCATATGTTTTAATGTTTATAATTTAATTAAACACAAAATATTATATAGAAATTAATCAAAAATAATTAAGAAAAATTAAACATGGATTATTAAACAGAATAACCATCAGTTTTAATGTATATAATTTTCTCATCATGTGGTGAAATTATTAAATAGAATAACCATTTTTAATTTCATTAAACAAAAATAATTAAATAGATATTGAAAGAAATTTTTTAAAAGAAATTATTAAACAGAAAATATTAAACAATTTTTATTAAAACAAATAAGAATATGTTTTAAAAAATTAACCTTCTATTTTAAACACAATAACCATATATTTTAAACACAATAACAATATGTTTTAATGTATATATTTTCATCAAATAGAAAAAATTAAACCGAAATTAATAAACATAATATTGATTACCTATTTTATGATTTTAAAATTTCATTATAGTGTATTAGTAAACAACAACAAGTAGAAATAATAGTGGGTAAATTATTTGTAACAAGCCATTTGAAACTTACAGATAGATAAAAATGTGTTTCTAAAATGGATCAGTATGGAATGGGAAACCTATAGTCGACTTTGTCTTTGTTTTTTTGAAGTTACCCTTTATTTAAATATGAAGTTCACTGGAATCAGTTGATGGTGGTGTGGAGTCACCAGTCAGTGAGACATTGTGTCTTATCGCATCATCAGTATCATAGACAGTCAAAAAATTTATCTACGAGTGAAATAAAATATTATCTAGATCAAAATAAAACCACCCACTTCCTTATTGATAACCATTGAAATGATAAATCACAGTCCTTAAACAGAGAGATGAGAACCGGCTTCATGATAATATTATGCAATTCATAGCCTCATAAACATAAAATATAAGTTGTCATATAACACATAGAAAATGTTGAAACCCACTTACCATACTCTTTGATGGATGAAAGGTCATGTAAATGTGAAGATAAACTATAATATTCCCCATAAAAATTTCCACAGTTAAATTTTCTAAATATGCATGCATATTATTTTAAATATTCCAATTTAACTAAGGGGATTATAAGGATTCAATGGTTCCCCCATAATTTCATTTTACATTGTAAACCATCAAAGAAGTAGATACCCACGGTAGTTCGGGAGTGACATAATCCCAAAACCCATTACCACCCATCTTGTATCAGACCTAAATTCAAAAAATCTTCCTAATATATAATTTTCCACCTTAGAGAAAAATTAATGATGGGAAAGAAACATAGTAATCTATAAAGAACCGTTTACCAATTTCATTATACAAAGCAACGTGGGTTAATTTGAAAATGGTCACTGTGAGGATATAGTTAAGCAGGATCGACGACATGGAGTCATGTTGAGGGGGAAAAATAATTCTTAGAACAAGGTTGATCGATTTATTCATCATTTAAAATGAATAAATCAATTGGTCATCATAGTTGCTGTTGATGGATAAGAAGCAGTTGAAAAACCAAAATCGTGTATAAAAACAAAATTTCATACAGCATTTTTAATAATGTACAGAAATAATGTATAAGTGACACTTGAACTCATGAACATTATCCTTTTATATCGGTTAATCTGAAAATGGTCACCATGAGGATGTTGATAGGTAGGATCGACGACATGCAGTCCTTTAGAGTGGGAAAAAGAATTCTTAGGACGGGGTTGATCAATTTCTTCATCATTCGAAATGAATCAATCAATTGGTAATCATGGTTTATATTGATGGATAAGAAGTATATGAAAAAACAAAATCTTGTATAAAAACACAATTTCATATAACACTTTTAATAATGTACAAAAATAATGTATAATTGACACTTGAACACATGAACATTCTTCTTTTATTAATGTTTAACATTCCAAGATAAAGGTTTGAGTTTAATGCCTTTTGAAGGCCAGAATAGAGTATCCACCATCCACTAGAAATTAGTTTGAAGTAAATTCCAATAGCAGAGCACATTAGAGGTTCATTTTTTCCAAATAGGAAATGTAAATTCGGCCAATGAAATTTGCAGTTGAAATCAACATGCTATACCAAAATGAAATCTAAATAACTTACAAGGAAAATCATACAACAAACCATAGAAGATGTTTAATTTATTCAAAGGGTCAAATAATATTTAGACAACATTAAATAATCTCAAAATTTTATAGAACTGATATGATACCATAAATGCAGTTGCAAGTATTTGTGTTTTCTAGTAGGTATTAATTGTCATACCTGAAGTGAGAAGTTGATGTAGGAGGGAATAAAAGTTACATGATGCCAATGGAGAAGTCAATTTGTCATCCGTTGGAATTCCAAACTCGAAAATCACATGAATATAAATATGATGGTGTACAAGGAATACAGGAGGAGGATGACGATGACGTTGGGAGTTTTCAAGAACCCTCAGTAATGAAGAGATGAATCCAGACCATGATAAGGAGAATGAAAAATGCCAATATTAGAGTTGAAACTGTGAGATGGAGGAAGACGAAGTAATATGATGATAGAGTATAACAATTTCGAGAGGATGATGGTGATGACATTGGGAGTTTACGTGAACCCTAGGTCGCTATGAGAAGAATCCAGACCGCAACCAGGAGAAGGAAAAATGCCAATAATAGAGTGGAAACTAGGAGTAGGAGGACGTCGAGAATAGAGATCTATGGACTGCGGGGTGACGGGAAGAGGGAGGACGATGGAAGCGAGGGTTCAATGGTTGCATTGGTCACGACCCGCAATAACCTAAGCAGGAGTGGGATAGATACGTCAAGACCCACTTGTTTCTTAGCATAAGGGAATGCTGGAGCGAATCCAGTATTCCAGGGATAAAAAATGGAATCCACCAGGAGGCGGAACGTGGAGATAGGGTTGATTGACACATAAGGAAAATGTGACATGGAATCATAGAAGAGGGACACGTGGAATGTGGAAATGCCAGGATTAGTATAGTTACTAGATGTAATACTTACTGAACCATATATATATAAATAGTTTTTTATTATATTATAAAAATATTATATTTCTGTCATGACCCATCCTCGGGGCCCATGCTCGGACTACCCCAAGCCCTCCTTCCATGGGCCAGTGGCTGGCGACTAGCACCAAAGGCATAAATCCCTAAGCTGGGAAGGCATTGCCTTTATAGTAGTAAATCACACACAAACAGAGTAAGCTGTAAGAAAAACACTAAGTGAAAAATGTATAAAAAAAGTAGTGATGAAAGTAAAATGGGTCGGAAATACATGACCATCAGTGAAGTACAGGTACAATGGAGAACAAGTACAACTGAAAAAGGGACAATAGCTGAAAAGGGAAGCTACTGGAACTTCCGCCGAGTATCCTACATGAAGGGTAGGTACATATGTCCACCTCATCACTCCATGTATATCGGTCCGCTCTGTGTACCGTCTTGCTGTGTGGCCCACCTCTATGTACCGTCTGATCCTGGCTCACTCTCGACCACCGTCAACGCTGTCCATCATCTGCATCCAACACAATGAGGTGCGGGCATAGCTTGTGTAGGGGTGAGTATAGTAATACTTAGTAGGGAACCTGAGACCCCTAAAAGTCTCCCATAATCCACAAAGGATAAACCATATAACGAAATATACAATGAAAATTTATTAAACAACCCTACTTAGGTATATTCCCATATATATACCTAAGATATCAACCACATTCCAGGTCCATCTCTCGAGACCAAGCACAACCCAGTCCACACAAGAAAATAAGTCAATAACATCGATGATAATGATTGAAATTCAAGACTCATCTCATATAGGTATACATATTCCGTATAGTAATATATATGATCAGATTTAGTCACTGATTCTTCTAAGTTATCAGACCCACACAGGATACCCGACTATCTAAGCTATCAGACACAACCAAGATAATAGACCAACTACTCTGTCGGACCCACACATGATACAATTACAGAGGTCAATACTGTTTGAACCACATAGGATAAAAGAAAATTTGTCATCGTCGTCGAACCCAATGAGGATCCCAATGTGGTAGTCATCACTATCGAACACACAGAGGAACCCATTACAGTAGTCGTCATAGCAAAACCACGTAGGATCCCAGTACAGTAGTGGACGCAGTCACAGCAAGCTCTAGGGTTCTCACACACAACACGCTCAATTATGGGGGGTCCTCCTCTCGAGAAAATGGGTCTATACATCAAAAATAATAAATCCCATATTTATAATATACTGAAGATCCATCTCATCAAAAGGAACCCAATGCGACAGACGACGTGTCAATCGGACGCCCAATCTAAGAGTTATTCTCTTTTCTGTTCTAGGGGCCCTGTTGGACTTACGCTAGTTCCAAAACCGACCATTTTCCAAATTCATACAAAATTCACTTAAATTATCGTAAAAGGACCATCTCATCAGGAGGATCCCAGTGCCACAGATGGTGCGTCGATCGGACAAGCAGTCTAGAAGATATTCTCGTTTAACCGAAACGAGCCCAACCCGTCAATCCCAATGGGCTGACGGGTCGGCCGAACCCAGTTCGGCGGGTCCAAACCTCCTGGGGGGAAGCCCTGTCCATTGGGGAATGGCCCGGCCTACGTGAGGGAGGACCTTCCCAAGCGGTAGCTGGCCAGGCCCGTGGCAGGCTGTGGCTCAGCCCCCGAGCCGAGCAGAGCCGAGGGCGAGACCCAACGGTTTTCTGAAACGACGGCACTGAGTGGCGCCGCCTCTCCTTCCCACCTATCTGAAGCCGGCCAGTCTTCCCCAGTGTGAGCAGACCACTTTGCGGGCCATGGATCCTCCACACGCAGCGCCCTTAGGTGTCACGATTTCTTCTGCCCAGCCAGCAGGCGGCCGGTCGGTTCACCTGCCGAAGCGGCCCGCCCAGTGCGGGACGCGGTCCCTCTGCATTGCGGCACTGCAGTCTTCTGCATGACCAACCATAGCCGGAAGATTCAATTGGAATTCATCCCACACAGCGTGGGTCGTAGTCTTCCCACAGCGCGGTGCCAAGGGGGCACCGCGGTCCTCTAGCCGGACCGGCTACGGCCAGCAAGTTCGCTTCATTCGAGCAGTCCACGGATGTGAGCCGCAGTTCTTCTCGACGTGGCTGCTGCACGGCCGCCACTTCATCCATCTACCGCGGAACACATGGTCGTGTCCCCTTCCTTCCTCTAGCACGATGTGACATCACCGCACCCTACCGGTTCTTCCACCGTCATCAACTCAAGAGAAACATTAAATGGTCGTCGGGCTGTGTTTGTTCAGCCCGAACCCTCAGCGTAAGGTGGTAACAATATTCCAGCATCAAAACATATAAAAACAATTAATGAGGATTTAATTTAAACAATAAAATCCCCTACCTCGATTCAAGATATGTTGTCATAATCGCTGAAATCAACGTCGTGGATGACGGTGTCACGGGAAGAGGATTCGAGGATGACGTCAATTTGTTGACGTCAGGGTGCGTCTGAGGAGGAAGCATAGTCAACGTTCCTCGCAGGCAGCTCCTCCTCATGTGGCTTGGATAATGGTCGAAGACTATCTCGTTGTTCTTCATTTGAGAGAAAGAGCATTCTTAGGGGAAGAATACTCCCTCCCTATTTCTCCAAAGGTTCCACCACAGAATATCTACCCAGACAATATAATAAATAGGCTCCTCCAATATTATATTAATGCCATGAAATTCAAAAAAATTCAAAAGAATTTTTGACACCAAAAATTAATTAAAGATGATTTTAATTATTTTTGTTGGCACATTTAATAGGAGGGAGGTGGAGAGGATCCACCATTATGTGGAAGCACAATGGTTAAGAGAGAGGTTTAAGGGAGTTAAAGGGGTATTTGAAGGGCTAGGGGCTCGTGTGGGAACCACCATTAGTTATATCCACGCAAGGGATGTTATGTGGGGTGTGGTCCCCACATCCAACTTCCCTTTGGATAAAATATCCACCACGTAAAATAAATTGTGTAACTCCACAATTTATTTAAATTATTTTGAATTTCCAAAAATTAACTCCCGATCTCGACCAAATACACATATGGTAAAGGTCCTCTTAGGTGAATACCAGTGCCGTGAGTTCATTGGTGTCCTCAGATTTCAATTTTTATCACCGGTTCAAAAGATAGATAAACTTGAACGTACGTTTACTAAACATACCAGAACAAAACATCGGAATTTGATTCCGGGCACACGGTTTCTCAGAATTAGACGCCATCAGAAACTGCAGACTCGTAAAATTTAAAAAAAATTAAGAAAAAATATTTCATTGAAATTTATAGTTCTTTACATTACCCCCACCTCAGGGCTTTACATCCACGTAAATATACAACACACACTAGAGAAACAAATGGGGGTACTGAGCATGCATCTAAGTCTCTGGAAACCATGTGCTCTCCTGGAGGTTCCCATGCTGCCAGTGAATTTTCACCAGTGGAATCGACCATCCACACAGGATCTGCTCTTGTCAATCCTCAATCTCCACTGAATCCTCCGTGAAAGTCTCCACGTCATCGATGTACAGCTCCCGATTTTTGATGATGTGGGACGGGTTGTGCACGTATCTCCTTATCTGAGATACGTGGAAGACATCATGCACCTGGTGCAACTGAGGTGGAAGGTCCAGGTGATAAGCCACCTTGCCTACTCTTCTGAGGACCTGGAAAGGTCTGATGAAATGCGGAGATAACTTTCCACCTCGGCCAAATCCTTGTAGACCTCATCAGGGTCAGACCCGTAGAAAGATGTGGTCACCATCCTCGAACTCCAGTGGTCTCCGTCTCCTATCAGTATAGGAATTATATCTTCTCTGTGTAGTCTTCATCCACTCATGGATGATCTAGACCATCTCTGTCGTAGCCTGAACCATCTCTGTTTCATCAACTGCTGACTCCCCTGGTTTAGTCCAGCACATAGGTGATCGTCAGGGTCAGCCGTATAGTGACTCGTGTGGTGTCATTCCAATGGTGGAGTTGTAGCTGCTGTTGTACGCAACCTCTACCATGGGTAGGTGATGCTACCAACTGTCAAAAAAGTCTAGGACACATGAACGGAGCATGTACTCGAGAGTCTGAATTGTCCTCTTAGTCTAAAAATCCGTCTAATGATGGAAGTCGGTGCACAAATGACGTTGCATTCAAAAAGCCTCCAGTAACCTCTTCCATAGCTGGGAAGTGAAACGAGCATCTCGATCGGAGACGATAGTCGATGTCACACCATGAAGATGTACGATCTCCTGAACGTAGTGGCGTCCCAGGCTCTCTACTGAGTCCTGCTCTCTAATTAGTAGTAAGGGGGATGAGTTGTTGAGTCGGTCGACCATCAACCCAGATAGAGTCATTCCCTCTAGATGTACGTGGATGTACCGCCACGAAATCCATGGATATCTCATCCCACTTCCACTCTGGAACCTCTAAGAGCTGAACCAAGCCTGCTGGAACCTGGTGCTCTGCCTTAACTTGCTGACATGTGAGGCATCGAGAGAAAAAATCTGCTACTACATTCTTCATACGTACCCACCAGTGATGTCTCAGATTCAGGTCCATCTACGGAAGATATACCTAAGACTCCGGTGGTCAGAGTTTATGGTAAAATATTCCCTCATAAGATATGCCACCACATTTTCAAGTCAATTACCACTGCTACTAACTCCAGGTCATGGGTAGCAAACTTCTACTCGTGTAGTCTCAACTGACATGAACCATACACGATCAATGCTCGCCCCTTAATCAGGACACACCTGAGTCTGGCCCCTGATGCGTCTCAGTAAACTATGTACCCAATGCTCTCCTCTGGTAGTTTCAAGATAGGAACACTATTAAACCTATGCCTCAACTCCTGAATTCTCTACTAGCATCTATATGACTATACGAAGGGCTTCCCCTTCTTTGTCAATGATGATAGTGGTGCTGCAACTCTATAGAAGTCTGGCACAAAGGTAATTTTGGCCGACTCCTGAGTGATCAACTGCACCCACTTATGCATGATTCCATCATGTGCTACCTGGGTTTTCCTTTTCATGGACAAATTAAAACCCCATCTCAATGTTTTAGATAAACCACAAACATTTTTCCTAATACAGTTAATCTGTGTATGAACTGTGTTTGCCCAGTCCAATCCCAAAATAACGTTGCAATGCCTCGACCCTTCCACCAATAGGTTCCAACCGAAACTCTTTCCTCAAGGGTAAGATCAGACCATCGGTGTATGTGTGATTATCGGGTCTCATCCCAAATGTATCTTCAGAGGTGAGGGTCATGTCAATAGCTTAACGGGAAACTCCAGATCTGGGACAAGATTCGTGGAAGGAAATAATGATTGGTACCTATGTCTATTGATATGGAAGCTAGTAGTAGACACAGACCGTACCTAAAATGATTCTTATAGCCCATGGGTCACACACCTTGACCGCATGCAGCTACTCTCTTCCCCTTCCCTCCAGCTCCATGAGCCTAGCGGGGACTACAAAGGTGGGTTGTTGTAACATGTAAAAATGTTCACCACCTAGATCTAATTCCACGTCTATTGCCCTATATATTCATATTTCCTTATCCATTCTTCTTTTTGAAACATCTCACAAGCCTAAGTCTCTGAGACTGACACTAGTTTCATTCTTTCCAACTGTTAACATTCACTAGCTGTATCTACTCATCCAAAGAACATTCAACCACAAATGTTCTCTCTAGCACCATAACATATGTAGGAATGCATAGAGGAAAAAGTACTATCTCAAATATCCTTAAACACACCTCGCTCAGAGGTCTAATATCTAAATCACTGATCGAATCATATTCATCGAGTACCAAGAAGATCGATATACCTCGATGAATACTCAGCTACCGACACATCATCCTTCTGAAGCTGTATAAGCTCTAGAAAAATCTTAGCCACCTCCTCAAGCCAATCCTTAGCCACCTGTGGGTCGGTCTTTCCTCAGAATGTGACAGATATCTGGTTCTGAATCATATGTAAGGCACCAAGACTACAAGTGTCCTCTACCAGTACCACTGGTAGTGTCTGCTGACCAATGAGCAGTGATATAGTTCGCACAATGCCTGAAGGTACCATCTCAGAACACAGTCCAAGTACAGAAACATCATCATTATGAGGAACATCTTCATGGTCACTCACTGAATAATATTAGAAGCTAAGATTAACATCGTATCTACTACTATCTCAAATAGGTGGAAAAATCCACTAATAGCCTCTATAAAGTCCTCTGCTTTCTAGGAATCTATCTCACATCATAAACCCTGAGGCCTCTGCCACAGGAACTCGTGCAACATGCTCAGTCGGCGTGCACCGTCCGCCATTGTGACTGGTGGCATCTTCTACCCCATGGTTGGTGGTGCTTCTGGCACACCACCCGAAGGTGCCAACATAGATAAAGGGCCCTACACCGGAGCCTCATCTCTCTGTGGGCCGTCATCGTGTACTCTCTATCCGGGACCCTAGCTGGCTATATTCGTAGTGGCATCCCGATAATGAACAGGTGTGCCACAGTCAAAAATTTATACCTAGTGAGCTGACTCAAAGAGACCACAATGTAAACTCTTGAAACACACACACAATCAGTGTTTCCGTTACTAAGTCGGAAATCAGGGGTTAGGGTCCTGGTGTATGAATGTGTTGGCTACCGCAACAACACTGAACTCTGTGGACTGAAACCCATACCCAATACTCTTAACACCATTGCTTCACATAAAATAAAGATCAGAGTCCTATGTTCTATAGTTGAACCGACTCCTCTGATGCCAATTTGTCACGACCCATCCTCGAGGCCCGTGTTGTGACTACCCAAAGCCTTCCATCTATGGGCCAGGGGCTGGAAACTGACACCAAAGGAATAAATACCTAAGCGGGGAAAGCATTTCCTTTATAGTAATAACACACACAGAAACAGAGTATGATGGAAGCAAAACACTATGTGAATAATGTATACAATATGTAGTGCTAAAAGTAAAAGGGGCTGGAAATACACGCCCATTAGTAAAGTACAGGTACACTGGAAAACATGTACAACTAAATAAGGGACAACAGCTGAAAGGGGAAGGTCCTGGAATGTCTGGCAAGTAACTTACCTAAAGGGTAGGTACAGATGTCCACGTCAGCACTCCACATCTATCGGTTCGGTCCGTGTACCGTCTCGCCGTGTGGCCCACCTCCGGGTACCGTCCAATCCTGGATCGCTCTCGGCCTCCGTCATTGCTTTCTGTCATCTGCATCCAACACAACGAGGTGCGGGAATAGCCCGTGTCGAGGTGAGTATAACCATACTCAGTAGGGACACTGAGACCCCAAAGGTCTCCCAGAATCCACAAAGGATAAACCACAGATGGAAAGTCACAATCATGAAGTATCAAACAACCCTACTTTGGTATATGCCCATACATATACCGATGTTATCAACCACAGTCGAGCTCCATCTCTCAAGCCCAAGAACAACCCAGTCTACACAGGAATGTAAGTCAATCACATTGATGAGAATGATTGAAATTCAAGACTCATCTCACACAGGAATACATCTTTCATATAGCGATAGAGATGATCAGATGTAGTCACTTATTCATGCAAGTTGTCAGACCCACACAATATACAAGTCCAGCTAAGCTATCAAATTCACACATGATACAAGACCAGCTAATCTGTCGGACCCACATAGGATACATGAATTTCTAAGATGTCGAACCCCCACAGTATAAAAGACTATCTACTTTGTCAAACCCACACATGATACAAGTATAGAGGCCAATACTGTCAGACCCACACAAGATACAAGAACATTAGCCATTGTCGTCAAACCCCAAGAGGATCCCAGTACGGTATTCATCGCTGTCAAACCCATGGAGGATCCCATTAAAGTAGTCGTGGTATTCTATCGCACATAGGATCCATGTTTAATAGTTGACGCAGTCACAGCTAGCTCTAGGGTTTCCGCACACAACACACTCGATTCTGGGAGTGTCCGCTCCTTGAGCAAAGGGGTCGATACGTCAACTATCACGAAGACTAGAGTTGATGTATCCCAATGTTCTGTCTCATCAAAAGGAGCCCAACGCGACTGAAGGCGCGTCAATCGAACACCCAGTCTGAGAGTTATTGGTATTTCCATTCCAGGGGCCCGGTTGGAATTACGCTCCTTTCAAACCCGTTTGTTTTTTAAAGTCATCTAAAATTCACATAATGTATCCTAAGAGGAATTTATCATCACGAGGATCCCAATGCCATAGATGGCGCGTAGATCAAATGTGCGATCTAGAAGATATGCGTGTTTAAGAGAAACGAGCCCAGTCCGTCAAGCCTAGTGGGCTGGCGTGTGGCCCGACCCAGTTTGGTGGGACCGACCCGACTGGGGGATCAGCCCAGCCCGGTGGGGCGCAGCCCGGCCTGGCACTTGGGCCTAGCCCACGTGAGGGCGGCCCAGCCCGCGCTGCAGGCGTCCCGACCCAGTGGGGTGCAGACCAGTACGACACTAGGGCCCGACCCGTACGTGGGCGGCCCAGACCACATGGTAGGTGGCCCTACCCAGGCAAGGGTGGCCCGACCCACGGCTTGGAAAGATAGCCCAGCAGAGCGGGGGGTGTGACCACTTGGTTTTTTTAAATGTCTTTTTCGCCTCTCCTGCCCGACCGGCAGAAGTCGGCCCGTCTTCTTCGGCATGAGCGGCCCGTTGTATGGGATGCATATCCTCTACACGCTCTGTAATTAAGAACCTTGGTTTCTTCTACATGGATGGAAGGCGGCCAGCTGGTTCACCTGCTGAAGCGGTATGCCCTGCATAGGCCGCGGTCCCTCTACAGCGTGGTGTCGTGGTCTTCTGCCTGGTCATCCATAGCATTTCTTTTGGTCCAGCAAGCGGCCTCCACAGTGTGAGTTGTGGTCTTCCCACAGCGCGACGCCAAGTGGGCGCTGCGGTCGTCCATCCCGGCCGGCTACGACATTTCGGTTCGCTTCATTTGAGCGGTCCGAGGAATCGGGCATCAGTTCTTCTCCACATGGCCTGTACACGACCAACAGTTCATCCGTCCACCACAGCCTGCATGGTTGCAACCCCATCAGTACCTTGGCATGGTGTGACGACACCACGCCCTACCGGTTATACCACCATCATCAACTCAAGAGAAACAACGGAGGGTCATGAGGCCGTGTTTTTTCAGCCCACACCCTCCACGTAAGGTGGTAACAAGAAGCTAATGTCGAACAATATAAAAATGAGGAATGGGGATTTAATTTAAACAGGACAAACCCCTACCGCGATTCACGTTACGTTGTCGTAGTCATGGAAATGGGCGTCGCGGATGACGGTGTCGCGGGAAGAGGATTCGAAGATGACGTCAACTCGTTGACGTCGAGGTGTATCCGAAGAGGAAGCATAGTTGATGTTTCTCGCAGGAGGTTTCTCCTCTTGTGGCTGAGATGAAGATCGGAGATGGACTCATCGATGTTCGTTGGAGGGAAAGAGTGTTATTCGGTGAAGAATGCTCTCTTCCTAATTCTCTAAAGGTTCCATCACATAATATCTTCCCAACCAATATAATAAAAAGGATCCTCTAATATTATAGTAATTCCATTCAATTCAAAACAATTCAAAATAATTTTTGACACCACAAATTAATTAAAGAATATTTTAATTAATTGTGTTGGCACAATAAATGGGAGGATGGTGGAGACGCTCCACCATTATGTGGATGCTCAAAGGTTAAGAGAGAGGTTTAATGGAGTTAAAGGGGGAGTCAATGGGTTAGGGGCTCGTGTGGGCCCCTCCCTTAGTTATATCCTCTAAACTGATGTTTTGTGAGGTGTAGCCCCCACCTCCATATTCCCTTTGAAGGAAATAACCACCACATAAAATAAATTGTGTAACACAACAATTTATTTAATTTATTATGATTTCCAAAAAATTAAATCCCTCTATCGACTAAAAAAAATTGTGTTAAAGGTCCCCTTAGGCTAATACCGGTGTTGTGAG
Organism: Viscum album; assembly: GCA_963277665.1. Classification (NCBI taxonomy): domain Eukaryota; kingdom Viridiplantae; phylum Streptophyta; class Magnoliopsida; order Santalales; family Viscaceae; genus Viscum; species Viscum album. The sequence goes on from OY728157.1 coordinate 475,777,478, forward strand.
TTCATCGGTATCCTCAGATTTAAATTCCGATCACCCATTAAAAAGATAGATCAAACCACACGTACGTTTACTGAACGTACCCGAACTAAACATCCGAAATTTATTTCGGGCACACCGGGCCTCGGAATCAGGTTCTGTCAGAAACTGTGAACTCATAAAATTCCAAATAAATTAAAAAAAATTCGTTGAAATTTCTGGGTCTTTACATTTTCATTATCCCATAGTCATCCATATTCATATTTTATTGAATCATTTATATAGGTGGTTAAACTGAACCAAACATGAACACACTTTAATATGATTGGTGTGTATGTTTAAGGTGGTGTTTATTTTAAAATAATATATTTTTAATAGAATAATAATCAATTTTTATATTTTGTATGATTTTTGGATTTTTTTAATATTTTTAGATATTTTATTACATTATAAATGAAAAAATAAAAATATTTCCTCATGAAGACGGTAATACGTATATATGCATGATTAACGTTATCATTTCTCAATGCATGAGAGGGGTACAATTAGATATTAAAATAAAATTTGAAAAAAATAATTATATTATATATATGATATTTATTCATCATTATCACCATTAATAAAATCCAATAAATTCAGTAATGTAAAATGAATGATGTTGCTTCATGGAGGAGGTAGACTTGGTATTGCACTAAAAAATCCTCTTGTTATAATAATTGGATAAAGATTAAAAAATAAGGGTTGTTCCATTAATTTTACAACATATAAATATAATTATGATATTTAAGTCATCATATTTTTTTGGTGATATGATAATATTAAGAGTAATATTATGAATACAATCTTAATTGGATAAAAAAAACATATATTGGAGACTTGACATTTCCCATGGAAGTTCTACTGAAATTAAAGGTCTTATGCTAACTATGATTTAACATGCGGTTATTTTTGTTGGATTTATTTGTTGTCGATAATAAATTAGAAGAGTTTAAATGTTTATTTAGAAGGATATGTGTATATTTAAAGGGTGGTAGTGATGTCCTTTTTAAAAGAGGAATATGGGAACTTTTGGAAACACAAATAATTTTACATAATTCCATGATTGTATTCCATGGTAAATGGATCCAATGTTTTGAAATTGTATATCTCAGATGGATTGTGTATGGACACTAAGATGCGGGTGAATCATTTTACCAAAAATTTTATCAAATTTTACTTTCTTTCAATTGAACATTCAATTATTAATCCTCTGCTCCGATTATGCGGAATGGATATTTTGTGTGATATTGACAATACCATAGCATGTGATGTTTATAAAAAAGGGAAAAATAGAATAAAAGTAATTTTATGTGGTTCTATAAAGATACCCACTCCTTTCCATGGTCAACATATGGTTGTTTCATTGATTATTTTATCACTATCTATTTTCAATGATTACAATCACCCAAAATTAGTGCATATTGTTAATACTATAATTTATAAATCTTCCTAAGTGAATGAAATTATTTATAAAGGTACAAGTATTATAATAGTTTTTTTATACTCAAACCCCTAGTTACTCAATGATGATCCACAATCACACTAAACAATATATTTCTACTACACTAGATGACTTTTCATAACTAGATAATCTTGTTCCTGTGATGATGGAATTCGACCACCACTAAGTTAATAATATTTTCTAGAAATTTTCCTTATTCACTCCAAACTGTTTATGATTATACTTCTACTTCAACCAACTGTTACTTTTAGAATGAACAAATTATTAATTCCCATCATAATTTATGTGGTCAATATTAATTATTATTGAATTAAAAATAATTTTAATATATCTATTATGAATGACTTATAAGATATTTCTCTTCCCCTATCTCAATATTTATTAATAAATTAATTAATATTAAACATTACGATTTATTATTACTTCTTTTCTTTATAAAATTTATTCTTTATATTTCAAATACTTAAAAAACACCATGAATATTATTGTTTTTTTTCAATCAAATAATATGATATTCATCAAGCATGATACATGGGGTGTATAGAAAGCATGAGTTTAATGGGTTGAATGCAATCAATTAAGCATAATCTATATTCATGGATATGCAAACACACTTCATGTTTTTTTGTGACTAGTGGTTTATTCACATGCCATGAATTTACACGTGCATTATTCTAGAAACAAGATGGGAGTGGTCACACTACCTTATTGATGAAAAACACATTGTTTCTGTGTACTACCTTCAATTTGTGTGTGATCATGTAAATATACAGACTTCCTTCTACTCGTAATGAACCATGGTTTTGTGAATAATTATATCTTCTACTCAGAGAGACACTGTTTAAGGATACATTTTCTCAAAGATCCTTAAAAAAATACACAAACCAGAAATTATTCACATATTATATCATAATGAATGCCAGAGAGACACATTTTCATTGTTACTATTTCTTCATGAAACAAAGTTCTTCATGAGGCTCCTTTGAGGGACCATTGAAATTTTAATAGGATCATGTTAATATCATTCTTTGTGAACATAGAACGCTTTTTGGAAACAAATCATGATGAAACAAATGCTCACGGTGACTCTATTTTGGGAATCTAGAGCATTCTCTCTGAATCAGCGGTTGTAACCCCTCCTAGATAGAGGGTCTTTAATATTTTTGGACAAGGAATCATTTCCTTATAAAACATTAAATTCCACATATTAATCCACATCAAGACCAAATCATGTTCTTCAAAATAATGTTGTATGATATAATATCTATATCTCACCAAATATTTTCATTTATAATTCCAATATATAATGATATTCAGGGAGTTATTCTTCATGAATTTTTATTTATCCTTTGCGGTGAAATCATCATAAGTATGCAACTTCTCTTTGATGATAATATATTTCCATCTATATAATTGACCTAGAAACATTGTTTAAATTATAAAAACATTATCTTAAAATAATATCTAGCAAAAATGATGAAAATTTCATGAATGTGTTTGAATCCGTTCAATATTGAACTCCTTATCCGATCATAAAGATTAGAAAAGGTGGTCGTAATTGATCATGGTGGTTATAACATTGTATTGGTGACCTAGATCACCATAAAGGGATGTAATAGTGAAAATAATATCCTATTTTAAAACTCATAGAACATGATGTAATCTAATGGAATAGATTTATAATTTTGGGGCCTGATAGATTGGATGGATTGGATCTTATCCATTAGAAAACAATCATTCAACATGAATTTTCAGGGATGAGGTATAATATCTCTCCTTTCCATTCCCCACATTAAAATGTTGTATTAGTGGGGATAATTATATTAATTAGGAGCTTCTTACATCTTCTTAGATTTATCTTATCCCCATCCCAGTTATTCCACATACCAGTTTACCTTCTGATGATTCATCCATTACGGTGGTGTCTCTTATTTATGCCCTATAAATGGGTTTTGAGGGTGCACCCATGCACCAACTAATTCCACCATCAGGCTAGCAATGATACTCTCCCATAGGTGTGGTTTATCCCATGGGTCTTTTATGTGCCCTCGGTTGATGATTCCTTTGTTGTGAGAGGGTTGACCTCATTTTTTTAATTAGGACAACCATAATAAATACTTTGAGAAGTTGAATTCACAAAATTTAAAACCACCTAAACAATTACCCCTTCATCCACAAGCATTAATATTCATTTTTCATGGAAAATTTTCATTAATTATTATTTCTCATTCATCTTGTGATATATATTCATATTTTTTCATAGATATGTCTTCACATCATCCTGCATTAAAAACACAATGCATTTGAATAAATAATCATGAAATTACTTATTAAATGGTATGGACATGTGGAAAACAATGTGCACAATAAATTTTACATGTTTTCTTCACTTTTGAGATCACTTAAACCATAAACTAATTTAATAACATGGATAATATCTTAAGAATGACATTTAATTCTATGCATCCTATATAATTATCTAACTATCATCAACAATAATTGATAATTCAAATACTAAAAGACTAAAAATGAATCCCTAAAAATTGTCCAGGAATCATCAATAAAAATGAGAATTTTTATATCAAATGAATATTAATGAATCCATAATAATTCTCCAGGAGTCATCACAAATATTTTTGGTTATTTATCAAACTCTTTTCATCTTTTTCTTTTCACACATTAACACTGGTTGGGGAGTAATTTACCATATATTGACTTCAAATTCCTAATTCTATATTGCTGACAAAAAAAACCATACTCATCAATAATTAAATATATTTTTAACCTCCCCCTTCATATTTGGTGTCAATACCACTTCCTTATATTTAATTCCTCGGACCCTTATTGACATTAAGTGTAATTTGTTAATGAATGTTTTCTCTTCTAACCTTAAATACATTCAATTATGAACTTATCATTTTAATGAAAGAATAATGGTAGTGGATGGATTAATTGGAAAATATCCTTTAGTTTTTCTACACTATGTCTACATGGGATAAATCTATTTAGAAAATATCATAGATATAACCAAGGATGTCTATATTCTCCATTAATAACCATGCATGTGATTTCATTCTCATACAAATGTTTTCAGAAATATGTGACTGTAAAAATAAATTTATAATCATTATGTGAAATAATACTTACTCCCCCAATACATGATCTTATTCATTAATCAAAATCCCCCTTGAAGCACATATTTTATATAATTAAGACAATAGATAATAGTGAAATTAGGTTACCAATATTTTTAACTTGGTTGAGATGACATAATGTTCTAGATATTCATGAAACAAGTGTTTAATTCATATCATTTATGTTTTATAGCCCTAAATGGGTGAACTCTATTTGATGTTTCTGGGTAGAAAATATAATCAGATAATCTTCATGATATTCATGTTGACAATCTTTTATTGAGGAATAATTCACATTTCTATCAAATCATAAATAATCATTCCAACTTTTTGTCTTCCAAATATTTCACCACGTTCTCCTCTAGAGGGTGATCATCACCATTAATAAACTGCAATGTAATAAAAAATTATACACAATAGTAAAGAAATAATATGGAACAATTGCAAGATTCACAGTATGTGTAATATAGTTATGAGATTCCTCTCAACCCAAATACACCATTCACTGTTGCTCAGAAGTGTCTGGTATTCTTCATGATTGTTTCTCTTTTAGATACTAAAGTTTTATCATTATTGGATAGTATGTATACTTTAGTTTCATTCACCAATACTTTTGTGGATTTTTTATCCTTACGTATTCCAAAAATGTTGTAGCTTCCCCTAATGCTTATTTTTAAATTTTCATCATCTAACTTTTAGTTAGTAAAATAGTAATGCAATTATTTCCATTTTTAGGACTACTATAACCTTCAACACAATACATGTTAGATAATTTAGTTTTCATGTATTGAAAAATACTCATTAAATTTGAGATCATCATTTCAAATAAAATTTTATTCATTATTATTTTCTTTATAAAGTTCTTCATCCTTAAAATTCTACATATCTCTATCATCTTGTAATTTATTAGGATAAATGATTAAAAACTCATTATTAAAATATATATATTGGAGTTTCATAAATGTTTCTTCAATTATTTTGAGTTACCTTTCATATAAAACTTATGAAAATAATCTTCATGAATGAATTCAATCAATCTTTTGATAACTCTTTTTGATTGACTCTCTTATTGATTTTAGCTTGCTTCTAATAATTTAAATAGCCTGTTTATAATGGTAGAAGCTATAAATACTCATTCCACTAGAGAAATATATTTTCATCATTGAAATAAAATTCATTGGTTCCATATTATCTTTATTTTTTGGAATATATTATTTCAATGATTTATTGACATTCTTCTTCCTGTATTTCCCAATGAGGACTGTTCATATTTTGTTCCTTGCATTTGTATTTGTTGTTGTATTCTATTCTCAAAAACATATGAATAGTTTTTTATTTTAATATACCAACAATCATCATAACTATGACCAATTATACTATAAAAATAATATAATTTTATAAGATAACCATATATATTCATGAAAGATAGATTATTCTTCATCCGTGTATTTTGCATCAATTTTTTTGATTTATTCATTTATACACATCTACTCTCTCTAGATGAAGAAATTTTGTAATTTTAATTAAGGTATACATTATTAAATCTTTCAGTGGCATGATGTCAAAATATTCAAAATCAAAAATAATATAAAACAAATCATAATATTTTGGTTGTAGTATCAATCTGACTAGATGTGGTGCCTTTTTTCTATATTTTCATTTCCTTATTCAAAACATTACTTTGGGATATATTTTTATTGATTAAAATAATAACAACAATTGATGGTTTGGTGTAATTGTAAGAAATTTTATCAAATAATATCATCCTAGATTTTTAATTGATTCTACACTAGAAAATCAAACTGAAATAGTAAAATTGAATTTACTAGGTTATGAGTTACCTTCATTCATGAGTTTGTAAATGGTTGATCAAAATATGAACATTAGAACTTATTCCCCCTAATATGAGTCTCATTATATACTTTAGTCACATAAAAAATATTTGATGTGACTTCACTTCTTTAATATTATCTCTCATCATGTGTTTGGTATGTTTCTCAAATAACATGGGAATATCTATCTTCTATATCCATTTAATTTCTCAATTCAAGATCCATATCAAGGCACTTCATACTGAAGGAAACCGTATTGTTTTTAACTAATTTCATCCTTCCTTCCCAATAACATTACATTCTATTGATTTTTTCATCATGTTGTATGTTACCCTTATTTAAAGAGCTGTCGCGGTCTTTGATTATTAAGGCATAACAATCAATTGGGATTTCATGAAACTGATAGTGTCTTTATGATATTCTTTCATATACTCATCATGAATATTTTCTTTTTTTACACTGTCATTTAATGTTCTCTAACCTTAATTTTTTTTCACGATTGATAATATCTTAAATTCATAGAAACATTAATAATTGTTTCAAGTGAATGGATTACATATCATTTTTCTTACTAATAGTTCTCTTATAAACATTCCATCACAATTATTCATTAAATATAGAAATATATTCATTCTAAAGAGTCATATATTCTTCTTTTTCAACAAAAATGTATGTGAGAACATTGAAACATCTAAATTTATTTACAAGTGTATTTTCCTATTTGGTTATTTCATCTTTAAGCTATGATCTTTCATCCAAAAGGATATTTTAATGCACATCGTATATATAAAATCACTTCATTATGAACATTTTTTTATATATATTTCAAATTGAGAGTGCAAGACTTCAATAATTTTGATATATTACATATCTTTATACTCTCCAAATATTGAGCTTATATATTTATAAGAGTCATTGAGAACTATTTTAACATAACAAAATTGATCATAATATTATTTCTTTTAGATTTTCTTTAATATATTTTATTCCATATTTATTATATTTTTTTAATTTGTGGAATATAACATTCTTTTATTCAACATGAGTAGAGAATAAATTTTTCACCTTAGGTACTTTAAAATTGGCTTTATGTCTTCACTTAATATTAACCTTGTAATAACCAATGTGAATTGTAACATGGATCCATTCAGAGGATGAACTATGCTCGTATACCACATAAAGAGCCCATATGGATCATGCAATGACACCATGGGTGGGATTAATCAATGTACCCAAAAATATTCCAAATTTAGCTTTATTTAAATTAACAGCTCTATCCTTAAACCAATACCTCATTTAAGTGGAATAGATCAATTATTTGATATTGATAAACACACACACAAGTAATGAAGATAATAAATGAAACAAATTCATTGAATGATTTTTACAATTTTAGTAGAATGATGAAGTCCTTTCATTGATCAACCTATGTTTTTTTATTGATTACCTTATTAGTGTTAATTTTCAATGGTTCAAAACAACTAGAATTGGTTCACAGTTTTAATGATTGTGTAGAATAATCATACCGAGTAAATGGTATTCATTATACCGGACCACTAGTCTCTAATGGGTTTTTATACTAGAACTACCATTTGTTAAAATATATCAAATAAACACATTGAAAAACATCATTATAAAACACTATGTGGATTTTCATCAACAAGATAATATGATTTCTCCACCGAAGGAACTCTTTACCATTTAATCATAAAATTTTTGTGCACTTCATCATTTTTTTATTCAATCAGTGGAATATTATACTTATATATTAACCAATTGTTTCTTTCAGAATGAATAATTTATGAATTCCCAACAATGTTATGGTTTTCTTCTTCTTTCCATTTTGAACTCTGAACACACTAATTGTCATAGTTATAAATGCCTTATGAAATATTACCGGGATTCTATCTCAAAAATTATTCATGAATCATAGAAAATTTCACATAACAATTTATCATTATCTTATGTGTATTGTAATATTAATTCATTTATTCTAAAATAATTCAAACAATCTTGAATATTCTATATTTTTTTATATTTCTAATCACTTGATATTTTGAAATCATGATACATGGGGTATAGAGAGTGCATGATTTACATGTATTGTATTCAAATTATTAACCATATTATTTATTCATTGATATACACAATCTTTCTATTTTCATTTATGATATTTTTATTAGGAATGCATTCTTTATTTACAAGGGAACGATTCTTAACACAAGACATGTGTGGTCAACCATACTTCTTTACACAACACACATTATTTGCCTTTACTACCTTCCATGTGTGTATGAGCATGAAAATATGATCACATCCTTCGCCGTGTAATAGTGTATGCAACCTTATTCTATCTCATGTAAATATTTTGAGAACATGAAATTCATCTAATTATAGAGTCACTATATAAGGATGCTCAATCTTGTGGCTACTCAATTACATGGTGTAAACTATAAAGGCTTCACAGGTCAAATCATAAAAAAATTCAGGGAGATATGTTTTCAATATCCCATATTCATCATGGAACAATGTTATTAATAATTCACCCAAGACAATAAATTTCATTTTTTGAAGGCCCTTGGGAATATCTTGCTCCACATAATCAACATGCATTTCCAAAACAATTACTCTCGAAATATATGTCTTCAGCGAATTTGATTTTGGAAATGACAGCTATCTCTCTCAAACAGAAGCAAGAACCGCACCTGTAATAAGGGTCTTAAATTATAAAGGTGAATATTTATTTCCCCACACAGAATTAATCTCTATATATTAAACCTCATCAAGAACAAATAACATACCCCAAAATAATGTTGTATCGTGGAATATCTCTATATCACTAGAGTTGTTTGGGTATGATTCAAATATACGCCACATTTCAGGGCATTTTCTTTCATAACATTGTGTTTCTATTTTATGGGGTCATCCTTATCAGTATGTATCTCCTATTTGAATCACAAATGAATACATATATATTATCATCCTCGCATCTTAGTTTTCATTGGCCAAAACATGGTATTCATTTAATCTCATGCATTAAAGGTGATGATTGCTTGCATGGGTTTGGATTTGTTCTATAATGAATGAAATATCCCATTAGAAATATCATAAAAAGATGCCTAAATATGTCATGATGTTTTTGCTTATGTTTTCAACAACATTCTCACCATATAGGCCTGAAATAACGAAGAATAAGGCCTATTACAAATTTCACAACATGTGATAAAATTATATGGCACTGATTTAAACTAAAGTGAATTGTATATCAGATGGACTAGGTATAATCGATCAGAAGATGATCATTAAATTAGAATATTAATAGAAGAGGAAGAATATACTGCCTCTCCTTAACACACATTGAAACAATTTAGTAGTTGGGAATGATAAATGAATCATGATATGCTTGCTTCAGTACAGAAATATCCTCTCCCCTACCCAATAACTCCCCATACGAATTCAAATTCCATCATGCTACCCCACATGGTCGCCCCACCTCTCTCGTCCTTATACAAGGGAATTGCGTGCATGCTCGTTCACACCATCATGGAACACTTGGTCTAGATGGGGTGATCTCTCTTTGGAATGGTTGACCCCATGGGTCTCTTAAGTGCCCTCGGTTGGGGGTTCCTTGGCTTCTAATGGGTTGGACCTAATTTTATACAAGGGCTGCCAAACTAAATACATAGTCTGCTTAACCCAAAATGAACAACAATCTAAAACCATACCCATTAATCTGCATGCTTTAATATTTCATTTCTCATGGAACCTTCTCATTAATATTCGTATCTCATTCATCCAAAAATATATATTCTACTTTTTTCATATCCATGTATTATCATTATTATTCATAATAAACACAATTAATGGAAAAACAAATTCATGAAATTACTTCTTTCATTGAATGAACCTGTGGTAAAAATATTAACCCTATTTTACAAATGATGTCTTGAATTTTTGGACCACTTAAACAATCATATTATTTAACAATATAGGGAATCAATCAATAATGAAATCCAATTCTATGGATCCCAAAACAATTTCAAGGCAGCATCAACAATCATGGTGAATTTTTATATCAAATAATAATTAATGAATACATAAAAATTCACCGAGAATAATCAAAAATAATTATGAATTATTATATCAAATAAAAGTCAATGAATCCATAAAAATTATCTTTTAATCATCATCATTCATCTTGATTATTTCTCAAACGCGTTCCGTAATTCTTTATCTAGGACTAAGCACATATCCTGTAAGACTTCATACATTGGATATTGATCCTTCTTATATTTTCAAAAAAAAAGAAACATATACATAAAACATTCACATTTTATTTTTAACAATTATTTAGTGTTGTGTTTCAATAGGTATGTAAAAAATAACCATGTTTTTCACACATGTTTCAAAAATTTTACTTATTTTGTATGATTAATTTTTTAAATTTAATTTTATAATTTCAAACTATGCAAGACGTTTTTAACTACAAAATTATTATGTTTTATTAATCATATAAAAACCCCACATAAAAAAATTTTGTTTTATGTAAAAAAAATTAGATATAATTAATCCAATTTAGAATAAAAATGTTTTAATGTTAACATTTAAATAAAAATTGATAATGTGTAGAAAATAATTTTAATAGAAAAATAACATTTTGATCATTATAGATTCTTAATATTATTCAGTATTTATTAGAAATGTAATAATTATTTATATAATTATTTATGTTTCCATAAATAATATAAAATTCATTATTTATAAGATTTTAATTTAGTAGATTCGATAGAAATTCCTTGATATTAAGAAAATAATAAGATTAAAATAATTGTTTCATAATTATCATGTTAATTATAATAAATCCTAAGAATCAAAATTTTATACCAAAAAATGATATTGTACATATTAAATAATATTAAAATTATTATCACAATAACAAGAATAATTCTATCAAATTAAATTTCCTGTATATGGAATTCAATCTTATCTTTGATGCATGTATCATGTAAAAATTCTTTTTTATTTTGTTTAATTTCAATTAAAATGGATTATTATTTGAATAGAATTTTAAATTTTTTTATTCAAAATAATATATTATAATTATTATTAATATAAAATAATTTATTTAAGAAAATAAATAAAAATTTCATTTTATCGTGTTATAATTAAGAAATCATAATAGTTGAATAAATAATTCCCAATAAAATGTCATATACATTTTTAAAATGGTGAGCATGAGTTTATAAATTCAATAATTTATTTCAAATTTATTTATTATATTATGTAATATATTAATTTATATTAAGAACCGTTATATAACATTAAATACATTCTTATAATTTTGTAATTTTGTAAAATAGATGATATTAATGGAATAGTTCTCTTTTACTATTCACCTATAAATATATTTTTTATGAAAATATAAAAAATGATTCCTAGGATAAGTTTATTTTGAGGAATTAAAACATTAATATTACTTCACCAAATTTAATATATTTTTTTTAATATATATATATTTAAATGAAACTATATTTTATAAATAAAGTATCTCTTTTTAAAATCATATTTTTCAATATTAACTCATACTAACTAACAATATTTGAAACTAAACCAATAATTATGGTATTAAACCATCTGTATTAGCTAAGAATCAATATGTATACATGTTGTGGGGGTAGATTCAATACCAATGGTTTCTTTGGCACACTTTTTATAGCTCATTCGAATTTATATTTTTCTAAGGTTTTTCATCATCAATTGGAACATGTTATTATACTAGTTTTCTAAAAATATTATATCCTTACTCCTCCAAAGAAGCTATAAGAACATCCAATGTTGGGTTAGAATTGGAAAACATCATAAAAAATGCTCCCACTCCCCAAAAAATGGTTAAACAATGTAAAAAAATAAAGAAAAAAATAATTATAATGAACTAATAACAATTAAAATTTAAAACAACACATATATTTTGTATTTCACATTTGGTTTGTTGATAACATTAAAAATCATAACACATTTATATGAAATTATATTCAATCATCAAATGTTATTTTCCATAAATATCGTTGCAAAATTTTGAGGATCAATATCTCTCTCATTAGAACTATTATTATCCTTATGAACAACAATGTACTTATCACCATTGTCGTCACCATGTCCAACATCATCACCATAACCAACATCATCACCATCACCATCACCATCATCACTATCATCGCCATCTATTTATCTTCATCTCTATAACCATCACCAGAACAATTATTATCCTGGCCACCACTAGGACAATCATCTACATCACATACTGCATCATATAATGACAGAATCATAATAATTATTATATCATAAACAGTGTTGGTATCTAGTTTATGTGATATATATAATACTATAATAAATTCCTAAGTTTTTTTATTATTATGATGACATCATTCACACTCTTTCATGGCTATTTTTTTTGCATATTTCTCCTCTAAATTAGCCTTTGTTTCCTCTAAAAAAATAGTTTCCAACAGAATGATACAAAAACTATTAAAGGATCCTAAATTAGGATAATATCTAGCATATAAAATTAGCTTTACTAGGTTAAAATGTTTTTAACCATATTTATCATCTCTTAAAATTCAGGGAAATTTATCATTTATATATATTTTTTGAGCTTTCTACACCTTAGGGGTTCCAAAACACACTATTGCAAAATTATGGAACACATTAGTTTAAAAATTAATATTAAAATTTGAATTTATCAAATTAAAACATATAATTAATATTAATATATATTATTTTATGCTAATACGACTTTTTTTTGTTTGAGAATGTTATGTTCATCATATTTTTACTAGTTTATTATTTTTTGGTTTAGTTCAGATTCAATAATTTCTATTTCATTTATCTCTTGTTCAAATTTTCGTTATCTTCAATACATCATTTGATTTATATTTCTTCCACATATATTGTTACTATTTAGCTTATTTGAGGCTTTATTATATTTAGTTTAGTTCTATTTAATTATATTTATATCTTGATGTTTCATGCTTATAAGGTTAATATTGTTCCCATTTGGTTAAATTTTTTCCTATGTTTGATTTCAATTAATATGTTATTGATAGTAAAGTGTATTTATATTTAGTTTCATTATATTCGAACTGATTTGGTAGATATTTTTAATTGAAAAATATGTGTTCTCAAATTTAATGAATCTATTTATATATTTATATAAAAACTATTTTATGATAATATGTACATTTTACTAATAATGAGTGTTGAGATGTTAATATTTTTTAGATTTTTAAATGTTGAGAACCATATTTTATAAATTAAAAATTATCTATTCTAGACTATGTTTTCTACTGTATTTCAATCATACCTTGACATATACATTCCTAAATTTAGTTAAAATATTTATTTCATTTCTTTTGGTACCTAATTAATTTAAAATTTTGATTATAAATACATGATTCCTATTACACATTGGAATCATTGTCTTCTCAAATTATAGTGATAATTCAGAGCATCCTTATTTCCTGATTTCATTTTTAATATTCCAAAAATCGAATATTAAATAATAATAAAAGATTATTAATGAATACCATCATTATGCTAAATAAAAAATATTAAATTTTATTAATACATTAAACTCATCACTATCCTAATAAGAAATAATATTTCAATGTCTTTTTGTTGGACACTCATTTATGATAGTTATATCCTCAAAATCCCTTCCAACTCTAAAAACCATTCCATTGTATATATCATGTTTATATTCATTATATAGCACACCTAATTCTATTGTTGTGTATTCCTCGTATAATCTCTATATGAAAAATAATAATTATATTTGGCTAAAATATTAATTCTTATTAATGTAAAAAAATAAAACATTAAATATAAATAATTTATTATAAATATAATTGGCTTGATTGGAACGATGCAGAAATATTAGGGAAGTATTTCTAAAAAACTCGTGCATTTTCTCCCCGTATTACCAAGCATTTGACTATCCTTATATACTTTACCGTCATCTATGATTAGTAGTTCCATACTTTATGTATTCAAGTATGATAATTAAAATTTATAGTGGATGATCCATCTTTGATGAAATAAAAGAAATATTTTAATTTAATAAATTTTATAGAAAAATAAATCAGGATCCTTAAAATTACTATACTTCTATACATATACATAATTCAAGATGATCAGTGGGTACTGTTGGTTCCATTTGATATAAAGTATCATCAAAATATGTAGTACCAGTAGTGTCTATAGTGTACGAATGATGATCAACATGCTTTAGAGGTTCAGAATGAATCGAATTATTAGTCGAAGGAGCATGAACATAAAACCCTAGAGATATTGAAATAGTAGTAAATGAAGATGGAATTGATGTCCATGAAAAATAACATTGTGGATAGGATATGGTATGTATCATTAAGATATGTAAAAATATATTTTGAGGAATATGAATGAAATGTGGTAATGATATTGTTTCTCTAAATATCTTGGGTTCCTCTAACATAACAATGGGATAAGAAATTGAGATTCATTGTATATTTTCTGATATTTCTTCATGTAATTAGGTATGATTAATTTTTCGGGTCTCTCTACTAGCCCCCCTCTAATTGTCAAGATGATATCCAATTCTAGTATGATGGTTAGAGAATAGTTTTCACATAATTTTTGGTACTTAATTAAAATTTTAAAAAATATTATTCACATGAGATTATATTCTATTGATATATATGTATGTATATATGTATATTCAATATTATATTCACAATAGGAACCATGGGTGGAATTTCTATCTCTCCCATACGATGATTATTATTAGACATTTTCTTCCTTTATATCTCCTTAATTATTTCTCATTTCCTATATTTGAATAGTAATATTCATTTTTTTATATATTCATAACTAATGTTTATTCTAGAAAAGAAATAATAGGATATGTGACTTAATTATGTGAAACTAATTTCAGTCCAATTTGAGGCAGTGAAATATCATAATAATATCTCATTTAAGTGAAATAATATCAATATATAAAATATTCAACATAGAAAAATAAACACATTTTAATTTGCATGTTAAACAAGGTCATGACATGGTTTCATTTATTTATTTTCAATTCACTCAAATTCAGTTTTGGTGGGAGTAATTTGGTTATTTATTTCATTTCAATATGAAATTTTACAATGTTTTAGGATACAATATTTGGAAAAACATTTTGGTTAGTAAATTTTTCCTGTTTTTTATGTTAGGTCATTTGGACAATTTTTTGGTTTGGACATTCCCATACATGTTTGTTATTTTTCATTATAATAATTTTAATAACATTCAATTCAATTAATATTGTTTTTTATAGTTTTATTTTGTTAAATTTTTTGTTAAATTATAAAATAGTTTAATTCAATATTTTATAATCAATCATAATTAAAAATGTAGCTAATTTATATTTAAAATGAAAATTAGGTTCCTGTTTGATACAAAATATTTGACACCAACATTAATGGAATTTGAAATGTAAAAACCTAAAAAATCCCAATCATAAATAGATGAAAAATAATGAAATCATATTGTATGGTACTATATATTAACAACCAATTCATCATGTTCAAAATTAACTATAAAAAATAAATATAAGAGTCATCATAAATAAAAAATTGATCGGTGTTAACGTTGGAATTTATTGTGTGAATTTCATCCCCACCATCATAAAATATATTTCTATAGATTAATTAAATAATGAAATTGAATTCAGGCCTATAGTGATATTTCAAATACAAAACAATTTTCTCAAATTATTTCCAAATATTTGTGTAATCATTAGATTGATTGTAAGTGATGTTAATACCACTAAACCCACAGTTATTAATAAATGTTCCATATCTCCTTGATGAATCAATCAACTATTATTTTTTCATAGTCACTCAACCATGATATTAATAATATAATATTAGTATTTTTTAAAGAACTATATAATAAGAGAAATTTTTATATTAAAGAATATTATCTGTAGCATTTGAATAATATTATATTTTTCTGTTACCGTTACACAACCATGTCTTGTTCTCATGTTCACTACTCGATCAATGATAATAAATATATACCTATTGATCATAATATATTTTCATCCATGAACTAGATTCATAGAACCAAATACCAATGATATTTTTTTCACCATAGGTAGAGTTAGTTGGTAAACTCAATACATGAAATACAAATGATTATTAAAATTAAATGAATTTTTTTTGCAGTAATACATCTACATTAAAATTCAACCATGTAGGATACTAATATCTATGAAATTTTTTTACAATTTCAAATGTAATGACTAATTATTTATATTTATAATTATTTTTTTCTTTATGAATAAAACAATTGAAATATTTCCACACATATATACAATTACACATGATTATATAACATATACATGTTCAATTTATAAACATGATGTACCCATTCTAAAAATCATTGTTAAAAAAAGATTGTACAATGTTCCATCTCCTACTATCACATGATTAATATTGCAATTGCATACTATACATTAATTACCCTTATTTGGGGAAGTTATGAAAAAACACATTTTACTCTTCTGAAACTACTCTTTTTTA
Organism: Viscum album; assembly: GCA_963277665.1. Classification (NCBI taxonomy): domain Eukaryota; kingdom Viridiplantae; phylum Streptophyta; class Magnoliopsida; order Santalales; family Viscaceae; genus Viscum; species Viscum album. The sequence goes on from OY728157.1 coordinate 475,794,522, forward strand.
TTTTTTATTTTATAGTCATGTCTCATAGTCACATCAGGAAAATACATTGCAGAAAAATCCGTAAATTCTTGATGAAAGAAACCATTCACAATGGTACCTTAAATATGATAACTATTCTAGATATAAAATCATTATGTGAAATTTTTTCCATATATATATATATAGAAAATAAAACTTCTTATAATAATTATATTATTTAGAAGATAGATAGTTTGGTGCAATATTAATCTAAAAAATGATAATGAGAAAATTATCTTACTCATATATTACTTATGGTTGTACTTCCATATTTTTTTACCAAAAAGACATGTATAACGTTTCATGAAAAATATATCAATAGAAATTGAATAATCAAACCACTACCACACATCAAATATTAAACTGGATATGTAATATTTATTTGGTAATCAAATCATTAGGAATGATGTGAAACCCATGAGTATTCAGATATTTCAGCATAAAATATCATATGTTTACCCATTTTGATATGTTTATTTAATATCAATCAAGAACCCTCAATGTAACAAGTAATTAAAAAAATTATTTATTTCTAATGGTTTTATCAGAAAGGAATCCCAAAAAACATTCCATTTATTTTTATTGATTCATAGGATGCAATTATAGTTTAATTCCATAGTCCACTTTGTAACACTATGATAAAAATCATTATTTTTCATCCCATTTACATTTATAATAATTTAATATAAAATTTCCAATATATTATTTCCAATATTCATTATGTTAAAACACTAAAAAAACAAATTAGTTAGCCAATATAAAACACAGTAAGGATTCTTTACTTTTTATATTCATAAATGGATTCAGTGAAGGAATTATTTTTCATTATTGACTTTTTCTAAACATTCATGAATTATAAACTAACATATTTTAATTAATTAAGTACAAATATTCCTTACATTTATTTTGTTGGATTTTCATTCTCAATAGTATTGTCAAACCTTACAAAACATTACCTATACGAATAATCTACTAGCATGTATCGTTAATGTCCCATAAAACAAAAAAATATAATGTTTTTTAATTATTCTTGATAATGTATTATTCATAATTTAAAAAATGAATTTTTTCCATTAATTCCCTATCGAAAAATCATATAATAAGTATGAAAATCATTTATTATCCCCAAATGATCAGAAATCATGTGAAATGTAGATTTCAGATATGAATCACATGTGTATATAACTACATTAGAAATATGCTTCAAATATTTTATTAAAGATTCAATGTATACATTTATATAATTTCTAGGATCAAATGGCAATGATATAAAACTAAATTAATTTTTTTATACTCATTGGTGGAGGATGGTTATACATGTGGATGATAATTGGCCATGTAATATGTGATGTATGATATGAAATGATTAATTAAAATCATCCCATTATAGACTCATCCTCACATTATAAAAATCAGCTTAAAAATTTGGATATCAAGTATCAAATGTCTTCTCAGCTAGTAAATATTATGGATGGATGAACTCATAATTAAAATTACATCCCATTGTATATTCCATCAAATATTTTTTTATGTTTCATCACACATGAAATGATTTTGTAGTTTTGAAATCAATGGGTAGTTCCCCCAATAACTTCTATGGTGCATGAGGTGGTGTATCATATGTATTTGGATTCAATCATGATTTTACCCATTTTTTATCTTCATTTTGGATAGTGGTTTCTACATTAATAAGATTTGTTGTTTTGATTATGAATGAATATTCTTTTTAGGAAATCCACTTTGGTCAATTAACATCCATTCCATATATTGGTTTGAGGTAATATCTACATTATCTATTTTTAATTTATTAAAAAGGTAATGTTATCATCAATTGTATTGTTGTTAATTCTATATATGGTTTTCCAATAAAATCATCATATTTTAAATTTTAACCATTTCATTTACCACATTGTCGATATAATGTAATTTTAGCAACATACTTCAATTTTTTCACCTTATTAATATCATCATTTTCATATCTTGGATCATCTATAATCTTATATTTTTCTTCTTCTATTAGAATATATTAATTCTAATAATTATTAATAAATACAAAACAATGATTTAATAAATTTTATAATCCATTCCTATGTTTTATATCATGAACATTTTTATACCGTACATTCTCCACATTGTGATACCAATCATAATAGTTTGTTTTAAAAAAAAATTATATATTGTAGGTAACTAATTAGTGACTTATAAAAATAATATAAAATAGTTAAAACATAGTAGTTTCTAATAAAACTATTAAAATAATTACTAAATAAATAAAGAAAAAACTCTCCATTGTTTTTTTAAAATCAATTGAGTTATGATTAGTGTGTTAATTCCAAATTCTATAAATTATGATAAAAACAATTTTATATATTATATCCTAAATACATTGAAATAATATTCAAGTAAATTCAAAAATATATTAATCGAAATGATAAATTTTAATGTTTTTTCAACCATTTTAGAAAACATTGAAATAAGCTTCAAATCAAATCTATTTTAAATCACTCTAAATTTTTTCATACATAAAATATTTAATATAAATGGATACATCACTATAAAAAAACAGATTTTATCATGAAAAATATAAAATTATAAGGGACAAAACATTAATAAAAAATTCAAATATATATATATATATCACTCACATTCTTAATTTTCAAACTCAATACAATGAGAAAACATAATTCAATATATTTAAAAAATAATTTTGAAATCCATTATATATATGAGTAAAAACATTACATACATAGACAGAAAAAATTATATTTATGGAATAAGTTTAAAAAATGTCCATAAGAAAATTATAATATAAAAGAGAACAATGTATATCATACATGAACTATGTTATATATTATTCTCTAAATCTCAAAAGATACAAACTTAACTTGGAAGTATTAGAGTTTGATCAATAAAAAATCATATTAATTGTAAACTATATAAGTGTTTAGTATGAAATACATAATAATAAATGCTTACTAAAAAACGCATATAATGCATAATAAATTACACAAAAATATATCTCTAGACAAATTAATAGAAATTGAATAGTACTATATATAAAGATGTTTTTTAAATATATTAAATATTTTATGAAATATGTTCATGTAATAAAGAAAGTTTCATCTATATTGAACATTTATGAAAACTAATCCAATATATATTCAATCCATATTTTACATTTAAAATATGTACAAATTCTATACATGAAATGAATAATATCAATTATGAAAATAAAAAATTGAAATTAATAATATTTAAAACCAATATTAAATTAAAAAAATAGACAATGTAATATAATAATTAATTATAGGATTAACTCATTTTTTAGAAAAAAAAATAATTTCATATAATATTTATGTAAATATAAGGCGTAACTAAATTAACAAAAAAATTTAAAAACTATATTTATTTTAATGTGAAATAAAATAATAAGTATATTCAAAATTATACATCATTTAATGAATTGGAATGAATCCTAAAATAAAATAATCATTTCTAGTGTTTGTTAAGTAGAAGAAATTAAAAATGATTCTTTGAATAAGAGATGGATGACTTGGGACTCATAGATTTAATGTTTAATAAGAATGGAATCAATATTTAGATGATAATAAGTCATTTCGGTGAAGGATGTAAAGGGAAAAACAGTTATATAGTTGAATCTATATGGGAGTGATATGGAAGAGGGGTGGTAGTGGGACCGGTATGTATGTTGAAGGTTATACCCATGGTTTTTAAAACACTTGTTATATCATTACACTATGCCAATAGATTTTAAAACCTATTTTTATATATGCTACTATACCAATGATTTTTGGAAATTATTGGTATATAAATCTCATAACATTATTATACAGTAGTTATTCTAAATCATTGGTACGGAGGGCCTAAACCAATAATTAATCAAAAACATTTGTATGTATTTATTGGTATAGATCCCATATTTAGTTGTCCATTTACCATTTAATACAAATAAATATTAATGGTGTGAAATTTTACATTTATTTTATATTTATTATTAATTTATTCTTAATATGATAATTTTTTATGTCGAATGTAGCATGTGACATAAATTATAGAAGATAGTATGTATATTTAAAGATCTATAATATACAATCATTAAATTCAAGAACATCCAAAATATGAAATCATGTAAGTATATTTTCACTATTTATCTATCTTGATAGTTTGATTATTTCCTCTAATTTTGGAAAAAAACATGAAAGTTTAAAAGATAAACTTTTTATAGTTATTTTTGTAGAACATTTGGCCTTTTCACCCCTTAAGGGTTTACGTTTTTTTGGCCATTAAAATTAACATTATAATGTTCTTTATCACTATATATTATTAATTGGAAATTATCCTTCTCCCAAATGTTCATATTTTTATTTAACAAAAATTTTCTCATTATTTTATAAACATATTAGGTCTTATTTTAGGATCCATAATATTTCATACTCCCCCTTTTAATTGAATGTTTTACTAGCCCTATTTATGATATGGGTTTCCAAAAAATTTATTTTCAAATATTAAACCTTATATTTTTGAGACAAAAATTTGGTAGATGTAGTTCATTTCGGGTGGGATATAATACCGAAAATGTTAATTGAGAAAATAGTATTCTTGCTAACTTTCTTAATACGCAACCCTAATCTATAAGAGAACTGTGATATACTGTAAAATTAATATAATTTAAATGTAACCATTATAATGAAACCATTAAATTTCATTCTATGAATAGTGATAATAAAATTTTAAAAATATTTATGTATTTATTAAATAATGAAATTGTATTTTATAATTCATTGTAAATATGTACTCAATTTTTACTAAAGTCATTTTAGGCTTTCAAAATATGTTTTCATAAAAAATGAATTTATTGATTTATGTGACTTATAATTATAATTAATCTCTACCATTATTATAAATTTTAATTAATGAAATTAATATAAAATATTAAATCATGTGGTAAATATTATCTTGTGGTTATCTGAAAAGAATTTTCTAAATAGAGTTTTTCTAGTGAATAGAGAAATGATAAATTTCACTCCAATGATGCCATTTGTTTTCAAGTAAATTTACAATTATGTTTTTAATTTTATATTAAAATATTGTTATACACCTTTACTTATAAATAATATTTATAATTATATTTGAATCCCAATTTTACTTTATTTTGGTTTATGTTCATTTTTTGGCTCAATAACAATTTTTTATTTGTAAAAACTATTTTTATGCATGAAATGTGGTTTTTCAAAATGAATTAAATTAATCTATATTAATTAATATTATATTTCATATTTATGGATTATATTTACAATAAAATATTATAAAATACATATTATGATTTTTACATGGGTTTGAATCAAAGTAAATTTAGTTTTATTCTTATAATTATATTTTTCATAATCTTATTTTTATGGTAGTTTTCGAACTTATTTAAAATTCCATTAAACAACTTAAAAAATTTAATATTGTAAAATTGATTCCATATTTGGGAAAAAATTAATTAAAATAATTTAATAAGTTCAACTTATTTCCTTTTTCAAAGTGAACAGCGAATACATTAAAATTTTGTTTCTGTGACTATGGTAAACACAAGTTTATCATGGGTTAAACCATGAGATAATAGTTGGAATTTCAAAAAAACCAATATAATTATTATTAGTTTAATATATATTATGTATAAAATATCATTCCTTCTAATTCATGTCCATTTTAATACAACATCACATGAAAGTATCCATATATCATTGATATCATTTAATAAATTCCTTCGGTGTCCCTCCTCTAACTTATAAAATACAACTTCTTATCCTCCTTTATTCGCACAAAAACATCCATCAAAATTCAAAATTACCTACTAAAATCCCTTCCTAGATACCTACCATTAATTATAGAAGTTATGGTATTTTCATAGGACCAAGATTGAAAAGCTTAATATGTAAGCCTATAATAACCAAAATAATTATTAATGGAATTTCAATTATTACATTTATAAAACACATACATAACATACTGTTCCCAATAAAAACATCATTCTCATAATTGAATATTGAAATAAGAAATATTTATAGAAATTAAGGAACCTATACCAATGAACGTAAAATTAAAATAAAGGTATCTTATTAATTATAATTTAATATATTTATACCATTAAATAAGTAAAAAAATGTTTGAAAAATGATACATTATTTGTTGGTATTTTTCTGAATCATAAATATATATTCACAATTTTATAATTAAAATAATGATTTCAAAGAAAATTTATTTCCATAAAATAGATTTATAAACTAATATTTATTTTTTTATGATTGTAAAATAATTTTACGATACCTTAATTAATTTTTCAAAGTGTAATTGATGTAATTATAATTTTAAAAAACGTAATTTTATAATAAATGGTGATTTTAATTAAAAATTAAATTTCTCATATTTATAAAATTGATTACATAAAATGTAATAAATTTTTTTATTATAACTATTGATAAATTGTAATGGTGTTTTTTTGGATTTTTTTGAAATAGTGGAATTTTTTGGGAATAATAAAATATGATAATTTATGATATAAACTAAATAAATGAATCATTGAGTCATGGTTGATACATGTATGTGGTAAGAACCCATTGTTTAAAACTCCCCTATTCCTTTTATATTAATTAATCATAATAATAAACACTATATATAGTTTTGATCCCAAATAATAAAGTAATTTATGAAATAATCAAAACCCCCCCATCTCCCCCATTATAAGTAGTACCCCTCATAACCTCTTCACATCACACCATCTAGGATTTAAATATTGGTAAATTTTTTTCCATTTAATCTATAAATCATCTTACCCACGTTCATTTCTTGTAATTATCACCAAATGATAACTTACAAGTGCCTTAAGGATATTCTCCTGGAGAGGTTATTCAAGAGCTAAAATCCTCCACCTTTCCGTTTTAAATTTTTTCGTTATGCTACCTCATCCTTTCCTCACATATCTAAAGGGAAATTATAACACATATTTCATACATATAATTGGATTTTATTTTTTTAATGATTCATCTATCATCAAATCACATATATTCTCCATTTAATATCTATAATGAAAACATCATCTAATGTGTCGATTCACCACCTTCATCGATGATGATTTTTTTATTATTTCCTTCACAACTAGTCATGAAACAATTATAATGGTTAAATATTATTTTAAAATGGATATTATAACTTGTTTTATGATTATAAAATAAAATATATACATAACATTAAATAATAAAACACCACTACTTTGTGATAATTGTGAATTCACTAAAATAAACTATCATTCATCCTCAACAATGTATCTAATGAATCATTATCATGCCAAAAAAATAATTAAACATGGGACCATATAAATTTTTTAGGTTCATTTGTATCATTTTATTCTACTTCTGAGGTTTTGATTTCATTTTGAAAGAACTCCCATTATTATGAACAGGTAAACTAACAATAATATCATGAAATAAACGCACCTAAAAAAATAAATTTATTATTTTAACTCACTAAAATGACCATAAGTGAAATTAATAAAATTATAATAAAAAATTTCCATACTCAATAGGTTATGAATTAATTAATTAAAAGATATAATTAAATTATCCAAGATAATAAGTGCATGTTCAGAAGACTTTATGATAAAAGGTAATGATTTTCTCTAAACCTCCATTTTCCCATTTGTTTTTTTATTTCTCTATCTTTGTTCCAAATTAAGTCTTAATTTTTATTATGTACTCCTCAAACATATTATGTGTATGTTAAAAAATTATGTACCTATATAAATTATTATTTATTTTATAGGGAAATACATGTTCTAGAAGGCCCCATCCACAATTTGCTTAAAAAGCTAGCCTAATTAAACGTAATAACCAAATTCATTACTCATTTTCATGTACAATCCATAATTTGTTTTATGACGCAAATATTTTATTAAGATCAAATTTTTATCCTGAAAAACTATATTATTTAATATCTGGTTTTATAAAAAAACAATTATTTTGAATTTTTTAATCACTCTTTTATATTTTCCCTTAAACCATGCTCAAGTGGATAACCTCTAAAATTCCATACACACAAGCTTCGACTAAGAAAAATAACGTGAATCGGGTAGAATATCCTATTTATCATAATAAATAGAATGTTGTGGTTGATTACATTATATGAAAAGGTCTCCCATCATTATTGGATCCTCTAATCCCATCTTCATTGGATAATGGAATAACTCAATTGAGAAGATATTCCTTGTCATCCAGTGCTCATAATATGAAAAAGATATATAGATATCAATCATTTTTATGAGGATGTTAATCAACGGTGGACACTATTGAAAAAAAATGTCTAAAGAGAGAATTTATTCCAATAAATGGTAATATTTCATGAAAATATTTTCCAATAAATATTTTCCAAGAACACTCCATCGTAATATTGATTGGGAGTTCCTCAGAATGATAAAAAAGAAAGTAGATTATAATTTGGTGCATGGGGAAAACATTACCATTCCTTCACGATAAACCTTAAGATTTTTTCATAAAAACTAAAAGCATGTTAGATCACTTCTTTAGTGAACTAAAATGAATTCTATGATAGAATTTGTGATTGGAGACTTAGAAAACTATAAAGAGATTATCTGTTGTGCACTTCATGTTGAAATGGATATTAGTGACTCTCAGTGGTCTCATTTCCTTGAAGATAAAAACTATAAAATGTAGTTTTATATTGTAGGATGAAAGGTTTAATACCATGATTGAATGGAAAACCAACATCCCATGTGGTAAAATTAGGGCAATAAGTATCCTAATAAATGACTAAATGGAAGTAGTAGATTCATTAAATATGTAAAATGGAGGCATATGTCTAATAACTGCCAGTAGAATTTAAAAAATCTCACTAATGTGGATGAGAAAAGGAAGCCTTATATAATCACTAATCTTATAATACAATTTTCTAACTATAAGAATCAAGGAAATTATGCCTTCCAATAACCTAAGTCTTGTGTTGTTAAGGGAAATTCACAAACTCATCCATGGTAGTAAAGAGGGGAATACGCTATCACTACTAATGAGGTGGATCTCGAAAATTATGTGGTGACATGTATGATTTTCATTCATGTAAGAATATAAAACATAGTATTCAATTTTGGTTTTATAAACAATTTCATTTCTTTTATGCTTAATAGATCTATTCAATCCCACCCTAAAAATATATAGGTTGAGTTATACGTGAGAACATGAAATTTGGAGATTAATACATCCAATATATATAAATCCTCCCCAATTAATATCTATGTAATTAACCTCATAGAATATATTTCCACACAACATTTGGTGGATTTTGATGCTATATTAGGGTTCTATTGGCTATCTATATATAAAGCCATCAACAATTTTTGGGAAATAGATATCACTCTATACAAACCAAGGAATCCTCTAGTTTTTTAAAATTATATTAGATGTTGGTGAATTTTCTTAAGAATCATCATCTCAATTGTGGATATTATTTCCTTATGAGAATGAATTTCTTGAATATGTGTTTAAGGAAATGTATAGAACCATGCTAGAAGGCATTCCCATTTTGAGAGACTAAAATGTTATTTTCCCTGTAGAATTAACTAGTATTCCTTCAAAATAAAATGTCGAGTTCCTAATAGAACATATATATGGATATCTTCCTATATCAAAACCCTACAGAATGGACAATGTTGTGTGGGAAAAACTAAAGAAGAAGTTACACAAGAATTTGACAAGGTTTCATGCACTTGATTGCTTCACCATGAGGTGTGAAAATACTCTTTATCTAGAAGGGTGATGGATTAATGAACCTATGCATTGATTATCATGAGCTCAATAGAATCGTGATAATGAATAATCATCCCCTTCCATGAATATATGACTTTTTCAATCAACTATATTGGGCCAATAATATCTCAAAGGTGGTCCTTTTGTGAGGATATGAAACATTAAATGTGAATAAGTAAGATATTACCAAGACCAAATTTTGAACAAGGATTGGATACTATGTGTTCATAGTGGTACCCATCAAACTCACTAATGCTCAAGAAATTTTCATGGAATTTATTATTAGATTCTATAAATATTATCATTAAAATTTTATGGTTGGATTTTTACACTATTCTGATATACTCCAAAATAATGGAGGAACACAAGGATATTTTTATAACATCACAAAAAACATTGTAAATGGGGAAAATATATGAAAAATATAGTAAATGTGAGTTTCAGATTCAGGAAGAATTATTATTGGGACATTTTATCAGAATCAAATAAATATCTGTTTACCCTTCTAAAAAAATAGATCAAAAGGTGACCTGGGGAAACATCTGAAATCAAGATCCATAATTTCCTTGGTCTATATGTGTATTAAATAAAAATTCTGAAGAACTTGTAATTAATTTCTAAACCAATGACCATGACTACACGAAAGAGAATAATTTTTTTTCCTATTTCAATTAATGGGAAGAATGCATTAAATAGTTGAATAATTGGTTTATCGCTACATAAGCAATCACCCTACTAATATGTGGGGAACACTTTATGGTATAAAATGATTCATAAAATATGTTATTTGGTTTTTTCCTGATGAAAAATTATATATTGAGAGCCTATGACTCTAGGAAGTTAAAAATTCCAGAATAAAACTATCCCACACATGATCTTGAGTTTGTATTTGTGATCATTGCATTGAAAATATGGCCACATTATCTATATGGAGAAATGTTTGAGATATATACTATTCATAAGAGCCTCAATTTTATATTCACACAAAATAAGATAAATTTTCACTAGTAAAGATGATTAGATATCATCATGGATTACAACCACTCAATCCACAGCCATCCGGGTGAAGCAAATAAAGTGGTCGATGATCTAAGTAGAAAGTTCCTAGAACTTTATTAATGATGAAAATTGAGAAGAACCGAATCATCTTATACCTTAAGAGGATTTACATGAGAATCATTAAAGAAGGAAAATAATCAACATTTTCTTAAATTATTCCCCAACTATCAAATATGTATAAAATAATGGATGCTTAATGAAATTATGATGAAATTTAGAAAAATGGGGAAGATATAAAAAATGTGAAATACATAGAGATAAAAATAGATGATGAAGAATTTGTATGATTTGGGTGAAGATTATAAGTACCATCAAATTTATAGACAATGAAAGAGCTTATAAATTACACACATAGATCAAAATTCTATATTCACTTATGGAGAACAAAGTTATATCGAGATATCCTTGAGAACTATTAGTGAGATAATATGAAGAAGGTGATCACTAAATATAACTAAATTTCAATGGTATTTCTAAAAATGAATGTTAAAATAAAAAATTATAATGGGATGTTTCAACTATTACCCATAACATAATGAAAATAGAAAAATCACTATGGTATTTATCACAAGACTTCAAAAACATCGATATGAAACAATAATATAGGGAATGTTGTAGATATTAATAAAAAGATAGATCACTTTATTGTAAATTTAGAGGACTACACACTCAACCACCTTTCTTGGATGTACCTCAAAGTAGAGGTGAGGTTGCATTGAGTATTATTGTCGATTATATATGATCTAACTATGAGATCTAAATCTATTTTATAGAAAATTCCCCATCATGATGTAAACAATCAGATGAACTTTAGTACACCATATCATTCTAAAAGTGATGACCAATATGAGAGGACTATTCAGAAAATGAATGACATGTTGAGAGTGTGTTCGATGGACTTCAAAGGATGATGGGACAAATATCTACCTCTATTAATGTTCTTCTTGAGTAATATTTTTAACATAGTAATCCAAATGAATACATTTGAATCCCATTACTAATTAAGATGTCAAACACTAGCTTGTAGGGATGAAGATGGTTAATGGAAGTTGTTCAGACAAAAAATGGTTGATGAAATGGTATGAATGGTTAGAACTACTCTCCAGCATATCCAAGCTTCCCATAGTTAATAGAAGAGTTATGCATAAAATTTTGGACGGGGCTTCGATATTAAGGTCGGAGACATAGTATCCCTCCACAAATCTACATGTATGAGGATTGTGAGATTTAGGAAAAAAGGAGATCTGGGTCCCATATACATCATCCCATTAATTAATATTGATTATATCAGTGTTTTGGCCAATTTACTGGCACATCCACCAACAATGTATCATGTACATGATGTATTCCATGTACAAACCAGATCCCCCACATTAACTAAATCTGATGGTGGAACAACCAGAGGACAAACTCTCATGTTAGTATCATCTAGTAAAGATCTTGTAGAATATAGATCATGTTATATGAATCAAAACATCTCAAATTGTAAAAGTATTATGGAGGAACCATAAGTGCTAAGAGGTTACATGGTTACTAGAGGATGTAATCAATTGGAAATACCTCAATTTATTTTCAATATATAATTTAATACGGAAATTTGGGGGTGAAATTTCCTAAAGGAGAAGAATGTAACAACAAATACGTTGTCAAAATAATTTACCATCACATACCTATAAAACACGTAAATCTCATATATATACTAATAAAACCATCATTCACATAAACTAAGAATGAAATATGTAACATATATATAAATTAAAGAACACATACTGATAGAATAGTTACTTTACAATTGGAATAGTAATATTGCCATTGGTAATATTATACTGGCCATTTAAATAGTAACCTCACATATGAAAGAATAACTATAATTTAGTTATGTTATAAATGAAAATATAATATATTTTTATCATGTAAAAAAAAATATATGTTTTAAAATGATAAATTATATATTTTTTGAGAAACGTAAATATTTATATACAATTTTATTATTAATATAATGATTTAAAAGCAAATTTATTTTCAAAAATTTGATTAGTAAATTATTATTTTTTCTTATGATTATATGATAATTTTATGAGACCATAATTAATTGTTCAAATTGTCATAAAATCAGTTATAATTTCAAATTCCATGTTTTTTTATGAAATGACGATTTTAATTAAAAATTAAATTTATCATATATATAACATTTTTCATAAAATTGCATCTATTTTTTGATTCTAAAGAACAAAAAAATGTTTTCGGTGACATTTTGGGATTTTTATAAAATAGTTGAATTTTTTGGGGAATAATGAAATACAAAAATTTATGATATAAGCTAAATACATAAATTATAGAGTCAAGGTTTATGTATAAATGAGGTAAGAACACAGTGGTTCAAACTCTCTTAAAATTGTTACTTTATTTAGTCACAATAATCTGCACTATTAATATTCATGATCTAGAATAATAAACTAATGAATAAAATAGTAAAAAAACACCTCTCTTCTCCACCTATAAATAACCCCTCACCACTTCTTCTCCTCACATCATTAAGCTTTTTATATTCCTAATATTATGCCCAATTCTTATGTTCTGTTTATTCTCATAAGTTATTTTCTTGCTAGTCTAAACAAAATATCCTTTTCAAGTGCCTTTAAGTGGTTCTCCAAGAGATGTTCTTCATGACGTAAAATCCTCTACATTTAATTTTTAAATTATTTATTTCATTTACCTCATCCTTTCATCTATTGTCAAAAGTGACATGATAAACACATTATCATCCATATACTAGATTGTAATTATTTTAATGGGAAATCCATCATCAAATCTCTTCCCTTTTCTTTTTTATCTTAAAGATGAAAACATCATTCATGATGTATTGATTCACCACCTTCCTAGATAATGATTTTCCATTTTACATTACTGCCTTAACTAATTTTTTTAAATCATTTAAAATTGTTAAAACACATTGTATGATTTATATTACATTTTTTAGTTTATGTAACTAATATATAAGAATCATATTAAATAATAAAACAAATGTAGTTTCTAATAATAAAAAAATACCAAATTAAGGAAATGGTCCTAATTAAAATTACATATAATGAATATTTATAATATAGGAAAAAAATATGGTACAATTTAAAAATATTTTGGTTCATCAATATAATATAATTACACTTATGGAGTTTTTCTTCATTCTGAAAATGACTCCCATAATTAAAGTACTGGAAAACAATCAAAAAATAATGAAACAAACACACCTCCAATATCAAAATTAAAAATGTTAACTCATAAGAATGACCATAAAGGATTTAAATAAATTTACAATTAATAAAATACATGCTTAATAGGTTTTTAATTTATTAAATAATTGATCTATTTTAGTTATTCTAGAAATTTTGTTCAACTGAAGAACACGTTCAGATATTAGGTAAAGGATTTTCTCGGAAAATACATTTTACTTCAGGTTATGATTTCTCAATCTTTACTCTAATTTAATTATTAATTATTCTTATTTAATCCTCAAAAATACTGTTTGTTTGTTCCAAAATTAATTACTTATCTCAATTATTTTTATTTTCTAGGGAAATACATGTTTAATAAGGTTCCTTTCTCAATTCCTCAAGGTATGTAAGCCTGATTAAATGGAATAACCTAGTTTCTTACCCATATTATTTCACACCTACTAACTATTTTAGGTTGCCAATTTTTTTTTTCTTAAATGAATGTTTTTATCATGAATGATTGCATTTTTTCATTTTTTATTTTTTACAACAATTATCCCATTTTTCATTTTAAAGTCTCTTTGATATTTTTTATTCAACCGCACTGATGTGGTGAATTTGTAATGTTTCTTTAACACTATTTCAACATTTTTTCACTTTTTTTGACATAATTTATCATTTTCTATGTCTATTTTCCCATTCTGATTTCCCATTTATGAATTAAATAAATTATTTCAGGGAAACCATTATGATATTCTAATACTTATACTTTATGAAATGATTATGATTCATATTTACTTCTAGGGGAAACATTTATGTTTATCCCTTATGTTATATTCTTCATGTGGAACACATATACATGAAAAAGTTGTTATGGGTGTCCAAAAATAGTGCTCAAATACATTGGGTAATTTTTAGTCTCATGATACATTATGATAGGACATGGAGTAATCCTAATTCCATTATAAGAAATTGTCCCCCATGTGATATAGTCTTTTAAGCTAGCATAAAATCATGGTTATGTCAGGCAATATAACTCCACCACATTCTTATAGTTCCATTATTACTTTATCCTATAATCAAAAAGTCAATATTCTAATTGTTCATTTTTTCAAGGATTTTTTATATCATTATATTATGTTTTCTGACCCATGCACTACACTTTATTCCTATTTTAATCCATATTTTTATACTCTTACTAGTAATTTTTATGTCAACCCTTTTTTAATTTATTCCCCAAGTTTTCTTATGAATATGTAAGAGTTGGAAGGAAGTTAAGAGCTCATTATGGATTCTAAAAAAAGAATTTTCTTTTTGTTTATGTTTTCATAATTATATACCTAATCTTAAAAATACATTAGATATTATGATACATGGTTTTTATTTTTTGGGTCATTATGAATAAAATCATGTAATATTATATTTTAAAGGATAGGGTGACTAAAATGAAAATGGAGGTCTCCAAAAAAGTTTTATAAATATTTATCGAGATATTTCCATTGTATTTATACTCCCACCCCTTATAAAAATGTTAAATCCATAAAAAATTGATCAGAATAATCAAATAAAAATTCAGAGATATTTCTAGTATTATTTTAATTCCATTTACCACCTTCTTTAAATCAAAATAGAAATGAAGTTACCGCTCATGTATTCATGTGGACAACATCCTCCACGTATGAATATAATTCAATTTCCATATCTATATTTCCTGAATGGTTATTATGATGTATTTAATTATTATATATGATATTATGAAATACCGATTTTTATATAACAAAAATATATTATCAACATTGTTACCTCCTAACCCTTTGGAAAAAAATAACATCATGTGTGTGTTCTTGTGGACTACCATCTCCATGAAGTAGTGTTTTTTTCATTTTAAAATTACATAGATGTTAATAATGATAGATTTAATAAATATTTATTATATTTATGATATAATAATAATTATTTATTTATTGATATTTATTTAAAATTCTTTCATTCAATCTATCCAAAACTGGAAACATCCCTCATGAGAATATATGAATTACTGTCTCTATTAAATGATGAAATTATTTTATCATCACCAATTCATATGAATGATTATAAAAGTATATTTAATGAATAAATATGATAACTATTATTTGATTAAGATGATTAATATCATAGAACCATGATAAAATTAAATGTATCCAAACATCTAAAACAAAACATACATTAGAAACAAAAAATTTAACATTTGAAAAGTTCACTACAATGGATAATAGTAAATAAAAACAAGTTGAAATGATATAATTGGAACATATATGATATTATACCAGATAGTATTATTTATAATATAATTATAATAAAAATAAATTTATTATTTAGGATTTTATAGTGCTTATAGATATAGTTGGATATAAGGTAGTTGTTCAATGTCTCAATTTTGTTTCATTATGACCTATTTGATGTTGTGCACCTATTTTAAGATTGTTAGGTGTATATAATGATTTTTTTGAAATTTTATATAATATATAAATCTTAATTTAGGGTATTTATAGTTAAAATTAAAAAAAATTCATCCAAGGGTTCATGATTCAAATTCTACCAAAGTGATCTAGTTTCATCATCACATGTTTACTTCTTTGGAAAATATATCATTCTATAAAAATATATTCTTGTATGAGTTTTATATACAAATATTATTATATTTTTATTCATTTATATCATTATTTTCATTCAATTTATGTTCTATTTTATGTTATTTATTTCATGGGGTGATGAATAGATATTTACCAAATGTGTATGGCTTTTATGTTATAATCTCTTTTCTTATAGTGATTAATTATTCTTAAATATCATATGATTAAAATATATGATATATATCTCCAAAAAATTAGGTTTTTATTGTCTTTTATTTATTTCAATTTTTTACATGATTTCCAATTTACTCTCTTTAAGAACAAAAGATACCAAATGAGTATTAATATGAAAATCCGACCTTGTTTTTGTCTTCGCTTAGGAGTTTTTCTTCAAAGATCATTTATTCTTTTAAAAAATTTCTATAATTTTTTACTATTATAAAAATATTAATTAAAACCATTTTAATTATATTTTATATTATTTATAAATTATTAAAATTAATTATCTTTTTATTTTTCAAATGTGGAACATTTATCTTTTTTCTGAGTTTCTGAATGGAATTTATATTTTTATTTACACCGCATGAAAAGAATTCTATTCCCTAATAAATAATATATAATTTTAACATTAGATAATATTATTCCTTTTTTATTTTATATAAAATTTAATTATTAATATTTTTAATAAATCTAGATTCTATATAATATATTTTAAAATAAAAATGTGTTTTCATTGAGAAATATTCTATTGATCACTGAAATGTATTTTCATGAATACAATCATCCATTTATGATTTGTTTGATTTACTATAGATATAATACAATTTTTCCATCTTTATTGTTTATATATATGGTTTATTATTATTATTATGATTTTTTATAAAACCTATAACCTTTCTATGAGGTATGATATGATGATATGCATAATGTTTTACGATCTTATGGAACACATATTAAATGTTTTCATTATGTAATTTTTGGGACCAAAATTATATATCCCTTGAATTAACTGGGTAAAATATGTTATGTCATGAAATAATAAGGACTAGAATTAGTAGTGAACCTAGTTTATTAATTTAAATTTTTTAATATTAAATTACCATGAGGGAAACATGGATAAGGAAATGATTTTATAGGGAGTGACCTAATTCCACTATTATCATCTTGGTAGTGATCCTTTACTAATTAAATGAATTTAAATGATTATTTTTATTGTAGAAACTAATTCCATGTTCATAATTTATTTTCTAATGGATCATGATAGATTATTAATGATTTTGACACATATTTCTTATGTATTTTGATTGAAAAAAACATTATTTTAGGGATTATTATTAAATATTATAAATATTTTTAACAAAAATATTCCTATTGTTTTATGAAATATAAACTTTTTACCAAAGGTGTGAAAAGAATATTTTGTCTAACATCAATTGACCAATGGGTTTCAAAATCATTTTTAGTACCCTTTTATTTCTAGATGACACTAAAATTATACGTTGTTATTTAAAAATAAACTTATTTTAAAATTAGATTATTAAATTATAAACCTGAGAAAAGTAATTTTAATATGAAAATATATTTTCATTATGAAATATTATAATGTTATATTAATTGTATTTTCATATAATTCAACATAAATTTTATGAATATCATGAGTTTGTGATGATATAATCTAATGATATCACCTTTCATATTTATCGGGAAGGCTTATAATAATTTTGACTTGGATTGTATTTTTATTTCATATGCTAGTTCTTCTAATATTAACATATATTGATTATTAAGGAATGTGTATTATATATTATTTTTATTAATATAATTAATGAATTATAAATATTAGGTGATTGTTGAAGTACAAAATTATATATCCCCTTGATTAATCGGTAGTTCTCATTAAACAAACAAATTTGGGTAATTTGCCAGGACCTTAGACATTTGTGTAAGTAGTCTAGAAATAATGTCGTGATAATAAGTTTAAGTTATCTGGAATTATGAATTCCATCATAATTAATTCTATTATTTATTTCCATGTGATTATTATAAAAAGATTTTATATTATGGATAATTTTCAAGATAATATTTTTATTTATATGGTATTATTTGATACTCATGTTGTAAGGCCGTATTATTTATGCATTATTTAGCTCCTATTATACATATTCCTTTATAGTGAATCCAAGATCACCTATTTATTATGTTTCTTATCCCCATGATATATGGAATTATACTATGATTTACATGAAATGATATTCTAATGAGAATAATAATATTATAAAAGTGAATATTATATTATATTTTATGTTTTCAAATATAATTTGAGATTCACGTGTATATACATATATAGTACAATACTGGTAAACTAATCATTCCTTTGGGATGTAATTTATTTTACCTATTAATAATATAAAAATATAATCAATGGTAATTATATTATAGGTTTTTATATCATAACATTTATAATGCATACAAATTATATACCCAACATTGTGAGTTTAAGGATGATCATACCCAATATTGTGAGGAATTATTCAATCCACTATAATGGCTATATAGTGGAACGTATAAATTATATTTAATTTAGAATGATATTTATAAACATAATGTTAAAGAAATAAGATAATAATGATTTTTATTATAATTATGGAATATACAATAGTTTATGGTTGGATGTGAATTACATTTTTTATTCTACTCTAATGGGTAATTAGAGAATGCTTGACCATGTTTGGAATATATTTGAAAATGTCTTAATTAGATTCATGGAGAATAAGAATCACACTAAAAAATATGTGACCATGATATAATATATTCTCTCATGAGATTAAATAGACTCTAGGTAAGAATAAAAATAATATTTCTTCAGTAGTTGTGACATGTAGTACAAGACCATTCATCATGATTTTTCATGTAATGATAATCTTATTTTTATGAAAGATTAACTTTGGGGTATCTTATGAGACCATGGATTAGGAAAAAAACCATGAAACAATATATATTATATCAAATTAATTAGAACTTTGTGGATGAATTCTATGTTTTGAATCAAAATATCACACAAAATGGATATCATATAAAATTATTCATTAAATATTTGAAATTTTTATACAATTAAAAAGAATAATATACACATGATTTACTCAACTGGAATGTGATATTTGATTTTTTTGTTAGATGATAGATTACAGTATGAAAGGATAACCATGTTTCAATGGATGGTATAAAAGAATATAAATAATGGTAAATTAATGACTATGGGATGAAGTAAAAAAATAATGATATGTTTGGATAAATAATTATGACATTGGAATGTGTTTAATTATTTGAATCATATCATAGTACATGAATCACACCATAACGGTAGATAGTTGAGAAGGACTACACCATGATATAGTGTTTCATATTAAGGTACATTATTTTGGAAGAAATTAAAAATATGAGTTTAATTAGTTTTAAATTATTTGAATCATTAACCCTTGTATTGTATCATAATATGTTCAATATCACATCATACTAAGAATATTTTGGAGAATATGTAATGATCCTTGAAAGTGTTTTAAATGAATTATGATATGGATTTTTTGCAATTGATTCTTGACTGAGGATTACTCCATAGTGATTGAAATTTGTAAACAATATGTGAGATAATATATGTATATCATTCCATAATATTTTATATTTCAATAATATTTCTATGTTTCCAAATTATCATGAATATATAATTTAAATTTAAAAAATGGACGATTTGGATATAATATTATGGAATTAATTTCATCCAATTAGATGTATTTTAGCAAATTAAATTTTTAAGGATAGTTGTAGGGATCAAAAAGTATTAGAAGGAGATGATTTGTTAAAACCATTGGATGAAGGCTTGAATTATTGGGAGAGTTTACAAAAATTTCATAGTGTAGATTAAGAAAATATTTAGAATTAATTATGATTAATATGTAGTTTAGAAAAGAAGAAATAATAAGAGCCTAAAAATAAAAAACATTAATAATGTTTGGTTTGATTCAAATAGTACTTCATAATGAGGAATAAAATGTTATACTTTCATAACTAGGCATCGAAGAAGGATTGAAATAATATAATTCCAATGTGGGAATATTTTCATTTTGTGAAGAATGTAACTTCTATAAATATTTTTTGGATGAAATTGAATAAAAAATTCACATCAACGAGTTGATCCCATCAAAAAATTATGAGGAAGAGTAAAATTTCATGGATCATAATATTACAACAAATATAGAATTTATTAGTTAAGAGGGATTGAAAATATTATGATCATATAAAGGAGACCTTCATGTTTATAAACTATTAAAGCGACCCTCGCATCTATAAACTGACATTTACTTTTCTAAAGAATTTTGCAGAGAAAATGAATAGGTATTATCCATTGGATCAATATTTATTTCTTACTAAACATTGTACTAATAGTTTATATTGTCAAAAATTAACCTTGAAAAAAAGTTTCTATCAATTTAAAAGTGTTTCATAGTGGATTATAGTACACCATAACATCACCCAGTGTATTCTACTTGGATTATACATTAATATAAAACCATATAAAATATTTTTTTTTATTATGATAAACTATACAACATGTGTTGATGATATTCTGTGTGATTCGTGATGAGAAAAAGTTAAATTGAATGGAATATTTACAATGGGGAAATAATATTTTTTTGGGAATAGGACTACAAATATGAAATGATTTATATAAATTTCACCTGGATTCATCCCCATAGTGTTTGAATTCAGTTTTTCCCCTACCATTGGGTTAGTACTCCCTCCTATACAATTTATCTATAACACCTTTTGATACATCTTTTTGACATCTAAAACATAATGTTATTTTAACTGCTTTTATATTTCCATGAAAACATTTATTTTTTTTATAGTATTTTAAAAATAATAATCATCTCCAATATCCACATATTAATACCCCTTATTAGATGACTTTATTTTCTATTTTCTATTAGTGGAACCTCATATATTACTGGATAAATTATCCATACATGATTCCATAAGATGTGTCATCATGGGATTTGGAACCATCTCTGTGAATTTATTTTTCCTTATAAAACTTATTTAAAAATAGTTTAATATCATCATTCAAGATTAAATACACCCCCGAAAATATTTTTACATTTAATGATTTCATTGTGTGAATTTACTTATTAATAAGGAATCGTCATAAAATAATCATGGCTTACTGATTCATAAATCAGTGTAGGAATCAAGATCCTAATTTAGTGAGATTAGTTCTATTTTTTCACTCATTTACAACAATAATAATATGTAACATGGGTGGTTAGTTTCCATAAATATAAAAATCCTTTTGTTATCAAAGAAACATTCCCACATACATTACGGAAAAAGAAAAAACATGATTTTTTTAAATCACGCCACATATCAAACTAATTGATACTATTAGTTTCAAAAAAACTTATGATATTTATTGGTATCCAATATCATTATTCATTCACATGTTATGTTATCCTAGATATTGTGAATTAGAGATTTAAATATTTATTAAATAATAACCTGAATTCTTACATCTTTGGGACCATATACAACTTATTTTTCTTCTTATTGTTGTAATTTATTAGAGTAAAATTTCAGAGAAATTTAGTATCTTGAACCACCATTATATGATACTACATTGTTAGATCACAATTATAGAACTAATTTACTCCATGAATATTACTTAATCTTAAATTATAACATTTATCTAGGTTTAAATACAACTAGATATGTCCAAATGTCAGTTATTTATTATAAAATTTATAGCGATACAATTTGAAAAAATTTATATGGATTATATTCTACCTGAATTTAGATTCAATTTGAAAATTAATTTAAATGATATATTTGGAATAATACCATAATAATTTCTCCATCCATACTTGTTGGTCATGTTATTCCTTAACATCACTTAGAATTAATTTGTAATTCCTTATTATATGTATCTTCTTTTAACACATGAACACCATGGATTATATTTTACCCTTAAATAAACATCATTTAAAATATATAGTTAAAAAATAATTAATTATGTGGGGAGTGGATTACATCCCAATCATCCTCACTTAATGGAATGTGATAGTTAATGATGAAACAATACATTATTGGATTTTGTTCCATAGAAAAAATGACATCTAACTTAATATTACCTTTATATTAAACCGTTTGAATATTAATAAATGTGTTTTCTTATATTGAGAGTTAATTTAATTAACTTTAATGTGATAATGTCCATGAGTAGTTTTCACATTGTAAGATAATATTTGTTACCACAATGATTATTAAATTAGTGTTTTATGATGATATTTCTAAATGTTGGTCCTTGGGTTAGGAAATAATTTGATAATGGTATTGGTAGTATGTTTGAATTTTTTGTGATTGATATTCATAATTGGATGAAACTTCATCTCATGAAGTTCATACTTGGTAATCGTTTTCTTGTCATATTATGCCGATTAATCCTTGACAAAAAAATCTACATGATTAAGAATCATTGGATTTCTTATAATAAATCATGTACATTGATCCTTAGACATGATATTATTATTTATGTATATCATGTTTTGTGTACTTTAATATATTATCAAGAAAATTATTCTATATCCTTTGGGTGAGGTAAGATATGTTTGCCAGGTCTTAAGTGACAATTCATTAATGAATATGTTAATATTGGGGTTTTCCTTCATGTTTTAGGAATATGACATACCATGCCCTTTGAGTTGAATGGAACTATCAAACTAAAATTTCATAGCCAATGTGACTAATAATTTCATTTCTGGAAGTTAATAAAATACATATCGAGAACATAGGCTGATGAAAAGACTATTAAACATGACGGTTTTGAGATATTAATATTAAGGGATAATATTATATAGTTATTGTATATATGAGTTTTTTTCATTGGAACATTTACTTCTTATTTTATGGTTTCCTTCACATGTTTTTATAAGTTTATATTAGAATTTTAAAAACCCAACTTATTTCCATTATGGAAGAGTACTAGAGGGAAAAACACATAATGGTTCCATTGATTATAGTTCATTTATATTGAATATAATTATTTCAATAAATTTTATTCCATAGACTGGGAAATGTCATTTTCTTATGATTTAATGATTTTAAATTGTTATTCACTATATTTAAGTGAGTTTAATATTAAATAAATATTTTTTCACTTGACCATGAATATAATATATTTTATTTATCAAATTCATGATATATATTTATAATTTGAGATTTTCTACATGTAGTGGTCGGTGGAAATATCGATTTATTCACCTGGAAATTTAAGTGGTTAATCATTAAATATCATTTTGATAAATAAGCAATTATTAATTTAATGAAATTATATTTATCTATGAATGTCTTTACATACTTATATATATATTCTAGTGGAATATATTAGTTATATTATTTTATTAAGTTCCTTTTCACAATTATCAATATTAAACCTTTCCACTATATATACCAACTTTTATAATTTATAGAATATATGTAATAATATGTGTTATGCACAATGCATTATCAACCTATAGAATTATGTCAATGAATAAAATCTCTAATTTTTATCTTAAGTCTGAGAGGATTTTTCCACATCCTTCCTCACACTCATGAATGAGAAAATTGGAGATTGGATATTATGAAGCTAGAGTTATGTTGTTTCGAACATCGTGAACAATACAATATGAATGGATCCTTCGAAATAGAAACACAAATTCAAATAAAATCATTTATAGATTGAGTAGAATGAGTGGATCACATCTAGAGAGATTTTATATTTGATTATATTATAAAAATTATTGTATAACTCAATAAATGGGCACCAACCATTAATATATCTGTTAATGAAATAATATTAAGACCATTGTAATTCTTATTATTAACTAAAATATAATTTTAATATGATAGATCCATTATTCTCAATTATCAGATTACTGTTCTGTTTAATTGGTAGGATATTATTAAAATATTGATTCTTCATGATGCTTTTGTTAATAGTTTATTAAATCAAAAAAATTAGCAGTGTTTATTATCGGCCTAACTAGTGATTCTTATGTTCTCTGAACCATCAAGTAATACCAGAATTGAGACATTCCAATTTATAATTATTTATATTTTTAATCAATATTGAATGTATTTCTCTAGGTATTAATTTTAATTTGGGCCCTTAATATAGAATGTTGATATAATATATTTTTAAACAAACATATGACTAAGAATAAGAAAATAGTATGTATCTAATGCATGGATATAACCAGCTAGAGGTTTCTAAGGAACAATATACAGTACCACATTTCGGATGTGTAACCTGATTTCATTTAATACACTATCTATTAACCACATGCATATATAGTTGTCCCAATAGTGACATGCCTTATGAGGATTCATTATGAGACATGTAATTTAAACTGCATATTTACTACCATTGTGGAATACAGGTTATATGGTTATACAATAGGGAACTCCCCTACAATCCATGTAACCCAAACAATATGAGATTCTTATGTGGTCAATGGATATTTTTTGTAATTAATACACATGTGATTTAATTTATTACATACCACATAATTACAAAAATCACTGTATTATGGGCCTACAGTTATTATATGATATGTAATTTCCTTACACATCATGTGTAGCATCCAATGATTTTAAAAAATCCATTCTTTAAAATTTATTTAAATTCTTTGATATCCTGAGTGACATGCATTTAATTGTTTATATTTTATTATGAACAACACTAATATTATCTTTTATTGCATGTGACATCAAGTTTCATCAATAATATTTGTTTCAAAAAATATTGATTCATAAAATCAATAACATACTATTAATATTATTATATAATATAGATAATATCACCTAGATTTTATCTTTGAAGGTTTGAATATGGCTAACTATATTTTTTAAAAAAAAATTATAAAATGTTTTTACATTAATCAAATAGATTTTATAGTTATTAAATTAGAATAAATCTATTATTACGCTTAGAACTGTATTTGTTTAATAGAATAATTCCCATATTTTAAAGGGAAACCTATATAATAACTAAATTTTGATTATTTTTTAATTTTTATAGGAAAAATATACTAAAAATTTTATGTAAGGGTGTACAAATTTACTTTGTTTTATTTGTTTTTATTTTTCTAATAATTTTCATAATATGATGGATATTGAAAAATAAAAATTATTAGATGAAAAATTATTTTGCATCTAATTTATTTATATATTTATATTTTGTTTTTAATTACTTTTAATGGTTAATTATATAAATTTTACATAAAGAAATAAAATTTAGGTAATTTTATCAAATTTCACAATGAAGATGGATATAATAACACGTAAAACTTTTGGACATTTCTCTTTAAAAACCTGTTGTCTCATCCCATCTATGAAAAAAAAATTAAATTAATTTCATTCACATATATATTATAATTATGGAAACGCGATTTCTATATTTGGAATCACCATAATTTATAATTTCAAATAATTTCATCATATTATTTTACCATAAATATTAATGGATGTAATTATAATTAATTATAATGAAGAAGTTAAAAATAATTAGTTAGTGGTTAAGGTTTTATATTAAGAGGAAGAATGACATAAGAGCTCATCTAAAATAATTAATCTAAAAATATATCAGACCACACCACCTATTTTTAATTTTAAATGAGTAATTTGTATAAAATTTGATAAATTTTACCAATATAATAATTCATGCAAGGAAGAATACAAAAAAGGAACTTTCCTTCCCTTTAATAATTATAACGACTTGGAGTAGGGAAAATGCTTCAATGTCTGGGTAATAAATATTATAATCAAGTATAATGATTTAATTTTTATCCTAGGAATTTATATATAATTTTAATAGATTATATATTTATAGTAAATTCATATGAAACACCGTATCTTGGATTATTTAGTTAATAACTAAATATAACAAATGAAATTTTATTCAATAATTTAGAATTAATAGAATAATATATTCTTACAAGTAATTTTTATGTGTTATAAAATATAAAATATTTTCCCTTTATGGGTCAATTGATATTTTATATTGAACATATTGACCCATAAATGGTAAAAATGTTTCTAACACAGTTGGTGTAAAAGTAGTGTTTTTGGGTATTACATGTGTTTCTGTTACAATTTCTTTCAAAAACATATGGTATTTTATTCTATATATTAGATTTAATATTTTAAAATTGGTGGGTATAAATTTTCTAATAATTCTAACTTTAATTTATTCTTAATGGGTGAATTACATAATTTTGAAAACTAGATACCTAAATAAAAAAAATTAGAAAAATAATGAAATATAAAAATGAATCAAAAATAATAAACATGATTCTAATTATATGTGTTCTATGATTTGCTCAACCATATATTCCATTTTTTCCATTAGTTTTCATTTTTTAAACACATTATGTAAGAGATACCGCCCAAAAGTTTTCACATTTTTATAATTATATGAATGCCACTCCCCTCCCCAATAAAAAATAACTCACCCTCCCCACATCAATAAATCTATAAATCCATTTTCCTCATCTAAAATTAGACAATATATTCTCAAAACATACCTCCTATAATATTAAATTTATTAAATTCAGATGAATATTAACAAAGTGTGCCTTTTCGTGAAAACTAGTAAATATTACATGAAAAAATAGGTAACATTATTAATTTATCAATTTTATTTTATTTCATTCAAAAACCATTCATTTATTATTATGTCATTATTATATAAACAATATGTATCTTAAATATATTTATATTTTTCTATGTTATGTGTTTTAGCTACATAATAACACACATCCATTAATTGTGTCACAAATATACCATTCGTGTGTACAGTGAACTTCCACATAATGAAATGATATTGTCTATCATTCATTTACCACCTTATAATGTTGAGAATTATAATGTACATAATATTTTTATATGATATATAAATTATATTTATTATGTATCATTAACAATATTATTTATATATAATATATACCTTTATTCATACATTTTGTGAAAATACGATAACATCTTTCATGTATGTGTGCACTACCGCCTCGTTAAATCGATGTGATACGCTCACACATTAAATGGAATGTATTAATGATGGGTATTAATAAAATATTTTCTATAAAATAAATCTATATTATATTAAGGAAATAATTATCTTCCTATAAATACAATATATCATTTTTTATATTATCTAATCTCATAATAAATAAGTGATAACATCTTTCATGGACATGTGGACTACCACCTTCTCGACATGATGTGATTAATTTAACATCCCAATAATTCAATACATAAATATATATAATATTATAACAAATTGTATTTGTGATATAATTATCATTAAATAATGACAAATTTTACATTCCTTCTTTCCATAGTGATCGTTGAAAAACAAGCACATTACTCATGCATATGTATGGCATACTGACTCCCAAATTGTAATGTTGGTTCAATTTTCATAACCATATTTCAGGAATGGATTTATAAATTTTAATGGAGTATAATATGATAATTATTTCATTATTATTAGTATTTATATATTTATATAATTTCATCATTGATAATAGAAAAACTACCTTAGTAATTTTGACACATATACCTAATATGGTAAAAATGTATGATGTAGAAACAATTGTTTAAGTAGTTGTAAAAATAATTATAAAAATGAAATAAAAGTAATGATTAAATTTAAAATTATTATAAATAAATATAAAATAAACATATTATTATTATTTAAGAAGATGTAGAAACATGTGACATGTTTTACTAAAGGTAAGGTATTCCGTCTCAATCTAATTTCACTATGTAATTTCATGATGGTATGTAGCTTTTTCCTTCTATAAGTTGTATATACATGCTCATTGACATATTATATCCATATATGACCTGTTATCATGTTATTTATTTTTTTATTAATTTTTCATGGTGCTTATTATTTAACTATTCAAAGTCTCATGCGATACTTTAAATGTGCGAATATTTAATTTTAAAAAAAATAACCATATTAATATTATTGATATTTTTTTTACATATTTTTTATTTATTTATAAGGTTTAAATAAAAGAAATATTATGTCTACAATTAATTTCATTCACAGGATTTAGAAAGGAATATTTTTATGTGTATTAAAAGGAACACTTTTACAAAAAAAAAATTCCAATTTATAATGTATGGTGATAATGACTTTTCTTGACTTAATGAATTAATTTTATTTTTATATTATATTTAAATATTAAATGTTTTATAAAATTAAAACAACTATTTCCTTTTA
Organism: Viscum album; assembly: GCA_963277665.1. Taxonomy (NCBI): domain Eukaryota; kingdom Viridiplantae; phylum Streptophyta; class Magnoliopsida; order Santalales; family Viscaceae; genus Viscum; species Viscum album. The sequence continues at coordinate 475,823,563 of OY728157.1, forward strand.
AATTTTTAATTTTGTCATCGAAAATGTTTTTCTAATTAAAATGGTTTTTTGGTATTAAAAATGTGTTCTCAAAAGAAAAGGTTATTTTCATATGTATGAGTTTTCATATAGATTTAAAAAGACTATTTAATGAATTCTATAATGTATTTATTTATACTTTATATGGTACATTAGTATTATATACAATGGGTGATCATTATATATCTTATACAAAGGGTTCAGAACCATTATATCTCCTATGAAACAGGTGAGACCAATATAGAATATAGAAAAGCTTTGAGCCCCATTATAGCTCATGGGTGAGCCATATATAGCTCATTATAAATAAAATCCCCATTATAGATCTCTATTGTATTAGGTAATGAAATTTTTGTAAGTCTGTAATATGGTTATCCCAATTAAAAGGTTGTTCAAAACAGTTTATGTATATGATTATCTAAGTCAAAAAATGAATGTTTTTGCTTGCTATGGCTTTTAATGAATTTCTAGGAGAAAAATGTTTGATTTTTACTCATCATAAAATTCTTTATTCATATTCTAAAATAACCTTGATTGTAATGGTAAAAATTATATTTTTTTCACGTTTTTAATGACTAATGGTTTTGTTTATCTTTATATCTCGTTCTATACTATTTTTCTCATCCCATGTTTCTAAAATGCTTTTATATTTTTTAAGGTTGGGTAATTGAAAGGAATAAGTAATAATAGATGTCATAGTGATATTATATTAAAATAGTACAAACTCTATTTTAAAATTTTTATATTATTTTAAAAATTTATATTTATTGGAAGTATCCACATTTTATTTTATAGTTTCATTATGTATCAGTTATAGACAAAATCTAAAATACTATAAAGATAAAAAGATTCTAAATATGAGATAAAGTAAAATTTTCAATAAAAATCATGGTTTTTTGTGTTTATATCTAGGTCATTATAGTTTGTATCAAAGGATGTTTTTGATAACATTAATGGTTAAGAAAATGTTAATACAATTACATTAGAATATTTTACATTATGTTTACTTTGAAATGAAAAATAATTTAATGATTTCAATGATGATTTTCATTAAATATATTTTTCAGAATGGTTTTCCACATAAGAAACAAAAAATGTATTAGGGAATGTCATGATATGAAAACATTGCTCTAAATTAACATCCTGAGATGGTTGGAATTAGATCTATGTTGTATTTTATAGTGATATATTAGTTGAAACATGATATTAATAGTTGTGGTATCCATGCTAAAAATAAACATGAACGACTATAGAGGAACATGATGATAGTAGATATTTTAATGAGATGACATCCCGCATGATTCAATTGATCGTCTGACCCACTACTAGGTTAAAGATTGATCAATTCACTAGAGAAGATATTTGATGTGATGGGATGTTAGGATGTCACAATGTAACTCCTTCCATCTATCATTTTCAATCTCCATCTAATCTATGATGGTTTTTGGTTAATAATACAAGAGAGAAATATTATCTTGATTCTATGTATGGGAAATATTCAAGGATATTTTCGTTGAAAAATATTTGTCACGACCCATCCCCTGGGGCCCATGTCGTGACTACACTAAGCCTTCCTTCTATATTCCAAGGGATGGAAACTAGAACTAAAGGCGTAATTCCATAAAACTGGGAAGACATTTCCTTTATAACCTGTACATGCACAAAATAGTTCACATAGCTAGATACAATACACTATGTAAACTGTATAACTATGGAGTGATGAAAAGTAAAAAGGGTTGGAAATACAAGCCCAAATGTAATGTACAAGGAACTAGAAGTACAAGTACAACTAAAGAAAGGAAAAAACAGTTGTTTGGTCGACCTCTAGAATTCCTACCATAAGGGTAAGTATAGATATCCTCCTCAGCACTCTACGTCTGTCAGTCTCCTATGTGTACCGACTTGTCTTAGGGTACACCTCTGGGTATCATCCAGTCCTGGTACTCTCAGCCTTAGTCAGCAATGTCTATCATCTACAACCAACACAATAAGGTGCGGGCATAACCCGTGTAGGGGAGAGCACAATGATACTCTGTTTGGAACCCGAGACCCTCATGGTCTCACAAAATACAACAAATATATACCACAATGTATAAAATCAATTGATAGCCCCACTTTGGTATATGCCCAGACATATACCTAAGTTATCATGTAATCCATATCAATCATGAGGTAATCACAAAAGTTATTGACTCATCTCAACCAGGATTTAATTCACATTATCGAAACCATAGCTTTCAGAGAACTCCTCTTCGGTTGAGTATAGTGGGATTACCACGACACCAAGGAACTTCCCACTAACCTTGGACTGCTGAGCTACACCTCCTGTTGAGTACTGTGGGTCTAAATTTTCACCAAGGTGCTTCCCAATATGGGTCTTCTGCCTAACCAGGAACTCCCCTAATATCCTACAGAGGTACTCCTCTTGTAGAGTACCATGGGTTTGTTTCTACAACTAGGAACTCCTCTGGTGTGGGTCTGCCGCCACAACCAGGTGCTCCCCACTGGGCTTGTTGAGTAACTCCGAGTCAATCAGTTAGCAGTCGTCAGGTCTCAGCCCGCTATTAGGTCTCCGAACTCTGCTCTCTCTTAACTATAAGAATCTGCTCCACGAGCTATTGGTCGAAACTCCAAAAATCAAGAAGTCCCACAAAGAAGTATCTCAAACATCTGCCACATCATAGAGGACTCAACGCAATAGACGACACATCAAGCGGACACTCGGTCTGTGAGTTATTAGCATTTTATTCCTGGGGGCCAGGTTGGATTTGTCCATGATCCAACCTGACCGTATCTCAACAATAACCCAAACTCCAGTGGGGTATACTCAAAGGGACCCTCATGATCCATGATTACCTGGACCACTGACAGTTCATCAAACAGACTCTTGGTGCCAAAGATATGGCCAGATAAAGTAATGGGGTCGTAGTGGGCCCAGGTTCGTTCTGACACGGTCAGACTGACCCGGGCTAACCCGTTGGGTCTAGCCTGGCCTATTGTACGAGCTTACCGTTAGGTTCGGGCTGTCCTGCATGGAACAACCCAGCAGGCCGCGAGGGGTCGCGGAGGGCCACGAGGACACAAACCTGTCACGAGGGCACAAACCGACCATGGGTTGGCACTGGGGAGGTTCGGCCTGAAGGGAACCGTGGGGGCGGCACAGCCCTAAGGGCACCGTGAGGGCGTAGGCCGGTTCGGTCTTGGTTCTGCGAGGGGCAAAGGAGGCTGTCTTGGACAGGGCTTGGGAGGCATGCAACCGGCATAGTCGGGGCGGCTCGGGAGGGATCCGCAAGGCCAGCTCGTGTGGGAGGTGCGGCTGCTGGAAGCTGGGGCATAGGGTGGTCAGGGCATGGCTAGGATGGGGTGCGGTGGGACCCAATTCGGTTTGGCTGGTGGGGGGCGCGGCCAGCAGGAAGCATGGACAGGGCAGCTCAGAAGCCAGAGGGTGGCCCGGTTCGGCCCGGGTCGGTGGATCCAGTTTGTTCGGGGTGCTAGAGTGTCGTGGGGTTGGCTCAGGCTGCCTTCGTCACCTTTTTCACCTCGTCTCCTCATCCCCATGAAAAATAACATCACAAAGAAGAATATAATAGGAGGATCAGTCCATGTTAGTTTGTCCTGCAGCCTCCCCTCTTAGTGTGGTAGCAATCTGTTCATCAATAACATAAACAAGGAACAATCAGGGAATATATCTTATAAACATCAATTCCTATAATCCCTCATTAACAATATATTCCTAACTCGCAAGTAAAAACATCTGTGGATCAACATGATAATAATTTGGTCCATGTTCTTTGTTTTGGAATGAACGAAAAAAGGAATAATATCATACATAAATAAAATACCTACCTTGCTCGTTGTTCATCGACATTGGCGTGAGAAAGAGGATGTTTATTCATTTTATAAAAACACATCCTTCATCAAAGGAAGTTCTGAGAAAGGAAGTCTATGTCGTGGACATTTTTTGTAGTCAAAGGCATTCCTCATGGAAGAACACATTCTTCATTGGAGAGTGTAATCCTCCAATTGTTGGGTGTCACATCACTTTACCTACGTTTCTTCACATGGTTAATCCATCCCAAATCATAATCACATGATCCATATATATAAAAGATGGGGGAGGTAGGTAACGATTGTAGGAATTTATGAAGGCTCATTGATTAGAAACCTTCCTAAATTCCAACGATACGATTATATGATTTAAAAATGGGCATGTTAGTTAATTTATGCTAGCTGAGTGATGTGGTGAGTTGGAAAGATTAATGGTATGTGTGTTTTCATAATTAAGGTGAAGGAGGTCAAGAGGCTCTCCCTCATTGATTGCAGGAGTTGGGGGTTTCTAACAATTAAAGGGTGGTTTCATCCCGGGTGGTCCCCACCACCTTAACCTTACATGGGAGGATAAGGTATGGTGTTCCCCACATCTGAACTTCCGCATGTAGGATAAAACTCTTATGGTCCCACCTTTAAAATATTCACATGGATGCTTCAAATAAAAATAAAATGTCTGAATAATTTTTTTATTCCATCTTGGAAAACCAAAAATCAATCATTCACCCTCGACCAACTGCCGTCGAGGTGAAATTTTCCTTAAGCGAAAACCAGCACTGCGAGATCAACGGTTCCCTTGGATTTAAATTCCAAGCACCGCATCGAATGTTATAAAATGAAGCTATTGAGTATAAGAAATATACCTGAAAAAAACATTGTAAAATTATTATCAGTCACCCTCGACCCACACCAGTTAAGGTTAGGCTCTGCCTAGGTGAAACACACCCCAAATAACCCAACAGTACTCTCGGATTTTCAATCCGAGTTACCATTTAGAAGTTATGAATATTCAAGATTCGTATTCTTTTAGGCTATTCTTGTCCTTTGAGGGGTGTTGTGTGCTACTATGTTTTTCTTTTGGGAGTACCATGTAGCCTGGTTATGTTTTGTTTTTCTTGTTTTGATGTTTTCACTAATGTTATTTATGTGTATTGCAATGAAGAGAAGTTTTACTTGAAGTTGTCATGCAGAACCTCTTTTGTCCATTCTTGATTGAGGCCGAGCCAGTGGTCCCTTCTTCCTTTATGTAGTTGAGGTGAACTGCATTGTTATCCTAGTTTCCTGCTGAATTTGGACTTCAACCTCAATTCCTTACTTTCTGAAGACCTTGAACTGGTTGTTCTTCTTCTTATTGTTCATGTTTATTCTTTTTTCCCATCACTCCCTACTGGTATAATATATTTACACCTCATTCTTGTACTAATCTCTGGGATTCTAATAAATATCAGCACGAATTGGGTGACAAATTCATGTTGGCATTTTTTTAAAAAAATTCACACAATTATTTTATTTGTGGCAAAAAACTAACATTCTCTATTGGCCTGCACCGACCAAAGTTAGAATCATCGTAAAGAAAGCACACCCTCATGAGCTCAGCGGTGGTCTCAAATTTTATTCTGAGTTACCATTTGTGAGTTATTATCATTTGAAAAATAAAATATTTTATTTAATTATTTTATTTATGATTATGTCATTTTGGGGTTTTCACATAGGAGGCCCGCGCCAACTAATCTAAAGTTGTTTCCTAGGGTAAAACATTCATCCTTAGAGCAACGATGCCCTCAGGTTTCTGATCCGAGTAACCATTTAAGTGTTATTCCACTATTTCCAGATAACTGCTTATTTGCGTTAACATATGATTAACAAAACATCGACATATTATTTTGAGCACTCCAGGCCTCGGAATCATGAACCGCCAGATTTCACGGTCACGAATAATTCCCATATATTTTAAAAAAAATTACAAGGAAATTCTAGGTCTTTACAATATTTCCCAAAGGTTTTTTTTTTATTCTGATAGAAATATTATTCCTAGAGATGATGAAAAATGATGATGATTTTGTTACTATATATGAAGAAAATATTAAAATATTTTCCATGTATATTTTTAATTTTAGTCATATCATTGATATTAAAACATGTTGATTTTATTCAAGATCATGATCAACTCGATGAAGAGCTTTTTCCACAAGGGGATTTATGAGTTATGAGAAAGTGGTTCATTTTAATAATAAAGTTGAAATTGTGTTTTCAAACACTTATGTTCCATGATATTACTTGAGTAATAAATGGAAAATGTTGATGGAAATATTGAAGCAACTAACTAATAATTATGGTGGTAATCCTAAACCTTTTCCCAATTCCGTAAAATTCATTTTGGAAAAATAATGATCAGATATAGAATGTTTCACAAGGGGGTTTTGTCTAATAAAAAGTTTTATGAATGAAAATTGAACATTTATTAGTATTACAAGACTGAGATAGAAGATATCTAGTTAATAGTGAGTTTTTTTAGTTGCAATGTGTTGGGAAATTATGATAATATGTTTCGGGAGTAATTTATGGTGGAAATCATAATAATGAGAAATAGAAAGTCATTGAAAAATATTTTTATACTACATAAGTTGATATTTGGTCATATAGTGAAGTGATTGATGCTCAAGTGAGCCTAATATTTTTTAAGGTTAACCATAAGTTCAATGTTATAGACACTCCATCAAAGGTTTTAGGTAATGACTTCATAAAGTGATTATGGACTTTTTGGGAAATTTTATGTTCATTTTAACTTTATTTCAAGCCTTGGTATAATGAGAATTATGCCTTTAATTTTTGACATGGGTTTTAATTTATTGATAATATTTGGGGTGTATATAATATTTTATGGTGAAAGTTATATTTATAGATGTTTATTATATTTTAGAGAATTTTATGAGGATGAAACTATGCTTATAGAAATATATCGTGTCTTCATATTTACATAAATTAATAGAAAATTAAATAATTACTAAACTATAGTAGTGTGATATTTTTTAAAATGTTATTTTAAAACTTTGTACGACATTTTACAGAGATAATGTTCAAATTATGATGACACAATTTATTTTATCAGAGGTAGGATGTAACATCCCAATATTTTATGAAATATATTCCATAACAATTATTTTATTTATTTGATAGCTTGAGTGAAATTATGTACATAGTTTATATCTTATTAGAATCCACACCAATATTATCTTTCATTTCACATGAAATCATGTTTTTGATAACTTGTGTTACACGCAACGTTCAATCTTACTGAACAATAACATACTGTTGATATTATCATTTATTATGGAAGTTATTTCTTGGACATTATATTAGATGTTTGGAATATAAACTAATATTTTAGGATTACATAGGTCTCTTAATTTGTTTCAAATTAAACTAATATATTTTATAGGAATATGATATGAACAAATCTAGTTTTACACTTACAAAATGTATCTTTCATAAAAATAGTTTTACAACCTTTTATTCGAGCACATATTTTAAAATTATATTTTTAAAATTTTAAAATTTTTAAATGCAAAAATAAATTTCATTTTTGAAATATGGATATCAATATTTAATTTCTGTTATTTTTTGGTATTTTTATGAGAATTTTCTTGTTTTGATAAATAGTAAAAAATATAGAATTTTAATTGAAAACAATATTTTCTTTTAATTTATTTTTATATTTAAATTGTGTTTTGAACTGTGTTTGAATTTCAATTGGTTCAATTTTACATCAATAAATCAAATTTAAGTTATTTGAATGGATTTAATGTTGAAATTGGATATAAAAACATGGAAATCTTTTGAACATTTCTCTTTAAAACCATATTGCCACATCTGGTCTATAAGATTATTTTTTAATTCAGTTCATCCAATTATTTGATGAGAATTTAGAAAAATGTATTAAATATTATTAATCAAAATAATTTATAATATTTAATAAATTCAAAAAATTCGGACAAAAAATATTATTGAATGTAATTAAAATTAATTGTATTGACTAATGTAAAAAATGAGATTACATAGTGGTTAAACATTAATCTTTAGTGAAAAAATGACAAAGACACATGTATAATATATAATTTTTGGGAAATATATATACCATCACCACCGTATGATCTATATATATATATGTGTGTGTTATTTTGATACTATTAAATAATGGTTATGAATTTTATATTTTTTGTAAGGATAAAAGGCAAAAAAACCATTTTATTTTCCATTAACACGTATAATGCTTTGAAGTATGGTGGGAGCCAAAATGTATGGGTTATACTTATTATTTAGAATATTGGAGATATTTTATTATCATTTTAATTTTTATTTAATTTTTAAAGATTACATATTTACATAATATTTTTATGAAAAACTAATTCATGGTTTATTTATTTAATAATAAAATAAAATAAATCATAATTTACTAAATATTATAAAATTAAAAAAATATTGTCAAAATCAATGTTATTTTTTAGGTTTTAATAAATTTAAAAAATGGTTTATTAATTGGAAAATTTATCACATATAATGAACATATTGAGTCATAAATTTTTAAAAAAAATTTCAGCATTGTAACTGTTAAAGTAGTGTTTTTTCATGTTACATGTGTTTTTGCTAAAATATATTTCCCACACATATGATGTTTTTATTATATAAATTATATGTCATATTCTAAAATATTTGGGTCTAAATTTTATACCAATTACCAATTTAATTCAATATTAATGTATTAATTACATATGTCTGAAAACTAGCAACATAAATGAAAAAAAATAAAAAAATAAAACATAATGTCTAAAGAAAAATAATAATAGTAATTACTTTATTTTTATCTTTTATGAGTGTATATATAACATTAATCACCTTTAATCCATTATTTATATTTTTTTAAATGGAATACATTATTCCTCCCAATGGGGTTCACATTTTTATATTTACAATAATTTCACTCTCCCTCCACTATAAAAAGACATTCACCCTCTCTGCATATTCACACATCTAAATCCATCTGGATTGTCCCAAAAATGACCATATAAACTCCCAAGATCCTTTATATCATTTGATAATCCTCACATTGGTTATAAATCATTCCAAGGAATCCTTTGGATGCCAACTAGTAGATGTTAATCATAAAAGAGACAACATTCTTCAACAATCACATTTTATTTATTTTTTTTCTAAAGAAATTAAATTAGTATTATTTCATGCTTATATAATAACATTAGTATCATATATATATTATTATTTTTTTATGTTAAATTTTATACCTACACATACCCTCACATTAATCAAGTTGGTAATAATCATACCATTCTTGTGTAAAGAAAACTACCGCTTCACGAAATAATGTTGTTTGTTTTTCATTTTCCACCTCTCATGGTTTACCCTTAATATGGAAAAACTAAATTTATATTATATTTATGATAATTTTAATATCTTAAAAAGATTTAATGTAACACCCCAAGATTCCACAGTACACTTCTCTTTAAATAATACAATAGCGTGTGTTGTACGCAACTTCGAGTTCTAACACACCACAACCAATCAAACTAGCCGCTACGAATAGTAATAACCACTTTTTCAACTTTTATAAATTTTAAATTTCAACATGGACTTCATTTTTGGATTCTTAATATCAATATTATCTATGTGTTAATTTTTTGTATTGTTCGGAAAAATTTAAATTTTTGATGAATAGTTAAAACACTAAGTTATAGTTTAAAATATGATTTTTTTAAATAATTATTTAATTTATTTAAATTTATTATAGGTAAAAATTGATATATAATACCTATATATGTTCAATGTAATTCATTACAGTCAGTTTATAATAATTTTAGATATATATAAATAATTTATTGACCTTTTTACCGTCTTTTACCCACCGCTTAGGAGCACTTGCAAATTTACATAAAAATTAATTATACCACTTTTGTGAGTTTAGTTTCAATAATTAGAGAGACAAGGTTGATATCATCAAATAAAATGTGGTTCAATAAGTTGAAAATAATTTTTGTTGAATAGTAAATTTTTACTTCTATTTTCCATGGTTAAAATTTAAGACGGTAATTAAGAGTAAAAATGATATTATTGTTACCCAAACACATGTCCTAATTCTATTGGATATGTGTAATTAGATCCAAAACAAACTTAGGAAAAAAATATGAACCCCCTTGGTCCTTTTGGATTAGATTAGAACAATTATTATTGTTTAATTCAAAGAAGAGTTAAAAGTTTTAAATTCAAGGTTTAATAACTATACCATTTTTAATATAGGGTTACACATAAGATAAATTCGACTATAAATATTCATTAGAAAGATTGATATATTTCAAAAATAATTTTGTTTTATTAATATTTGTTAGACATTAAATAACATCTTTTATTTATGATGCAATGATGATGCATTAATTACCTAATTAATGATATATTAATATAATTGATATTATAATTATCAAAATAAATGTAATTTTCTACTTTTTATGAATTTGAGTAATTTTATAGGTTTATATGACATGTTAGGGTGGCTTAGATGAATTTTTTTACGTAATAATTCAGTTATAAATTTAGAAAAAAATTCCAAATAGTGTCAAAATTGACATAAAAGAGTTTTTAAAACAAATATTATATTATTAATTGATAATTTATTCCTAAAAATCTAAGGTTCGGCCAAAAGACTTATATAATAATAGTTGTATCATTAATGTACCCCTTTTGATTCTCATGGAGGTTAATACTATGTTTATTAACCATATAATATAAAAATACAAAGAGACATGGTAAATGTCAAACTATTTAACTAGGAGTTAACTATAGAGGATAAAGTTAATATAGGGACCCAAACATGTTTAAAACCTATTGGTTTAGTGGGTTTTTATCCATCCCCACCGTATCCTTTAAATAATAAATTTTTGAGCAATTATAAAACGTAAATTTATTTGTTATAAAATAATATTTCTATATTTTCTTAAGGTTCCTCTCACCCCTATTATAAAAGGGAACTCCACCTTCTTTCAAATCAACACATTAAAAGCAATTAGGCTTGGCCAACCCCTTCCCAAAGACCCTCTCAACATTCTTCCATTTATCCTAGAGGCATTACTTTATTCATAAATCCATCAAATGATCCCTTTTGATCAAATCAAAAGGAATAACCTGATGATGCGGAGGTTAACCTACCCTAAACCAAGGAAAAGTACAAGGTAAGGGTTAATTTCACAATGTCTTCATTATCTGAGGTTGTTTATATGTATTTATTTACTCGGACCACTTTATCATCCACACCCATGTTTCTTAAAAATGTATTAAAATACATTATAACTATTTTATTGACTATGGGATAAATTCATTTATACCCTTTTCTAACTTTTATAAGATTTTTATAGAGGAATATTTCAGTTGTTTTCCACACAAGGAATATTATGAAGTTTTTGAAAAAATTAATTTAAGAATCTTTTTTATAACTTATACGGTGAATGCGGCTATTTTCCTCCATTATAACATCGTTTAAGCTTCCCTTACAATCATATAAGAATATTTTCAAATATCAATGTTTTATTTTATAATTGTGTGACTTTTTAATGATTTCAAAATAGAAAGATATATTTCTCTAAATAGGTTTTTATTTCATCTATGTCAACATCCTTTGATAGATATAAAGATTGTTTGATGTTAATTTACTATGATACAAAAAATTCATAATGTATTAACGGTTTTGTGAAATGTTTGACCGTGGATGTGATATTTCATACCATTCATGGTTTATGGATAAAGTATTGACATTTTGTATTCCATTTTTAATAATAATGTTTATGTTATGTTTAAACCTTTTCATATGAGGAATAACTTATTCTTAGTAAGTGACGGGTGGAGACAACTATAGCTCCTCGATGCATCAGTAGGTCGTATGAGACAAACTAGTGTCTTGGCACATGGCCTTGATAAAATTATATTTGTAGTCTTAGAACAAGACCTTGATTATGTGGTTATGAATGTCTGGAATTATGCATTCCATCATTTTAAATGTAGCTATTTATATTGAATCAGATTATTCTACTAGTATAATATCCATGTGAGTAAGTAAATGAAATTATTTTGATTTATATTTTCCATATTATGATGTCGTTTATGTTTAAAAGGCTTTTTTTGGTTTTATATATTTCCATAAATGTTTATTCTTATTTATGAAAGTTTCCACTATATTTTTATCCTTACTGAGCATCTGAGCTCACCCCTTTCTATGTTTTATTTTTCTGAGGATGCAAAGAAGTATATTATGACTGACCCATAGGGATAGTCTATGGGATCTCAATGTTATCTATGGAAATAATGTTGATGTAGTTTTCCATTTTATAATGTAAATTAAACCTTATGAATATATGTAACACTTCTAAGGATACTAAAATAATCTATCTTGAGAGACATCATATTTTGTGTTCATGAAAATGTTATGTGATAATGCACTGACTCTGGGTAATTAGGGTCAGGGCGCTACAGTTGGTTTGAGAGGAAGTTTAGTACAACCCATGGAATCTAGATTTATATAAACTCTGATTAGAGCATGTTAACCTAAGATAGACATTGTGGATTATTATAGAATAACTTTCTATAATTTTGTTATTGTAGAGATTTTGTGAGTTTTCCATGAAATACATCCCTATATGAATATGAGTAGGTAGAGGTGGCTCTAGAACAGATGTACCTAGAGGTAAAAATCGAAAACACCGCTTGGAGTAGGACTCAAACGGGAACTGGTGCACGACAATGGGCATTGTTGCACTCTTTGTTACCACACTCTCGGGGGATATTATTAGGATAATTCTCATTTTCATTACAAACCATTATGAAGGGTTTATGAGTTTATACTTCTTCAAGGAAAATGTTTTTATAATTATGGATTATATCCATAAACTATTCAATTTTTGTTATGTGATTTACATGTTTGGATTTATGTATTGTGATTCATAAACTAATCTAGTTTATTCCATTGTTTATAAATGGATAATAGTGGAATGAATGGAAACCATGTCAATGCACACACTCAATGTAGCTATTTCCCTCCTACTCAAGATAATTATAGTGGATATGGTGATGCAACTGGTGTTGATCAGCTAATCACCATACTATGAAAACTCACTCAAGTTATGAATAATATCCTTACCTATTTGGAGAACCCTGATCCAAAACGTGGGGGATAAAGGTGAGATATCTTAAGGATTAAATAACCACACACATTAAATGGGATTACAAATCCATTAGTATCTCATCAATGTATAAATTCCATAGATAAAATATTCCACACCTTAGTGAGTGGTGAAAGGGAAAAAGTTGTCATTTTAGTTTACTGTATCCCTGGAGATGCAGATCAATGGTGGTCATTGATTCAAAACAAAAAGGAATATGATTAAATATTAAATATGGAATGGATGAAGTTTAAAAAAATCTTTGAAAAATACTATCCTCATGACCATCTAGTGGATATGGAAAGAAAATTTCTATGTATGAGGAAAAAGGAGGATGAGAATGTCACAATGTTTGAAGTTAACATTACAAGGTTAGTAAGGCATGCTTTAGATTATATAAGTTACCTAAGAAGTAAGATTTATAATTTCTTTCATCCGTTAAAACCATTTCTTCGTCGAGCATTAGTCTCACATTCCTTCACATTGTACGAAGATATTGTCTCATGTACTATCAAGATTGAAAAACAATTCTCTAAATCATACAACTTTAAAGAAAACCAAGAGAAGAAGAGATCTACTGAACACTCTAGAGATGGAAATGAAGGGATGCAGGGAAAAGTTGAAAATCCATCATGTAGTAAATGTGGTATGAACCACCCTGGTACTAGCCTGAAGGTAATGAGAGAATATTACAAGAGTGGTTAAAAAGGCCACGAAGCTCGTGATTGCAAGGGGATGAAAGAGGATATCAATGTTGAATGATAAAATAGTACTGAAAGGGGGAATTATGTGAATTAATGTTTTAAGAATCAATGGAACTTACCATATAAAAGTCTAATGGATCAAGGACAAGCTTATGCTATCAGGACTGCTGAGGTTGAAGATCTAAATGAAGTGGTGGTAAGTATTTTAATGGTTTCCTCAAGTTTAGTATATGCTTTATTTGATTCAAGATCATCTCATTGTTTCATATCTTTATAGTTTTCTAAGATATTTAGTTATTTCCAATTTGATTTGGAAAGGGAGTATTCAGTCAAAACTCCTAAAGGATGTGTTATTGCAACAACGTTTTGTGAATCAGTCCCTATTAGGTCATATAAATGTTCTTTATATGATGATATCGTTATTATACCCATGATTAAATTAGATATAATCCATAGTATGGATAGGATTTTGGACCATGATGCAAAAATTTATTGTAAGAAGAAGGAGATTAATATTTATGATGATGATGACAAAGAACACCTTATCATTAGAGCAGAAATGTTACCACCTAATTATTATCTAGATCCACCCCTATTAGATCCACTAAATTTAATTATTGGGGAGGAAGAGAATGAAATTATTTTGGGTGAGGAAACAAAATGTTCAAGTAGAGAATGTACCTATGGTGAAAGAATATGTTGATGTGTTCAGGAAGATTTACCTGGACATCCTCTATAATGAGAAATTGAGTTTTCCATTGATTTAATTCCTAGATCATGGACCATATCGAAGACCCCTTTTTGAATGACCACTGTGGAATTAGTGGAACTAAAGAAAAAACTAGAGGAATTAAGTAATAAGGGATTTATTCTCCCTAGTGTTTCTCTATGGGGAGCCCCTGTCAATTCTCTTAAGAAGAAAGATGGATCTATGAAGTTGTGCATTGACTATAGAGAGATCAATGCAATAACAATAAATAACAAGTATCCCCTACCACAAATTGATGATTTATTTGACCAACTTCATGGAGATCAATACATTTCAAATATTGACCTTCGATATAGATATCACCATTTCTGTTTGAAGAAGGAAGTCATTCCTAAAACAACATTTCGAAACAGGTACAGGCATTATGAGTTTATAGTAATGACTTTTGGATTGACTAATACACCTTTTATCTTCATGGATCTATTGAATAGAGTTTTTAAAGAATATATTGATGAATTTTTAGTGGTATTTATTTATGATATCATGGTATACTCCAAAAGTTGTGAAGGTCATGAAAATAACTTGTGCATTACCCTAAAGACTATTAGAAGACATGAATTATATGGGATGTTTAGGAAGTGTGAATTATGGATTTAGGAGATTTATTTTATTGGTTTTATTGTCTCTAAGGATGAAATCTCTGTTGATCCTTCTAAGACCAAGGAAATCCATGAATGTCCAGCACTGATGAGTATAAATGAGGTACATAGTTTTATTGGTTTAGCAGGTTATTATCGATGTTTCATCCAGAATTTTTCCTGGTTGGCTAACCCATTAACAAAGATCAGACGAAAAGGAGTTAAATTCATTTGGAACAAATATTGTGAAGAATGTTTTGAATAATTGAAGATAATATTAGTCAATGCTCCTATCTTGAATCTAACATCAGTGAATGAAGGGTTTGTTATTTATAGTGATGCTTCAATGAAAGGACTTGATTGTGTCCTTATGCAAAATGATAGGGTTATTTCATACGCATCACGATAGCTAAAAATTCATGAGAAAAACTATCTTGATCATGATCTTGAGTTATCAGATGTAATATTTTCATTGAGGATAAAGAGACATTATATATAAGGAGAAAAATGTGAGAAATATATTGATCACAAGATTTTGAAGTATATTTTCTCTCAGAAAATACTTAACATGAGGAAAAGGAGATGGCTTGAACTACTAAATGATTATGATGGAATTATACACTACCACTCGAGGAAGGAAAATAAGGGGGTATATGCATTTAGTAGAAAAGATCATGGTGTTTTAAAAAATATGAGAGTGGAAAGGGATCCTATTTTCATTGATCTAGTAAAGATGTATATGGGAATAGCCATGAAAGGGGAAACTTCAATGATATTTCAAATGGTTGTAAAACCATCTTTACTAGAAAGGATAAAAAGTTCTCAGGTTGAAGATGAGGAGTTTCAAAAGAAGATTAATGTTTTGAATGATGAGATATTGAGTAACTTCGTATATGAAGATGGAATTTTGAAATTTGGGAAGAAACTTTGTGTTCCCAATATACCTAATCAAAAAAGGGAATTTTTGGATAATGCTCATAGTTTGAACATATTTATCCACCCCGGTAGCACTAATATGTATAGAGAATTGAAGGAACATTTTTGGTCGGACAACATGAAGAGGGAGATTGCTGATTTTGCGTCAAGATTTATGGTTTGTCATCAATTGATAGCTTGAAGGAATCAACCTAGAAGAGTCATGCAACCTCTTCCCTTACTAGAGTGGAAATGGTATGATATCATGATGGGATTTTTCATGGGGCTACCAAAGACTCCTTGAAGGAACGATGCAATATTGGTCATTGTTGATCGTCTTACCACATCAACACATTTTCTTGCTATAAGAGAAGATTTACCTCTTGAATGTTTAGCAAGAATATATATTAATGTAGTTTTAAGAATTCATTGTGTACCACTATCGATTGATTAGGATCGTGATCCCCATTTTATATCAAGATTCTAGAAAAGTCTTCAGAAAGACTTGGATACTGAACTTCATTTGAGCACTTCCTACCACCCCCAAACTGATGGCAAATCCGAACAGACTATTCAAACCTTATAAGAAATGTTTTGATCATGATCACTTGACATTCAAGGTGTGTGGGATCAATATTTAACTATGGTAGAATTTTCCTATAACAATAGCTTCTATTAATGTATTCGGATGGCACCATATGAAGCGTTATATAGAATGAGATGTCACACACCATCCTCTTGGGATGATGTTGGAGAAAGAAAACACGTAGGCCCAGAACATGTGGAGGAAACAATGGAAAAGGGGATGGTAATACAAACCCACATCAAAGAAGCTCAAAGTAGGCAGAATAGCTATGTCGATAACCAAAGGATGGATTTGGAATTTCCGTTAGGAGATCAAGTTTTCTTGAAGGTATCTCCATGGAAGGGTGTTATACATCTTAGTAAAAATGGAAAATTGAGTCCGAGGTACATTAGTCATTTCGAAATTCTAGAACAATTTGGGGCTATAGCATGCCATTTGGAAATGTCGCCAAGTCTTTCGAATGATCCAAATGTATTCTACATATCACTGTTGAGAAAATACATGTCTGACCAAATGTATGTACTCACCTATGAGGAATTAGAACTGGACCCTGATCTGACTTATTGCGAAGAGCATGTCAAGGTTCTTGATACAAGAGAACAAGTGTTGAGAAACCAGATGACTTGTCTGGTAAAAGTTATCTGGAGAAACCATACGATGGAAGAGGCAACATGGGAACCCGAGGAACTTATGATGAAGAACCACCAATATCTTTTTATGCAGTAATATTTTAGATATTTTGAGGATGAAATTATTTTAAAGATGGTAGAATGTAACACCCCAAGCATCCATGGTACACTTCTCTTTGAATAATACAATTTCATGTGTTGTACGCAACTTCGAGTTCTAACACCCCATAACCAATCAAACTAGCTGTTATGAATAGTAATACCCATTTCATGCAAATTTATAAATTTTATATATCAATATACAGTTAATTTTTGGATTCATAATATCAAAATTAGCTTAGGGTGTATTTTATTGTATTTTTCTAAAAACATTCAATTTTTTATGAATAGTGAAAAACATTATGTTATAGTTTAAAACCAAAATATTATTTAAATAATTTTTTATTTTATTTAAATTTATTTTAGGTAAAAATAGATACATAATACCTATATATATTCAACGTAATTCATTAGAGTCAGTTTATAATAATTTTAGATATATAATGTTTTTATTGAACTTTTTACCGTCTTTTACCCACCACCATGGAGCATTTGAAAATTTACATAAAACATAATTTTACCGCTTCTATGAGTTGAATTTCAAAAATCCGAGAGAAATGGTTGATATTAGTATGTAAAATGTTGTTAAACAAGATGAAAATAATTTTTTTGTGAATAGTAACCTTTTACATTTATTTACCATGGTTAAAAGTAAATAGGGTAATTACGGGTAAAAATGATATTATTATTACCATAACACATTTATTTATTCTATTGGATAAATTTAATTCGACCAAAAAAACCATAGGATTAAAATATGAACCTCTTTGCTCCACTTGGAATAGATTAGGATATTTATTATTATTTAAATCAAAGAAGAGTTAAAAGTGTTAAATTCAACGTCTACTAACTAAACCATTTTTAATATAGAGTTACACATAAGATAAATTCGACTATAAATTTTAATTAGATATAGAAATGTATTTACTACATAATTGTATTTTATTTATATTTTTTAGACATTATATAATTTAATTTATTTATGACACAATGATTATGCAGTAATTACCTAATTTATGAAATATTAAAATAATTGATATTATAAATCTTCAAATAAATGTAATTTGAGACTTTCTATGGATTCCACTAATTTTATAGGATAATATAAGCTATTAGGGTTGGTTAGCTGAATTTCATTCTATGTAGTAATGTTGTTATGAATTTAGAAAAAAATACCAAATAGTGTCAAACTTGACATAAAAGTGTTTTAAAACAAATATTATATTATTAATTGATGTACTATTCCTAAAAATATAAGGATCTGAAAAAAGAATAATAAAATGATAGTTATATCATTAATGAACCACTTTAGATTCTTTTGGAAGTTTATAGTAAGTTTATTAACCATATAATATAAAAATACAAAGAGACATGGTAAGTGTCAAACTATTTAACAAAGAGCTAAATCTAAAAGATAAAGTTAATATAGTGACCCAAACCCGTGTAAAACCTATTGGATGAGTGGTTTTCGACCAATACCCAGATTTGAATTTAAATAATTCATTTTGGAGAAATTAGAAACTAAAAATTATTTTATTATAATATAATATTTCTATCTTTACCTAAGGTGCCCCTCACCCCTCTTATAAAAGGGAACTCCCCTCTCTCAAATCGACACCTTCAAATCCATTTGGCTCGACCAAATCTTGCCCAAATAATTTCTCAACTATCATCCCTTCATTTTAGAGGCTTTCCTTTAGTCAAAAAGTCAGCCTATGGAGCCCTTATGATCAAATAAAAATAAATAACTCGAAGAAGTGGAGGTTAACCTACCCTAGACCAAGGAAAAGTACAAGGTAAGGGTTAATTTCAAAATTTCTTCATTATCTGAGGTTGTTTATATGTAATTATCTACACGTAACTCATTATCATCCACATCCACGTTTCGTTAAAATTTATTTCAAAATAGTCATACTATTTTATAGACTATTGGTGAATGTCATTTATATCCTTGTTTGGGTTTTTTAAGATGTTTATAAAGGAATATTTCTTTCATTTTCAAAACTAGATAAATTTTCTCCTTTTCAAAAAAATTAAGGTAAGAATGTTTTTAAACTTATACGATATATGCGGTTATTTTCCATCTCTATAACATTGTCGATGCTTCCCTTACAACCTTATAAGAATATTTCCAAATATAAATGATTTCTTTTAAAATTACGTGACTTTTAAATGATTTCAAAATCGAAACATATATTTCTATAAAATGGTTTTGATTTAATCTATTTCAACATCCTTTGATGGAATTTATGTTTTTTTGAAGTTGATTTATTATGATACCAAACATCCATATTGTATTGATGGTTTTCTGATATGTTTGACTGTAGATGTGTTATTTCATACCATTCATAGTTTATGGATAAAGTAATGAAATTTTTTATGCCAGTTTTATTATGAATGTTTATGTTATGTTTAGACCTTTTTATATGAGGAGTGCATTAGATGTAATAAGCAATGGGTGGAGCCTCTTATAGCTCTACAATGCATCGGTAGGTCTCATGAGACAAAATTGTGTATTGGCACAAGACCTTTACAAAATATTATTTGTAGTCTTGGAATAATGCCTTGACTATATGGTCATGAATTTCTGGCATTATGCATTCCATCATTATGAAAGTGGCTATTGATATTTCATGTGATTATTATACTAGTAGAATATCCAAATAAATAATTAAATGGAATTATTTTGATTTATTTATTCCATATTATGATGAATTTTATGTTTAAAAGGCAATTTTTTTTGGTTTTATACATTGCCTTAAATGTTTATGCATATTTATGAAAGATTCCACTATATTGTTATCATTACTGATCATCTGAGCTCACCGATTTCTATGTTTTATAATTCCCAGGATGCGAAAAATTATATTATGACTAACCTACACGGATAATCTATGGGATCATAGTGTTTTCTAGGTAAACAATGTTGTTGTAGTTTTCCATTTTTTGATGTAATGTAAGCCTTATGAATGTTTCTAGTACCTCCAAATCTACTAAACTAATCAGTATTTAGAGACTTGATATTTTTTTATCATGAAAATGTTATGTTATAGTGCACCAACTCTGTTTAACTAGGGTATGGGCATTACATTTAATTTTTATTTAACTCATACCATCATTCATTAAATATTGTAAAATTTGATAGCATCGTTTGTCAACATGTAGATTACCATCTCCTCATAGTAACATGATTCATTAGTCATTAATTTTTTTATTTATATCTTACATTTAAATATTATAGGATTTCATAAATGAAATCCCTTATTTGATTTTTTGGTTATTTTAGTATTGTTTTTTTCCTAATAAATGGTTGTTTTGGTATTGAAAAAGTGTTCTCAAAATAAAAGGTAATTTTTATCCGAATGTTTTTTCATATGGATTTAAAAAATATTTTAATAGGTTTTAGAATGAGTGTCATTTAATCTTGATATGGTACTTGAGTATTATATGAAATGGGTGAACCTAATAAATATTATAGGAAGTATTCAGCCCCATTATAGGTCATGATTGAGACCAATATAACATATAAATATGGTTAAGGTCCATTATAGATCATGATAAATGTGTGAGCCCGATATAGATAACATGATGGGTTGGAATCCATTATAGCTCATGTGTAAGCCTTATATAGCTAATATGAAAGGTGATCCCCCTTTTTGATCTCCAATGAATTCTGTAATTATAATATTGGATGTTTTTCTTTATGTTTATTCTAATTACACGGATTCTGAAAAGGATTATGTATATGATGCTATATGAACAAAAAATAGTATTAAGTTATTGATATGTGTTATATTGACTTTAATTGAGAAAAATAAATATTTTTTATTAATTTGAAAATTATTTATTTCATATTCTCAAAGAAATGAGTAGATAAAGGTAAGCATTATATGATCATTCATGTATTTAACAAAATAATGATTTCATTTCTTTTTTTATCCCCTAATGATATTTTGGTGCTCATCCCAATTATTTAAAATGTTTTCCATGGGATTAAGAAAAATTATGGTAATTAAATAAGTAAATATGGAAGTCTTATATGTTTTCCATGAAAAGAAATATTGCTTTATTTTAAATTTTTTTTATTATGGTAATATTGGATTCTATTCATATTTGTCCATATTTTATTTTATGGTACTTTTATGAATGAGTTATTGTGTAATTTTCAAAATCTCTAAGCCTAATAAGATTATAAATACGAGAGAATGTAATTTCATGACTAAAACCCAATATTATATATTATTTAAGGTCAATTCCTTATATATTGTAAATCATAAATTTTTACATGGATTACCAACTGTGTCCCTAGATAATTATTGGTGATTTGAAGAAATATTTACCATTATGTTGTTTGTATATATGCTATATAAATCAGACATATTTATGCATAATACATGCAGATAAAGAATACTCAATGCATAAAATTAATTATGTGGATTGAAATTAATTGCAGTATGAAACCAAAATTTATGTCATGTAGCTAGTATAAATGTGATGTGTCAAGGTTTAATGAATATTAAATACATAATTAATTTATACACATTCTCTATAAATACACATAATGTTTTGTTCATAAACACCGTACATGTTTCCCATGAATTTAATGTGATACACATTGTGTAGGTGAGATTAAATACACATTGATCTAAATAATTATCATGAAATATAGAAAAACCTAATGTTTAATAACCTGAACTAATAGGCATGGTAGATTTCATGTGAATACACTATACAAGACAACACAAAATTCCATGTAATACCATTGTGTACAACCAATATTTACTCTATGTACACATCACATACTTAGGTAATTTAAATCAAATTAATTATAATTATTTCATTCAAAATTAAAGGGGATTGGAATTTTATGTATCTCTTTGACAATAGTGATTAATTATGAAGATAAATAATTAATTAAATAACATTACAATGACTTGTTAATTCAATATAAACATATCACAATTAAATGAGTGATTAGAATTTTACTCTACAGTGTATGAATAATATGACTGTTCATGTATGCGACTCATCATGCGGTGATACAATGATCGTTTTTTTGATTTTTATAATTTATAATTATTACATGGTTTTTATTTATGATAATGATATATTAAATTAAATATGATAGTCTACGTGTCATCCCTATGATAATTATTCAATAAGACATTCTTATCTACGGTTAATTTTATATATCTCATATCCCAAGTCCCCCTCACTATTTAGAAATAATAAATCATGTAACTGATAGAGATTTGAATAATGGATGTGGTTTAGAACCTGATTTGTGGTGAAACCAACCGAAAAGATACAAATATTTATGCTGTAATACTACATGTTAATCCAAGCATAGATCAAGGAGTTTTTTCCCTAGGATTATCAGTTGATTTATCATCCTCTCAATAAATAAACTATGATAACAATCTCAATATATTCATGTTATTTAATAATTTTTTAAAGGAATTATTTTCTATTTTAGGTGATTCAGTTTTATATAATGTTAAACATGATAAAAAATGCCAATAAGGAATGAATGGTAAAGAAGAATAAGTGGATTATGAAAAACATTATTTTTTCAAAATATGGTTAATTAATTAAAAAATATTCATATTATATTAAAATTTATTGTGAAGGATAAAATAAGTACATTTACTCATAAATGTAAAAAAATACCTAATCAAAATATTATTTCAATATGGCCTTTTTCTACTTGATTAAGAATAAAACCAAATAACATAGTGTTTTATTTCCATCATTAGGAAACTTACATTTACTAGAGAGTTATTTAGATGGATTTGGGATGTCTTATCACAGTAAAAATCCAAATAAATACCCCATTCTAGACTTGATGATATATTTAGTCACATGTTAAGGAAATATGTGTCAAGAATTAATGATTGGGGAGACTACTCAATGAATGAAAGAGCTATAATAATTCAATTCAAAAGACTATCTATGTAAACACCTTTGATTATTTTAATAAACACTCACCTGGTTATTGATAAGTGAAATAAGGATCATTTTTACTATAATTTTCCCATGAATGGATATTCAAATTACAATTATGAGGGATATTTGGAATTGATAAAATTTAGGATATTTATAATATGACTAAAATTAATACAATACATATATTTTGGTAATAAATATAATGAAATAAATATTATTTTATTTCATCGTACAAAATAGAAATTTCCTAGATATCCCTACAGTATATAATTATGAAACACCACATTCACTATATAATTATCTTCTATGATTGGTATATGTTCATATTCATTATACTATACTAGTAATCGTAGATATATTTAGTGGGGGTTCAAGTTACTAATCGACCATCTATAGGGGAATGTGAAGAAGGTATATATATCATCTTAAAACAGATACATGATTCCTTAGAAATCCAATGTTTGAGGTTATCATCCATTTTTGTTGAATTATAGTAGTCTCAAAAGAAAAATTATGAATATTCTATGTTCAAATTATTTTTATACATTTATCATAAAAACATATATATGGAAGTATTGAAATCTCCATGTAACTCATTTTATGAAAATATAGAGTGGGTTCATCTGTTTGACCTTGTGTGGTCAAGATGATTAGATTCATTGATCATATATGCAATCTAGGGTTAATGTTTCCCAAAAAAATTTATATTGATCTCAAACATTCTTAACACCCCAATATCTTGTGTTGATTTTTTGGGAATATTAATATGAAAAACATTGAGATTTATCCCCATGTTCCACTTAAAATAATTATCTATGTATATAAGTGTCATGACCTATCCCCCAGGGATTGTACCATGACTACCCCATGTCCACCTTCCATAGTCCAGTGGATGGTAACTAGAACCAAAGGCATATTGCCTAAAACTGCGAAGGCATTGCCTTTATAACAAATAAGCTCACGCAACCAAGCACATAACAAGATACGAACTCAAGAAAACTGTATAACCAAAAGAGAGTGTTGAAAGTAAAGATTCCGGAATACAATCCCAACAGTAAATGTATAAGTACAACTGAAATACAATAGAAATAAAGAAATGGGAATATTAGCTGTTGGGTCCTCCTCTGTGGAACCTACCTGAAGGGTAGGTACATATTTCCTCCACAGTACACCACATCCACCCGTCTCCTCTACGTACCGATATGCCGTATGGTCCACCTCTGAGTACCTTCCAGTCCTGGTACTCTCATCCTCAGTCAGCATTGTCCACTGTCTGCATCCAACATGAAATGGTGTAGGTAGAGTCCATACAGGGGAGAGTATAACGATACTCAGTAGGGACCCCGCGACCCTCAAGGTCTCACAAAAAATACACCAAGGATAAACCCAAAATTATAAAATCAGCAGATAACCCTACTTATGTATATACCCATACATATACCTATGTTATCAAGTAATCCATCTCAGCCATGATGAAAAACCCGGAAAAAAACTGACTCGGCTCAAACCAGGATTTTATTCTAGGGGTATTATAAAGTGACATCACCAGTCACATTGTCGAAACTTTGGATATTATAGAAATCCTCTTCTATTGAGTACCGTGGGCTTTCCGTGACACCAAGGCACTTCCCACTAACCTTGGACTGCTGAGGTAACCCTCTTGTTGAGTACTGTGGGTCTGCCGCATCACCAAGGCACTCCCCATAGTGGGTCTGCTGTATAACCAAGGCGCTCCCCCTCATAGTCTGATGAGGTACTCCTTCTGTTGAGTACTGTGGGTCTGCTGCGTCACCAAGGCGATCCCTATTTTTGGTCTTCCTTGACACCAAGGCACACCCCATTGGGCTTTTCGAGTAACTCCAAGTAGAATTGGTCAGTAGTCGTCAGGTCTGAACAAACTACTAGGTCTCTGCACTATTCTTGGTCCTCTCTAGGAGGATCTGCTCTACAAGATACTGGTCAATACTCCAACTATCATGATGTCCCATGAAGAAGTATCTCAAAGCCCCCCCCACGTCATAGGGATCTCAACCAAATATACGGCATGTCAATAGGATTCCATTTCTGTGAGTTATTATTATTTTAGTCCCAGGGGCCTTGTTTGATTCGTACTTGATCCAAAATGGCCATTCCGTATCTCAATCAAAAACTCAGTGGGGTATTAATAAAAGGGACCGTCTCGCTCCACGTATTCCAACGCCACTGATGGGTTGTCAAATGAACGTCTGGTGCCAACGTTATGGACAAAATAAGTAAATTGGTTGTAGTGGGCCCAGGTCCAGTCCGACCAAGTCAGACAGACCTGCCCTGACCTAGCCTGGGCCGTTTAGGTACGGGTCGACCCGGCCCAACCATTTGTGTCTGGCCAGGCCAATGAGGGCCGTGAGGGTGGCGGATCAGCCGTGAGGGCACGGACCGTCCACAAGGGTGAGGACTGGCCGCGAGGCTGTGAACGGGCCGTGTGGGAAAGTGCCGGCTGCGATGGCATGGAATGACCATGAGGGTGCAGACCGGCCATGGATCGATGGTCCTGGAATGGGTCATCATGACTGGCCGCGGTTCGGTCAGGAGGGTAGAGAGGCTCTGCTCGGCGACGCGTCTCCCCTCAGCGGTGGAGCGTCAAGGCTCGGACGGCGGCGTGACACAGTGGACGATGGTGTGTCTTGGCTCAGACGACGGCGAGGCTCATCTTGGGCAGTAGCATGTCTTGGACGATGGTCGCGCGACTCGTCTCAGATAGTGGTGTGGCTCGGCAGATGACGACGCGGCTCGGCTCAGACGGGTGTGTCACTCGGCGGACGGCGGCACCGCTCGGCAGACGGCGGCACAGCTGGAATCAAGTAGCGGGTTAGCAGGAGTGGCGCAAGAGGTCGTGGGTCCGTTGGGGTGGCGCAGTGAGACTGTGGGTCGGAAGGGCGGTGCAGCGACTCCACAGGTTGGCCAGGGCTGCGCGGCGAGGCAACAGGTTGGTCAGGGCGGCTTGGCGAGGCCGCGGGTGGCAGCGCCGTTACATACGTCATCTTCTTCGCCATGCTCCATTTCGAATAATACACCAATAAAAAATGGTGGATGGGTCGGGGCATGTCTATTTTCCCACACACTCTGCGTTTAGACTGCTATTATGTTGTTCACAATGAATGAAGCATGAATGTGAAACCATATTCATCTGCATTGTTTCTTCCCATACCACAAAAGAAAAGAAATGAGTATATTGAAAGTGATAAAAATTTAGAAAATAAACCCCTACATTGTTTTCTTGATGAGTTTGCACAAGAAGGTTGTACGGTCATCAATTCATAGTAGATGAGGACGTCCCATGTCGAAAGATCTCTTGAGGAAGAAAGTCGAAGTAGGTTGGTGTTCTATGTCAGCAGAGCGTTCTTCGTAGAAGAACACGTTCTTAGTTGGAGAGTTTTATCCTACTTAGAGCTCTATATCCTATGCCAACGAATTTTCTCAAAATAAGAACCCAACAAAATAAAACAGATGGCCAATATAATAAAAAATGTTTCCCAAATTTAATCGTTCACACATTTTAAATTTTATTAATTAAATTGGCTCAATTAAGTGGTGTATTAACATAATTAATAGTTGGAGGGTTGGAAAAATTAATGTGGAGGATGCTCAAGAGGATCCTCCAAATTAATAAAGTATTTGAAGAGGTTTCCCTAAATTTATTGTGGGAGTTGAGAGGTTTAGGCCTTGGGTGGTCCCTACCACCATAACCTCTCATGGGAGGTTATGTTCACGTAGGCCCCAATACCATAACCTCTCATGGGAGGTTAAGGTCTGGTGGTCCCCATTTCTCAACTTCCAAATGGAGTTTTAGTTCATGTGGACCCCACCTTCCAACACACACTTGGGTGTTGAAAAAATAAAATAAAAATGTCACACACTTTTATTTTTATTGTATTCTTTCACGGAATACCCAAAAACAACTTTCACCCCCGACCATCTGCCACCGAGGTGAAGGTCTCCTTAAGAGAAAACGGGAGCTGCATGTTAAGCAGTGCCTTCAGATTTCAATTACGAGCACCAGTTCAAAAGTTAGAAAACAGTGCATGCACGCTTACTAAACATACATGAAAAAATGTTCATAAATTCTTTCCAGGCACTCCAATCCATGGAATCACGCGGCCAAAATTTTCATGGACATGAAAAATTCCCATTTAATTAAAAAATTACATGGAAATTCCATGTCTTTCCATTCTCCCCACCTCATTATTTACGTCCCCATAAGCCACAACTCAAACTAAGAGAACAGTTGGGGGTACTAAGCATGCATCTGAGCCTCCCACTCCCATGTTCTCTCTTGGAGGTTCCCGTGCTGCTAGAGAACGCACACTAGAGATATCGAATATCCATGAAGGAACCTCTCATGTCGATCCTTAATCACTATTGGAACCTTCGTAAAAGTATCCCCATCATCGACGTATAGATCTCCCTGGACGATGATGTGAGAATGGATTTGCATTTATCTCCTCAGCTGGGATAAATGGAAGGCATCGTGCACCCGATGCAACTGAGGAGGAAGAGCTAAGTGTAAAGAGACCCCACAAACACTTCTAAGTACCTGAAAAAGTCCGATTAATCTCAAAGATAAATTACCACCTTGGCCAAATCCCCATAATCCTCATCAAGGTGAGACCTGTAGAAATAAGTGGTCACCATCCTCGAACTCCAAGGGTCTCTATATCATGTATGAAAATGACTTCTACCTGCTCTGGGTAGTCTTCATCTGATCTTGGATGATCTTCACCTTCTCTATAGTATCTCAAACCATCTCTGGTCCCACGAGTGCTTACTCCCCTGGGTCAGTCTAGCATAAGGGTGATCTTCAAGGTCATCCGTACAACGCCTAAAAAGGTGTCATCCCTATGGTGGATGGATAGTTGTTGTTGTATGGAAACTACACCAAAGGTAAGTGGTCCTCCCAACTGCAACCAAAGTCGAGGAACCAAGCACGCAACATGTCCTCTAGGGTATGCATGGTCCACTCAGTCTGAACATCCATCTGATGATGGAGAGGTGGTTCTCAAATGAAGTTTCATCACAAAAGCCTCTTTCAACCCATTCCATAGATGGGAAGTAAAACATGAATCATGATCAGAGATAATCATCTAAGGTACTCCATGTAGCCACATAATCATCTGCACATAGAGGTGTCCCCAACTTTCTACTGAACCCTACTCTCTAATGGGTATGAAGTGGGCCAACTTGGTGAGTTGGTCAACGATCACCCAAATAGAGTCATGTACCCTAGATGTACGTGGAAGTATATTCATGAAGTAAATTGATATCCCATCCCATATCTACTATGGGACCTTTAATGGCTGAACCAAGCCTGTTGGTACCTGATGCTCTGCCTTCACATGCTGACATGTGAGGCATCGAGAGACAAACTCTGCTGCTGCTTTCTTCATTCCCTGCATCCAATGATCTCATCGGAGGTCCTGGAACATCTTCGCTACTCTTGGATATACCTTTATAGGGGATGTGTGGAAATCCCTTAACACATCCTCCATAAGTGACACTGGTACCATGGTAAATCCTCTAAAAAGGATGGTGTGCTACCCACATTCATAAAATCCATCAGGTGCCTGTCTTGTGGATATCTGAGAATGTCATGTCTCGTAGTAAATTTCCCCACGATGTGCCTCCCTGACTCACAGATGAAGTGGGGGAGTGACTGTAAGAGACTGAAAAAAAGACGTTATATCTCTATCCACAAAGGATATATGTAAAATACCCAACTGATCCATCGCTTCACCTAGCAGCTATATACAAGACCTCTTGCTGAGTTCATCTGCAATAACATTCCCCTTCCAGGGAGTATAGATTACCTCGAAGTCATAGTCCTGGAGGAACTCATGCCAATGTCACTCTCTCGGGTTTAGGTCCTTTTGAGTGAATATATTCCCAAGACTCTTTTGATTAGAGTACACTGTAAAACGCTCACCCATCAGATAATGTCGCCACATCTTCTAGGTGAAGACCACTGCTGCTAACTCCTGGTCATGGGTAGTGTAGTTCTGCCCATTTTGATTTAGCAGTCAAGAACCATAAGAAATCATTGGTCACTCCTATATCAGAACAAATCCAAGTTAGGTCCCAATTGTGTCGTTATAGACTATGTACCCTACATCCTCCTCTGGAAGCCTTAAGAAGGGGGCACTAGTCAGCATCTACCTTAGGTCCTGAAGACTCTGCTAGCATTTCTCCAACCAAACGATGCGTTTCTACTTCTTCATCAAGGCTGATAGTGGTGCTGCAACTCTGGAGAATTCTAGTACAAACCTGCAGTAATATCCATCCAATCATAGGAAACTACTTAACTCCATTACACTCATGGGTGGCTCCCAAGAAAGTACCGACTCAACCATTGCTGGATCCACTACCTCTCCAGGCTCCGAAATGACAAGTCCCCAAAAGTGGACCTCTTGGATCCAGAATTGGCACTTTGGGAGCTTACGATAAAGCTGCTGCTCTTTGAGTGTGTCCAATACTACCCATAAATAGTAGGAACGATCCTCCTCAGTAGTCGAGTAGATCAGAATGTTGTCGACGAAGACGACTAGAAAGAAATCATGGTACAACTGAAGGACCCTATTCATGAGTCCAATGAACACTAATGGAGCTTTGGTTACACTGAATGGCATAACCAAGAACTCGTAATGGCCTTACCAACATTTGAAATAAATCTTCTACAAATCCTTATCTCATACTCTAAGTTGGTGATAGCCTGATCTGAGGTCTATCTTTGAAAAACACATTGCTCCATTTACCTGATCAAATAAGTCATCAATCCTCACGAGTGGGTACTTGTTCTTCATGGTCACTTGGTTCAGGAGTCGATAGTCTACAAAAAGCCTCAATCTCCCATCCTCCTTCTTGGAGAACAGAATCAGGGCTGCCAAAGGAGAAACACTGGCCCAGATGAATCCCTTCCCCTACATGTCCTCTAGATGTACCCACAACTCGCAATGTTCCGCATGAGCTATCTGATATGCTGGTGTAGATATCGCTGTCATCTCGGGGTACAATTCAATGTAAAATTCCACCTCTCTGTGAGAAGGTAGACATAAGACATCATCAAGGAAGACATCAATGTACTGGTCCACCACAACAAGATAGCTCAGACTCTCTATTTCAACCACTCTAAGGGTAAGTCTAGCCGACTGATGAGTAGTTGGCTGCACCCTCCTCCGGGTAAGTCTATCCTACGCTGTAATGGCTTCCTTCTCACTGGTGAAGGTAATCCTGGTCCCATCTGTATGGACACACCACACTTTGTGCCTAATACAGTCAATCTGTGCATGGACTGTAGATAACCATTCCATACCCACGATGACGTCCTAAGGCCTCGACGACACGATTAGGAGTTCCTAGCCGAAGCTCTCACCTCCTAGAGTATGCTCACACTGTCATCACCAGTGCGTAATCATTGAATATGCTCTTGTAGGAATCAATGGCCACAAAAATCGAGCCAACGGATCTGTTGGAATCTCCGAGCTCCGAACGAGGGTAGTGGTAATGATATAATGATTGGAACCTCTATATATAAGTACTATTTCTAAGGTGGAGTAGACACAGATCATACATCGTATCATCTCTAGAGCACCGTTATCATAGGCTATAGCTGCTCAGAGCTGAGATCTCCCCTCTCCACCTGCTCCCTACAGTTGGGGTGGACCACCTGGTGGTTGTGGAAGCAACATCTCGAATCTTCTCCCATCGCCAGCTGCACGGTCGAATCCTCTTCCACATTATCCTGCTCCCGAAGGACCTCTCTAGTCGAACCTTTTTCCCTGTCTAGTTGTTCCTTAGACCATTTGTTGATCATCTGTACGGCGGGTGGGAAATTCATGAGCCATGTGACCCTACTCGCCGCATGTGAAACACTACCCACTCCTAGAATTTCTGTCTCCAGCTTGGGTTCCCCGCACAACAAAATATGAATCATGCATTCCTCCACCTGTAGGTCTAGTCCTCTTGGACCTCTACAACATCTGTCTACTGACAGCTGTAAAAGAATCTGTTGTGTTATGACTGGTGGTGGCTCTCACTTCTCATGACTTCTCACCCAAAAAAAACTGTCCACCAAGATGGTTCTCTCTAAAATACCCACCTTTTTTGGGATGCTAAGTGAGATCATAGAAGCCCTGATCTCTCTCCTGATGCCCTGCTCGAATGTTCAGGCCTCGAATAATGGGTCTCACACCATATCAGTGGAGTAGCATGAGAGGTCAGTGAACCTCAATGAGTACTGAGCCATAGTCATGTCGCCCTGCTGTTGATGAAGTATCTCTTGAATTCACATTGCACGAAGAATCACTGGAACAATCTCTGACTAAAATAGGCTCTCAAAGTCTGCCTAGTTAAGAATCTCCTCATCATGGACATAGAGAATCAAGCTCTACCATCTACCCACTACTCCCTATATAAGGCTGGGAAAAAGTATCCCCATGAGGTCTGATGGTGTCCCTACTGGTCATAATACTCTCACCACAACCTCTATCTAGTCCACAGCTTCCAATGGGTCTGCCTCTCCCCTGAACCTGGGTGAACTGTAGCACTGGAACTCATGCAATGCGATCAAGAAGCGTGCATCGTCTGCTGCTGGGGTTGGTGGCATCGTTGGACTAACGGGGAAAGGTTCAGCTATTGCCTCTGCTGGTACCTCTACTGGAAGAGGTCCCTTCGACAAGGCCTCATCGCTCAGTGGGCTATTAGTTCATACAACCCTCGGAACTCTAGCTGACTGTCAATGTAGAGTAATCTAGAAAAGAAACAAGAGAGACATGGTTAAATGTTATAGCATGTGAGCTGACTCAAAATATCACAATGAAAACTTTTGAAAACACATACGCAATAAGTGTTTTCGTGTACTAAGTTATAAATTAGAATTTGGAGTCCTGGGGTATGGGAACGTATGCTTCCACACAAACACTGGACTCCTTGAACTTAAAACCACACTCATTACCATGAAAACTATTGCTTCACAGAAAAGATCAGAGTCCTAGTTCTGTGGTAGAACTGACTCCTCTGATACCAATTTGTCATGAACCGTTCTTCGGGACCCATGTCGTGACTACCCCAAGCCCACCTTCCATAGTCCAGGGGATGGCGACTCGCAACAAAGGAGAATTCCATAAAACTGGGAAGGCATTTCCTTTATAACACAACAGTAAAAGTACAAGAACAACTGAAATACAATAAAACTAAAGAAATGGTAAATTCGACAACTCGATCATTCACCAAGGATCCTACCTAAAGGGTAGGTACAGATCACCTCCTCATCAAACCTCATCCAACTATCTCCTCTAGGTAATGATATGTCGTATGGTCCACCTCTAGGTAACATCTAGTCCTGGTACTCTCAGCCCCCGTCAGCACTGTCTGCCGTCTGCATCCAACACAACAAGGTGCAGGCATAGTCCGTATAGGGATGAGTATAACAATACTCAGTAGGGACCCAACGACCCTCAAGGTATCACCAAAAATCCACCAAGGATAAACCAGAATGTATGAAATCAACATATAACCCTAATAGGTATATGCCTATACATATACTTATGTTATCAAGTAATCCATCTCAATCATGAGGAAATCATAGAAAACTACTGACTCAGCTCAAACCCGGATTTTATTAAAGAGGTATTATCAAGTGACATCCCCAATCACATTTTCAAAACCTTAGATGCTGGATAACTCCTCCTCTATTGAGTACAGTGGGCCTACCGTGACACTAAGGCACATCCCACTAACATTGGACCACTGAGGTACTCCTGTTGTCGAGTACCGTGGGTTTTCCTTGTCACGAAGGCGCTCCCCGCTGTGGGTATACCGCATCACCAAGGTGCTCCCCCACATATCCTGCTGAGCTACTCCTCCTGTTGAGTACCATGGGTCATCCGTGTCACTAAGTCGCTCCCCACTAGGGGGTTTGTTGCGGCACCAAGGTGCTCCCCACTAGGCTAGTCGAGTCATTCTGAGTCGAAACGGTCAGTAGTCATTAGGTCTCAACCAGCTACTAGGTCTCCGCACTATGCTCACTCATCTCTGGGAGGATCCACTCCACAAGATAATAGTCGATACTCCAACTCTCATGATGTCCCATGAAGATGTATCTCAACGTATGAGACGGCGCATCAGTCGGACGCCCGGTCTGTAAGTTATTAGCCTTTTAGTCCCCGGGCCCTAGTTGGATTCTTGCTTGATCAAACCTGAAAATTCCCCATCTCAATCCAAAAATCAGTGGGGTATCACTCAAAGGAACCATCTCAGTCCAATATTTCTAGATCTACTTAAGGTTCTTCCAATCGACGTCTGGTGCCAAAGTTATGGCCAAAAGCAGTAAATGAGTCGTAGTGGGCCCAGGTCTGATCTGACCCGGTCAGACTGACCCGGACCCACCCAACCTGGGCCGTTCCGGTATAGTTCAACACGACCCGAACCTTTGGGTATGGGCTGTCCCATTGGGTCTGGCCCAGCCCATGAGGGTGGCGGACCATCCACGATGGCGCAGACCGGCAGCGGGTCGGCGGTCCGGCTGTGGTTCGACAGTGGTTCAGTCAGGAGGGCGGAGCAGCTCGGCTCCGCAGTACATCTTGGCTCAGCGGGGGCGCGACTTGGCCCAGATGGTAGCACGACATGGAATAAAGTGGTGCGGCTCGTCTTAGACGGCGGTGCGGCTCGTCTTAGACGGCGATGCGGCTCGGCTCGGACGGTGTCGCTGCTCAGCGGACAGCGGCGCGACTTGGCTCAAACGGTGGCGCTGCTCGGCAGACATCGGCGTGGCTCGGCTCAGATGATGGGGTGGCTTGGAAAACGGCGATGTAACTTGAGTCAGACGACGGCATGGATGAACAGATGGGAGCGTGGCTTAGCTCGGACGAGGGGTCGGCCAGGGTGGGATGGCGAGGCCGCAGTTCGGCCGGGGCGGTGTGGTGAGGCCGCGGTGAGGCCAGGGAGTCGCAGTGAGGCCGCTGGTGGCAGCTTCGTTACCTCATTTTCCATCCTCCATTTCAAAGAATACACCAAAGAAGAACATTAGAGCGGTCGAGTTGTGTTTTTTTGTCCCAATGTTCTCACATTTAGAGTGGATGAAAGTGGTTCACAGAGAACGAAACGTGAATGTGAAACCATAATCTTCTGCAATGTTTGTTCACATCCCGAACAAGAAAATAAGGGAGTACATGGAAAGTAACCAAAATTTAAGAAATATACCCCTACCTTTCTCGCTTGATATGTTTGTGCAATAAGGTAGTACGGCCTTCGCTTCATCGTAGATGAGGACGTCCCACTTAGAAAGATGTCCAGAGGAAGAAGGTCTAAGGAGGTTGGCGTTCATTGTCGGCAAAGTGTTCTTTGCAGAAGAACGTGTTATTCGTTGTAGAGTTATCTCCCACCAAGAGTTCTCTCTCATTTTCCAACGAATGTTCTCAAAAGAAGAACCCAACAAATTAAAAGAGATAGCCAATATAATAAAAAAAATTCTCCCCAATTTCATTGTTGGAACAATTAAAATTTGTTTAATTAAATTGGATAAATTAATTGGTGTGTTGGCATAATTAAGAGGGAGAGGGTTGGAACAATTAATGTAGAGGAAGCTCAAGAGGCTCCTCCACATTAATGAGGGAGTGGAAGAGGATTCTTACATTTATTGTAGGAGTTGAGACGTTTGGGCCTATGGTGGTCCCTACCACTATAACCTCTCATGAGATGTTAGGTTCGGGTGGTCCCCACCACCATAACCTCTCTTGGGAGGATAAGGTTTGGTGGTCCCCAATTCTCAACTTCCACATGGATGTTTAGTTCCGGTGGACCCCAACTCCCAACACCCACATGGGTGTTGCAAATAAAAATAAAACTATCACACACTTTTATTTTTATTTTGTACATACACAAAAAACCCATAAACTAACTTTCACCCTCGACCAGCTACCGTCAAGGTGAAAGTCTCATTAAGTGAAAACCAATACAGTGAGTTCAACGGTGCCCTAAGATTTCAATTCCGAGCACTGGTTCAAAAGTTAGGAAAACCCACTCACACCATTACTGAATGTACCCGAAAAAAATCCAAAATTCATTCCGGGCACTTCGGGCCTCGGAATCACGCACCGTAAATTTTCATAGACTCGCTAAATTCACATTTAAAAAAAATTACATGGAAATTCCGGGTATTTACAATACGGATAAGATAGATCATAAGAGTTTTGTACATATGGTGAAATATAGTACAGTGAAGTAGAAAGGGCTCAAGAATAACTCTATGTCCAAGGTCTCCTCATAGCAATATTCTATGATGAGGAAGACCAAGGGGAATGTAGAGGAATAATATTCACTCACTTTTCTGTGTGTCAATAAGGCCCCCAAGAAGAATAACAATACCATATTAAATATGTAACGGAAGCTTCAGATGTGTTCATTATCATGTAAAGTACTTGAATTTATTTAAATTTTGTATTAGATATAGCTTGTGGTGATCACATTGGTATCCAATTACGTGAACCACATAGATTTAAAATTTAACTATGAGGCGTGGAAGATATTTAATCTTCTAAATAAATTTGATTCATTGTAGTATATATTGGATATTATCAATTGACATTTAAAATATTATTGTTTTATGTATTTGTGCCAAAGTTTCCCACAACAAGATATATAGAATCATTACTATATTTTGTAGTTTTTATCAATGATTATTGGAAATTGATAGAAACGTTATAGTTGTAGATGAAATAATATTTTTAATATGAAAATTACCATCAGAGGCAAATGTACTTATTGAAATGATATAACAAAAATCAAAAAAAAAGATTACAAATGGTATTGATACCAGAGGTATTAATGAGGCTTACAAATATTAATCTTCTATATTACTTAAATATAAATTTAAATATATTGATTTTTTTTAGATAAATAGCTCCAAATAAATGCAATGATGAACAAGAACCTTTATAGGTATATGGTTAATGTCTATTCATTACCAATTTTAGTTACCTGATTTTTTAGTTTTAGGGCATTTAGAATTATACAATAGAATTTTTTACATGGTAATGCCAACATGCTAGCTACAGATGCAATGATAACACCAATGTTCAATATGTATATGGAAAAATATGGAACCGGTTTATACAACATTTTAAAATCTAGTTTCAATAACACCGGTCTTAGAATCAACCATACCACCAAGTCCCACCCTTCTAAAAAAATTATGAGACTTACCATAACCAACCATAATTATAATCACTTAGGTTATAAGAAATTAAATATTTTATTCATCCCTATAATATTTTGAATGTCTCTATAAATCATATTCAAGAGAAATAGTTGAATGATTTAATGAATGAAGTGAAAAAGTTTAGAAATTAACTTAGAAATATTGTGGAGGCCATGTCTAGAATCATAGGTAGTACATGGGAAAATAATTCCTTGAATTTTTAGGGTAATGTTATCATGTTCAATACATGAAGGGTAAAAAAATTCAAGCAGTATCCACAATAAAATTTTATCAAACAAAAAATTAGATCTTGAGGGAAACTAAGATGATTTTTTTGAAAAAATATGATAAACAACTCCAACATGAATATGATAATGTGTAAGAAGGAAATGGATGTACCAAGAAGGATGATGAAAATAAATAGATTTATAAAATAAAAAATGATGAATAAATAAATTCCAATACAATTATAATCAATAATGATCAAATACAAAAATATAGAGTAGGAGTAACATAAAAAAGTAATTTATGAAACATTCTAAAACTTTGAAATTATTACAACCATTTTGGAACCTCTCAATAAAATCCCCATGTATTATATGTTCTTTACAGATATTTACACAAAAAATATGAGGATTTAAGGTAATTAAATGGTTATCATGGAAATGATATGTATCAAACTATACATACCATAATTGAAAAAAAATATTTCAATAAACAGATATGTTTTCCATCTATTTCACAATAGGTTCCATGATATTCTTTGATAATTACTGTGATTTTAGATATTCCCTAAATTTTATTTCTTTTTATGTGATTACTAATTTTTTTTGGGATAATTATATATTTTAGGATAGCTGGTACAACATTAAAATAGATCTATTTAATTTTCAGTAGTAGTTCTAAAATATTTTCTTATTAGAGCTCAAAATATGATATTACCACCAAATTATTATCTTTTGAACATAGATAATAATATATCACCACCCAAATCACAGATGAATTTTAGTATCCAATTCTCCAAGACAAAACAGAAAATAATCAATGTGCATTAAGGAACCCCCCACGTACAATTTGCAGACAATGCACTTCACTTTAAAATTTTTGACTTCATGAGGTACCCTTCATAGAATCACTCCATTTCATCAAATTTCAATATAAATTATAATAAAAATAGTAAAAATATTTGTTTTTTATGAAATAACATGATTGTGTAAAAACATATGGATTGAAAACACTATTGTGAGGGAAGATGTTCAATAATAGAAAATAAATTTTTTCCAATATGGAGGAATAGGTAACACCCATATTCAATAAAGTATTTGATTGTTTAATTTAGTCATTTGGTAGACAATATATAAAAATTTATTTAGAAAATAAAATCTATATAAGTAATAAACCCAATTCTAATTTCATGTTCAGAATATACCCATACTCTATAATTAAAACTACTTCCATCTAATTTGAAGAGAGTGTACCTGATTGAGTGATAAAAACTCCACGTTATCATGGATAATAATCCATAGGCAAATAAAGATAAAAAATTTATTTTTCTATTGAAATAAAATTTGGGATCAATACAATGAGTATTTGGTTATATTCTTTTCATTAATTCCAAAATCATCATTCATAAGCCTCGACTTGTGGAAAATTCAAAAAATGTTAGGCTGGACCAAAGAATTCACAACCCACACATGATGGATGTTGTAATGAATAATATAGTGAATTTATTAGTGTCTAACATCATTTACACTGTCCAAAACAATTATGGGTTTTCCTATTCACATTTTCTCTAAAAAAACAATATAAACCATTGTAAATAATTAAAAAATTAGTAAATTCCTCTTATATTTTAGGTCACTAATAGAGAGTCTGTGTATACTATAGGTAGAAAAATTAGCACACTAAGAATTATCATTCTTCAATTCAATTTATTAAACTGATATTGGTGAGATTGGAAGGAATAAAAAACTATTATTGTTTTAATAAATTTAAAATTTTTTTATTAATTCCATTTCATTATACCAATAGTAAAATACTTTTTTATATCAATTTGACAAAAAAACTTATAGATGAATTCCATTTTCATTTTATAATTCATATAAGGGAATTTTATATTTTTAATATATGTATCCTTTTCTATCACGATGACGATATCCTGAATATTTTTTGGATGATTTTAATTAATTTTAAATTCAATAAATAATTTCGTCAATATTTTGGAAAAACATGCAATGATTTTTTTTTTAAATTTTTTGAATTATAAAATCATTTTAGAATGAGGAATATTCCTTTGGAATTTTAGTTCAAAAATATTTACTATGTTGGATAATATATAAAATTAAAGTGATAAATTCATTTCCATACCCAATTTGTGGGGGGATGTTATAATTTGTTTATGATAGAGGTTTTTACAAGAGGTTCATAAAAAAATTACTAATATTTCTCATCCCATGTACATAATATAAGGGTTGGTTTCTTGAGAACCAACTGTTCTGTACTTTGATTACATGAATGTTCACTAATTATATATTGTTCATTGTTCTGCATGACTATAGTATAATAATGTCCTGGAATATCTGTTGCATTGATAAGGTAATGAAAGATCCCCGCTATGATGAGAACCTTGAAATGCTATAACAATATTCTTAAATAATGTTCTATGGCTGGATGACATACTATGATAGGACACATAGTATACAGAACGTCATGTGTGAGTACTCGTGAGAAAACGAGACTCTCTCTCATGGAGTTCGCACTTGGTAATCTCCAAGATGGGGCATTATAAGAACAGACCCGCCGGTAGCAATTATTCATGTCTTGCCGTCATCAAAAATTACTATCTACAAGCGTGTGTAATGGTCCTTCGACTGAAATATTATTATTAACTCATGTCATGACTCGCGCACTTAGATTTACTAACGAAAACCATCGTGCAAACAATTGGTGGGAAGTTGGGTACGTTGGGTGTGTCAAGAGTAAAATGTTGTTAACGGATATGTTGAGGAAGGATTTGTCCCTTCCATTTATAGAATTTGATATCTCGGCACTTTGATTGAAATGGAAATGTCGCATTAAATTCCATGGTCATGGTGTGAACGATGAGTTTCTTTCAGGTAGTCAAAGAACGATGGATCAAACATATAGGTTTATGACACTGCCATGAAACCTGCTTGATGAGATATTGAAAAAAATTGATTAAATTACACAGTAAGTGTTCGTATGTGGTGATACGTCAATGTGGCGTCAACTTCCTTCTATTGGGTGCCTTGATCCATTGCTAGACAGTAATCTCGGACTTTAG
Source organism: Viscum album (assembly GCA_963277665.1). Classification (NCBI taxonomy): domain Eukaryota; kingdom Viridiplantae; phylum Streptophyta; class Magnoliopsida; order Santalales; family Viscaceae; genus Viscum; species Viscum album. Next base: position 475,863,376 of record OY728157.1, read on the forward strand.
GCAAGCCCGCCTAATGACAACGAGAAATAGGCCTAGAGGGTCACAGACTATGTGTATTCAAGTATCTCAAGTAGAATAAATATTATTCCTGTACGTCGTTTAATAATTAGTCAAGGATGCCAAAACTGTTTTAATGATGATGGAAGATAGAAATGAATAACAAGATATAGACGTCGTGTAATAATGATTACACACCGTGTAGTTTTTCATGGAAAACAAGTACACGACTTGTATTTATTAATACACGCTGTGTAGTTTTTTTATGGAAAATAAATGAATAAATGAAAACAAGATATACACGCCGTGTACATTGAATGTACACGCAGTGTAGTTTTCAATGAAAAACAAGTACAGGCCATGTATTTATTAATACACGCCGTGTAGTTTTTCCATTCGGGATTTTGAGGATATAATATTGTTTTAAATGATATTTATTATAATCAGTGTGGGAACATGTCAAGGAATTAATTATTCTACATGGGTGTTTCAAATAAGAGTCAATTAAATAATTAAAACACGTAACACATTTATTTATTTTCATAACTCTACAACCTCAAGCCTGATTATAAATATCCTCACAACCCCAATTATTTTCCAATATACAACAGAACATCTCTGGAGAATTATTTCAAGGCCGAAAGAACCTCTTCCTCCGAGAACACTCTCAAGACTGAGAGAGATCCCCTTCCATCGGATCAAGACGATCTATGGAGGACAATGCAAGAAAATTATTCTCCATGCTAGAACCTAGAGAATCCTTTGGCAACATCTAGAGATACGAGGTACATGTGTGTATCACTGCTAGAGGGAGTCTACACTGGGCTTCTGGGATTCAACGGCGGATCACATCGACAACGTGATCAAGAACATCAATGAAGAAAGAACACCCAAAAGGTATTTCTTTATAATTAATTAAATAAATTATAATGAACATGTAACGATCCTTGTTTGTGGTTCCGGGAAAAACCTTCTTCTATGTCATTTTCTGTGATTCGATCCGTGGAGACTGGCTTTTATCATCGTATTGATCCCGGATTGATCATTGATAATGTCAAAAGGCCAAGTGGGTACATCCACCCACGCGCTTCCGCTACGCCCGGAACCTTAAAATGGTATCAGAGGGAGGTTACAAAGTTTATTATAGTTATTTAATTTTCATTGATAATTTACACATTTATATTTGATTCAATTCGAAATAAATCGTTCTATAAATCTGAATAAACAGGATCTTGTTCTTCCTCCTTCGTTTTTCGATTCATATCACAGAAACGACCTTTTAATTTTAATTTTTATTAAAATAAAAACGAGGAACTCATCCGGAGGAGCCGCTCTTTCTGACTATACAACACCGTATTACACGGCATGTAACTGAATCTACACGCCGTTTACATAGGTTAAATGAACCGGCACTGGTCCGCCAAACCACACCACGTGAATTAAATATTCCTATGTTTTAATCATGCCATGTTGACCAGAATTGAATGGTGCATGGGAAATGGAATACACGGCATGTATGTTAGAACAACACTCTGTGTAGTCTGATCCGGTCCAAGTAAAACTGTGTACAAGGAGAAACTGTGTTCCGCATACACGGGATCGCCAGGCCGGTTACCACGTAACAAAGAAGTACACGCTGTGTATGATTTATCTACATGCCATGTAATCCAAAATTTCCAACGTAAATAAAACACACCGAATCCGCCAGAGTGTACTTCGGATAAAGGGTGAAAATAAATACACGCCGTGTAATTATAAACTACACGGCATGTGCTTTCCAGAAATGGATTTTCACCAGGGTTCCTTCAATGTAAAAAGACCCGTACAAGGAATATGGATGAGAAGAATCTCAAGTAAATTCAGAAATCAATTTATGATAATGAATTAATTAATTATAAGATCATAATTAATTAAATTCAAGAACGACTTATCATAAATGAAAGGATGGTTAAAAGAATTTGAATTCTAAATATGCGTAAATGTCGTTGTATGCTATGGATTATCATGTTCTAGACCAATGAAACTTTGTATGTGTATGGATTCATTTAAATTTATTTCATTTAAATTTGTTGTCCTGCGAGCCTTCTTCTAATAGAATGTAGGGCATGCGTGCCCATGGTTTATTTAATGTAAACCCATGTAATGGAGGATCTCCCAAGCCATAGGCGACAGTTCAAATCCCGAATCCGAGGCAAAACTGATGCAAGAAGATACAAAACAGCTAGATAAACTAACCCAATAAAATCTCAAGATCATGCCATCTTATTTTATTTCAGTCTGATTGCATGGTTTATTTATTATGTATGTGTTGTCATGATCACATAATTAATAAAATGAAACAGCATTCAAATATGAAATAAAATAAAAACCGGACTATGCATAAACATTGTCAGAACATGGTTAATCACTTAAGAAAGCATCACTTAATATTAACAAGCATGTGATAATGCAAAAACTATGCATAAAGGACAAAAATCCCTCAATACCATATTAAGTCAGACCAAGCCTTCAATTACCTGATTAAGGGCCAGACTCTATAAAACTATGTGTTTGACTAACCCTTGTTGGGACATCTACTGTTATAATGGTTTCCCTTATGAAAGGTTTCAGGTTTACATAACCATATTACATCAAGAGAAGTATCCCCTGCTAGACTTAGTGTAATATTGGAGGCAAGAGTTGAGGAAATCCATGTCATGATTTCAGGATTGGGGAGTCCACTAAATAGATCAAGGAACTGTAAGCTCACTGTCGGCAAAGACCTGCCTACCTAAATAACTTCAAATATCTTGACCAGCCCTTGTTGGGGTTATGCGAAGGGGAATATGGATCCTTTCTACTAGAATGTCAAAGAAACTAGAAATTCCGAGTTCAATGGTGAGGGCCATTGGGACTTGATAAAATAGTGGGAGACTTAATAAACATTTATTATTTCTCATTAAAATGTAATCAAGAAAGTACTGATAAATATTCTCTTTTAATTTGTAGAATCAAAATGAAAAACTCATCAACCACATTTTCTCTGCGATCAATTCTGGATAAAGACAACATCCTCACTGTCAGTAACATTCAAGAATGGTTTAGGCGCCTTCGGGTTATCCTATGACATGAACGAAATTTTTACGTGCTGGAGTACTCACTTCCTGATTCCCCTGCCCCAGGGGCGAGTGATAATGATTTCCTAGTCTATGATCAACATTTGAACGATGCACTCTACGTTCAATGTTTGATGCTATCATCAATGTCTACTGAGATCATGAAGTCTCATGAAGACATAGATGCATATAGCATGTTCCAGCACCTCCGTGGTCTATACCAGGAGAGAGCAACACAAGAATGGTTTGAGATCTCCAAGGATTTATTCCAGAGCAAGCTTGGAGAGGGTGCCCCAGTCGGGCCTCTTGTAGTCAAGCTCATTGGCTACATTGAGCACTTGGAGGATCTAGGGTTTAAACTCCCCAAAGAACTGGATACCGATCTCATTCTTGCATCACTCCCCCAGAGCTTCTCAAGCTTTGTTGTGAGCTTCAACTTGAACAACATTTAGAAGTCTCTATCTGATCTTCTTATGCTTATTCGCCAAGTGGACAATGACATGAAGCGTGGAAATCCTTCTATCCTCATGGTGAATAAAAGGAAAGGGAAGGAGAAGAGATTTAAGCCCAAAGATTATTCAAGGCCTTCCAGGAAAAGGAATATCAAAGGGGTGGCAAATGAATAGGATGCTGTTTGTTTTGCATGTGGCAACAAAGGCCACTGGAAGAAAAACTGCACCCAGCCAAGGAAGCATGGGGAAGCTTCAGGTGGGTTTATTATCGAATAAAATCTATCTGTTTCTACTAATTGGGTATTGGATACGGCTTGTGGTGCTCACATCTGTATCCAAATATATGAACCAAGTATATTCAAGAAGATTGATTGAGGGGAGGTAGATCTACGAGCAGCCAACAGAGCCAAACTTTCTAATGTAGCTGTCAGAGACTACCACCTCACATTGCCAACTAGATTGATCTTGGTGTTAAAGTGTTGTTATTATGTGCCTTCTGTTTCTAAAAACATTATTTTAGTATCCAGATTAGATACTGATAGATTCATGTTCTTGTTTGGAAATTAATTTTTCTACTTTTATAATGATATCATTTGTTTTAGTAGGGAACATTTATATAACGACATTTATGTGTTAGACTACACAAAAAAATTAATGGCAATCAATGACAACGTCATTTCACTTGAATCACACCACACCCACCTTTGGCATCACCGGCTAGGTAATGTGAATGAGAATAATTTGACAAAACTACATCAAGATGGGTATTTAGATTCTTTCGATCTAAAACCACTTGGTGTATGTCATGTGGGTCTACAATGAAAATGACCAAATCCCCATTTAGTGGGAAAGGTGAAAGAGCTAAAGAGATTCTATAATTATTTCACACAGATGTGTGTGGGCCATTTCCAGTTGATGCAAGGGGTGGGTTCTCGTACTTCATAACATTTACTGATGATTTTAGTAGATATGGATATATCTACATAATGAGGTATAAGTCAGATTCTTTTGATCGGTTCAAAGAATACAAGAATGAGGTAGAGATCCATCTTGGTATGAAGATTAAGAAACTCTACTCAGACAGAGGAGGAGAATATCTTGATCAGGACTTCATTGATTTCTTACGGGAGTTTGGGATTCTATCTCAACTCACTCCTCCTAACACACCGCAGTAGAATGGTGTAAGTAAAATGAGGAACCACACCCTGTTGGACATGGTGAGATCAATGATGAGTCATGCGAGTCTTCCATTATCCTTTTGGGGATATGAATTACAAACAGCAGTGCACATACTAAACCAAGTACCAACTAAATCGATAAATGGGATTCCATATGAGTTATGGATTGGACGCAAATCCATGTTATCGAATTTACATGTGTGGGGTAGTGAAGGATTTGCTAAAGCCTCTTCAGGTAACAAAATTTCACCACGAGGAACAATGTGAGTCTTTATAGGATATCCCAAACAAACAGGGGGATATTACATATACAACCCCTCAGACAAAAAGGTTACAATGGAAAGACACTCCATATTCCTTGAGAGGGAGAACATATCCAAAAGAGGTAGTGGGAGTGAGATAGACTTCGATGAAGTCGAGGATCAATATACACAAGAGTTTGTACAAGAATAGATTCCACAAATCCCCATGGACGAACAATCTGTTTCAGAGACAGAAGAACTGCGTAAAAGCACAAGAGAGGAGAGAGAACCAGAATGATATGTTTTTCTTGTCACCGAGGATGGTGACTCGTTATTGGTGGACAATGATGATCCTATTACCTACAAGGAAGCAGTTGAAGGCACAGACGTTGCGAAGTGGAAAGAATCCATGAATTCTGAAATGGATTCCATGTACCAAAACCAAGTCTGGATTTTGGTTGATCCTCCAATTGTTTTAAATCCTGTTGGTAATAAATGGGTATTCAAGAAGAAACTGGACATGGAGGGGCAAGTCAGAACCTATAAGGCATGACTGGTTGAAAAATGTTTTAGACAGTGTCAAGGAATTGACTATGATGAAACCTTTTAACTAGTTGTGATGCTGAAATTCATCAGAATCCTATTGGACATTGCCGCTTACCATAACATTGAAATTTGGGAAATGGATGGTAAAATAGAATTCATTAACAGGAACCTCTATGAAGATGTCTACATGACATAACCTGAAGGTTTTATGACTCCAAAGGATGCCAACAAGGTATGCAACTGGCAGAAATCCATTTATGGATTAAAGAAAGCATCAAGGTCATGGAACATTCGTTTTAATGAAGCTATAATAGAATTTGGATTTGTTAAGAATGAATGTGAGCCTTGTGTCAATAAGAGGATTAGTGGATGTGAGGTCGTTTACCTAATAGTATATGTTGATAACATATTACTAATTGGAAACGAAGTACCTGTCTTACAGACAGTTAAGACATGGTTTCATAAATTATGACCATGAAAGACTTGGGCAAGGCATCATATATTCTTGGGATCAAGATCCATCGTGATAGATCCAAGAGAATGCTAGGCATGAGTCAAAGTACATACGTTGACAAGATACTGAAGAGGTTTAGTATGGAACAGTCCAAGAGGGGATTGTTTCCAGTGTCACATGGCATTCATCTATCCAATTAAATGTGTCCTCAGACACATGAGGAAAGAAAGAGAATGGAAAGGATCCCTTACGCATCCGCAATTGGGTCAGTCATGTATGATATGCTATGTATGAGGATAGATGTTGCTTACACATTAAGTGTAGTAGGCAGATATCAAGCTGATCCAAGAGACCCCCATTGGATGGCAGTCAAGACGATCCTTAAGTATCTGAGGCGTACTATGGATATGTTCCTGGTTTATAGAGTAGATGAGGAACTAGTCATTAGAGGACATGTAGATGCTAGTTTCTAGACTGATCAAGATTACATGAAGTCGCAAACTGGATACATATTCAGTTTGAATGTAGGTGCAGTGAGCTGGAAGAGCTCAAAGCAAAGTGTGGTGGCAGATTCTACATTAGAGTCTGGGTATATCGCAACTTCTGAGAGAGCTAAAGAATTAGTATGGATGCGAAGCATTGTCCAAGAGATAGATGTAGTACCGTGCAGTAAAAATCCTATCACACTCTATTTTGATAATAATACAGTGGTGACACTTGCAAAAGAGACAAGGTCACATCAGCAGACAAATCACATACTTCGGAAGTATCATATATTGATGGATTTTTCTTAGAGAGGTGAAGTTGCAGTGAGCAGCATTTCCACGAAAGACAACGTGGTGGATCCCTTGACTAAAGCCTTGACTCGGCAGAAACATGATCATTATGTGAGGTCTAGAGGACTAAAAGTCATAGGTAGTTGGCTCTAGTCCAAGTTGGAGTTTGTAAGGTTTGGTGTCCTAAGAACCAAATGTTTATTACTTTGATTACATGAATGTTCACTTATTATATATTGTTCATTGTTATGCATGAATATAATATAATAATTTCCTGGAATATCTATTGCATTGATAAGGTCACGGAAGATCCCCGCTATGATGAGAACCTTGAAATGCTATTAAAATAATCATAAATAATGTATATGGTTGGATGACATACTATGATAGGACACATAGCATACAGACTGTCATGTGCGAGTATTCGTAAGAAAATGAGACTCTCTCTCATGTAGTTCTCACTTGGTAATCTCCAAGATGTGGGATTATGAGAATAGACCCACCAGTAGCAATTCCGTCTGTCTTGGTTTCATCAGACATTGCTATCTACGGGCGTGTGTAATGGTACTTAGAATGGAATATTATCACTAACTCATGTCATGACTCGCACACATAGATTTACTGACGAAAACCTTCACACAGACAGTTGGCGGGATGTAGGGTACGTTGGGTGTGTCACGAGTAACATGTTGTTAATGGATAAGTCGAGGAAGGATTTGTCCCTTCCATTTATGGAATTTTATATCTCGGACCTTTGATTGAAATGGAACTTTCGCATTAAATTCCCTATCCATGGTGTGAATGACGAGTTTATTTCAGGTATTCAAAGAACGACGGATCAAGAATATAGTTTTATGACAATGCCATGAAACCTTCATGATGGGATCTTGAGACAAAGGGATTAAATTACACAGTAAGAATTCGTATGTGGTGATATGTCAATGCGGCATCAACTTCTTTCTCTTGGGTTCCTTGACCCGTTGCTAGACAATAATCTTGGACTTTAGGAAATCCTTCCTTATGCCAACAATAAAGAGGCCTAGAGGGTCACACACTAAGTGTATTCAAGTATCTCAAGTAGAATAAAGATTATTCATGTACATGGTTTAATAATTATTCAAAGAAGCCTAAATTGTTTTAATGATGAAGGAAGATGGAAATGAAAAACAAGATATACACGTCGTGTATTAAAGATTACATGACATGTAGTTTTTCATGGAATACAAGTACATGCCATGTATTTATTAATACATGCCATGTAGTTTTATTTATGGAAAATAAATGAATAAATTAAAACAAGATATACACTCCGTGTACATTGAATGTACATTCCATGTAGTTTTCAATGAAAAAAAAGTACACGCCTTGTATTTATTAATACACGCCGCGTAGTTTTTTTCAGTCGGGATTTTGAGGATATAATATTGTTTTAAATGATATTTATTATAATCAGTGTGGGCGCATGTCAAGGAAATAATTATTCTATATGGGGGTTTTAAATAAGAGTCAATGAAATAAATAAAATGTGTATAGCGTTTATTTATTGTCATAACTCTACTACCTCAAGCCTAATTATAAATATCCTCACAACCCCAATTCTTTTCCAATATACAACACAACATCTCTAGAGAAATATTTCAAGGCCGAAAGAACCTCTTTCTCCAAGAATGCTCTCAATACTGAGAGAGATCCTCTTCCACCGGATCAAGATGATCTAAGGAGGACAACGCAAGAAAAAGGCTTCTCCACGCTAGAACCCGGAGAATCCTTTGGCGATGTCCAGAGATACAAGGTACATTTGTGGATCACCACTAGAGGGAGACTACACTTGGCTTCTACGATGAAACGATGGATCACATCGACAACGTGATCAAGCACATCAACGAAGAAAGAACAACCAAAAGGTAATTCTTTATAATTAATTAAATTAATTATAATAAACCTGTAATGATCCTTTTTTGTGGTTCTGGGATAAACCTTCTTCTTTGTCTTTTTCTGTGATTTGATCAGCGGAGACTGATATTTATCGTCGTATTGATCCCGGGTTGATCAGTGCTAATGTGAAAAGGCCAAGTGGGAATATCCACCCACTTGCTACCGCTACGCCCAGAACCTTCACATAATACTTTTGAGATAATATTATTTTTATTTAAATGATGACTGTGTGGAAGTTTTTGATATGTTGAAGAGAATTATAATCACACCCCCAATGACGTGGGTATTAAATTATGAAAACCCCTTTCAGTTACATTAAGACAGATATTACCAAGTCATGTTAGTAGTTCTAATGAAAATAATTTATGGAAAGATTCAATTATTTAATAATATTTAAGAAGATCATATGATGACTAGATCAACTAAACAACCAAAGAGAAAAATTGTAGTATTATTTTTTATGGATAAATTTTTATCTTATTTTAAAAAAAATATTGTTATATATTTCTCTAATCTTGTTGCTATTATGTATTTGATGAAGAATGATTAATCTGTTACAAGACTGGTTAGATGGATATTGTTACTTAAGGAGATTAATAAAAAGATTTAGTATAATAAAAGAGATGACAACATGGTTCTTGTTCACTTGTGAAGACTTCCCAACATAAAATACATAAGTATTCCATTAAAATTCCTACTGAATGGTCACATTCCGGAAGAGTGGTTATAATTGATAGAATGAGATGTTACCCCATACGATGAAACAGTAAAATATTTGGAAAATTATCATATCGCATTCCACATAGACCCTTAAAAAATAGATACACAAATATAACTACTAATTTTACATTTAGGATGATGTATATTTTTGGAAAATTTTTAACAAAAAAGTTATGACAAGTTTCTTACCTGCGTTTGATAAGAAACCTTTTTATGAATTTTTTTCATACATTATCTAGTGTAAGAAACTTTAGAACCCTAAATTTATATTATGAATTTGTTAAAATCCTTGATATCTTGGCCGAAATTTAATAAATATTTACTTGAATATTTTAAAAACATTTAGAAATTTAAATTCACTAAAAAAATATAAAAGGTAAAAGAAATTACTAATGATCTAATTGATTTGGGTGACATATCTTTATTTTATAGAATATATTTCATGACAACATATACCTTTTATTTTTTAAACAATAAATTTCTTTTAGTAAATTATTATGGATTAAAATTGGTTGAAACCAATTCCAGCAAAACTAATGTTTCTAATGTTGTTTGTCATTTTTATTGGACAATAATTTTTTATAGGATTTATGTTATATGGGAAATCATCATTGATCATGGAATTAATTTATATAATAGGATCCTATATACAATAATAATGTTTTTTGTGTGTATAACTATAGACATTGACCCTCCACCATCCATAAAGAAATGGGAAAGTTGATGTGTAAATCAGATAAATCAATCGAATTTTAGGTAAAATTGTTAATTCATTTATGAATGAATTTGTCCAAAAGAAGGAAGATGCATTATTGGCTAACTAGACAGATTAAAAATAGATATTGTAAGATCCCATTTAGGTTTATTTATGAATATATATGTTAGTTAACAATGGATTTATAATAGAAAGCCTATTATGTAGTGAGAGAGATAATATTTGGACCTAAACAAGGATATAAAGGAAATAAAACCACAACATCATAATTTATATGAAATGAGTTTATAATATTTTTGATAATTCAAAAATTTACAAAGAATGATGTTTAGTGGATCATGAAATGTTTATTCAAGATAAATAACTCTATAAATAAAATAATATCTTATTACACAACTCAAGAAATAAGTTGATTCTAGTTAAACATATTTTTTGAAGTAAAGGTAAATTTATAGTTAATATTTTATATCCCATTGATATTAAATTGATCAAAAATAAGGGAAATAGGAATACATTATCTTTCAAAAGGATTAAGATAAATAAATTCTAAAGAAATATTACCCAACAACAAGTAGAAAATCTTACACTCTTCCAATCTTCTTATGATTGATATACATTAGGTTAAAATATCAATTAAATTTACATTATTATTTTAAATTCATTTAAAATATTCATTAATTAATTATCCTACTAGAATTTATTGATTACAATATAGAAATTTTGTGAAGAAGAGGGACCCTATGTAGTTTATAATGTTCAATTTCTTAAGTTTTGAAATTTTTTAATCTTATTTATCTTTTAAGGTTCTATTTGATTTAATTTTTTATATCTTATTGAATGTAATTTTAATGAAATTGGAAAATTATAATCTCAGCAAATTACGAAGAAATAATTTTACACATTGACATAACTTAAAATTAGGATGTAATGAAGCTGTTTGAAAATACAATGTCTGAGAAATTTATGAAAAGACCACACACTTTTTAATTTTATGTCATGAAATATGTTCCCAAATTTTATTCACATATCCAAGAATATTGACATCCGATATTTAAATATTCTTATAATTCCATTTTTCTATAGATCCATGAAATTATTGAACAGCCATAAATTGTTAAATAATATTGTTAAACTAAGGATCATTAAGAAATTTTTTGTATAAAAGATTGAGTAATTTTTTAGTGAATATTCCCTTTTAGATTGATATTCTATTTTCGGGACTACATTTAAATTTATCCCTTTTCTACATTAGTAATCATGAAAGGAATATTTATTATGAAACACAATAAGAAAAAAAATTCTACAAACCTAGATTTTTATGTTGACTCATGATCTATACAGATTTCATGTTTTGGGGAGGAGGAAAGTAAACTATAATTGGTGGTTTTGAAAGATATGTTTGAAAAATAGTAGGATGTGTATAAATTTTTTTGATACTAATTTGTGGGAAAGTCACTCATTTATGGATGGAAAGATGAAGTATATATTATCAAAGGATTTTCATGGTGTTTTATAATTATTTTGAAGTGAAAATTTATCCTCTTTCCCTCAAAAATTAAAAATCAACAAAATCTAGAACTATGATTAAATGGATAGAATTGAAAAAATAATATGATTGAGGGAGGAAATTATATTTAGTAATGAATTTATTTAAACACTAACTTCCATAAAAGAATAATATTTATTGTAGAGGCTAACAATGTTTTTAATAGAACTAATTTTTTAATAATATATTGTACATGCTTTTTCAAAAAACATATTTGGAAATTAGATTCTATTTTTCTTGATGTAGGAACATGGATACATTAAAATGAAGGAAGAATATATCCAAATTTTTGGAAAATATATTTCAAATAAGAATATTTAATTTTAGAGTCCAAATGTACCACTACGATCATTATGAAAGTAAAAAAAATGAATACCTGCTGAATGAAATAGTGATGAGGAATGATACATGTTTTCGAAATATCAAAAATTTTAATATGGACAATAGAATATCAATGTTAAGGGATTATTTTTGTTTAAGTAGGATATAATAAATAAATAAATATTTATGGGAACAAAAAATCATGAATTATACTTCAATATAGAGAAAACTCTCTAAATTCTACATCAAATTTTATCAATATAACTAACCATCACATAAGCCTTATAAAAACCATATAAAACATTAATGATATACAATAATATAAAAATCATTTAGTGGAGATAATTAAATTTATAAATCCTATGGGAAACCTTCAATAAACATGGATCAAGAAAATATTTTCTCAAAACACATTTATGAGTTCTAGGTGAGAAATTTCTAAAAATTAGGTAAAAGTATGAATGAGAGAATACAATAAGTGAAAAAAATTAATATAAATAATTGAATAAATGGAATAAAAAGAATAGTAATTGATCATATATTTTATAATAATGGTGTTGAAATGGAAGGTTGCTTTTACTATTGTTTTATTTTGTTCATAGGTAATATTTTTAAATGTTCACTTTTATAAGAGTCTATAAATTAATAAAAAATAAATTGAAATAATATATATATTCATTATATTTTGAAAATAATCTATTCATTATATTCCCTCATATTTATTTTATCAGTTTTTTCTATTGTGTTTTGTCATTTTTTGTTAACTCAATCTATTTTTGAATATTTTTTGAAATAGATAAATTGGGAATATCTTGTAATTATTATTTTTTATATATTTACAAATAAATTTTTACAAATTATTATGTATAATTTTTTTATGAAATATTGGGTTTTTGAGTGTAACATTTGACACCATTATTTCTAAGGAATACATTGAAGAGTTTAGTGTTTCTTGTTTTATTGTAATGAATTCATTCATTAATTTATTATAATAAATAGGAAATATAATTACATATGTACACATATTTAAGAACCTGGATCTTCATTGAAGTACACATCCTATGTTTTTCATCAATTCGTAGTTTAATTTCAAAAATATGGCCTAATATGAATGGTCATTTAACTCATAGAGGGAGTGGGTTTGTCTGGGACTGGTTCAGAGCCCAAAACCCATGTTTTGGTGTGTTTTTCGGCAGACACATGGTTAGTATGAACTGTGTGGGGTAGGATTCATGATTTGTTGAATCATTGTGAGGTTGGACATTGTAGGGTCTATAGGACACACAGATTATGGAAACCATGTAGGAGGAGCGGCACAACTATGTGGCTAGTTCTTTAATTTTTTTCAGTACCTGACAGAAGTATTTAGAAAAATCTATACATGGTTTATAATCCTTGTGGGGAAATCATGCGATATTCCCTGAACCTATAGGGAACCAACAAAGGTCTATGCACGGTTTGATAAACCATGCCAATAAATCGTGTGACCCCTGCTGTGTTTGAAATTTTATAATTTTTAATTAATTTAAAAATTATTTTAATTCCTAATTTAGGTTCATTATTCATTCCCACAGTAGATGGAAACCCTGTAAAAGCTCTCAATAATGAATAACATTGGTTTCTATATCTCTTCTCTATACAATATCCGAACCGAATGAGGTATGTCTCCTTAGATCTAACCGCAATGAATTAATTCCATTTTATCCTTTTTCGATTTTTTGTGATATAGATTATGTTGTTTCAGTTTAGGCTCATATTCCCTACTTATTTTCTTCTTCATCCATTCCATATATTTCTTCCAAAGTAGGATTAATCATATCTTGATACTCGACGAGCTATCAAGCGCTAGCCTTATGGAGGTGGTATCTTTCCATTCATTGATTGTCAAGATATTTATATATGTCAGGGTGTTGCACAACCATTTTTAGGGTGTCCCTACAAATTTGAATTAAACCATATTGTTTACTATCCTATTTTAAGTAATTGAATAGGATTTTATATTCATGGGATATGTAGTATTCCATTAATAAGGAACACCTAATGGGTGAGTTTCCTTGAATCACTAATTAAGTATTTTGTCCAAGGATTCCCATGAGGCACGCCTTTCCCCATTTCATGTAATTTCAATAGATGATTTGGGTAGTGAATTAAATTCTAATGTTGATAGATTATATTTGAACTGATTAAGTGTATGGGATGGATGAATTTCCCCTTGACCCATGTTTCCTTTATTGTTTAAAGAATGTTTCCATTCCCAAGTGAGTAAATTTGTCACCATCACATGAATCAATACAATTGGATTGAATTAAAAAAAATTGTTTTGAAATATTGAGCTATATGAAAATAAATACATGTGATTTAATGTTAGGTTTTCTAGGGTTTTTATTCTATAAGAGACCATGTGAGTATTCGATGGAAATCCCTTGAGATGGACCTTTTCATATATTTACATTATTATGATTGAATTAAAAAATTTAATATTTTTTCAATGTGATTAAATGACTATCCGAAACATTTGAGGATGGAAAAGGATTCATACACCATTTAGTTTAGAATTATATTAAATTCTCTATATTGTTACCTTGTCTTCATAATTGAAATCCAAAATGAATACAATGTTTTAAATGATATGTTGTCTTGGGTGACACGTGGATTCAATATTGAATGCCAGGGATGGACTCAGTTTACTATTAACCCTTATACCTTGAGTGATACATGGATTCACCTTATAATGTCCTAGACATGCTCAATGGTTATTATGATTATTTTTTGGGTAATACATTGATCCAGATCAGAAATTCCATGGATGTGTTCATTGAGGATAGACTTATATATCGAGTGTTTCATTTATTCTTTTAAGAGTGACATGGACTGACCCAAAATGAATTCTATTTCTATGTCAAGGGTGATACATCAGCTTCTTTTGATGAGTTTTTTGGACACATTCGATTTTTGGGGATGTTATACCTCCCCTTGAGTGATACCATGCTCCTGAGAGCTTCTCCAAGGACGATCATGTAGGGTGTGGGTTGGAATTTCACCTGGAGTGAAAAAAGAATTCCAATATAGGAATTTCATGTATGGGTTCATGTTCTGAATTGGATTATAAATGAAATGAATTATGATGTGTTTTCTAAGATGAAGAAAATTCTTGGATTCGATATTCACTTGAAATTGTTTAGATGGCCTTTTGAGGAATATTATGTTCTACCAATTATATAGGTGATGTCAGGCTCATGAATTTCCTCAAGACATATAAAAATCAACATAATTTAAATGTTAAATTGCTATGAAATGGGTTTGTATAATGGACGATAATTAATTTTGAGTTCATTCTTACTTATTTTCTTTTTTATAGTACTTGATATATATATTCACTGACTTATTGGAAAAGACCATGGGTGGTTGGCTACTTGGATTTAGTCTGGCACCCTGTTTGGGTCATGTTTTTTGGACCCAGATATATTATATGATTTGAGAAGTAGATAAGGGTAGCCTTTTTCTATAGATACTTGATATTCTTCATAGGAGAAAAAGATCATGGTACCATGCTTAGGATTATGATGCTACTGGGAGTCATGTAGCATTTTTGTACCTTTTTATACAGATTGTACATATACCTTATATTACTCTTTTGGAAGTTTATTTACAAACATGTGAAAAATATCACAATCTTTAATATGATATGATTTATGGATTTATTGTATTATAAATATACTGCTCTTTATTTCTATTGTAAGGTTTATTGTTAAATAATTTTTATTTTTTATTGATATTTTGATGTGCTACACTATTATAATATCAGAATAACCTCCACATGGACTCCCTTAGGCCCTTGATGCTAGACGTTAGTCTTTGTCATTATTGGAGATGCACATGAGGCCATGTGACCCACTAGGATTGGTGCACCGTACATTGGAATCATGTATAGGATGTTACAAAGTGGGTTTAGATGGTTTATTTTCCAAGTTTTCATTACTCATTTATGACAGTATAAAGGAATAACAATGGATTGAGATTTTTAAATTAGTAATTCCCAAGAATATCTAACACATGTACAAGAATAAGACAAATTATATTGAATTAAATTTTTATTTTCAAGATTTTAACAATTATACTTGATTTGATTCCACTGTTGGGTGAGACACTTGATTTTTTCTATTATTTTTTATATGATTTTGGGTTCTATTTTTTTGAAACCCACAGAGATATGGGTATTCCATCTCATGAATCATAAACGCACCTCCTATATTTCACATTTCATTCATTATTCCATTCCATTTTGGATGAATTACCAATTACATTCTATTATGATAGGTGTTGTGATATATATTAAGGTTATTGTGATAGGTATATTGTGATATTTTATGGTGGGAAACATATAGATTCCATGACTAGGTCTTGGAGGTGTATGGTCCCCTTGGATCATAATTTAGTGGATCATGATTTATCTATAATGTGTATTGGGGTTTTAAGTGTAATAGGTGGATTTCATTCCTTGATTCTTAAGGAGTATGGGCCCCCACAGATCAAAATTCGATATACCAGGGGTTTTCCCTTCTAATAAGGATGTGAAACACACAAAATGAGTATCAATTATGTTAATGTGAATGTGCAACTTGGTTGGTAATAAAATGAATATGAATGTAATTGAAACTGAAATAGACTATGATAGAAAACATGATCAAACTCATCTCAAGTAGTTGGATTTTGGTAGTGTCTCTCAATTTTATGATACCGAGACATGATCCATGGGGCAGGAAGATGGGTGAGTTCATATATAGGATGGTTTCTAACAATCCATTTAGATATATTTTTTAAGATATGAAATCATTAATAATCAGTAAATGAGGAATGTGTTTTTCATTGGATTATAGATCCATGACACCACATAGACCTATAGTTGTATTATAGGAGGGTGTATATGATCACACTCAATATTTTTTAGGCTATGGGTTACTAGTGGATCCTATAGTAGTTTCATAAATGAAACTGACTATTATATCAGATGTTAGTGATATGGAACAATTTTTTGAAGGCTTTTTTCAGTTCATGCGGACTGTTCTTGGAGCACCATTACCTACCCTGAATATGGAAGAGTTTATGCATGTGTGTTATTAGTAGCATATACCACGTTTTTGGGGGATGGAAGTCCACATGAAATATAGCCATAGATGGTCTCCATGATATATTTCTTTGAGCACATAAATATTCTTCCAGAGAGGATGATAAATCTCACTACATACATACTGCATGATTTCATCAAGATATGGGGGGATGTTATCACTCAGATGGATCATCATCGGGAGATGGACTAGATGGAATTTCTTTATGGCCTTCATCGATTAATTTTACCCTCAGATGCAAGGGGCCGACAAATCCAAAGAGTTCATACATCTATATCGACGCGCGCTATTAGTCATGGGCTATTCAAACTATTTTTCTATGTTCTAGTTCTTCACACCACTTTTGCTGGGAGATGAGTTATGAAATGAAATTTAATTCAAGGATGGTCTCAGATATGACATTAGATCACTAGTGAAAGTCATCCAACTAACTATTTTATCTATGATAGTAAACTAGGTGGTGATCATGGATCATAACATTAGGGAATCTAATGGTTAGAGCTTTGGTAGTTAGGAACCTAGGTATGACACTGCCTCGACTACTAGTAAGAAGTTCATATATAGATTACACATGGTGATACTAGCAGTAAAGATGTCTCTTCAAGAATCTAGTTGAGGTGCTACCAATGTGGTAGGTTGGATAATACGAGGCCAAAATGAAAGAAGGAACAAATCGAGTGCCAATAATATTGAAAGATGGTCTATCTATAGTTCATCTCTAGAATTGTTCCACCAGCATCTAGTGAGAGAGGGTCTGAACTAACTCCACAATCCGGAGTAGGGTCAGAAGCTTCTAACAAAACATGGAGTTGGGGTATGTCTGACCATTAGGGCCAAGGTGGTGGTGATGTCCCAGACAGCTAGAACCCATGTTCATAGAGACATTAGGGTGGACTAGCTCAGGGTAGCAAGGTAGTTTTGTAGGTCTGTAGTATAGGCCATCACATACATTGCAATAGACCCAAAATGAGTAGGATTATTTATCTTCTACATCAGACATTCCATTCTAGAAGCCTATGTTACTGCTTCTAAACTTTTTTATATAGGGGATCTGCATACCTTTATATTTGTTCCCATTATGGAGAGCCTTGGGCTCTATGTTTTTACATCTAATGGTATGATTATACTAGACACTCTGTTAGGTATTAGGATGAAAGGTGTGAATATTTGCAGGAAGTCCCCATTATGGTTGGTGGGTTTCACTTCATATTGAACATTTACATCCTCAAGATGACAAGATTCGATTTCATTCTCATGATGGAATGGCTGGATCATTTTCAAGATTTCAGAGATTTCTATCACTATTTGGTGAATTTTACATCACTAGAGGCAGGGGAGTTCATTTATAAGGGTAGATGGGAAGTCTAGGTGAGATGAGATAGATATGATCATCATGGTATGGGAATAATGATATCACTGATTGTGAGTTTATATTTAGATTATCAAGGAACACATTAGACCAATTTCCCTCCAGTGGTTGACTATTTTAGGGATATCCTCCTAGGTGAATTATCATGATTAACATAGTTGATAGAGGTAGAGTTCACTATCAAGATAGTTCTATGATTAGAATTTTTATCCATTACTCCTTTTATGATGGCCATGACAGAGTTGCAGGATCTCAAGAGGTAGTTATAGAATTTAGAGGCAAAGGGTTTAATCTGATTATGTACTTCTCTACGGGGTTTTCTGTTACTTTTTAAAAAATAAGTAGGATAATATCCTTATTCAATGTGTATATTACCAAAAAATGAACTTGTTTATGGATAATAACGTGTATCCTCTGTCATATATATATGATCTCTTCGACCATAATAGAGGAGATCAGGTCTTCTCAAAGAATGATTTGATATTTAGTTATTATCATGTGCATGTAAGACCATCATACATACCTCACACTAACTTTAGGTATAGTTATGTCTATATCTATATTTGTTTTTGTTTTTTGGTCTCAAGAACATGCTAGTTGTCTTCATGGAACTAATAATTTGATTGTTCTATCCATATCTTGATTCTTTTGTTGTGGTTTTCTTGGATAATATCTTGGATTATTTTCAAAATCTATATGACCATGCCAAATACCATGATATTATTTTTGAATGGACTAAGAGATAATAAAATATATGTTATGATCATAGGGGATCACTTATAGAAAGATAAAATTTACTTTCCAAGTCATATCATCTCAGGTACATAAGTATCAGTGGACCTAGAGAAGGTGAGAGCAGCAATTACCTAGGAGCATCCGAATAACATCTTTAATATGTGGATTTTCAAAGGGATGGTTGGTTACTAAAGCAGATTCATACAGGACTTGTCACACTTTGAAGCAGTATTGATGGGTTGGACTAAGATGTGTATGATTTATATATGTGTATATTCCTATAAAATGAATTTCAGGAGATGAAATTGAGACTAAATTTGGCACCAATACTGATTCTTCAAGATCCAGACAAAAGTTACGCTGTGTACTATGATGCATTTGGTATCAGGTTGGGAGTAGATCTTATATAGGGGGATCAAGTCATTGTGTAGGGGTTTCAGTAGTTGAGACCACATGAGAGGATATACCTGATGCATGATATTTGGTTAGTTGCGGTTGTTCACTAATTGTGATGTTGGAGACATTATTTAATCAGATAGTGTTTTCTAGTGTTAACAGACCACAAAATCCTCATGTATATATTTACATATCATGATCTGAATTTGAGGTAGAAAAGGTGGGTCGAATACCTTTAGTATTTTGAATTCAAGATTACCAACATTCTTAGTTAAGGAAATGAATTTTCCAATGCACTGAGTAAGAGGACTCAGATACTTGCATTGTTTTAAGCTAGTAGTGAGGGGTAGCTTATGGTGTTGTTCTCTAAGATATACATTGAGGTGAATGATAGTTAGTGATAGACATTTATATCATCATTAGATGTTACCTCTGACATTATGGATAGAGTAAGGATGAAGACATTATTAGACTACCATGTCCTAGTGTTCTGGGAGAGTGTGTAAGGTTAAGTCCATCCTCCTGGATGGACCATATGTGAGGATGAGTTCCTACGAGTAAATGAAACATTTGTGTCTCTTCATACTTGTGCAAGAAGATGATGTGGGATTTTCATGTCTTATCATTGGATGTGCATCTGGGTGTTAGCAATATGTATCAATATTTACATTATTAGTATTGGTGGGAAAGCATGAAAAGATATATATCTAAATTTTTCATGATATTTTCCATCTACTAGAAGGTGAAGGAGGAACACTAGAAACCAATCAGACTTTTACATCAACTACCTATTCCTGAGGGGAAATGGAATAATGTCATAATGGATTTCATGATAGGTTTAATTAGGTCACAAAATGGTAATGATGTTCCATGGCTTGTGGTAGGTAGTGTGCCGAAGGTTTTTCATTTCCATCCTATCAAGGAAACATTTATTATTAACGAGCCTCGGAGGTTGTACATCCAAGATATTATATGACTACATGAGGTCCTACATACTATAATATTAAATTAGGATTCCATGTTCACTTCTAGATTTTAAAATGGTATATAGAGGGTTCTAGGTATATATGTGCTTCTGATCATGACATAACATTCCCAAACTGATGGTTAGTTAGAGCACACGATTCAGGTGCTTGAGGACATGCCACGAGCATATGTCCTAGATTTCTGGGGATCAGGGGAGAGGAATAGACCCATGTTTTAGTTGGCCTACAACAATATCATTTTCGATAATATTTAGATTTTTCTATATGAGGATTGTTATGGTAAGACTTTTTGAACACCCTTGTGTTGTAAAGAGGTAGGAGAGGCAGCTATGTTGGGACTACATCTGGTACAGGAGGTGATAAAAAAATGCAGTTGATTTGATGGAATATGGTTATGGTTTAGTCTTATAAAATATTAAATCTATCACCATAGATGACATCTAGTGTTCTAGGTTAGGGATTCGGTTTTCTTACATGTTTCATTGAGATTGGTACACAAGAGGATCAATATATAGGGTTAGCTTGTACCAAGATACACTAGGGCGTTCATGATTCTCGAGAGAGTTGTAATGGAACCATATTGATTGTAATTACCTCAATGGTATCAACAGATGTAGGATTTATTCCATGTTTCTCAACTATGACATTACAACTTAGACATGTCTCACACTTTTCATCCTAATGAGGTTCAGAATCTGAAAGATGCGTCCTTTGAGGCGAAACCTATACAAATTTAGTTTCCAAGCACAAAGGTTCTCCAAGGAATATTTGTTATTTTATTGTGGGTCTTGTGGAAGAATTGATAAGGGATGGAAAATAACTAGGATTGGGTGGCCAATTTACAATCAAAATGGCAAGAGATATTCTCAGATATTGCTTCACCACCCTTGGAAGGGAATTTTAGGGACAAATTACATTAAGGGGAGAAGTTTGTTTGATCCTAGTTCAACATTGAGGTAGAGATCTTGTGAATTCCATAAATTATCAATTTAATTTCATGAATATCGAATAATATGAATGTATGTTGACGTCATAGAAGTTCCAGGGTTGTCTAGGTCTAGTTCGGAGCTCGTAACCATAGATATAGAGTTTCTTTGACCTGGCACAGAGTTAGTATAAACTGTTCAGGGTAGGCCACATGGTCTATAGAAACTATGAATGGTTGGAAAGAGGGGGGCTACATGCAACACAGTTTGAGGAAACCGTGTGGGAGGAGTTTCATGGAAATTCGACCAGTTACACAACTTTTTAATAACATGGATGAGGTTTTTAGTATAGGTTGCACATGGTTTATCAAATGTGTAATGTAACTATTTTCTATTCCCCAAAACTACCAGAAACCATTAATGGTTTTCACACAGTTTAAAAATTTGTACGGATAAACCTTGTGACCCCTGCTATGTTTGAAATTTTATAATTTTTAATTAATTTTAAACATATATTAAAAAAAATTCATGTTCATTCATCATTCACATATCATGGGGGAACTATAAAAAATCTATCAAGATTGACAAAGAATTTATTTAAGAAATCATCTTCGTCTAATATCTAATTCTAACGTGTTTCATCTACATAGGTCTACAATGGTATGACCTTAATTCCTTTTTAGCCTTTTCGATTCTTCAAGATGTTGAATGCGTTATTTGGATTTAGTCTAATATTCAATAATTTCCCATTATTCATATGTTCTTTATATTTATTGTAAACCAAGACAAAATATATCTTTATACAATACGATCTATCAAAAAAATGTTATGGTATGGGGTCTCATTCCTTTCTTTGAATGTAAGGGTTTTTATATATGTCGGGATTTCACATTCCCATTTTTGGGGTGTAACCTTAAATTGGAAATAAAATCTATTATTTTCTGTCATATTTCAAATAATTGAATAGGTTTCTTTAGGAATGTTATTGGTTGTATACCTTTGATAAGGACCATCCTATGAGTGTGATTCATTGAATGGCTATTTATGTCTTTTAACCTGGGATTCCCATGAGGCATGCATTTTATCCTATGTCATGGGATGTCAAAATATAAATTTTCCTCTGAAATAAATTACAATTTTGAAAGATTATAATTGATGAAATTAATTTTATGGGATGGTTGACTTTCTCCTTTACTAATGTTTATTGTTTAAAACACATTTCCTTACAAATGTGAGTAAAACAGTGACTTGAACATGAATCGGTGCAATTTGATTGAATTACTCAATTTTTTATTCTCCCCACATGAGATATATGATAAAAAATCTATGTGAAAACTAATTATTATTTCTAGGCTCGTTATGAAAAAAGCAAAAAAGTGAGTATCTGAAGGAAATCCCTTAAGGCTGGCCATGTCTTAAAATTTACTTAATAAAAATTAAGTTAAACTTTTCATGTTTTTCCCATGTGAGTAAATGAGAGGCCAATTCCTTTGAGGTTGGATATGGATTGATACACCAATTTTGGTGATCTAGATATTATATGCTTTTGGTTTTGACATTGGAATGAGAAATGAAATGTTAAATGAATTGAAAGTGTTTGATGATATTTACCCTTGGGTGACACGTGGATTTAATTTAGAATTACATGGATAGACTAATGTGACTGTGTCCCTAATACATTTATTGATATGTGGATTCACCTTATATTTCCATGGTAAAACATATTGGTTATTATGATAATTTCTTGAGTGATACATGGTTCAAGATAATAGACTCTAGTGATGACCTCATAGATGTTAGACTTACATGATGAGTGTAACATACC
Source organism: Viscum album (assembly GCA_963277665.1). NCBI lineage: Eukaryota > Viridiplantae > Streptophyta > Magnoliopsida > Santalales > Viscaceae > Viscum > Viscum album. The sequence goes on from OY728157.1 coordinate 475,886,716, forward strand.
TAGTAAATAATGAATATAAAATTTACATATGTACTAGAATCTTTGAATTTAAAAATAATTTTACTTTAATGGGGATGCTATATTCGAAGGCGTACCCGATACGAAACAATGGTTTTCTTTGAAATCTTATGTTTCATATAATGCTGAGTCAAACAAAAAAAATTAAATATAATATTATTTTAAATGGTAGTTAATGAATAGCCATTGTATTGGTGGGAATGAACATAACTATCTACAATATAAATATACATGCATATTAAATGTTTTTACATTTTTCTAATAAATGTTAGAGGCATAATATAAGATAGAATTCGAATTTAAGCATAAATACTCTAATATTAATTAAAATGTTGATTTTCCACCTTTTGATGGTAAACCATATTTAAATCTTATTTTGTCACTTTTATATGTTATATTTGAAAAAAATTCAAAATTGGGACATAAAAATTTACTTTTGTTAAAATTTGGGTATTTCTCTGATTAAATAGATTTTTTAATGAATAGTCAAAAATAATGTATTTTAATTCAATAATGTTTATTAATCTAATTTATATACGAGGATAGATTATCTATTTAATTGGTTTTAAAGTTTAATTATATTATTTTTACCATTGAATGCAATGTTAGTCATTTGAAGTAATTTCACTTTGAAATTGGACATAAATAAGTGGAAATATTTTGATATATATTATTTCATAAAATCACACTTTTTTGAAATCGGGAATTAATTTTAAATTAATTTATGCCACTTATATATATTTAATTTGTAAAAATGGATTCCATATTTGGAATCATAGATTCCATATTTTTTAAATAGGTAATTTTTTGTAGAGATTATGAATATTTACTTCAGTAAAAAATTTATTTATCGTGGTTAAAGGGTAAATCTTGTAAATAAGGGATAAAAATATTATTATAATAATATTAAATTACCCAAAAATGTGTCCTAATCCAATTGGTTGATATATATCTATCCAAGGGCATCATAGGGTTGATTATGGGACCCCATGGAGCCACATGGGATTGATAATGACACTTAATATTAATTAATATAATGTCAAGACAAAAATGACATGAACATATATCTTTTAGTAAATTATTTTATAAATAGGGTTTTATAGGTTATCTCTAAAAATATAAATATTAATTGGAAATATAGTAAAATTTCCTACATCATGGTATATTTTTAGAATTTTTAGACATCAAATGAATAAAATTATTTATGACAGAATAATAATGAAATATTTACCTCATTAATGAATGATTTAAATAAATAAAATTATTAATATTAAAAAAATCCAAAAGCTATAAAATTCTTATTGGATGATTTATTTCAAACTTTATTCATCGTATGTTCAACTTTGGACCTTTACAAACAGAACATAAATATATAAAAAATAATATTTTTAAAACATTCCTGAAGAGCCCCTCCCCCCCTTAAAAAATCCTTCACCTCTAACCCATTACCGACACCTTTCAAACCAATTTCCTCCTCAAAAATCTGCCCAATTAACCTCCATACATCCCTATATTCCACCTAGAATCCTTACCATTGGGAAAAATAACTCCAAGAAATTCATTTGGTTAAAACCAAAGGGAGTTACTCTATTTAAAGGAAATGTCTTCTCTTAAGTCCTTTTCGAGTATTTAACTTCTACAACCCCCTAAACTCTCTTTATTCCATTATTTTATAACCAACCCAATATCCTCTATATACTAGGTTTTCTATGATAATTATTCGAACTACATTTGAAATCATCTCCATCTAATGTATATAGACATACTGGTTTTGTGGATGGCGAACTATTGCCTCACAAAACGGTGATTGTTCAAATATCTCCAACCGCCTCTCATAATGGCTATTATTATGGAAATTTATTTATATGTGATATATATTATTTTTATGTTTTCACTATTATTATTTGTTTTTTACAAACATACCATTATGCTTTCTAATATGTGTAAACACGATAATTTAATTTGAGGAATTGCGGACAACCGCCCCCTAATGGCGATATGATTCACTCATGACATACATGGAACGTATAAAGGATGGTGTTAGAAAATTATGTAAAAAAAAAATTAATATTATATTATTCTATAATTATAATATACATATTTATCACTATGTTTTCATTCCATTAAATATGAAATAGAAATGAAAGTAGCGTTCATGCGTAGGTACAGCTTACCGTCTCCATGAACGATGCATTTCATTTCTTATTTCCAAATGTTATGTACTATTATAAATTCAAATATATACCTGATATATCTGATATATATGATATCTAAATCATTAATGTAATTCTGGACATAAAGGAATTTTTACCACAGGTAAAACTTTTAATTTAATGTAGTTCATTTTTGACTCAAGATCCAAACATCAAAAAAAATGTTCGATATGAACTCAAATAATTTACTAATTTTTATTTCAAGGAAATAAGTGATATAAAAGTAATAATAAACTTTCAAATTTTATTAATAAATTATAAATTTATTTTATTTTATTATTCAGGAAGAATAAAGAACATACAAGACAAATCATACTTGAGGTAAGTTGTTTCTTATATCACTTTTAATTCTGTGAGATTTCCATTATTAGCCACTTATTTATTACATGTGGGTTACTGTGTACTGAAATTTCGCATATATTATCAATATTATCTTTATATTCATAGTATTTTTTATAATTTTGTTTTTATTAACTTTTGGCCTTACAACTTGAGTGATTACAATGTGATATGGGGTTTTTTCTCACTTTTTATTCCCATGAGATTCATGCTATATTTGCCACATTTTCTTTTTGTGTGGTGGATTTACTTCCCATTATTGTTTTCATTGTGTAACATACATTAATTTAAGGGTATGTAATTATTCATTGTATGATACTTCTTTCGTGGGGAGTATGTTTCATATGTTTCCAAAATCTGTAAGGGAACCTTTCACCCTAATTTTTTAAGACATGTTTTTGTTATGTCATTTAATTTATATATTCTTATGTTTTGATATGTTCTACTATATACTTATTGTTGTAAATTTTATGTGCAAGTGATGAGTTATCCTTTTCAATCTCATCAAATCATTTTCTATATTTTAATGTGATGCCGTTAAGATGTCAAATTTCTGTAGGAGAACTTTTTAACCAAATTTTAATTCCTTGGGATAAACATCTACTTATTGATTATGTCGTGCAATGAATATGCATGAATGACCTATAATTGTTTTAAAATGAATATAAAATAATATTGAGTTTATTTATATTTTTCACTTATAATTATCTAATTTATTTATCTTTAATCTAATGATATCATCTTAATAAGGAAATTTGTCTCAATTTACACTCAATTGAGACTTCATTGTTTTTATGCACCTATTCACTTTTATATGGTGTATATAATGTCATTTTGAATATTATATCCTTAACACATATATTATCATGATATTATAAAGTTTTTTATTAATTTCCATTCCTCAATTATTTGGATTCAAGAATCTATCTTTTGGTTAGGAACTCCTTAATTAAAATATCATTTTAATTATTTAATCTTATAATTTTTTTCCATTAAGGTACATGTATTAAAAATGGTTTAAAAGAATTATTCATATGGACATTAGTGTTTTAAAATTTTAATTCATTTAAAAGATTCAAAGTGGTATAAGACATTATTATTCAAAAATATCATTATTAATGGTTTTAAATGGTTTTGAAAATAGTTTGATAAAGAAATATTTATTTCAATATATTGATTTGATATATTTTGATTTGAATATGGAAATGATATCTTTTCTTTATGATTGTGTTATGTGTCATGATTATGCTATGGATATTGGGAATTTTTTACGTATAAAGTTGGTTTCTTGATAAACCCAGGTCCGGTGAACTGAAGATAGCTCTCCAATGCATTGGGTAACATGACAGAGGTAAACAATAATGCTTCTCCTAATATATTTCTGGAATATACTATGATGGGTATTCCAACGCAACTCCCTACGTAGCTTTGATATCTAAAATGTAACTATGATATGGATTCCATAATTTACCATTATGATTTATGATTTATGTGTGATATTCATAAATTATATGATTTCATAAGGTATGTTATGATTAAAAAGTATGGTTTCATTGATTTTTATTTATTTATGGACTAATGTTTTCCTTTCTTATTTTATAACCCTTACTTTCCTTTTTACGATCATCCATGTTTTTTTAAAATGTTTTCTACATGACGTACTTATTAATATGGTCATGTATGGGATCAAGGAAAAATCATGCTATCTAAAACATGGAACTATAAATGTTTCTTTTTAAGAGTTTTTATTTTATTAAAAAAATGGATACTGAGTAGTTGTGTCTTCATGTAATCTTCAAGTTGATATGTAATAGTTATGGCCTAATTCTCAAAAAATCTAATCCTAAAAAATCCTCAATGTTAATTATTTATTTAATTCAATATTATGTAATGTTTTAAGGTCGGGTCCTTATAGTAGGTATCCGAGTTCATTTTAGGCTACTTTATGGATTAAGAGTTTTAGTTAAAGACATGGTTTATACTAATGTCTATTATTTCAATTAAATTATCTGTTTTATTAATTTTTCCGATCATGTAAACTTGGTTACAAATGGAAGGAGGATGGTCTCAAATGACCTACCTATCTCTTATTGATGTCATGATTGAAATAATTATTGCAAAGTCATGTTCAGATGATTGTGAATTTTTTTTAGAATACAACTCACTTGAAAGTAGTTGTTTGAGATATCAAACACCTCTACTACACCTCGATATCAACAAGGATCATAGGTTGTATTTAATCAAAAACTATTATCATAATATTCATATATTTTCAAGGAAGGTAAACATTATCAAGGATTTTCAAAATATTTTACCTTTTCATAGGATTTTGAAGCATATTATGACTTTGAAAAAGGTGCTGAAGAAGGATACCCTTGCTTAACCTATTTATTTTTTCTTTTACAATATAGTATCTCAACACATAATAATGGTATTTTAAAAGGGTCGTTGATTGAATGTTTCAACTCAAATTCAGTCCAAGCATTTTATAAATCCATGTTTTATCAGATGTTTTGAAATTATATGTCATACATGATTATTTTCCAAAACTGTTCTGCGTACACCAATATGACCCCAGTTGAACACGCTGTATTTGGATGAAGGATGAAAATTATTTTGAAGGATCTCTAAATCATTATTGCAATGCATGGACCATCTAAATACATCAACAAGATGGTGATGAAACCATACAGACACCTTGATCAATGTATGGTGTTCTTTCTATTGGGAATAGTTTTATTTAATCATATAATGGTGGAAAAAAATGAGAATATATAAGATGTTGAGGTCTTATATTATTGGTATGATAATGAAAGGTATAAGAAACCCATTAAGGTTAAAACATGTTAGGGATATTTTTGAGTTATATAAAAAGTTCAACCTATAAGATGGGTGACGACCTGTCACTTCTGGAAAGGCCATGGAAATCGAACCCCAAACCGAAAGGCGATAAGGGCGCATCGCCTATCACTGTCCTATGTGAATTCCTTGGTTAGTATGACACATTCTTTTAAGTTAGATGATGTTATGGATCAGGAGTAAGTTTATTTGGGATCAAATGTTTTATCAAATGGACATCCTTAGTATAGGAAACTGATTTGGTGATTAAATAAAAAAGGTTATTTTAAAAGTCATTCTCTCTTTTGGGAACACTATATGCCTAAGGAAAATAAAATACTATAGGCTTTAATTTGTGGAGTAATGTTTGAAATATTATTTTGGAAGAATCTATGTTTTTATTTTGGAAATATGGTGATTTGGGTTATTTATGGAAATGATTAATCTATCAAATAGAATATGTGTTTAGGTTAATTACACATCATTATGAGACTTTATGAGTAGATGAAGTTTTTGGAGACAAATTTTATGATTTACTATGGAAGTCTATGTGATTAAATAATTTTGAGTTCTGTATTTGAATCATTGTTTATATTAGTTTGAAATTTTTTAGGACAATTGTATATTTAATGGTCTTTCTTGGACTTTGGGTCCATTTTGTTGAATTTTGGATATTAAGAATTGTATTTCTTTTTATAAAGGATTATCATTTTTGGGATTATCTGATCTTTTTCTAATCAATTTTGGTTTTGGATGATATCTAAAGATATAAGAAATATATAGTTCATCTTTTCTGGATTAATTGATACTCTATATTTTTATTATAGCACTTCAGGTGTAACCAAGTCATCATGAATAATTACTTTTTGGAGAAAAGATGAGTTTTTTGTAAAATTTTATTAAAGGATGGAACTCTACATGACAAGTAAGTATATTTCCTTACAATATAAGTGTAATTGTTAATAAAATTCTTCAACTCAATGAAAAGGATCTGGAAGCAAAACTGTTATAAGCTCTCTTTTATCATCAAAATTTTACCCAACAACAAATTTATGGTATTGTGGTGGTTGAATTATCGTGATCATGTTCACTATCACTATCTATTAATATATTTGAATTAGTTTCTCTTCCATATCCATGTTTTCAAGGAATCCTGGTATTTTTTGTCTCGGGTGACCTTTTTACTTCTCTTCCCTTATTTTAATGTGATATTTTTATTGACTCTTTTTCTGATACGGGACATTCAATGATGTTTCCATGCCCAATATTAAAATTGTTGGGATTAAATCCCTAAAAGGGGGGAGGATATAACATCTCAGATAAATACAGAATATAACATTTTCATATTTATTAAAAATTTTGAATTAAATATTAATTTTAAATTAAAGTGGATGTTATGTTCGATGGAATACCTAATACTCAACAACTTGTTTATTTGAAATATTATGATTCACACAATGCTGAGTCATACAGAAAAATAATAATATAATATTATTTTAAAATGTAGTTTACACCTAGCCGTTGTATTCGCAGGAATGGACAGAACTAACCAAAATATAAATATATATGTTTTTTTTATTTTTTATCATTTATCTAATAATAGTTTGAGGCTTAAAATAAGAAAGAATTCGATTTTAAGCATAAATACTCTAATATTCATTTAACGGTCAATTTACCACCTTTTTATGAAGAACCATAATTAAATATTTTTTTTGTCACTTTTATATGTTCTATTTGGAAAAACAAATTACTTCTTTATAATTGCCACATCAAAATTTACTTTGGGTATATTTTTGGTATTTTTTTGATAAAATATATTTTTTAATGATTTGTGAAAAAATATGGCATTTTAATTAAAAATGACTTTTTAATCTAATTTATATATAAATTTATATTATATTTTTAATTAGTTTTAAAGAGTAATTGTAATTTTTTAAAAAATATAATCCAATTTTGTTCATTGGATGTAATTTTACATTGAAATTGGATATAAATAAGTGTCAATCTTTTGATTGTTATTATTTCTTAAAAACACCCTTTTTGTTTTGACAACGAGAATTAATTTTAAATTAATTTATATCACTTATGTATTTATAATTTGGAAAAATGGATTTTATATTTGGAATAATGATTTATAAATTGTGTAAATAGATAACTTTTATTTTTATACATTATGAATATTAAAATTAGTAAAAATTTTATTTACCATGGTAAAAGGGTAAATATGGTAAATAAGTGTAACAAAATATTACTATAATAATATTAAATTACCCTAACATATGTCCTAATACTAATTGTTGATACATTTACATCCATGGTCATCATTGTGTTGTTTTTTGGGACCGCATGAAGCCACTTGGGAGTGATAATGACAATTTATATTAATCAATTAAAAGTAAAGAAAAAATTACATAAACATATACCTTTTAGTAAATCAATTTTTACATAGGGTTTTATAAGTTTTCTATTGAACTATAAATATTTGTTTGAAATATTAAATGATTTCCTACATCCTGGTATTTTTTATAATTGTTAGACATCAAATGAATAAAATTATTTATGGTACAATAATGATGTAGTATATACCTCATTAATGAATGATTTAAATAAATAAGATTATAATGATTTAAAAAATATTAAAAACCACTCAAATTTTTATTGGATAATTTTATTTCGGACATGAGTAATCTTATATTCTACTTTAATGAGTTTATTACCTTTATAAACCTAAAATAAGTATATAATAAAATAATGTCTTCAAACATTCTTAAAGAGCCCCTCCTCCCCCTACAAAAAGTCATCACCTCTAACCCAATACTCAGACATCTAAAGCCCCTTGGATCATCAAAAATCAGTCCAATTAAGTTTTATAAATACCTATATTCCACCTAGAGTCCTTACCATAGGTATAAGAAACTTATATTAATCCTTTTGGTTCAAACAAAAGGGAGTTACCCGATTTAAAGGTAACATCTTCTCTTTAGTTCTTTTCTTTTATTTTACTTCTTCAACCCCCTAATCTCTATTTATTAAATTATTTTATTACAAAACCAGTATTTTAAATGTTTTAGGTTGTTTTTATGAGAATTATTATAAATAAACTTCCACACACCTCCATCTAATGGATACAAACATATTGTTTCTGAGGACAGCGAACTACTGCCTCAAGAAATAATGACTATTAAAATATCTCCAACTGCCTCTAATGGTGGCCATTATGATGACACTATATTTATATATGATATTTATTATTTATATTTTAATCTATTATTCTGTGTTTTTTATTTAAATACATTCTGTTATTCTTTCCAATATGTGTAAACATAATAATTTCATTTGAGGATGTGCGGACAACTTCCCCCTCAATGTGATATGATTCGTTCACGACATATATGGAACGTATAAAGGATGGAGTTATGAAATTATTTAACAAATATATAATTTGATATTATAATGTAATTATAATATACCTATTTATCATTATGTTTTCAGTCAATAAAATATGAAATAGACTTGAAAGAAGCGTTCATGTGTACGTACGGCTTACCGTCTCCATGAACAGTGCAAATCATTTCATATCTCAAAATGTTATGTACAATTATAAATACACATATATAATGGATATATATGATATATATGATATATAAATACTTAATATAATTCTTGAGATTATATAATATATACCACAGGGATAACATGTAATTAAATGAAGTTCATTTTTTACTCAAGTTCCGAACATCAAAAAAATTATGATATGAACTAAAAAAATTAACTAATTATTATAGAAAGTTAATATGTGATATAAAAGGAATAATAAAATTGAGAAATGTTCTTAATCAGGTAAAAATTTACTTTTGTTTATTATTCTGGAAGAACAAGGAACATACAAGACAAGTCAGACTTGAGGTAAGTGGTTCCTTATCTCACTTTTAATTCCATGAGATTTCCATTGTTCGCCAATTATTTATTGTAGGTGGTGTATTGATTACTACCATTTGATATATATTATCATTATTCCGTTTGTATTCATGGTATTCTGTGATTCATTGAGACTTTATTAACTTGTGTTCATATTACTTGATTGATTACAATGTGGTAAGGGGTTTTCATCTCACTTTTATTCCCGTGAGATTCATGCTATATTGGACACTTTTTCCATTTGTGGGGTGGATGTACATCCCATGATTGTTTTCTATGTGTAATATAATTTAATTTATGTATATTTAAATCTTCATTTTATGATCCTTCTTTCATGGGGGGTATGTTTCATAAGTTACCAAATTGGAGGAGATCCTATCACCCTCCTTTTTTAAAGATATTTTTTATGTATTTTAATTTATATCTTATTATGTTAGGATATGTAATTTTATATCCTTATTGTAGTAAATATTATGTACATGTGATGAGATAACCTTTTCACTCTCATCCACTCGTTTTATAAATTTTAATGTGATGATTTTAGGTTGTTGAATTTCTGTAAGTATACTTTTTAAACCAATTTCTATTCGTCGGGTTAAAGTTCTACAAGTTGATTATATCATGATATGAAAATGTATGAATGTCCTATTATTGTTTTACCCTGAATATCCAATCATATTGAGTGTATTTATATTTTTCACACATTATTATATAATTGATTTATCCTTAATTTAAGTATACTATCTTTATAAGGGATTTCGTCTCAATTTACATTCCATTGAGACTTCATTTTTGATATGAGACAATTAACTTTTATATGGTGTATATACTGTCCTTTAGCATATAAAATCCTGAATAACTTTATTATCATGATATAATGATTTTTTATTAAATTTAATTCCTCAATTATTTGTATTGAAGCATCTCTCATTTTCTTAGAAATTCCTTAACAAAAATATCGTTTAAGTATTAAATCTTCTAAATATTTCTCATTACTTTCCATTTTTTCAAAATAGATTTAAGGATTAATTTATATGGAAATTAATGTTTTAAAATGTTAATTCCATTAAAATCGTCTAAGTGGTGTTGGACACTTTGATTAAAAAATCACTTTATTAAATGTTTTAAATGGTTTTGAAAATGGTTTGATAAAGCATTGTTTATTTCAATATCTTGATTAGATATATTGTGATTGGAAGGTTGAAATGATTTATTTCTGTTATTCCTGAGCTATGTGTTATGATTATGTTATGGTTATTGGGTATTCTTTATGTATATGGGTGGTTCAGTGATAAACCTATGGCGTGTGAGCCTGAGATAACTCTCCAATACATTGGGTAATGTAACGGAGGTAAATGATAATATTTCCCCTAATAGTTTTTGGGAATATAATTTGATGGTAATACCAATGTAACTCTATACATAGCTATGATAGATACAATGTAAGTATGATATGGATTCCATAAGTTACATTTATGATTTATTATTTTTGCATGTTATTCATAAATTATATGAATTTATAATGTATGTTATGATTGAAAAGTTTGGTTTCAATGAATTGTATTTATTGATGGACTAATGTTTTCCTTCCTCATTTTATAACCCTTACTGGGCTTTTTAAGCTCATCCATAGTTTTTTTTTGAAATGTTTTTCACAGGACATAAAGACGAATAGGGTTAAGTATGAGATTAAGGAAAAGTCATGCTACCAAAAATATGGAACTAGAAATATATCTTTTAACGAGTATTTATTTTATAAATCAATGGATACTGAGTAGTAGTGTCTAAATGAAATTTTCATGTTGATATGTAATAATTATATCTTAATTCTCTAAAACTATAAATCTGAAAAGATCCTCAATGTGAATTATTCATTTAATTCAAGATTATATAATGTTTTATGGTCAGGTCCTTATACCAAGTGATACATGGATGCTTATGAGAATTACATGGATGTAATTATATTGGATTTGATGATTATTACAAGGGTGGTACCCAAGATTTTGTTGAGGAGCACATCCAAAAAACATGATTGGTTGGGATGTTATACCTCATCAAGAGTATTACAGGGCTCATGAGTGGTTCACCAGGGAAGGGATTGCATGGTGTTGGTTGAAATTAAACCTAGAGTGACACATGAATTCAAACTTTGTAAGGTCATGAACATGCTCAGGTAATAAAGTGGCTTATACAAGAAATCACTTATGAAAAATCTTCGAATACAGAGTACAATGTTTGATTTTGTCTTCACATAATCTTCTTTAGATTTTCATCTAGTGCATTTGTTGTGAAACCTGTTATATGGGGGCTGTCAACCGTGAACTGGGTCTCAAGACTTATAAATTTCAACATAATTAAAACGTTAAATTGATATGAAATGGGAACCAGATCATGTAGGATGTTTACTTTTGTGTTCTTTCTTGATTATTTCTTTTCTTATTACACACTACCTACTATAAACAATCATTGACTGATTGGAATATACCTTTCGTGGTTTCATACTAGGATTTAGTCTCACACCATATTTTTGTCATGTTTTTTAACCCCAATATATTATATCATTACCGGAGTTGATATGGGAAATTTCCATTTAACAAGTACTTGATAAGCTACGTTGTAGAAGGAGAACAAAGGACCAATACGAGGTCAGAGATGATATTGGGAGTCATTTGTATATTTTTTACTTTCTTATATGGATTATACATCTTCCTTTTATTCTGGTTTTTCATGTTTTTTAGAAACATGTTACATATCTAATCATATTTTATATGATATTATTTACATCTTGATTATACTATTAATATTCTATGGCATTTGGGGAGATGCGCATTAGGCCATGTGACAAACTGATATCAGGTCACCATTTAGTGGAACTAGGTCTGGAATGATACAACATCATTGTATGGTTGTGTAACAATAATCAATCCATTGAATAAGTAGCATCCATCCACTACATTACCATCATCAAACACTCCATTAGGATAATTTCTATTCACCGTATGGGTGGTAAATTCCTTATAACTCTCATTGTATGTATAACACAAGATAATGATATTTTCATATAATTGGAAAATAAACTGTAAGTATGAATCTATGATGTATCACCTTTATTATAGAGTTACATATTCATCAGTTTCAATCTATATAGACATCATGTTGGCCTGTACAAACAACATTTTTTTTGTGTAAACATCATTAATTTACAAAATTATGTGGAATAAAGTTGTTGAAAATAGGATTCATTAGGATCAAATAAAATTAAATATAAGGAATTAGGAGACCACATTAAAATGGATGAAAATTTTTAGAGTGAACCAAATTTTATTTTATGATGGAAGATATTTTGATCAGGAAAAAGGAGAGGATGAAGTTTATTTTCATGAATATGGGATCGTAGTTGCTAATGAAAAATGATAAATTGGGATATTTTTTGAAATTTAAAAGGAATAATGTCATGAATGTCTACCATACGAAATAAATGGAGGCCAGATATTATTAAATGGATAGATAGTTAAGATTAATGGTGTGGAGGGGCACATATATTGGAATTCATCCACACCACTTTGGCTTTGATTTCCCTTATTCCATAGATTTATTTTTCCAAACCTCTTTAATACTGTAATGAATTATTCTTCATCGTTAATCTCTAATTCCCATTGAGTGTGTCAGTGGGGGGGGGGGGGTTAATAAGGGAATGACTAAGGTAAGGAAACCAATTTTAATTCATTATGTATGCGCTAAAATTAATGAAACTTCTTTCTATCGATATATTTCAGTTTCAATTACAATTTCCCAATTTTAAAATAATTCTTTTAAGGATTTGACCATGATCATTGTTTAATTATTTTTATGAAATCCTATAATATTCATCCATCATGTGACTATTCTCAATAGAGTAACATGATAGATTATGTGGTGATAATATACCAATTGATTGAATGTGTGTGAAGAAAATGAGTAATATTTGAATTTACCTTGGAAAAAACTGGAATGGGTATTTCTTTGGTGGTTTAGTAGTAGTTTAATATTTTGATTCCTTTGATACATTTCACACAAATTGGAAAAGGGGATGACCATGATGTAATAACTATTAGATTTGTATCCTAAATCATCATTAACTTTTGTTGTTTAATGATTCAATTGAGGAATATAATATTGAAAAATTAATATGATTATAATTGGAAGTATTTTTAAAGAACATTATAGCATTGAAAATGGTAATATATCTTTTAACCTATGACTTTTTTTATAATTATTTTTTTCAATATCTAATATATTTGATTAACGTTGTTTTCAAAAAAATATTTCAAAGACCTCCCTTTTCCATACCATACTAAAAACTGATTTTGTGCACACCTCCCTAGTACAACCCTATATTTATAAATAATAATGAACATTACCTTGAGAAATAAATTTTTACCCACCACCTAATAGGTGAATTTTAAGATTTCTAGACTATCCTAATGTATTTAAGTCCTACTATGGATATTTTTCTAGTTTGTTGTCGAGACATGATCTACGTATAATTGGATGTACATATTCAAGTTTCAAAACTAATCATGATGATTTGAAATCCAAATTGAAAAATTTATTTTAATCAATGACAAATCTATGTTATAAAATATCACAAAAAAATGGTCCTTAAATATGAATTAATGTATGATTATAATGAAGCTTTTGATATATCTAAGAATGTATTTCAAATATTTAAACTTGTTACATATATTTATGTGGTTCCTAGTAGTAAGGATCTGGTCACACTATACCATGATTACAATAATTTGGTGTCTCTAGAAATGTTGTGAAGGTCTCATTTGTGGATTATTAATATGCTACTAGTTTACCATCTCTTATGGGATTTTTATCAAAGTGGGTATGTCAATGTTTGTAGAGTTTCCAAATAATAGAAAATTAAAGAACCATTGAATAAATACTTATCTAAATATTATCATGGACATCTTGTGATATCTAGAAAACTAAAAGTCAATAGTAGATGGATTTAGTGTAAGTGGGAGTATTTGGGATTATATTCCCAAGAAAAAACCACATTATTGTTAAAACTTTATATATATATATATATAATGATATGAATATTAATAAATTTATTATCACGTATTTATTTTTATTATACATATAATTAATTTTATAATTACTTATAGTGTCTATCTCATTGAAATTTCATACAGATTCCCTGTAATTTTGAAAACCTTAATGTGATAGGATGATGTTCAATAACTTATGTCCCATGATTTTTATAAAATTATATTATGGTACAAAAAATATTTTGTACTATATTTTTTATGATTCTCATAAGAGGATGTGACATTATCTCATGAGGTTCACACTTAAAAATTTTTGGGATGAGATATTAAGGGACAAACTCACAAGTTATAACGCAACATGATTAGGAATACTTGGATATTATTGAAGGATAATATGTTTGATAATATATTTATTTCATAATATTATTAATGTATATCAATAGTCATGTACACTGATGTATTGATAAAAACTATGATAACATATACTCGTAGAGAATTAAGATACAATGAGTCCATCAAAAGTGATATTGCGATAATTAATAATTCAATATAGGATATTTTCATTATTTTTTGTAGAAGATGATATATTAGTAACATTTATTGGAATAAAATTTTAAAGATAAAATTTAAAGTACATAGTGATTGACGAGATTATTTAAGAAGCCAAAGATAGTTATATTAAGAACATATGTTAATGACATTAGTATGAAACCTACTAGATTTGAGATATCTGGAAAAATTGATTATATTTCATACTGAGAGTTCATATGTTTTTTTCATTGAGATATTAACTTCATCCTCTGGGATTTCCTTTATGTGTTTCTAGATGCAGTTATTTGACATTAGAAAGACCTTCCAAATGACACTGAGCTAGAGACCTATAGTGTCGAAAACCTAGTGTTTACATTTATCTTAGTTGAATTCTATTTAATATTCATAAATTGATTAAACTTTATTCCCATGAACAAGAAATAATATTTAATAATGATTTATTCAACTCAAATATCAAATAAAAATATTTACCATAGATTAATATTACATAAATAATTATTCATAATACCATGAATAAAGTATTCATTAATTTATCAAATGGATTAAAATTATTTATTATTTGTGGTTTGGTAAATATTCTGGAAGGTTTATGGGTTGAGATTTTCACTCTTTAATGAAAATGATATAACCATTAAACATAATTTAAATTAATAATAATTTATTTATATAATTAAAATATATTTATTTGTGAAATTATTTGCATAAAAATTTATAGAAATAATATTATTACACTAGTCATGGATAATATATAAGGATTATTATTTTAATGGGGAACCAATGAAAATTTCAATGGTAATCCCTAGAACTATATATTCACACATATATCAATTTTGATAATGTGTGTGATATTTTGTGGTGTTTATTATGTGTTCTATCCATATAAAATTATCTAAATAATGAAAATATCTATTGTTTCGTTTAAGACAAATAGCTTTTTCACCTCCGTCATCTTTATCATGAATGAGAGAATAAGAGAGAGAGAAAGGCTTAAGACCAAAAAAATTAGTTGTCGTCACGGTGAACAACACTATAGAAATAAATTATTTGTGCAAGTGACTGGTGCTCCATCAACATTATTAAGAGATCAAGTAGAACATGTAGATCATTTAGATCAGTTATATAAGAGTTCTATGTCGAATTTTCTTATATCAGTGTTGGTAAAACAAGGAAAATGTATTCAAAATTACAACATCTTAATAAAATATGAAATATTAAGAACAATGCGTTTCTTTTTACTAAATTAATATTAAATTTAACATGAATCATCCAATATTTTTTGTTTTGGGACTATTTATCTATTTTCTGGGTTTATTAATTAAACATGTTGAATATTTATCATTTTATGATGTATTATTCATTGAATCAGGTAAAATAAAATATTAGAATAGACCAATCTGATAATTCCACTGAACATGAAATAATAACCCTCTCATTATAACATTCTCCTAATCCTTTTTATTGGTTTTCATTGAGTATGTAAGAAATATGTTATTATATCAGTTATAAATCCATTAAACATCGATATAATTCATTTTTTTGGATTTAATCAAGATTCCTAATGTGTTTATGGTTATTTGGGGGTCTATGGGGTTTTTTTAGTGTCACTCCCTGACTGACACTTCTTTTAGTTTAATTATTTTAAGTCGCTCTTTCGAGTTTCAGTTTGAATCAGTTATTTTTTAAAGGGATTTGAGATCTTTTACGAGTGCTCGACCGTAATCATGACTAGGCGCGCGAACGCACCCACACACGTGACCGCGCACGCGACCGTGTGCAGTGTCCAACATAAATTAATAATGATGTTATTATTTTGGTTGGTTTTATTATTTTTTTATTATTATTATTACTATTATTATTATTGTTATTTCAGCTAATATTTTAACCTGGTCGTTTCTATTATTTTGGTTTCTTTTGCGGGAAAGCGACAATTCACATGACTGTGTGTGCGACCATGCACGATGTCCGTTCCTAATAAACAATGTTTTTTTGGTTGATTTTATTATTTTCGTTTTCTAATTAATATTAAATTTGTTAGAATTTATTATGATAAAAATTTATCCTTATTTTTATCTTTATTTCCTTTATTTTTTTATTTTTTTCTTTATTTTTTTTCTTTTCTCATTTTCTTTCTTTTCCTCTTTTTTTACCTCTCTTTTTCCTTATCTCCTCTCTCCCATCACGCGGGCCTCTTCTCCCCCTCTCCTGTTTTGCACAGTGGACTCCCCCCTTCTAACCCTAGCGCTCCCCGTCCACCGCCTCGACACCCAACTCTGTCACCCATCTCTCCTTCGGTCACGCTGCCCTCCCTTCGCTGGACTAGCGTCACACTACCCTCCCTTCACTGAAGCTGCACCGCCCCTTCGCCTGCCTCCCTCCGCCCAGCCGACCACCCGACCTCCTCCGACCCCTGCCGCAACCATGCCGGCTGTCCCACTTGCCTCACCCGAAGCTGCGCCACCCGCTTGCCTCACCTGAAGCCAAGACACCCATTTCGCCGGACCACCTCACCGAGTCGCCCTGTGTCCTCACCCCTCCATTCCGGCTTGCTTTTTTTCTACGCGATTCACCCCGACGGCCTCCATTATCCTCCAGCCGACCTCTCGCACCCTCGTCATATGTGCGTTCTCCTCCAATCGATCAATTCCTTTTTTGGGCATTCTTGCAACTAGGGTTTAGCTTGGATTTTGGTTTGTCTTTGGTGTTATTTAGTTCATTTATTGTTTCATTGATCCGATTGCTTGTTTTTAAGGTTTAATTGCATTGTTTGTGGTGTGGTTGTCGTGCGGCGGAGTTTGCGTGCCGTGTTTGTGAAGTTAGGATACCGAAGGTATGTGTTTCCGTATATATGTGTTGTTTGACAAATTAATTTTCTTATTTAATTATTTTAGTATACTCATTGATTAATTTTCATGGTGCGAATATAGTTTCACTCAAGGTTTAATATTATTTCGACGTGTTTCATAGTGTGTTATTTATTAGGAATGTTTTGATTTTGTGAAAACCCGTGCTGGGGTTTTCATAGTGTTTTATAAACTTTGATGTGGGTTTATTATGCCGCGCAAGTTCTGCGAAGTTTGTTTTATCATGTTTTTGGTGTTGTGTCATTGTGCGCTGGGTATTAGAAAGGATGTTTCAGTGCGTTGTTGGTATAAACCTTTGATGTGATATTTCAAATGATTTATAAATTGTTTAATTATTGAACTCCTTTATTAAATTATATGGATTGTGAGTGGTCCCTTCCTCGGGGTTTCGAGTCCTTGGAAGTAAGGACCTGTGTATAGGCATATGCATGAAAATGTATATGCATAGCATTGAAGCAGTCTCGGGTTACCCTTGTCAAAATCTGTGTGTCTTGAGGTAGGCCCCATATGCGCAAATCTTTAAATAAAATTTCCATTTTATCTTGGTGTTCTTTAAATGCGCCTTTTGATTTTATATGAAATTCACATGCTATATATATGTGTGTATATACATAAATGGTGATGGTTCTTTAAAAGTGGTTTCCTTAATGATTTTAATGTGTAATAAGTATTTCCAATGGATTTTTTATTATTTAAACATGTTTTATAGCTTGCATTTAAATATATAGTACCTTGGTTGTTTAGTTGAACTTTCAAATGGTTTTGGAAACATAAGTGTTGTGGGATTTTCTGTTCAAAAATGAAATATGTTTATTGTTATTAATTAAGCTCGTCTAGCACATTGAGAATGGTTTGAGAAAGTGAAACAAAACCCCACTTAAGGCATGCCTCGTTGTTGTAAAACATGATGTGTGTGTTAAGTGTGTGATTTGTGATATGTGCCTAATAAAGAGGCTTTTGTGATGTTATGTGACATAAAAAAGGGGGATACACTTATGGAGGGAGAACGGCGGTGACAGGTGAAATGGAATTTGGATAAGAAAGTGTTATATTCTTTATATGTTTTTGATAAAACGTCACCATCCTTTGAGAAAGAGCACATGGGAAACCCTGGGGACCTAGGTGGGTGACCAGGACTAGTACGTTAGATGACATGGAAGGGTTTCATCCCGGGTTGTCTAGCAGGATTGACGCAACAACACTAACTAAACATATGAATTTCTGAGGTTCGTCGCCATCTAAGCCACGTTTTATGAGGGTTGTGGCCTTCTAAGCCATGTTTATCCGAGGTACAAGGTCTCTAGGTTCCCACTTGTTCTAGCTACCTATAGGGATTACTCATTGAGATCATTTGTGACACTCTTCTAGCGATGTAACTTTTATTTCAGTTGTTTCATACGTACTATCTCGTTGTGAAAAACCATGTTTCTAACTAAAATTCTTTTCTTGCAATTTAGAAAGGTGAATGCACTCTTGGAATCGATTTTGAAAATATGGTGGAATAAAAATTATTTTCATAAAAAATGTCAAATTGTGATTTGGATTTGAAAAGAATGAAAAAAACATTATTTTATTATGTCTTATTTTCAAACTAGCATAATTGGATTTCATTTTAAAGGTATGATCATAGGGCGTGGTTATTCCTTGGCTTTCCTACTAAGCATCTCAGTGCTCACGCCTACTTTACTTTTCAGTTTCAGGTTATAGACTTGGATCGCCCTTTGAGCGAGCATGGTTATAAGTTTGGTGGTGACCCATGGGGTCACTTGGAGGTATGTTTGGTTGCCTCTCTTTATTGTATTTCCCACTATTAGTGTTTAATTGTTTTGTTCTGTTTATTTTTGTCTATATTTCTTTTATTTTCTGGGATAAATCATTCCCAACTGCTTGTTTTGAGGCCCGTCACTAGTTGCTAGCCTGTGGGGATCGGGGACGCCTTTCGGGCCATGTCGTAGGTCGGCTCGGGTGGCGGGTCGGATGGCGACCCGGGCTGGTTCGTGACAAAATGGTATCAAAGTTAGGTTTTTTCATGATTATTTGGGATGTCAGGTAGATTGGAGATATGACTTTAGGTGCTCGAGGGATAGGTGCGAGAAGAGCGTCGCGAACTTTTACTCGTTCCGATCTTCGGGTATCCTGGGGTTGTTTGGGATTTATGTTTTTGGTTTTTCTCTATGTGGATGGGGGATGACAATAGGAGTAAACTGGTACTGTTCACGGCCTCACATGGAGTAGCGAACCATGTGATGCCCGAGAGTACGGTTCGACACTCCTAGTGGTTGGTGCTTACCTAAGGCATGGTCTGCTAAACCATGTAGCCGGGTTAAACATGACCAGTAGTCCTCTGCCAAGGTGCTTTAATGTTTGTGATATCTTGCTTTAGTTTTTGGATTCGCACGAGATTGTTTTCCTTTATAATGGGAAGTAGACTTTGGTGCTGATCTTATTTTATTTTGGTGTGTATTTGACATTATTTTTGGGGTACTTTTCTCTTGGACCTTGTTTTTGGAATTTGGCATTGATTTGTTGAAGCTTATTTTCTAAAATAACGTATTGGGTTATTTGAAATTGAAGTGAGTTATTTTTGAAATGGGAATCATTTTTAAAATGTCTTGAATTTTTGAAACAGTTTGAAAAAAGGGTTTTTTATGATATTGAGAATGTATTGTTTTGAAAGTGGAGTATCCTTGTTTCTTTCTAGTGGTATTCCTATGGGTGATTTCATGTGCATATGGACTTGATTAATGGATAGTTGGTAGATCGTGTGGACGGGTGCCTGAGTGGCACGAAAATGCATATTGCGAAGCACCATGGAATATCATTGGTGGTTGATTGATCCTTAAGGTTGCTTATTGTTTCCTAGAAAGTGGTCTTTTTTCTTAAATGGGTTTTCGTGCTCAAATGGTTTTGGAAAGCGAAAAAAATGACATTTCTTTTAGAGTAAAGAAAGATTTTTTTTTAAAATAGATTTTGGGCTTATTGTGCAGGGCTTGGTCTTTCAAGTGAGTGTTTTCTTTGAAAATGAATTGACGTTTTAAATTGGAATTATTGGATTTTTTTCTGGAATGTTGGTGTTTTTTGTGTGATGTGTTTGGATTTGTGGAAGGTTGTTTTGTGTTTCTTGTTTGGGAAATTCCCCTAGAAACGTTCCATGGGTTCTAGCAGGTTTCTCTCATTTCATGGCCCGACCCAGACTCTCAGTGTAGTGGCAGAGTTGGGTTCTGCTCGGTGGCGTCAACTGTTCATAGACGTCGATGTGAGTTGGATGTCGTTGAGTGATTTCGGAAAGCTGGAAGTGCCTCTGGTTTTGAAGGAACTACAAATGTTGTGCGGATGTAAGATTGTCTCGAGTACGTCTGGTGGAGCGAGACTAAAATAGTGAATGGTGATCGTTCCATTTTCGTTGAAAATGAGGATGTCGTGAGAAATCCTCAAGACAAGCCTCATTCCATGATTGTACCTAAGGAAGTGAAGGTGAGGGAAATTGGTTGATCTCGTAGGTGCTCGACCAGTCAACATGCGGCGAAGGAGGTGTGTTGACCTTTCTTGATGAGCTAGTTCCATGTGCCCTAGAAGTAGTGTGGAATCGTCGGTCAAAAAATGGAACAAGTTGTTGGTCCTGTTTATATTGTGGTAAGAGTAGGTACCTCATCTGATGAAGAGTGTGAACCATAGGGACTTGTTCGTGGAGTGCTCCTTCCATCAGTTTGTGTTTCTTGTCAGACAGACCGCTCAACCTCCTATCTCTAGTGTGGTCATTCAGACACTCTAAGCCGTTCGTTGCAATCCTCAGTGGGTATGTTAATAGAGTGGCCATGCGAGACAGGAGGAGAAGTATGCAGGCTGCTTTTCCAGCAGAGGATGTTCCAGTTAGAAGTGGTCAGCTTGGGATTGCGAGGCTGGAGATGCTTCAGACATGAGTTCCCTAACCATAGGTCTCGGGGAGAAGCTTGCACGCAGTAAAAACTCGTCGGACTTGGGACGAGCTTGGTCCGACTTAAGTCTTCAATGTTGGGACGAGGACAACTTGAATTTCCCTATTGTGGTACCCTCTTTGAAGGCATCATTCTTGTCGTTAGGGGCATAGAGCCCTTGTCTACTTGTCATGGTCTTATTTCATGGGAGTTCCTCTTGGGCCTTAAAGAGGTTCGGAAAAATCCGTATTCCTGTGAATCTAGGAGGCATGCTCTATGAACCTTCTCGTGGTCCGAGATGCTCATGTCTTGTGGAATTGACGTGCGCCTATCTGATTTGCCTCCTGGTTAGGGGTTTATGCTATCAAAGCTATCTCTTGTGGCAGTGTTGTCCACGGTAGGAATATTCATTATGGGTCGGCTCGTGTGGTGGGTTCGCGATGAAGGGTTCAGTTAGTATTTCTTAAAGTAAACTGGGAATGCCCGCGTAGGTTTCGTGGTGTTAGGAAATTTTAAAATGCTGGGGAGACCCTGTGCGGGTCTCACCGATGTCCCGTCGTGTGTTAGTTCAACATAGGGAACATTGAGGGTCAAGCTATTGTTAGAGGTTGTATGATTTGTGAGTTGTTCTGGTTTGAAGAACCAATGTTTGACAAGAACCCTAATATGATAGGGAGACCACCATAGGACGAGCTTGTGGAAGACTATGTTTTCAAAGTGTGCTTGGTGAACCAACCCCTTGCTTCTGCTCCACCCAACCTCGACCATGTTAATTGGATAGATTAAGTAGAGGGTCTCCTGGCGGACATTCTTGGAGATCTCAAGCGTCCCTGGTGATCCCTACGTTAGGGGTCGGGGTGTTCCTTGTGGTAGTTTTGTTTGGAGGTGAATTCTTTGTTGTTGGTTGTTTTTCTTGGTGATTCTGGTATTTAGATCATTGAAGTTTCAGGTCGTGGGTGTTCTTAATACTGGGTCTTCAGCTGATTGAGGTTTTGTTTTAAGTATCTTCGTGACCTCGCTTGGAACCCTTGGTTAAAAAAGTTTTTTGGGACTTTCTGGGGGCAGAAAGTATCGTGGTGGGGAGAATTGTCACACCCCGACTGACACTTCTTTTAATTTAATTATTTTAAGTCATTCTTTTGAGTTGCAGTTTGAATTAGCTCTTTTTTTAAAAGGGATTTGAGATCTTTAACTAGTGCATGACCGTAATCGCGACCAGGCGCGCGAACGCACCCGCACACGAGACCGTGCACGCGACCGTGTGCGGCTTCCAACATAAATTAATAATGATATTATTATTTTGGTTTGTTTTATTATTTTATTATTATTATTAATACTACTACTATTATTATTATTATTATTATTTCAACTAATATTTTAACCAGGTCGTTTCTATTATTTTGGTTTCTTTTGAGGGAAAGCAACAATGCGCATGACCGTGCGTGCGACCATGCACAGTGTCTGTTCCTAATAAAAAATGTTTTTTTCTGTGGTTGATTTTATTTTTTTTGTTTTCTTATTAATATTAAATTTGATAGAATTTATTAGGATAAAAATTTGTCCTTATTTTTATCTTTATTTCCTTTTATTTTCCTTTTATTTTTTTTATTTTTTTCTTTATTTTTTTTCTTTTCTCTTTTTATTTAATTTCCTCTTTTTTCCCTCTCCCTTTCCTTCTCTTCGATCTCCCTTCATGCGGGCCTCTTCTCCCACTCTTCTGTTTTGCGTAGAGGACTCCTCCCCCTTCTAACATTAGCGCTCCCCGTCCGCCGCCCCGATACCTAGCTCCGGGACCTGGCTATCCTTCGGTCGCCTGCCCTCCCTTCGCCGGACCAGCCTCAAGCCGCCCTCCCGTCACCGAAGCCACACCGCCCCTTTGCCGTCCTCCCGACCTCCTCTGACCCCTGCCGCAACCGCACCAGCCACCCCGTTTTCCTCGCCCGAAGCCACGCCGCCCGCTTTCCTCACCCGAAGCCACGCCACCCCTTTCACCGAACCTTCTCACCGATTCTCCCTACCTCCTCAGCCCTCCATTCCGTCTTGTTTTGTTTCTAGGAAATTCACCCCTGATGGCCTCCATCATCCTCCAGCTGACCTCACGCACCGTCGCCGTAGGTGCGTTCTCCTCCAATCGGTCGATTCCTCTTTTGGGCGTTCTTGCGACTAGGGTTTAGCTTCAATATTGGTTTTTCTTTGGTGTTATTTGGTTAATTTATTGTGTCATTAATCTGATTGCTTGTTTTTATTGTTAAATTGCATTGGTTGTGGTGTGGTTATCGTGCGACGGATTTTGCGTGCCATGTTTGCAAAGTTTGGAAACCGAAGGTATGTGTTTCCGCATATATGTGTTGTTTGACAAATTAATTTTCTTATTTAATTAATTTTGTATACTCATTGATTATTTTTCTTGGTGCGAATATAGTTTCACTCAAGGATTAATATGATTTCGATGTGTTTCGTAGTGTGTTATTTAATACGAATGTTTTGATTTTGTGAAAACCCGTGCTGAGCTTTTCATAGTGTTTTATAATCTTTGATGTGGGTTTGTTATGTCGTGAAAGTCCTGAGAAGTTTGTTTTATCATGTTTTCGGTTTTGCGTCATGGTGTGCTGGGTATTAGAAAGGATGTTTGAGTGCGTTGTTGGTATAATCCTTTGATGTGATATCTCAAATTCTTTATAAATTGTTTAATTGTTGAAATCCTTTATTAAATTATATGGATAGTGAGTGGTCCCTTCCTCGGGGGTTCGAGTCGTCGGCAGTAAGGAACTGTGTATATGCATATGCATTAAAATGTATATGCATGGCAGTGAAGTGGTCTCTGGTTACCCTCGTCAAAAGACGCGTGTCTTGAGGTAGGCCCCCTATGCCCTAATCTTTAAAGAAAATTTCCGTTTTTCCTTGGTGTTGTTTAAATGCATCTTCTGCTTTTATATGAAATGCAAATGCTATATATATGTTTTTATATACATAAATGGTCATGGTTCTTTAAAAGGAGTTTCCTTAATGATTTTAGTGTGTAATATGTATTTCCAATGTTTTTTTATTTAAACATGTTTTCTATCTTGCATTTAAATATATAGTACCTTGGTTGTTTAGTTGAACTTTCAAATGGTTTTGTAAACATAAGTGTTGGGTGATTTTGTGTTCAAAAATGAAATGTGTTTATTGTAATTAATTAAGCTCCTATGGCACTTTGAGAATGGTTCGTAAAAGTGAAACATAACCCCTCTTAAGGCATGCCCCGTTGTTGTAGAAACATGATGTGTGTGTTAAGTGTGTGATTTGTGATATGTGCCTAATAAAGATGCTTATGTGATGTTATGTGACATAAAAAGGGGGATGCGCTTAAGGAGGGAGAACGGTGGTGAGAGGTGAAATGGACTTTGGATAAGAAAGTGTTATGTTCTTTATATGTTTTTGATAAAACCTTGCCACCCTTTGAAATAGAGCACAAGGGAAACCCTGGGTACCTAGGTGGGCGACCAGGACTAGTACGTTTGATGACACGGCAGGGGTTCGTCCCGGGTTGTCTAGCAGGATTGACGCAACAACACTAACTAAACATATGAATTTTTGAGGGTCGTGGCCATCTAAGCCACATTTTCTGAGGTTCGTGGCCTTCTAAGCCACATTTCTCCGAGGTATGAGGTCTCTAGGTTCCCACTTGTTCTAGCTACCTATAGGGATTACTCATGGTTCTCATTTGTGACATGCTACTAGCAATGTGACTTTCATTTCAGTTGTTTCATACTTACTGTCTCATTGTGAAAAACCTTGTTTCAAACTAAACTTCTTTTCTTGCAATTTCGTAAGGTGAATGCACTCTTCGAATCTATTTTGAAAATATGGTGGAATAAAAATGATTTTCATAAAAAATGTCAACTTGTGATTTGGATTTGAAAAGTATGAAAAAAACATTATTTTATTATGTATTATTTGCGAACTAGCATAATTGGATTTTTTTTAAAGGTAAGGGCATAGGGCGTGGTTATTCCATGGCTTTCCTACTGAGAATCTCGGTGCTCACACCTACTTTACTTTTCAGTTTCAGGTTATAAACTTGGATCTCGCTTTGAGAGAGAGTGGTTATAAGTTTGGTGGTGACCCATGGGGTCACTTGGAGGTATGTCTGGTTGCCTATCTTTATTTTATTTCCCGCTGTTAGTGTTTAGTTGTTTTGTTCTATTTTTTTTGTCTATATATCTTTTATTTTCTGGGCCAAATCATTCCCAACTGCATGTATTGATTCCCGGAACTAGTTTTAAGCCCGTGGGGATCGGGGACGCCCTTCGGGCCATGTTGCGTGTCGGCTCGGGCGCCGTGTCGGAAGGCGACCCGAGCTGGTTCGTGACATTTAGAGATATAATCCCCGACCAGTATAGGAATGAATTAGGATGCATGGTTTATAGAAACTATGTGCTTTGGTCCATATGATCCCCCTAATCATGTAGTGTATGTTGAGAGTGATTCAAATGGCTACACAATTTTTGGAAACTTTAAATCTTAGGCCATGCCCACATGTGATTATCTAAGAATTTTTTTTCCAATGGTGTATAACAATTTTTTCATATATTTTCAAACCATGCGCATGAAACCATATGATTCCCCTCATTACGTAGTAGAAGGAACATTTTTGGCACATGTTTTCCCAATAGTGTAGCCAAACCATGCGTCCAATATATTTTTGGGTTAAATGATAGTTTTTACCTTAATGAAGCTTAACAATCCCACCTCTTCCCACTTGCTCTTTCCAGTTAACATAAGGCCCAATATTCCATCATTGGAGATTATAGGTTCACTCCATCATTGTTTTGGGACTCATTCCTTCCTTTGAAGTCAGACCTAATACCCATTTTTAATAACTAATGTGCATTGATAGGTACTCTATTCATGTTGAGTCATTCATCAGTTGACACTTCATCAATGAAACTACTTATTTATAGGTTCATATTCATTATTTTAAATCTTTTGATCCATTATTCTTCTTTTTTCTCATCCAAAAAAATTAAGGGTCTATACAGGATGAGGAGAGTCCTACATTAATAAGGTAGGTGGTCAATGACTCATCCCTAAATTATCACCATTTTATAAATTTCTATTTTTTTGCAAAAACTGA
The DNA here is from genome assembly GCA_963277665.1 of Viscum album. Taxonomy (NCBI): domain Eukaryota; kingdom Viridiplantae; phylum Streptophyta; class Magnoliopsida; order Santalales; family Viscaceae; genus Viscum; species Viscum album. The sequence continues at coordinate 475,913,530 of OY728157.1, forward strand.
TTTTATTGGGAGTTTCCTTTTTTAATTATAATTTGATGAATATAATCATCATTATCATATTATAGGTCCTTGTTTAGTAATTTTTCATTATTTCGTTGGAGGGTGTAACCTCAACATCATTTACCGCATGAATGGTATGCTCCTTGTTATGACTTCTATGTTTTTTGTGACCATGTTTGCCTTTATTTTCTTATGATTTGACATGGGCATATTAAATGAATGTTTTTTATTAAATTAATTAGTAGATAATTTCTATAACATCATAGTACAACTTTACCCTTCTATGTAATTTTTTTAAATATAAAAAATCGATCTCAAGTGTAAATGGAAGGTATATTATATGTATCAATTGTCCTAGTATGTTATAAATTAAACTCATTTGATTTCATGTCATTATCCCCCCATATCCTTGTTATTAAAGGTAAAGGAATAAACCTAATAGTAAAATATGGAATAAATTTAATAATTTGTTTCTTGTCCGGTTCATCCTTGACACATAGAATTGATGGTAGTGAAATTAACAAAGTGACATAAAAATAGCATGAGTATTACATAGACTTAATTAAATAATGAATTAATCACAAGGTTACTATTTCATATGGACCCTTTTAGAATTATAATAGTTTATAGATTTGATTGAGTATTGGATTACCAAGGGAATTTCATTTTCACTCTAGGGACACCATTCCACATCAATGGGTCAGTTTACATGGGAGATACCAACCTTGGACCATGGTCCTTCTCTAGTAGAAGATTCTGAGAAAGATGTCATAGGATAAGTTCACTATATTTTGATTATCAGGATCCTTGATTACACTCCTTGGATCATGATTGATGTCTTCAGACATGTTTCGCGAAGGATTCACCCCATATGTAATACTCATGTTTATCGCATTTTACCTTAGACAATATACTTGAAATCATTTAGAAAATATTAAATTGGAACTCCTTGTGTGATTTCCCTTGAATTACACCCAGGCTCCATATAGCCAGGATGCATGTTATTGCTGAATTGGATCAACCCCTACAGTGAAGTATTGTTGTTTATGAACATTGATCCTCTTTATTATTAAAATCCTTGCATGATACATTATTTTCCCTTATATTTGATGTTATTATCATCATGATATCTTTTTAATGTTCATTACATGTCACATTACTATCAATATAAACTAAATAAAATTGAATTAATTAAATTTTATCATGTTTAGATATATTTTCTAATGATGCTGAAGAAAGTATAAAAAATTTATAAGGATTAACAATACATTTATATATACATGTATACTAACAATTCATATTTCATAAACATAAATTCATAGGTGATATTGGTTTTGGATTGATGATATTATTATCACACCCTATTCAATATGTTGATGGTACTCAGGAATATTACATTTATACTTGTGTTGATATTGGGATGTGTCCCTCTATGGACACATGATATGTATTCCTTGCATTAGGATGGATCTTGGTGGATGATGGTCGAGCCAGTACAAAGGATACTTGACATATTTTTTCTTCCTTATATTATGTTTATAGCATATATTGTATATTTTATTGCAAACTCATTTTCCAATTTTTTAGATACTTGATGTACATTATCAAATTTTTAGAGATGAATCAGTTTCAACTTATTATTTGATTATTATTTTTATTATTTTTTTCACCATCCATTATGGTGGATTATTGGTCTAGTTGATATATTGTTTGTTTCCATTGTTCTATCTATTTACACATGCATCCCCTATATATATACATATTATTACTTATCCTATATCATCAAATCTAGATTTTAGGGGATAATATCCATTTAGTCACACCCTAGGACCTCACTTCTAGTAAAAAGTTTCTTTCATAGGGGGAAGCACACTTGAGACCATGAGGTCAACCGGGGTCAGGGCACCTCTATGTCACAGCCAGGTTCGAGACATCATAAAGTTGTATCAGAGCAGTTCCTTTCTTGATTTACTATATTTAGATAATACATAAGATATTAGTAATGCATGGATCTTGGTTATAAGTTTTTCATGGGAATAGGTAACCCATGTTTGGGGTAAATGCCATGTTTCCATAAATAAGAATTGTCATTCTATATTTTTATTATTATAATTGAATAGTATTCACCATTGAGTGATGCATATGATATGTTATAGTTATAATAGTTATTATAATTGAATATATCATTTTATCCTTGGAATGATGTGATTTTGGAATGAACCTTTTTTACATGAATCATTTTAGGAATCTAAAAAGCACATTCCATTCATATATCATGTCATATAGGTGCATTTCACAATAATTTTCCTATATTTCCTATGATTATTGTGTGATCCATACTTTCTATATATATGCTGGTGCTGGTAATTTTTATTAATATAAGGTAAGGTATTTTTTATTTAATGTTTTATAATCAATCTATTTTTTCTATATTCTTTTATGGAGTAATCTTAAAAAGATGGTTACTACCCATGTCATCTATATACCTCTCGTTCCATGAGCTAATCTCTTTCTACGATTGAGTGATTTTCATTTTCAATACATTATGTGTATGAGCCTTCATGGATTTGAACAAGTAACTTATTGAGTTCTTTTAACATATATTACCCCCAACATTTTGAGTCCAAATGTAGAAAGAGTCAAATATAAATTAAATGGGTGTTAGTTTCAGGGATATGGTGTATGGGCCATTATTCACTATGAATGGATATCCATTTTAGGTGAAAATTGATATGTTTATAACAAAATGAAAACTAAAAATGTAAATATTTATTTATTAAATATAAATCTTTTCTAATAAATAAAGAGGAAAAATGAAAATGTCCCTTCATCTACTAGAACCCATGTTAGTTAAACATCAACATTTTCCAATATCTGGCCTCCCAAGCAGGAAATTGGGGTAGTATACCATGTGTAGTGAGAGCTTATTGATTTTTTTAATCTTATTTTAGTTCTTCAATCTATTACAAAATCATATTCTAAGTCATTTTATTGGAATTTTTTGATCTATGTGACCATGTTGTCCTCATGTCATGTATTAGGAATGTTCTGTTGAGCATGTTGCAGGGATGGTGGGATTAAGTATCGTACCTTACCGCCAAGAGTTCCACATGAGGCACCACTTTTTATTCCTGATTAAGGAATTGAATCTCAGTATTGTAAGAGTTTCTTATGTATTATTAATTCCATGTTAAGTGATCTATGACCCATACCTATAATGTCTAATCTATCTCACGAGTTTTAGCAACATCATCCTCTAACATTTTTGGGAAATTTGGATCCATGGGAGGCAATGTCTTGGATGGAGGACATTGTATATGTATTTGAGAATCTGTAGACACCTATAAAGAGGAGTGTCAATATTTTCACCTATATACTTTGTGATTCATTCATGTTTTGTTGGGATGTGATCACACATTTTAAATGTATTTAGCACTTGGTTTGGTATAACTTTAACATTGCCTTCTAAAATATTTTATTTCTAAAAATATAAATAAATAACGAAACTATAGAGTTTATGAATCTGTAGAATGGTTCTATATCATTTATAGACTATTTATAACGTTTTACTCAGTTTCTGATCTTTGCACCACTTCTAGATAGTGACGATCTATCTTCTGCATGATTCTTTAAGGATGCGATTAGGTATACCATCCATACATAGGTGAAGGTCTTTCACCTACCCACTTTTCATGAGATATTGAACTTGTCCTTTAATCACTGATCGAAACCTAATGGAAGGTAATAGTTATGGGAACAAAGGATTACTATTTAGTTAGGGCAGAAATTAATCTAATGGTTCGAAGTATATCCATAAGGATTCTATTTAGAGTAGGGGTGGTCAGATTAACCACACTATATATCCTTTATATGTCTTCTATTTTGAAAAAAATGGACAGTTGAAGCCTCAAATTGATAGAGAACCTATTGAGTGTTGTTCATATGGTTGTATGTGGCATATTTATATATTATTATATAAAATTTGATCTATATCTTGTGGATGGGGCATCATCATGGCTTTACCTTTAAGGAAAAAATCTATTTTGACACAATAGTTGGGGAGTTGGAGTATCATCGAAGGACTAGATGAGGATGAGGTTGTGGCAGTTGAATCCATTCTTATGGTTATCATTTCCAATAGTTCAAACCTATTTAGGGTAGTCCAAATGAAGTACATGGTTGGGGACGAGGCTAGTTCCTTAAATTACATCCAATACCCCTATATCAAAATACAAGAAAATCTACAATACAACTTACTATTCTAGTAGCATCCACTATAATAACTACATTATTCAGTACTGCTAATCCACAATACATAATCTTGTTATTGACCATGGAATGTCTCAGGCATGAAATTAAATACATATGTGGTGTGATGATTATCTACACCCAATTGGGGGTGTGGTTAGAGGGAAAACACCAATGCAAGGATTGCCCCTTGAGGTAGGTTTTTTCCCTTCTTATGGAATATCTTAATAAATGAGATGGAAGGTTTTGATGTAATTCAGGAAATAGATTGACTGATTCTATATAATGCCTTCATGTACATCTATTACCATAGGGTGTAATTTTCCTATCTATATGGAATAAGTTATCTTCACAATGGCGAGTGGAATATCTAGGTAGGTTGAACTTTTCCTGAGCATCATGGACTAGGTGGAGTTGCAACCATGGTTTCTTTTATCTTCATAGAAGTTAAGGGATTTCCTTATAATAATATCCACCAATAGTATATCAGTTTATGGCCACATTCCTGAATAATTTTCTAGATTTCCTCCTTATATAAAGGAAGAGTTTACACTTGATATCATTGTAGGTGAATCTCTGTTGTTCATTACTCCAAACAAGATTGCACCTACTAAGCCCCAGGAGATAAAGAGTTAGTTGGGGGATCTATAATTTGAAGGATATACAAGAATCAATACTTCTTCTTGGTGTTCACCCATGATATTAACTAAAAAATAGGATGTGACCCTTTGATTATGCATGGATTAGCAATTTTTGAACAAGATTAATATGAATATTCAATATCCAATACAATAGACAGATGATAACATTGAACATATTTGAAGATCTAGTGATTTTTCTAAGAACGAACAGAAAATGGGATATCTTCATGTCAAAGCTAGACCTTCATTCATAACCTGAATACCTTTTCATAGAGGTATGGCATTTAAATAGTATCTGGTTATACCAATTGGTAATATAAAATGGCCCACCATTTTCCTAGATTTGATGAATAGAGTTTCCACCAATATATAGATTCCATTATCATGTCCATTGTGGATGAAATAATGGTTTATTCTCACACTCATATCTTTCGTTGATTAAAATCATGATATCATTTTTAATACACTAAGATATAATCAACATTATTCCTATCCTTCTAACTTCCACTTGTGGATTGAAATTATTCAATTAATGGGTATCATTTTCTTAGAATTAGGAGTATATGTTGACATAGAGAAGGTGATTGTTATGGTTTCATGGGACCATCCAAAAAATCTTATTGACATAATTATTATCATGGTACATGATAGATATTATACTCATTTTATAAAAGAATTATTATTCCTTTTGAACCAATTAATAGTCTTAAGAATATTGGTGTTAAGATTATATGGCCACAAGAATGTGAAAAATCATTTCAAGATATATAAGCAAGGCTTGCTTCAACTACAATTTTGATTGTACCAGATCTTAGAAGAAGACATTTTTTGTTCTATGATACATCATTCATCATCCTAGTAGATGTATTGATGTATTATTATAGGGTCGATGTGGAAATTTATCAACAGTTGATTCCTCATAGGAGAAACTACATAATGCATGACCTTGAGGTAGTAGTAATTTTACATGCCTTTTGATTCTGTAGAAACTATCTAATGAGAGAGTGATTTGTGGTGTATATAAACAAAAAAAATTAGTATATATATATATTTAAACTATGTGACTTGAATCTTAGGATGGGGATATGGTTCGAATATCTATTTTTATTTGATTTTGAGTTTGACTATATTCTTGGAAATGGAAATGCGGTAGTGGATGCATTGAGTCAGAAAACTCAAGCATAATCCATTTAGGAATCCGCTGGTGAATAAAAATTGATGGCCATATTATATTATTTTAATCAAGAGTATTATGAGATTAAATGTTACTATTATATCTCAATCATGACGACATCCACTTCTAATTTTTGTATGGTTTGAAATATGTATATTTTATATCCTAAAGACTTACATCTCCATGAGAGTATTTATAGTGAAAACCCACCACAATATTGGTATCTGGATGAATATAACATCCTATTTATACTTGGGTGTCTCTTTGTTCCTATGTATATTATAGATGATCTAATGTTTGAGTCACATTCTTGTCATTTGGAAATTCATCCATGAATCTCTATGATTTATTGAAATATGTGATACTAGTAGTGGTGGTCTATGATTAATCCTCATATAATAGGCTTTATAACTAGTTGTTCCACCTATTAATAGGTGATGGTAGAGAACTTGTGATTGAATAGATTTTTTCACCCACTTACAATCCTAGAATGGAAATAGGAAGATATTTCTGTTGATTTTCTGGTTAGCATCCCATAGTCTCCATGAGGTAGTGATGTCGTTTTGGTAGTCAAGGACTGACTAAAAAATGAACCCACATACACCATATCTGGGATAATTTCTCATTTGATGAGCTACGAAGATTGAACGTATGTGAGATCATATGACTACATAGGGTCCCTTGTATTAGCATTTCATATAGTGATTCTAGTTTAACATTGAGGACATTGTAGTGGTTACAGAAGGCTATGGGAAGTCATGTTCTTTTAATACACAACCATTCAACCTCCAAATGAAGACTAGTTAGGATAAATGATATATGTGTTAGCGGACATTTTATGAGACTTAATCCTTCATTTATGTGGTTCATTGGAGAAGAATATCACTCTTCTTGAGATCACCTATAATAATATCTTTTAGGATATGATTAATATGGTTTCCTATGAGGCCCTGTATGGAATGTTATGTTGTTAAACCCTATATTGGTAAAACAAAAGTGATGTAGCGTGACTAGGTCCTCAGCACGTGTAGGAGACTTTGGAGAAATATCAACTAATTATTTATCATATACCTACTACTTATTCGAGAACGAAATCTTAGGCATATCGCTATTTTTTACCTCTGAAGATCGAGGTTAGTGATCTCATTTTTCTATAGGTATCACCATATCTTGGTCATGTATTGATATAGAGTCAAGGAAATATGTCATTCTTATTTGTTGGGACATTTGTGATTTTTTATAGATTCGGGTTGGTATCTAATTAGTTCATTTTATATCATATGTATCATTCCTTGTAAGATGTCTTCCACATTTCATAGATCCACTGGTATCATTCTACCATATCTCGTACTTTTAATCCCAAGTGGTTAGATTAGGATGATGATTCTCCATTTTAAGACTATCCTATTCACATCATTAACCAGAGAAGAAAGGCTATTTGAGTTTGGGTTTTCCCATTAGTATGGTTGTAATGGTATCGTGACCTAATAGAAGTTGGGAATTGGTACCTGGTGGCTGTTGTACATTCTTCGTGTCTATATTGTTTCTCAGATAGCATTTTTATGCCGTTGGAATTTGAACTCATTGATGAGTTCCTTTAAGGGTGGGGACTATAAGAACCTAGTTTTTCTATCATGTACAGATCCATTAAATTCTAGTCTAATTATTTATTTTGGACAAAATGGGGATTAATAATGAGTTAATAGTTGTTTTAGAGTTGTATATGGATTCATCAGATCTTGGAACCCAGAAAGGTGGAAAAAAAACTACCCTTCGCTATTAGAATAAATTGTGCAATCTAGTGCACATGGTTTCCCGGACTGTGTGGGGGCAATACAGAGGGCTTCAGGAGTCCGCACTGTTGGAGGAAACCATTTGTTTAGGGCCACACAATAATTAAATTATCTAAAAAAGGTATCATATGGTGTTTCATGGTTTTCACACAATTAGACCAACCATGTGCATTAAACCATGTGGGGTCCTCTCCTAGGAATATTGAGGCATATAGTGGGCACAAATTTTGACCAAGAATGTTTAAAAACCATGAAACCCATATATTTTATGTAAAATGATATTTTTACCTTAATGAATTATAATATACCCCATATTCCATTATTCTCATTCCAGTGCAAAGCATGCGTTCCCTTCTCTCGTTGGATCTCACAAGCACCCTCCTTCATTGTATTTCGTGCTGTTCCTTTTTCTGAAGTCCAATTCAATAACCATTCATCACGTTGGATGTGCATAAATTATTACTTTGTTCATATAAGGTTGTTCTTTTTTATCATTCACTCAATGATCCTATTTTGATACATGCTCATATGCCATATTTTTATGATGTTGATATATTATTCCATTTTATGTTGATCTGGGGAAAATTAATGCTTGATAATGGATTATGATTGTGTTTTTCCTATATAGTATGACTTCTTGGATTCATCTATGAAGTCATAGAATTTATAAACTGCCATCATTGTTCCCACAAAAAATTCATTAGGCATTTGCTATTTAATTCATATTCCATTATTTATAGTATCATTCTTCCATTATAGAGGCTTGTTTAAAATTTTATTCTTTTCATTGGATGGTTGATCGCTAATTTGTTTCACCCCATGTAGGTTATACTCTTAATATCTCTTTAGAGGTACATTGTGACCATCTATTTTATTTTTTGGGTGTTTTTTACTTTTCCTTATTAATGGTTTGTTTTAAATTAAAATAATTAGATGTTAATGTTTATTACATTATTTTTCAACATTACCCTTATTAGGTAAGTGTTTTAATATAAAAAATGTAACCCAGTTATAAATGGAATGTATATTATATGTAACACATGGCCTATATAGTTATAAATTAATTGAATATGAATTTCGTTCCTTAGCTAGAATTTTCCTGAATTGAAAGGTAGAGGAATTAACCTAATAATTAAATGTGGAATGAATTTAATAAATTGTTTCATGTGCTATTTTTTATTTACATTTACTATGAAATGTAATTAAATGGACCAATTATCTTAAACAATGATTTGAGTATTACATGGCCTTAATTAAATAATGATTTATTTATAATGTACTTTTCACATATAGATCTTTTCATCCCTATAGGAGTGGTGAGACTTGAGCCATCCTAGATTCCAATGAGAATGCCTTGTGCACTCAAAGGACTCCATTTTGATTCCATGAGAAAGTTTCTAATAGAGATACCCACCTTGGAACATTTCTCTTGTCTACATGTAGATTCATGGGATGACATTATAGGATCCAACCCCTCCGAATGGCCCGAAGGACTTTTTTTTATTAGGATGCCTTGCGTATACTCCAAGGATCTGTCTTGATGTATTTAGACATGTGGTTTCATTTATTCACCCAACCAGGTCAACTTTATAACTAGCCTATTTTACCATGGATGAAATCCTTGGACTCAGTTAAGATATTTTATAGTTTAATTCCATGGGAAATCTCCATTATATTACACCTAGACGCCTTATATCTAGGCTTCATGTAATTACTAACTTACCTCGACCCCTGACTTCAATAAATCTATTGTAATTACCTTGTATCCCCTCTATTATATCATCATTATAGATTGATTTCTTATTCCAAAGATGCATTATTATTACCATTAAGATATATTTTCAATGTACTTTACACATCTTGTGACTTATCAATATAAATTGTCCATAAATGAGTTAATTAATTGGTATCATGTTTGTAGAAATATCTATCTAAGGAGGATATTGTTATGAGTTATTTATTCAACATGGTTCTGGATTTTTATCTACCTACACACTGTTAGTTTATATTTTTAGACATGATTGTATATACCCCATCAGTGCTGGCCTATTGAGATTTATCCCATGCCGTATTTGGATTTCCAATGGAGTTCAAAAAAGATTAAATTTATAATTTTTTGAAAAGTGTATGTGTACCGCTTTGGACACCAAATAATGATTTATTTCATTAGGATGGATATTTATAGAAAATTTTGGATCCAGTTTCCGTGATGCTAGATATATTTTAGCTTCTTTTTATCTCTTTTCAACAGAATGTATATCCTGCTTCCATGTATATGTGTTGTCCAATTTTATAGTGAAAGGACATTCATTATCATCTATTTTTATATGATTCTTTTTCTAGGAATTAGTTTATTATTGTTGCTTGGATTGTTATGTGTACTTTTACTATGTTGGGATACTAGTCCAATAGTTATAGTGTCTTCTTCTATTATGTTATCTATTTTTATATGCTTCTTATTTTTATATATTATTAGTTATCATATATTATAAAATATATATATAAGTGAATATTATCCCCATGGACACACCCTAGGCCCTCACAACTAGTCTACAGCCTCTAGCATATAGGGAGGCGGCATGGTTGAGGCCATGAGGCCAATCTGGTTCGGGGAACCTCTAAGTTGAACTTGGTTCTGAGATGTCATAGAGTGACACCACTTATACAAACATTACTCCACATATTTCAAAATAAATTATATATATTAAATATCTTGATATTCACCACAATTATGAGTCTAATCATGTATGTGAATATTTCCTCAATTATTTCATGTGGTATCACTAATTATGTTTCCAACACCATGGTGGTGTTCTGTCACCAGCACTCTCCCTTTTTCTTATAGTGGTATATTTATACAACATGGACATGATTCATATTTAACAATTGTGTCTTAGTGATAGCACAACTACCTTGCATTAACAAGGTCGTGGGGTCATGGCCCACCAAGTACCACCAGTTTCCATGCAGACATGTGGTCCCCACCCTGGGGCCCACCCACATGCCTGAACGGGTCATTTGACTGATGACAGTCCCCATAGACCAACACATTTCCTTTCCAGTGTGTTTTGTCCTCACTCACACACACCCACTAAATCTTCCCAGAACATCACCCATTATGATATCTACTCCATGCCAAGAATGCTTACCTGTGGAGTTATAATCAGACAGGCTCTCGAAAATGAAGGTGCACCATGTTGACATGAGTCAAATCATTTAGTCATTTAACTCACTATCATTTGAGGATGTTAAAATCACCCCCTTAAGACGATGCTCCGTCTTCGGTTTCTTCTTCCTCGACGCCAGCGATTTGACATCGTCTCCCCGCGATGTCGTTCCACCGCGACAATTCTCCTCTTTCCGCGGCTCGATGACTTGAAACTTCATAAAAAAGGTAAGGGGAATTATGTCCACTTTTAATTAATTAAAATTTTTATTGATTTATGTTGAGAAACATGGTTTGACTTTGGCCAATTGCTATCACCTAACGCGGAGGGCGCGGGACGAACACACCCAGCCCGACGACCCTCTGTAGTCTCTTTGTTTGTGATGGAGGCATGTTGGAAGAGGCGATGACGGGAGAAGTGGTGGCCAGGCACCGGCCGCGTGTGTAAGAACCACAACCTGCCACCAAAGGATGCTCGACCAGGAATGAAATAGGTGGCTATAGTCGGTTGGTCCGAAGGGAGAAACCACAGCGCCCCACGACGTCGTGCAGCGGAGAACTGCGGCCCGCACGGGGCGGGATACTTTGGTGGAAGAACTGGCCGGCTCGATGGCTGGCCGGGCAGAGGAAAGTCGTGACACTCGAAAGTGTCGCGCAGAAGGTCCACGGCCCACCCAAGCAGGCAGCTTGCCCCAAGAAGGATGTCCGGTTAGGGAGGACGGCGCCGCTTGGCGCCACCAGTTCGGGCAGCCGGGGGTCCACGCCGCATGCCTCAGACCGCTCGGCCCCCTCAGGCCAAGCCACGACCAAGTCGGGCCACGCCCCGCCTGGCCGAGCCATGCATTTCATCGTGTCGGTCCCACCCCGTACATGATCGGACCCGCCAACTGTTGGTTGACACGAGCCGCCAGCCCACTGGGCTTAATGGGTTGGGCCCATTTTCACATAAACGTGAATAACATGAATACCGCGCGTACGATCGATGCGCCATCTCCGGCACTTGGAACCTCGTGAAGAGTCGGTCATTTTGCGTTACTCAAAGCGAGTTTTGGAAGAATTTGGAAAAAATGGCTAGGTTGGTTCGAAACCGAAACCAATCGGGCCCTCAGAGTGGAAACACTTATAACTTCAGGATGGGACGTCCGATTGACGTGCTGCCAACTTGATTGGTTTCATTTTGATGAGACGGACATTGTTCCATAATCTAAACAGGATTCAAATGTGGTTTGATTATTTCTAGGTTTGATTGTACCCGAAATCCAATCTAGCCCCTGGAACGGAAATACTAATAACTCACATACCAAGAGTCTGATTGACGCGACGTCTGTTGCGTTGAGACCCCTATGAAGAAGTGGTTCTTTTAGATACATCCACATGAGATTACGTGACACTTGGAGTATCTATAAAGACCCATACATTACATACGTTGTTATTACATCAAAATTTATGCACACTTATTACAACATATAACAAAACCATGAAAGGAATGCATAGGTATAGTGTCTTTAGAAACTGGGAAACATAAACCACTGGTTCATAAATCATCTACATTGTCTCCCTTTTATTTCATAATATATAGAGTACCATTTTGTATATCCCACTTAATACCCTTCTTATTGACCTGGGGAAAAGAAAACATACAAAAGGGTGAGCTCAAATGCTCAGTAAGGGTAAACAAAAGCAATATCAATCATATTAACATAACATTTTGGAAATATTAACCTGCAAAAGAGATCATAATATCATATCATGGGATAAATCATAGTATTGAAATGTAATCACAATAATCATAACATAAAACATTAAACATTGTGGTATAAACACATAATCACAGGGAATCATTTTTTATTAGTCAAGACTAATTTCCAAGACTATCTTAGTGGACAAAGTCCATTTCTAAACCGAGTTCATGCCTCGTTTCAGTCATGTTCCACTGAACCGGATTAACCTGCCATTACAGCCATGTCTATCTCATGAGATAAAAATCATTACCCAATGCTTTGGAGAGATATATAGGTCCCACCCATCTCATAATGTTACCATTCTTATGTGTTCCACAAGATCATAAATCATACATCACATCATAACCCATGTAATAAAAATGGGATTTATAAACATCATGCCATCATTACATAATCCATATAAGATAAAAGGACATCATAAAAATAATTCCATCAAAACATAATAAAATCAATGTAAAATTTGGGATTGAAACCGAACTATATATTATCTAATATGGAAAATAGTTTTGACAAAACACTTGAACTTCAATCTTGAGGAAAATATCCATTCTACTTCAAAAACATTTTTCTTTTCTTAAAATGTCATAAAATTTTAAACAAAATGATGTTGATTAAAAATAAACTTGAAAACTTGTAAATGAAGCTTCATGGAAATAATCTTTTATGAAATCATAAAATTCATTCATGCCGTATAAGTTAAAAAAACATTTTTCTCATACTTTGGCCGGAAAAATCAATAGGTACCTCGTACCAAAAACAACAAAAGATTCCATTCATATCAGTTACTAAAAACTCAAAAATGGGTAAAATTGGATTTAAAGTATTTTAGGAGGATAGAAATAATATTACATATTGAGGAAACATGGACATCGATGATAAATATTCCCCAGTAAATTTTGAAGTATAAACAATCTCAAGTTAAAATGAGATTGCGAGATTTTCCCTTACCTTAGATCTGATTTTCTTCGTACAAGTACGAACCTGCTGTATAATGATTTAAATAATGTTATTGACTTATTACATAATTTTAATCATTTTTATGATATCATATATTGTCATATTATTAGCTTATTATTAGTAATACTTCATTGTTACTTGTTATTCAAGTGTTTATTTCTTTTTGTTCTTATGTGTGTTTTGTTGAATAAATTCTTTTTCTTCTTTTTAGGTTATAGATAAATCATTTAAAGAATGTTATTAGTGTAATATATATCATATTTATTCATTATATTTATTTATATAATCATTATGAAATGAAGATCATGTATAATGAGTCGCATCACATCGTGGAGACGGTTGACCGTACGTAAGCTCGAGCGATAATATCGTTCCCATGAATCTGGAATTGTATTGAAGTGTATGTATACTATTTCAGAATCAATATCAATTCAAAATAGTCATGTATACTTATTCTTTACACCATTATACCCATCCAAGTAAGGTGGTGGGGGAAAACAGATTACACCACGGCGTAGAGACGGTATTTTGTACGTACGCATGCGCAGTGATTTCATTTTCTGTAGGATGGATAAAAGGTGAAATAGTGTTGTTTCATATTTATAATAACATATCAGTGTATGAGTGATACTGTTGTTATTAATTCATAATGAAATAACTAAGGAAGAATAAGATGAAGAAGAAAGAAATTGGAAAGGATAGGTAATGGATATTACCTCTTCTTTGATGGGCCTATTCTTAACCTCCTCTTAGGGCACTAAGGATGGTCTTTTAAGAAGAACAGGACCACTAAAATGTTTATAGGGAAGTGGAAAAGATAATTTGTTCGGGTTTGTCCGAGCATGATTGCTCAATGTGGTGTGAGAAGGAGATAAATGAGGTGCCCTTTTATAAGGGTGGAGAGGGGCACCTTTGAAAAAACTAAAAATATTATTTTATTATAAAGTCATATTCAGTTTTTAATAGCAAAAAATTGATTTATTTATAAGATAAGGTGGGGATGGGTCGAAATCCTCTCATCCATCATAATTTGGACAGGTTTAGGTTACTATTTTAACCTTATCATTTAGATTAAACTTTATGTTAAATAATTTTACTTTTACCGTGTCTTCTTGTTTTCTTACACTATAAGGTTAATAAACGTACTATAACAAGACAAACGAACCCCGAGTTGTTTATTATTAATATATATAACCTTATCTATGTCATTTGGCCAAACCTTAGATTTTTAGGAATAATATAACAATTAATAATATAATATCTGTTTTAAAAACTATTTTATGTCAATTTTGACACTATTTGGTAATTGTTTTTTTTTTGAAAATCAAAACAGCATTATTAGTTCAAACAAATATAATTAAATCAATAATAACATGTCATATTAACCTATAAATTAGTGTAATTCATAAAAAGTCTCAAATTACATTTATTTGGGTATTTATAATATCAATTATGTTAATATTTCTTTAATAAGATAATTACGACATCATCACTGTGTCATAAATAAAATAAATTATGTAAAGTCTAAAAATTATAAATAAAATTCCACTATGTAGGAAATATTTTTATATTTCTAATGAATATTTACAGTATAATTTATCTTATGTATAACCCCATATTAAAAATGTTTTAGTTATTAAACTTTGATTTTAACTATTCGTTAAATAAAATAATAATAAATGTCCTAATCTAATCCAAGTGGAAATAAAGGGTAATATTTTATCCCTAAGGTTGTTTTTGGTCGAATTAAACTTATCCAATAGAATTAGGACATGTTTTATGGTAATTATAAAACCATTTTACCCTTAATTACACTATTTACTTAAACTGTGGTAAATAAAAGTAAAAAGTTACTATTTACCAAAAATTATTTTTATCTTATTAAACCACATTTTACTACATGATGTTAACCGTGTCTCTCGTATTTTCTAAAATCCACTCATAGAAGCGGTAAAATTATGTTTTATGTAAATTTTTAAAAACTCCTATGAGGTGGGTAAAAGATTGTGAAATGTTCAATAAAATTTTTATATATCTCAAATTATTATAAAATGACCCAAATGAATTACATTAAACATATATAGGTATTATGTATCAATTTTGACCTAATATAAATTTAAATAAAATAAAAAATTATTTAAATAAAAATTCTATTTTTAAATAGTAACCCAGTGTTTTCACTATTCATCAAAAATTGAAAGTTATCAAAAAAATACCAAAATTTCACCCGAGGCTAATTTAGATATTCCGAATCCAAAACTGAAGTCCATTTTGAAAAATAATATTTATAAAATTTCAAAAAGTGGCTATTACTATTCATAACAGCTAGTTTTAATATTATTTTAATGGAATATCGTTGTTTAATGAAACTTGGTATTGTGTACAACGCAAACTATCGAGGAAGGTCGTGATTGCGTGTAAATAAAACCATGTTAGTGTTGTGTGTAGTAAAATATTCCTTTGATGATGTATAAAAACAAAATATTTCTCATAAAAATCTCGGGTGTTACATTCTGCCCCCCTTAAAATGAATTTCTCCATCGAAATTATTCACATTGTAACAAACAGATGAGGATACCTCTCCCTCATCATATCTTCAAGATCCCATGTAGCTTCTTCTAATTGATGGGTCCTCCATAAAATATTCACCAAACGAGTGGTCTTGTTTCGTAGAAATTTTTCACTATGATCCAGATTCTCTATCGGTTATTCCTCAAAAGAAAGATCTTTCTCCAGTGGTACAACTTCTGAGCTGAGTCACGTGAAGGATCGAGTATGTACTATCTCAAGAGAGATACATAGAACACATAATGAACAAGATAGAGATTCAGTGGAAGCGCCAATTGGTAAGCCACCTTCCCAACACGATCGAGTATTTCGAAAGGACCAATATACCTAGGGATTAGTTTTCCCTTCTTTCTAAATCTCATTACTCTCTTCCACAGAGATATTCATAGAAACACATTATAACCCACTTCAAACTCCAGGTCTTTTTTCGGTTATCTGCATAACTTTTTTGTCGACTCTGAGCTGCTCTTATGTGTTATTGCTTATATCGGGCCTTTTCTACCATCTAATCAACAAGATCAGGTCCTAATAGCTTTATTTCCCCAAATTCATCCCAGCATGTTGGTGTTTGGCATTTCAATCCATATAGAGCTTCATAGGAATCCATCTGAATATTGGAGTGAAAGCTATTATTATAAGAAAATTCCAACTAAGGTGGGTGTTGATCCCAACCGCATTTGAAATCCATAGATCAAGCTATCAACATGTCTTCTAGAGTTTGAATGGTCCTCTCAGACTAACCATCTGTCTGAGGATGATAAGTAGTGCAGAAACTCATCTCTGTATCTAGAGTATGATGAAGACTTCGCCTAAACGTTGAGGAAAACCTTGGATCCCGATCAGATATAATGGAAAGTGGTACTCCATGAAATCTTACCACTTCCTTTACATATATCCGGGCAAGATGATCTAGAGAGAAATCTTCTCTAATAGCAATGAAGTGTGAAAACATTGTAAGACGATCAACTATGACCCAGATAAAATTATTTCCTTGGGATGTTTTAGGATGTCCGGTGAAAAAGTCCATAGTGATGTTTTCCCATTTCCATTCGGGTATGGGTAATGGTTGTAACATCCCCTTAGACTTCTGTCTCTCAGCTTTAACTAGCTGAAAAACCAAACACCGAGAGACATATTCAGCAACATCTCTTTTCATGCCATCCCACCAGAAGTACTATTTCAAGTCCCTATAAAACATTGTGCTTCCAGGATGAAAAGAGAATGATGAACTAAAAGCTTAATCTAACATCTCATTCTTTAATTCTGGGATGGGAGGAACACAAACCTGATTTCTGAACCTTATTATCCCATCACAATCAAAGTTGAATTCAAGAACATTTCTCACCTTCTTTTGTAACTCTGCATCTTCTTTATGTGCCTCTTTAATCTTCTCATGTATATATGGTTGAATATTCATTTGAGAAAGGTAAGATTTTTCACCATCCATTATAATTCCAAGATCCATCCTTTGTAAATCAATAAATATTGGATCTTTTGTGATCTGCATCATGAACAAGCTAGCATGGTCTTGTGGACTTAATGTATCTTCCACCTTGTTTTCTTTACTGGGGTGATAATGAATTGAGAAGTCATAATCCTTAATCAGCTCCAACCATCTTTTTTGGCGCATATTGAGCTCCTTTTTTTGTGAAAATATACTTTTAAATTTAATGATCAATATAAATATCACATATTTCACCATAATGATAATGCCTCCAAATCTTTAATTCAAATATTACCGCAGCTAACTCCAAATCATGAGTTAGGTAATTTTGCTCATGGATTTTCAACTATAATTAGTCAAAAGCTATCACCATATCATTTTTCATGAGAACACACCCCAATCCCTTCTTGGATGCATCACTATAGATCACAAACCTTTCTCCACTAGAAGGCTGTGTGAGAACAGGTGCACTAGATAACCTTCTTTTTATCTC
The DNA here is from genome assembly GCA_963277665.1 of Viscum album. NCBI lineage: Eukaryota > Viridiplantae > Streptophyta > Magnoliopsida > Santalales > Viscaceae > Viscum > Viscum album. Next base: position 475,931,756 of record OY728157.1, read on the forward strand.
CTTGAAATTCTCTTCACATTCCTCCGTCCACACGAACATAACTCCTTTTCAAGTCATCCTGGTGAGTGGATTAGATAATCGTGAAAAATATTTCACAAAACGTCGATAATATCCAGCCAAACCAAGAAATCTTCGGATCTCAGTTACTATTTTTGGTCTCGACCATCTTTCTATAACCTCTGTTTTGGCTGGATCCATAGATATCCCCTCTTTTGAGATTATGTGACCCAAAAATGAATCTTTTTGAAGCCTAAATTCACACTTGTTAATTTGGCATAAAGCTTCTCCTTTCTCAAGGTCTTCAATACAATTCTCAAGTGATCATTATGTTCTTACTTGCTCTTTGAATAGACAAGAATATCATCTATATAGACTACCAAAAAATGATCAAGATAGTGTCTAAAGACTCTATTCATCAGATCCATGAAGATAACAGGGGCATTATTAAGACCAAATGGAATCACTATAAATTCATAGAGTCCATACGTTGTACAGAAAGTCGTCTTTGGAATATCCTCCCTTTTGACTCTTAACTGATGATACCATGAGCAAAGATCAATCTTGGAAAAGTATAGAGCTCCGCGTAGTTGATCAAATAAGTCATCAATGTGTGGGAGAGGATATTTGTTCTTGATAGTGATCTTGTTATGTTCTCGATAATCAATGCAGAGTCTCATTGATCCATCTTTCTTCTTAACAAACAGAACAGGTGCTCTCCAAGGTGACACACTAGGCCGTATGAATCCCTTATCAAGATTCTCTTGGAGTTTCTTCTTCAATTCCTGCAACTCAATTGGGGCCATTCTATAAGGTGTCTTTGAAATAGGTAAAGCACCCGGTACGAGTTCTATTGAGAACTCAACTTCACGATTTGGTGGAAGACTAGAAAATTCCTCTGGAAAGACATCACCAAACTCCCGTAAAATGGGCATATTCTTAATCGTGATTTTCTCACCAACCATTTGACATAAATAACATTCATTTAGTCGAATCAAGACCCATAATATGGAAGAAATTTCCACTAGATGGTTATGTTCATCCTTGCATAGATAGACGATCATAGATTGATCTGGAATATGAAATGTGACTTTACTTCTTTAGAAATTGATATGAGCTCCATATAAAGAATTCCAATCCATGTAAAAAATCATATCAAAATCCACTATAGTAAGGATCACAAGATTTGCAAGAAGCACTTTCCCACAAACTTCAATCTGAGAAGAATTAAAAACTTTTGATGCGACTGTTGTGCCATTAGGGGATGTCACATCTAACTCAACATCTAATTGTTGAGGTAATACAGTGATACCCTTAGAAAATTATTCAGAAATAAAAGAGTGGATGGATCCAGAATCAAATAAAACATTTGATACTTTATAGTAGATGGTATGTGTACCATTCACCACTTTGTTATCGTACTCCACATTGCTGATAGAAACTGAATGTGACTATCCTTTATCTTTGGCCTTAAGAGTTTGTTGATGTTGATCATTGTCAAAAACTCTTGGAATTGGGAATTGATTGGCTTAATTCCCTGTTTACTTGCACTTGTAACATTGAAGTGTAGTATGTGCACTCTATGTAGCCTTTTCATTGTTTGCATCACTAGACATCTTCTTCCCATCATTGCGAAATTAGAATGCCCGATGACCTGCCTTTCCACATTTGAAACATTTAATTGTCCCTTTAAGACAACTCCCTCCATGTTTCTTTCCACACATTGAACATAAGGGAAAACTCATCTTATTTTTAGTGTTCACTTTACATTTTTCTTTTAATTCCATTTTCCTCTTCTTGTCAAACCCATATGACTAATGGGTTACTCCAATCTCCATCTCAACCTTGAGAGCACATCGAATGACTTCCTCATATCTATTAAAGTCCTTTATGGGTAAAACCCTTGGAAGACTTTCTTTTAAGAAACTAAGAATCAATAAATCATACTCTCAGGTGTAATAATAATCCCAGAAGCATACCTTGTAATACTCGTAAAATTTTCTTCATAGGTACCAACATATTTATCATCCTTTTGATTTAGTTCAAGAAACTACTTCTCCATCTTTGTTCGAAGAATACGAGGGAAGTACTTATTGAAAAATAAGTTCTTGAACTCATCCCATTCAATGGATTCAATTTCATCCCTTTTCCTCATATTCTTGATAAGATTCAACCATTGATCAGCTTCACCTTCCAAATGATATAATGCTAAGATGACTTTATCATGCTCAGAACATTGAAGAACTGAAAATATATTTTCAGTAGTACTGATCCATTGTTCATCAACTAATGGATCAATAGACCCACTGAAAGAAGGTGGAAGCTGCCTCATGAAGGATTCAATAAAATGTTGCTCCTTTCTTTGCTCATTTGGAAGCCCTGCATGATTCATAGATTGAGAAAGATGTGTGAGCATGGCTACAATATTTTTCATTCCAGCTCCCATAACGTCTGGTTTCTGAGGGGGACAATCATTGCATTTCGCGTCACATTCCGCATTAACACAGTTCCTTAGGGTTCCATCCATTGACTAAAACCAAAAATAATAGTGTGAGAAACACTAATTATAATAGGAAAACCACATAATCAAGAAAAAAAATTCACACTTAAGGTCTTATCATAGATTATTCATGGCTATTTCTAAAACCCTAAGATTGTGTTCTATGCTTAGACATATCCTTTGGGTTCTTACTAAGGCTTTCACATCCTAGTTTCCAAAGGTTGACTATACCTTTCCTCTGACACCAAAAAAACGACCAATACATTACATACATTATTGTTACATCAAAATTAAAGCACACTTATTACAACATATAAAAAAACCATGAAATGACCGTATAGGAATAGTGTCTTTAGAAACTGGGAAACATAAACAACTGGTTCATAAATAATATACATTGTCTCACATTTATTTCATCACATCTAGAGTCCCTTTTGGCATATCCTACTTAATACCCTTCTTCGTGACCTGTGGAAAAGAAAACATACAAAAGGGTGAGCTCAAATGCTCAGTAAGGGTAAACAAGAGAAATATCAATCATAAAAACATAACAATTTTGGAAATATTAACTGCAAATGAGATCATAATATCATATCATGGGATAAATCATAGTAGTCAAATGTTATCCCAATAAACATAACACAATACATGAAAATTTGTGGCATACACACATAATCATAGAAAATCATTTCTTATTATTCAAGACTCATTTCCAAGACTATCTTAGCGGACAAAGTCCATTTCTGAACCGAGTTCACACATCATTTCAGTCCTTTTTCACTTAACCGGATTAACCTGTCGTTTTAGCCATGTATATCTCATGAGAAATAAATCTTTACCCAAGGAATTGGATAGATGTATAGGTCCCACCCATCTCATAATGATACCCTTCTTATGTGTTCCAGAAGATCATAAAACATACATCATAGCATAACCCATGTAATAAAAATGGGATTCATAAACATCATGCCATCATTACATAATCCATATAAGATAAAAGGAAATCCTAAAAATAATTCCATCATAAAATAGTCAAATCAATGTAAAAATAGGGATAGAAACAGGCCACTATATTATCTTATATGGAAAATAATTTTGATAAAACACTTGAACTTAATTCTTTTGGAAAATATCCTTTCTACTTCAATTTTTGTTCTTTTCTTAACATGTCATAAAATTTAAAACTAAAAGAATTTGATTAAAATTAAACTTGAAAACTTTTAAAGTAAGGTTCATGGAAATAATGTTTTATGAAATCATAATATCCATTAATGCCGTATAAGTTAAAAAAACATTCTTCTCATACTTTGGCCGGAAAAGTCAAAAATTACCTTGTACCAAAAACAACAAAAGATTCCTTTCATATCATTTACTAAAAACCCAACAATGGTTAAAATTGGATTTAAACAATTGTTTGAGGATATAAATAGTATTACATATTTAGGAAACATGGACATGGATGATAAATATTCCCCAGTAAATTCTGAAGTAAAAACATTCTCGGATAAAAATGAGATTGTGAGATTTTCCCGTACATTAGGTCAGATTTGTTTCATACGTTTCCGAGCCTCCTATATAATGATTTAAATAATGTTATTTTCTTATTCCAGAATTATAATCACTGTTATGATATCATATATGGTCATATTCTTAGCTTCTTATTAGTAATATTACATTGTAATTTGTTATTCAGGTGTATATTTCTTTTCGTCCTTACACGTGTTTTGTCGAATAAATTCTTATTCTTCTTTTCAGGCTATAGATAACTAATTTCCATAATGGTATTAGTGAAATATATAACATATTTATTCATTCAATTAATTTATATAATAATTATTCAATGAAGATCATGTAGAATGAGTCGCATCACATCGTGGAGACGGTAGGCCGTACATACGCACGAGCGATGATACCATTCCCATGATTATGGAATTTAATTTCAGTGTATGTGTACTACTTAATAATCAATATAACATTACAATGATAATGTATACTTATTCTTTACACCATTATATGCATCCATGTAAGGTGGTGTGGGAAAACAGATTACACAACAGCGTGGAGACGGTATTCTGTACGTACACACGCGCAGGGATTTGATTTTATTGTAGGATGGATAGAAGGTGAAATAGTGATGTTTCATATTTATAATAACATATCAGTATATGATTGATACTAATGTTATTATTTCATAATGAAACAACTAAGGAAGATGAAGATGAAGAAGAAAGAAATCGGAAAGGATCAGTAATGGATATTACCTCTTCTATGATGCGCCTCTTCTTAACCTCATCTTAGGGCACTAAGGATGGTCTTTTAAAAATACCAAGACTTATAGGATGTTTCTAGGGAAGTGGATAAGAGAATTTGGCAGATTTTGAACGAGTTTTATGGCTCAAAGTGGTGTGAGGAGGAGAGAAAGGAGGTGCCCTTTTATAAGGGAGGAGAGGGGCACCTTTTGGAAAACTAAAAATATTATATTATAATAAAGTCATATTCAGGTTTTTATAGCTCCAAATTGATTTATTTCAAAGGTGAGGTGGTGATGGGTCAATATCCTCTCATAAAATATAATTTAGACAAGTTTAGGTAACTATTTAACCTTATCATTTAGATTTAACATTAAGTTAAATAATTTTACTTTTACTGTGTCTTCTTGTTTTCTTACACTATAAGGTTAATAAACATACTATAAGAATCAAAACGAACCCAAATATGTTTATTATTAATATATATAACATTATATAAGTCATTTTTCCGAACCATATATTTTTAGGAATTAAATAACAGTTAATAATATAATATTTGTTTTAAATAATATTTTATGTCAATTTTGACACTTTGGTAATTGATATTTTTAAAAATCAAAACATCATTATTAGTTCGACAAAAGTTAATTAAATCAATACTGACATGTCATATTAACATATTAAATTAGTGTACTTCATAAAAAGTCTCAAATTACAATTATTTGGGAATTTATAATATCAATTATGTTAATGTTTCCTTAATAATATAATTACTGCATCATCATTGTGTCATAAATAAAAAAACTTATTTAAAGTCTAAAAATTATTAATAAACTACCATTATGTAGGAAGTCTTTTTATCTTTCTAATGAACATTTATAGTCGAATTTATCCTATGTACAACCCTATATTAAAAATGTTTTAGTTATTAAAATTTGATTTTAAATATTCTTTAAATAAAATAATAATAAATGTCCTAATCTAATCCAAGTAGAACTAAATGGTAAAAATTTATCCCTAAGTTTGTTTATGGTCGAATTAAACTTATCTAATAGAATTATTAAATGTGTTATGGTAATAATAATAACATTTTTACCCTTAATTACCCTATTTACTTTTAACCGTGCTAAATAAAAGTAAAAAGTTTCTATTCACCAAAAATTATTTTTATCTTATTGAACCACATATTACTCCTTTATGTTAACCGTGTCTCATGGATTTTTGAAATTCCACTCATAAAAGCGGTAAAATTATGTTTTATGTAAATTTTTAAACGCTCCAAGGAGGTGAGTAAAAGATGGTGAAAATTTCAATAAAATTTTTATATATCTAAAATTATTATAAAATGACTCCAATGAATTAAATTAAACCTATATAGGTATTATGTATCAATTTTGATCTAAAATATATTTAAATAAAATAAATAATTAGTTAAATAAAAAGTTTGTTTTTAAATAGTAACCTAGTGTTTTAACTATTCATCAAAAATTAAATGTTTTCAAAAAAATACCAAAATTTTCACCCTAGGCTAATTTCGATATTCCGAATCCAAAAAATGAAGTCCATTTTGAAAAATAAAATTTATAAAATTTCAAAAAGTAGTTAATAATATTCATAACGGCTTGTTTTAATAATATTTTTATAGCATATCGTTGTTTATTGAAACTCAGTGTTGCATACAATGCAAGCTATCGGGGAAGGTCATGATTGCGTGTAAAGAAAGCCAAGCTAATGTTGTCTGTAGTGAAATATTTCATTGATGATGTATAAAAACAATATATTTCTCATAAAAATCTCAGGTGTCATAGTATTGACCAATATCTCGTGGAGTGGACCCTCATGGAGACAAGTGTATAGAGTGCAGAGACCTAGAAGCTGTAGACCTGACGACAACTTGACCGATTCGACTCTAAAGGATTCGATTTTCCCAGTGGACGGAGTGCCCGATTTGGCAGCAGACCCATGGAGGATGGAGTGCCTGGTTTGGCAGTAGACCAGCGGTACTCGACAGGAGAAGTACCTCTATAGGCTATTAGGGGGAGCCCTACTGTGTTGGGGCGGCAGACCCATGGTGGGAAGCGCTATTATGTTTGGGAAACAGACCCGCGATACTCGACAGGATGAGTACCTCATCAGTCTAAAGTTATTGAGTAGCGCCTTAGAGTCGCGACAGGGCTACTGTACTAAACAGCGGAGGAGTTCTACAGCAGTTGTGGTTTCGATAATGAAAATCCTAGATTGAGATGATTCAATGGCCTTTTTGTTATCCTCATGATTGATATGGGTTACATAATAACATAGGTTTATGTATGGCCATATACCTAAGTAAATGTTATATGTTTAGATATTTCTTTTTATTTTATCCCTGTAGGATTTAGTGAGACCTTGAGGGTCTTGGGGTCCCTACTGAGTATCGTTTATACTCACCCATGCACGGGCTATACGTGCACCTCGTTGTGTTAGATGCATACAACAGACGACGATGACTGAGGAAGACTATAGGAGGACTCGATGGTACCCAGAGGTGGACACTCGACATGACGGCACATGGAGTAGACCAATATACGCGGAGTGCTGAGGAGGACATATGTACCTACCCTTTAGGTAGGAACCCTGAGGACAATCTAGGAGATGCTTCACCTTTCAGCTGTTTTTCTTTTCAGTTGTAGTTGTACCTTTCTATTGGGCTTGTATTTCCACCCATTTGTAATTTCAGCACAATTTTTATACTTCTTAGTTAGTGTTTTCTTCCTCTTGTACACTGGTTGTGTGTGTTTTCATTTTAAAAAGGAAATTCCTTCCCAGTTTTTAGGGTGTTAGACCTTTGGTGCGAGTCGTCGGCCCCTGGCCTATGGAAGGCGGGATTTGGGTAGTCATGAAACCGGCCCCGGGGGAGGAGTCGTGACATCATATATACATTCTTTAATATAAATTAAGATCATCTAATTTTTTTTATATGGTGGGTTTTTATTCTTGATTTATGCCTTTCCCATTTTTAGTAGGAGTATATTTCTTCTTCTCCATCATACATATTTTCACTCTTTCTTTCAATGATGACTATTTCATAAACATATCCAGTGGAACATGATGTAAAATTTGTTATAGTTCTACATTATTGTCTTAAAATTACTCGAATATTTTTTTAAATGCAATATAATTATTTTCTATTTGTATTTTCCTCCCCAATGACATTAAATTAGAGGTTTTCATCATTTCATCACTATTAATTCTCCTATTATAGTCCCTCCCCAAATATCTATAGTTAGTGTATAAAAATATGCCAATAAAAATATTCCTCATGTTATTGAACCTCACTTGAGATGTTTAAAGAAGTATTATTTAATTTTTAAGTCATTTTTAATCTTGGAACATATCAATGATGCTTCCCTTAGTTCCACAATAACATAATGTCATTGCTACATATGTATAAATGACTACCCCTATAGATTTGGAAATAATTTACCACTTGATTTATAATTCAATATTTCCAAAGATATAGAAATTATTTCTTAGTGTTTCCATAAGATGGATACTTGGGTTTCAATTTATGGGTTTCAACCATATTTCAAAAACTTTTATATCCACATATTTTTCATTTATTTGAGAAACTATCCACTCCAACATCAAACCATATTCCTTTATAGTTTTTAGAATATTGTTAAATTGTGTTTTGATATGGATAATAAATTATTTCAAATAATTTTATATATAGATTTATTTTTCTAGATTGATTTCATGTTCTTAATTATGTCATTTTTACCATCATGTGTGTTCATGTTGTTCTAATTCATTATTATCATTCGAACACTAAATGATTGAATCCTTAATTTTACAAAACAAAGTCTATATTGACCACATAGTCATCTATATCTATAATATCAAACTAATCCATTTTCTAATAGGAATATTTGATATATAAATGATTACTAAAAGAATATGCACCATATTTTAATCTATATTTTTTTCCACATATTCATTGAAATCACCATCCTCTTAAAATGTTGTGTGATTATTTGAATTTATAGATTTTTTAGCTTATTATATAAAATTTATAGAAAAATAATTATCAACATAACCAATTACACATTCATTTATAGGTGTTTCTATATTCTCATGATTCTTTTCCCTCTTTATCCTCATGTTTTTTCCTTTCAAAAATGATACATTTATTTGTTTTTTCACTAATATATGACTACATCACGATTCCAAACCTAATCTTGAGGTAGACACCAAAACTATCTTTTCACACACTAGTTCTATAAATAATTATTCAAATAAATATTATATAATGAAAAAACAAGAAAAATTATTGGTTTTCTCGAATATATAACCCTAGATTCTTCATTTCTATATTTTTTATCTATCCACATCACAAGATCCTTCACCAATATTTTTCAAATTAACATCATGATTTATATATTCTATAATCATCTCACCATATACTATAGAAACCAGTACATATCATTTTATATCATCAAAATATATTTCTTATAAATAATGGAGGATTAATATATGAATCCATGAATACATAAATTCATAAAATAGATTTAAATAGTGAACCTCCAATCAGAACATTTTGAAAATGATATAACTTAATTGGTCTAGCATGAGTTTATACACCTAAAGAGGGGGGTTTAATGGGTTCACCTCATAAAAAACAATTCCCTAGGATATTGGAATATGCTATATTTTATTTTGTTCCCTTATATGAAAGATCATTATTAATCACACACAACCTAATCACAAATATATTTGAATGTCAAACAAAAATACTTAATCTAAATCACACATAGTTACATGTAATATACTTAGTTTACCCTGACTACTATAAATCAATGGAGAATGCATTGATGATAGGTGGATGTGATCTAATACACTATAATCATGTTTTTTTTATAAAAATATGATCATGGTAATTCCATTCAAAGGTGTATATCCATTTAAATGTTTAAGAATGACTCACAACCTTCCCAAGGGTCACTCCACCTTCTTCAACACCAAAAACTTATTTATTTATGGATTCATCATTTTGTAGACATAAGGAACATTTAACAGTTTTTATACATGTTAATCTATTCAATAGCAGTATAACATAATTATTCCATTAACATAATCAATTCTAGATTTGATGCTCAAGTATTCAGTGTATAATTTGTCATCCCATTCTAAAAAGAAAAATGACACAAATTCCTCATTGAGTTAGTGTAATATTTATCTATAAAATAATCACATCAAGAGTAAATATAGAATAAAATTATCTTTTTCATGTTGTTACCCTTGATTAATTTTTTCTTCTATAACATAATATAATTATGGTTTCTTGTTTTCTTCATAAAAAGATAAATTGATCAATAAAAAACATTTATCAAACACCATAGTTTAATAAGAATAATCTAGAAATGTGTTCCCTAGTGATTCAAGGCTAACCTCTTCTCTATACAAACTAGATATACAATATGTCCCTCTTTTATTCCTTGAAATTTTATGAGTAGTTTTATACACGTTGTGATATTAAGACAATAAATTGATGGATAGGATCAATTACCATCCCCTAATACTCTAAGATAATTCATGTTCTATGAATGATTTAATTTTTTAAATAATGTCAAATTATTTTTTTCTATTTCTATTCATCTTGAGAAAAAAATGATTATTATTAAATTACAACTACAACTTTACTAATTTTATAGATATTGTAAGATCACAACATTAGGTTCCTTAATATGGGATTATCTCCATTCACATCATTTATATTACATTGTTAAATATTACATTGTTTTATCACATACCTTAAAGTCACCATTATTTGCAATGATAGCCTCTATTTTCTCATGTCCATCATTTCCATCTTATATGCCTAAAATCTAGATTATGTCTCATTTAACACTCTCTTGGAATCAAAACATTATCTTGAAAATATCCCTGAATCTTGCCTAAATTATTTAATGTTGTATTTCATCATGTTATAATGGATTTATCTTTATACAACAAGATTTCATGATCTCTTCAAATAATGAACCTCACATTGGGCATACACTTATTTTGTAGTGTAACGACTTGGTTCCACAAACAATTTCTTATTTATTTTTTCCCCATTATGGTGCATTGATCTGTTAAATTTAATAATGTATCTTCATAGTGTAAAATCATCTATTCATCCATCTCCATACGTGTTACATTATGTCTTACTTCGTGGTGTAGTCTTCGATTAAATAATCCAATACACACTAATGTACTATATTTTATTGCGTGACCATGCCCACTATAGTTTGGTTTTATGTTTTTGCAACCAAAAACATCAATTATTATCTAAAATCATCCATGTATACTGAAAATTTTTCAAATTTTATATTTATCATGAATAAACATAGTTTTAATTATAGTATTTTTAATCAAATCCATATCTACAGTCATGAGGACCCCAATTCCATAAGAATAATATATAAAAATATCAAGGTATTCATACCTTCATAATAACCTTATAATATTCCATATATTGGGTTTAATACATCCGGTTTGAATCATCCATGTTCATCCATAGCCTCTTATAGTTGTCAATTATATGAATCCATCGCCAAATGTCGTTTCCTTATATGGTAATCAACTCCTTTTCCAACATATCATTATTAGGTTTACCCGTATTGTTATTATCATTGAATATATAATAAAATTATCATCTATATCAATTAAAAACATTTAAAACAATAATTCAAAACAAATCCAACTCACAATATATGATTTCGATTGATAGGATATCTATTATTTCTTATTTTTGTCCATATTCTTTGTTCACATAATTTTTTATCATGGTAATCATGAACAATTGATTTGTGTTTCTTAGTAGACAATTTTCTTTCTATTATATGTTCATTCTATCATTATATTTATTGTTGATGTTAGTCCCTACATGATTTCTCAACATTATATCCCTCCTTATAATCATTATTTTTTCTATAATTTTCTACATTTTGTTATCAATTGTGAAATGACATTTCGGATCAGATAGGTGGAGCTCTACTGAGTTTAAAATAATTATAGATATGAGGGGAAACATATTATGTATAATTTTACATGAAAAAATATATATATTCGGGAATACATAATTGAAAAATGAAAGAATTCTCATTTGGTTATTGGTAGTTTGAATCAATACTAGGTTTATCCTTGGTATGTGTCCTTGTGAAGCGTGAGTATTTTATGTCATGAGATAATAAAGGTATCTATTTTTTTTGAGAATTAATGGAATATTTATAGTGTATTATAGGTACAATCACCAATATTTTTTTCAAGAATACAATTATTCACTAGAATTAAGTGACTCATAATGATTGTGGAATTATTATTCTGTCATTGGAATCACACTTTACATATATACACAATATGATTTTTTTGTACATTAGTATATCTTCATGTTTGATAAGGTTCTACTATGAATATGGAGTTCGAAAAATCGATTTGTATGAGTAGTGATATAGTGGATGGTGTAGAATGTTTGGTTGAGATATAATGAACTTTGTCTAATTTATCATAATTAAATATATGTTTTTTATTTATCTATATCCTTATTCCTTTATTTATGTATTTTGATTTATATTTATATACCACTATAATTTATGTTTTATTTCTTTAATATAGACTATTTTATTTTAAAAAAATTCAATATGGATAGCCACTATTGGATCCATGTAATATTTTCACATGGGATAGGTACGTCCGATGTATGGATTGGTCATGGTTAATTTACAATAAATTCATTCATGGACTTTGTGGGTTATATTTGAGTGAATATTCATCCCATGATTCATTAAGGATATTGTTATTAGTTGGAAGAATCTAGAATATATATTGGAATACCCAATGTCTAATGATACACCATTTTACCTTCTAATGTGAGTAATCAAGTTGAACCATTAAAATAACTAGATATTGTTAATCAAAAACTATGAAAATCCCCATTTACCAATATATGTCACTTAGATATATTCCTTCATATCAATGTGTGATTTTTAGCACTTGTCATCACACTCCTCACCTAAGATCTCATCCTGACTCTTTATCTTGCGAGAGATCTTTGACTCAAATGATGCCTATGAATTTACAATAAACAAATGATTCCAAATAATAAATAATTTTTAATTATTTATAAAAATATGATCTGTAGTCTTCCATTTTCTCTCACCAACAACATGTCCAATTGTATGATAACTCCGTATACTCTTATTCAAATCAAATTAAAAAACATATGCATTATTAATAGTGAAATAAAATGTGTCCTAATCATTAGAATTTTTAGTCAATTGTAGTTTTTTAAGAATTTGAAACCCTAATATATTTTTAAAATTTTGTATTTAGAGTAGGGATAATTATTCATTTTTGAATTTAGTCATAACTTTTGATGGTCAAGGATGAATCCATATGTGTTTTTGATAATGAAATGAGGTTAATTAAATGGTTTGTTTCTCTTTATTTTCTTGGGTTTGATTAGGGTAGGTGAAACAATACGTTTAATGCTACAGGTAGAAATATGTAAGTACTGAAAGGGTATCTAGTACCCGGTGAAAAGGAGAGATGTCATAGTGGATCATGAATTATGCCAACTACCCAGGGGACACTATCTGGGTACCCAATATTCATTATAGATTATATTAAATAAAGAGGAGTTTTTTCTTGAAAAAACACTAATCTATTATCCATATCTCACTCAACACTCAATAATATAGGTCGGTTAAAATCCCCTTTAATGGATCTCTTGATCCCCTTCTTCCACTCCTTTATCTAACATCAATGTCAATTCATCAGTTTTTTATATAATAAATCAAATGTAAACCACCTCTAACCCATTATTATAATATTTTATTATATAACAATTAATAAAGTTTAATATAATGAAATATGTTATTTGGTATACCATCAAAGTCATTGTGAAATCCATTTGAGTTCTAGGATTACACTTTTTTGGGACAAGAGAGGTATAAATGAGTGGCATCTATTACATTAATCGCTATTATGATAGGTCAATGATAAATAGTATCTCATTATCTATATTTAATAATTTAGTTCTAGATTTTGGGGTTCCTGTTTGGATTTTAATTGGTCTTCTCCATAGGATGGTTGTTATAATAATTATCGTTTTTCTTTTCTTCGGTTTTGCCTAGGTTAGTTTTGGGTTTTCAATATGGTTGTATTGGTTTCATGGGTTTGTTATATAGGATGATTTGGGATATCTTTTATGAGTTTTTTATAGTGATATCAGAGTGTTAGGGAAGGATATATAAGGCTATGATCATGGTAGGTGGTTTGAGACAATATGGAATTACAATGGACTTATTTAAGATTTATCTAACAAAATTTACCTTTAGTGAATAAATGTAATTTTACGTACAATATAAAAATATATATTGATTATTTCTCATGGAAAACATTAATTTGTTAATTAAATACATATCTATGTAAATATTCTCCAATAATTGGATGAATAGGATGAATAACCCCCTTTAGACATCAACATTGACGGTATGAGTTTGTTGAGAAATTCAATAATCCTAACATATGAATTATGTATGTCCAAAAACATTCTAATGTTGATAAAAAAATCATTCATATTCCAAATTTCTTTTATATGTGTGAAATTTAATTATAATTCCATTTTTTACTTTTATTAAATCATTAAATGTAATGTAGATTGCATATTTTGAGGATTAATTAATTCATAATGAATAATAAAGAGTATTCATTCTGTTAGAAGAAACTATAAAGTAGTTATCCTCAACAACATTGTTACGGTTGAAAGATCAAACTATATCCATGGATATACTGAATGGATATTATCATGATATGGATGTGATGGTGCCCCTATTTGATGTTCATTATGATACAAGATTTTCTAGTGCAAGGGTTTTTAAAAAACCGAATATAGGTGCATGCAACTCTAGTCTCCAGGAAGAAGGAAGAGACTATAGTACACATGAAATATTATATTCCTATTATGATTGTAAAGAAGTGTGATACTAATCATGTGATTACTAACTAGGATGTGATTTTTCATACATTCATGATTTTTATTTTCTCTATAATTGCAAGGATTATTCCTCCTACTAGTGGAAAACATTGGAATGTTGATGACTTGGTTCAATGTTTATCCTCTGTTAGAAATTCCATGGATTGGACATGTGTACCAATGGGTAGGGGTTACATTCACATCGTTTTAGCAATAGATTAACTGAAGCGTAGATCTTGGGGAATTTTCTAAATTTCATTAAATCCAAATATTATCTGATTTTGTGAATCAAATTTTCAGTTCAATCCATTTTTTTTAAAACACATAAGTCCATGTTTCTATTAAAAATATTATGCCTAATTGAATTATGTGGAATCCCAATATTTTATTTGATATTTATTCTATTATTTGTATTCCAATTAAAATGGTTTGATCCATTGAGGATTATATGATCGAACACTTTTCATGGGTATTGGTGGAGGTTGACATCATAATGTTCTTAATTAATGATATTGGGTTGTCATCATTTTATTATGATATACCTCTTAAGAAGTAATATTAAAGACTTCTGCAAATTTGTGTTACCTATCAAACAATTGGACTTAGTAAATACATATGTCGTAAAAATGTTTTTGGTTCCAACTATGATTTAAAAGGGAATGATGAGTAATCTAGTAGGAATAAATAAGTAGTGAAAATTAAGGTGGACCAGGTTGGTGGAAAATATCTGTTTGAGATGAATCTGATGTTGTAGATAAAGCTTTAATGGGACAAGACTCCTCCTCAGAGATTGGGCATGGTATTGAACTAATTTTTTGGAATAGAAATCCAAAATTAGTACATGAATATTAGTCTTGAGGGAATCTTTCATATTAATGGGTTGGTGCTATAGACATGTAATAATCCTATCTCAGTTCAGAATGTGTAGGTGGGTACGTATATGCCTGAAATGGGTGGTGAGGGTTCACAACAGAACATGGAAATTGATGATAATGTACAAATAAATCCAGATTTTGTGGAGGATTCCTAATAATAGTCTTATTTTGGGAATTAATTAATTTAGTTGGTGGCTTATAATTCCCTATTAATACAATATAGTGGTCTCAATCAAAATGATACTTGTCACACCTAGTTTTTTTCTTTTCATGACATGGTTTTGATTTGGTTAATTGAAAATACCAATCCTTTTTTAGGGTGTTGGTGAGATTAATTATGATTTTTGAAATAAAAAATATTTCTAATCACCCTAATTGTGGTTCCCCTTTTCTTGTTTAGGAGTTTTTGGTGAAATGGTGGTTACATCATGATTTGGGCCAACCGTTAGCTCATTTCCAGTTTTAAAAACCAAATTTATTCCATTTATAACTCCTTTGTTTTTCAACATTTTTGTACATTTACACTTCATAAATTTCCTATACAGATATATTCAAACCACTATATCCTTTTGTACACCTTAAGAATTTTAATCAAGGTGAATTTGGGTAACATATTTAGGTATTGGGCAAGCCCATGGGCCCATTTCCAGTTTTAAAATATTAAAATCTTTCATTTATATAATTTTCATTTTTTAAATATTTTTCAGTTCTTCCACATACCAATAAAATAAAAAATACCTAAACTCACCCCCATTATCTTTTTTACCTCATTTTATGTCATTTGAATCACATATAAGGGTGAACGTTCTATGGTTTCCTCAAATCATCCAAAATTTTGAAGGTAAATTGTTTCACACATAAATCACTCTATTTATACTATTTTCCCACAAATCATCTTTCCCGAGTTCTTACATAACATAGGAGTCTCTTCAATAAGTTACAAACCATTCATGTTTCTCTATGGGTGCAGATCTAATGGAAGACAAAGAGTTTTCTAGTTGAAAAGGTGATATTCTTTCTCCTTTCTCCTCCCTCTTCTTCCACCATTCATTATTTATTTGTTATATAATAACTCCTAGTCATGATAGACCTAGGTTTCTGTTTTACCATTATTTTTATGGGGTTTTCCTTCATTTGGTGACGTTCATCATAATTTTAGGGTTAGTAAACCCTCAGATGGTGATATTGGGTGTGTGTTTCCATTATGTTAAGGATTAGAGGTATGATATCCCTTGTACATTACGTTATCATTTAAGTGTCATAATTTTGAAATTATTTTCCTATGATATATATATTTTTATTATATTTTTAATCCATGTATAACTTTCATTCGGTGAAAAATTGTTGTTTATGAATTGTTTTTGAAAGGTAATGTTGTTTTGTTAAAAAAGTGCACACCAAGTGTTAGTTTAAATCTTACACTATATTTTGAAATTATTTTATGAGATTTAGAACCCATTTTATGGTATTTTGAATATTTTACAGTATATTTTATAAAATATGGCCTGAAATTGGGGTTTTATTCCTTGTTAATTGTTTAAAATAAATCGTTTTGTTTAAAAGGGCATGTCATGTGTTCGGTAAATTGCACAGCTGGCTTTTATTTGTTGTGTTTGATATAAAAATTATTTTTTAGATTTATAAATTCATTTGTATAATGAAAAATGTTATTTCTGGGTCCTTCTACGGAATTCCAATTTGTATTTGGTTTCACAAACAAATGGTTTTTGGTTTACAACATGTTTTGGCCCAAGTTGCTGGAAAATGTCATGTTTCACATCCTTATAAAAATGGTTGTGTTTTGAATATGCAACATGAGTGTTTTAAGGTATTTATAAAAGTGGTTTTCTACTTTAAATGGTGTATATACACCTCCTTAATAAAAGTGAAATTCAGACCTTGTTCAAATGTTAGATTTGAGACAGGCTTATTGACCTGTTTGGCATTATTTCATATAAAAATGGTTTCCATGTGTCTTTCATGTTCTATATTTTGGGGAATCATTATGGCTCATGAAAATGATTTATTAATTGTTTTTAGGGATTTCAAATCCAGGTTGATATGGTATTGATGGGTTTTTTCCTTAAAATATCATTTTGGAATGGATTTAATGTGCAAGGCCTCATTAAACTTCTTGAAATCATTTTAAGAAAATTTATGTGGTTTATTAATCTGTGAGAGAAACTTGAGATATGTGTGTGGTCTGTTTGATGAGTTTATGATTTTTAAATGTATTATTAATCGTAAAATTTTATTTTATAGATGTGTAACTTTTTTGAGCACAAAAAGGGGAAACCAGAGTTACTAGGTGGGCAAATGTGTACTAATATGTTAGTGATCCCATGGGGTATGGCCCCTGTTACAAATAAAAAGTTTGACGATGAAAACACTAACTGAACTATGATGATGATGTTGTTGGGGGACCACTAGGGTATGGGTATTCTCCCGACTAGTTTCTTGTATGCACTAGAATAGATATTTATTATAGTTACTTTCACCAAGATACGAGGTACCTGGGGCTCAAAACTAACTAGTTCCTAGGGGTGTTCATTTGACTTGTGATCATT
This sequence comes from Viscum album, assembly GCA_963277665.1. NCBI lineage: Eukaryota > Viridiplantae > Streptophyta > Magnoliopsida > Santalales > Viscaceae > Viscum > Viscum album. The sequence continues at coordinate 475,949,941 of OY728157.1, forward strand.
GGATATTTTGTACTCACCATCAGCATAAAGTTTGTTTGGATGGTAAATTTAGTAGTGTGTATTATTTATTTAACTGTGTACAATATTTAAAGCAGATCTCTTGAAAACTATTTTCATTTTTTAGTATCACCTCTTTGAAAACTGATACAAGCATTCTTATGTATAAAACATGCATATTTTTGTCTGGTAATTTTTTTTATAGTGTGGGACCTAATTTGGAAAACATAACATTATATTTTTTTTATTTAAAAAAGTAAATTTATGTATCTTTTATTTCAAAGGATGTGGATTGGTAATATTATGTTGGGTTAACCAACTAAGTTTTTCTACTCATGCCTATAGTCTTCATCTATTTTTAGCTCTGGTACAGGTTTCATCATGAGTTCAATCTCCATAGGAAATGTGTGATCATTATTTTGGAGAGTGACCAGTGGGGTCACCTATAGTTATTTTGTTATTAGGTTTGGTCAGTTGAGTTGTTGTTTTAGTTATACATTCAATTTCTTGTACAAATCATGTTCAGTTAAATTTTTAAGTAAATTTATTTTGGGCTATCAATTTCATTCTAATATTTAATTTATTTTTTATATTTGAGATAAATCATTACCTTTTGTACTCTATTTATTCCCTTGGTGCTTTTCAAAATCCTGGAAGTATCAGGCATGCCTCTTAGGACTTGTCACGGGCTGGCATAGGTGATCGGTTCAGGGTTGACTCGGGTGGGTTCGTGACAATACTCAGTATCTTTTTTATTGCCATCAAGAAATTGAAAAAAACATTAACTCATCTTAAATATCTAAGAAGTGGTAAAAGGTATCTAATGATTAATAGGTGAATAAAAATACCCCATTAAGGCATGAGGTAGTGGTGGCCATGCCAATTTTATGGATGCATTTATTTATTGAAGGAAAAGGTAATAGAATGTGAGGGGTTAACTTTGGATCCTTCAAAGATAAGGCTGCAGAAGAAATATTATAACATACCATAAAATATTTCTACAAGATCATTTTATATAGAGTAAACTATTATCAATGCATTAATCCTTAAGATTTTAATCAATGAAAATCTCATTTCAAATAGGAAACTAATGATGTGTCTTGATAGGGAAACGACATGTCTTTTGATGCTTTATAATATTTTTATGTTTTATGGATTATGGAAAGATCTTTTGTTTAACCTCGCCTATATCTTTCCTATATTTTTTAATTTATATTCAATAAAGAGTCAAAATGTTTTCATCTAGTTGGACTTGTTCAGTCTATCAAAGTAGTTATTATCACTTAATTTTTCAGAGTATTTTCAATATATTAATGTATAATAAAATTATAATTTGTTTATGATAGTGTTAACAATGTATCAAATAGCGGGCCAAATTTAATTAACTTTTGTCACCAATTGACACGTGAATGTGGATAAGACATATTTTATATTTTCAAATTTATCCGTTTAATCACTTTTGGGCTTAAAATTTCTATTGGAGTGATTTAATTTGATTTGGATACATTTATAAGCCCTAGTAATGTAATTATGTTTCATTGGAGTTATGACCCAATAATATTTTATTAAGTATTTATCTTTTTAATAAATTCATTGTGTTGGATAGATTAGGATACATACAGTACCATTGTAATGTGAATTGTTTATATTATGTAAGGGAATGTATTATAAAAAAATATGCAAAATAAAATTATCTATATCAATGATATCATAAAATAAATGGGTTATGAATCATAATGGATTATACCATTGGATTTTTAAAACAATTTTAAAAAATGACACATATTTGTGAAATATATTACTAATTAATAATGACTCCAAAGAAATGAATTTCATGGTGTTATTAGTTTTCTTCGTTATTATCATTTTGTAAATAATTAATTATTTATGTGGATTAATTTAATTTTTCAATGATAAAAAAATATTATTTTTAACCATATTCAATTTATTATACAATATAAGTGTTTTATATAAAAATAAAATTAACAAAATAAAAAAAATATTTTGTAAATGGTAATTATTTTTAGATTTATCATATCTCAAATAGTTCACGATACTTCGTTGGAAATTTAATAAAATGATTGATTTTTAGTGAATAAGAAAAAAACCATTTTTACTAATATGGTTACGTTTTATGAGATAATCATGATATAAGAATGAATTAAAAATTTATGAAACAATTTCCTCAATTAATTTCAAATTTATGTGTTCAAATAATTCATTTAAAATTAATATTTATAATGTATAATTCTATTCATGTATTTTTAAGACCAATGTTATTTAATTATAATAATAAACTATTTTGGTCATTTTCTACTAATTAATATTCACAGTTATGTATTATGGTTTTTTTAAATACAATAAACACTTCCTTTTTTATTATAAATCTGTAAATTTCATGAGAATTGATAATATACATTATTTTAGGGTAAACTCAATTTTATGTTTAATGTGAATTTTTCTAAAAAGTATTTTTATAATGTAAAAAATACTTTTTTAATGTTAATTTTTACCAAATCTATAAATTGAAAATTTTATATTTGTTTTATAAATTCTAATCTACAATTTTCAAATTATATAATAAATGATATTTCATTTTATATTAAAAATAATTATCATACTAAATGTTTGTCATTGTCATAATGGTTTAAATGATTAATAAGGAGAAAAAATAAAGGATAATGACATAAATATCACAAAAAGTTATCTATAATCAACTAAATTACTGGATTCATTACATCTCTTCTCTTATTATTGATTTTTTTAAATTTGTCGAAACAATCCATGAGAATGACTCCCCTTTTATAGTAATAAAAAATGTGTTCAAAAAAGATTCACCCCTCTCTATTATAAAAATTTTCCGCCCACAAAAACATTTTAAAATAAATTCCTTAAATTTTATCTTCATTAACTACCCATATTATCTCCATCATAATCTTTATTTATTTTTGGGAACCACTAGTCTCAATTATAATTCATAAACTTTTCTTTTCGTAGATGTCTTTCAAGATGATAATCCAAATAATAATTTAAGTGGTATATTAGTTTTGATTTTACTTAAAAAACATATTCTTATACCTCTACATAAAACATATTTATCAATTTAATAAAAAAATTAAATCATTAATCTTATATATAATTGATATTATAATTTTAAAATTTCATGTTCTCATTCAATCAGTCATTATAATATTATCTTATATTGGACTATTTTTCCACCGAATGGACAATATTATAGTGATTATATACTAAATGATTAACAAAGGTTATATAATGGAAATATTATATAAAATTAATGAACAATAGATATCTCATTAATTCTAGAATTTTTATATAGATATATTTATTAATAAGTGAAATAATATTTTTTGGATTCAAAATTTCGAAAATCTATGTTGTTAAAATTTCCATACAAATCATCACCATAACATCCACTAAATGACCATGGTACTCTATAAATAATTCAAAACCATAATCCAAAAATATATCAAATTTTTTATATAAATAAACTAAGACCACGGTGTAAAGACTAGAACCACTGAATCCAAACATTCATGAAAAATTGTACAATAAATGAAAATTTTTTATTTTAACGAATAATTATTAATTATTTGTTAATAAGAAATTTTATGTGAATTATATAGAGAGAGATAAATATAAATATTTTTATTATAAATAATTATAAAAACATAAACTTAATAAAATAGAGTATAATTTATTTCTGATTTAGTAAACGTTTGAGTAAATGGTTTTTCTTATCTCAATTTCTATTAATTGAGATATATTGAATATTCTACAAGTTATTTCATTTTGGGTAGATATATTGTACATGATTTAATTATATTATTATTTAAATAAAAGTAATCATAGTTCCAAAATAAATTTTAAGGTTCTCACATTCATGAAATTTTGATTCAATGATTACTAAATCCCAAAGTTATTTTTTTAATAAAAATACCTTAAAGGTTTTAAAATCATTTATAGAAATCATTATCTTCCATGTAAAAATTGTTTATAATATTTAATGAATATTATTCTATATACTTCAATTATTTTCAATGTTCATGTCATCTAAATTTTACATTATTTATAATATTTACATATAATAATTTCCTTGTTTTTCATGAGGGTTATTCTTATCATTCAATTTTTTTTGAAAATAATGGTTTTTTAAAATTTATCTATTGAAAAATTATTAATTATTTTAAAGAATATTATTGGTTATTAATATTATTTTCTATAAACCCATTAGTTTTAAGAGAAAATTCTATTTTATTTTTCTATTAATTTTCTATTTTTTAAATGTACCAAAAAGAAGAGGATAATTTTTTTAAAAATTATTTATAATGATTATATAAAAGTATTTTTCATATATTTAATCATCATAACATGATAACTATTATTAAATGGGTATAATATATGATTGTAACATCCACCTAATTTCAATGTATGTATTATAATGATCTTTTATGAAAAATTTTATGAAACTCATTTATTTTGAACTTATTAATTATGATATTGCGGAGTGATGAATGATATCACAATATTATGGAACATATATGTATATTTTATCATTATGTTATGGGTGGGTCCCTTAAATCCATCCAATGAAATAGGTAAATATTCAAATATCATTATATGATGTGTGTACATGATTTTGTTTAGAAATGTTCACAAGATAACACATAGTAATGATATTTAATATCAATGTTCAAAAGAGAATTAAGGGAAATTATTTTGATTATATATGTTCTCATGATAAATCAAGGACATTTTTGAAATAAATAATGTTTTCAAGATAATTCATTAATATGATTTCATGTAGATATGGTCATAATGTTATGATTTCTATGTTTATGTTTTTTCTATAATTTTATGTCATATTCATATGCCTATATTATTATATCATTGGTATAGATTATTGAATAATGGATCATGTTTAGACACTCTTAGACCATTGTCTTATGCTATAAAAAATACCTTGTCCACGACTTGTAATTTTATTTCTATGAAATTTTGTTTATGATTTTTTGAATTTTATGATCATGTTTCTTTATTATGTTATCATACCCTAATTATCATCTTATTCTCACATTGTATTTTTTATTGTGATACCCCAAGATTACCTTACTGATTATCTATCCTCTCCCAATTTTATGAATCCATTTACCCATTTTATATATAATGATGTTATTTATGATATGTTTAGAAACATAAAATGATGGTAGAGTATAGGTGGGAAATTTTGAATAATGGATGTGAAATAAATGGATTATGTTTCTAATATTAAAATAAATTATACCTTATGATTCTAGGGTGTGAGTTATTTTTATTTTTGTTGTATATTTATATAAAATGATGAAATATTCATGTATTTTATAATCAATTAATATCAATTAGTATCATAGTATGGTTCCATTATTTTTGGGGATTGGTTTATTAAGAGAAAGTATAAAAAACTAAAAAAACCTATATGATATAGGATGAACCTAATATGTAATATGATTAACTAAAACTATAATAATTCAAGGCATACTTGGGTAAATTTTTCTTTTTGATATGATTATTTATACTAATTATTTTTTAATGATAATGCCTACAATTTTGGTTTTAGTAAGGGGTAAAAAAAGAATTGTGATATTGGGTTTGTGATAAGTATGTAAAATATTTTAAACAAATTATATGAACATAGTTCTATAAATTCCCACATACATTGAAATGACTTTGAGAATACTAATTTGTAAACATAAAATATAAAAAATATGTTATTAGTGAAAACTCCCAATGGTGAGATGATTGCATCTGAAGAATATAACTCTTCTATAGTAGTATTTTGTGGTAAGTTTATTCATTTGAATATTATTATTATCCCAATATTCTAATTTTTTGTAATTTTGTGTTTGGATTAGATCTCTATATATAGTGCATATTTAAATTTTTATGAGTCTCAATACCTATTCATGTAGGTTATATTGCATAAATGGTAGGTCTAACTCAACATTGAATATTCCGATACAGTGTATGATATTTTCAATGTATTTCCTAATGAATTTTATGATCTTCCCATGAATTATGATGTTTTGTTTTAAATAGAACTAATACATATTGTTATAATTATTTTTAAGACTCTTTATAGAATGAATGTAATTGAGTTTCTATAGTTGAAGGAAAAACACCAATAGAATATAGAGAAGGGGTTCATATTTTCCAAGTTATTCACAAAACGGTTCAACATTTATTTTAAAGAATAAATATGTTTCCATTAATCACTTTTTCTATTAGAATCAACATAATAATATATAAACAAAGAACAAGTATCCTCTACCTTATACTAGTAAATCATTCAAAAAACTATGAGGTGATCAATAGTTCTCAAAGACTGACCAATAATATAGATATCATAATTTAAGGATCAAAATAAAGTATATTCCCAAGAGCTCCAATCATAAAATATATGGAAACATTGAATTTATATTAATTATATTCACACATACAAACTCCCTCATAATATTCATGGATAAAATGAATAGAGCCTTATAATATTACCTCAATCAATTATTGGTAGTATTTAAAAAATATATTTTTATATCTTCCAAGATTTAGTATGATCATGAATATCATTTTAGGATTCTGTTAAATTTCAATAATAAATGAGAAACTATATTAAAAATTCAGAAATTTTGAATTATAGCTATATAGTGTCCCATTCTAGGCCATTTAGTCACAAAAATTTGTATATATGTGGATCCTTAAAAACATATTTTATTGAACAATGGTCTATGCCAATAAATATTACTGGTTTCAATAGTTATATTATATTTACGGATATTATCGATTTGTAACAGTAAATTTTGCATTGATAATAAATACATAAAGCATGTTAACTTGGATGCGAGTCATGTTCCAATGGAAAATATAATATGAATATAATTTTGAGGAGCATAAGGAAATACTGATAACTACATCGACAGTCATTTTACCATACACTGGAAATGGGTTAGTGAGATATAATGGTGAATAAAATAATATATTGGGATGCATCATTATGAAAACTGACATGGTGGTAACATATTCCACCTACTAATTGAACCTTCATAAGAAATGTTACCTAAGTCATACTTAGGATCTTTTAATTGTTACATATTACATTGAAATCTTAAGTCATTATCTATATGGTTAAAGTGTTATATATTATAATAATAAAATATTAATTTAAATATTCACACATAAGTAATATAATATGATTAAAATGATATCACTCATGTTGATCAAGGATTTTGATATCTGAATTCATTGGTACCCTATGATAGAAAAAAATTGATTGATTCTCTCAGTAGAAAGCATAATGATACAATAGATATTTTATGATTTTTTAAAGATTCAATAGTAATATATTTTTATAGTGTGGACCATGAAATATATAGGAATGGGTAGAAATACTCTATTTCTCAGATATACGATCAACTGTTTGTCCATATAAAGATCAAAAAGTCCTAGAAGTAAAATATAGTGTTACAAAAGAAGGTATTTAGTGTTCTATTGTTAAAACATGACCAATTTTATAACACCTCAAGGAAATAAAATTTATTTAATTTTAAATAAATACATTATCTTTGATATGTTTTGATGCATGAAACAGTAGGTTTAAATCTAATGAAATACTCTATTAAAATTATATTAAATATGACCGTTATATATTAACAGTTCAGATAGAGGGTTTTAAAATGGGTAACTAAATTTGGAAATTTTATATATATTAGAAAACTTTATCAATTATATATTTATTATAAATAAAACTGAAAATCATTTGAATGTAAAAGAAATATTTTCGGCAAAAACTATATTCTTTCCAACGAAAATGATTTCATTGCATCATAAGCACTTATTATAGAAATAAATTTTAACATTTTAAGAAAAATGTATTTGATAATATTATATCCATTTTTAAATAATTATATCAATATTATAATATGTTTTATTTTTATATTTTTAATTTCTAAAAAGTTTCATTTTTTGATGAATAGTAAAGAAATTCAGTTTATTTATTAAAAACCAGAATTTTTCATTTCAATTATTTATAGAGTTGAATTAAAATTTTATATATTGTGAAATTAAAATTAGATCAATTATATTAAAATTTAACATATTTAATTCATAGAGTTCAATTTTATGTTATGTTTCAATATACAATATTTCCAAACATATGAGAGTTTTCTCTTTAGAAACCGACTTGGTCGTCATGTTTGTTGGTATATTTTTAAATTATATTATACATATTCTATGAATGGAATTTCAAAAAATGGATTCCAAATTTTTTTTCAGAATAATTTATCTTATGTAATATGTTTATCTTAATCATGTACCATTATTAATTGTAAAAGTAGTACAATTTAATTACAAGAGTTAGGGTACACACTAATCTACCAGGGGTTAAACTAAGAAGATAAGTGTTAAGATTACAAAATAACTTATAAAACATCAATTATATATAAATATTTTTACCTAATAACCTATAAGATTCTATATCTACCAATAATTGGTGATTTTTTAATGATAAAAACGTGCTTTTATGCTTTCTATTAAAAACATATATGTATTTCCTCTCTCCTATTTAAAAAAGGTCATACCCTCTCCCCCCTCATCACACATACATTGAAATGTGGATAATCCAACATATTACCAAATAAAACCCCTACATCCCTCCCCTAATACTATAATACATCATTTTATCATAAAGATATTCTAGTAATTCATTTGGTGTAAACCTATGGTGGTCATCTAAAGAAGATAAAACGTTCTATGACATGAAATCTTATTTTATTTCTTCTTCTAATAACATTAAATACTATTAAATAATTCATGTATAATAACAAAAGTATCTCTAATATATATATATTTTATTATTTTAATGTAATTTCCAATATCCATCTCATTTTTTATCAAATGGGAAATCAAAATTATTGAACATGTGTACGATGGACTACTTCCTCAAGACCTAATTTAATTCATTTTCTATAATAACATTTAAAGTATGTTTAAATATAAGGATTTTACAAATTTATATTATATTTATGATATTATTATACTTATATAACTTTAATATCATATATAAATTTTTCTATTTCATTCCATTTAAAAAATAATAATATCACTCAGGTTTATGGAGGACTATCGCCTCATGAGATGATGTGATTCATTTTTCACTTGTGATTCACATGGAATAAAATAATGATAAAATTAATTAATATATATGAAATATATTAGGTTTTATAAAATTTGGAATATAAAAATTTCACCCACATCCTTACCTAGTCGATTTCATGTGGTATATATTCTAAATTAAAATATATTTAACATGAAAACATATTTATTCGTGATCTTTAATGATTAAATTAAAGGTCATATAATATCATTGTATCATGGAAATCAATATTAACTAACTAATAAATTATAATTATATAGGGTCTTTACCTTTTTTGATATTTTATTAACAGTTGGAATATTGAAAAATACGTGTTCTTTACTTAATGTAGATATTTGTTGATAAGTTATATTATTTAGGAATTAAATTTGTTATCTTATATATGATGAATGATTTGGACATGAAATGATGGGTTTGTACCAGAATTATATAGAACCTCAATGTTTCAACAAGTCTCGAGATTCAAATCATTTGGCCCAATTTATGTGGTTTCCACCAATAGTTTCAAACAATCATGTGAAAGGTGTTGACAGTAGAGGTGCCATGATCCGTGAGATCTTGATGTCTAATAATTAAGGATTTAACTCATTTATAACTATGTAATTATTTTTATCTATGATATTTTCACTATGATATTATCTTACTATTCATTTCAATCTTAGTTTATTGATTCAATGGAATGTGTTTTCAGTTATTTACCTTTCCATATTTATTATGCATTTTCTAATTATGGAATCCCAAATATTGAATAAATGAAATCTGTGTTCAATTAATTACAATTCTATATTGATTATTATTTATTGATTCATCATATAATACACTATATGTAACATTTAATATGAATTTGAAATTAACCTTATTTTTTCCCTTTCCACATGATATCCGGAGGAAATATTTGAATGAGTTTCAAAGGGTGTTGTTTAATTTGTTTTTTTATGAATCATTCAATATTTTTTATTCCCAATATAAAATGGGTATCATATATTTATTTAGTTCTCAAAATCATCTTAACTAATTGGTTATTTGGGATTTAACTCGCTTATATCTATCCCAATTTAATAAAATAATTGGGATCCCTGTTACAAGAGTCCAGTATATTATGGATGATATTAGAAGTAGATTAGTAGAAACACATGGAATGATATTATGTAAAACATAGTTTAGGGAATATAACTCTATTATATACATTGAGGATAATAATATAATAACATCCTAATGTTTGGGTATTGAAATTCGTGTGTTTTTTTTTCTAGTAGTGCACACTTTTCAAGATACTACAAGTGGAAATGGTATAAAAACAGATGTATGTAGGGGTAATAATTCTAAAAATGGAACACTATTCTTGAACTGATGATCACTTGGTATACAAAAATAGGCCTTACTGCACACCTTTAATGAAACTTTAATCGTATATGCTTAGGACAAATCACTTTTCCATTATAACCTACAATGAAATATTTAAAAATAAAGATATCTCCAAATAAAGATACATTATGATTCTGAGATTAAAAATGCATAATTTTTAAAATTATTTTAAACATTACACACTATTTGGAATTATAAATTATGATATAAATTTTTTAATTTTATGAGCTAATCTAATATATTACATTTTTAAAAATAGTGTCTAGAATGACGAAGGGTATCAATACTCAAGGCCAATGTAGACATTTACTAGTTGAGGAAGACAATATGGATTGTATTGGATCTGAGAAAATTAAAGTTATATTTAAGAAAAATAATAAGGATATTTAAAATAACCAATCCCAAATGTAGTAATATAGTCGACTAGGTTATTATTCTTTATTTGATAGATTCATATGACGTAATCACCAATTATTTTGTGGGACTATAGTCTAATGGTGTCCAAAAAATTGGTTATATATTTGGATAATATATTTCTGGATGTTGTGAGAGTTAAAAAGGTAAATGTTGTACATGAATTGTATTATCTCAAAGGATTTGTTGATCAATGGTGGTTGTTGATCAAAAATATAAATGTAGAAGAAGAAATATTACACATGGTTAGAAATAATTTTAGCATGCATTATTCGATAAATATTTCCATCATGAGAAAAAAAATGAGATGAATATAAAGTTGAAATTATAAAATAACAATTTAGAATAATGTGCTAAGGTGTATGAGTCAACCTTTACAAGGATAGTCAATTATACTAGGAATTACATATAAATCATATAGTGTAATATTGAAATTTTTTTTATAGGGCTTAAGCAAAGTCGATGAAGGGAACCTGCCTATAAAAATTTTGTTTACATGATAAATTCCTTTCTTTTCCATGAAAATAGAGAAATAAATATCTATATCTTATATATTCAGTGGAATTAATTAAAATAACTGGTCATTTGACACCAATGAAAAAAGAATGTGTCAAAAGAATAAGAGTAGATCATTGTAATTTCCACCTTTCCAAATTGCGGAAAGAATCACCCTAGGAAATGATAGAAGGGATTGAGATTTTATAATTAATGCAGTGATAAGGGTCACTTGAATAAATAATGAAATAGGAATAAAGACAAAAATACTTTCTATTGTTTCAATTGTGGCGATATGGGGTACTATGAAAAATTATAATAAAATCATTATAATACACCTTAAAAGATGACAATAGGAGAAGGCTAGTAATATTTGACTATTACAGATGAGGTGGAAGTACAAAATTATTTAGTGGTTGGTAATTTTACCATTTCATAATATTTAGATAATTATTTATTTGATTTTCAATCCTCTCACCCTATAATACATACCTACTGTTATATGAAAATATAAAATTTCCCATTTAATTTATTATCTTGGTTTTCATTAAAATCTACTTGGGGTAGTCTCGCTATGAAAAAGGATGTGTCAAGAAGATCCTATCATGACATATAAGCATTATCTATATGAATAATTTAATATTATACCAATTTTTGACTTATATATAGACTTTGGTATATAAAAGATTTTAGAATAGTATAAAGAAAATTTCAAGTAGAATGAAATTATAATTTTTATGGAAGATGTGGAATTCCATAAATTTTTAGGGAAGAATTATCTGAATCATTGATATAACCACCACCAATAGCTCTTCGAAATGAGATTATGGGGGATGAATAAAAAACACTATCCATAGATTGATATGGTAATTTTTAAATTGTATATATTAATACTAAATAAATAAATTGATTGGTTTCTAGAGGAATTACCATGTAATCCACCAGAGCATGCAGTAGATTTTTTCATTAATTTAGTAGCTGCTTCAAGACCAATATCAAAGAACCACTATAGAATAGACATTGTGGTGTTAGTGAAGTTTATGAAAATACTAGGGGAGTTGGGTGCTATGTAATTTATCACCCTAATGCTACTCCTTAGGGTTTCATTGAACACTTTTTTATAATGAAATATGGATCCATGTAGTCGTTCATTAATTATTAGGGAAAAAATTTCATTACAATAAAGAAATATTATCATCTGCCTCACATTTATGACTTATTCGTTCAACTTCACATATCACAATATTTTTTATATATTGTCCTATTGTATGGGTATCATCAATTTCAATTAATATACGAAAATATTTTGAATATATTTTTCTAAATGATCTATAAATATTTTTAGTTAACAAAATTTCCATTTGGATTGTCTAAGGTATCCTCTATTTTTATGCACTTAATTAATATTTTATTCAAGGAATATATTAATGATCTTGTTGTGGTATTAACTGATGATATTGAGGTGTATTTGGAAATATGATAAAACTATTAGAATCAAATTTTGATTATTATTATGACTCTTAAATGAAATGTTTTATATGGAATTTATTTTTTGTTATTCTCATATTCAATATATTTATTTTTTTAGACATATTTTCCCCATGGATGGAATCTCTGTTGATCCCGCAAAAAAAAGGAAATCAGAAAATGCCCTACACTAATAAACATGAATATGGTAATTACATTTATTAGTTTCTCTCGTTACAATTGGGGATTCATTCATGATTCTCCCAAAATGGAAAACATATTAACCAAGAATACATGTAAAGGGTTTATAATGTTCTATAGACACAAGAATGTGAATAATGGTTTGATGAATTGAATATAAGATCTGTCAATTCTCTAATTTTTACATTACCATCTAGAAATGATGGGATTTTATATATAGTGATTCATCGAAGAATGAAATGGGTTGTGTTCATATTAGAAATTTTAATTTTAATTCATATGAATAATGGAAATTGAAAACTCATAAATTGAAATATCCAACCAATGATAATTAGTTAGATAATCTAATAATTTCTTTGAAGATATAAATAAATTATCTCTCTGGTGAAATATATAATTTATATACAGAACAAAAATGATTAAAATAAATATTTTCATAGAAATACCACAATAATAGAGAAATATGAAGGCTTTAGGTACACAAAGATTTTTATTTGTCAATACACTACCACCATGGTAATGAAGATAAGGGATCATATTCATTTAGTAAGAAATATCATGATGTTATTAATCAAATGTTAATTGAGAGGGATCCTATTTAAAGGGACTTATAAAGACTGATAGGGGAATTATTAAGGTAGGGGAGATATAATTCATTTTTTAAATGATAGAAAACCAGTATATATTTGAAATTATTAAATATTATTGACTAGATGATGAGTATATTGAAAATAAAATGAAATCTCATAAAGATTCGATGTTAAAATAAATGGATTGTGATGTTGGAATTGTAAAATTTTTAAAAAGAATATGAAATTAATCATTACCTGATCTAAAAGTGGAATTATTTAGTGATTATTATAGCATAAATTTTTATGTATGCCCTGGTATACCAAAGATGTATAGGGATTTTATGGAACATTTTTTATTAGATAACATGAATTGGGAAATTGGTTACTATTTATCAAAATGATTGATTTCCCTATTGGTCAATAGTGAGTGAGAGAATCCTAGTTGTGTCATGAAACTCTTTATATTTTTATGATTGAATATGATGAAATTACATTGTAATTTGTAACATAATGACCAAATACTCTTAGAAAGAGTAATGAAAAATTGGTTATTATCGATCACATTCAAAAATCTACAAATTTTCTAAATATAAGATAATATTTATCACTTGATAAAATAACAATGATCTATATAAATGATGTTTTTAGACTTCATGTATCACCTCTTTTGATCACGTCTTATCATGATACAAGTTTTACATAGAAAATTTTTACGAGTCCTCACATGGATCATGATACTTATCTCTATTTGATAACATCCAACCATCCTCAATTTGATGTACAATCTAAATGTACTATTTAAACTATATAATACATATTGGGGTCATTCTGACATGATTTTGTAGATTTATGGGCTAATAATTTACTATTATTATACTTTTCATATAATAATAGTATCCATTCATGGATTGAAATGGAGCCATATGAAGGGTTATATGGAATCAAATATCGTACTCCATAATTTTGTAATGAATTTAGGGAATATAATCTTGTAGGGACAATTTTTTTAATCGAAACGTAAATTGTAATGACAACACATAATCACCTTAAAATAGCTCAATGTTGGAACAAGGGTAATACGAATAATCAAGGGAAGGATTTGGAATTTCAAGTGAGAGATCATGTTTTCTTTAAATTTTATCTATGGAAGGGTTTCATAAGGTTAATGAAGATGAAAATGATGAAACATAGGTACATTAGACAATTTTAAATTTTGGGATGAATTGGATTTGTGTATAATTCTATAGAAATTCCACCAAGTCTCTCAAAAGTACATGATGTATTTCTTATATCACTATTATGGAGGTACATGTCAGACCCCAAAGATTTCCCCACCTCCACAACAGAATTATAAAACTATCTTTCCTTCAATGAAGAACATATTCATATAATTATTACTATAATTATATTTTTGATGAATTTTATGACTCAATAGGTAGTGGTTTTTGGGACAACTCCCAATATTAATGAAGCAATGTGGGAACCAGAGTATATTATGAAGAAAAAAATACATTAATACATTAATAATGTAATGTCAATGAAATTTAAAGTATGAAATTTCTATTATAGGGTATAATTTAACACCCCGAGATTTTATGATTTATTTCTTTTTAAAAAATAAAAATCTTTGATAACTTGTGTTTCACACAACACCCAGTATAAATGAAGAATGATATTCTTTTAAAATATTATTTAAATATAGACATTATTACAGAATAGTTAAATTTGAGGGTATGAATTGGACTAAATAAATTATGAAAAACATATATGTCCACTCACATTCATTTTCAATCTATTTATTATAAATAAAAATGAAAATCATTTTAATGTGAAAGAAGTATTTTCTGAAAAAATAGTGTTTTTATATAGAAACAGTTTTTTGTTCCTTTAACAATTTAAAGATAATTAATTTTTAAATATTTTAGAAACATCACATTATAATATTAAAATTATTTTTAAAATCATCATATA
The DNA here is from genome assembly GCA_963277665.1 of Viscum album. Taxonomy (NCBI): domain Eukaryota; kingdom Viridiplantae; phylum Streptophyta; class Magnoliopsida; order Santalales; family Viscaceae; genus Viscum; species Viscum album. Next base: position 475,965,625 of record OY728157.1, read on the forward strand.
AATGTTATCTTAAGGTAATTTTTTTGTATTTTTAAAAAATGCTTTAATTTTCAATGAATAGTGGATGATACTTATTTTTACTAATTTTACCTATAGATTGAATTATTTACGAAGTTAAATTAAATATGAAATTGGTTGAAAACATTAATTATATTTATTATATTAATATTTAACTAATTTAGGACATTGTGATCAATTTTATCTTCAATTATAATATAAAAACATCGAATACTTCTAAGTATTATCCCTTTGGAATCTTGAAATTTCATCACCTTTGTTGGTATAATTTCTAACAGTATTCGTTCATATATTTGCATCAAATTCATAATTATTGATTAAAAATTTAGAATATTTATAATTTATTTTATCTGGAATTTTAAACATATATTTTTCCCATTATGAATAGTATAAGTAGTAAAATATAATTAACGTGGTTAGCATAATAACCCATATAAAGATTGTTATTCTATGAAGATAATGGTTAAAACAATATTTAAAATTTTCCAAAAGCATTGGATATACTTATGTAAACTCGATCACATATAAGGGTTGATATTTAATCATTTTGAGGTCTGTAGAATGATAAAAACTTGGTTGTAATTATTTATTTTCAGAAATTCCATGTGTTACCTCTCCCCAACTTATAAAATCACACAACCTAGCCTCCACCATCAAATATCTTAATATTATTGGTTCATCTAATCCCATCTCAAATCACTTCCTTATTTCTCTCCCCTCACATCAGTATCCTTTATTTCTTTAAAAGCTCATCAAAGGAAGGATTTTGGAATAAACCTAATGAGGTCATCTAAAGAAAAGGTAACATTCCAAAATGAGTTTTTTTATTTTATATATCATTACTCATTATTAATATCACATTAAACAATTATAGTATAATAATAAAATTATATCCCACATAATAAGATGTAATTGGGTTATTTTAAAGTTCTAAATCCATCTCATCTTTAATAAAATGGGAAATGAATCTATCAATTGTGTGTAAGGTAGACTACCACCTCGCAAACTGATCTAATCTATTTTCCATCACCAACTATCAAAGATGGATAAAAAATGGAATTTACACATTTATATATTATTTATGATATTATAATATTTATATAATTTTAATATTACATATACCTTTTTTATTTTCCATTCTAATTATAATGTGATAATGTCGCTCTTGTATATGGTTGACTACCACCTCGTGATCCAATGTGATTCATTTTTCACATATGATTTAGATGGAAATTATTAATTATAAATTAATTTATATACGTTATATATATGAGATGATATTGATTAGGTAAAATTAATATATCAACAAATTCTTCATCTATTCACATTCTTGTGTTATATACACAACACCTTCACATATTAAACATGAAAAGTTATTTATTAATGATATAAATGCTTAAATTAAACGTCATAGTAATTATTTTTATCCTGGATTTTAATTTTAAATAAATGATAAAACATTAATAAATATAGTTTTTACTATGATATTAATTTAATTAAATGGGGAAATATTGATGAATTCATCTTTATTAGTCAATAAGGATATTCATTATAAGGTATATTATTAAAAAAATTATTATACGATATATGAGGAAAATTTTAGACAGGATGTGAGGGGTGGGGTTCATAATTATATATCATATTGATTCTTTGATAGGTCTCAGGAGGCAATGTAGTTGTCCAAATTAAATATCTTTCTCCTAATTGTTAAAAACCATATTGTGAAAGGTCCTAATAGTAGAGGTATCATGATTCCATAGATAATGAAATCCAGTAAATAAGTAGTTCCATGATTGAGAATTCTTAAATTTTTTATCCATGATATTTTGAAAATGATATTCTATTTGGATTCATTTCATTTTCAATTTATTGATTAAATTTAATGTCTGTTCAGCTATTTGACTTTATATAAGTATTATGCATAATCCAATTATGAAACATATGTTATTAATTAAATGGAATATTTTTTGAGTATTTTAACTTTATATGATTATTATTTATTATCGATTCATGATATCATCCACTTTTTTATCCCCTACTTAGCATTTGCGATCACCCATTTTTAGATTCCTTTCCTCAGGATATAACGAAGAAATATTTTATTCTGTTTTCAAGGATGTAGTACATATTCATCTATTTTTAAAAATGTTTTATTTTATATTCCCAATAAAAAATTAAAATCGTTTTTTATTTGGTTCTCCAAAAATAATAAATTGATTGGTCATTTTGGATCTAACCCCCTTATATCCATACCAATATAATATTTTAGGCATTGGATCCGGGGTTATTAGAATCGATGTCATTTCAATTATAGAATGATATTGTCCAGGACCTGAATATACATTCTATCTGTAATAAGATTAAGAAATTAACTATTGGAAAATTCACATATCTTATCAATATCAATCAATCCCAAAATCACAATGATTTAGACATATCTATAAAATCAATCATGTATGGATAATATGAAATTAGATATTG